>CAVNZK010000320.1:0-1320059 GCA_963693345.1 Pieris melete | reverse complement strand
ACCCTTAACATTTAGGGGGATGGAAAAGAGATGTTGTCCGATTCTCAGACTTACTGAACCATAAAAATTTCATAAGAATCGGTTGAGCCGTTTCGGATGGGAACGAACATTGTGACACGAGAATTTTATATATTAGATTAACACACATTGGCGTATCACGGTCATGGGGGTCATGACCCCCGCCCTCGGGTGCCGGGACAGGGTCTTGCTATATCACAATTTTTTTAATTTATATTGTTATAAAATATCTTTTGCATAAATTCTGTATACAACCTATCCAAATCGCTAGTTATAAAAATATTATATAGTCTTAGTAAAAATTTAAACATTGACTGTGTGTCGATAATTCTGATTCCCACCTAATACTAGAAAAAGTATTAAACTAGTAAACATACTTTACCACCTTAACATCACACACACACATCTTAAATAATTTAAAATTAGTATTCATATGTTTTATGGTTTAGCATTATTAAATGCTAAATATACATGCAATTATAAACTCTGAGCTCGTGTGTTCGAATTGTGGATGTGCACCGATTTTTTCTATATACGCTTTCACCACTTGTTTATACGGATACTGAAACCTTCGTGAGAAAACCGTATCTAAGAACCAAATGCCGATGGCGTATACTGGGGATAATTCTGATCAGTTACTTGCCTGTAACAACAACAAACTTGTCTACCCAACGCATAGAGAAGCACTCAAAACTCCTATTAGAAGCCTTAATTAGGAAAAAATAACGATACATGCGAAAAATGTTTAAAACAAAATCTATTTTTATATATATATAACAAAATATGAAAAACGAATATCAGGCCGTAACCAGTATTCAAAAGTTAACACAAAACAGTCACGGCCACGGGCACTGCGAAGTAGCTATACTTGACGACCTTAGATATATAAGTCACGACCTGAGACATATTATATACATTGATTTTAAAGGAAAAGCAATTACTTTTTCATTACATACTTTACAAAAATTTAATTAAAAGATATTGAGCATTTTTACCGTTGAAATATTATAATGCTATTATATTTTTAACTGAACTCGAAGACGGATCTTTCAAATTACAGTTGTTTTGGGTGGTTGGAGAAAATAAGATTAATTACGAAAATATTAGACAAAAATACTATATAAAATGTAAGTAAAATAATTTACAATTAATATAATGATCATAAAGTTCGTTACGAAGTGGTAAAAACATACAATAGTCCAAGCCAATATCAAGAAAGAATTATTTTTTTATTTATGCTTAAGGAATTTAAAGGCATTATTTTGTAATGGCAATGAATTGAATAGACGGTAAACAAAAGTTTGTAAAAATTTATTTATCTATTGTATTTCCCAAATCGATCATGTTTTTTTTGAAATCAAGTTTGAGCTATTGAATATACCGAGAATTTGTCCAAAGAAGCATTATATTCACTATAGTTTCTATAAATAGTATCAATACATCAGCTATTGTTTCAATAAGAGCTATTTATAAACAATTGCCTTTGATTAGGTACTTATACAACTACCTCCGTAACTCTGTTCAGTCTAGTGTTCAATGCTATGAAGATCCCGGGTTCCTACCGTCACATTCCCGTTTGTAAAAATCCTATGACAGATGCGAGGTAGTTCCTAAAGTTTTTTTAAAATTGAGTCTTCTATAAAAATGACTCACTTTGTTCTGTTGACTTGCTTCCTTAGCGAACGCTTTACAGGGTGTTTATTAGATCTTTTTCATACCTTGGATTACAGTATCAAAGTTTTTATATTGATACATAACTTTATGAAAATATTAATTAGCCTTTGCTCATCAAGTACCATGTAGGACTATTATGGTGAAAACATTTTTTAATCGGTTCAGTAGTTTTGGAGCAATGCAAACTAACAAACAATCAAATCTTTCCTCTTTATAATATTAGTGATTTCTTAATAGTTTATCACAACAATTTTTGCTTATTCTATAAATAGCATAATGAACTCCTCGAAACTCAAAATCCTAATAAAAGGGCAATTTAGGAGGAATTAAAAAAGAAAACAAGTGAAGAAAGATGTTATTTATTTTTAATTCGCCAGCAAATTTATCGGAGGATAAAGCTCAAACGATTAAAGTTACATTTTTGTAATACACATATTATGATAGATATTATCATACAGTGTAAGAAACGTTATCTACCATTCCCCTCACGGGTAACGTTGGGAGGGGGGAGGGGTAGGGAGTAGACACCACAAATCGTCGAAAAGTCTCTCCGAGAAGTCAGCGCTCTGTGATGCTTCTAAGCTGGACTCGATAATGTAAAAGTGAATGGAATAAATGAAATGAAACCTAACCTAACCGTATTGTTCTTGTCACGTCGTAACGTTTTGAGATCATGTGACAAAACATTATTTAAATAGTCTAGGCTTTTATGACTGGGATTGGAACTAGAAGTTTCTAGCTAAGCTCTCTCTCTCTCGTTCTAAGCACACGCTGGGAAATGTAAGAGATGTAGATAAGACTATGGACGATTTGAATTTACTATTTAAATTCTGAATATTATATTCAGTCTCATTAATGGCCAAGGACCTTAATTGCCTCTTTAGTTCAGTGGTTCACGTTCTACGCGTTTGGTTTTTGATCCTCTGGGAAACAATTGTTTTTAGAAATATAGTATTTTATAAAAATAACGGTAACACAATTAGACCAATTAGATCGATGCCCGCGGAAAAATATTTCATTAAATTGCTTAAATATCATGAAAATAGACCTAAAAAATGCACAAATATCTATGCTGGGGTTGTGTTGTTCACTTATAACACGAAAAGCTAAACGTAAATTTATTACCCAGTACCGGCATCATAAATCGGAAACTGCGCTTCAATTTGATTCTTTTAAGGGTAAACGTCTAATTATATTTATATTTGTCACATTTCAATTTGTCCTCATCTATTTCAAATATACGGTAAGTATATTAAAATCAAGTTAAATTTAAAAAAAATTGTACCACAATTACATTAGTTTAGTAACAAATTGTATAATAATTAATTCCATAAATATTTATTATTGAAAATGATACTTCCTTTACACATTGAAATTCGGAATACAACTCAAGTCAGTTTCAGGGACAAAGCAGAGGCTCATTGGCTAAAATATGCTCACCTTAACATAGGCTTTTTATTACATTATGCATGTCAACACGTTATCGAGGATAATCAAAAACCGCACTAATACTTGTAAATTACTAATCGCTAAAGGAAAATGTTTGTCACTTGTCTTGATTTTTAATTCAGAATAACCGCCTAGAGGCTTCCTGTCGAATAAGGCTAACATGTTAAATATAGTTTTATTATATTACAACGATTTATTTCTGAAAATTTTATAATTAATTTAATTTTATACAAATTAGCTTTATCACGAATGTTTAAAAATAATTAAATATTTGTTAAAATAAATTAATCATAACAAGTAGTTTATTAAAAATTATTTTAAAAATTAAATAATAACTTTTTAATGCGTTTATTTAATTTTACTTTATAGAAATATCTTAAGAATCGGAATATACAAAATGAAATGGTTGTAATAAAAAAAAATGTTATAGTTGATACGAGTTATATTACAATTTTAATGAGGGTATTAAAATACGTATTTGTTTGAAGCACTTCGTAAAATCAAAATATTAGAACTCACCTGCGGCGCGAAGCCAAGGAAAGACAGTTTTCGGCGACCACTACTCATGTCGGCGAACTGTTACAGATACGATTTCATTTAATGGCGACGGCGGTCTGACTGAACGTTTATTTCACCGGCGTGGCCGAGGCGATCCGTCGTAAACGACGCCGACGCAACCTTCAATAGCCCTGCACTTACCTGTCAACAGAAAACAATGCCTTGATTAGCGATAATTAAAATATACCTGACGTTTTACACATGTCAACAGTCATGTTGTTAAAAAAAATGTTATACGAAACGAAACTAATTTCTTCTATAAATAAAATTAGATTAATATTTCTTAAATTATCTATATTTAACTTTATGATACTAACGGCAAGTATCGGCGTCGCATGGCTGTACGTTTTTTCACGTGTTGGAATTAGCCTAGGTATTTAATGAATCATTCTAATGGTGAACATTTTTGAGGTCGGTCCAACAGGTTTTACACATGCAAATGTTACTTTTTTAAAATACATTTTAAAACGTGTATAAGTGATGTGTTTTTGAGTCAGATATACTACCCATGTGTATCTGAGTGTTATACTCGTATAACAGTTAACTCACGTGCGTAGCTCCGTACCTTCTGGGTTCGATTCCCGGAAAACAATATTTTCGCCAATAATTAGTTTCGGCTTTCAAAATCTACTATTGTAACTAATGCAGAAATTTCAAATGAATGTTTGTTCTACTAATACATAAACTAAATTTTTTCACAAAAACGTAAATCGTCTTTCATTCAATTTGATAAACCTTATTTGATAAATTAAATTCTACCCCTACTGAGATTTTTTTTTGTAGGAAACTGCGCAATTATTATTATATTTTTAAGTTCCAAATATTTTTAGAAACAGCGATTTTCCAAGTCAAAGTTTACATTGTGAAGAATACAATTGAAATTTTCTAAAATCTTATTTGAAAATATAAACGTCTGGGAAACAGATATTTATCAAGCACATTGTGATATGTATCTGATTTACATAACTAAAGAATACTGTGTTATCTTCAAAAATCATTGTTCTTTAACCTTCCGGTGATGTCTTTATGATATATATAACATAAAAATATATATGTTCTACACATATTACCTATTATTTCTATAATGTGTACATTGAATTAATGATTTTAAAAATGCCTGCGTGAAAGCGAATGAGCTCTCTTCTGCATTTGGCCTCGGTGTCGTATAATTTTTTTTATAGACGTCAATTTATTACCAATTCTCTTTTGTGGCGTCAGTCAAATCGTAATGAAGGGTCCTATTAAAGTGCTAGGCGATAATTAATATTTCTTAGTGAACATTGGCATCAATCAGTATGTACGTGGTACATGGTACGCGAGTACCTACTAAAAAAAGGCAAAAGGCTCGAAGTATGTAGTTAACATTACATTTATTACGGCGATCTTACTTCAATGATACATACAACATTGACAGTTCATATTTCAATTCGATAACAAATTAATATGTTGGATGTTTTTATCTAAATTGCCATTTGACAAGATCACCTAGGAAATAGTAACTTGCTTATATCAATAAAAATAAAAATTAAGACTATTATTAATATTATCAGTTATACTCGTATATGTGTTATACTTATGTATAATTATAAACACGATCAAGTTGTTATTTTATTCTGTTTTATTTAGAATGTGTATTGGTAGTAATGGGTACGTTTTTACGGTCTTTCAACTACAATTGCTACAAATACTGCCTCTGAAAACAATAGTTGTACATATACCCTTGCTAATGGACTGCGGGTACTTACGCGGACTGCACGGATTTTACTATTTAAAGTACCCGCAAACTTAAACACGTAGCATATAAGATATGTACATGGATATGTAGTGTATATTTCTGTAGTATTACTTATACTATATTTTTGTAAGTAGGCAAAAAACTACTTTACTGTCAATAAAAAAGAAGAAGAATAATTTCTTATTATAGTATGTTAACAGGCATCGGAGGAGAAAATATAAAGACAATATGAACCATATTGACACAATAGGTGACAACGCCTATGGCTTGGTTTTGTAAGACGAGTCATGGAACATTTTCATGATGTCAACTATATGAAAGTGCCTTATTATACATAATATGTAAGAAGTATTTTCGAATATGGTTGCTCGGTTTGGTCACCTAGTAACACAGCACAGTTTGAACATTTTTGTAGGTAAATATTATGATTCTGTGACTTTTTTTTAGTATAATAATTTGTTATTATATATGTTTGTTAGCTGTAATAAATAAAATGATGTGACTTACTTGAATAGGTTGGAATAAATAAGTTTATTACTTAGTAACAAAGCTACAAATAAACTAATTTTAGTAAGTCTTTCGTTACTTTAAACCACATAAATAAATAAACTAGTAGATATAATACTATTTTGTTACACCTACCTTAAAACCACCACGATAAAAGATTTGAAGGACAAACAATATAAAAACTAATGACATAATTAATAAAAAATTGTGTAATTCTATGAAAGACACTATCAACATAAGCTGTTAATTATGCATTTTAACATTTAGTCCTTTCATAAATATAATATTAGCTTGTGTTGAAGATTTGTGTGCTGAAAACATTTCTGTGACATAAAATGACAAAGCAGCATCGCTATTAGTAGCAGTTTGGGTAAGCCTAAGTTCCGCAACAACAACGCGCACTTTATTCTAAACACTTTGTCACCTTCAAATGAATGTAAATTGAATCGGACGGTAAATTCATGGCTCAACTCTTTTTGGCGTCAGATTAGTATAAGTAACAATTGCATTTATTAGCATTAGTATATCAATTTCATAATTTTCGTACCTGTATGAATTCCCTCCGATCAAGCATGGTGAAACTCATTTCTACCAACAACATTTTTCTACACCTACATCTTTCTCTATACAATCCACCCACAAATAACGTACATTTACCCAACGCAGGGAGTTTCGCGACCGAATTTGTTGAAACTGCCGTACAGAAAATGTGCTAAATAATATAATATATCATTAATCTGCTTGATGAGAGTGACCGCAGACAAATAACTTTATATATCGTAGCTGGATAGTAAAATTTACCACTTCACAACAATTTTATGTAATGGTCGTTAGTCATGAAATCTAGCTATTTCCATTCAATCGATATGAACAGCTAAACACAAGGTCAGTTAATGATATTGTTATCGCTTAATTACCATAACATTGTAACATTAGATTACCGTTAAGAGTCGGGGAGGGACTTTATGCAACGACTTTTACAGGCAAACATTCAGTAAAGTATAGAATCTGATGATAAATAGGTGGAAAAGCAACAAAGCGTAAGGACTTTTTAATTTTAACAAACATCAGTCAGTTGATGTCGGCACTACAACCAAAAGTTTTTCTAAAGCTGTCGTGTTTTCGGACGCCTCAACATGTGTTTTGGTGGACCACGTGTGTACGCAGGTGGCTCACTCGTCACCTCACCACCCGCTCCTCATACTGCGACAGATAAAGGTCATTCATACATAGCATATCTTTGGTACCTGTGGTTGCGGTTTGGTTCCTATCAGCAATTTAGCTCATCAAGTAACATGAGATTGATGTAATTGTTTCTTGACACAAATGAATTATATTTCAAACGCCATCGGGGTTATTCAGTGCGAAAGAAATCTGAATAAAATCAGTACTTTAATAGGATGTATGCAGGATGCCGTCTTATAGACTTAATTTTAATCTTAAAATTGCATTCTACGGGTAACAGCCCAGCGATTCTGTAACTCACTTTTCGAACTCACACAGCGGTTTTCGCATCGGCGGTCGCTCTCAAATCTGTCGTAAAGCAATCATTTTATGATTTGGCATTGTGATAAGGAGGGAGCTTATAGTTTATTGTTTCGTGGTTTAGGTATATAAAACAATAATTAGTACAATCCACGAACTCGCCTGTCAACCGATATGCCGAGAAAAAATTCGTTTTTAAAACAAACTCCCAAGCGAAATTAGAGAATTACCACTAAATAAATTCAAAGCCCTCGTTAAACGTAAATTAATCAATAAAGCTTTTTACCAATTTGACAAATACTTAAATGATCCTAATCCTTGGGATTGATTTGCTCCAGTTCAAAGAATTTGTATGACTCAAAACTTAGCGATTAAAAAGAGTGGCGGAAAGTTTCTTGCCAGTCCTTCTTGCCCGCTCTACACCCTTGACTTGCGAAGTGAACCAAATTTACAATTAATTTTACTATATTTATATTAATAATGTTACTGAATAAATATATTTTGAGTTTGAGTTTTAATTATCTCAAATTTCGGCCATATAGTGCCCGTTCACCAACCAGAAGAACCGAAGTGAAAGACTCATTGTCATCAAAACTATACACTGTAATAAGAGAGGCGCTGGACAGGAACTGGTGGAGACAGATAGTCCGCGTCAGATGTTGTCTTGCTCACGAATCTCAGACCAGATGAGCTACCTACCGACTGAAGAGAGAGAGTAAGTCTAAGGCTAGCCGCGCGAACATCAACCCTGAGATCGTTATTCCGCGTATTATTCGTTATATGTTTGCAATTTTCCCTTGGTCATATGATGAAGGAAAATATCGAAAACACGGCAATTCTTAGGCCTAAAATACGACGGCCAAGACTGATGATGACAAAATATATTGACTTCTAAGGCCAAGAAGAGTTGTAACGTCACAAAATAGGAAATTTATATCGTATAAATAATTCACTAAATGTATGCAGTATGTATTTATTATGTATTAATAAAGGTTAAAGAAACCTACGTTGCTATAAGTTAGATATAGGCGCTAAAACAGTAAAAGACAAATACTACCTATCGCATATCTTCCTGAAATTTTGTATGTAATACTTTATGCTGATTTACTTACATTATTACAGTTCCATTAGCATCTTTAATTTTAATAAAATATTCTGTTCTAGTTACGTTTAATATTCATTACTTCATTAACTGAAAGTTCTACCTATATTAGTATACTCTTTGTGTAAAATAGTATGAAACTTGAGTAATTCTTGACAAATTTAGACAGTGTCAGATGTAAATTTGAAAGTAAAGATAAAAAACCTTTGCTTTTATTTAAGATCATTTTAAATCCGATGTCCTACAGATTATCTGAAATCGGAATCATCACAAATTAAACGGAAGTAGAATAAAGGTGGAAACATACTACTAAAACGCCACGCGACGCAACGTGTCGACACCCGATGTCCATCGTGCACATTACCAACACGCGACACCACGATCCAATTCGTAGAAATTCCACACAGTATGCATTTTCAGTAAGAAACAAATTTAAGGAATATTTTGGTGGTGAAGGCAAAATTTAAAAACTTGCAACTCATACAAAAGTCTTTAAATATTATATTTTAATAAAACTTTCCGCTTGTATTCATTTGTTCGGCTATTTCTTCCCATGCATTACTTCTCACAGTATGGTCGCTGTATTGAGCTAACCTTTTGTCATATAGAACAGAATATTTTTTCACCAACTCAGTTAATTGTTGGTCGTTCATTTCGCCAAATAAAAAATCCAAAAATATGTATGTATTAAAATTGACATTTGTGCCAAAAACTCGTTGCGTACCAAAAAAATGCGTTTGACGCTTGGCGTCAACAACACGACAACACGCTGATCCAAATCGATTGGATGTTACCGCGTGTGATCACATGGCGTGTTGTATATGTGCACCTTACCATATTAAATATATGGGATTGATAAATACTGACATGCGTCGGATGGCGTGGTGTAGCGTCGCGTTTTAGTAGTATGCTTCCGGCTTAAGAATTATATATGGAAATATTAATATAAATATATCAATGGTAATAATATCAATATTTTACTGCTTATTTGGGGCTGAAAGGCTTATTTTTATTATTATATCATCTAAATACCAACTATAACTTATAAATTAAATATATCCGGGTCTTCCCGCCACAAAGCGCCGACTTCATTGAATGGTGACTGTAACTCCGCAACTTCCGCTGACTCGCTTTGACGAACCTGATAAATAAAAACAATTCGGTAAAATTTATATCAAACCTTCTTATTGATAAACACGAAAATGAGCCACCTGTATAAGTGTATAAAGATGTCATATAACTTTTTATCATTATTTGACTACTAGCTGACCCGGCTTACTTCGTTCCGCCTTAATAATAATATCGTTGTTACTTTAGTTAAACTTATTTTAGGATTTCATTAAGGTGATAACTTTTTGTGCAAATAGAGAAGTGTTTTATTGCTTGCCATTGCAAAAGAAGAATGGCAGTTTTACACATGAGGCCTCTTCTCTCTATCGCCAATATTGCGATACTGCATGTTAAAGCACTTTCTGCTTTACAACATTTTTTGATGAGGTAACACATGTTTTCGATCAAGATCAAAGCCTGGTTATGCATCTCCTCATTTACATCAAGTTCGGAATTTCTTGAAGTGACACGAATTCGACGTAAAATAATGCGTAGTTTTGTCAACAAATGTCACCACATGCCGTGTGCATTCGTAAAATTAATTAATTAATTTATTGTTATTCGATAACTTATCCGATATTTTATTACTTATTCTGCTATTCGGAGTGGAGAAAAATCCATCAAAAAAGACATAACTAACATCGGTCCAGCCGATATTGAGTTATAAGTGTTGTAACAAACACGACTTTCTTTTATATATATAGATTAAAGATTAATTATATATATGACTGAATATTATTTAGTAATTATCTTAACTCCTGTATATAAATAATATTACACTCTTAATTAAATAGCTTACACTTCTGCGAGGCATCAAAGCATTTCTTCTAAAAGCCACTAGAGTTATAGGTCTATTTCTTCTTTCAAATGGTGCGAAATAGTCCTGTAAAAATAAATTTACATATTATAAATAGATACATTGATTTTAAAAAATTCAATCTTGTCAAAGTGAATCCTTTGGATATTTCCCCAAGAAAGATAATATTTCGCTTTGGCACCGAAGACTGATCAACTTACTTACTTAGACTAATCAGTTTTATTAAACCAGAATCAACAAATTTTTAATTGAACATTTGAATTAACACGAAATATTAAAAAAAAATTGGTAAGGAGTTACCTTGCTGAAGTATGGATCTATGCCGAAGTTGAACGGCTTTGCGAGTCTTGTGAGCAAATGAGGAGCCTTGAACAACGCGTTTTGGACCTCTTGGTCTTCCCCTTGAGACTGCTATAAATTTTATAAATAAATATAATAACGTTTACCACGACATTTCGGTGCGTGCCTGGAGCAGGCTCAATAGACTTTGACCAGTGTTTACAGAGTATATTACAAGTTCGCTCTCTATTCCATTATTCTAAAACTTCCATGACGGGATTATGCAGAGACGACCAGTGCATAACGAGACATGGTAAATATATGTAAATACTTCAAATCTCCTGAAAGTTTTTCAAGACATATAACGCGTATACAAATTGACTATAAATAAAATGCTTACCAACGATGGTGGATGATACACCCATAACGATTTCATGTCTCGTTTCTTATCCAACGAAACTGGGGTCGCTTGGTATTCACTTAAAGATATCTTATAAGATGTTGTCTGGTTTACGTCGTTCGAAGGTTCCTTTGTAGCTAAAAATAAATATTCAAATGCTTATAGATTCCCTATTAAATAAAGTAGCTGGGCAGAAATATTCGTATCATTGTTTGTTACAACCAGCAGGCATTTGCTCGTACATTGAAGGTAAAGAACGTCAGAAAACCAACATGCTATAGGCCTAAAAACTGTCTTGCAACGGCTAAACAAGGAAACTAATGCATAAATATAAAGCCAAGAATAGTCATTTAGTGCTGATGGTTTTAGTATAATTGTGAGCACCATGTATCTACATAATAATTTAGTTATCTCCTGCATTGTTTTTTATAACAACATGCGCCTATTTAATGTGTCTTTTTTATTCTAGGAACATGGTCTTCACATATAATATCCAATCAATTATTGTAATCATTTTGAAAGAGTAAGTATGGAGTTTCTTGCCCATTATTCTTCCTTTTGGAAGAGCAACTAGTAATTTTTTTAAATTGTAATTTTTGACTTTCAAAAGTGCCTTTTAAATATGCCGAATTAAAATAATTGATTTGACCTTGACTACAAAGTAAGTATGTATATTGATATATTTAATATAGTAAATAAATGATATTTGAAATTAATAGCACAATATCATTATAATATGGACGGGAAAGGATGAGCAAGTATAATTTGCGTACACAGTCACGCAGCTCAGTATCGAGCGCAGAACGTCAAAATTAGCGTATGCCCTTCGCTGCTTTAAATATAATTATATTGATAAATACATACTCTCCAACGTTGCACATTTGACACTGAATACAAAAAGTGCAGGTAAAAAATTATATTTCATTTTTAAACAGCTTCTAGCCCACAACCGTTTGCTCGAATGTTCGAAAACGACAGTTGCTGGATGATATGATGCCTTTGTATGTTTTGTTTCAAAGTTCCAGGTAAGACAGTGCAACTGATTCGCGAAATCATAAGAATAAACATTGATGAAGACTATATATCCGCTTTGAATGTGGCTTCGCATCTCGTAAACACTTAATATAAACTGTTAAAAAAATATAGCTAATTCTGTTGTCTTAGTATGCACCTAAGATTTAATTATTATTGACCCATTTAACAGTATATGTATGGTCTAAAGTAATTTATTATTGCTATTATAATTTTACTTACAGCAAATTATTTCAATGCTGTAAAACTGTGTACCTTTTATTTATTTAGTTAATTATATTATTTATAGGATAGTCGAAGTATTTTAAACCTGTAAAGTAGATTGTTAAAAATGTATTTTATGGACTATCCCCAAATAAGAAAGAAATATTATTTTATCGACTTTCTAAGACTTCTGATATATATATTAACAACGCACAGCACACATTTATGTTATTTATTTAAAATAGCTTTCAATTGAAACTGCGAAATCCTTTTTCTGATACTATACTCGATACAAAAACGAAACATTTTTTTAACTTTAGAATTCTATTCACTTGCTGTTTTGCCAGACATATTTTAATTAATCTATTCAATTCACACCAATCAATAAATCATAATACATAATCCTTTACTATATTGGTGCAACTATACCTTGAATATGCGTTGCGACAATTTTGACAATACATAAACATTTCTGTTGGTCCTTAAGCAAGCAACGAAAGACTGTTCGGATATTTGATCCGTAGCTTTCTGCTATATGTCCAGTCTGTACTAAACTGTACGTCTCAAAGTCCGTGCTATTACTTACGTGCTAATTTTTGAGTTTTTGCTCCGCGCGATCCCAAACTTGAAATATCAGCGCAATTGATATTGAGAGAACTACACCGAACTTAAATAGAAAAAGGATGGTGGTTTTGCATAAGACTAACATACATAAATACTATTCAAATAACAAAAACACACCAAACCTAGGCATCAAGTTGGCTTTCGTAATTCATCCGCCGCGTCTTTTGTTAATATTTTTGTTGTATATGGGTCACGTGTAAATAACCTCTTGGATTTCTGGGCGAGGTGCTTTTTATTTATAAAAAATGTTAAATCCTACGCAGGAGATAAAGACCATGCATGACGAACGCTGAACTACGCTGCTGCTAATAAAATAATTTTAAATCAAAATTTACTACTTCCCAAGTTATATAAAGGCCACATTCTCATTATAAAACTAAAAATAGTATTATTTAGTCAAGTATTTTTCCACAATATTTATTCAATTGTTAACGTTGAATATGTAATTAACGTTTTGTTTAAAGTCTTAACAAATAATTACCATAATAAAGGTTTAAGTACGTTCATTAATAAAATGTTTCTTTATGTAGGTATCTAATATTAATGTGGGTTCTTTTATAGATATAAATATCTGTGTGATAAATGAAAAATCAAGTGAAAATCATACTGTCAATTATTACCAGGATTTGACGCGATGATTTCCTTATCTGTTTGTAATGGAACGATGCACGACGGATGAATTGATATTAGTCTTCGTTTTCGTTTTCTTACCAAAGAACTAAGGGCAATATTCAGAGCGCAAAGTAAAGGAGTGTCAAAATGAATCAATTTTATAATATTACTCCTAGATTCTTGTCCTAGCCGTGTTGAATAAGCCAATACGCGTGACCAAAAAAACTATCATTTTGATTAATATTCAAGTGTTGTATAATGTATAATATACTTGATTTTATGTGTAACGGATTAAAATGGAAATCTTCTGTAGCGAACCTTAAGAAAAATGTCGAAAAAATTTAACATTCAACAGGTACTTAATTTATTTATTTTTTCTTTTCACGGACTCAAATCCGGTTCAAAATCATCTTTTCTAGTGCCATCACATGGCGTTCGAGTACATGGTCTATGTTGTTCCTCTATTTCACCAGGGGCACATCGGCCAGCGACGCACAGACGCCTTCTGGATATAATTCCGTCCCCACATGTAACTGAACAATCACCCCATTTGCCCCAACGACTCCAAACTTTATGGCGTTTTGTTAGATCTTCTGACAAATCTGCAAAGTTTAGCTTAGTTAGAGACATTGTATTAAGAGGAACCAGCGAGCCAGCGGTCATTGAAGGATCGGTTCTACAATTATGTATTAACCCAATTATGAATACCTATAACAGCTTAATTGAGAACATATAACAATAAATGTTAAGTTGCCATGGTATGTTCTGCAGTCACCTGAATTCTCGACTGCGACTTTTCGTGCATATGCTAAGTAAAACTTGCTTTAAGAAATTGTGAACGTCAGTGAGAAAACTAGTAAACAAGTCTTAGTCTAAAACTCAAAAACGAGATAGCGCGAACTAGCTATATATTATAGTTTTTTATTCGAGTTTCGATTCCTGTAGTCTCCTAACAGTCACTGTATTCAGGCCCAGAAGGCTGATAATCTGAGGAAAAGGTAGGAATAGATGCTTCAATACATTGCCAACGTGGGAGAATTTATACATCATCACACAGGATCGTGAAAACTAAAAGATAACAATTATTTTTTGACTAAATGGTAAAATCTACAAAACGCAGAGCAGGCGGAATATAATAAACGGCAAAATATTTGAGTCTTTTTCCCAAGTTTGATTTTGTTCTCTTTGGAGTAGACAGGTGCAGGTCTTGGTCCATGCGGTTCAAGTGCACAGGCGCTAATTAAAAATTAATATTGGCGCCTGGGAGAGGGTATCGGTGACTCAGAGCTGATGCTATCCTCGCTAATCGAATAAGTATCGCAATACAACGAGTAAATGCTGCTACCATTAAAGATACACTGCCACAGGCACCAAACTTTTAAAATTAGTTTTCTATTTATCCATTTTTAATTACTATTTATAACTACGTAGGGAATATTGTTAATTACTTACCAGTATTAAAATTATATGTTTCCGACGGCGTTGAAATAGATGTAAATATTTTCTTCCATTTCCAGCAAGTGGACTTGCTTAACTTACTATTATGATTTTCCTTTGCAATCAGATCTACCAGCTCATCTAATTTAATATTAAATCTATATTGATCGCATAATATATATCGGCGTATTATAACCAATGATAAAGTTGCGTATGTTTGTAAATTCATTAAAAATATAATTAAAGCAGATTCTAAATTATAAACTTGCCAAGAAATATAATAGACAGAAATAAATGTCACTACGCATAATGACTGAGCTTTGATGTTTCAAAGAACTTGATATAGTACCTACATATGACGTATCCCAGTGAGAAACCGTGAAAAAGTACGAAGTAGTTGGCAACCAGCTATATCTTCTAATATATAAAATTCTCGAGTCACAATGTTCGTTCCTATACTTCGCATAAACGGCTCGAACGATTCTTATGAAATTTCTTATGCATCTTCAGTAAGTTTGAGAATCGGCTACTATCTATATTTCAAACCCCTGTGATAAGGGTTGTCCATCCTAAAAAATATTTTGTATTTTTTTATGATACAAAAATACATACAACTCTCTATTTTTTATCTCTATTGAAAACTATTGACTTGAACTCTGAGGTTAATATATATATATATAGGTTGTCCTAAAAGTTGAAGTCAAGTCGAAATTGTCTCATAGGTAATGCCATAATAGTTATTAGAAAAATTAAAAAAAAAAATTAAGGCATGGAAATTTTCCTTTTATTCCAGAAAATGTACACCATGTGACAGTTTTTTCATTCCTGTTGTTACAAATATTTACTTTTTGCCAATTTTTTTTCTCTTACGTCATCCCGATCTGTGTCGATGTGTTTTCGAATTGATATAAACAAATTTAAAGCACAGATATACTATTTTAAATTTAATTCTACTATTAATTTTTAAGTAATAGTTGAATATAAAAATGTAGAAAGTGACTATAGACACAAACATTACAGAAATCAGATGGGCAGCATTGCTTTAATGAATAATAATTAATCTTTTTTAAAAATATAAATTTATTAAAAACATTATAAAAAGAATATTATTTTCACTTGAAATTCTTTTTGATTGCGGTTTAAAGTCTATTCTCTATTCAAAGTGTTAATATTTTAGTTAAGTTAGATTTCCTTAGGTTAACCATAATAAAAACATTCCTATAAACGTCTATTATTATTGTAGTGATTGTGTCTCAATGTAACATTAAATACATAGAAATACATATATCCATTGTTTGGGTACCTACATCTAGTTCTAGACAGGTTTTAAGCAGTTAAAATAAAACACCAATTATTATTCACTTTATTTGAGTACACATTAACACAGCATTTTGTTCGAGCCACTGCGCTTATGGTGTTTAGGTTTAAGTTCTTATTAAGTATTTAGTTCGCGTAAGTTCAGAGCTCCAACAAAGTTTACATCAGACATTAAGAATTAGGTGTTACAAATACCAAAAGGAAGAAATTTTAAATCCGGTACCTACACTTATATAAAATAGAATTTAACGTTATCACAATAAGACTAGATAAATAGCAATAAATTATAATTCCCTCTCCCCCCCCCCCCCCTCCACATTGCTTGAGCGCTTCACAATTTACCTTACATCTTATATTTTATAATAAATATAAGATGCGCAATTAACACAATACTGAATCAAAGCAAAAAACGGTAATTAAAATTATTTTTTAGGCCCAACAGTGAATCACACTACAGCGTTTAAAAATCGTCAAAAACGTGCGTGCAATATTTCAATATTAGAAAAAAAGTTTAATTTACCTAAATATGGGTGTCATAATGTAAACAAAAAAACATGTATAATAATTAAAACCAAACGTTACAAATTTAATAATCCGAGCATCGTTAAGTCAACATAGCTATATTACAAAATTCATTCAAAATATTGTACCTAACTAATTTTATAAATACAAACAGAAAAATAGTTTTAAGTTTAACGACTAAGCTGTTATTCGGCATGTTAGTCTCTATTTAATAAATTGCCCGACGCAGGGGACGAAATAATGATCGTGAGACAAACAGAACTGAGACTCTATGAGAAGAAGAAAACAAACTAGTTCGAGAGATTAATAAGGCCCTATTGATGTATGCGAGAATACCTAGAAAACATGTTTATAGTCAAATGAATTATCCATAGTTATAGGACAACAAAAATTAAAGGTTACCTTGTATAAGTAGCGGCACGAAACTCTAGCGCTGACCGTTATTGCGCAGAAGTAAAAAATAAGGTACCTGAGGGGGGCTAGCGGAATGAAGAGCGTCGATTGGCTCTCCAGTCGCATTTTGTCCCCCGCGCGACAGTACGTCATGCGCAGCAATCCCCTCCACGTATCGGCCAGCGCTAGACTTACGTGCCGCTGGTTATACCCTAACGATCTACGGGGAAAACAAATTTGTCTCTTATCATGAGCCCATACTCATTGCCTAACTTAGCCATTAAAGAACTCAGAAGTTTTGTTGTATCAGCATTGTTGTATTTCCGGTAATTAAAATCCTCGTACTAACGGTACCTTTAGTGAAGAGACAAAGCCAGGGACTCCAATATTTATGCTAGGAAACACTTAACGACGACTACAAAATATTATACACAGCTTATATACATATAGTATAACGTAATTACAATTTATGGTCACCTACTATGAAGATATGAAGCCTTATAACTTTAACACTCAAATTGTTTATTTGGTGCTTACACAATATACGTAACAATTTCTCAATCGAAATGAGATTCAGCAAAGGCACGGTGTGTCCGCAATGTAGTAAATTAAATTTAAAATTTAGACATTAAACTGGAGTGCCGACGCTATGATTACATGGTAACATCGGAACTGCAACAAGTCTAAGTTATGCGTCCGTCGTACCAAGCTCAAAATGTTTAGACCCAGGAAGGACATCCGAAGTCGTATGCACAAGGCTCGAACGTCGTACGAACGAGCGCGTCGTTATTAAGAGCTTTTAACAACCTGCGCCGTACACCCAGCTGCAGCACAGTATATACAAAAACTCGCGACAGTTGTCAACTCCACTTTGAGAATTTAACGTCACACGTTATATCCTCTAAAGCTCTTTTCCAAATTCATACAGCCAAGTAAACGGCAAATAATGACAAGCAAAATTTAAGAGTATAATGAACACATCGGAAGTAGAAAAATTGTTGCTATAATATCACTGCCAATATAGATGTGGTTGGGCTTGGTGTTATATATACTGAGATCGTAGGGCGATAACGAAACATTAAGTACTTCATATTATAAAAAGAAGATTTTATAAGTCAGATCTAAGCCAAAACATTATAGATAATTATTATATTAAATATAATGATTTTTGAAGATGGAAGTTGTTATTAACTAAAAAATTTATATTTTTTGTAATATTTACTTTGAATCTCAAATTCTCTGTAAGTATACTGAGAAGATGATTACATAATTGTGTAGTGCTATCGATAACCAACAAAGACTATCCAGATTATAGTTTAGTCTCCTTTACAGCCAGTTTCAGATAACACGAGTTTTTATCGACGTCAAAGTTCTAGATTCGACATTTATGTGCATGTATGGATGGATATTATCCACAAACATAATGTAATCATTAGGATGATCAAAGCATAATATGGGTCCTAATACAGATTTTACTCGAATTTATTTGCACTATGTAAAAATAATTTATTTGCATAATGTAGCACTTAAAACTGGTCAATAGGTCGCTTGAAGGTGCACGCATCTCTTTCGACAAGATTTCAATTAAAGTCTTTGTTGGTTATAGATGATTTGAGGGCTACGATAGTCGCTTCAATAAATAAAGTCCTATGTTTTGCGGCTCCCACACCTGCGGTATCAAAAAAAGTCAATTTGTGTATGAGTTATGACCCACTAACGCCGAACGTATTTGTATACATACAGCCAAATCCATTTGGCTGAGTGTCACGTCCGATGCGAAGCGATTTTGTCTGTCTTAGTGCAATGTGGAGGTGGTACTGCCCCGTTCGAACCTGGACCAGTTCTCCCACTTGCATTATGTTATTTATACAATAACGTATTCAACACTTCAAGTGAATTATCTTTGAAACGTTAAACCAACTTCAAACGGTTTTCTTCAATAAAAAATCTAAAGTCGATTTACGAATGTGGTATTACGAAACGTGCAATATATATATGTGTGTATAACGCGTGGTATAGGATAACTAAGCAAGAACTTACTATTTATAATAACGTTTTGTTTTTTAAAAATACACTAGTTCTACACAACTAAATTGAAAGACATGTTTTAATTTTTTATTACGATAGGAGCGCAAACCAGCCTACGCGACATCGAAAAAGTGCAGTCATCATAGACCATGGACACCCATTATAGTGGGTGCGTTGCCTGCCCATCCCGTTTGTTATGGCTCTCATAGACTTCAGATAGCAATAGCAATAGACGTCCTCTACAAAGCAATGGGTGTTGTCGACGTTTGAGAAGAGAGAGATAAGAGGTCATGCATGCATATGCAGAACGAACAGAGTTGGCGAGAGAACACAACCTTGCGGAATGCCTGTATCGACGGGCAAAAGTTTCCCTGAGTTACTTTCGAACTTTCTGGTCATTACCAGAAAGTTCGGGTTCCAGAAGGCATTTTCGCGAGCTTCGTATCAATTCTGTCAATATGTTCCGATTTTGCCCAACAACATTTCTCGCTTAGTAAAATAAAAGGAAAAAAAAATAATAGAAGATCAAGACTAGACAATAATCACTGGAAAGAACTTCAAAACATGTCAGACATGGGAGCCACCAAAAATTACTGGAACTTACAACTTTATATGTACCAGTTCAGTCCAACAAAGACGGGCGATAGAACGTGAGATGTTTTCTTAAATTCAAACGCAGAATGTAGAATATTTTGTTCTTTAGCGTAATTAAGTGATAGCAGTGATGCAGCGTTGATTCATGATCAAAAGTCTTAAATCTTCCGAACGGTGCAAGCTGTTTAACTTGTTAAAGTTAAAACAATCTAAGGCATTTATAAAATAAAACTATTATTCTATATACAATTCCCAAAAAATCTTTGGAAATTTCTTAGACATGCTTATATCATATAATTAACGATATTATTACGATCTTATTATTTTGTAGCCGTCGCAATTTTTATACTAAAACAGCAATCCTACACATTCTATTTCAACTTTTAACCTAATTCTATCCTCATTGTACGCCTTAATACTTGTAAATTTTAAAACAGGATTTACATATTTTGATTATTCACTGACCCCTATCCACATTTTAAAGAGCTAACATATAGATTTTAAATTTTAGGAGTGAAAATGGCAAAAATCTTTACTTTAATTCTTCAAATTGTATAGGATCTTGACATATAGCTTCGATTACGTCCAACAACTAGGAAATCAATCAACATTATTGATTGATAAATGGATCGTTTAGAAAACTGGTAATATGAAGACAAAAATTCAATATTATTGCATTCTAATTTAATAATACAAGTCTTATTTTATTTAGTGTTAATTTACTAACCGCGACTTTCCTCATGTCACAAAACCATGGTGTAATTTATTGCCAATATAATAAAATTTCTTAATACTAATAAATCTAAAGGCAACTCTGGGTTACAAATAAACGTTGGAATTTTATAACTGCCTATTCATATTGTCTTCTATATTAACCTACACGTATAAAGTAAATATTATAGATGTATTAAAAACGTGTCAATAAAAAGGGATTTTTATATTCATCTGAATTCCAGCAAATTCATCACGACATCTATGGAACACTGAATATTTAAAAAGATATAAAACAAATGCAGACATCTAATGTAAATAGGTCTATGTTACAAAATGTACGCAACAAAAATAAGCATTTCTATAGAAATAGGATTGAATACACGATATTTAAGCACGCTAGAGCGTAGTCATGATACATTAAGTATTTATTTTATATTTTTTCATAGCCAGGCAATTTTTTTGTTATTTACTATAATTCACATTTATGCGAGAGAGTACTTTAATGCCAGATACATTCATCTTTTTATTTTAAATGAGCCTGCTATGTTTGCATATACTATTCTATGAAAGAATTGTATATATAAAGGTATTTTTTTATTATTACTAACTTCTACTGTCAATAGGGACCACTAACGTCAAAATGATCGATATAGGTTTGGACTAGGACACTTTAATGACTAATAATTTTTTGTATAAATCATAAGATCTACGATTGCTATATTTAGTATTGCAACTTTGCTTGACAGCGCGTTTTTTTGATTATTTGTTTTACGTTACTTAAACTAACATTTATCCTATGTTATCTAACGAGAATAACACTAACTTTAGCACAACTCAAAAATACACAACAATAATGAGGACCTTTTTAAGCGTTTAATAACAGGCACATGTAAAACTTATCGTTATCTACTAATATAAACTTAATTTCATTGACTAGACTGAGATCAATTTCTTTAGAATATCAATTGTATGGCGATATATTACCGGTTCCAATGAACCCAACGCACGATTGCAAAATTTCAACGCTTGGTTATATTTGAGCAATTATAATAGGAAGTTGCGACTAGTGCAGCTACATTGATATAAATAAACTTATCAACTAATGGAGTAATTATTTTAGATTGTGATATTGTCTATTATAACTTATTTTGTGGAATTAAATCTAAGTGTTATAGAAACCTTTTTGCCCTCGCAAGAAACAAATTGTGAAATTTCTTAAAAAGCGAAGTAATGTTAAAATTTTTACTCCTGGTGTTTCAATAAAGTCTCCTTTACTTCTTTCAGGAGTACTGTGAATTTAGCCAATATATCATTCAATAAAGTGGCATTTCTGGTATACAAATATATTAGGAATAATAGAATAACAGCTGAAAGTCTGTAATAACCGGCGATATTTGACCTGACACGCTGCCAATATAACAATCAAGTGACTTAAGCGATATGCCAACCAAAACCTGATGTTTCTTTTTTTCTCAATATTTATTTCTAAAGAGGCCATTGTTAATAATAACTTTAAATCCAAAATTAACATCTGAGAGATATACAGTCATATTGTAAATTAATTAAATTTCGTATCAGAAATGGCACCTTACATAGTATCTGAGATTCCTTTTGAAAATACCAGTTCCAAAATGTGACATGTACATTGATATACATTCAACAGTTTCCAAGACGAAAGGGAATTTAGCATGTTTCGGTATTCGGATAGGATATTATTTTTATTTACTGTACCCAAGAAGCAGGAACCCAAAGAGGCTCAGATTGGACCCTCCATGAGGTTTTTAGGAGCTGCGATAATGCAATTGCCAGATCTTCATTCACAATCTCCTCATCAAACATGTAGCCGTAGAGGAAGTTGATACGCGTCGACGAACGAATAATGTCGTGAAACTCTTCTTCCTGAAAATTTAAAAATACAAATACGCTAGTAAATCTTCACAATTAAAAAAAAGTTTTAAGAAAATTCTCGCTCAAGATTCTCTAAAGAGCTTGTTACTGGCAACCTTTTAAATACACTCTAATTTTAATATTAAATACTTTGATATGGCGCATTCTCTCACTGGCCCCGATTGCTGAATAGAATTCTAGTGAAGTAATGTCATAATTTCGCGTTTTCATCAAAGATATGATAAGATAGTCTCTCCTTTCAAATAAGGATCAAATGTGGCAACCGGCGGCTCAAAATCAGTTAGCGCCGAATAAAATTTTCAGCAGTAAAGGCTAAAAAATTGTGACTCATAAAACTATACTAACTGTAAAAGCCCTTGAACTTTCTTTATCAAAGGTAGAGCGTGCGTTGGCATTCGTTCTGGTTTCAACCAGGCGTTCATATGACGGCGGCTTTACGAACACAATGTAGGGCCGTAAGCGAGTCGTGCGAAGCATCTTCAGCGCTTGCCAATGCGGACTTAAGACGCATACACGACCTGTAAAACATGTGATAAAACACTTGGTAGTTATCGTTCTAAACGTTGCTTTTACAATATGTGACAAAATTAAAGAAGTACTAAAATAATTCGTGGATTAATATAATGAATGTGATACTCAAAATTTTAAAAATAAAAATAATTTAATTTCTTAGTAACTCAATAACATTAAAAAAACTAATCGATATCTTAATTTCCTTACCAGAATTAACGATTGTCTCCACGCTTTCCGCCGACGTCCCATACAAATTCCCTTTGTACTCGCCGTGTTCGATAAATTTTCCATCGGTAATATCTTGTTCCATCTTCTCGCGGGTAACGAAAACGTATTCCTTCCCATTTTGCTCGCTGTGCTTCAATGGTCTCGATGTATCTGAAATGAATTATTGTATCTATAAGTTATCATAGGCGAGGTCCAAAACAAAAACAGCAGGACAATAAACGCTAATCAATACCGATTTTCAACAGAATCGTCTTTGAAATTGCGGACCTACAAATTTTATTCAATTAGGGTGTCGCATACATCAACAATACACCAAAACAGGGACGCAACAAGTTATGGATTGACATTTGATGGCAATGGTTATGACGCATGCGTCAACATAAGATGGGCTATCTATTCAGCAAGCCCCTGCTATTTTAAAGCCATACGCACGTTACTATAAGGTGTACAGACGACACATAAATTATAAACAGTTCCGAACATCACAAATATGTACGCCCTGAGAACGCCCCTCAGTCGATTTAATTACATTTATAATGTATCTATCTTTTTTAGATATAGCGGCTGTAGTCTGCAAAAATCTCAGACATTTCAAAGATATAAACTATACACATAAACACCACTGATCACAAAGTCCCATATGAGTCCGAAGGACTAAAGAACTGTTTGAGAGAAATCTAGAATTCAATTGGATGCCTTAAATACCAGCCCAGCCCGAGTTTGCTGCCCGAATTTACCGAGAATGTCACATCACTTATAACCAATAGAAAACGAGAATGTTTATGTCTCTTATAACCAATAGAAAATGGCCGTTTCACTTCGATAGATTACAATCTACCGAATAATAATACGTTAAATTGTAAGCAGTACGCTGAGGTTCACTATTTTTCGACAGTTTATAATCTCGCGAGATAGATTACAATCTAACGGTTGTTACAATTTTACGTTAACATATATAAAGTCAATGTCTAGGAAACTTTTCAGTCTCTGGAAGGAGCTTGGCTGGCTTAATTAGCCAGGACTTGACGCACAACAAACGAAATGGGCGTCTAAGTGCGGAGACAGTCTACACTACATACTTACTCACTGTAAACAAATTCTCACGATTATATACGAGGGGTACGAAGAACAAATCTAGACGTCAATTGTATGCCTACAGCGCATGCGTAACCCGGCTTGGATGCAACTAGCTCGAAGCCCTTGACAACGCACCGTAACCGATCGATGTTTAAGTCATTTGAAAACACTAAAGCAAGGCAACTTCAAAAATATAAATGTACACCCTAACGCTGAAACTAGCAGTTTTACTATCTATTACATAAATAGTAAAACAATATTGAATTTGTCCGACTAGGGGTCTAAGCGCGGAAGCTGAGTCCACACTACAAGCATAGAGAATGCATTGAATAATTATCAAAATATATTACCGAAGTGGAATGAAACACATTGAAGAAATTGACATCAAAATCGAAAATCGTAATGACACAAAAACACAAAAACAATAATTACTTACTATAAATACGTGTGTCTACCAGGACACACCTTTTTCGAACGAAAAGGAGGAATCTAGACTTTAGTCAAAGACCTAAAATGCATGCGCGAGTCCGGTTTTTATAATCCTTTGTCCCTCACAAGGCACCTCAATCGATCGTGCAATAATAAAGGGTCATATGTCAGGGCTCCTATGCATTTATGATACATCATATACCTACTTTTTAAAAGAGTACCGAGAGTTTTTTTACGCCGGCTTTTTCTCTCGGCCTACACCCTCTGTCTTCTTTGCCGATGAGTAGGGATGCCTTCAAATTTAATGACGTGGAATAAGTGATACATGTATCTTATGTTCCAAAATAAACATATTTTATTTTTTATTTATTTTATATTTTATAATGTTCTACTTTCTTTGCAAATAAACAATTTATTATTGTTTACTAGCTGTGCGAGTTGCCAAATTTCACCTAAAAAGGGTCTACAAACGATGATTGTAGACAAGTATGGTTCTTGTTTCTGGGTTTTTGTGCTTTTCACTCCCACAACTAGTTTTGACTAATAGCGAAATCCGTTTATATTCATAGGTTTCTTTTTTACGTGGGAGCCTTGGGCGGAAAATTTGGGACCCGATTTCTTTTTCCTACCTCATACAAATCAAAAAGATTTCTGTGAGGTACCTAAAAAACTATGACTTTCCCCTCTTACTTGTCATTGTAGGTATACATTCGGAGAAGCAAACTTCCATATTCTAGAGTAACATAAAGTTCGCCTGAAACGAGTAATCGACCCCTGCGCCTTCAGCTCAAACTTTGTACGAATGGACATTTTTTTTTTAAAGCCGCATTTTGAATTTCTATACGAAACTGCCAAAACTATTCTCGGCAATAAAAGCATAGACAGCATAGACGAATAGACACCGACCTGTTCTCTTATTTCTTCTCGAGTCTAGGCAATCGCTTCATAACAGGAGGCGACTGGAACTCCAAACATGTGCATCGGGGCTCAAAATTAATAACAACTAGGGGAAGACAATTGATGTTAAGCATCGATACTAATCACCTAAACATAATTGCTCCATCAGAACCTACCAACTGGCCAGTTGATCACAATCGAATGCCGGATATACTCGATTTCTTCCCAACAAAAGGACTAGAGAGTCCTATATAACAATACATGAAGATCGAATCATGTGCTGATGGGTCATCTGATCACACTCCAGTCTTATTAACCGTGAGCTCCACTTTAATTGAAGTCGATAGACCGATAAGATTATATAACCAGCAAAGTGATTGGCCCTCTTTCAGGGAACACATAGATGAAAACCGTAATCTAAATGTCAGACTTAATGAAGCAGAGGAAATTGAAACAGCAGTAGTGCAGTTTACTAATCACATAAAAGCTGCTGCGTGGAGAAGCACGCCTATTACTGAACACAGCACACAAACATACCCTTGGAAATAAAGATGATGATTCAGGAGAAACGCAGATTGCGCAGAGTTTGGCAACTGAGTCGTCATCCACAAGACAAGACCGCCCTTAATAAAGCCATTGTGGAATTGAAGGAAACTATAAATAATGTTTTTCTTTTGTTTATAAAATCACCTGTTCTTGTAGCCGACCTAAAAAATCAAAAGCCCCAATTAAAAAGGAAAACGGCTGGGCCAGAACGAGTCAGGACAAAGCGGACTTGTTTGACTATCTAACAAGCTCCATTAAACCTAATGTAACACTGGACAACTCATCAGAAGAATATGTTGACCAAGTTCTAAATCAACCCTTCAAATAGATCTTGCTCCTAGACCTGTGTCGCCTGCAGAAGTCATAAAAACTATCAAATGCCTGGACAGTAAAAAGGCACCAGGTTATGACCAGATAACTAAAAAAGTATTGGTGGAACTACCGAGAAAGGCTATGATGTTCATCAGTATACTCTTCAATGCTATGTTACGAATAGGCTACTTCCCAGTTGCGTGGGAAATCTCGGAAATCATCATGATTTATAAGGCTGGCTTTATAAATCATGATCGATTGATTTATAAACTGATGACCGAAAAAACATCCTACCGACCAATCAGTTTGTTGCCTACTCTTTCCAAGGTATTGGAAAAGACAATACTTCGTAGAATTGTGCCAAGCCTTGTATGCAAAGTGATACCAGATCAATTATTCGGCTTCAGACAATACCATGGCACAGTGGAACAAGCTCACAGAGTATGTGACGCCATAAGAAAGTCCTTAGAACAAAGGGAATACTGCTCATCAGTGTTCCTGGATATCCAACAAGCATTTGACAAGGTCTGGCACAAAGGCCTACTATGTAATATCAAGCAGAATATTTCCCACTCTTAATTTCCAATATTCAAATCTTACCTAGAGGATCGCATATTTTATGTAAAAGAAGGTGACGCCACTTCGGAATTTCAAAACATTGATGCCGGGGTACCACAAGGATCTGTTCTCGGCCCCATGCTCTACACGTTGTACACTGCTGACCTACTGCTAGGACTAACCACATGTAGCGGGCAGGGCAGCGGATGTCGCGCGGGGTTTTTTGCCTACTACTAAATAGATATCCTTTCTTTTCGCACAACAGCTTAACAAAAAACGGCAACATCTCTTGCAAAAATTTCAATGGGATCTATTTTATTTTACTACAAACAATATGTTGTTTGTTGTAAAAACGAAAAAAACATTATTGATACCAAACGGCTTAACAGATTTAATTCAAATTTTGAAATTGGTTTAAAATCGTTGAGCTCTTGTGCGTTATCGTGGCAATGGTATTATCTACGACACAGATTGTATATAATAATTTAAAATCGTGGTGTAATAAACGAAATAACTTTCTTCCCAGATTGTACATATTGTACCTATTGTATAATATATTATAACAAAAAATAATGCAAAAGTAACTATCTTTAGTTCCACTCTTAAATTCACGGATAGTACCTATAGTAGGACGCAAAGCATTCAATATCAAAGACAAGTATTTTTTTTTCATAAAACATAAATCAGTATTTTGTTTTAACTAATATACTTTTTCGTCTCTTTTCGTCAAATTGTGTTTACACTGTGTTGTAAAGAGATAGTTGAAAGACGGTAATTAAAATAGTGCAATAGGACCGATTTATTTTTTAGTTATACATGACAATACTTAATTCGTAAATCATAAAGAATACTGACTTAAAAAATAATAACTTTTACATATAGTCTTATATTTGTTTTTATTTACTTTGCATTGCATAAATTATTTATTGCTTTATAATTCGCATATCGCGCTACACAGCGAAGTTTTTCATTTTTTTTTTCAAATAACAATTGTTTGTTAATAAAATCATTTGTTTTATTGGAATAGGCAAGTAGGTGATTAGCCTTCTGTGCCCGACACACAATGCCGACTTTTTGGGTCTAAGGAAAACCGGTTTCCTCACGATGTTTTCCTTCGCCGAATGTTAAATTCGGAAAATACGTCTATTGGTGTACAGCCGCGGTTCGAACCTACGACTTCAGAGTCGCACGCGCAGCAAAGTTTGTTATCTACAATCATAAAACATACATAAAAACCTATGCCATCAAATGTTTGATTCTGTATAACGGAATAACAAAACTTTTTTTTAATGTGTATATTTTATAGTTTAATCTTTAGAACTATTCAAAAAATTGTGGAAAATATATAGATAAATAGATACGATATAATAATAAAATGATAGCATACTACTATTTGCTTCTGCGCTAGCAGCAGTACGCGAAGCTAGAAATTATATTCGCAAAAGCTTACATTAAAACGCACGCCACAATAAACTAACAATGTTAGAACAACGAAGAACAAAAACTTGTATATCCTTTTACAACCAGAAACAATTATGTTCTTTATATTGGGTCCAGGTCCCAGGCAATTGACCTTATGCGTATATAAAGGGGGCCGAGTGGGTCGTGCCCACCCCAGAATGATTCAATACACTGGTGGTTATTTATAATTCTTAATTCTGGGCTAAGGACACAAACTCACAAGCATTTCACCAGACACAAAAGAAATCGGTAAAATTTAATGAAACAAAATAAATTTGTCACAAGAAAATTTGGTAATGCATATGATGATGATTCCATATGAACTGGTATAAGTCGAAGCACGAATATTTTGGAAAAAAAAAGATATACAATAAGCTGAAAGTAGTGTGATATGAGAGACCATTAAACATATAATATTTAGTATTATGATAATAGTAGATTATTGTACGTTATTGTAGTAAGTTAAGTTATGTACGTCGGATAAATTTAAAATTATGTTAAATAATTGTAAATTTATAATAATACATAACATTAATCCGATTAAAAAGTTTTTTCTTTACATTTACTGTTGCATTTGTTTTTCAAATAGTGACGAAATCATATATAAATACTTAATTTATAATCTGTAAACAAAGGCATAAAGCAATATTCGGTGTTTTTTTTAATATAAGCCAAAATAATCAGTCAGATGTAGCATTTCAAATTAAAGCGCACTATAAAACGATAATTATAATTTGACTTAAATATTTAAGCCAATTTTGCCTAAGAATTATGCATATATACAAATGTATGTCTTTCAATAATAAATATAAAAATTGATACATTAAATTATTAAAATTAATATTTTTTTTTCGTTTCTTTAAACACTTATGTATGTCCTTGCTGTTTGATGAAGATAGAGTACGCGTCTGTAAAATTTATTTGGTCTTAACGTCAAACGTTTTGAAGATTTTATTTATTATTAGAATATATGTATAATTATTTAACACATCGCCTTTCATCACATCTGAACCCTATTTGATACAAGACATATAAACGTATATAAAAGGGAAATATTTCTTTGAATCAGGGTTTCTATTGCCTCACTAGCAGTGAACGGTGTTGGCCTGGTGACTTAAACAAGCGCCTCTCAAACGCTGGGGTCGTGCGTTCGAATGACGGCTGTGCAGTGTGCACCAATGGCCTGTTTATTTTATGTGTGCATTTAACAATCTCTCATACGAAAACGTCGCTATGAAACCGACATGTATTAAACAAAAATCCACATCTTAAGCACAGAAGCTGATTACCAACTTGCCTAAACAATATTCAAAAACGAGATTTAGCGCTAAGTTTGCCGAACGTACGTCAAAAATGTATTGGATTTTCACATACATTTCATATTCTCCTTTCTTAATATTTCCGTTAGAGGTTGGCGACACTTAATTCACTCGATATTTAAGCATGTGCTACACGGTATGAAACGGCGGTTTCAAACGAAATAAAAGCGAGTTGCGCTTTTCGGCTACACGGTTTAAAACCAACAGTGTCCAAAATAACGTTGCGCTGATAAGACGTCTTCGTAGGGATGTGACATTCTGCGTAAAAAATCATAATCGATTTTTTTTTTATTAATCGATTTTTTCCTAATTTTTGAATCAATTTCAAAATAAACACCCTACATTTTTTATTTTCATGGTTTTTTTAATTAAAAGTAAACAATAGAAATTATAAACACAAATAATTAACGTTTAAGAATAATCAAAATCGAAATTAACTAAATCTCGTTTTGATAGATTTTAGGTGAAATTTGATAAATGCTGAGTGTATGCCTTTTCAGTAGCACATTGCAGTATTTTTGTTGTATTTTTAATTGTATGTAGTCTTGTGCTGCTGAATAAATTTATTTTACTTTTAAGTTATAGTTTTATCATCCTTTCGACGTTTTACAAAAAAACAATACTTCTTCAAAGAATCGGATTCAATGTATCGCATTGTAAACATCGTTGTATATCGAATATCCCTAATAGTTCGAGATCCGGGTTATAAAATACCAGACATAATGTCGGGAGGTGGCAGATAAAAAATCGACTATGATTGATTTTCAATTATAAAAATAATATATTATTTTAAATATAAAAATCGCGTAGAAAATCGATTTTTTTTTCACATCGGTTTCATTTCAATTCGGTAATAACTTCACGTTCATTTGCTTCTTGTAGCATTGTGCAGAACGTCGTCGTCGCGTGCGTCTACTCTCGCCGCCGCAGCACGACTGCCGAACGCGTGGTTTTAAACAAGCGGCTAGACGGTTTCAAACCAACGGTTTTGGTCGCGGTTTGCAACGCAAAGCGTGCTGCCAAGGGCATACCAAGGTTAAACGAAATTTGGCATAAAACAACTATCCACACGGTTTGAAACCAAAGTTTCAAACCGCCGTTTCATACCGTGTAGCGCATACTTTAAGAGTACTCACATGGAATCGGTGTGACATACTTTTCCGGATCGGTAGCGATGAGTCTTCGCCTCATTTCATTTCTACCAACGCCCGGTGCCCCAACCAACACAATCGGTCGAACAAAACCCGGTCTTGGATATAATCTTGCCACTTCTTCATATGTTGGTATCATCTCCCGGTCAAAATCATCATTCTCTTTTATATCGTAGATGATTTTCTTCACTTTAGGGGTAGATTTGCAAGGAAGAAGCGCAGTCGCGTTTGGAGTCGGCGAACAAGGTGTTTTTGGGCTACAGTCCGTGTTGCCATTTGTTGGTGAACATAGAGCTGGTTTGCCTGAAACAATAAAATTATTATAAATTTTAAATATATATGTATTAAATATTTTTTATTTAATACATTATTGCAGCATATAACATTAAAAAGCAAAAGCGCTACATGCCCTAAGGTTTCTATGTCTTTCGATACTATTTTTTTTCTTAATAGGCAAGTAGATCAGCCTTTTGTGGCTGACGATTTCTATGTCTGCCGGTTTCCTCAGCTTATACGTACCGTCCGTAGATTGTGGATCACTTTGTCGCTCATGTATAATCCGACCTTCCTGCAAGGCCCGAGACGGTATCAAACCGGCTCTCATAACTTTATCGTTTTCTCGCCGAGCCTGCCACCTAAAACAATGTTCTAAAACCATGACAATCTTAAACCTAAAAAAATATTGTTCGTCATTATTGCTGTGTCAACATACCAGTATGCATCATCCTGAGAAACAATATGCAAGATATCGCCCTTTTTGAAATTAAGACCTGCTTCCTTACAAGGAATGTATGGATCTTCATCCGAGTTATAATTAAAAAGAGCTCGCACTCTCACTTTAGACTCCCGAGACCCACCTTTGCCAAAAGAAGGCACTAGTTTGAATGTTATTGTTCCCTCAGAATTTTGCTGAAAAGAGAATATGACTATAAATACTGAACACTTTAATTTTGTACAGTGCATTTGTTTTTTAAACCTAAGTCGATTTAAAAAAAAATACATTCCATAAAAAAATATAAAAATTAAATCAAATACAAAAATTTGTATACGAGACTGTATTTTTTTTGTTCTTGGCTTTTTTCTGAAAAAATCGAAGTGAGTGCATTCGTGTACAAATAAGATCAAGATACATATATAGAAACTGTTACGGACTTTATAAATGTCAATTAATATACGAAATGTCTGTGTAAAAGCTACTTACTAAAATATCGAGTACATCAGCGGGAGTTTTATTTTCTACACTTATACCGTTCACTTCAATGACCTCATCGCCAGCATGAATGAGGCCGGATCGATCAGCCGCCCCGCCGTGCATGACGCGAGCTATTACAATTTTACCAGTCTCCTCGTCCGTTTTAATAGTGGCACCCTGAAACGTTTGAGCTAATACTAAACATCGGTCGTGACCATCACTCATGATTCTAATTTAGCCTGGAATAGTAATAGAACCCGCTGTTTGTTTTAAACAAAAATTCTATTTTGCTGTCGCTAATAGACATAACTAGGGTCTAGGGCTTATACATATACATTTCTACAAGCCGTTGATCGTTTTTATGACAAGTAGAACAGCTTATGCCCATTAACCCGAAACAATTATTGTTCTGTCAGAAATGGAACATAACTTTCCAGGTTATATACACATTATCTTATCTACTAAGCCCACGAAAACTGTGCCATTACCTGGACGGAATAGACTTATGTCCTATTATTTTCAGAATCATCAATCACCTGATCATCACCATTGTCGTTTTTCATACCCAACAAAAAGTCAATACTAATTGAAGCCGCTTAACATAACAAAAATGTTAACAAGATTAAAAACTATCTGGACAATAAACAGCAACATTCAATTAATATTATCTTATATAATATGAATTTAAAAGTATAATGTTAAATGTGATTTATACCTACTAAAGAAAACAATTTTTAATTTAACAATATGCCACAATTTAGGTTAGCTAACATGATTGCTTAAAATTCTAAAATAAGTTTTAAAGAATCGTCCAGTTAAGGTGAATAATGTCAGATGTGATGAATGTGTATATCCCTTGAATAAATTTTATTTAAATTTGTAGTCATCCCGTTAACCAAAGATAATATATAAAACCATATTTACTATTACTATTTACTAATATCTTAACTCTTTATATACCAGCGTATCTAAATTACTAAAATCTATGCTATAATATGCTTAAAAAATAATTTAAAGGGTCTGGTAATAAAAAAACTTCATAATAAGCAATCTGGTTAAAATTTAACATAAAGTGATGATTAACAAAATTTGACACTATAGGGGGTTTGCAACCACAATACAAATTGTGCCAACATCTAGATATAGCAGCTATAAAAAATGGAAAAATGTTTAAGGCGGATGAGTCGACAAAAAATATGATGGGAATAAATGATGAAAAAGCAAGAAGTAATGATAAAACTTACCACAATTGGTTCTGCACTCAGTGCTCCACCCTTTTGATAAAAGATCCAAATTGAATATTTAATTTAAGAAAGCTACAATGGTAATGAATTCTTATTTCACCGTCAAAAGCTTTGTCCTTGAAATTTATATTTTAGCAATAAATATAAAGTACATAGAAAGAATTTATTTAAGAAGTTATAAATTGAGATTACTCTTAAAATAAGAATAAATTTGAATAAAAAGATATATATAGTATATATACTTTTATAGTATATATACATACTTTTGTTACACATAGCTGCTATTTCTAAATGGTAACACAACTTTTATAGGTATTGAGAAAATAACTATCCATTTAAAAATATTAATTTTATATGATAACATAATGATGATTAATAAAAAAATTATGTTTTTTAACCGATTATTTTTTATTTTTAATATTTAATATTTAGCCCAAATAACTTAAGTTTTACCTTTATGCTTTATAAACATTCTAAGATCCCATCCACAATATAAGCAATAAAGATGTTTTAATTCAAAATAAACATTATATTAATAAAACAAACATCTAAAGCTAAATTTAAATAAAATATCACTTACCAAGGGTTCATCACTTTTAACTAATTGTACAATTTTGACAGTTTCTTCATCCTCATCTCCATCTGGAGGAATGTCTGGTAAATGTGGGTAATAATCTTTTTGAGCTACTGCATCATGTGTGCACAAAATGGCCTGTAATTGAAGGGCAGAAGAATTGTAAAATTTCTTTGTATTGGAATACTATTGTATTGTACTTTCTGGAAAAAATACTTTGAAAGATAAATCAGGCTGATATCAACCTAAATGTTTATTTCATGTATATATATAACTCACTGAAGCCAACAAGACACTTTAGCTTTTCAAGTCAATAAGGTTTAGAGAAATACATAAACTAGTTTAACAGACAAACAACATGCAAGATCATCTTACTATGTTACATTCTAGAACACACTGATTAATATTATTGAATATTTAAGTTTGGAGTGTAATAGTACATGTCAGTATAAAAGTAGACAAATTCACTTGCCAGCTAAAGCAAAACAGGAAATAAAATCTTAGCTATTAATAGCAGCTGTAATCCTTAACATACCTTCAATCAAAAATTTAGTGCTATCTAGACAAAATTGTGTTTCAAAGATACCTGAAAATGTGGTTTTTGAAGTAAACTCAGGAGCTCTTGAAATTCTTTGGAGACAGTTTTCAATTCACCAAACATTTCTAAAACTTCCAAAGTAACTTGCATTGCATTTGATAACAATGGATAAAACTTGTCATCCTTTCCTTTGGCTACTATTTTGTTATGGACTTGGACAAGAGCATGCAGTTGTTTTGATTGCAACAATTCACTGAGGAATGCTACATCTTCACCATCTGACTGTACTTCCTTTAATGATGTCAACAGTCTACTCAAGGCTAAAATTTGTAATTTTAAGTTAATCATAAGGGATCCAGAAATTAATTTGTTCAGATTAATATAGTATAAATTACAATATTAATTTATATTCATGATGTATAAAAATAATTAAAATTACGAAGCAATACTTACAAGGGTCCCAATTATTATCAGTGGCGTTAGGCATCATCATCGTTGGGATTTAAATTCTCGATAACATAACAAGAGTAATCAATTAAATTGCCATGAATGGCTGAATTCAGAAAATCATAACTATACTACGTACTATTAACATAAGCCATTTTGAATTGAATAGGATCAGAATTCATTACAATGATGTAGACTAATGAAATCACTGACAAGTAAAAATACGAAGTGATTTTATACAAAGATTCAAACTACGAAATGATTTTTATCAAATTCACTAGCTACAATTCGCATTATAACAGCTACAGGCAAGGAGTATAAACTGTTTTTTTTTTTTAATATTTTATGACCTGGTAACGAGACCTTCTAAACTGGTAAAGATTATGTATAAACTATGGAGTTTACTTGACAGTTGACTATACTGTATGTTTCATTATCTGCTATAACATACTATGTGCGTTTTCGAATTACAGCACTAGAGCGCATTATGCGGTATAATGCTGAACGTTGAATGTTCCAACTACAGCAACGCTTCGCACAATTGAGCACTCTCAAAACTAATGGTCTCGCGTGCTTCTCGCAATCAATACCAACACAGTGACAGAAAATTGACCAGTGTTTTTCAAACGGCAACAACCACAAGAATTTAATAACACGTTCATAATAAATGTTTAGTATTTTACATAATATTTAATGTTTCGATTTAGAGTTCTTGTCCTTTTTAATTATAGTTGTTTCATAGATATAGAGTTAGTTTTATGTCAGACCAATAAAGATAGGGGGAAAACCCACATATTAGGAAAAGTAATTATAATTTGTATAGAATAATTTGCTTTATAACATAGTTTCTTTACTATATAAACTTTACCTTAAAGTTACGATGGAGTCAGTTTCAACCATACTTGACTACTCGAAACCAATACAGAAGTAACCGAAGATTTTCCTAATACTGTGCGTAGATAATGTATAAAAGCTAAATCTTATGGAAATAATAGTGGCGCAAAACACTATTATTCTAACGAAAAGGGATGACAGACCTTAGTCAATCTTGACAAATAAAAGAACAAGGGACGAAGACAGGAGACTTTTAGCCAATTAGTCTCAACAAATATTTTTTGTGTATGATGTCGACTAGGCTGATGTTTTAAATAACCATGTACCACCATATCGCCACTGTCCACGAGGGACGCCAGCGCTATAGTTTGGACGGTGCACTTGCATCGCTGCAGGAGGGGCGAGGAACGAGCATCAACAACGCTCTCGTGCTCGCTGACATTGTTCTTAACTTAGAACTGTAAGGAAGCGCAAATTTTCTTATCATGACGGAGTGGAGTTACCTGTTGTGTATCGCATTTATAGAGTTTTATCAAATAGAACCAAACATTTGTAATCCATTCCATTGGATTGGGTAAGCAGAGACTTAAATATATTTATATAGAAGTTAAAAACTAAAAGAAATTATTAATGGCGACTTTTAGAGGACACCTAAGAAGGAAAAAGCTTAAATTAAATTATTTAAATTATACCGGCATGACATTATATTTTTTATTCATGTTTGTGATATAAACCCAAGACATTATGATATTGGCAGGAATGTAATGTAGACCAACTAAATAAATCTGACGGATTCCACTCAACAAGATTGGTGGTTGGGGCCACGATGAGGCGCCTTGCGAGAGTCTGGAGCCGACTTTACGCATCAGTGTGCTAATAGAAATAAAGGACTAACATAATATGAGTAATTACTTATTTAGGCAATAATGTCAACTAGATACTTGTTCAGTTCATTAAATAAAGCAGGGATGAAATAATTTTATAGTAAACATTAATATTTTTTCAAATCATATAATTATACTAATTTTACTACCAAATAATTCAAATAATCAAATAATTATTATTTGAATTATTTAGGAACTATTAAATTAGCATTGATGCATAGTGCACCTTGTGTCGTACTTCGTAGTTTCAACCTGTTATATATTAGTCATCTATGGTTTCAAGTTTCAACCTATAGGAAATTATAACATGCGCAGTAACTTAAAATTTAAAGAACGCGCAATGCTTTGAATGAGATATATACATGTATATATACTGATGGTGATATTATTTTGTGATAATTGAACAATCTGTTTTAAGAAGAAATGTATTAAAGGAATTATTGATTAATCTATCACAGCGACTCAAATAACTGTTTCCAAAATAAAGGTAAGACAATCTGTCCTTATTGAGTAGTATAGACATAGTACCGGCATTTTCTATGTAGCTATTTGACATATTTCCAAATCGGTTATCGGCTCCCAAAAACATGGCGCTGTGAATCGATCCGAAAAAATAAATAATATATACTTTGTCTATGTATCGTAGGACGTTATATATAGATAAAGTCAAAAAATAAATATTGCTAATTTATTATCTGTGTATTAGATTTAGGACCTATGTATTTAGTATAATATGTATAGATAGTGTGACAGACGAGGTGACAATCCGCCAAATACTGCGAATTCTATTTTAAATTTGGAAAAATAATTAATAATTACTTGAATGTTAATACTTATTATCCTATTTTTTTCTACCACCGTTTTTTCATTTCATTTTTGTCCGGTATTCGTATCAATTATGTAGTGACCTCTGAACAGTAGTGACTAGTAATATTGAGTTCGCGCACTGTATTATACTTCCTAAACGACGAAGCACGAATCTAATGGTAAAGTACAATATCTTTAAGTTTCAGACGAGGCATAATTATAACTTATATGTTATAAAATTATTGGTTCTAATAACATAATGTGTCCGTTATACTTACGCCTCCTAAAACTTATTTACTCGTACCTATATAAGGTGTCATTAGATTAATTAAAGTAGTATTAATTGAAATGTATTAACAATTATTAGTTAAAAGTATAAAATATTTGATTGTGTAGAACTTCTTCATAATATTATCTAAAATATATTTTTTTTGTTCTCTAAAGTTTGGCTATATAAATTGCTTATGTACCAATCCCATACTACCAAGAATATCTAAAAGGATATATTTGTCCCTATTATATAGAAAACTACCCAATCCCAGAAAGTTCCTGTTTGATTTTTTGCTTACATTATGTAGCCAGGTATCTTATTTTTTGTTTGAATTATCTGATGTTTGATGATGTCATATTTTAGTATGAAGTAACATCTAAATGCAAATGAATTGAATACAAGTATAAATATTGATGATTAGTATGTGTGACCTATATGCCTACCACTTATAATTAGGTAGGTATTAATCAATTTGTGCCTTACTCTCTTACCTACCTTCATATTTTTCTTCATAATTGATGAATATTGATTTGAAAATTTAATATAATTCATTTTGTTATTGTTTTGCATGGTATAAAACAAAATCTTTTATAGTCATAGTAAACCAACTAAGCCAACATAATATTATCACTACATTATTCTTGTTTCACATTGTATTTTATATAAAAGTATATTTGAAATAAAAGTTGAAGGTACAGTTTGTAAAGCAACATTATATATGAAAAATATAAGTATTATATATTGTAGTGTTAATTTATTAATTAAAAAATAGAATTTAATAGTTAATTTACCTAAAGTGTAAAATAAAATACTTATCAGGTCAATAAGATAGTCTTAGGATCACAGACAATAAGTTTTTTACATTGGATTGCAATATAAGTTTTTAATCATGGTGTTGTGTATTAGGTTAATTATTACCTAACCTGTTTTTATTTGCTGGACACTATCTATGTATAGCAGTTCCACATTGATTTTTCTAGCACTTCAACATATGTTTGTGACCATTATTTTTTTGAAGTGCTATTTTAAATCTTCCAAGATAGTTATTAAGTTCCAATAATGTCAAGGCCAATTATGTTTCTAAAGTATGATGTATAAGATTTTTTTGGATTAAGATTAATGTCATAACAACAGTTTTGCACATTATGTACAATTTTGAAACAAATTTACATACAACCCAATCTTAAAAGATAGATGTATGCTGACACATGACTTGAGCACATGCAACCCAGGCTAAAAAGATTCTTTTATTATTTTTGCTCCGCTGTTACTAATAGCATGATGTTAAATAGCGTTTTTAAATAAATGGTCTTTGAACATAAAATGAATATTGTTCCTGAGATATGATTAAATTATTCTATGAAACCGAACTTGATCCTGACTTTAAAAAAATCTTGAGTATATTTCCTGTTGTAGATTGATATAACATATGTGTTGTTGTATAGTTATTATAACTAGTTTTATTTACTTCTCTGGTGTAAATTTTATTCCTCTTCTTAGTGTATTTTCTATGAACCTTTATTTAAATTAGTAATGACATTGATTACATTTTATTTACAGATTTTCGATGAATCTATTTATTCAAACATTGAAGTGGAGTGCAGAATACTTAATTTTCTTACCCATATATTTGTTTTAAAACAGTGAAGTCATACTCATTTCATATGTCTTCAGAAGTAAAGTACCAAGCATCTAGCACATTAATATGGATGATATTTGCATGTCATCTGATTTAGGAAAAGATTCACAGGAAGTTATTTTTAATACCACTAATGATCTAGAAGTACACAATGATTTTGAGTTTTATGATTCTGAAGATTCTTGTAATCAAACAACAGCACAACCAACTTCAGTCTTAAATATAACATCTGCGCATGATTCTGTGTTGAATATAAATGAAAAATACGTTAGTCCAACAATAATGAATAAGAAACCAAGTGAAATTTCAGAAATAAATACTGACTTTGTTACAGTCATAGAACCAGTATTTTATGCCTCAACACCGAATAATTCTATTTTATCAGTGAACACAAATAATGTCCATGACCTACATAGGGATGAAGTATTGACTATATCACAACAGGCTTCTGCCAATGTAATAAATACTCAACATGATTCTTCTCGGTTAAACGCCAGCGAAGAAGTTAAATCTTTGGACAAAATGGATGACTATTCCTTGATAACTAAAAACGTAACAAGTAATACTACTAATTGTGTGGTAAATACGACTTCTGACAGAAGATTTGCGGAGCTAAAAAATGAGAATAGCGATGATGATTGTAACTCTAAAAGCCAAGTGTCATTCGATTCGGGAAATGAAAGGTCGAGCCATAAATATTTTATCGATTTGTCAAGTTTACCTGATTCGTTGCCTCCTAAAAAAACAAGTGAGTTAGATAATGCGCATGAAAAAAGTAAGATTTTCAACATATTTGTCGATTTAGGTGATAAGGCACCAGTAAAGGAGATGCCCAGTAGACTATCATCCGCACTTAACGTGAAAAGACAAATCGATAAAAGTCAACCAGCTCAAGAAAAACCTAATAAAAATTCAAAAATAATAAATGCTGAAAAACGCCAGTCTACATTGACCGAAAAAACCACATTGTGTAACAACTCTACACTATCTGAGTTTGAAGTAATAGAAGCTTTATGTAACGACCCAAATATAAGTCTTACTGAAATAATTCATACACCAAAAACAAAAAAGAATAAAAATGAGAAAACAAGTTTGTCTCAAGAACCATTTCGAAACCACAGTGAGCAAAGCAAATCTGCAATATGTCAAGAAGTTTTTCAAAAGGCCGATTCTTACGTAAAATTGTCCGACTTGGATAATCCAGTGTCACAAACAGATTTATCTGAACGTCTTGAGACAGCAAATGACGCCCGAATGACTAGATCTATTCCAGACAACAACTGGAGAAAACAATATCAGTCTACCTGTGTATCGATAGGTTTGCTAAGTTCTTTTCACTCTGAGAACGCATTGAGCTTAAATAGACTTTTTCCAAATTTAAAGAATGATATCAGTAGAAGTATGCCCGGGTCATTGTCAGCCAGGACGTCGCTATTAAAGCCTGGTATAGTTCCAAGTCCCGGAGAGACCGATGAGCCGAATATGACGTCGGATGTTTCTGACATTAGCAGTGTCCAAAGCAGTACATGCCGCTCTATTGTTGGTAAGTTAATATATTTTTAATTGTTTTGTGTGTTCTAATCACGGCTCATACCACCAATAGATTCTTCTTTCTAAGTGCGCATCTAACTGATTCATACGGTGATGGAAAACATTATAAGAAACCGCACTTTCTTAGACCCGATAAATCGACGGTGCGGTTCAGGCACAGAAGGCTGATCACCTACTGGTTTATTACGAAAAATGACCACGAAATAATAACAGAAATCTGAGAGACCAGACCAAAAAGTTTCTAGCGCTATTGGCCAAGCGTCGTCTTGCCATGTATATTATTTCTAGGAAACATTTTTTAGTTCAATAAAAATACCTATCTACTATAATAATAAATAGGAGTTAATCGTAGAGAGGTGAAAATTAAGGGTTGTATGTAATTTTAATGTCTAATAGAATAAAGAAATAAAAATTTATCCAAAAAGTAAAAATATTTTTGTTGGGGTGGACACCTCTTATCTCTAAGGGGTTTGAAATATAGACAGTAGCCGATTCTCTGACTTACTGAATATGTATAAATAATTTCATGAGAATCGGTCGAGCCGTTTCGGAGGAGTATGGGAGCGGACATTGTGACACGAGAATTTTATATAAGATAGTTCAATCTGATTTAGTATAAAAATAATTTTACTTTCCAGAAAGTACAACAGAAGAGTCAAGTCACGTAGCAAATTTGATTGTTAATTGTCAGTCCCGTTTAGGGCAAGATTTGCTTCGAATGTTCATAGAGGAAATAGCGCCGGACGTTATAGTAGAAGTGGCTGGTAAACGTATTAAAGCGCATAAATGTATTTTATCTTCCCGGTAAGTTAAGTTATTGAGTACTTAAAAATAGTATTTCAGTATAATGAAGGTAGGTGCAGAACGAATCAGTCTGAAACAGCTTGTGCTAAATGAGTTACGTTAAGCCTTTCCTCGGACATTGTATCAACGAATACCAATATGCCAATAACAAAAATATTTCTTGTTTCTATACAAAGTAGTCATTAATTTTATATGTCCCATCGGTTTTACAGGACATTGTATCACATGCATAATGACGAATGTAATGCCCGTCTTGTTTATGACTCTGTTATTATTTACGTCCACTTTTCTCTCTTGTTGCTTATCATATTATGTTGTCTATGCCCGTTTCAGTTTTTAAGCATGTGTGAATTGTTTTATTTTGTATAGGTACACTTTTTTCTATATTATTTTATTCTGTATTTTTTTATTTCTCTGAGTGGCTAAATTTATTGCCATGTGCTACCAGTTGTTTTTACATTAAGCGTCACGAATTATTTTACTATTTGTGTTTGTACTTTTGAAATTTTCTACCAACCGAAATATATCAAATATTATTTTCAATGCAATAAATTTAATAATATATATTTCAAAAATATAATGTCATTTGTATATCTTTGAACAGTATTGTTAATGTGTTATTATATTGCAGATGTCAATATTTCGCTCGAATGCTTAGTGGAGGCTGGGTCGAAAGTGCTGGAAATGTCATTACTTTATCGTTGTAAGTAACTAGCAATTTAATTTTGGTTTATAAATTGTTTATTTAAAGTGAGATGCATTTTCACTTGCATCTTTTGGTGATTTCAGGGGATAGTTCGTTCTCATTTTGATTATCCTGCTTTGTATTATTCTATTATTTCTTTATCTTGCTAATTCATAATGAAACTTGAATGCTTCTTGTTTCACACTATTTTTGTATTTAATTTTTGAATTAAAGGTTTTTTTATGATGATGTACATGCAATATTCTTGTAAATTTGAAATGCGTGAGTATTTTGTTTCTGTGTTTAAAGTTTTATTTGTATATGGGATGGTGATGTAGATTTTTTTTTCATAAATGGTTATTCTTTTGTTTTTCGGTTAACTTTGACTACTTTATTTTGTCTTCGAGAAGATCTCAGTCCCAACTGCTATTGGCACTGACTGATGCGCTCATTGCGAGCATTTTTAAAGCAAAGTCTATATATTTCGATTCCTCAGACATTGATTCAATTATTTGCTTGAGACATTAGAGGCACATTGTAATACATCTCTGCTTTCAGATTTTCATTTGAGGCCGTTCATTTTGTGCTGTGCCATATATATTCGGGAACGTCCGATCTTCCTGACAGTATACGCATTGTTGAGTTAGCAGCCATGGCTGATATGTTGGGACTAGAGGGACTCAAGGAAGCAATTATGGTCAAGCTTAAAGTCACTTATTGCCATAATTTCCATACGGTTAGTGTAACATTTTTTCTAAAGAAGTACTTAAATTTCAAGCAGTTGACCAGTTTTGTTCTAATGGCATTAGCATGCAACTCAATCCTGGGGTCAAAGGTTCGAACCCTGTGCATTTTGACTGTCCATGTACGCATTTAACACTCGCTTCTAGTGAAAAAAACACGTAAAATCTTGATATTGGTTTATATAGTAAGGCTGGTGCAATGTCATATGTCCTATATTAATGCATCATTTGAATTTTTAAATAATTTTTACGTCATAGAATTACAAATATCAATTTGTATAGGTTCTATATTCACTGATAAATAATAGTTGAAGTTTAAAGTAGTTTTTAAAATTTTGTCAAATAGCCCATTATCTGTTTTATTACCTAATCACGGCTTCCTGGTCAAATTTTATGTGGTGGTGGAAAGCTGGCCTATGTACTTTAAGTAGACAGTACCTTTAAAATTTCTTCTAATGACAGTGGCGAACTTATTTGTCCAACGTAAACGACGCAATGTTGACAATTAGCTTAGCTTGAATGTCTCGTTGAATGTGTGAGTCAAATCACAGATGCGCAAAACGATTCGTCGTACCGTCTTCATAGTTAAATGGCCCATACATACCAACGTCTTTTGTTAATCATTGTTTATATTTAGCCCATGTTTTAATACAAACACTTGTTTGTATTTCAGCCGTGCTCAATTTGTATTGTGGGTGTCGTCGAGTGCTTACCGCTATCGGCTGTGTATGGGTTGGACGATTTGTACCGCAAAATCTTAAGATGGATGACAAAACATTTTGCAACCATTTGGCCGACGAAACCATTCGCTACATTACCAAAGGAGCTCTTAGAAAAATGTTACCAAGAGCATGTTGTTAATTTATCAATTGATAATTTTCTCGACACGGTGTATGGATGCGGAAGCATAGGTAAGCATATCGGGATTCAATCTTTCCAAAATGTTAAGAAATATTATTCACCTAAATTTTTTTTTTTTATAAAACGGGGCAAACGGGCAGGAGGCTCACCTGATGTTAAGTGATACCGCCGCCCATGGACACTCCCAATTCCAAAGTGCGTTGCCGGCCTTTCAGGAATCGGTACGCTCATTTCTTGAAGGACCCTAAGTCAAATTAATAAATATGAGGTCAGCTTTTGACTCATGAATTCTTTATCTTTTAAGCTACTTTTTAGGTTACTACAATATTCCTATAACATCTAGACTATTTGTCTGATTCAATGATATATAACTTAATGATTATGTATAGCGTAAACTGGTCATTACACGCTTATTAATATCCAGGCCAAATGATTTAAATGTATTTGTGTTGCTACAGCTACTTCATTTATATAAAGCAAAAAACAATTAATAAAGATATAGCCAAATTTTATTACAACGAAAACATCTTTAAAACATTATTAAAAACATTTAAGTAATACTTAAGTCAGTTGTGTTGTGTGATGGTGTAAAAGTGAGGGTACGTACGTGTGTGTGTGTGTGTATGCTCATGATGCAAGTGATTTAGCGTTATGGATATTCTTAATACTTCTATTAAGCATAGTCTGCGATAGCTTAACAAGTCGTGGTTAAAATAGTGGCGACGCGATACTGAGTTGTTGCATACTCGGTGTTATAATGTAAGGAACGCGAAACAAAGCACGATTTCTAATTGCGAACTGCAACTAATTTTATCTAAAATGATGTCATTTAGTAGCATTGTATCATATTCCTTTGGCCTGGATATTTCTTCGTTGACTACGTAATATCCATTTAAATGTTTGATTCTTGAACACCTTCTCGACGTGTTGAGGCTTAAGTCGTAATCGTTTTTATTTATCTTTTAGTTGGTATACTGGAAAATACAAAATGGGCTGAAAAAGTGGCTCAAATGTGCCGACGGTTGGTTAACGCAGCCGCGCATTTTGCTGCACCGAAACTAGTTCAAATCCTCGAATTAATCGCCACCGTTCCCAACGACTCAGCTCCGTTAGCAAAGCAGGCTTTAAAGGACTGTTTAACAGCAGCTATAGAATGGGCTCCACCCGGCGAAACCTGCAAAGCATACGCCTTTTTATCAAACCTAGTTAAAATAATTCGGTCTAAGGCAGATCTGATTTTAAATGTTAACGGGAAAGTCGCAGATCCTGATAACCTATTGTACACAAACGCGAATAATTGGCGTTTGCAGTGTGAGAATACATTGGTCAGAGCCGCACCGCGCGTCGTCAGCACTCAAGCATTCAAAGATTTACCAACGGAGTTAAGGAAGAGGCTGAGAGAACTTGGGTGTATTGTGTATGGACATCAAGCGAACCCTACATTCTCACCCATACCAGGAAGATATACCAAAAGCATGTCTCAAACTAAACCTTGCGAAGATATAATAAAAAGCCTTGATATGGAACACGTGCGAAAGTCGTTCGTTCCCTACAAAGCAAAACCCTACACAGTAACCACAGAGAAAGTTAAATGTGAGCGAGAAAAGAAAAAACCGATTTTAGTACGGACAACGCGGGCCCAAGAAAAACGCGCTATATACAATATGTCGAAGACGGGACCAGCGAAATCGAATTCACAAAATCCATCAGCGAAAACACCACGTTACCTTGACCCGAATTCGTGTAAAGATACAAAGATGCCGCAAAAGAATTTTATTAATAAAGTTATGTCATCTACCGAGAGCTCCCGTAACTCGAGTCCCGTGCATAAAAGGAATGAGAAAAAACAAGCTAAAGCAATGTCCGAAGATAGCCTTGCAACGACATCGAGGCCGAGAACTGCCGAACCATCGACGGATTCACTTAGCGAGTCGCAAAGTAACAAGTACGGTACCTACACCAAAACAAAACACGCCCTAAAAGGATCTATCGAATGTAAGTATAATAAGTGTGCTTTAAATGTGTATTAAAAAATACATTAAAATTGATTTAGACTTCATTCGCATCGATGTGCAAAGATAGTACTTTTTTATCCATTTTAGTTATTGTTTTAATAATTATGTAACAAAAAAGACAGTGGCGCTACAACCCTCTCCTCAGATGTCTGTATCTGTTTTGTGACAAACTTAATTTCCTCATAAACGGCAAGCAGATGATCGGCCTTGTGTGCCTGACACACTCCATCGATTTTTAGGGCTAAGTCTTGCCAGGCCATCAGGCCATTGATGCATAGATGTGATTCGGACGGTTCTAGTCACTGGTTACTTTAATTATCTAAAGTATAATAAGTAATAGTCTAATTGCTATAATCATCATCGGTCTTGGCTTGGTCATTAATCAGTTTCCTTAACTATATTATTTTAAGCCATACTTTCTAAGCCTTCTATTTTTTTTCTTTGAGTAAGAGTGAATTGCGGAGATAAAGCGGAAAAACATGTGGATTCGAACATCCTATTTTCTAATGTGTTTCGTGTCGTCTTGCGATTGATATTAAGGATCTGATGAATCTCCAATAGTTAAGCAGTAGATTCATTTTGCAATAAAATATAAAATACTTTGTTACAGCAGTAACGACGCAACATAGTATAAGCTCCAATAGAAACACAACAAAAATACCTTTATATTCATATGCTGGATCCAAAACTGAGAGCCAATGTCGTCGGCAGTTTGCTCAAAATGAACCAAAAACAAATAAAACACAATCCAGTAGGATGTCAACAAATATACCTAAACCGAAGATTTCATTTCCTGGTTCCCTCATGATGGCTACTAAAGCCAGTTCAGCTAAAATAGTGACGAAAGTTGTGAAGGAACCCGTCAAAACGAAGAAGGTGCCTAAAAAAGCAAAGGATGTGGAATCAAGGCCAATAGGAAGATCAGGCACGTTCTTAAAGGATGAACCGACCTTCAGTGAAGAATCAAAGTTAATGAGTAAATAACCTTATTTTGTCCTAGCGTTATGTTAAACCATTACTTGAAATTTTTTTTTTATGATTTTTACTGTGTGCACTATCAAATATTTTTCCCATAAGACATCAGTCTGATTTTCTTTAAAAAATTAAATTACCTTTGTTTTCTGTATATAAAGAAATCGTTATTTCATAAGTGATCTTGTAACGACTACGTATTTTCTTCACATCTATAAAGGTTATGGCGTCAAGAATGACTAGCCTAACACTTAATTAGTCATAGTTTTAAATATATTTACCACATTACCATTATAAGTATAGTTAGTAGTTTATTGACATTCCAGACTATTTCGACATCAAATCTATTTAATTTATCGTATAGGATATTTTTTTCTTTGTTTTTGTTTCATAGTATATATTTTATATGAGATTCTATAATCTTACGTACGTTTAAATGTTAACTATAGTTTAAGGTGTTTATTGACATTGTATTTTAAGATGGTTATCTTAATAATAAGTGATAAATTTATAGACTTTTTTTTGACACTTTGTTTTTTACAATGGTCTTACATTTTATTTTATTATTGCGATTGTATTGTTTAGTTTACTTTACTATACTTTACTGTAAATTACTTTACTATAATTTAATACTTTATACACATCAAGGCATAATTTTTATTTAACTCTACGGTAACACTGAACTGGTACTTTGATATTCAAGACATTAATCGCCATCGGTAATTTGTAAAAATAAAGGCTGGCCCTGAAATAATGCTGATTTGTTACAAAGGATGATTACACCTATGTAAGAAATCAAAAGAACCTTAATCAAGTACTTAAAACAATATATTCAAAATAATAGAAAAGATTAACTAAAAGTATCATTGTTGTTTTTTAGTTTTTATTGTAAGAATAGTTTTTTAGATTTACTTTTGAAATGATCTCAAGGATGCACAGTATTTAATTGTTTGGTCAAGCATCAGCCATGTTTAGAGACTATTATTTTTCTATATGAATAAAGTACGCTAAGCTAAGCTCTAGTATAACCAGCGGCACGTAAGTCTAGCGCTGGCCGATACGTGGAGGGGATTGCTGCGCATGACGTACTGTCGCGCGGGGGACAAAATGCGACTGGAGAGCCAATCGACGCTCTTCATTCCGCTAGCCCCCCTTAGGTACCTTATTTTTTACTTCTGCGCAATAACGGTCAGCGCTAGAGTTTCGTGCCGCTACTTATAATTGTGATTATTATTCGAAGACTAAGCAATCAACAGACTTTAAATTACCTGAAAGAGGTTATCAATTTAACCTAAAAGTATTCTGTGTCGCATTTCTTTCAATTGTATTTACTATTTTGGTTCATATTCAAAATTGTATGTACTTACTTTTATTATTAATTATTTAGTGTTAAATGTACAATAGTTAGATGTTTTGCTTGATTTTTAGTCTCGAATAAACATGTTATTGTAATTATTATTTTTAAACAATATAAATAAATTTTCAGTCACAATTTGGTATCTTTTATATATCTTTTATATAATCTCATCGGTAATACTCTAATTATGAAATGAAATACAGACTTTTATTGGCATATTTTATTTACATACTTTAAGAAAATTTAATTGAAGCATTATTCTCCTAACAAAAAAATAGTAGTTTATGCAACTGTCATATAATAGAGGGGTTAAAACATGAGTGTAGTCTTTTGAAACGAGCCACAAGCGACTTTCAAAATAAGATTACACGAGTGTTTTAATACCTAATTATACGCAGTTGCATGTACTTTAATCTTATGGCTATAGGTAGCTACAAAATAAAATGCAATATAAAAGAAACAAAATATTTATTATAATATTTGTTCACATTTTTAATATTGTAATTATACCTGAATAACAGGCTGCGAGGCGCTATAAGAGCTAGTCGTTGTAGGGGGTTGACTATGGAACGTTTATATTAATTTCATTTTTATTATTTAAGTTTCTTTTGAACTAGCAGCGAAATCGTTTCCAGACTACTGAATGATCCTTATCCCGATATAATAGGCTAACCGAACACAATAATCAAGAAGACGTCAGTACTTATATTTTTGTTTATATTTACCTATAGGTTTGTAACAATATATTTTCTTAGTTATGATTACAAGACTGCTCATACGAGTATATAATCTGCTGTAGAATTTTACATACTTAATACATACATTACGCACATAGTGGGATGTGTTCAATGACTCAGCATTTTACTGTAAGTAGGGAGATTTTTGATAAATAAAGCCCGTTTCTCACATTTTGAATTGTTTACAAAATTTCAAAATCAAAAAGCATTTGATTAGTTGATTTTTTATATTTACGATTATTATACATTTCCTCATTCTTAGGCTTACCGGGTCCCGCCGCGGCCCAGCTCACAGCTGCACTAACTAGGTCATCGGCCTGACAACGCCACGGCCATCTTAAAGCTCCTCAACTCCACCTATTGTCTTAAGCTCTTGCGACAAGTCCGGCCCACTTAGGCTACAAGCCAATTCGATCACATTAGTTATTTTTCTCAGATTTGTTTCGACTTGCGCTTAACATTTAGTATACTCTCTCATTATCTCTTTGTAAAATATTTATTATGTTAATAGATATTGATAAGATGATGTCTTTCGTAAATAATTGTCTTCAGACATCATCTTCGAAAATAGTCATCGTCATCTATGAGAATATTTCTCAACCATATATTTGTTCATACAAAATTTGTTTTACTGATGCTTTGCTTCCTAAGCAAACTTTTTTATCTATAAATCAATTTATGTTAATTATTAAGTACTTTTCAAATTACTGTTCTTACAAAAACCATTAAAATGTAGAGGAATTCGGAATGGAATGCTAGGCCTTACAAAGTCATACATTTCTGTTACTGTATCTGACGACTTTGCCTCACATAATTTCTTGCTTAACACGTTGAACGCCATGGGGGTCACCGGTGACCTCATCATTCCTCTATCATAGCGCCATGGGGGTCACCGGTGACCTCAAGTTAAAGACATATTCAAACCGTTTTTTCTCGTCGTCTGCCATACCCACTGTTGATTTTAAAGTACTATGTGACCGGCACGGCGCCGTAGAACAATACTTCCCATTGGGACAAATGTACCTAGATAGTACGTTGAAAAAATCGAAAGATTTTAAAAAAGAAGCAAAAATAAAACTTCGTTCCAAAAATGTTGGATATTTAACTCAATTCAGTCTTTATTTTTTAAACAAAACTTAGCAGAAGGTATGGTGTGTTGTGTTGTGTACCAATATTACTGAAAAATAAAATTTATCTTTAGTAAAACTAGGAAATTGCAAAGTGTAAAAAAGTTCGGAAAATCCACAAGTGCACGCCTTACAACAACCCAACCCTTAGAAATATTAATATTTAGCCTTAATTTTGTCAAATAATACAGTAAAACTTGATGAGAAAAGATGTCAGAAAGAAAAACAAGAACAAAACATGCATACAGGGTTCACAATTATGTCAACCTAAGCCCAAACCGTTTTACAGTCATTTTACGATGATTACGATTTTTTTTAAACCGCCCATTTTACGGTTCTCTGCAATGCCGAAGAATAGACACCTATTTGGTCACTCATATCTACAGACCCTTCAGATTTATTATGATCCAATATGATCTTCGGCTTCCGAATCTGTTTGCCTTTTTACTCTACCACAGCAAATTTGTCGAAAGCAAAAGCACGTCTCTCTTATCCTTCCATTTCAACACCGTTACTCCATCTTCATTCTCCACAGCCATTATTTTACCTTTCTACAGTTCTGAATTCTAGAACAGCCTAACCCTCTTGTTTTTTCGCAAAGTGCCAATTAAATGGGTTTGTTTCTCCAATAACCTAGTTCTAAGCTTGTATACCAGTTGTCAGTTGCAAGTAAGTATGTATAACCTAACGTCTTTTTATTTTCGGTATTAGCATCTGTTCGCTATCTGATTCTGAGTGGCAATCATTGTTTCTCAAAGGGTTTGTTGTAAAATAATATGCTAACGCGTTGATTTGTAAATTCTAATTCCTCCATAGCTAAGCCAATACCTAAGGATCTCGTACATTATTAACGCAACCTAAGTTAAGTTCGTTATGTAGCGAAAACAAATTTAGTAGGAAACTAACAGAAAGAGCAAAGCAGAGGCAATCGTCGAAGGCGCGAGCGCACTAACACTGTCGAAGTGAATAGCGGGTGGCCGGCGGGGTGGGCGGCACGGCGCAGGGTAACGGAAAATGTATTTTCTGTATTTGTGCGCCATGGGGTGCACCGGTGACCTCAGTTATATATTTGGCTGTAACTATGTAACCCATAGGCAGAATTTAATAAAACAAATAATTTTCTATACATATATTATCATAATAAACAAATTACAGCAAAAAAGTTTTTTTACGATTTTTGTTTTTTTCTATTGGCGTTTAACGTGTTAATATACCCAAGCCAATAGAGCTTTCAAGCTTAATTTTTGAATTTATACTAAATAAAATTTCAATATAGATAATATATTGAAATTTCGATTAGATAAATAGATATAATTTTTGAAAAGGTAATAGATTCATGGTACTAATTAGCAATGTAATAAAAAATCCTGTGGGTTTAAACATTTGACAATGGGTGTTGTTCTAGATTTGCCATATTTCATCCTAGTGATCATTTCAACATCGTTAAATATTACAGCCGTATTTAGAGTAATAAAGTATCATAACTTTATTTACGTCTGAAATAACTTCTTTTAATATATTCCTTTGTGTCGAGTGTCGACTAAGCATAACGTTTTCTATAGATAACGTCCAAGTCGTCAAGTTACCTCAAGTAAACGGTAAGAAAAAGAACACTTTATAAGGATTCATTTAATCTAGATATTAATTTAGACCACCATTTACTGGCAGTTAAGTATGTTAGTTAAACAATGAGATTACTAAACAAATGCTAGAATGATGAGAAATTCATGTATGCATTAATGGTAGGCAAAGAAATAAGTAGTCATAAATTAAGTCTTTTATTGAGAAAACGATACAATATAGCATAATATAACAGTACCACACGGAAATTTAATTCAATTTAAATATTACTGTATTTACTTAAAGATAAACCTAAGAATTTATTACTTAATCATTATCAATCCAAATAACCTTACCCAACATAATATCCACGACATATTCACAAGCGGTAATATATTTTTTTGAGAATGCAGTAATAACAATATTTGTCAATGAACCTATACTTCTAATATGGTTGCTTATAATCACTCCAAACTAGATATATATAACTGATCATACGATTTATTTTTAAAGTGCTACACCGCAGAACTTCTACATGGTATGAATATTTACTCGACCGACATTAAATCCAAAGCCATAATGTATTTATCATACATTCAGACACAAACTATAACTACATAATAAGAATCATTTTAAATATATGTATAATATATATATTGAACATCGTTTCTCGATATAACCAATATAATTTGGGTAATAATACATTAGAAACAGAAACGACGTGTAAAACATTCAAAATTCATGCAAATAAATGTCGTGTGTTTTTACAGCATATATTAAACTACGTGCTTACTAATTTTCTCTATAGCAATATCATTAACGAGATAGCTTTTATGGAACTGTTTGTACAGGCAGTGGCATTATTAATAACTATTGTACTTGTTCGTAAGACTATTAGACGTTAGTTACAAAACGAAAGAAAAATGCAATATATTTTAAATTGACAGCATATTTAGTATTAGTAACGCTTTTGCTCGTGACCAATACAAGTTCCCTTTCCATCACCAATTTATTTTCTGGGAAATGAATAATGGTTGCTTAGACTAGCCAATATTTTGGCATTTCTTAAATTTGGGCAACCTATAATAACATGGGTCGTATTTTAATTTTCTGACATTTTACCAAGTGACTAACATCAAATCTTCGGAAACCCTCGACACTATACATTATTTAACTTGAAAGCCTTTAACCGCGGCTTCTTTCTTAAAACTTCAGAACACGTTAGTAAAACAATAGGAAGAAAGTGGTTCTGTCTAATAAGTAAATTAGAAAAATCCACTTCCTAGTCATCATAGAAAATATTTTGTTAACAATTACTGAGCCACCTGTTTGGCATTTGCAACTTGTTGCATTTTAGTATATTTAACAGGAAAACTTTCAGGCCTCTAGTCAGGCCAATTAAAATAGAAACAGTAAAGATTTATTGAAGTTACAATTGATTCTGAAATTAGAAAACATGAATCAAGTGTAAGATGTGAAATAAAATAATATTAAAAGTAATATTATTTTAATCAAAGGATTTATAAATTTCTAACGTTAATTGATTGGAACAACCACATTATTGGCTACACGGCATAACTTTGGCTTCCGAGTAGTAAGACAAAACATTATTTAAATTGAAAGCAATATTTTTGTAATTAACATTTGACAACAGAACAACAAATATGAGAACAAAAAAAAATGCTGTCATATCTGTTGTTACTAAAATCTTTGACAGAATTAAACCGTATATTTGGTGTCGCTATCGATTGATCTATCTATCCCGATAAGATGCGGAAGGTTCGCTAATAATAAGTAAAATTTGAGTGAGAAAAGACAATTTATAACACTACTCGTAAATATCACAAAAATTATAAGTCGGAAACAGAAATAAATGAAAATGTTGCAATGTATCACCCAAACCAAAGCTCCACTTGTAAACTCTTCTCATAAACTAAACTCGATTTAGACAATGTATAGAAGAGTATAAGATTTGTAATTAAATACCATGGGAGAGATAAAATATTAATAAGTTTACGTGAGTACACACAAGTTTTCAAAACAAATTGAAATATATGTTCTCGTTCTTTTTATTTTGCGAGTCGTTTGTTTAATGTTAATAAAAAATTATGCAGACAGCAGTTAACCATTTTTCCTCAACTCATACGAAGGCACTTGTATCTATAATTAATTTACTACAATAATAATCAAACGACAGCGACATCTTTCTCAGTATAGGACTAATATTATACTTAGGTGAGCTTGTCGTTGGGTGAGTTAACACAACATTAAAATTTTGTACATAAAATTTACTGTGACTGACAATGGTACGTTTTAATGCTGAGTTTGCGTCCAAATTTAGTCAAAGGTAGATTTATTTAGCAGGGAATCAATTTTATATATTGAAGATGGACAGTTTGTAAATAAATGGAAGACATGTCTGGTTTAGATCCAAAGCCTATTTATTATGCAGACACATGACTGGTAAAAAAATTGTTTTGAGTCTATATAGATAGTATACAGAAGTAGTATAAATATTAATGAGCTTCCCTAGTTTGCCAGCTCAAAACAGAAAATCACCATGTTTTATAGACTACGAAACATCTTACTTTCAAAGTATAATTTAGAAAAATGCCCTTAGGAATATACTAGCTTGCCACTAAATGTTTATATTTATTGCATGGACAAATTTGAAAAGTCTAGAAAGACAGCACTGTTGAAAGTATGAATTTATAAAGAAAACAGGATGCTTCTTATTTCAGAATACTCTTACATAGTTAACCATGGAGAAAAGCAATGGATACATATTTTTTGATATTTGATGATTCATTGAAATAAAACACTTTAGTGTTGTTGTGCATAGTTTATTAAAGATTATTAATAAGATTTAGTTATTTAAAAATAACAAAGTCAAATATTTTAATTCCTTTCAAGAAATACCTATGGGTTTTTTAATATACATAACTTTCCTCCACAGCGTACATTTTGACATACACATATATTACCTAAGGTATTACCTAGGTTTGAATAGTCAAGTAATAATGTGTGCACAATTTGATTTTCATAATCATGAATACAAGTTACATTGGACAATAGTATCAACATTATTAAATATGCCCTAAAATAAAAACATAATTATAATTTAATTAACATTAAAAACAAAACATATTACCAGCAACTTCTCACATTATTTAAACAAGACACTGATTAAGTGAAGACGCGGTCATGGTCATGGCTGCAAATAATATATTATAAATCGAAACATTAAGTCGCATTTTAACCTCTCGACAAGCCCACCGTTCCATCTAACTAACTCGTTCTAATTCAGACGATGATGATCAAAATCACACACAAATAGAAACACAACATCCAATACGTGTAACGCGCAATGAGTTCAACAAATGCGGCACTGAAGCGGAAGTTTGCAAGATCGAAGCTGCCTTGTAATGTGGGCGTGTCTGTGGGGGTTAATCCGCGAAATGGGGGGGCTATTATTCACATGAAAAACTTGCCAATGATGATTCCCAAAAGAGCCATAGCCAGGGTGATACCTAACCATGGTACAGAGAGCTGTTCCTTCCTATCAGGGCTGTATGAGTGGCCACGTTGAGCCGTGTGCTCGCTTCCTACTTGTTGATGCAAACGCAGAAGCTCCTCCTGTAAATTTTGTATTGAAAATCAGTCTTGACCGGGCATGTCATTTTAAATAATAACATGTGTTTTAATCGCAAATAGTCAGTAAAAATCAGCAGTTAAAAATCGCTATGCAACAAATTGTTTCATCAATAAGAGTACAGTTACACATATTCATTTAAAAAATAAGTTTTTTATCACACAATAAATTTAAACTTTATGGAAGGGTAATGCAGGCTTCAATCATGCTGCATCCTTGTCATACTTCATAGCCTTTGCATAATACTATTTGTAACGAAATTTTGACATGGCACCACTAGTTCCAAGAAAATTATCTAATTTATATTAAACATTAAACCATGTTGCTATATTTTGATGTAGAGTAGGTAAGGAAATTATTCATTGAACTTTCTGCAGACGTAATCGCTGGCTCAATTAGACCAATTAGCAAAGCTTAGCTATATTAATTAGGATTCGCTTCAGCAATTAAACAGTCATATATATTTATGGTTGGCAGACAGCAATTTTTGGCTTACAAAAGTTGAAAATCCAAAAAAATATAATACATAATACAAAATAATTGAAAAAATAAGTGTCCTTACTTTAAGTCGCAAGTTTTCGTGGCGTAGTTTACTCTCTTCCTCTCTAAGATGAATTACTTCACTTGTTACTTTTTGCATATCATTCTCAAAGTTTTCGGACTTCGAGAAAGCCTTGAAATAGACAATAATAAAATAGTTAATTATATAAAACCAACGGAAATTTGAGAAACTAAAATAAAATAAAAACTAAAATTCAAGCAAATGAAAATTTAAAATGCAATTGTAATGTTCTTGTAGTATGAATGAAGGAAATCGAAAGTGCAATATGAATTCTACTATAATATCCTAAAAATACCACTTAAATTTCTATTATTTAGTTAATTGTAAATACACAAATCTATTCAATATTCCATTCATCCATAACGTCAATGTAAATTGTATTGTGATAATAAATTTAAAGTATAGATTTGAAAATAAATATAAGACAGGTCATTTGAGGTTCACAATATTAACCAATCAACACAGGATAATATCATGTCTATTAAAGCAGTCACAGCAGCAGTGACAATCACTAGTCAGTGAGTTGATCAGACTTAACAATTTTAATAATAACTGGAAGTTGTTGGTTTTAGTTAGATGAGTAAAAGAGCGCATTCAAACTTCAGCTGTAACATGTAAATAATTGCATACTTAAATCCATACTGAGATTAGACCTTGTGTAAGTAAATATCATTAAAACTACTGAAATATAAAAATTCTCATAAATAATTTACAAAACCGAGGTACCGTAATGCTATTAGAATCATCTGCTACCTCCTCCATGACAATTGCTTTCATAGATTTCGAAACACTGACTAACTCTTCCTGTAATAGAAATATGTAAAAATATCCAAAACAGAAATGTATTCGCTTTTACTAGAAAAGTTAAGTATCTACTTAAAGCCCTAATTAAATAATGATTATCTGGATAAATAATATATGAAAGGCAAAATAAAGCAAAATACAAATCAGGTCTAATAGAGTTTCATACTTATATTAATATTGCTATATCCTATGCAATAAATGTTTGTTTTGCAATTGTTCTTTATGAAGAATGAGTCATTTACTTTATTAGATATAATTCAGGAAAAGTTTTATAAACAAATATGCAGTTGTTTGAATGGTTATAAAAGTAAAATTTTGCAATGACTCATTTCTAAAATATTTTAAGTATCACACACACATGTATCATAAATCTAAGATATTAGAAATGATGATATTTTTAAACATTTAAACACATTCATAAATCATATTTAAATAACATTTGTTTACAATAGTATGAAACTCTAAACCCTTAACTTAGTGAATACTACCTTAGAGACAGATTTCGGTGCTGGGGGTTTGCCCTCTTCAGCTACAGCCACCAGCTTTTTAGTAACTTCATTCTGGGCTGCAGTATCACCCGCATCCTGCTATCAAAGAACATTGAGAAAAAATTCTTCATAAATATGATTCTATAAAATATGACATCTACAAAATAGTTATGACTTACATTTGTATTTCCTTCCCGTGGGGACACAAACACACAACGTAATTTGTAATCCATAAGCTGGTTGGGAAGTGTCTCCTTCCACTGAAAAAGAAGATATTAAAATTACTATATAACTGTGACTTTACTAAATTGATGTCACAATGTCGTTTGAACACTTACTACTTGATCAATGTTGGTTTTATTATCAGGAGCAATAACACTCTGCACCATGAATTTATGTTTATGGGTCTCATTAGGATCTACATAAAAATGTTGTGGAGTGACTGTAATTGAAAATTGTTTGGTAAGAATACATCATTATTAACAAAAAAGGAGGATAATAACAATTTTAATGTTAGTTAAAAAATATTTACTTGCAATATCCACTTTATCGTTTGGTTCGAGAACACCAGAGTTTGGTCGGACATAATACTTTTTTGGTGCAGTTGTTTTAATTTTGAATAAAACAGTATTACTTGTTGGATTAGTGAGCTTCATGTGAGTTGTATGGCCTTGGTCAAAAAGCCCTGAAAGATTAACTACAATACTGAATTAGGTAAACTATATAGTTAATAGTATAAATCATTAGTAAAATTGGAACTTGGGCATCATAAATTTATTTTCAAGCATTTATAGAAAATAAGTTTTAACATAACATTTTAACTCATAAACATAATAAATTACATAAAGCTAATTATTGTTTTATCTTAGTAACTGTGGGTCAAATGGATAGTAAATAAATAAGAATGCATTCTATAAATGTTTATAATAGTATGTTTATAAATAACACTTTATATTTTAAAAATAGGTTTTAAGGTTTATATCATCTGAAGATTTAATAAAGCAATTAGTTATAAGCCATTTAAAGTAGAACAAATATTTTATTATGACTTAAACAGTGTTCTATTTTAAATGTATATAAAAATTACAAATAACAGGTAATCAATATTATTCCATATTTTAGTACTTGTAAATATATGACATGAGTAACATGTGATAGATACCCTCATCAAAATATGTGAGAGATAATACCACTGACCACTGGTTCACTCCTCTTAGTATTATATATTCCAAATTTAGAAAAACAAATGGGTTTTGTTGTATTAAAATAGTTTATTATGACTCGACAACGAAAATGGAGTTGGCTAATCAATCAATTACCACCCTACTGATTGCAACGTTTACGCGATTTGAGTGCCTATGTACCGATACAAAATGAAAAATTATATTGGAATTATTCTTTAAACAAAAAAGTTTGTCAAAACCGCACCCTGAAAAAATACTGAAATCTTGAAATAGAAACTCCATTTGTCACTAGTTAACATGACCTATGTTGCCCAAGTCCCAATGCGGCTGCCGAAAACGCAGTGATTGGAAAAGTTAGTGTATCTACTTACCTTTAAACTTCAGCTCATTTTGAGGCTCTATTATTAGTACCTGGTTAGGCATTTTATTAAATTGTTATAGCACTGATAAAAATTAGAAACAGCAAAAAATTTATTTCTGCGTTGTCAGTCACAGCGAACGGAAAACGAGAAACGACCGAAATCCAAATGGCGAGTACGACATGCGCAATACGCATGCGTTCTCAATTATTCTATTTTCTGAAAACGTTCATAGACAAGAAGCCTGTATAATTTCTAAGTGCAACAAGCATTTGCTTAATGCACTTGAACTATAATTAAATATTATGATTTAAGTTTAATTATTTAATAATATTGTAATTTTATCATATCAGTAAATAAAAATATTCGACGGTATAATGTTATAGAAAGATAATATATTGAACGCAACTTTCATCAAATAATCACTTGAATATGAGTTGGCAGATAAATGATTTTCAGTTGTCACATATTCTTGTTCATAGATCAGTATAAAAATTCAATACTTAGAACACTTTAAAAGGAAACTTCCAAAAGAAATTATATTATCACTACATATATTATATTAAAAATAATAGAATTTCTGTACTTATTTTCCTAGCTTATGGGTTTGCTACGTAGACGGACTATGGTATAGACCAGGCATCAGCGTAGAGTGTGTGACATAGCGAATGATCGACATAATATGTCGTATTTACAGTTTTAATGATTCATTGAAGATTGCTTATTATTGACCAAAATACACATTCAAATGCATAATTATTGAACAAAGTTACTGAGTCGTGGCCAAATAAGCTACTTACCGACGAACTTACTACTTAAAGAACCAAACATAACCGTTTGGTTCTTTACGTTCACTATAGCTTTTGCAGCCAATTATGCAACAATTCACAATGACTGACCCTTTAAATACACCTCTTATAAGGTTAAAGTATTAAAATATTGGTTTGACTTGGGTTTCACAGATTTATCAGTAAGCGGTGAAAACTTGTTTACCACCAAGGGCTCGGTAAACAAATAAAACCCGATACGCAAATAGAGACAGAAAAACTGGCACTCTGTTTCGCTCGCACTTAAGTATTTCACCTTAATGCCTTCTCTCTTTAGTTATTATTGTTATTTTAGAAGCTCATCTAGTTTTATACTCTTATCTACGGTTTGCTACAAAGATTTGACACTTCGATCAAAGCATTGCGAGTACCTTACCTCGAAAACACCAGTGCTCGCAGTAGAAGTATAGCGGGGATTTGTAACGTCATATATTTCCCTAGGACGCTGCAGCTGTATACTGGCAGTCAATAGCGGAACGAATTTTTGAACAGTGGGAGCACTATACAGTACTCGCAGTATATATCGGAACATACCCAAAATCTGTGGTGTTCAGCAGACTTCAGCTTTTCGCATGACTTAAAGGTCTTTGTTACCAGGTCATAAAATTAAAAAAAAAAAAAACAGCTTTTCGCCTGCGCATAGGTGATAGCCGGCGATACATACGCGTATCTTAGAATCTGTGTTCCTAGCCGTCGTTCTTCCTTTAGGTAATTGTGTTCTGTGATTAGAATGAATGTTGCTTCCGAGTTTTGGCCTAAAGGTCTAGATACCAGGCCATAAACTCCAAAAAAAAAAAAAAAAATTGCTTCCGAGTTAAAAAATTAGTTGAGTATTTTTTTTTAAATATATTCATTAGCCGCATATAAAGTCCATTGGCACATGAGTTCGTCATTGTTAATGGGGTTGCCTGTTTGCGTAACGCTATTTTGACCGAATGTTTGTTTTTTTTAGCAATAACAACATTGATAAAAACAATGTCATTTGAATCATTCTGTCAAGTTTGACATCTGATGTTTATTGTTTTGTACGAAAGGCTAATTTTAAATATAAATAATGGAAACCTTTTCGCCAATGTATAAAGCTATTATTTTATTGCATGAATTGTATATGTGCAAAGTATGTATATTATATTGAGAGATATAGTTTAAAAGTGTATTTATTTACGTGACTCATTGACTTTCAGAGAACGTTTGATTAAAAGAAAAGAAGAAAAGGACAGATTTAGAAATGTAATAGAAAAACTTAAACACATATTATTTATTAAAAAGACAGACAGTACTAACAATTTGCAAAAAAAGAGGGCATGGAGTGCGATCCATGCAGAATTTAATGCCCTTTGAACTATTCAACAGTTGCAAGCCAAATTTGACAACAAGGAATGCTCAAAAAGTATGTTCCTACAATTTTCCAGAACAAGTTGACAGATATTTTATATAATACATAAAAAGTTTTACTATGAAGTACCTATGGATTTTAAGGATGCAAGCAAACAAAGGCAAGAGCATTTTAAAATGGGGCGTTGTCCACCTCCACCTGATGCAGACACATCAAAATTAACAAAAGTAGTTTTTTTTTAAATAAATTACTTGCTATTAATTATACTAAAGGTATGTCAGATTGTATGAAACTGCCATTTCTACTGTAAAATGCATAAAAAGTGATATTTACCTTTACAATAAAAAATAAACTTACTATAACTTGTTTATGATCAGAATTAGTTGAAACTTAGTATAATTGCTCTTCAAAATAAATAAACAGTTGTGTGTATCAGTGTAATAAAATAAGTGTAAAAAATAATAAAAACTGTAAAAAAATAGATTTTTAAGATTAGGCATACATAACTATGTAATGTTGTAATTCAGTAATAATAAGGCATATTTTTTTTGTCAAACATTTTATTTCTCCACCAAAAGCTTGCAATAGTGCTATATTATATATTATACAGTATGTAATATGTTAATCCTTCACCATGGTTCCCATCCATACCATAAAATACTTATAATCTGAAAATAAGACAGCTTTAAAATTATTATTTGAGATTTGTTTTCTTTGAAGTTAAAAGTAATCTTAATATTAACATACCTTGCAAAATAATAATAATTAAACTATGTATCTCTAATATTAAAATAAAATTAAATTTAGAGAAAACTAGTTTTCTGTTTGTTGTCAATGAAGTTAACTTTTGATCTAAATTAATAAAATCTGTAGGCTGTAATTCAGCTAGTAAAGGCATATTATCAGTCAGTCAAATATTTCATTTCTTTACCAAAAGCATGCAATAAGCAATATAAACAGTATAGAATATGTTAGTGCTTCACCATATTTCACACCCATGCCATAAAAAAGTTATAATCTGAAATATAAGACATCTTTAACATTAAATTTGCAATTTATATTCTTGAAGAAAATAAATTGCAAATTTAATAATTTAATAGAAATATTGTGTAACACAGTTTGGCTGAATGTTATCTATCTTACATCTTATTTTGGACCCAACTAGGGGAACCTTTGCTTCCAAACTCCAAATAGCCTTTCAATACTATTTCTGGTTCTTATGTAGCTCTTTTCTTTTTTTTTCTCACAAGCACTTGAGCTTCATTTTCTTCTTCGAAAAAACTACCATTAAATAAAATTGGTTCCATTATGCAACTTTATAATAACTTTTTAAAATTAATGCCGCGTGTAGGAAGTACAAACTACGAAGTTACAAACCAAAATTTAACAATTACCAATGGTTCAAGCACTGGTTAACATAAGCGTAACTTTTCAACGAACGTAAGCGTTCATAGATAGTAAATCAACACTTTTTTTTTTTTTAATTTGTTCCTACCCTCAGATGAACATTGTTAATATATTTTTAGTTAACTTATATTCTATAGTACCCACACAGTGAAAACACATTTATTTAACATAAGTTACGGTTGCTTCCTAACACGTTGTAATTGATTCCTAACACTTTGTGATTTATTCGTTAAGAAATATGGAAAATAGACGCCATACTATTATAGAAGAATTACGGAAATGTAGTTATCGCCATTTACAACGACTATCGAAACATTATGGGTTGCCTTCTAATTACAAAGTAAGGTTATAACCCTATTCATATTAAATATAGGCTAATTAAGACTTATCTTGTTCCTTGACCAATTTGAACTTGATTTAATTTAAAAAAAACTGTATATGATAACTGATAAATGCTCAACAATTGTATTCTTGCTTTGACTTGTTATTTAGACATTTGAAATTTATTCTTCATGTCTTAGGTCTTTAAAAGTTTCACATTATTTTTAGAAATTGTATCTTATACAATTGATAGTCGCAAAAAAACTGGGTGAAGAGGAGTCAGTCAAGGCCATCATTGAAAAAGTCACAAAGGAACGTCAAATCATGAAAAAATCCAAAAATAGAACTCTGAAATCTCAGGTATGTTGCACGGTATTTTTATGATATCTGCCTAGTTTTATAGAATTAGAGAAGGAAGCTTACCTGATGTTAAATGATATAAATTTACAGTAAATGTTATTCAGGATGATATTTAGTAATTAGACATAGTAGTAAATGTGACTCATGTATGTCAAATTTCTATTCTGAATTATATTTTTTAATTGCCAGGAAGTAAGTGGAAAGATAATGCCAAAAATTGGTAAGAAAGCATTTAAAGATAAACTTTATTCCTGGCACAGCGACCCAATGCATTATCATTGATAAAATTAACTCAAATTAACAATAGACATAAATATTAAATTTATTTTTGTAACTATACTTGGTATATGATATAAGAACTGCACATTATAATAATAAAACAATGCATTTTAATTTTTTGTAAAGTTTATCATTTTCTAGACCACATCAAATGTAATTCAGTAGATTATGAATTTTTTATTTTTTGTTGCAAAACAGCAACATAGCAAAGAGTATGTCTATATAAGATGGCCTCTTTCTATGTAACATATTATTAAAATAGGAAAATAAATTTATTTGTAATATATAGATAATCTTTTTTTGTAAATAAATGTTCAATAGTTTACATTGTAGGAACATATTTTATTATAATAGTAGTAGATGCTTCAAATGATAGTAAACTAACATTTATTTTGGTATTTTTAGTTGAAAAATAAATGGGCTATTACAAAATATAATACTCGTCAGAGCGTCCTAGCAAGATTAATACATGCTAATAAAGCTAAAAACTTGGTTGCCCATAAGACTTCGCAACAATATGAAAATCTGAGTTTGAGCAATTACCAAAATGAAACAAATGAATTGGTTGATGAACAAATACACAATGTTAAGCTACAATCACCATGTATCATGAAATATGAAGTGAATGGAGGTATTATTATAGGGAAAGATAATGTGAAAGTCATGTATAATACCAGTGTAAGTTAAAATATTTTTACTATTAAAGCTGCATACCATACATTACATTGTAACTGTTTGTTTTGTGAACATATCTGTTAGTTACTTCTTTTCAACTTCCATTTTTTTTATAATTTTTATTGTTTTTTGTTAAGTTTATATACTCAGTTAAAGTCATTAAAGTTTTGGTTAATATCAAATTAATAGATTTTAATGGCCAATAGAATAAATATTTTATAAGCAAATATTTTTAAACAATACAAACTACATACACATAATTATATGTATATAGATAAGTCCTACTTAATTTAATATATAATATAAAATGGTCAAATTTTATTAACCGAAGCTTTCCAAAGAAAACAAGAAAATTCATTTCTGATATACAAAGTTATTAAGATTGATCATGTGTTATTAAGACTGTTTAATAGGAATGAACACTTTGACACATATACACATTTGGCATATATATATATTTTTCTACTGCTGCCCCCTACAAAAACAAACAAAATAGCGTGGAGCACTGGCACAAACGAATAATACACTACACGGTCAGCTGCTCCGAACCAGTGTTCACAACCTGAAGCCAGGCAGTTATCGTACCAGGGGGCCTACCATGAACTCTTATTGCGAGCCTATTGACAACCTACAACTGAGATGCATCGCTAATTCGTACCATGACATCGAAAAAACGAGACAGTTTATGTTCCCACGTGACCTTAGCGATTATCAGATTTCGTTCGTTCAATTTGTATGAAAATCCGTACCATGACCGCTCGGCTGAACCGAAATTTGACAGTTGCGCCTTCCAACTATGACAGACTAAGCGATTCTAAAAAAGTTACTTTTTGTTCACCTTTTTTGTATCGAAATGTCCAAATAATAGTTTAGAACCTATAAAATTCAATATTTTGAATTAAAACTTGTTAATAAAGTTAAAATAATAAGATTTATCTACTATGGCTAATATAGGAAAAAAAATATAATATTTATATTTACGATATTTTGGGGTATTTTGAGTTTAGAGTGTTATTATAAATAAATTATTAAAATATAGACGGAGATGAGAAACAAGACGGCAATGCCCTTCCGACTACCGACTTCGTAGATATTGAGTTTATAATTTACTATAGATTATTGACTTTGATTCTTTGAAGATTTCAGTGTACCTACAAATAATTGCACATTGTTCAATAATATTCAAATAATTATTTATGCATGTCTAACAAAAACATAATCCCCCAATATAATATCATATTTTACAATAAATAAGAATGCCATATTACTATTATTATCGTATTATTCTCCTCTGCTTTTTGTTGTTTAAAAAAAAATAGGTATTATTAAATTTATAATGTGTAAATAATAAGCCATTTAAAAATATTATAATAACAGTATTTATTTAGTTAGGATGACTCCATCAAGATAGAAAAAGATGTCTCAGGCAATGTTCAATTGGTTATAAACATTTATTCATATAGTCTCAATTTAGCAATTTTGTCAGGTTAAGCAGTAAAGAAAATTATTATTATTATTATAGCCTCTTTATTTCCAAAATGAATAACATATTAAACAAGTATATCATCTAATTAATTATTACATGCATTAAAAAATACAATATTATTATTTATAATCTTTAAATAATATATATATATATATATTCCAATCATAATTAATAATTTCAATGTATATAAGTTTGAAATGATAAATAAATTAATAAGAATCAAAAACAAAATTCATTTTTATAAATCATTATAAAGTATCATTAAATTGTTACTTAATCATTCTGTTGTTTTCCTTATTTCTGTATTTCTCTTCAGATTTTGTCTTTGTATGTTTAGTAGACTCCTTTCCATCGTTCTCTGGCACACTTGTATTTTGTTTTTGGTGTAGTTATTGTAAATCCATGTCTGGAAGCCATATGTAAGACAAGGTATTAAATATGAGTCCATAATTTTTTTTCTTAAGTTTTAAAATTCTGATTTAAGGGTTTCTTTATTGCTCCAGGATTTATTCCAGGTTATGTTGACTCGTCTTTTAACCTCATCGTCGTGTCTTGTCTTTGAGAAAGATACTTGTTGACCCAGGTAAACATAGTTTTAAACATATTGTAATGTACTGTTATTAACCTTTATTGGAATAGTTTGGTGGTTCGTCATAATAATAATCTTTCAATTGATAGAAAAGATTTTACATTGTTAGTGCATACATCGAAGTTTTGTAGTGGAGATGGGAGGTTGTAGTCATTATCCCCCGCTGTGACCAGCCGTATTGGTAGATGAAGAGGGGCTTTCCTGTAAAGAAAGTATATAATTATTTATATTATATGAATTAGTTAACGTATAAATTGAGTTTGTACAATTTGAAGGAATTAATTTTTATTATATTTACTTATGATTTTAGAGTAATAAGTTGATTTGTAATATCTTTTGCAAAGGGTTTTATATCAGTAATTCACTTCGTTATAGGTATTTATTTTTAATAAACAAATTTGTGAACAATACTTACCCCATACCATTATTTTATAAGTTAAACAATTTGTAAAAATATTTATAAAACCGAAATTTTGTAAACACGAAAATATTGAAAGCTCCTATCAAAATTTGAAAGAAACGTTTAAAAATAATAAGTGTCAACTGTCATAGCACCAGAGAACTTTCCGTTTCAAATATATCAAAAGAATAGTTTTATATAAAATAAATATATATAATAAGACATAATAGCTTATTGCGATTGATGAATTATTTAAATTAATTTTATATTTTATTTATTTTCATAGAAACATCTGTCGAAGAAAGTTTGACAGTTAAATTTCTAAACGTACTCAGAAACCACAAACAAAATTATCGTTCTTTCATTCGGTCTTGAGATGCTAATACGTTTCAGCTTATAGGCGGTCATGGTACGAAAAAATGCTATTGACTTTAGGTACCTAAACTCCCCTGCATCTCAAAGGAATTGTTTTAAGAAAGTTCATGGTAGGCCCCCAGGGCCGTAAAATTATCGTATATGTGATCATTATACGATAAATTATCGTACAGTCAGGAAAATGGCTAAAAATACTTTAAAAAATCGTATGAAACGTGAAAATAAAATGTTGGAAACGATTTATAGTTGAAATCTTGTTAACACAAGTTTACAAGATATAAAATATAAACCATTTACAACATATTATTGTATCCAAATCCAAAATACGATAATTTTACGGCCCTGGTACGATAGCTATCTGGCTTCAGCCCTGCGATTCTGTAACTCACTTCACGAACTCACACAGCGGTTTTCGCATCGGCAGTCGCTCTCAAATCAGTCGTGAAGCAGTCATTTTATGGTTTGGCATTCTGAAAAGGTGAGAGCTTGTAGTTTATTGTTTATCAGAATGCCAAATCTCAAAGGAATTGTTTTAAGAAAGTTCATGGTAGGCCCCCAGGGCCGTAAAATTATCGTATATGTGATCATTATACGATAAATTATCGTACAGTCAGGAAAATGGCTAAAAATACTTTAAAAAATCGTATGAAACGTGAAAATAAAATGTTGGAAACGATTTATAGTTGAAATCTTGTTAACACAAGTTTACAAGATATAAAATATAAACCATTTACAACATATTATTGTATCCAAATCCAAAATACGATAATTTTACGGCCCTGGTACGATAGCTATCTGGCTTCAGCCCTGCGATTCTGTAACTCACTTCACGAACTCACACAGCGGTTTTCGCATCGGCGGTCGCTCTCAAATCAGTCGTGAAGCAGTCATTTTATGATTTGGCATTCTGAAAAGGTGGGAGCTTGTACTTTATTGTTTATCAGAATGCCAAATCATAAAATGACTGCTTCACGACTGATTTGAGAGCGACCTTCGATGCGAAAACCGCTGTGTGAGTTCGTGAAGTGAGTTACAGAATCGCAGGGCTGGTTGTTAACACTGGACGAGCGCCTTTCACTTTATCCCTACTCCGCGGCCGACCGTAACGCCACATGCAACACACAGACGAAAAAGTTTGATTCTATGTAATAAAAGTTTCACTTTAAAAAGGTGCAATAGTAATAGTAATACATTTATTAGTACACCCATAATATTACCATTCATCAATTATTTTTATTATTGTGTTCAAGTCTACTCACACTATTGCACCTCTACCGGCGAAACGACAGAGAATCCTGGGTTATCCATGGTTAATAAAGCCCTATCCCATATTAAAGCTTCAACAAGCTGATTTGACCCTACGCAGAAATGATGGAACGGTCTCAAAAATTAACGCTTTTATCCAGGAGAAACCGCCACCAACCAGTGAAATAATGGGGGATTTCTTACAAGATCATGAGAGAAATAACTCGGAACATAATTTTATACAAATAAATATGCCTAATGATTCGGCATTTAGTGAAGCGGACACATCCATGGCAACAAACGATGGAATTATGTATTATGAAAAACGCGTTAAACAAACGAAATATGAAACATATAAACAGAACTGTTTGCCAAAAATTGCAGACGTTTTCAACAAATTCCATCATGGGGATTATGAGCAACAATTATCTGTTAGCGCCGAGTCTGACAAGTGTAAGTTTTCATTTGAAATATTTAATCTGTAATTTTTATAAACTTAAATTACATAGCAATTAAACTATTATATCTTTAATAAATTATTTTGATTTGAGGCTTTCGAGAACTAGATTGTACATAAAACCTTATAAACCTTTGTAAACCTTTACCTTTGGCTCCACGGCTTATAAGTTAATTCAACGACATGTTTTATTTAAGATTGTAAATAAATTACTATAATTTCAATATGGTTTAACTAGTAGACATGTTGACCTCAATGAAGGAGCAATCATTTTATGTATAATTAATAATATGAATAAATTTAAAGAAAAATAAGGTAAAAAATTATGATATACCTATTTCAGCTTTCGAGTTGCGTTCGGAACAATTTCTTTTCATGTGGTCAAGTAATCTCTCACGGGACATACCCCTGAACCCAATAATAAATCCACAATCAGACCGTGACAGTCGATCGATCTCCTATCTGCAGCCCAATAACCAAACCCTATGAAGACAATCCATTTTTGGCGATAGTTAAAATGATCGTTCCATTTTACCGAGTTTAAACTCATATTTGATAATCAATGTAAACCAAATAACGTAAATAAAACCGTACAAATAACATTTCAAAATATACATGTGTATGTTTAAAACATAACAAACAGTTTTTTTAATTATTTTAAAAACCGGTGTAAGTTAAAATCTGTTAAAATAATTAACTGTTGAAATCGAGCTTTCGTCAGCTATCATTTTTATACATAGGTCTATCCACAGACACCGACACTACCTCCCATGGATAGCTTGTATCGACAGATGGCTATTATAATCCGTCGATTGGTTATTGGCACACTAGTTACAACAGATGAGATTTAAGATTACTATCTCAGATGCTAAAAATGGATTGATAGGTTATTGGGTTCGGCCATGGATTTATATCGTTAGATAGGCCCCGACACCAAAAACTGTGGCATTGTTTTTGAATGTGCAATTTGTATAGAAGGTACGGTAGAAACTAGTGTCATCTCTTTTTCTCCTACATTAGTTGCAAACACTACTTTCTCTTTCGTGCACTCGCCATTTACATTTGTTATTTTAGACAGTGCGGAAGGAAAAATAAAAGTTTTTAAATCAAATCGCAATACTTACGAGTGAAATGTTACACCTCTGGCTTTATTTGTGTTTCTAGAATTGTTGTTGCACTTTAGAATGGCACACGATGGCATTTTGTGACACTAAACTGCTCGCAAACGTCCTTTACAACACTGATCCTAGGTTAGCGACCGGACTCACTTCGACTGTGCGACAACACGGCGCGGTCTCACTGCGGTAAGGGCATATCTAACGATATAAATCCATGGGTTCGGCAATCTTACATACGTCGATCAAATGACGTTTCAGGCGTCAGACGTTCCGTACTAACGGCCAAAACCAATATGCAATATCAATCCAATTTTAGCTGTCATAGACTGACAATTCAATCCATTTCTAAAGAAAAGCATGCCAATATTCAATACATGGACTGAGATACCAATCTAATTATTCAACCAATCGTTCAGAGGGCGGATAAGAGATTGAAGATTGCCCTCTGTATGAAAATGAATGTTTACTCATGCCAACAACCTATCTGTCCATTTTGACAGTTGCTTCGATTGGCCAAATCAATCTCGGATTGCTATCGGTGAAACTCGTATGATTTGGGTTTGGGATTGCGACCTAACTTAATATTCATTGGGAAAATTTATTCATCTTCGTCATCTTCCAGTTCTAGTGATAGTGATTTGGAAGTTTAAATGCAATTATCCGATTGGGATAGTAATTCTGAAGCTGGAAGAAGACAACGTACTTCTGTGCGAAGACATAAGAAGACAAGAATTTATTATATCTAGAGCCTGAATGACGCCGAATTCACATTTAGATTTAGGTTAACAAAAGAAGCTTTGGAGACACTTTTACACAAAGTGATGTCTATATATGACTTCTTGCAGGTTTCATCTTTACATCAACTTTTGTAAAAAAAAATTAAATATTAGCTACAACCAAAAATATTTGTAGAAAATTTATATTTGTAATAATATGTACTAAAATACTCAATAACCAAACAAACAAAAATACCATATGACAATGACAGCCCGTTTCATTACAAGTAATATTAAATGACCAACAAAAAGGTTAAGGTTCTATGTTTTTCTATAGAATTTTGTAACTTTATTTGTTCGTAACAAAAAAAACAAACAAAACGTTGCATAGCTATTTGCTACTTTATCCATACATTGTGAAACAGACCCTAAGTCTTACTTATTTTATTTCGTTCCAAAAACAGCAAACTTTTGGTATGCTTGAACACAACATATTGCATTGAATGAAACGCGGTCGAGAGGCAAGGATCACGCAAAAGATTGCTGTCAATCTTTTGTCAAATAAACAATCGGATAGCAGAAATGTTTATTGGCATGCAGATTGGAGATCGGTCTTTAGATATGAATCAGTCCAAGATTGGTTATAATCATAGATTGATGATACATTATTAATTTTGGCCGTAAATGTGTCATTTATTTTAATCATTTCAGAGAATGAATACTTTTGATGAATATTTTAATACATGAAACTTGAAAAGCTATAGTTGCTAAGACAAAACATATTTCTACTATTTTTGAAATGTATCTGTACATATTTATACAAATTACTATTTTTATGAATTATCAGAAATAAAAAATGAATAAAAAATTTATTCATGACAGAAATATAGTTTTGAAAAAATTCATATATCGCTAGTCCCCACACTAGAGAGTCCCTGTGTTGTGGGACATATCTCACTTTTATACATAAATATTCTAACGTTTCAGGTTTATCTCCATACATGCCTCAAACCACCGTTCAGAACATCCAATTGGAGACCATATATAACATCAAGCCTCTCTTTACAAATTCTTCACTTTTACAAATCAGTACGAAGAATGGAACCACATGCACAAACAGCACAAAGACTATTATGTCTACGTAAGTTGTATACCACTACTTTAATTTGCAATTTCGTCTTTAACGCTTTATGTTAAGGTGTATTTTACAATGTAAAATACGTGGGTATAAACAGACGCGAGACTGACTTCTGTACGCCAAGAATGAATTTTTCATAATTAGATTAATTTAATTATGATACATACAATTTTCTTAACCTTTCAGTATGTATTAGATTTTAACATACTGGAGTAATAGTCTCGTTTCTGATAAGACCTTTCAATCCTGCTTTGATGGCCACGTGGCCACTTTTTATTTTATTTTTTACCTTGCAATGCCCCAACATTTAAAGTAAACGTATCTAACAATTTATTCACATTCATTTTAGTTGCGACTGTATATCATTCTTGTTTACATTGCACAAAAGGTAATCCCTCCAGTGCCTTTTACCAGGAACACTTTCATTTTTTTAATGAAATTGGTATTTCATTTCTTCTTTACCGCGTCTTTTCTTTAGGTTTTGCTTTGGCTGTCTAAACACTAAATAATTTTAACATGAAATTAATAAGTCTTGCTTTGTTGACCCCTTTAATGCCATGGTGGCTATTAGCAAGATTGTTTCATTAATAATCTTAATTTGTCCTTAATGTTATCGGGTCTTAATTGCATTGACACAAGGTTTATTTTTTATGCACACATTTAAATGTTATGAATCAGTCTTGCGTGTCCGGGTCAAATATTTGTATGATGGGCTTCTGGTGGTTCCGCGCGCATTAAGATTTCTCATACAAATGATTCAGACTAGACTAGAGCCAGAACTACATCACTAATTGTAATTATTAAATATGAGTATGCTCGGCCGGTAACTTCGCATGAGTTCTTTATACCTCAGGACCTCAACTAGTGGTTGCCGTTGAAACGAATAGTATTATAATCTGGGTTTTGACGTAAACGAAACGAAAAACGAACGTTTATTAAACTAGTTTACTGTCAACAGAAAACGGTTTCGTTTCGTCGACGTCAAAAACGTATAAAGCTCCTATTCAAACAATCCCAGGCATAATGCTTAATCTCACTATGGCTGAGATTCAGAGACAAGCCTGTGAGCTCACTCTGTCATCTGTCAAAATGTTATGACAAATGGCAGATAGCAAATTTGTCTTTGAATGATTGGATGCAATTGGCTTACTAATGCTTCAGCAGCACGCTAAACGCATATATTTTTTTTAAATAATGCTTGTTATCGGTAATTTACTGATTAGATGCACTCATTCCTTGAAATATAGTGAGAACAGAACATTTTTCAACCCGGGCATTAAAATTTTACTGTTTTCAAGAACCTATTAGTAATAGCTACAAGTCATAAACTTACCTATAGAAAATATTAATCGCTCTTGTCGTAGGAACACTATAATTCGTAGTGATTACTAGTGGGTCTGAAATTAAACCCCGGTGCCAAGCTGCACCGGGGTTTAATATATAATTTTTTGTATGTCTTGCAAATTTTCGCTGTGAAGAATCATTGCGTAGATATCAACTATTGTTTGTTTTATTAAAAAATAATGACTTGACAGATATTGAGATTAATTTTGAGTTTACTTCACCTTGAGTACGAACTCTTGTACTCAATAACTTGTCTACTCTGTTGCTTCTTCACATCGGATATCTTATATTCTAAGAGATAAATCTAGTCTTAAGACCACTTAAGCCTAGATTGGCGCATTTTGTAATGGCTTTGTTCACTGCTATTTGTATATAACGCATGGCTTTCAGGAAGGTGCACCCAACATCAACAGTTATATCGCACACTGCTTATCCTAGTGAGTGTCTATGGTTTTTTCATCTATTCTTTCAATATCTTTGTACGTGACGTCATAACGCTAGATAAATGGAATTTATGTTGAAAAATGTAGCCTAAAATGTAAAAACGAAAACAAAGATGTAGTACCAATTATGAACTTTATTTTTTCTTTTTAATACATATTAATTTCAATTCAAAAAATGTTGCCAGTTTAAAAATTAAAAATAAACGAATCACAGAAACGATAACTATTCTTGGAATGATTTGCTTACATTTTTAATTCTAAATTCCATTTTGAATAGTCTATAGTAAGCAACTGGCGAAGCTTACTCTTAATTCAGTGGGGAAATTATAATAAACCGAATAAAAATACTCAAGACTTGGGCTTAAAGGTCTAGATACCAGACCATAAACTCCAAAAAAAAAAAGAAGCTTACTCTTACCGCGTCTGGAAAGAGGTAAACTGTTTTGTTAATATCTAATGTTTCTTTGGCAAAATAAATAATATTTATATTTATTATATACCCACGGCGTCAAAAAAATAGCACCTTTCTTAAAATTCGAGTCAAGCGATTGTAACTTCTAAGATCCTTCCTGTACCCTATCATTATTAGTATCATTTAAAAGCTCAATTAATAAGCTTTCAAAAAATAATCATTTGCGTACGGAAAATAAAAAACCACAAATCGCCAGCACTTTGATTAAAAAGTGGCGATGTACGCATTTGGAGGCTCACTAATTGTACCACCCTGGACGCGTATAAAACGAGGGGGTAAAAGTCAATTATGGGTTATTCGATATCCAGACGTCACAGAGGTCACATCTGAAGAGCTTCGACAAGAAAAAACCCAATTAAAATGGATACCAGGAAATGGAGAAGTAGGGAAGGGGATGACGGGTCTGGGCGTTACTGCATACGACTTTTTGCATTTTCTGAGAAGATTCACTATGGTAATATATATATATTTTTTTACCATAGGAAAGTAGAGATTTCAACGAACTGAAAGCACACCGACTCTTTGAAAGAAGCTGAAATTTTGACGTCAGAATTTTCGATTGAAAATTAGGGTGTTTTTTCGATATTAATTCAAAATAAGGTGAAAAAATAAATATTTTTATTCAAATAAATTACAGTATATTTGGGACATAATAAGGTAAGTTTTCACTAAATTTCGTAGAAAAAAATTTTTTTTTGAAAAAGATATAAATAAAAAACCAAAAACTTGGTTTTTTGAATTTTTCACCTAAATACAAAAGTTGTAGATCTTTTTATTGCCTACAACTTTGCCATTTAACTTTCTTCGATAGGACTTTTAGTTTTGCCGGAAATCGAGATAAACCGTTTCTTACCCTTAAAACTCCCCCCCCCCATCCCTTCCCGACCTCAGATCGACCGTAATTTATTTTTCCTTTCATTTTGATCATATTCCCCTCCTTTTCTAATGGGTTACATCCTACTGTAATTTTTTTTGGTTTCAAAAATTATCTTCCCTGGTCTATTGTATTTTTGATCAGAATAAAGTGGTGGCCAATTTCCTACCGTTTTCAAATGAGGGATATTTAAGGGATTAGTTTTCAAATGATACTAATAATGATAGGGTACAGGAAGGATCTTCGGAGTTATAATAGCTTGACACGAATTTTAGGAAAGGTGCGATTTTTTGACGCCGAGTGTAGTTTTCATAAACTCTAAAACCGCCTGCTGATTTCCGCCGCCTTTTTTACCGATCCAATGAACATAATGTATGGAAAACACATATTTGATCTAAAAATAGCCTAGAAAATTCTGCCTCACAGCGCTTTGTCAATGTATCATTAATACAATTTGTAACAGTATCTTACTTAAGGGTCATTGAAAAAGAAACCTTATCACAAGTGAATCAAGTTCAAAGAAAATGATCGAATTAGTTCTTCATAAGACTAATATATACGTTTAATTATAGGGTACGATGTTTACGGATCGGATCAAATCGATATGTTACTTTGCGAGGAACTAATGCAGCAGCCGGGTAGTTCAGATTTAAATATCGCAGGTAATAAAATTTATTTTAATAGAACAGGAGGCATCATCTACGTAAGTATACGATTTTTCGAAGAGAAACGAGAAACTAAAAGCTGGAGTATTTTGTCTTTATTGTTATATTTTCACATCCCACGACAAAGAGCACTAATACAAGTCAAATTTAGCAAATGTTATAAAGAAGAATCAATTCGCCTTCAAGAAAAGGAAATAAACAATTCTTAAACAGCCGGCAACGCACTTGCGAGCCTTCTGTCAGTGTGAGTGTCCAGTGTCCATGGTATTAGTTAATATCAGATGAGCCTGCCGATTGCCACTGTTATAGAAAATAATTCTAAGGGTCTATTTCACAATGTATGGATAAAGTACTAAATAGCTATACAACACATAAATTATTTGGGAGATAAATTGTGCTATTGGACATTCATCGGTCTCATAACTTATAATGGACTTTATGTGACGATTAGCACTATCTGACAGTCGTGAAACGCAACAATAGTGTTTATCCTACCAATAAGGGGGCGTCCATAAATTACGTGAGGTGTTTTTTTTAATTTTCTGTACCTCCCTCCCCCCCTGGTGAGATGTCGTGAGATTTTATTCAACCCCATCCCCAATCTCACGTGAGATTTTTCAAAATGTCGGTTTCTTACGTAAACGCGTAAAAAGCTATGTTTTTGAGCTCGGAGAACTCAAAATAACACAGACTTCGTACTATTGAGTTCGAAGAGCTCAAAAACAAAGTAAGTGAAATGTTGAGCGTTTAGGTATGGAGTTAGCGGGAAGTTGAAGAGATAGCCTTTAGGGTCAACAGTTTTCCTAAAAATTTTTTCAATCAGAAAAAAAATTGCGTGATATTTGCTGAGACCCCCCCTCTGTCCAACGTGAGATTAAATGAGATTTGACTCGACCCCCTTCCCCCCTTAAACACCTCACGTAATTTATGGACGCCCCCTAAGTAATAAATTAATACAATTTGTAACAGTATCTTACTTAAGGGTCATTGAAAAAGAAACCTTATCACAAGTGAATAAAGTTCAAAGAAAATGATCGAATTAGTTCTTCATAAGACTAATATATACGTTTAATTATAGGGTACGATGTTTACGCAAACGGAACGGATCAAATCGATATGTTACTTTGCGAGGAACTAATGCAGCAGCCGGGTAGTTCAGATTTAAATATCGCAGGTAATAAAATTTATTTTAATAGAACAGGAGGCATCATCTACGTAAGTATACGATTTTTCGAAGAGAAACGAGAAACTAAAAGCTGGAGTATTTTGTCTTTATTGTTATATTTTCACATCCCACGACAAAGAGCACTAATACAAGTCAAATTTAGCAAATGTTATAAAGAAGAATCAATTCGCCTTCAAGAAAAGGAAATAAACAATTCTTAAACAGCCGGCAACGCACTTGCGAGCCTTCTGTCAGTGTGAGTGTCCATGGTATTAGTTAATATCAGATGAGCCTGCCGATTGCCCCTGTTATAGAAAATAATTCTAAGGGTCTATTTCACAATGTATGGATAAAGTACTAAATAGCTATACAACACATAAATTATTTGGAAGATAAATTGTGCTATTGGACATTCATCGGTCTCATAACTTATAATGGACTTTATGTGACGATTAGCACTATCTGACAGTCGTGAAACGCAACAATAGTGTTTATCCTACCAATAAGGGGGCGTCCATAAATTACGTGAGGTGTTTTTTTTAATTTTCTGTACCTCCCTCCCCCCCCTGGTGAGATGTCGTGAGATTTTATTCAACCCCCTCCCCCATCCCCAATCTCACGTGAGATTTTTCAAAATGTCGGTTTCTTACGTAAACGCGTAAAAAGCTATGTTTTTGAGCTCGGAGAACTTAAAATAACACAGACTTCGTACTATTGAGTTCGAAGAGCTCAAAAACAAAGTAAGTGAAATGTTGAGCGTTTAGGTATGGAGTTAGCGGGAAGTTGAAGAGATAGCCTTTAGGGTCAACAGTTTTCCTAAAAAAATTTTCAATCAGAAAAAAAATTGCGTGATATTTGCTGAGACCCCCCCTCTGTCCAACGTGAGATTAAATGAGATTTGACTCGACCCCCTTCCCCCCTTAAACACCTCACGTAATTTATGGACACCCCCTAAGTAATAAATTAATACAATTTGTAACAGTATCTTACTTAAGGGTCATTGAAAAAGAAACCTTATCACAAGTGAATAAAGTTCAAAGAAAATGATCGAATTAGTTCTTCATAAGACTAATATATACGTTTAATTATAGAGTACGATGTTTACGGATCGGATCAAATCGATATGTTACTTTGCGAGGAACTAATGCAGCAGCCGGGTAGTTCAGATTTAAATATCGCAGGTAATAAAATTTATTTTAATAGAACAGGAGGCATCATCTACGTAAGTATACGATTTTTCGAAGAGAAACGAGAAACTAAAAGCTGGAGTATTTTGTCTTTATTGTTATATTTTCACATCCCACGACAAAGAGCACTAATACAAGTCAAATTTAGCAAATGTTATATCAATTCGCCTTCAAGAAAAGGAAGTAAACAATTCTTAAACAGCCGGCAACGCACTTGCGAGCCTTCTGTCAGTGTGAGTGTCCATCGTATTAGTTAATATCAGATGAGCCTGCCGATTGCCCCTGTTATAGAAAATAATTCTAAGGGTCTATTTCACAATGTATGGATAAAGTACTAAATAGCTATACAACACATAAATTATTTGGAAGATAAATTGTGCTATTGGACATTCATCGGTCTCATAACTTATGATGGACTTTATGTGACGATTAGCGCTATCTGACAGTCGTGAAACGTAACAATAGTGTTTATCCTACCAATAAGTAATAAATAGCTTATTTGGAACTTATGTAGAACTTATCCGTACATTGTGAAACAGACCCTCAGAATAATGATTGTGTAAGTACGTATTATCGAGGCCACACATTCTAATTTTTTAACATGTTTTTTTATTTTTTCTATTTCACCTTTTTGGTGCGGCTAAATTAAATAAATTTCTAGAAATTTCCAAACCAAGTTTCTCGTCTTAAAAATTATCAAACAAACTCACCGCGTGAAAGCTTTATGATGTTTATTTTGTTAAATTTTATTTCGTATCACAGCATTTTTATTTTTATATATGCTTTCAGAATCCAGTGCGACCACTTCGTTTGACAGAAATGTTGAAAATGATACCATATCTGTAATGTTAGAAGACGCTATGGAAATTATAAGTGAGGATGAGGTAAAATATTTTATAAAAATTCCATGGCGGTACTAACTTTTACGTATGGGCCTCAGATATCTGTAACTGTTTCGTGATCATTTGTTCTAATAGGCCAGGCTCGGCCTGCCTGATCAGCCTTATGTCTTTTCGGGTCTAAGACATGCCCGTGTCATAATAAAGTTCTTTAATAAATTTAATTATCTTTAATAAAATTTAAGTATCGATGTGACCCTGATTTTATCACACAGCTATATTAAATAAATTATGATTTAATTTTTTTCATTATGGGTAGAATTTTTGCTCTATATAAAGCGAAATATTTTCTTAGGAATCGAATCTAAGATGGGCGTTCGACTTACTTAGCATAGAAAACATAAGGAATGTTTTTTATGATTTTATTGGGTATGAATCTAATTTCTTGTCATATTCGTCGGGTAGTATTAAAAGTTGATTTGTCAATGCCCAGCCGGGACTGATTTGTATTAAACAATTTTTTTTCAGTTCGTGAACTGAAACAACTTAAGCCCATTAAGTTTTTATTTTTTACAATAATTATTAATGGTATAGTTTTAATAATAAAAACACTTTTCGCTACGGCGTATTGTATGGACTAATTAACAACTGATTTAGGTTTAGGTTTAAAGACTTTATTTCTCAAAAAGACAAAAAATGTCACTTACATGAGAATAATACTCTAGATTAACATAACATTGTAGTCGTTCTTAAAATAATCACAATAAAAGATAGCCGTACATGCAATAAACTTAAAAATAAAAGTAACCAAAGAAATATGAATTAAAAGTAATTATAAGAAATGAATTTAAATGTAATTTTGTTTAACATATTCACTTAGCTTCGATTTGAATGAATATATAGAAGTAATATTTTTTATATCTGTGGGTAGTTTATTATACAGCTGTGCGCCTTCGTAGGTAAACATTTTTTTGCCGTAGTTCGTACGTACTTTAGGTAATGCAAGATAACTCGTTCGACGCATACTTCTATCCGTCACACGTGGCGGTTTAGAGAAAGCTAGACTAGAGCTAGTGTGGAGAGAACTCGTTATATTTTTTTTTACAAGAATACATGTGTTATAAATATAAAGTTGTTGAAAAAATGAATTTATATACATAATATACGAAGAAATTATACGTTATTAACTCTAAACTTTTCTATTTTGACTGGACTAATTTGTGTTTCAATTTTTTAACATTTTTTTAAAATTTATGTTGAAATTTAATTATTTCAGGAATACATGAATTGTGAAGACAATACAAAAGTAAGCTGTGTGTTGTGCAACTGGCGCGGACTGGGTTTTGTCATCGACTATCATATGCAGAAGGTTATATATTTCTTAAACAAAAATAAGATAATGATGTAAAGAGACACAAAATATATTTTAATTTTATTTGAACAAAATGTTTAAAAATATTTTACCTGTAATCATAACAGTATTGAAATGTTTTCATTAGCATGTTAGTCGTTTCACGAATTGGTTCTTAAAATTTATTTTGAAGGTAATTTATTTAAATATAAACGAAAATGTTTCTCTCAGCTTACTTGACTTAATGCCCTATATCCCCTAAATGGGCAGAAGGCGTCCATAGTGAGTCTCCATCGCATTCAGTCTTTCCGGCTCTCTTTTCCTCATCTGCAACTGCACGACGCTGTCGGCTGCCATTGTCATTACTTTTAATAATAATAATTACTATGAAATCACTATTCTTATATACTTTCATCCGCATCACCTAGATGGCTGGAAGTCTTCCACGGTCTGCTTCTCAAGACATTTTCTCTTGCGAGCAAGCGAACTGTGGAATCGACCGAGGTCTTACCTGGGAGATACGACCTCCAAATGTTTAAAAAAAGCCGGCAAAATCGTCATTAATTTGTAGATTAGGTACCGGTTTATTTGTAAGCTCTGTGACATAATGACAGCTGACAGTAATGCTATGACATTAAAAATTAAAAATGTTTTTTCCTATCCGAATCATATAGCTTTAAACCCGGTATTAAATAATAAAAAATATTACAGATCCACGAAAATGAAGTTATGAAGCAAGTAACGAATAATTGGAACATCACATTCACATTGGGAGAGTTGGTACAGGAACCTCTTTGGTACAGCCGCGTTTTGGAATATGAATCTATTTTCTATATTCTGAGTGCGAAATACGAAGAACCTGATGTGTTCATGGCTACTCTGACGGTGAGGTTTATCATATAGAATTTTCTAAATTTTTTACCCATAATATATTTTTGAAAATCTAATAATAAATCTTATCTATTCTCGAATCCACTTGAACACAAAAAATTTCATCAAAATCGGTCTGGTATAAATAAAGAGTTTATCAAACATCTATTTTGACATTTGAACATTTCCTTTCAGTCACAATCCACGGTTAATACATTCAAAACCGGATCTATTACGGTTATCAATAAAACTACACGTGAACCATTTATGTGGGAGGGGGAGATTAAATGCTTAACTCCGGATTGGCCGCAATCAACAAATATAAACGGACTGAAAATAAATCTATCAAAACTGGACTTACTGCCTCAAAAAAACCCCATTGCTGGTCAACAGGGTTTAAATGATGTACATATTATACTGTTCGCCAGGTTATATAACTAATCTTTAGTACATATGTAAAAATATTTAATATACAAATAAGCTTTTATAGCAGTAATAGCCTAGATTTAGCTACAAAAAAATATCTCATAATTAAACTTAAATGTTCCTATTACAAGTTATCTTTTACAAGTACCAGTACGAATTAAGGTCTATGGTAATAGAGTATACATTTAACTTAAGTGAAGCTACAAGTACAAGCTTCTAGTAGCAAAATGGTCACGAGACTTTGTATTTTCTTTCAGAAGTAATAAGAATGTTTATACTCGGTTTATATAGAAAAAGAGTTAATCGTACGGATTTTTTTTAACAGTTTTTTTAAATAATCTCGTGACCATTTGATAAAACTCATATATGAGTTCTTTCTTAGATCTTGCATGTTAATATAGGATGGTTTCGATGGGTTATCTGACATAACTTGGAACTCTTTAATAGACTTTATTCATGTTGATTTTCTTACGATGAGCGTTAAAATTTTGTAACTTGAAAGAGTAGCCTGGCAATGTGTACCATCGTATCCGAGATACAAGTCGTAAATATCTGCGAAAATTTAGCTTTTCTGTTTTCTAAAGAAAACAAGTTTACGATACTACTACTTTCTTGGGCTGTTTCTACTTTCTACTAAATTAGTAAACAAATAATGTAGATTCTTCATCTAGGTTAACGCTCATCGATAATTGTTGATTTTTTATATTATTTAGATTAGGTTAGATTTTTTCAGCGGAGAGCTGTTAAAGTGGGAGGTATTAACATTATCGTGCCATCAAATAAAGGTTTCGTTTTGAGTAAATTACATATGTTAAGGAAATTTAAAGGTATTACTTGCTTGACGTTCGCGAACATGGTGTTAAAATCGAATATTTTCTATTTTACTTTATGCCTCTACTTTAAAATCAACAGAATTGGCACGAAATTATATATTTTGTTATTAAATACTGTTTTTATGATTGTTTGATTGAAACTAAAATTACTTTGACATTGTTTGTGCGCTTGCGTTTACAGATGGGTGAATCCTAATCAGCGCCATCTTTTTTTTTGTGATTCTATTAAAGTGATCTAAATCATATTATGATGAAGTAAAAGCATATGAAGGCCTTTCCTATATTTTCGCTAAAACAGGTGCATTCAATTTTCAAGATTTTATTTCAGAATTTCAATCAATAAAAACAGTATTTTTGTATATGTTTTAGAGAACTACTTACTTAACTAAGACATGTAATAATACCGGAGCTAGCAAAGTTTGGTAAAATTAGTATGTTTAGTAGTAGTTTGTCATAAACACATCTGACCGGATGTTAGTGGCCCTCAGTGGATTTGAAGTTTATTTTTTTGTTTACCATTTACACTATATATACTCTATACTTAAGTTTCTTTTCTAATCAAGAAACGTTATATAAGATTTTTCATTTTGATAAATAAATTCAAAATTCCATACACCCTTTTTTATTTATAAAAACCTTTATTATTCTAATCTGAAATGTACTGAATGTACTTCCCTCTATATACAAAGATAACATTAATAGGTTCAAGTTTCATGAAAAACTACTTGCTTTTGAAGAATAAAAAATACACGTTTTGACATCTAGTCAATAATGGTTTTCAGTATTCAATATCAATATACAATTTGAATTAACTTTCTGATCAATTTATAACGATGGAGCCGCCCAAACAAAATGCGCCCAAAGCTGGTCCCGCCAAGAGGCGCAGCGGAAGTCTACTAAGTAAGTTATTATTTAATAACCATGATAAGTTATTGTGACCCGTGTCCGGTTGATGATGAGATGGCTGGATGGAACATCCTCAGGGCTGCGCCGACCCCCGGCAGAGCCTGTGTGCAAACGGTTTTTTTATTATTTGTTTATTTTGCCCGAAAAATGTTCTCCTGTTTTATATACATAGATTATATTTTCTATGTAATTTCGAAATTGGTAAAACCCGTTCGCTTCCGGTTGCTCAAGAGTCAAGACTAAGCTTCGGCGGCATTATCGTAAATTAAAGACAGACAAACAAATTAAAATTAAACCACAAATGTAAATATTATCTTTGGAGACGTGTACAATAGGCGAAATATATATTTTGTTATTTAAATTTGCGCCTATTGTATTCTCATTACGAACGAGATACGCGTCGCCATCAGCTATCCCAATTTTAGTCATTTAGGCTAAACTTACTTATGGATACTCCACTACAAAGAATATATTGTTGTGTAAGGATAGCAAAAATTATTTCGGTGGCGACGCCCTTATTGCCTTGGCGCCTGAATGTGCCGCACACTTCGCACACTGAGGCGTCGCGGCTCTGAACACCCTCCATAGGTATTCATCGGACTCAGGGGCCATACATTTGATGATGATGACACAGAACTCGCCGATGAACACGGTTTTTAAAGAATCAGTAACATTATTTTTAAAAGGGAATTTTAACTTTAGTATAAAGATATACAAAGTAGATTTGAAAAAAAACTTAAAACCTTTATTAATATAAAGGATAGTTGTCTCATTATTACTTTTTATTGAATTTTTATTTACGAGTATATACCTACCTCGAAATAATCTAAGACGCGGTGTTTTTAAACTTCAATGAAAAATGAAATTATTTTTCTGTTTTATAGACATCTCGAGTATCAAACTCAACCTTTCGTTATGTCAAATTTATCAAAAAACTACGGGCTGAAGAAGAAGAGCAACGTAAGGGCGCAGAGACCAAACTCAAGGAACAGGAACAAACAGACGTCTGATTTTTTTTATATGATACAAGGTTTGACATTCGTTATTCACCTATTATTTAATATTTTCAAAAGTAATAAATATATTAGAAATAAAAAGATATTGTTTATATGAAAGTATAATGTAGCCCGAAGAATCGATTTGTGCATGGAGTCATACGAAGAAGATTTAAATAGCATCAGAAAAAGGTATATTAATGAAAATTCTTTTATATTAAAAAAGATCGGTAAGGTTTTACTTTTAACAAACTAGATTCTCTTGTTGTCTGAATTTTACACAGACGAAATAGATTGCTTGTTTCATTGAGTAGTTATTTTCACATTTAGGTTAATATATGGGGTTGAGGGCTATATGGGGTTGAGGAAGAAGAAAATATACGTAAATTCGTCGAACAAGCGCAGGCTAGCACTGTTGCTGTGTGGGAGGACAAGAAGAAAAGGCATGAGTTCCTCTTGGCGAAGAGAAAGAAAGAACACGAAGAGAAATGTAAAGATACTCCTTTGTGACATTGACGTCAATTCATACCAATGGAAATAGGTAGGGGAGATAGGATGGTGGATCTCCAACGTAAAGGCAGTCTAACCAGCCGGTCGGAAGGTTCCAATGGCTAAGATTGAGAAGTTGTATAACGCGTTTTAGGGTATGTCGAATCGAAGTGAGTGTAAGTGCCACTACAATTATTTTTAAATGTCAAAACATTTTTCCAGACTCACAACTTTTAGTTAATTATACCCCTTAAGTAAAATATTTCTGATATTTATAGCTTAAAGCTAGATAAAATTCTTAACTAAACTATATTAAACTACTCCATAAATTAAGTGAGGTGTTTTTTTAAATTTTCTGTACCTCCCTCCCCCCCTGGTGAGATGTCGTGAGATTTTATTCAACCCCTCCCCCATCCCCCAATATCACGTGAGATTTTTCGTGAAAATTAATTTCAAAGTGGGAGCAACTTTGGATATCCAGACCTAACTCGTTTATCAGAATGCTCAATCAGAATATCGGTGAGTTTTGGCCCAAACGCGATCATCTGAAAGGACGAACAAATGGGAAGTCTGGGGTATCTACAATAAAGGGTAATTAAATTTAGTTAAAACGTTGGGGCAATCAACCCAATTCATAAATATCTTAAACGCAACAGATTCTCCAATGACAACATCTTAAAGTACTCTAGCCTGGTTTTCTACTTTGGCAACTTATTAAATTGATATTGATCAACTGTTGAATATGTTTTATTAAATTGTTGTGTATAAGATTGTTATTCCTTCTATTGCTAAAGTCTGTTCGATTATAAGAGTTAGTTTATAGACAAAAAGGTTAATAAATTGGTTAGTTCAAAATATCGCACGGCTGTTCTGCTTTCAGATGTGATCGGTCCATCAACAGAATGGTGAGTGATAGAAAGATATCTTCCTCAATCTCAGTATAATAAGAGAGACGCTGGAAAGAAACTGGTGGAGTCATACAACGCTCCATGACGCTTATTCATCCAACCATGAGGCTAAGCTACTGACCAGAAAGATATAACTATTATTGTTCGCTTTGAGGCCCTCTGCCCCCTATAATCCCTAGGGCTACGAAATTAAGTCAAGTTGTGGTAGGTGTGGTGGCTAATCAAGCCTTTAAGAAAATATAATAAACAAAAGATGCAGAAATGAGCCTCCTCTGTTGGGGTCTTACGGGACTATGAGGCTTTTGTGATGTTTATAGTTATTATCCAACATAAGTGAATTGTTGGTCTGTTAGACAGTGCAACAACGCAGTGAATTGTACTTCCAAGTGACAGAATGTGGGCGCACTCACGAGCGCGATGCGATCCGATGTGCTAACAAGCGGGCGCAGACAAGCGATCGAATCTCATTCCAATTTGTAATGCGTCCGCGCAGATTTATTGCCCACGCGAGCTAGACCCATAGGTGGCCTCTACATGCTTTTCGTCATCGCCTGATAGGTACTACTATATAAAAATCGATGCTTAATGACGCTGTCAAATGATTTTCTCTCCAATTACGTTATTCATTTGTTTGTACCTTTAAACATAAAAAGTACATAGGTAGGTACTTCACCTACCTATGTACTTTTTATGTTTTTTTATTTATTTTAGTATGTATTTTATAGCATAAAATACTGTAAATAAATATTAACACTGTTAATAGAGGCATCAAGACGTTTAAAGTATAATTAGTGAAAAAAAAAGAAAAGAACAAAATTACACTAAGTATCTAATTCGAGTGATATCTTCTAGTATTATACAATAATTTAACTTAATAAATATAAAAAAAACGCTTAAAATTTGTTTAGAGACAATAATGTTTTATTTTAAAAGCTACAACAAGATTCGATTCATATCAAAAATAAATCTTGTGTGATAAATAAAATGGCTATCTCGAAACTTCATAAACGTATACATCATGTTAAAAAATGACTGCTATTAAATTAATAAGAATGTTTTTTATTTTATGAGAAAATATTTATCTTAGAAGCTATTAAAGATTAACCGTTCTCGTAATATTTTGTAAATATTTTAAACTCGTCAAAACAATCTTGGACTCAGTCTCTCAATATAAAATTACCTTCTGATTCGTAAAAAAACGTTAATGCATTGTTTTCACTAAAGTGCGCATCTATCTCTTTTCATCACAGTGTTAACACAATTTGACAGATAGAGACAAAATAGTATTGCAGTTAAAAGAGTAAGTACAATTTGACTTATTAGGGGTTTCCTCTGTAGTTTCTGTTTGTTTAAATAAATAACCAAGGAGAATTTCTCGAAGGATACATGAAGGTAAACTCAACTTAATTTTATCTTTTTTGCATCGCTTTATATTCATTAAAAAATCTGAAGTAGTAGATATGATAATATTAATTAGAAATAAAATACGTTAAATAATTACGAAACCATAACTTTATTTCTATTTTATCAAATGTAATTTATGTAAAATAAATGAACACACTTTACATACATTAATTTAATATTAAAAGTGCTCATTGTGATGGCTGCGTTGAATTTTTAAAATAATTTATGGGTCGCGACCTGCGAACATCAATTTTACAGTACAAATATGAAAATGGTATATATATTAAAATGCGAAGACTGCCCTTTGAGGTCGTCCCGCAAGCTCGTTTGCCCCCCTATTATATAAAAAAAATGGTAAAATGACATTAATTTATGAAAAGAAACGTAAAAACTATTATGTACATACGAAATATTCGAATCTTTTTATAGAACTGAGGTAAACCGATGTTAAGTGACCTAGCACACTGCCAAAGGCAAATGCGTTGTCGGCCGTTGAGACTTGATCCTTTTTATTGCGGAAGAATGGAATATACTTAATCCTAGTAAATCAAAGTACACACAAGATATAGTCTATATTAAAATCTCTTCCGTCTGAACGAAGAGGTATAAAAATAATAAATTATTAAAAAAATCGTAGTACTATGCGCCGAAAAAACCGCCTCAAAAATCGCGTGAGAATGTTAGTACGCAAAAAATCGAGTTCCGTTTGATTGTGATTGGTTAACAGCTTCTCTTGTCCAACCTGCATTGATACGCGTCACGTCATATTATGTTCTATGTCCAATCACAATTAAACGCTTAATACGTGTTTTGTTTTTTTCTCACCCCCAGGAGTTGAAATACGGACAAGGTGAAACAGGAATATCGCATTCTGCCTCAATCTTTAGATAATTAAATTAAACTAGCTTTTAAAACTATCTAGTTTTACGCCCTGAAGGATAATATTATCGCTTAACGATAGCACCCGCATTACAGATAAGGATTCACATATTTAGGTTACTTGAATTTTTATGTGCACATATTTCTCTGATAACTTGTTCGTAACTGCTACATAGATAGTGTATTAGAAACTACACAGATAATGCTGTTGTTAATTAAAATAAATTATAAATTAGAATAGCCAAATATATTATATACATTAGGCATTCTAAGTTTTTTGGGTAAAATCACGAAAGGAATCTACAATTAGGTTATAAATGAAGTTTATAACCAATTTATACACGAAGATTGTCTATGTGACGACTGCTGAAAAGTACGAGACATTTCAAGTAATAACAATATGAACCTTTTTTATACATCAATTTGTTTGTGTTTTTTTAATCATCTTGTATTTACATCTCAATCAACCGAGTATTCGTGAAAATCGGGCAACGACGTCACATTATGGCAGGAATCGAACGGCGACCTTTCGCCGGCCACGCCCGCTGATCCCAAATCAATTAAACTCGTGATCTGGCCAGCCCACTCTGAATAAATTATATCAAAGCCTTTTTATTTATCCTTTTACTACCGTAAAGAAGACTTTAATTCTAAATAACAACGATACCATTTACGGAACATGATCTAAGTTTGTTTTTTTTATAAATACAATCGTTCAATTGTTTTTTCTTTCTATAGTGACTCGACTCAGTATTTTTAGCAACATATAAAATATCGATTAAAAAATCCCGAATGTATATATACTGAATAACTTTAGACCCTCTAGTGTGGAAGTATTCGCAAGTTATAAAGGCCGGATTGAAGCTAAACCCGGAAAAAACATAAATCATGACCAATGGCAACAAAGACCCTGTAATAGTGGAGCAGAACCAAATCCCCTACGTGGAAGAATATTTATACCTCGGTCAACTGATGTCTCCAGACGACAACGGAAACAAAGAAGTCGAAAGAATAGTTGCAAACCGCTGGAAAAAATATTGGAGCCTAAAAGAAGTGATGAAAGATAAGACCCTACACAATTCAACGAAAAGCAAATTATTTAACACATGCATCCTGCCAGTGCTGGCTTACGGCAGCGAAACATGGGCTTTAACAAAAAACGTAACAAATAAACTCTCCGTTTGTCAACATGCCATGGAAAGGAGCATGACTGGGATCAAAAGAAAAGACAAAGTAAGGAGTAGCAACACCAGAGGAAAGACTAAGGTACAGGACATAACTTTGAAAATAAGAAGACAAAAGTGGAAATGGGCAGGCCACAGGATCAGGGGAAAGGACAAATGGAGTAAAATAATCACACAATGGTACCCAAGAGATGGAAAGTGCAAAGGGTAAGGGAGAGATGGAAAGAGAAAGAGAGGTAGACCACAAAAATGGTGGGACGACGACATTATACAAGTCGCGGGAACAACATGGGGTAGAGTGGCCATAGAAAGGCCAGAATGGAGAAGGTTGGAGGAGGCCTTTGCCATCTGGCAAACAGACCCGCAAAAGTGGAACAAAAGAACAATCTACGAAAAATAAAGAAAATACTGTCATGTCATAATAGAGGCTATAATAATAATAAAATATCTTAAATTATGATAATTATTATATTAACTATATTTAACCAATTTATTTACAATATTTATATTTTTAAATAAATATTTTGGATGGTGCCCGAAGAAGAGGTAATCTGTAAAATATGATAGGCGCCATCTATGGCTGATACATATTTTTTTCTACTATGACTCTATTTTAATTTTAATTGTCAAAGTCAACATAATTTTATACACGTATTATCAATATGTTAGTAGCTATCAGTTGCGGATAACATACATAATATAGTCCTTGGGCTATGATACTGATCAATTTGTTTTATATTTGCGATACGTAAAACGTGTAGGCATCGATATACATGCAAATGTTTGCTACAATAATACCACTAACCTTTTATATGAAACAGGACAAAATAATTAAATCGCACAGATAACTACGACGTAGAAGGATATTGAATACTTAAATCGTTCTGAAGACATGCAAATATTATTATATTAGTAAATTGTTATTTACTGATATTACGATAGCTTCCAATTAGGAACCAGAATCTTATAGGTATATCTTTTCAACCCACCTAAGTTCGAACTATTTTCCTTCCTCGTGATTTTATGTATTAATATAATTGATGTGTATGTGTGTAACATTTGTAACAATATATTTTATTGTATTTTTAAACATGCAACATGGATGTTTTACTTATTAATAAATAGATTCTGGCAGCACTGATATATTTTTGTTTCTGTGTTTTTGACACTTGTCCGTTGGGGTATTAAGAAAACATAATATGCGGATAAATTAAATTAGAAGTTTCACTAAATTTACGTTTCTTCACACGCCTTTTGATTTAGGGCTCGTGAGTTCTTATTCACTGCCATAACTCAATCTTTTTTGATATGACATTGTAGGAACACAATTATGTATTTTGCCCATGAATTAAATGTGTAGCAGTGCAGCGAAGGGTTATCCACGGCCTGCGAGCGATCGCGCGTTTAGTAATATATTTTGCTTTGTCCTCAGCCTTCAGTGCGAGACCTATTCTCAACATTGGAATAACCACTACAAATGTACGTACTAAAATAACAATTTTGTAATATTTCAAGAGGGAAAACGTATTCTTGATAACATTTCGTCAAATTTATGTTCCTATTAAGTCTAGACCGGCTATAATTCTATTGTTAATAATACGGGAGGTTTATTCCCAAAACACGTTATCTCAAACATCGGGCGGGAATCGAAGCCTATCGCTAGCTCATATCTTGAGCGCAATGCTTTAGTCCTATCAGATCGTGGGATTTTTTGTACAGAATAAAAATATTGCTTTTTGTATGAATACAAAGCAGGTGATAGATTTTTTTATTTTATATTTTATGCGGACGATAAACTGTTGTCAAAGTTTGAATTTTAAGTAATGTTTTTCTGTAAACGTGAATCCTAGCAAACCTGTAACTTAATTTTAAAATGTGGGCTCGCGTTGCAACTCATACATAAAATTAAACATTATAAAACCTAAAATACAATTCCAAGTTCTGTTAATACTTATTTCATGAAAATCATGATCATAGTTTAAAATAGCTATTCAACGGTAAATAGCGCCATCTATTAACACACAAAACTTGAATACTAGAAAAGCCAGACAAAGGTGTGCACAACAGTGACAACATAACATAACAATTTCTTTATTTTGTAGGATTATAATCCAAAGGTTAAAGAAAATCATGTCGAAGTGAATAACAAGAATCTCCAAACAACTCCAAAGAAACCTATAAGGAAGACACCGGTATTATATTTCAATTATCTCTATCTCTAAATAGAATAAAAGAAAGTTGCTATCCAGGTCTGTAGCATGTGCTACAAATTATATTATTAACACATTTATATAATTATATTAATATAAATGTGTTAAAAATTTTATAATATGAATTATAAAATTGTTTAAGTTTTGCATGGGCTTAGATTAGCTTAGATTAATATTCTCTTATTTGTTGCAGAAAGCAAGTAGTAGTTTTAGTTTTGGAGAAGCCTCGTAGATGCACAACCAAGTAATGATTAATTTAAAATTACAAACCGAAATTCTGATGAAGACATTAGAGTCACTTAAAAACAAATAGTATAATAAAATAAAAATGTTTTAAAGATAAATACTGTTTTATTTGTTTAAATAACTTAATTGTTAATACAAACTAAATTAAGAACTATTAAAGTTAAAAGTTTTCATCAATAAATATGGCTCTCACTGCTGCTCCACGCAGTGTATTTTGAGATGAGGGTACTGTTGGTAGTGAGGGCAGGGTCTCTTCATCATCATCAGAGATAGGTTCCTCTTTTAAATCAATTGCTATATTGCGCAATACTGCCAAAGCTACAACATACATCTTAGTGTTTGGAAAAGATGTTCTAAATATATAATAATAACTTAATAGAATTTATGTTACACTTAATGTAAGAGAATAATAATAAATATTTATTTATTTAATTTTTCAAATGTAAACTGAACTTTATTGACTTTAATGACTCCTTTTCCAGTCTTTGATTATTTAATTGTAATTAATTATTTGCATGCAATCAAAAACTATTTTTAATAATGCCAAAGAAGTATAACTTCTTACGCGCGTACATAAGTACACGCACCCTTTTTTTTTAGTTAAATTATTTTTGAAATACATAGTTCCAATTCAATATTTAAACACGTGCCGTGTTTGATTCTGATAAAACAGTGTTCAATAGTCTAAAATATTAAAAGAATTCTAAACAATACTCCTGTTACATCTTTGAACAATATCAGAATAATAAGATCACAATGGGGTAACTAATGGGGTGGCCAGGGTAAAAAACCATTCTGATTATATGGGTCACAGGGTTGCCAATTAAAATATACTGTATAATATTAAAATATCTTTAAAATATTAACAATATTCACATAGGTACATAACAATTTCCGAATTTTTGTATTAGGTTTAGAATTACAATCAAGTTATCTATTAACATCTAAAGCGATGTTATTACGTATTATGTAATAGATTTCTAACAGTATAAAATTCATAGTTAAAACCTTAAACAATTTACATTTATACAAATCAAAGGTCTAATCGACTCGAAATTAAATCGCCTTGACCTCTATAACAAATGTGTTAAACACTTTATAGGATATAAACAGTGGTCGCTATTGTCCGATAGAAATCTCCCACACAGAGAGCGAGGCGTATCGTGGTAGCGGGCGCGGTGTGACAAATGTAGCCATCGCGCGCCCACCCAAAGCGACTTTCGTATTTTTCAATTACATCGCTTATAAAAGTGTTCCATCAATTTTTCTTTTGGCAACACTTGAAAGAATTGTCTTTAACCTACCTGTCATAGGAGTACTTAAACAGATGCAGAAATGAACCATGAAGTGGGAGAACATCGGCAGTCTAAAACAATTTCTGGAACGGATAGTTGAGGCTATAAACTGCATTGGACCTAACGGAAATACTGACGTTTATAAAAATGCTCTATTTCAGGAATTTTGTAGCTTTCCTGTTTTCAGGCATAAAGGGTGTCGAAGCGTATTTTGATGAGAGTAAAAATGTACGATGCGCGCGCACGCCGTCACAAAAAACCGACACCCTGAAGTTAGCTATAGTCAACATTTTAATTTCTTTTGGCGCGTTAGAGAAAAATGGTGAGAGTATTTTTTTTCTATTGTTAGTGTCGTTTTACTACTAACGTAGAATAAGACGAAAGATAAAATTTTGACGTTACGCCAAAGAAGTATAACTTCTTACGCATACATAAGTACACACACGTTTTTTTATACTTATACACATAGATATACTTATTGACTGTTTAGCAGGATGCGCAAATGACGTTTCTATTGAAACTAAACAGTCTTAAAAAAAAGATGTAAGTCTTGTTAAGCGACAATAATCTGTTTTATTCAATAGGACTTCCAAGTATTAACTAACACGGGAGCATCTGTATCGTCAGTCACGAATCTTGTTTAAAGTAATAGTATCGAGTCGCGATAGTGCTCGGCCATTTTTCTTCCACACAACAAAGGATGTAATCGGCCGTGTATGCGACCCCCGGGTTTGTGGGATATGCCATGAGGTTACAGCAGTTTGATGCTTGCTATATAATTCATTTCAAATCGTATTGGACATACGGGACTCATTCTGAGCGCTCAGCCTCAAGTCTGAATCTATCACATAACTTTATTGTAGTAAGGAATAGCTCTTTTGTGTTTCATTTTTATATATATATAGGTAATGACTCCTTTTCCACTCTTTGAATCTTTAGTTGTAATTAATTAACAAAAACTATTTTTAATAATGCCAAAGAAGTATAACTTACGCGCGTACATAAGTACACGCACCCTTTTTTTTATTGTTCCAGCAGTTTTTAAAAGCAAACAAATCTTTCCTCGTTTTAATATTATCTATTAATAATATAACATAATAAATAAAATGTTTTTTAGTGATACAAAATATGGAGATCAAAATGTGAAAAATACAACGCAATCGACTGTCAAAATAGCGCACAAAATGTTATAATGTAATGTATAAATCTGCACTAATATTTGAATAAGGCATGTGAGGTTGTCTAAAGTTCTTATACCAAAAGAATGCAAAGTCAACGAAAACGTTTCTTCCGAACGTTGCCTTAAAGATAAGAGATATATGATTGAGTTCCAAAGGAAAGTTGTAGAGCTTGATAATGCCTACAAAAAAGTCGGGACAGCATATTATGTCTAACTTTTACACTATATAAAAACAAGTCCACCGCCACATCTGTCTGTCTCTTCGCGATAAACTCAAAAACGACTGCACGGAATTCAATGCGGTTTTAACCAATATCTAAAATGATTCATGACAGTGCCGGATTAACCACATAGCAAGAGTAGCAAATGCTACGGGTTCCAAAACCTGTCTGACCGTAATAAAAAAAATACGAGTGGCACTCGAGGACTGCCGCGGTAAAACTAATGCATAGCATTTTTTTTTTAATTTTGCAATAAAATTTTTGTCGCTACTCCCCTCTTTGAAGACACTCTCCTTGAAGCCTCAGCGAGCATCGGAATACTGGGCGTTGACATATCGAATAACGTTCAGTTTCGCCGTCATCTGGAAGGCTAAATTAGCCTCCAAAGAGCTTGGGGTGCTCAGCAAGGCGAGACGGTACTTCACTCCGGGCCACCGCATGCAACTCTATAAAGCGCAAATTCGGCCCCTCATGGAATACTGTTCTCACCTCTGGGCGAAAGCTCCCCAGTACCAGTTCCTTCCACTTGAACGTATTCAACGAAGAGCGGTTCGAATCGTCGACGACCAGTCACTTTCCGTGCGGCTTGATCTTGTAGAGGTGTGATTATTGTCTATATAGATTCATTTGTAATTCCATTTGTAATATTGTCAACGTATCATTATTTCATAATTCCACTTGCACGTGGATCAATCAGTCGCCCTATAACCGCCATGTAAGTCAGAGGACAATAAAGCTAGTGAATTCTATTCCGGTTTTCATTTGGTGTACCTCAAACACTAAACTGGTGACCCCGACGTGATACGACGACATAAAAAAAAACTATCGTACCTATAGCATTTTTTATCAACGTATACAATTATAATTATTTTTTTATTTTTTATTTATGCAGTATTTTTTTTCTTTGATATTAATTCAATCTACCACTATACCAGACTCAGACTAAGACGCCTATATACTTTGTTTCACTCTAACGAGTACCGGCTGTACCGGCCGCGCTTACGATGTGAATACGCAGTATGCGTTCTGTACCGCTCTAACGCGTATTTGCCGCACCTATATTACGTCATCGTGTGTTAGGTTCTTTCGTTATGGAATTTCTTGATTTAGATACAGGCTCTTAAATGTTATATAAAGTCATTCAAAAGCTATAGAATTTGATAAAGCCTAAACAAAATTTTAACTCCTGCTAAAATATAATAGCAATGTCATTTTAGTTATATTTCTATCATATACAAGCTTGTGACCCTTTACAACGCCGCTTCTATCTTGCTTTTATGAGTGGAACCTACTTGGCAATTATTATGTTACAAATGCCTGGCTTTCCCTGTTCATTTTATATTAAAACATACATTTTGCAAGCCAAGCCAGCAAGAAGAAATCGTAGCTCCTACGTTTATTTAATTTTTTTCATATGCGTAATTAATACTTGCTACTATGAAAAGATTCAACGTATTAGTGGATCTAATCGCTTAAAAATGAAATATACACACTGGGACTAAAACCGAGGTTGGTAACGCTGATTATTATTTATAGAAATACCAGGTTCTTGAATATTGCACTAATGTTAGTAAAAACATCAGTTATGCGAGCGATGGATAAAGCAGTTCTCTTTTAAATAAACACTTTTAGGATTTCAATGTTTATTAGTAATTATAACAATCAAATATTCAGTATTTATACGTACAATTATCTTAACCTTAATAAAAAAATTAATAAAACAAATTATAAAAGTTTAGTCCCTGTGGAACTTTAACGCTGGCAGAATTTACGTAGCCGAGATTGCACTTTTCTAATGAATTTTAATATAATATCGATTATAAGTATTTCGAGGAAACAAGCGAACTATTTAAATCCTAAAGTCTAACCAAGGGCCCCTAGACAGAATTTGCTACATGCCCCGCGCTGGCTTTATCCGGCACTGCAGCCAACGAATAAAAGTAATATTAAAACAATCTTGTTAATATTCGAATAAATTAATTAAACATGTTTCGGTAATCATTTTATTTAAACAGGTTAAAGTTTCGTCCATGTGGCAGTGTACCAACTTTTTAAATTTGTTTTAATTTTCTTTTTATAAATTTTTAAATATTTTTATTATTACTATGTAGGTTAAGAAAATTGTAAATATTGTAATATTAATAATAGTAAGTAGTAATTTGATTGTTATAATTAATCATAAAACTAGAAACAAAGCAGCGTATAAAGCTACTACAAGTCAATAGTAACTCCATATAAATAGAATATATTTTGTGTAAACTAGGTTATGAATAATGCAAATTGTTTGCTTATATACTAAGGAATTAGATAATTAAATATTTATGTATTGTTATATTTTAACATATAAACATAATTTGTTTAAACATATAGACAAAATTATAACGCCATTAACTCTCTAAGCAATAAAACCTTATTCATGAAAATCCAGAAAATCAACCAAATTTACGTAACAATAAAATACTAGGAAGAAGCAGTAGCGCTACACCCTTTTAGGTCTAGGCCTCCGGTTTCTGTAAACACAAGTATTTCTGTAAACACAAGTATTTCTGTATACACAAGTATTTCTATATACAGAAGTATTTCTGTATAGACAAGTAGGTGACCAGCCTACGGTGCCCTTTTGGTGCGGTTTCATTCAACGTACGAGCGTGTGTTAAATGCACACATAGATAGAGGATACCTCGTACAACACTAATTATACCTGAATTCATCCATCAAAGTAAGCAAAATCTCTTATGTCTAAACCTCTAAAGCACAGCTACAGGTGCCTCATAAAAAATATACTTCATTTGTTTTCTCCTAAATGATTTCAAAGTAAACAACAAATAACTAGTATATATATTCCAAAGGTTTTTTAACATAAGATTAATATACACATACTACAGATTATACTAAAATATCTAAGGCCGTTAGGAAATTCAGACAAGACGTAAATGATAAATCATGCTAATCTGGACGAACAGTACGTGTCAAGTGTTTTGATAGATGCGTGATGATAGTGCTCAAGGTGTATTAAATGTTTAAAGAAATAGGAAGAAACCGAACACGAACATATAAGAAAATGTAATTCCATAAAGCCAAGATTACATCATAAACAATAACATCTTTATTCTATTTAATAAATGTAATTTCATTGTTATTTGAAATGTCCCATGTAACAGGGGACTGATTGAATATGTTGTGGATAGATCAAATATTCGTTCGTTGAAGGCAATTGCAAGAAATGTCTTTATTTATATTTGTGAGAAGTTGCCTATTGGAGGGCCCGCCTGTTCAGGAGATGCCTGTTTAGCCGCTGCTGGAATGAACCCATATTACACTCTTTAGGGAAGATTAAATTGGGCAATGAGTTCCACTCAATGTGAAAACTCTCTGTATTAATATAGGAATATGTACTGAAGAGCAGTGTTGACCTAGTGCCTTCAGCCTGCGACTCTCATCCCTGAGGCCATAGGTTCGATCCCTTGCAATAATGGACTTTCTAAATGCGTATTAAATATTCATTCGAACGGTAAAGGAAAACTTAGACCAAAAAAGTCGACGGCGTGTGTCAAGCACAGGATCAAGACATGACAAAGGATCATGAAACAGATACAGAAATCTGAGGCCCAACTTAAAAAATGGTTGACATAACAGTATAATTTACTATATACTTTATTGGATTATCGTCACTACGATAATCCATATATGTATGTTGTCTAATGTTCAGCGGCAGCATAAAAACACTATATGTAAAATTATATCAGAGTCCAAATACAACTGGCAAAGAGGAAGCGTCAGTTTCAAACATAGTATAATTAAGATTTTTCTATTGTGTGCGTGGGGACTTAATACATATCGCTAACAATCTCTTAATTAACTTTAATGTAACCTCTTCATTTATGCATGGATTCTGAGCTTTAATTACAATACCATCACGACAACCCTAACATGAAAAAAACGCGCATCAAATCAAACGAGGTCACTCAAATTAAAAAACTAAATAACCATTATATAAACTATCTCAGATGCATCTAATCATCATCCAATCATCATAACCTTGTACCTAAATCACTACTCTCCATAGATTCGATCCGTGAAGATAACACAGAAGCGACAAGCGGTGCAAATTTTTAATGTAAATTGCTACATGCATTACTTACGCGAAAACACAATAACACTATTTCATAAGTAAAGACCGACCAAAGACCAGGTAGATACGTCAGGTCACGTCAAGCAACAAAGTGCCAAGTGGCACTGATTACCATTATCATGAAAAACAATACAAATAAGTCAGATAATAATGAGAAACTACGATAGTAGGCGACGGTAGTTCGACGCGTACGGTGGGTTTACTGTGTTGAATAAAAAGTTTTAAGAGTTTTCCTGTATGAGTAAACTTTCTACGACCAAAACGTGAAACTAATACAATAGCCACGAAACTCGGGGAGTGTTTTGCTCAATAGTTCGTAATTTTAGATCTTATGAGCGTGTCTAGACAAATTATAAAAATGTTCTTTTATTTAAAATTGGAATGCAATCATTGATATACAAAAAACCCAAGATGCACACTCAACGCCTAAAAAACGTCCTCAAAAAATGAGCGCAACATTCTAAATTGTGCGCTCATTTCAAATAGTCTGGCGTCTAATAAGTGGAGTCGATGTTATTTATTTGTTTTTTTTTATAAATTTATGTACATTTGAACTTTTTTGTGTGTAGTTTTTGACAAATATATTTACTAACAAATTATTTTTTAATTTAAAGAAAAAACTTTTTAACCGGATTAAAGTTATGTATTATTATAAATTTACAACTATTTAACATCCAACACCTTTTGTCTTCAGTAACCGTGACCACGCACGCTGTAAAGCACCCGAAAAGTCGGATAAATTTAAAATTATGTTAAATAGTTGTAAATAAAAAAGTCATGTTCGACTCCACTCAATACCTTGTCCTACCTACACTGCGTTGTAATAACAACTTTAAGCAATTTTAGTAGGTAAGGTTGATTTTGCAATAATACATGCTTGTAACATATACTGTTATAGACATACTGTTATAGAAAGGGACAGAAATAGTTTTTCGGGACACTTTCGAGCGTTACTTTTATTCGAGACTGTGCATCTTGGGTTTTTTGTATATCAATGAATGCAATGTTTAAAGTTTAATATTAACCTTCACAGAGATATTACAAGACCGAACGCGATGAAGACTTACTGTGGACGTCCTCTGCCCCATCTAGGGGTTACAGGACATTAAGTCGAGTAACGGAGATATTGTGAATTAAAATAAATGTATATAATGTTTATATATTTCGACCAACGTGGAAGAATTTTAGCATTTAGATAATATGAAACAAAATGCCAAAAATGATTATTTAAATTATGATGGTATTTGATTATGTTATCATAATTAATTGTAATCATTTACGTCAACGTGTACCACATTCTTGATGCGCAAATTTTTGTATGATCATGTTATTGTTTGCCTTCGCTTAGAAAACAATGGAACAGCGACGTTGTTACTGTATATATTATTTGATGTTACTTGGTAATTGGCAAATAAAAACGTAAGAAGAATTCGAGAAAGAATTTGGGCCAAAAGTCAGTCCCTGCGATTTAGAAATAAAATATTATTAAAACTTGCTACACATTGAAGGTTAGTTTTTACCCCCGTCGGATTAATTTTGATAAATTATCTATATATGTTGCGTCTGGTTGTTCTTGAGTTTTTCTATAAACGACCGTTTTCAGCATCATTATCTAGCAGATTTATCTATATAGAAGATAGCAGCAGTTTTCTTGCAAATAACTGAACTATGTTTTGTCGTTTCTACAGTTTGATAGTAAACCATTGTTTTTTTTAAAGAGATGAAAATGCGTTTGCGCAGGTAAGCGATATGAAAGTCGAGCTTGACGCGGGGTCTGTGGGGCTGGGTCTACACTCAAAGCCCTCTGATACTCAGTGGGGAAGCGAGACCGTATCCACTAAAAATACATCAGCTCTCCACACGCCTTTAAGATCGGGGTTCGCCAAGGCATTCAACCCTAGGATGAAACAAAACCAAATCTATCTCCCTTCTACTATGTCCTAGTTATAATTTCTGTTGAAATAATCGTTTCGGTAGGATAAAAAATCAATAAAATAGATGCAGAAATGTTTCTGACCCAAACCCCATTTTTGTGTTGCGGGATTTCAACCTGTATTTTGTTTATTGAGTAAAAGCTTGCCAACTCTCGGCACACTGACACATTGGTAAAAATTTATTATATATACGTATCACTATAAGTTTCTTTTATTCTAAAGATGTATATATACTTTATTGTCACATAAAAAAAATACACATAAATAATTAATTGATTTAAAACAACCTAACTAGAGCTCCAGCTGCTATTGACCATCAGGTATCAAATTTTTGCGACATTTGACATTTTTGATGATACAAATTCAACGAGTAAGTCACTTTCTTATTTTCTAGTTCTTAATACGGACACAAATGTAATTGAAAATCATATCTATCATTAATATCACTTTTTATTAACTAATCAAATGCAATATTGTAAAAAAAAATTCAGAGCCGTGGTGCAGCTCTGGAAGTTTTACGAGCTCTAGTAAAAGAAGGCGACGCTAGAGTGGATGTTAGAGACGCTAATGGACGCACATTGATGCTATGTAAGCAGCACATAGCATATATATATATATATATATATATAGCACGGAGAATACGAAAGATCAAATGTTTAAAGATAGAAACTTAATAGAAACAGTAAATTATTAAACAATCACATTGATCAAGGCTCCATATTTGAAAAAGGAAAACCAAAAATACATATTTTAATATTGTATTAAGTTAGTGATGTCAACCACTGTTTGAACAACACCACCAAACTTTTGAACTGATCCACTGATGAACTTCTAATCTCGTAAAAACAGACGTAGAGATTTAACATAGATACAATAATCATTGAGCCTGTCGTCGTGGAATAATGTCGTACTCAACATAATCGTACATCAACATATTATTCAACCAAACATCCACCGTCTGTGTACCTATTGTTCTCGTATTGACCGTACGCCTGGATACCTTTTTCCGCCTTGGCTCTCCGGAAGTTGAAGGGTGTTCGGGCGAATGGAAGGATGAATTTTCAGATCGGTTATCCACCTTCATCCTCTTACCTGAAGATCGTCGCACACAAGCAGGCTGACTTGAACTGGCCGACTCACTAATTAAGGCAGGATGGCGAGGAGAGTGCGAAAATTGTTGTATTATGAATTCACATCCCGAAGATATTCTCTGACGATGCCGGCCGTATGGGCTCTTGCATTATCATGCATAAAAAGGAAATTTGGGCCCACATAGTCCGCGTATGGCATCACGTGAGGTTCTAAGCACTCAAGAATGTACCTTTCAGCATTTAATGTTGGCAGCCGTGGTGCCGTAACAAGCTCAAGTTGAGTTTTACCGCTCGCGGATATACCACCCCAGACAGTCCATGAGCCACCGCCATAAGCAACCCTCTCTTCAAAGCAGCATTGTGCAAAACGCTCTCCCTTACGTCGGTAGACCTTCTTCCTTCCATCATTGCCATGTAATGCAATTTTAGACTCATCAGAAAAGAGTACACCGTTCCAATGCTGCCGAGTCCAATTTCAGTGTGAGCGCGATAAATGAAGGCGCGCTATTCGGTGGGCTCGCGTTAGTTTTGGGCCATTAGCTGGCTTGTGTGGTACCATATCGCGTTCTTTTAATCTTCTCCGAACAGTTCGAGCGCTCACATTTACTCCATGGAAGTCGCGAAGTTGGTTTTGTATCTCAATGGAGGTAAGGTGACGATTTCTCAAGCTGGTCGTCACGATGAATTGATCCTGCCTTTCAGTTGTGACCCCAAAATCGTGGCCTTCCTTGGCGACGAACAAAGTTGCCAGTCTCTAGATATCTCCGATAAACGTTTCGGACCGCAGATCGACTTAAATTAAGTTGATCACTCACATTTCTTTGGCTGTGTCCGGCCCGGATAAGTGCCACAGCTTGGGCGGCGACTTCAGGCGAAGTATCCACAGATTATTGATAGAACCTCATCTTAATGTTAAGAATAAGTAATGTTTGTTGCAAAACCAAAGAGAATAATCACACTTTCAAGAATTAAATCCAACTAAACCAATTTAATCAAGTTTTTTTAGTATTCGATTGTTTGATATCAATGAGCAGGCTCCAAATTGTCTTTTGTTTCTTTAAATTCTGTGTTCGAAATAAAAAAAATATATATTGAATGCAATTATGAATGTGCCAGGTTCAAAACTGCATAAAAACTTTTACTCGACCTAATATAAATTTTTAGGTAGGACCAAAAGAAACTGAAAATGCAAGGTGGGCCAATAGATATGTCCATAAGTGTATAACTTGATAAAATATATCCAAAAAAAACAAAATCATCGGAGATACAGGCTCTTAAATGTTATATAAAGTCATTCAAAAGCTATAGAATTTGATAAAGCCTAAACAAAATTTTAACTCCTGCTAAAATATAATAGCAATGTCATTTTAGTTCTATCATATACAAGCTTGTGACCCTTTACAACGCCGCTTCTATCTTGCTTTTATGAGTGGAACCTACTTGGCAATTATTATGTTACAAATGCCTGGCTTTCCCTGTTCATTTTATATTAAAATAGTGTACTTTAGTATTTTGAAATAAAACAGTTGTTGTTGTACATATTTAATCAAAATAATAGACAATTAAAACAATTGTTTGACACTTTTAAAAATCATTTTCTGCGATTGATTCCGGTATCTTTAAACATATTAAACGGTGACGTTAAGACGGGGGGTCTGCGTACCGATCGTTCTGGTACTGACTGTTCTGGCTCTGGTACGCCTCGATCCCTTTTTCTGCCTTGATTTACGTCGGGATTTTGCAGCCGTCACAAATTTTTGGTTATTAAGTAAAGCTGGGTGAGGAGAGTCCAAAAGTCGTGGTGTCGAGCTTCGGACCGCTTCAAGTGTTCTATTAGCTTCGTTTCCTGTGGCATCTGTAACCAGAATCATAGTGGGAGATGGGGCAAAGATACATGTATTATAGATGGTTATCTATATATTTATAAGTTATAAATAAATTTAGCAATTTATTTGAGCTTATACAACTGATGGTAATTATTAACAAAGTATATTTATCTTACTTTGATAACTTGTACAGTCAAACCTGGGTAAGTGAGAACTGGATAAGTGAGAAAACTCCATAAGTGAGAGTATCTTATATCGGAACCCGTCATTTTAAGTTCCCAAAACCTCTATTAGCGATAAACAGAAACCTCTGTAAGAGAGAGTCGTTTTTCCCTCATGGACTTCAGTAAATGAGAGTGCTACTTATTTATACCTCTATAAGCGACAGTCGAGCTTTATTTATTTATATTATTTAGGAGGAACTCTAGCTACCATAAAAATACATACATGCATAACAGATACACAGATACAGTAACAATTAATGACAAAAAAAGTACAATTTTAACATCTGTTATTTTATGGCTCATTCTTAACTTTTTAAATAAGATCTAGATTAAATAAAATATACCTATATGTACATAATATATGTTTGTGCACATTATGCACATAATTTTATCATATTACATAATAATTACTACATTCGTACTTGCTGTGACTTTAAATCGCTGCGTACGTCATAAGCGAGAGTGAGATTGTGCTCCCTTCAACTCTCGCTTATCCAGGCTTGACTGTACTAGTTTTCTTTATTATATATAGTAACCTATTAGGCACGCGATCAGGCAGATCCGAAAAGCTAGGCAGCAGGGCAGTGTGAAATCTCTTAATAATCTTTCCTAAATAGTGACTTTATTTGCTTAAATCTAGGTCTTAGCGTCTTTCGCCGGGCCCGGGCGAAAACTACTACGGAAATATCCTCATAATATTTATGGACAAGTCGGAACAAGTTCTAATACGTAAATAAGTATGAAAATCAAATTTAAAAAGTTATGCAGTGCGTGCGAGGTCTAAGATACGTTTCTAAGTAAACGACTAAAAAAATTGGGTAAGGAATAATATAAATAAATCAGACAGAAGACACATTTAATACTACTGACGTCTTGTCAAGTTTATCAAAATGAAACTAACCGTAATTTGCTGCCATTTCATCCAACCGACTTTGCTGTTTCTTTGCCTCATTCTCCGCTATTATAGACTTTATATAATTTTCCAGTTCCTCAGCATCGGTAATCTCATCATCATCCTTGCGCTTCGCAACATATTCTATGGTGAGTTCCGGAAGGGATTCTTCATCATCACTTTCTCGTTGTGGAGAATTTGGAGCTGTAAATAGTGACATAATAGAATTAAAAAAATGTTTTAAAAATTGCAATGGCTTTTTGGATGCTAACGATTAAAGCCAGAGTAAAAAGGTTGGTGGACTCAGTTTCCGGACTTAGACTCTCACTAGTTGTGCGTATGATTTAATAATTTACATAAATTAGGCCTGATAATAAATAGTTGAATTTGCTAAACACTAGACCATTGAATATACATTGATAACAAGTAGCTATCTACTAACGTCTGTTAAAATAAGCCTCCTAAAGGTTTCATTACGTCCATGGGCAGGTTAACACTTGATTTTTAGTGACCCTCATAGTAATCAAGTAAAAATAAAACGAAAACACGCGACCTCATTTCACCAATTCAAATCAAATATGGACGACGACAGTGAAATGAAACTCAAATGAAGTAACCAATGCACCGCGTTATCCTTTTCATAACCCAACATTATTTGGAATCTTTATCCACGTTTATGTATTAAAATTTTACGGAAATAATATAAACAGAAAATTAAATATTGTCATCGGTGTATGCTATCTGCTCTTTCCAAAATGGAAGTCGACTTCAGTTCAGGACATTTTGTAATGAGAAAATTAACGCGTCATTTAAAATTCAGTCAAAGTCAACTTATCACAAAACTTACGTTGTAGATCCATGGACATATTCTTCTTATGATTTTATTCCGCTGTTTTAAAAATTAAAATTAGCCTCTAATTAAAGTAAACGACTACGGACTACCTGTTGCAAGTGAGGTGTGGAACTGTGTGGCACAGATCAGTATATCTCATTAAAGAAAAATAAGTACTAATAAAAATATGAGGGTAGACAAATTTTTGTTACTACCTTATTTTGTATCATTTAATAGAATTTGTGTATTGAAAATTCATTTTTATATTTGGACGTTTGTAACGCGAAATAAATATTGTCTTGTGCATCTTAATATTATAAATTTATAATTTACTTAATTTAGTAATAATTCAAACCAGTACAAAATAGCATTAGGTATTACTTTTTTATCAAGTTGCTTACTTTGCACTGGCAACACTGTAAGGGAAACTGCTGTTTCGGACTTCCGTTTTTGGCGGAAACTGGAAGGGCGCCTTTTTTAACAATGAAGCCAATGGGTATGTTCCGATATACACTGCGACCACTGTACAGAGTACCGTCAATTTAGTATACTGTGAAACCGTTTCTCTATAGCCAGCTATACTGGTTACAATTTAAAACGGAACGCAGTCCAGTATACTAGTCAGCTTCGTTTTTCGACACAGTTTTCAAATGAGTGCATCAAAGTTTTTCAATTCAACAAGAAAAACTATTATTGGAGTATTATCGCATTAAAAAATCTATATTAATATTAACTGTCAATTGAATTAATACTACAAAGAAAGTATGTTAGAATTTTAAATGTTTGTTATTAAACTGTAAGTTATATCAGCCGTTAGGCATTCAAGTGGTTTTGATTGATCACGTGATAAAAGCACTGCGAGTACCTTACCTCGAAAACGCCAGTGCTCGCAGTAGAAGTATTGCGGGGATTTGTGACGTCATATATTTCCCTAGGACGCTGCGGCTGTATACTGGCAGTCCATAGCGGAACGAATTTTTGAACAGTGGGAGCACTATACAGTACGTTCGCAGTGTATATCGGAACATACCCAATGTTTTTTACGATTGGTATACCGTACAGGTAATATGAAGCATACACAACCACAGACTATAAATAATATACCATATTATAGAGTCTGGCTAATGAAAGAAAGAAAGAATTCGTTTTAAACTCTATTGTGTAGTCTCTTTGCTAAACATTTCTATGCTAGTTTTATGTGTCATACGTCTACTCTCTACGTCTACTCAACATTAACCTTATATGTGGGCAAAAAAATCTTCTAGCATTGTCTGTCATTTTTGTCTGAATTTCGGGTTCACAGGTTGCGCTTGGCGGTTTATTTTTATTTTTGCAATAATTAAAGTGCAGGTTTAAATACATTTTTATCGAAATGGATGAATACGGGACTGCTGAAGTTGTTACAATCAATAGTGGTACAAAAACAAAACCACGAGGACGTACCCAAATTACAAATTCGGCTTCTAAGTGAGTGACATTATACATCAATTTGGATGGAAATTTTAGCTAAAAACCTAAATAATGTGTTACTTAATACCTATTTTTTTCTATTCCAGGTATGCGGAGACTGACCCACTTGCTTGTAATTTGCAAAAAGACTAAACATGGCCCAAAAAGTATTCAAATGCAAAAAGTTAAGCCTACCCTTACTACTCAAAAAAAGAAGGCTTTTTTTTGTTAAGAAAACAAAAGTAGCACAAGATGCTTACCTAACAAGATTGGTTTCTTCATACAATCCCCAAAGAATCAAAGAACCTAAAGGATCTACTTGGAAACCTTTATGATAATAACAATAATAACCTTGGTGATAATTTTGGTTTCATTTTAAAAGTTAGACAAAAATATCTGTATTATCAAAATCTCACTTTTTTTTTTGGTAAATATCAAAACCTAACATTTCCAGAAGTTTTTATCAAAACCATGCTTTTCCAAAAATGTTTAATCAAAACCAAACCTCACATTTCCAAATTTAATTCCAAAGTATTGGCTAATATTCTCATAATTTTTAACAGTAATTTGGTACATAGGTTGACTGAGAAACACTTTGTTTAATATGACATAATTAAAACATAATGCTGTAGTAATAGTTTGTTAGCTATTATACATTGCTGTTTTTCTTAAAATTAGAAAAAGTGGAAAAGTGAGGTTTTGTTCTTCACCACCTCAATTTGATTCAACAGTTATCTAATGTCGTACGGATTTTCTAATTATTTAATATTGTGGTTTTGAGAAATGTTTTTTTTATTTATTTTATTTTTAAATTATATATCGATTAAGCACTAGCCTAAATTATTAATTAAGAAATAGGAAACTCCTGATGAGACTCATAAATAAGAAATATCTTAGTTTAATAACTTAGTTCTATTGTTACAGTTCTGCTATTTTTAAACAACTTATTGGAAAAAATGTGTTGAATCAAATTCATACCTACATACCATATATGGGAGATATACATATGGTATGTAGAATCAAGAATAAATTTAGAAATATAAGAATAGTGTACTTTAGTATTTTGAAATAAAACAGTTGTTGTTGTACATATTTAATCAAAATAATATACAATGAAAACAATTTTTTAAATTATTTTCTGTGATTGATTCCGGTATAAAAAATATTCACAATGACAACAAAAAACGTTCAAACTAAAAAATCAAGTCAAAAAATCAATCTTAACAAAAACTAGGTATATATATAAATATATGCTTATTTTCGTCATGATCAAGATGTGTGTAGAATGTTGTGTAATTCCATTTGAGTAATTCCAGAGTATTTGCCCACTGACAATTATATGTGTATCTCGCTTTCTATTCTGCTAGCACGGAGAATACGAAAGATCTAATGTTTAAAGAAACATACTTAATAGAAAAAGTAAATTATTAAACAATCACATTGATCAAGGCTCCGTATTTGAAAAAGGAAAACCAAAAATACATATTTTAATATTGTATTAAGTTAGTGATGTCAACCACTGTTTGAACAACACCACCAAACTTTTGAACTGATCCACTGATGAACTTCTAATCTCGTAAAAACAGACGTAGAGATTTAACATAGATACAATAATCATTGAGCCTGTCGTCGTGGAATAATGTCGTACTCAACATAATCGTACATCAACATATTATTCAACCAAACATCCACCGTCTGTGTACCTATTGTTCTCGTATTGACCGTACGCCTGGATACCTTTTTCCGCCTTGGCTCTCCGGAAGTTGAAGGGTGTTCGGGCGAATGGAAGGATGAATTTTCAGATCGGTTATCCACCTTCATCCTCTTACCTGAAGATCGTCGCATACAAGCAGGCTGACTTGAACTGGCTGACTCACTAATTAAGGCAGGATGGCGAGGAGAGTGCGAAAATTGTTGTATTATGGGACTGTACACCCATGAAGCCGTCCTACGGACCTCTTCAGGGGAACGATTATTTGAGATGTTGATGGAATCTGTAATCAGAATCATAGTGGGACATGGAGTAAAGATGCATGTATTAAGGTGGGAACTGACCAACGTTACGAGGTGTAATGTAACATGTAATGTAATGTTACACAGCGAGCATTCGTGCAGTCAGTACGTCGTGTTACGGGGAAACCAGCGAGCAACGAGCCGCTCTGAGTGCTCCACCCGGCTGTCCGTTTTTTGGCGAATCCTTTGACTGTTACGCGGTTCAGTAATTACGCGTCGCACGTCGCGAGTGATCATGATTATGATTTTCTATAAATTGTGTCTTTTTTAAGTACTTTTGGTCTAATTAAATTCAACAGTTCTTCAAAATCGAGACCTGCGTACAAAGTTTTTATACTGTCCAGTAATCATTTGGTTTTTAATATTGCAATCAATAACAAACCACCTCATATGCCTGTGTTTTTAAATAAGTTTTATGTCCAGTAACATTTTTTCTTCTTCTTAATTTGGATGAAACAATAATTAAATAGAATGAAAGATATCAACATTATCACTATCACATCTCGTGAACACTGGCGGCGAAAGTGGAGCACAGAGTTTTGACGAGCATGTTACGCCGATTTTAGAACACAGCGTAACATGCTGGATGCGTAACACGCTCGATGCGAATGCTACATTACACCTCGTAACTTTGGTCAGTTCCCACCTTTATAGATCGAGTTATAAATAAACTTAGCAATTTATTTGAGCTCATACAACCGATGGGAATTATTCTTAGTCTACGAACGTCAACGAGAGTAGAGTGGGGTTAATAAATATAAAGTACGATATAACCTATATTCGGCCATTTTATCATGGAAGGGCCATGTACCTTTCATAATAACCATATTCTCCTGATTTTAAAAACTATAAATCCATTAAAATCAATGTTACAGGTATGTACAATACCTTCGTCCTAAGTATCAATAGTATAGTTTGCAAAACTTTAAAAGTAGCGATTTCGCTATATTTCGCAGAAGCTTTAAATTGTAATATACAAAATCCATGTTTTATAAATTCCGTATGACATTTTAAAAAGATTTTTTTAGAACAGGGAAAAACTGGTAGGTGATAGGATGTTAGTTGATACCGCTGCCCATGGAACCTCAATGCTTGAGGGCTCGCGAGTTACTTAAAATTAAGTCGCTTGAAATTTAGTTAAGACTTTGCAACTTAATACGTGTAAATCAGCCTTAAGGGCCTATCTAACGATATAAATCTATGGTGCCCAATAAATATTGCGCAAGAGTTAGGTATACTTCGATGACCATGGTGTGACCATTTCTAATATTCCCAATGAAATAGGGTCCGTGGTATTATAAACATTGTATATAGCCTATAGCTTCCATTTTAAATATTCTATTTTTCTGCATTTTTATTTATTTCATCATCAACATAATGATTGGGGGAACTATTAGAGAATAATAAAAACTTTAGAGGTGTCAAGGGACACCCGAATGGAACGAAATTCCTTTCGATTAATTTATATGTTAATTGGTATCATAACAGTATGATAGATTTTCTCGACACCAATCTTACGACGAAAAAAAAGCCGACATCACGAGGTGTTCCCAGACGGTCACCCATCCAAGTACTGACGTTGCTTAACTTCGGTGATCTGACGAGAACCGGTGTTTTCAACGTGGTATGGACGTTGGCGATAGCTAAATCGAAAATGTAAAATATAACAACTATAGCAAAAAGTGTCGTTACAACTTTTGGTCTTAATTTATTACGTCTAGCCCCCTTTCGCATCGCTCGATAACTTCGTTCCAATAAGACTAATTTAGTTAAGTGATTCCAAAAATAATTTTCATTTGGGGTCTAGCCAAGATGGCTTAACGGTAGTGTATGTAGAAAGTCGAAAACTAAATTTGTATGAAAATGACAGCTCGTGTCGACAGTCGGTAGCCTAGGCCCTAAAGGCGTGAGTCGGGATACAATAAGCGACGCCATGACAGTGCTACGAAAAGACACACATTAACGCTTACGCTATTCGGTAGCCAACGGCCAATTAATGTTTCGGCAGTGTAGAAAAAACGGCGTTTCTCCGCCATGTTTTAGCGTGATCTCAAAAGCTGCTGTTTGCAATAATTCAGTACAACTATTGCCATCTTTAATGGCTACAGTGTAACAGTAACTACAATGGCTGTTTTAAAAACATGACGTCATATTTTGGAAGTTTTAACGAAATGGTTTTAATTTGTTATCTGTCTTTTTTTAACGTTCTCGTGTAATAATTTAATAATTTAAACTATAGTTAATATTTTTATGTTAAGAGTTTTAGTTTTTCCTATGAATCAATGCGAGGATAACATAATAGACAGATAAATATGAGGATATCAAGAAAATCAGCAAATTAGTTGAAGTAAATTCTAGTTATATCGGATATCTTTTATTGATATTTATATTGCATGTAAGTTCATGAAATTGTTCTTTAATTTGAAAAATAGGTACATATACCATTTAATATTGCATATATTATATAATCACAAAGTAAAATGATTGTACATTTTATTTGTATATTTCAGATGAGAAAGCAGTCACTAATGAACATAATTAGAAGTCCTAAATATATTTTATTTAATTATAATAGAAGCTGATAATGATTTAAATTAATCAAATAAAGTGGATTTATACTTTATGAACTTTAGAAATATAAAATCTAGTGAGCAATACTACAGTAAGTAATGGTAAGCAGATATTTTCTTTAATTATTTACTAAGTCAATATACTAGAGAAGTTATTACAATATTGTTAATGAATGAGAAGATTGAATTCAAGTCCCTTGGGAGTTACTGACATTGTTTGGTTATTAAAAACTTTAATTGACAATAAGCAGCAAAGTGACAAATTAAATATATTTTTAAGTTTAGAATTAAGTAAAGAGTTTTAATATTAAATTTACCTATTGAACAAACCTTGGACCGATCTTACAGTTTAGTTTGTCAGTTTTCTATTTGATCAAAGTACTAACTAAAATATTTTCTTTTCAGAAAAAGAGAAGCTAATAAGACGACTAAAAGTATTTCAAAAAAACACAAATGGACAAGTTTTATTTAAGTCTTATATTTTAATTAATTTAAGTGTTATATTATGTACCTGAAAATGAATTTGATAATGTGGAATGAAGCATTTTATGAATAATGTAAAAAATAAGACAAGTGGAGTATGAAATAATGGTTGGTTAAGTAGCATTACCTCAAGAACAGGAAACAGGAATTGAAACTATGTTCTTCCACATTTAATCTTAATAAGTTCAGTATTTTGAATGTTAATGAGATATTATTATAAACAAACTGGATTTGTAGATTTTGGGAAGAATTATATGTTTAAAATAACTATTATTATTTACAATTGTTGTGTTAAGGAAACAATCACTGTTTTTTTAATTGCCCAAGATGTATTCATAGTAACTGTAGGTATCATAGTAATTTTATGAAATCATCATAACATCTAACATTAGGTTTTATGAATTGAAATTTTTCTTGTATATAACAGCACACAAACATGATATTGACTTTTCTGCAAATTAACACTTACATTTATTAGTTAATTATATACATATACAGGGTGGCCAAAAAGTCGTGGATCAAACGCAAATAGGGGATAGATGAGGTCATCAGCGGCAAAAAATTGTTCTACGGGAGGTCTCTAAGGTCAACCCCTGCAGAGTTATGATTTATTTTGGTTTTTATATGAAAATTGACTTTTTTTTACTAATTCTTCTAAAAATTCGAAAAAATCTACATCCTGTATCTTTTTCATAATATCCATTAGATTGGTACTGATGAGTTCTTGCGTTAGACATACTATTTATAGTTGTTTATTGAGTGTATTGCAGATAATATTAAGTTATACGATATAATTTTTTTTCAAATTAAAACTTTTTGTTTATTTCGGACCCCACTGTGAAAAAAAATTACTCTACCGAAAAGTCACCCTGTATTACAAGTTTTGGCGCATTTAATATGGATTTTGAAAAGGTATTACACATGGCCATGAGTCGCTCTAATATCTTTCTAGGACGAAAAAACAACAACGATTCGGACTTATGATAGATTATTTACCTACCTGTGACCAGTACTGTGTGAATCGGTCTAGATTCAAAAAATTGGACAGATGGCTGGAGGGTTACGTAGGAATTTGATTAGACGGTGCAGATTAAGTATTATGGTCAGAGTCAGGAATTTTGAGCATATTTTATTGTAAAATATTTTGTTTCATACAAACAACCATTGAGAAATAATTGTTTTAATACAATTATTATTTCACAATCGTTGTTTGTAATTCTTCCTAGAAAGATATTAGAGCGACTTATGGCCACGTGTAATACCTTTTCAGAATCCATATTAAATGTGCCAAAACTTGTAATACAGGGTCACTTTTCGGTAGAGTAATTTTTTTTCACAGTGGGGTCCGAAATAAACAAAAAGTTTTAATTTGAGAAATTTTTATATCGTATAACTTAATATTATCTTGAATACACTCAATAAACAACTATAAATAGTATGTCTATCGCAAGAACTCATCATTACCAATCTAGTGGATATTATGAAAAAGATACAGGATGTAGATATTTTCAAAATTTAAGAAGAATTAGTAAAAAAAAGGCTATTTTCATATAAAAACCAAAATAAATCATAACTCTGCAGGGGTTGACCTTAGAGACCTCCCGTGGAACAATTTTTTGCCGCTGATGACCTCATCTATCCCCTATTTGCGTTTGATCCACGACTTTTTGGCCACCCTGTATAAATAATTTAATACATTAGGTAGTAATGCATTGAATTTGGTACACCTGTGTGTGTTCAGTAGTTATGTCTGTATTGTTTAATAAGTTGTTACATATGCTTATTTTTCTATGTAGACTGCATTATGTTAAGGAAGATATTTGGTGCCTTATTTTAATAAAAAATAACCATAACTGAAAGATTTTTATTTTGCTACCTATTTGTTTAATATTCCTAACTGTTAGTAGGTACGGGTCATTCATATATGCATTATCTGTATATTTTTGTAAAATAAACTAATATTGTTAACCACTTAAATGGCTTTTCCTACTAAAGAAGACACAAGTAAATTACCAAAAATAAAACTGACAAATACATAACATACAATGTTTATTCATTTCTTACTTAAACAGATTTTGCATTTACATATTAACTATGTAGTAGCAAATCACTGATATAACCAAAAGTTAATAGACATAAATATTAACTTAAAATCAGCATCAAACTTAAATTTATATCTAAGATGTTGGAGCATCAATATGGAATCAAAGGTTGAGTAAGGGTTTTAATTTCATACCAGACTAAGTTTCTATTTATCATTTTTATTAATCCCTCTTTTCATTTCATTGAGTACTTGCTGCTTTTCAATTCTCTCTTTCTAAAAGTATAAATTTATTATAAACAATCAACCTTTGACTCTAACTTAAACTGAAATTGTTTGTTGGACATAAACAGAGATAATTCCAACTAGTAGCAAATCACTAATAAAATCTACACTTTTATATAAATCTGCTTACAAATTGACATTAAAAATGTTCAAGCACAAACACCAAACCTAATTAAAGCTTAAATCAAACTCTAATTTCAGTGTTCACACTAGTCTACGTTTTTTTTTCTATTGTTTTTTAATTCCTTGGACTATCCTTCTATTCTTTATCAACTTCTAGTCAACCTTATTTTCACTCTTTATTTATCAATCCACAGTACTATTTCTATTGTTTCTTCTAAGCGGTAACAAAATATGTTGCTTCTTCATTTTGCGGATTAGTTGTGAGGTCAAATCCTAAAAATATCAAAGTATGAGTACTTCTTATTATTATATATCGTGATTATGCAATTTCAAAATATTGTATTAATTTTATAATTAGTAATATTCAAAATTTGTAGCCTTAAATTTCTGAGAAAACATGAAACAAACCATAATTAATTCAAACATGCATTTAAAATTCATATATTTACTTTGCACCTTCCGTAAATTCCACTTAAATCGAAAATTGTTCCGATCTTTCTGACATTCTAATGTCCCTTTTGCAGCTTCCAATAATTGGAATTTGCAATTATTGCAAATTTACAATAATATTGTAGTTTTAACTATTATTTGTTTATAAAAGTGACATTAGGAATACATTTAATCCAGAGACAATATGACGGAAGAAGGTGCTACGAACAGCAGCTCGCATCTACGCTGTCGACTTTGCGGTAATGTATCGACATGCCTCTTGGCTACGAACGAAGCGTTTTCGACAGTACAATTACGCAAAAGCGGTAGTGTATGTAGAATACTTTTCGACACTAATATGGCTAGACCCCCTTATCTCTACAAAAAAAGCCAACATTACGAGGTGTTCTCAGGCGGTCACCCAGCCAAGTACTGACCTCGCCCGACGTTCCTTAGCTTCGGTGATCGGACGAGAACCGGTGTATTACAATAGCAAATAGCAAAAATGTGTCGTGACAACTTTTCGTAAGAATTTTTTCCGTCTAGCCCCCTTTCACAACGCGCTATAAGGAACTTCGTTCCAAAAATTATTTGCCACGCACGCCCACTATGTGGAAGCAGCTGCCCACTGGAGTATATCCGAATCAATTCGACTTAGGGTTCTTAGGAAAGAGCGTACCAATTCTTAAAAAGCCGGCAACGCAATCGCGAGCCCTCTGGCATTGGGAGTGTCCATGGGTGGAGGTTTCAATTAACAGCAGGTAAGGCTCCTGCCCCTTTGCCCCCTGTTCTATATAAAAAAAGGATGTATAATTCAAATGGTTGTATCACGTCGAATCGCAAATACGATGTTAAACTATTTTTACAGGAAATACGTCAAGCTATGGTGGAACAAATAAAAGATCGTCAAAAAGCAAGAGAGAATCTCAAACAGAAACTGAAAGAGCAAGATGAATAACAAAAAAAATTGTTTGAGCAGCTTGAGAAACTTGTGGACCATAAACAGTTTACAGATGCGCAGAAGCGGAAATTGCACCAAAGACAACTGTTAGAACAGATGGAGTACAACAAGCGGTTAAAGGTAATTTCAACTTTTTTATTTCTGAATTCGAATATTTATTCTATGTTCTTATCATATATCTTATAACGTATACAGGCTGTCTCATAAATGAACTTCGAGTTTAAATCCGGTGAAAGGCCACCTTTTAGCCAACAGTTTAAGTCCCAAAAATTAAAAATCCTATATTCCGTATTTTACATCTGTATGGTGTCTGTGAAGTTAGCAGAGCACTAAGTCCAGTTCTGTTTTTTGTGAGTCGTGAGTCGCAGAATTTCGTTCGCAGAAATTCTGCCTGGCAGAAATTCTGTTGGGATGCCAGACGAGCACATTTTATTGTTCAACAACTCATTTTGCGTCGCCGTGTGAATGAAACAGGACTTTTGTAAGAAAACCGAATGCAGCAGAAATTACGTGACCGAAATTACCCAACTCACAAGTCACAACTCAAAAATTTACGCTCGTTTGGCCTCACCCTAAATCTGCTCAGTTAGTTTACGACGTACTGGCGCCATCATTTAAAAAGCAGTTATTAACCGATATAAAAAATACGTCAAGTTTATCAGGTAATGTTGCCACTTTTTCATTAATTATCGATGAAAGCACAGACATTACCACAGAAAAATTACTTGCCATTGTAAGTTTGGGAACCTTAAGTTGGTGGGGGGAAATTAATTTTTTGCACTTTTTTTGGCTCTATCAACTGTTCGTTAACTGTTCTTCATTGTTCTATCAAAAATTTTATTTGTTCGTTCTTATTTTTATTTTTTTTTAATTATAAAAAAAATTACCCTCAATTTGGCAGGAACTATAGATATTTTGATATTTTTTTTTTCTAATAGTTTAGAATTATTCAATAACTGTTCGTTCAAAATAAACAACTGTTCGGCTTTCATTATCCTGTAATTTAATAATAATTAACTTTTTTTTATAAATCTTAATTAAATGTTATTGCGCATGCGCAGTATCAATGCGCATAGTTCTCATAAATTATGCGCGGCCTATTTGAATTCGATTCAAAGAGACAACACAACAATAACAGCAACAACAACAAAATCATCATCATCATCATCATCATCTATTAGTACCAGGAGGATAAGTTACTAATTAGAAACCTTGAACAAAATTCTTAGAAATCGTTTGATAGCTAGATAATAATTAAAACGCAAAATATCAATAAAGGTATATTTTCTCAAATTTAAATACTTAATGTAAAAAAGCCAGCCACATTATCTGCCTCCAATAGCTTGACAGACCTAGCGAGCCTGTTCGCTAGGTCTGTCAAATTGACTTGCTGTCATAATAATAATTAATAATTAAAAATATTGACTGAGAATGAAAAAGAAATTGGTTCTAGAATATATTGTATCAATATATAAATATATATATAGGTCTACCAGGATCTGATGGCAAAAAGGGAAAAAAGAAATTGACGCTAGCAATACCGGGGAAATTGGAGTAAAACGTTTTGATACTTTATTTCCCTTATATCGGCTGATTGTGTGTGATACATGCAAATATAAAAATTTATCCAATGATCAAGGATAATATTTGAAAATTTTACTGTGGCGAATGTGGGGTTTGAAATTTAGATGAAAACTCCAATTACTCCGTTCATGAGTTTATTCATTAATTATAGGCTATTAGAACTGAACTAGAAATGGTTCCAAATTCTGCACATCCATAAAAAAGTCTTTAGTCTTTTGTCTTGAGAAGACGCAGTATTTAATATAAACCTATCCTCCTGCATCTCAATTAACTGATCTTGTTCTATGAACTGATTTTCAATTTTTATTACATGTTCACAAGATTTTCGCCATTCATCGATCCCTACTTGAAAGTAAGCTTCTTAAATCATTTCTCTGTTAAAAGTTTTATATCACTTGCAGGTCTATTGACGTTTTTACCCGCAAGTTTTTGTTTCATTAGTCCCCAGATTAATTCCATGGGGTTTAACGTACAATGATATGGTGGGAGCCTCAAAACTTCGTGGCCGTGTGATTTAAAAATCTCATCTATCTGATATTTAGTTTTTTTTTTCAATTCGAAATCAAATCTATCCAAGTTTATTTTTTTTGCCACCTTTCCTGTTTTTACCGGGCGTACTAAATACGCCCTTATTAGATCAGCCTTCGGCAACAATTCATCTTAAGGTAGTATTAGAAACCCCTGAAATAAACCAAAGTTTATATAATTACATAACATAATACACACGAAAATCCAATAAACCACGTTATATACACGTTATAAACACGATACTTATCAACGTGTCATTTCTACTAACCACTCAACACTTGCACATGGGCTCAATATCGATGATTGTGTATGTTCTGCACCTTGTTGATCAAGTATTCTTTGATAAACATTGAAAACAATATTTCTTGCTTGCGATCGAAGAGCGAATTTTTTCGACATTTTCACCACTTTTTAAAGTAAATTTGAAGCCAAACCAAAAACAATTCCTCGAAATTTCAGATGACAGATGAAATTTTTTTTTGTTGCCACATGCAAATCGCTAAGTTTTAAACTTTTTTTTGCCATCAGATTCTGGTAGACCTATAGTTTGCATGGGACTAATCCTTTTCTATTTTTCTCAATCAATATATTTAATCAGGAATGTTAAAAGAATGGATAAGTACAAGAAATACGACTTTAGATGTTAAGAAAGAGTTCATTTTGTTTGTATAAAATAACAAAATATAAATGAAAGTAAAAACCGGGTGATGATGATGATTTTGTTGTTGTTGCTGTTATTTTTGTGTTGTCTCTTTGAATCGAATTCAAATAGGCCGCGCATAATTTATGAGAACTATGCGCATTGATACTGCGCATGCGCAATAACATTTAATTAAGCTTTATAAAAAAATGTTAATTATTATTAAATTACAGGATAATGAAAGCCGAACAGTTGTTTATTTTGAACGAACAGTTATTGAATAGTTCTAAACTATTAGAAAAAAAATAAAAATATCAAAATATCTATAGTTCGTGCCAAATTGAGGGTAAATTTTTTTATAATTAAAAAAAAATAAAATAAGAACGAACAAAAAAATTTTTTGATAGAACAATGAAGAACAGTTAACGAACAGTTGATAGAGCCAAAAACAAGTGCAAAAAATTAATTTCCCACCGCCAACTTAAGGTTCCCTGTAAGTTTTATAGCATTCAGGATAATACAGTAAGCTCTACTTTTTGTTTTTAGATTTTATTTTGCATATAGTCAACAAGTTTAACATAATTTTTCAAGGTAATGCATGTGTTGTTCATACTTTTAATCGCGATTTGACTGACATGTTCTAAACAATATTAAGTTGCTACATGAAAATCAGCTACATTCGTGCCACTGCTATTGAGGACATAGATCCTAAAAGTAACATACATTTTGTAGAATTACATGAGATATACTTAGGTATAAATGTTTCTAATGAAATAACGCTGTTAAGAAATCAACCAAGTAGCAGTAGTATCGTAATAAGAGACTTTTTAAAAAGGTGTCAAAGCTTTTTGATAGAGTTATGTACTTAACTGAAATGTCGATTTCCCATTAATGAGAAAATATTTTACGAATTACTTTTCATAGACCCACAACTAGCGGCTTATAAAAATTTTACATCTCTTATCAGCGTTATGGACAGGTTTCCGAACATTACTACAAATGATACAGTAAGACAATTAATTGACGAGGAATATCGTCAAATTAAGTATGATTCAGAGGTTCAAAACCTGTAAATGTTGAACAGTTTTGGAGAAAATTAAGAAGTATTGTTAACAATAATATTATTATTAACAATAACATTGCTACTGTTAACAGTAGCAATGTTACTAAGTACAAAAATTTGACTAATTTTGTAAAATGTCTAATGTGCATACCCATTAAATTTAAATTAAATTTAAAAAAATTAAATCAAACGCTAAAACGGATATTACGAAAAAGATACAGAATGTATTTTTTTTCGAATTTTAATAAGAATTAGTAAAAAAAGTCAATTTTATTATAAAACACAAAATAAATTATAACTCTGCAGGGGTTGAGCTTTGAGACCTCCCGTAGAACAATAATTATTTGCAGCTGATGACCTCATCTATCCCCTATTTGCGTTTGATCCACGACTTTTTGGCCATCCTGTATAGCTTGGCAAAAAAATCATATTTTGAAATATACTGAATGTGAAATTGCATTAGTGTGAGTACTGTGAACCCGCCAGCTTTCGATAACCGACCTATACCATTATTTTCATGTCTGTATAATGAAGGTGTGTAATTGGTGAAATTAAAAAAAAAGTAACTGATAATAAGTGTTTTCATTCAATTTTTCCTCTTCTACTTTTTATTTTTATATAGTATAGTATATTTTTAGTATAATTCAGCATGTGTTTTGGTATTATTTAGTACTGGCACCTTGAAGTTTTAGTAGATCGCCATTTTGTAAAACGGTCACACTGGTGATAGGTCACTTACTAAAAACACACTGAAAAAATTAAAAACTTCCAATGTCAAAATCTTCCTGTGTCTACAAAAATAAAACATTGAGTAGAAAGAATACCTTCACAAATTTAGTCAGTTATCGAATATCTTATATTTTGGTCCAAATAAAAAAGCAAAGTCGCCGGTTTCAGTTTAGCCAGAAAACATATTAATGACCATCATTCTATACATTTATTTTTAAAAACTTGTATTGTTATAATTTTTTTGTGTTGCATAATATGGCCCGGTAAACCAGTCAATCATTATTATGAATTATTCGAATATTTGTATTATACTGAACGGTTGCATGAAACTAGACCGCGGCTTACGGCAAACAGTTTTCTTTAAAAACGTTCAGTGTTACAAACAAGGTATAGTTAGGAGTTCTGTACGTTGCCTTCGTAGTTACCAATGCCTTAGAAAAGCCCATGATGATGGTGTTACGGTGCTTCTATCTCCGCAGGAGGTATTTGAAATTATTTTAGTACTTATGAAATTTAACCTAAACCTAAGGTTAACATGATTATATTATATAAATGTTTATTTTTATTTATCGAATCTAGATCCAGTAATCCGCTTTACATTATATACATATATTTTGGTATATTCCAGGTGTCAGCAACACTGCGAAAAAATGAATATAACAAAGAATTCATATATGGTACTATAAAATCCTATGACTCTAATCAATTGGCTTCTAATCATCCTATTGAAGACACTAGAAGTGAGGCGCAATGTATTTTTACTCCAGGTACATACATACTAATAAAAAATTACCATTTTCCAATAAAAGTTCATAAGACATTCAATTGGTGTCAGTAAAAGCTTTCATTTGACAATTACTTGCTTTGATATCACAATTACTAGCTGCAGGACACTCGGTAGTAATATTATACTTTATTAAGTAAGAATGATAATGATTACTACAAATTTCCGTTATTAGGAGACTCATAGAATGCTTGTAGTATATTTAAAAATCTACATCTTCAAAATCTTAAATATATTCTGTAAATTGTATTTTATCTACAATGCTGTATAACTGAAAAAATCATGTCATACTGTAAATAATAACACATAATTTAATAATAAAGGGTATTGATATTAAATTATCAGTTGATTAAGGCTGAAGTTTATACTGAGTTGACTAAACTTTTTCCAAATGTATTTATGTATATATACTTATATATATGTATATAAACTTTGTTTAAATGCCACCTCTTGGGTGTAAAAATAGTTTGTTAAAAGAAACAGTCTTTTTAATTTCATACTTCTTACTTCAAAAAAAAAGAAAAGTGTACCCATATAATATATAGGACATATTATGTCTGGCTTTTACCAAAGTATGTAGTGAATGTATTTATTTTGTTAGGGTTTTTAATGGGAGTCTTTGATGGACACGGAGGCCCAGCTTGTGCTCAGGTTATATCTAAACGGATGCTAAAGTATATTGCTGCAAGTCTATTATCTGCACATGATTTAGAGAAAGTTAAAAAACAGGAGGTCATGGATAATTTGATAGAAACATTCAATGATAAGGTCAGTAGATGTATGTTTCTTAACTATCTTCTTTATAGCTGTCCCATTTATACACTATACAATGCTTTAAATAGATGATCCTAACCGTTCAGAAAAATCTAAAAATATTTTTATGGTTTGAAAGATCAATTTTAAATAATTCATTTGTCTATTCAAAGAATGATCGGTCAAATAGCTACTAATTTGTATTTATCTTGTCCTGAAGGACATTGAAATTGCACCAAAATGTTGTTTTTTTAAATCTTAAGATGAGTAATTATTTAAAAGGGATGATAAGTAAAAAAATTAAAAACATTTTGTTATATTTTACAGGCAGATATAGTTCAAGACCTAAAAATGATATATGAAAAGAGTTTTCGGACATATTTAGATGATCTGTCAAAACTACACGAAGAAGGTGATGTTGATGTTCAAACTCGTTTAGAAAAGAGTGTACTTCATCTAGATGATGACTTATCAAAGGAAGTCTTAGACCCATACGCAACAGATGGATGTATCAATCATAAAACATTATCTGTTGCATTGTCAGGTGCTGTTGCCTGCATTGCCTATATTGATGGACCTCATTTATATGTAGCTAATATTGGTGACTGCAATGCTGTCTTAGGGACTATGACTGAAGAAAATGAATGGATCTCAAAGAAGATAACCAAAGAGCACAATTCAGAAAATATAGATGAACTAAAAAGGATATGGAATGAACATCCAGAAAATGAGAGAAATACAATTATCAGACGTGATAGACTCTTAGGTGAATTAGCACCATTAAGGAGTTTGGGTGACTTTAGATATAAATGGTCAGCTGACATGTTAGGAAAGCTTGCTGTTCCTTTAATAGGTCAAAGAGCAATCCCCGCAAACTATCACACACCTCCATATTTAACTGCAAAGCCTGATGTCTTCTATCACAGACTGACTCCAAAGGACAAGTTCTTAATTATTGCATCAGATGGAATCTGGGATATGATGACACCGCTCCAATCTGTGAAATTAGTTGGTGAACACATGAAAGGAAAAGTGTTTTTCAATCCTCTTAAATTGCCAAAAAAAAACATTCAGTTGGGTGATATAAATGAGTTATTATTGCATAGAAGGGAAAGTTTAAAAAGTAAACCAAAAGATAGGAACGCAGCAACCCATTTAATAAGGCACGCAATAGGTGGTACTGAATACGGTGTTGATCACTCAAGACTGGCTCATTTACTCAGCTTGTCACCAGATGTCAGTAGAATGTTCCGAGATGATATGACTGTTACAGTTATTTACTTTGACTCAGAGTATCTTCGACAGTGCCCGGCTTAAGTGATGTTTTTTGTGCCTATTTTAATTTATTGTGCTGCAAGTGTCATCCTTTATAGAATTCAATATTTAATGTTTCAAATGTTTTCTCATTGTATATCAGAACTTATGCATTGTTTATTGTGTGAGTTGTAAATGTAATATGTTTTGTCTTTTATAGTGTTACACCTTGTTTTAATGAGTACTCCCCTACCAGTTTCTTTACTATATTATAGACATCTAAACTAATGTTTGGCCTAACTTCACCGACTGTTTTAACATATTTAAGCTGTATAAGTTAAGCCTATGCTAGATAGAATGTTTACATTCTAAAAATGCCTATATAATTGTGTAAATCTTTTAAAAACTGTTTTAAATAATGATCAAAGTTTGTTTTATATTTAAAATGTTTCTTGTTAGTTTTCTTTCTTTTGTTGCTTAAAAATCAATTTTTTTACTTTACAGCTTAAACTTTAAAATTTCCCCAAAATATTAACCTATTTACTTTGATGGTACTCGTACAATAAATAAAGGAAATATGAATACATATATTATGTATATACAAAATAATGTCGCTAGTATGTCAATTCTCAAAAGTAAATATATGTCAAATGTCTAGATGATGGTAAGGTCATGATAAAATAGTTTTTACTTACATATTAATCGTAAATTATGGTAATTTTGTGCACATATTACGTCATCGAGAATTACGATTTCTCCTCAGTTGATTCCTTTCCGAAAACTAAACGAAATATTTACATCTAGTGTATCTTAATTGGCCATAGTTATAAAATATTTAGCTTTAAATGTTTTATACACATTAGTTTTATATGTTTTGGAAGTGACAGCAATTAATAAATTATTTGATTCTTTAATAACCACTATTTCTATTTCAAACTATTGCATGTTGTGCTAACATATTGTTGAATGGACAGTACTTTTCATGAATGAGACACACTTTTTCCACGCTGACCTCAAAAACACTTATGTTTATTCAGAAAGGTTGAGGGACTTAATTTTTGTTAAATTAGCTTGTGTTTGTTTCTTTGCATGATTGTTAATTACTTAGAACAATCAAAACAACAAAAATGCATGTCATTTATAAGATGTTTATTAATTTGAATATCTACCTCAATTTTAGTTTTTTTTTTCTCAAAGCTATATGAATGTAATTATTATTTACCATTACACAAAACAAATTAATATATAGTTTGTGATAACTTGACTTATGCTTCTTAGTTCTTGCCATAATAATTGTAATTAAAAATAAGATCATACTTTTATTATCAAATAGAATTCATGTATGCTACTTTTACCAAATACATATATGTATAGAGTACAGTGTTGGTACTGCCAACAATTTTATTATAGCCCATTTATTTAAAATACATGAAGAAACTGTCATAGAGTTTGTGAAAAGTGCAGGCCCTAAAAATATAATAAATAATGAATTCCATAAAAGAAAGAACTGTCTCCAAAATGCTCTAATAAGTATAGAATAATAAAATGTCTTGTCTTTAGTGATTTATCTCATATTACCAAGATAATTAAATGTATTAAACAATAATTTAATTGTTTATTTATATTTGGTATGAACATCTTAGGCAAATTTTTCCTTAATCCAAATTATTTGACTCCTCAGTCATCGATCATCCAGATCCGTGGACGGTGCTATGCTTGCTAGCTGTGCTTCAACATACACAAACAAAATTATACATCAAATAGATAACCTCCTCCTTCGGGTTTAAGTCGATTAAAGTCACAAGTCTAAATGAAAATTCCGCCCACCGAGCGCTACTCAAGCTTCTTATAAAAAATGTTTTGTTATAATTCTAGTATGTCTATCGGCAAATCTAAGCATACAAATTTGCCAACTTATTTTCTTTTAACTACAACTTCTTCATAGTGGTAGCATAAAACTGATGGTAGGGGAGCCCACGATGCTAAATGGGGATTTACTCGAGCGTCGTAGAGACCTATTGGGATGCAAAGCTTAGATGATAAGAAGAAAAAAATGTTATATGATATATACCTTTTCATCGGTGGGGGAAGCGGCTTTAGATTGTTAAATATGTAAAAAAAAACTGTTGCATGGACATCCTCGAGCGCGTCAGATATTGATAGCATCAATGCCCTACGTATTTTTAATAATGTACGTGTGTTAATCTGATCGTTTGCATGATGCGGGTGGTTGTATTTAAGGGTTGAAAATGAAAAAAAAAATAATTTAATCGAGCGCGTCAGTTTTTCTAAGGGAGTGATAAGTGCACCAAAAAAAATCTCTCATTCACTAATCTGACGGTTTCGATGGGACGCAAACACGTGGCCATTTTCATAATTTGCAAAAAAAATCGCCATTTTGAAATACTCAAGCGCGTCAGATTAAGATATATATGGTTCATCTTTATGTTCTAAACGTACCGTCTCATAATCTGACGATTATCTAGAGGGATTCGCCTGATCTGACAAAAAAAATAGAAAAACGGTTCACCTAAAGGGTCATCCCTGCAACTTCCCGCTAATTCCATTCCTGGGCGCTTAAAATTGATATTTTGAGCTCGCTGAGTTCAAAGAAATAATATTTCTATGCATTTGAGCTCTCCCAGCTCGAAAGTCTGATAGAAGTTTCATAGAACACTATTTTTGGAATTTTCAAACCGCAATAACTTTTGAATGGATCAAGCAATTTTCACGCGGTTGGCGGCATTCCACGCAGTTTTATCATCCTCATAAGTAATTTTGCAATTTTAATTGATCGAACCACAAATTTCGGAGTAATCCCGAAAAAACACTTTTTCGGGTTTTTTTCGTTCACGATATCTCTCGAACGAATCAACCGCTTTTGACCAGCTTGGTGGAGATCGACGTGGTTTTTCACGCTCAAAGGTGGATTAGTTTTTGAAGTTGATCGATAAAGAAACCACTTTAAAAAAAATATATTTCTTATTTTTTTAAGATTTTTCAAAATTTCTCAAAATCTATCGGTCCGAATCGGTTCAAATTCACAGGAAATGTAATTTTGAGGGAAATATTTAGAAAGCCATTTAGTAGATTCCGATCGGTTTAAGGAAATGTAGGCATCACGCAGCTGCACGCATTTAACTTTATCGACGAATTTTTGTTATTTCGGCTTGCGGAAATCGTCAGATTATATATTTTTCATTATTCATGAATTATTTCCTTCAAAATAAAAAAAAAATTAGCTACGCTCGAGAATGTCGAGATGACGTTTTTTTTACAACTTTGTTGCCCTCCCCTATTTTTACGTCACTCTCAAATTGTCAGATTAGTGGAACATACACTTTTTAGGATGTAATTAACTCACCCTACCTTAATCTGACGCGCTCGGGAATTTCTGATGGTCAATTTTTTTTTACTAATCTGATCCTGTCTCCTTCACGGGCGGCCTTATATATGGGCCTCATGTTTTGTGGAGGTACTTAACCGGGTACAAGGTATCTCCCTATATATTAATCTGCCGCGCTTTAGTAAATCCCGAAATCCCCTCTTGGGCTCCCCTACCATGAAATGCTCTAATTGTTTTTCAATGATGACATGAAATAAAACTACATATTTGTTAAAATAAAACAACGTTACCATATCAACATCTTTATTAATAATTTATAATAAAAGTGAATATTAGTAGTAAGTAAAGTAGGCAATTACTATTTACACAGAATTACTAATTTCAAAAATTAGAATGCAGCGAACTGAAGTTAATATTGATTCTTACAAAATACAAATGTGATTGTGACAGTACCCGATTTAAAAAAAAAAACGAAATACAACAACACAGAGTATCAAACAACATCTACACTGTATATTATATTCAGTGTCGAGAGTTAACCCTAATTTTGACTGTGTGTCTAATCTAATAAATCTAAGTTTCGACTGAATCTGAGGGTTAGTCTGCGTAAAATACTTGTAAGAAAAATTTAAAGCACTCGTATAGTAAGATTTAGAGTCGCTTACACTTAGCGAGTAGCGTTAGATTATTCATACAATTTATATTTCGCAGATGTTAGTAATATTACGTCTGGCTCATGCTACTAATGAATCCCTTTTTGAATTACTTAATACAATTATGAGTTTAAATCCGCTGCCAAAAATACATTTAATCACGGGTAAGTACATAAATACTTGGAAATACCTTTTATTAGGTATATTATTAAAATTAAACTACTAGGAATTTAATAGAATATTTGCAAAGAGATGTGATGGATTTTCAAAATAACGTTTTATCAAAATTGATTTTTTTTCAGTTCGCTGCTGATAATCGATAAATTATGAAGATGTTTAACAATTATAGTAACGTAGTGTCTCTGACCACTTCTAAAAGGTAGCTTATACAAATACGAATTAGAAATTATGTATTTTATCTTTTACCTAGAGTATTCAGCAAGTAGTGATCAAAGTATGGTTAATGTTGAATTTTAATGGCTGTATGTGCCTTTTCACATTTTACAACAGACACCTAACAACTATATTTACTACATAGACGCACGACACTTGAAAGTTGTATTAGAATTTCTAAGAAATTATAAGTATAAACATTTGTGGTGTATTTCTTGTCAAAAGGTTTTAAAAATAAGCGGAATTTGAAGCGTTGATTCTGTGTCGTCTGTTCAAGACGTGCCAAATACAATTCAAATGCAAAAGTTCACTTAATACAAAGCACAGCCCGCAACGGTTACCCTACTCTAAAAAGTCTACTTTGTTATGACTTATAATGCTCGAAGCCTTAAATTTACCTACAAATTGACTAGCATTTGTTTCTTCACTGTTTTTTAAATAATGATTAAATTTCAGTTAATTTTCTTAATTTAGTAGTAGCAACGGTCCCGACGTTAATGTATAAAATTTTGATATTCTTTAAATCCGACATGGAAACCTTGGTATGCGGTACAAAAACTTAACATTGAAGTCGGGATCACTATTACATAGTCGTGGTATAGATTTATTTGCGAAAAAAACTTGCGCGACTCTCAAAACTAAATTTAAAAAGTGGCCACAGGCCACCACCACAGGCGGTAGAATGTTTGCACGTATTAAATAAATATAAATGCAGTTATGTACGTCAATACTTATCTTTATTTTACTCTTAAAATTCATTTAATTCAAATCTTCCTTAATGCTACCATCCACAACCGTACTCGCCATTACACATTTCAAATTTTTCTTATCCATTTTAATTTTATCCAAAAATTTAACGACGCCTTACATTAACTGTTTTATGTAAAATTTATCTTTGATTTTTTTATAATTTTTGAAGTTGGGTATAATGTTTCTAAAGTATATCGGGTTGTAAAAACCCAGCGTACGCAAAATGCCAAAACAGTTTGTATTGTCACAAATACGAAATACAACAATAATTGTCTGTCTGGAGCATAACACTTAAAAACCTAACAACTTTTAACAACAGCAATATTTGAATTAAATGCTATCTGATGACTCTGAAGTGTCAAACTGGAAAAGAGAACGTTATGTTGTTTACATAATGATTAATGATTTCATTAAAAGATTTTAAACAGTGAAACATTTATATATGAAGCCAAGTTTTTAATAAAATATTCTTTGTATACATGAACTATACAATCGATTTCTGCCTTCTTATTTCTACCATAAGCCCCAATGAGGTAAGCAGAGGTTTCATCCAGCAGCAAACCAATCCATGCTTCCAACGGTTTTTTTATTTGACGATACCTAGGACAACAACTGAGCAACAGGGTTCCATTTCGTTTACAAATGTTTATATGTATAAGGACTATACACCATAGATTTTATTTTGAAATAATTTCCAGTAAACAGCGAAATGTGTGTTTGACATAAATCTATATATGTAGTTCTATAATTATGATTTGTATGAGTGAATTTATTCTTAACGTTTCTATTTATGAATCAATAAATAGTTGCATTGTGCAAAGCGGTTGGAATTTTCCTTTTACGCAGTTGGGCATATGATTATTAAAAGTGCAATGAATGCTTACAGACTATATGGAATGTTTTGTACTTAAAAGATTTGTCACAAACAGTGAATAGGGTTATATAAGATTTAAGAATTGTTATCTGTTATCTCTCGCTCGGATTTGCTTTGCCACAAAATTTGAAATATTACTTTGTAGTTGACATAAATGGCTCCAGGTATTTAAGTGCAAAATAATATAATTTAATAATTATGTTGTAATTACCCATACGGGCAGGAAGCCTACCTGATATTAAGTGATACCACTGCCGATAGACACTCACAATGCCTGTAGGCTCGCGAGTGTGGTGCCAGGATTTTAGAATTGGTACGCTCTTATCTTGAAGGACCCTAAGTCGAATTGGTTTGGAAATAATTGAGTGGTAGCTGGTTCCACATAGTGGTGATGCGCGGCAAAAACGGAGTGAAATACCGTCTCACCTTGCCGATCACACCAAGCTTCTTGGAGACTTTTACCTTTCCTACCAATTGACGGAAAAACTAAACCCAGTATTCCGATGCTGGTTGTGGCTTTAAAGAGTGTTTTCGAAGAGAGGTATAGCGACGAAGGGTATTTTTGAAAATTCGCAATCAACTGCCCGAGAAGTACCTTCATGGCCTTTGAAGTCGGATCATGCTCCGTCAATGACGAGTTGCATAATTTTTTGGGGAGGCCAGAGGCTGGAAGCTACGAGAGAATCGCTTTATGCTACACCCGATCGAAGGTTTTCGCTATATCCAAACAAAGCGCAAGCTCCTCCTCCTTGTCTCAATTGCCTCTGCACAATAGAATAGTTTGAGGGGATGCTATCAGACTTGCTCTGCTTATGAAATTCCAAAGAAGATAAGACTTTTTTAATATTCATGACGTAAAACGATGACAAAATGCTACTGGCGCAGTAGGCACTCTTATTTTAGGTTCTAATAACCGTAGATTTTGTCGTATTTAAGCAATACGTTTCTATGCTTTCATTTCTCCACGAATCATTGATTTTCGATTAACTCTATTGTTCTGATAAACTGATCCACAGAGAGGTTCTTTTGTTCATTTATAATAATCTTTCAAGAGGCTTTGATGACCGTTATCAGTGATTAATTGCTGTCTTAATTCACATATTAATTATTATGAACTTTATTTCATATTACTGTAACCATCAGAATAAGAAGAAGGACAGTTTTCGGAGCAACGTCTACGTTAGAGATACATTTTGACTTTCCAAAGTGACCCTAACTCGTCATGGATCTGACACGCTAATCCTGAATTTAAACCATGTGCCTGGGTTAGTTTTAAATACTACAAATTCAACGGATACAAAATCATTAGATTTTTTAATGACCAACTATATTCCTAAATATACAATTATGTTACACGGTAACATTTGCGTGTTTAAAAATTATGAATCATTCGGGGTTTTATTAAAACTGAAACATTTTTGTGTCAGATGTTTTACCTTATTTGAATAATTTTACAAGACCATGTCGTAAAATTTTTCCTTTGAAGTATGGTAGTTTAATATACAAGATTACAGAACAATCATGGTACTCTATTTTGTAAATTTCTAAATTCATAAGTACACCGATAACAAATCAAAAGAAAGTAAATCCAAAACTTAAGTATTGAAACAAGATTTTATAAACCGTTTATGCAATATTAAATATTATCAAAACCTACTGTTTTTTATTTGAAATAATTTGTTTAATATACGAAGCAACCCATAGTTATGGACATTATCATTTTGAAATCCAAAGTAGAATACAACACGTGGCGTTAGTATTTAATTAAAGGAGAAATCCGGCGAGAGAATGACTGTCGATTAATCTCCCCCAAGGGAGAGAGCTTGTACAATGCGAGGGTCGGCCTTACTGCCCTCACGAAACTCCTCCAGTGTTAGCCTATCGTCGTGATTCTTGTCCATTTGGTCGAAGATCTTGTCGACGCGCTTTTGTGGGGTGTTTTCGTCCTCCGGTTGGGGTGTTTGACCCTGAAATATTAATAAATCTTTATGAATTTATTGTTTATTTGCCGAATATTATATGAGGATAGTTTCAATGGATAAATGCCGCCTAATATATGAACATTTTTTTTTACTTATACGGTGTTCCGATATGTGTTACGCCAGTTCTCACTCAAAAGACGCTTGCAGAAAATGTATCTTGGTTGAGTTCTTTTTTCTTTTTCTCACATGCGTTCTTGAACATTATTAGAAAGAGACGGAAATAGTATTGTCTTTTATTGACATAACCTTTACACATTTAAAGAAAAAAAAGTGTGTGTGTGTCAGCTACGACGCACGATTGGAATTTACTCCTTACGAACGATAAAATGGCGATAATGTTCTGTGGCTGTCGACCATATTTTCATACTAAAGGTGGTAAGAATATATGTTTTTATAATATAAATGTTTGTAGTAGTAATAAAACGTACCTACATCATCTATGCCCAAATAGGATTTTCTTTCTGTGACCAAAGTTACCTTTATAGTAAGAGAAGAATAAGAATGAACAATCTTTTTAGTTTTAATTTCACTGACCATTAGGTACTATTGACAAAACTCTATGGCACGCTAGACAATCTACTTTTATTTTTTACACCTGTCAACAATGACAATGTTGTAACGTGGCTGTCAAAACGTGAATTCAAAATAGAAAAGTCTGTGTAATGTATTCCATCTCATTCTTTTACACGTTCAATCCATTTGTCTCTTTCCACATAACGCCTCAACTTTTCGTGTTACACATAACGCCTCAACTTTTCGTGTTACACTTGATTTTACTTAGACTTTGTCATTTATTGCATTTGATTTCATAAAAGCGCTATTGAATAGTCGAAAAATTGAAAATTAACTATATACTTGGATAAATGCATTTAGTATCCCTAGAACCCGCGGAAACGTTGTGATGTTTCGTGTGCGTGTTTGAATAAGTACTTTGGCTAACTGACCTTACAAAAACCTGTGCATGTGCAATTTTGTCTAGAAAAATTATACTTACAACCATCTGATATATAGCATCCACTATGTTATACATTTCGTCTCGTGTTATATATCCGTCGTTGTCCACGTCATAGAGTCGAAAAGCCCCTAAAATGTTAAAGATGTTGACTTAAGAATATTTTTTTGGCTTTTTTGCCTTGCACTGGAAGAGTCATAAAATTTTGTATGAAACAATTTCATATATTTATTGATTATACACGAGTAGGAAGCGTAAACCTGACGGTGACAGCAGCTTTGGATTATTTAAAATGATGTGTTTTTTGAATATTGCGTAAATTTAAGCAATATATTTATTTTTTTAATACGTAATGTATTTATTACACCCAAGGCAGTAATTTACGCTACTGTATTTACATTTTTTATATAAAGTTCTTTTAATACTTACAATGCAACTTTTCGTCCAAATTTCCCCTCGATGTGACAGATAGGGCTCGTATGAATTCTTCAAACTCTATTGACCCATCCTGCAAAAGTAAGAAAGATTAATTTTCTATTCCAGCTTTGTTTTATATTTTAATTATATTACTGCGTTAGGTATATTATTATTATTTATAAATTCAGAAATACCAACTTCAAGATACATTCATTAAAGAGTCTCAAATTACTATTGAATTGTCCTTATCATTTTCGTGCTACTTAGAAAGCGTTTAATGATATGACGTCTGTATAAAAATACTCAGTAGAAGTGTATCAAAAGAGTAGGTACGCTTCTAAGGTAAGGTAAGAACGATCTTCTGGAAAGAATCAGTTCTTGAAAGACCCTTAAGCTAATAAAAATTAACAAAAGAGGCCTCTGGCCTGTGCCTATACGTAGTATGACCTTTTAAAATAAAAAAGACCAACGTTTGCCCGCAATCCAACTTGACGTTAAGTGAGATGCGGCATATTTTAGAGCAAGTTTGAACAAGCTCTTGTTATATTTCCTATGATGGATTAAGGTGGGCCAGGGTTCCACGTGTTTTCCTTTTATAACAATAAGCAACGATTCAGAAAATGCAAAATAGGTTCTTCGAAATAAGAAGGCCGTGTCACTTCAGCGCTAGAGTAGTAAATTGAGTGTTTAACGGTATATAAATAACCCAATACAATTCCTGCGATTACCAGGATGTATAAGGTCCGCTTATATTTTGTAGGTAATTTTCCCCAATTGGCAACTAGTACCCAAAAATAAATAATATCTTGGAAAATCTGGTACTGTAGTAAGGAAGTCTTGAATATAAAATAAAATTGCAAGCTCGATAAGTGCAGGGTGGTTGTGTGTGTGTTCTGTGTAAGGAAGTGAGTTTGGGTCGAGCATAGTTCGAGTTCGATTGGTATAAAAGCTACCGTCCTTAGGAATGAAATGTAAGTTCGAAGACCTTAGAACAAATAACCTTTGGATAATTTTATCCCTTAAATTTCTTGTTACAACATTTTTAAGAACTCAATAACGTTATATTGCAGAGGCTCAACGTTCCTAATACGGTTGACTTAACATTGTTATTAACTTTGATAAATTTCCCGTTGTGTTAAAAGTTAAAAGGCATATAACGAAGGCGTAATGATGGTAATAATCGATTATGGTAACGATTTGAAAACGATGAGCCCAAATTTGGGGGTGCGGGGGTGGTGAGGAGGGGGGGAGGGGTGTAGTAATCACCCCCCACAAATTTTGCGCGCCGGAAACAAATTATTTTTTTTTTTAAATCTCACCTATTTATCTAAATAATAATTGTTACTCGGCTTCTTGGTCGCCGAAGGCAAATGAGAAAATAATCGATCCGAATAATTTACCGAGAATGTCACATCACTTATAACCAACAGAAAACGAGAATGACACATCTCTTATAACCAATAGAAAAGTAGATAATGGGCAGCTAAAATTACTTGGAGGTGTTACAATCAAGGTCCCCGAGACTCCTGCATAATCAGTATCATCAGATTCCAACGCACTATTATCGCACCCAACCCTCGATTATTCACGAAATTAACTTTTGAAATGTTTTTGCGCTTTAGATGATAGAATTTTTCTTTCTAGCTAGCCCATAGAAAAAGGATTTCTCTAAATGTCGCAGTAAAACATAACAACTCTGTTGTATAATGTGTTTTAAACAGTATTTTTTTTCTTTATCACATTTGAGCCCTTAATGTATATAGATTATCTAAGTACAGCGCAACTAAAGGCACATTTCTGATCAACGTCAGATTTAAGAGTTACGAGTTCAGATCATTGCAAACATTGGTCTTTGGCAACATAATTAAGTGTGCGAAATGCACGCGTAGTTGTGCACCTCTGAGGACTCTTCAGAGATGCACAACCATGCCGCAGCCGCGCACTTAAGTGCGGCATAGCCTGCAGGCTGCAATAGTTGCCGTTTCCTAGTGTGGTTAATCGGTACTCGCAGCCCATACCTCTCTAACACATCTGCATACTGTACGATTTCAAATAGAAACCCCTGACCCCTAGCTGAGTAATATTAGTAAAAATAGAATACCAACAAGCACGATAACTTAAGCTCCACACCTGCAAATCGATCGGTGTGTTATTAAATAAAGAGATCGCCCTATAGGTTATATAAGATTGTTAAAACCGTGTCGGCCTGGGTTTTTGGAGATAGTATAATTAGTACAAATTTACATAGACAGTTTTAAATTTAAAAAGTATTTCGGCTATCACTTGTATCCAATTCCACTAACGAGGCTTTATGAATATTCACCACTGCAGTGTAACCGAGTTCGTGGCAATTAATGGAAATCGGTAGAACTTGTATTCTATATTTCACTAGCTTTGGGCTTATATATTATACAAAATCTCAATACTCTAGTGAATACTATTCTTGCAATCTCCCTAAGGTATATTATGGATTATCTATAAGTAGAGATTTGTAATTAGTACTGATTTTATTTTATTGTAATCATAATTTACCTTCTCTTAAAATACTGTAAATCTTTCTAAAATGCAATAAATAAATAAATACGTAGTAAGGTAAGTTAAAATTTTAAGAGAATTTTATATGCTTCATATGCTTTATATGCGCATTGTACAAAGTGACATATATCTATATCTATATAGTATATAAAAGAAAGTCGCGTTTGTTACAACACTTATAACTCGAGATCGGCTGGACCGATCATCATTTTACGTCGAATTCGTATCACTTCAAGAAATTCCGAACTTGAGGTAAATGAGGAGATGCATAACCAGGCTTTGATCTTGATCGAAAACATGTGTTACCTCATCAAAAAATGTTGTAAAGCAGAAAGTGCTTTAACATGCAGTATCGCAATATTGGCCTAATGTGTAAAACTGCCATTCTTCTTTTGCAATGGCAAGCAATAAAACATTTCTCTATTTGCAAAAAAGTTATCACCTTAATGGAATCCTAAAATAAGTTTAACTAAAGTAACAACGATATTATTATTAAGGCGGAACGAAGTTAGCCGGGTCAGCTAGTGTAGTAATAAATCTTAAACGCGAATTGGTATATCATCATGATATATTAGTGAAAGTAGTCTCATTCTCGATTAGGTTTATTTGCAAACTTACGTTGTTTTCGTCGAAGACTCGAAATACAAGTGAGGCGAATTTGCTCGGGTCACCTTGAGGGAAGAACTGCTTGTAGATTTTTATGAATCCCTGAAATGATTGGTACGATTTAGGCTAGGATTTTTTGTATGAAAAGTGAAAGAGCAAGTGACAGAAATTGGTCTTAATAATTTTGTTTCTTTTAAATACTCGTATTTGATTTGATGCACACATCATAATACCAAATAAAATAAATGTGTTAAGTTTTAGTAAACGTAAGCATGACTACATATATATGAATAGCTTACAACAAAATATTGTTTTCAATGTTATATGAATATTGACATGACCGTAGAATGGATTGATATAAAAAAAGATGTGAAACGCACCTGTTCTGTTAGTAAGCCGTTAGGACAGTCCTTTAGAAATCCTTTGTGCCTGTAAAAGTAAAAAATCGTAACGTAATATGAAGAACTTTACGGTTACATTGACTTCCTCGGTTGCTATACTCATCGAGTGGAATTAGGTTTTTGAAAAAAAAAAATTTTTTGTGATAAATGAAAAGATCATATACATATAAGTTTTATAACAAAACTATTTTTGTTTTATTTTTTTTCGCAATAATTCAAAAGTTATTTCAAAATAAAAATTAATATTTGAATCCAGTACCGAAAACACGCCGAACAAACCCGAGCGCGTGTGACGTCATAATGTTAGTTTTCACTCATTGCAGTTGATAGAAAAATAATAAATACAGTGTTTTGATCTATTTAATTTTGTTAATTAATATTAATATTTAATATATTAAATATACTATATATATTAACAGCCGTTAACGCTGTACTGTTATTAAATAGCTTTAACATTATGACGTCAAAACTATGGTGATCATTCATGGCGCGTTTAAAGTCACGTGATTTTTATTTAAATTTCATCAATTTATAATTAATTGAAAAAATTTTTTTTTGAAGTTTTTTGCATTAAATATCAATATTATTAATAATAAAGTTTTAAAATACATAAAAAAATCAATAATTTTTTTTTTCAAAAACCCAATTACTTATGTAAAAAATTAAAAAAACATGTTTATCAAAGCAAAGTCAATCATTATAATAAAAAATAGAGTAACTCTAATTATGGCAACTTAGATTATTGCCATCACATATATTTAACACCTGTGTGAACTTATTATCCATTCCAGCCAAATTTTTTTAATTAGAAACTATATCCTGAGGTAGGACAGCCCATATATATGTCACCGTAAAATTGTAAACACCGTTAGATTGTAATCTATCTCGCGCGATTATAAACTGTCGAAAGATTGTGAACCTCAACGAACTGCTTACAATTTAACGTATTATTATTCTGTAGTTATATGAAATTGTTGGAAAGTAAAATTAATCTGTAATTGACCAAAGAAGTTTGAATGATAACTAAGTTAGTGTAGTACATCTTCCGAATAATAATATGTTAAATTGTAAGCAGTTTATAATCTCGCGAGATAGATTACAATCTAACGGTGTTTACAATTTTACGTTAACATATACATGATGTGTATATCACTTATTGATGACCAATTAATCTCTTTTACAATGTTTTCAGTTTAATACAAGCTGTGTGCTGTGAGCACAAAGTTTCGCGTTACTTTAGTATATATTTGTAAAATTTCAAATAAGTTTCGATTTTCGTTTTCCTGGACCGAGTGAAAAGACTTTACTAGCTATTAATTCTTTTAGTATAAAACATTAATTATAAATGATATAATCAAACTGTTTATGAGCTTGCTTTTCATTAAAAATAGTTAATTAATCACTGTTTATAGCACATAATAAATAAAATGCCTCATAAAGAATTAAATTAAACATTAAATAACTTACCAAAGCCGTATCTCTTTTTCCGTAACTGAAACAAGTAATATCTTTATTAAAAATTGTTATCAAAGATTAATTTTTACAACAAAATCTTTATATATATAATTCTTCTGTGAGTGTGTATGTCACTGAACTTCTCTCAAACGACTGGACCGATTTTGATGAAATTTTTTGTGTGTGTTCAAGGCGATCTGGGAATGGTTTAGATTCACAAATCAGCCAGGCAGGTGGCGCTGCAGAAGGTACTTTCATACTTTGTGTAATATCCTAATCGCTTGAAATATCATGCAGGACAACGTCTGTCCGGTCCGCTAGTATTTCTATAAACATCTCAATCACTTAAAGATTTTCCTGTTTTTCAGTGTGATAAATTAAATTTTTGTGAGTGTACAAAAACACTATTTAAAACCAGCAAAACAACCAGGGCCTACAAGCTTTGCTTAAGTTTTTTGTAAGTCTTGACGATGTATTAATTGCACACATAATAGTCGGAGCATACAAACTCAGGGTTGTGATTCTTATGTCTCACTAGGATCTCATATTACTTCATTCCTTCAACCCTTACATAGATGTTTAAAAGCGTTCATCTTTTTAATTACAAAATAATGTCAACTATAATTGGATATGTGAATATGGTATTTAAACTCAAACTCGAAAAAACCTTTAGTCATATAGGTAAACAAGTACACTTATGAACGTCAAAATAGAAGTTAAATTAGTTGTAAATTTACATTTACTACCAGTTTGCAAGGAGTAGAGCAGGCAAGAAGATCTGGCAAGAAACGTTCAGCCACTCTTTTTAATCTCTAAGTCATACAAATTGTTTGAACTGGAGCAAATCAATCCCAAGGACTAGGATCATTTAAATATTTGTCAAAGTTAAAAATCTTTTCAATTGAAATAACTATCACACGCTGGTAAATTAGTTTCGTAAGTGCGATTATTATAAAAAGATTGTATTCTAAAATCTAGATTCAAAATACTGCAAACTGCGCCCTTACTCTGTAACTTCGAATAGTGATAGCGATAAATATTCCGCCGTTTTTGTATGCAATGTAGTTCAAGTTATTTCAATATCTGTAGCTCTGATATCGAAACTTTGGGATCGCACGGACCAAAATCTCATGAATGGGATCTAGGTCACTGTTTCGCTATGAATGTATAAAAAAATCATCGTCTCGTAGCAATTACGTATGGTATTTTATGTTATGACACTCAGGAGCTAAGTAATCCGCTGAAAAGTTTCGTTGAGATTTCATTGTTACGATTATCAAGCCAAATCTTTTGGTCTCAATTCGTCAAAGCCTGAAATTGGGGAATTGAACTTCAAGTAAGTAGCACAGAATTCGGGGCGTCATATACTAAATAACAACAACAAAGATTGTGATATTGTATAACTATATTCGAATAATATCCTTGTCAAGGTAATTACAACGTAAATTAATATGTTTGATATCATATATATTTTACTGTTCGTTATTCTCAGATAGATTTTACTTAGTTCTTAACAATGTCACATTAAATATAATAAGTTTCGTTTAAGAACAAAATTAGGTAGTTCTTAATTAATAGTCTGATCGCTAATATTTATTTGTTCATTAATATAATAACGTTAAACCAACGTTACTTAATCTTCCGTGGCCTAGTGGTTAACAAAAATAAATCTCCGATATCCTAGGTTATGTGAAAATAAATAATAATTGTCCCGTTGATGGACACCGGTAGATCACATACTTGTATAGATGATAACTAATATAGGAAGGTGTTTCTTCGTTAACCAATCGGGTATTATTCGACTTCAAACATTATTTAATTAATAAAACGTTAAAAAGTTAAATTTTATGTTGTGCAGCCAGCACTGCTGAGTTTAAAATCGAACCCAAACTGTGCACTTGTGGATTTTTTTGATATGTGTAATAAACCCTTGCTCGTATCACGAAGGTAGGTGTAATATCATGTAACCGGCATGTCTATACCAAACAATTTGCAACGTGTGTCAGACGCACAAAACTCGTCTTTGACAAAATTGACGTTTTATACAGAGAGAGTAATATGACGCTGAAATCAACAGAATTTTCGTTATATTGCTTCTAAGCTACCACACCAAAGCGAATAATCACGTATGAGTTACTTATAAGCTTAAGATAGACCCAAGATGATTTAAAGATCTTTTCTATATTATGTAAATCATAAAGAGCGGAAGTATACTTAATATGAGATTTATGCTAATCTATCCAACCTTTTTATAATATCATGGGGAAAAGTTTTATATAAAAACTAATCGTAACATAAGAACGTTTCAATGTTGTGACAACACCACTATGGACAGCTTTAGAATAATTTTAATATCTGTTATATTGGTTAGTAAACTTATGAATAAGAATTATTGTTTTTTTACATTTTTTCATTCATATTTTTTGTTATAGGTCGTACCGTTCGTTCATTGTATACCTCAAGGATACTTTTATTCAAGACCCGATAACGCCTTTGAGTTACCAAGATTTGAAAGTAATAAACTGACCGGACACACCGGACAGGTATTGCAAAAAACTGTCTCGTTTAAAGTTTCACATGAAGCGCATCAGCCGTTTAATGTTTATGCCGATGGCGTTTTTATAAACCCCAATCGTCCTGCTACCAATGGATATTATAGTGAAGGAACGTTGCAAAATTATAATCCATACAGCGTTGATACATTAAACGGAAACGCGATACAAAATACCTACTCATCCTCACAAGACACTAACTCTTTTCTAAACAACATCAACAACGTTTATTCTCAGGCTAATCAATTAAGTAAGATCCCGTCAGATATTTTAGGTGTGACCAGTCAAGCAACTCAATCACCGTCAATTATAAAACATATATACTTTCACGTTCCGCAACCGGACGTAGAGGAATACGTTCGTCCGATCAAGCCACAGGCAAAGAAGACGTACAGGATTGTATTCATAAACCTCCCCGCTCAAACCTTATTCAATTCACAGACTCAATCAATAATCAAGCCAAGTGCTATCGAAGAAAAGACGCTTATATACGTCCTAATAAAGAAACCGGAAGAGAAACAAATTATTGTTCCCAAATCGCACAAATTGTCAGAGCATGAAGTTGTGTTTGTCAAATATAAAGAAAATATGGCTACGAGAACTGAGACCATTGAAACACCACGAAGGATTCTACCTAACTTTCAAGATAAGATATAATCAAATTATCCTTGAGAGATCAATACTGATTTGTATATTGTATTTAAAATTAAGTGCTCCACCGTAAATAGTTTTGACGCATTGGAAATTCAATTTCTTTTATGTCTAAATGCAAAGCGCGTATGTACCACTCAGTTACGGATATGCAATGTGTTGTATCTTACATCATTGTATGAGATCTACGATAAGAGATAATGCTGAATAGAGAAAATATTTTTGTTAAATTGTAGGTAGTCACATATTTATGTAACAAGAAAAGGTAGAATATTTTTTTTAAAAGTACATCATTAAATGTTCTTTACAACTCTATGTTATTTATTTTAATGGGCATACTCTTAAAGCTTTTAAATCGCATAAAAGGATGAACCTTAGTAACTATTTGGAATAAGAAACTGAATAATAAATCTCCGCATCTTTTATTTATTAAGAAAAGTAATGTTTCTCGACTTTCCGGGTGCTATATATCAACGGTAGACATAATATTGAGTTCATAACATATTACGAGTGACGTCGTGATAACTCACGCGGAATTTCGTATTATGTAACCCATATATATCTACTATATAATTTTATAAACACTATTACAAAACTATTATTTATATACGCTTTGTTACTTTAAATAACAAAATAATTAAAATAAATATATGATTTTGACATACTAGTCCGACCAAGCACAAAGTCGTTTCTGAATCTTAGGTTGTCTTAACTGTGATATCATCCAGAGTGGAGACTTAACGAGAACTAAGTTTGCCCTACGTTTGTGTTTTTATTGAAACTGAATATGAAATGAAAATGGATGATATGAAAAAAGTATTTGAAAGAGTTATTCATATATTCGATGGTGATACGAGAATGAATTCAATATCAGCTAAATTAGTTACCTTTTGGTAGATATATTTCGCGTAAACCTGGCCTTAGTGTATTCATAGCTTCGATCTATCATAATAAAGGACAGATCGACAATATGATTACGCTACAATAGCAGCATACGCTTATATACATAAGGATAATTTTAACTTTCTGTTTGAAGTCGATTTTAATGACGTCACCGAATTTACTCCAACTTAAATTGAAAGTTGAATTGCAAACCAAATTATCCAATTTAGTTATTTAAGTAAATTAAATAACTAAATTGGATAATTTACACACTAATTGTTTTATTTAATCCTTCTTAAGTAATAACACAAAATATATATTGTCAATTGACGACAGTCTGTAGTCCTGTTTAGACGTTAAGGCTATGTTCACATGTAACGCACGTTAACGCGCGTCAACGCGCGATCAAATTTGAAGAGCGTTCGGATGATGAGCGCTAACGCGCGTTGCGAGAGTACTCGTCAGTCTAGTTCGGTAGAACGTAGAAAATGGACGTGGAAGAGGCTATTATTTTGTGGTTATATTATAAAGAAAAATATAGAAAAAGAAAACGTACACATTGGGTTCATCCAATTTTGAAAAAAAATACAAATTATATTATATTTTTTATACAAATTTGCTATATTCCAACTTGCTGACCTTTTTTCTACTTCATCGATTAGTAAGTCGATGTCAATATCTTCAATTTCACTAATTTTAAAAGCGAGAACAAAATATAATTACGAAAATTAACAAAATTACATGCGATCGCGATGAAAGCGCGCGCTCATCTGAACAGCAAACGGACATTACATTAATATCAAAGCGCGCGTCAACGCGCGATCACCTGCGTCTAGAGACTTTTTCTCTGAGCGCCGCGTTGACGCGCGTTAACGCGCGTACATGTGAACAGTTGTATGAAAATACCATAATCTCTAGTCGCGCGATTTGAAAACGCGCGTCAAGTTTTTGCCATCTGAACATAGCCTAAAGCAATAGAAGTAGTCGATTATATTAAAAAATATCACTCGGGTTCATGTCGAACAAATGTGTAACTTGTTTTGTGTTGTGTTTTTAAAGAGCAATGTAGACTTACTTATACAGATCAGACAAGGCCAGAGACAAGGATTTATTATTTGATAGTAAAATAAATGTAGCCCTTATATCGGCACTGTGATTGATATCAGTGGCCGACAGGGGCGATGGGAACGGATAAAGCCTACTTCCGGTGCGCTGAAGGCTAGCCTGTACCACTGAATACTTTTTTAAATTAAGCTGTAGGTCAGAACAAATGTAACTTAAAAAATTTGGAATTGTCGTTATAAAATGTGTCATACTAATGATCAACAAATCATCGAAGGACACTCTCTTTATGGCTTATAATATTTTGTCAGCCCTTTATAGCATTCGTCGTAGATTTTTGTTGAGACATGCCCGTTTCACTGAGTTTTCCTTTACCGTACCAGTAAGTGTTAATTGAAGATTTAACAATCTATTGCTGCGGAGTTCTTATAATAAAAGGGTATTTTTTTCGTTTGGTTTAACTATCCAAACAATAATTGAAATATTAATAATAATTAATGTAATTAGTTAAAAGTTTCAATGTATAAAATTCATAAAAAAACACGAGGTCCACAGTAGGAATTAAACATGGTACTGAATTAACATGGTACATTTTACTAGTAGTAAAATGTTAATATTTAATCGAGGCGCCTGTTTCTTTCGCCTGTGGTGTATGTTTATTCAATGGTTGCTCTGTATTATATATTTTACCGTATACATAAATCGATCATGTTGCTAACTGTCTCGTGATTAATCAAAGGTTGCTAATGCACACTAATACAAGTGGCATACTTAATTAATTAGGACACATTGGATAGTTTTTATTTAAACCATACAAAAATGTTAATGAATATAGAAGAGTTCTGTGGCGAGGTGATTGTGAATATTTGCTAAAAGAATAGATCAGGAGCTTTGAATTGCGCAGATCTATTGGAAATTATAAAACATACACAGTGACATATTAGTTTTATTTATATATTTATTTATTTTTTAGTACTTCTGACCTACGAAATTTAATAAAACTTATCAATCATACAAATCCATTAAAATGAACGTCAACGCTACCAAATCCAATTTAGTTTTCAATTTGGTTTCGATTTACGACCTAAAATAGTAAAATATTAGTAATAAACTGAAGTTGGTTCTATATATCCTCAGTTTGATTAAATCCACACTAGGGGCAACTGTTAGGTGCGCCAGTAAAAAACATCGGTGTTCTAGTTCAAGCGCACGACCTCAGGCATGAGAACCGCAATCACTAGATTAACCCTCCTTTTAGCTAGTCATTTCAATACATATATAAAAACATATAAATCCATCCTCCATCATAAAAATATCCTCCATCAACTTAGTGATGTAAGCCAGACGTTTCTAGTTTTTAAATCGAATCGTGCAAAGCCAGAATTCACAAGACGCTTCTCGCTTCAAAACAATTCGATGATATAACGAAAATTGTTTTTAAAACATAAAAATAATAGTAACTATTGATTGATCAGTGGAGGCCAAGCAATTGGAAAGAAGAGTAGCGAAGTTTACGCTTTAATTAAATTAAATATATTGCTCTTACCGTCGCACGGTTTCTGCTAACGATCTCTCAACACCACAAAGCTTTTTTATTTTCTCAGTCAGTAATTTTTAATTATACGAGAACAATGCTGGAGTACAATCCCTTGCAGTGCAAAAATCGGTCATCCCGACAACGAAATGCTAATGAATAAAAATTTTCATACTGTTTGTTAATCTGAGCTTATAATATGAGAGGTATAATTAACTATATTGTGCAACTGACATCATTTTAAATATTAGCTAAGTCATTATTGTATTGATAGTGCTTAAGAATTAATTTAATAATACTATAACTGTTTGAGTACTCTGCTGCTCGAGAGACTCACTAGCTAAGACTGCTGTACCAACTATCAAATTCGTATTTAATTAAGCTAGAGTTAAAATGTTTGGTGCTCGGAAACCCTACGAAATGTTTGTTGTATTTTGTTAGCATGATCGAAATAAGCTCGGTTGTGTTCCCCCAAAAAACAAAACGACTGATCGGGACATTTGATTGTGATTGACCAAGAGACGATGTTGACTAATCAAAACTGAAGCGCCATAATGGTTTTTTTATTCATAGATGCCAGTTAAATCGCTAGCTATACCCTGAAAAAAACATTATTTAATTAAAAATAAGGTTCATTTGTAAAAGACCATCAGATTAGAACCACCTTTGTATCTAGAGAAACGTCAAAGAATTTGTTCAAAAAACTTGCGATCTAATTAAGTGAATCCTTTTTTGTGAGGTTTTGTATCTATTTACCTAATTTAATCATTTTTTTTAAAATGAAAGTTAAAGATATGAAATTAACTTTCATTTCAAAAAGTACATAAAATAGATCTTTTATATTCTTCTGTCAAAATAAACCTCTCATTGCTACAATAAAAATTAAGTACCGTAAATAATAAGTCATGTATTCAATTTCTGATCATCGAAATATTAAAAAGAACCCAAACATTGTCTTTAAACCAAACATCCGTGCTTGTTGGGTGTTTAGTAAACATTTGTAAAATTTCCTGTAACCTCACTCAAGTTTGTACTGTGGTCTTTGCAATGTGTGGATACCGTGAAAGAACTGTAAGTCGTCTAAATGATTCCTTTTATAGCACCTTGTTTTAGTAGTATTTAAAATTTAGTAAAATCGGGTTGCCTGAAAATGGTCGCTTCAGTCGGAGATTTTAAGTTATTTATATAACTATTAGATTTCAATTATAGTATTTTAGTAGGGAAATTCAATTTTCAATTTTTATTGGAGTTAAAAAAGCTAGTATTTTTTATACATTCGATTTATGTTTAAGGTGATTAGAACGCCTTTTAATAAAAAATCATAAAAATGAGGATTGTTGGTTGTTGATTGAAAGTTAGCCGACCTCTTTTGAGACAACAAGTTTCTAAATATGTGGATAAAATACTTTAAATCGTTTTTTTTAGCGGATGCCTAGTGTGTCGTTTAAGATAATGGCCATATTTAATTTAATACACTTTTGCGCTGTTGCAAAAATAAATGCTATTAAGAATTAGTGCTGTTACTAGCTCATAATTATACAAGATGTCTAAAATTGTCAGATATATATTTATAGTGGTCACTTTTGGGGAAACCGTTATTATACCTATTTCAAATCCCTATTGGGAAATAGATAATGTTAAGTTTAGAAAAAACCTACACAACTGTATTCGATTGATTTTATAGTAATGTTATGTTTTAATCGTGCTGTAAAATAAACGTGTCTGTGTAGGAAGTTTTTAAAAATTTCCAACGTTTCACCTTTGAATTTTTATTACTATAACTTTTAATGAACGCGTCTGTACTTTTCAGAATATACTCGTGCTGTTTGCGCTAACGACAGCTCAAAGTTTACCAATTTACAACGGCTTTAGCGTGAAATTCAGTCCTCTATTGAATAAGGAAGAAATAAGACCTAAAACGTTTGGTGCCCTCTTCGCAAAAATACCCCAAGAGCCGCGAGCTGCTCAAGAAGCTCTCCAAAGAAAACTACTCTCTAAAGTAGATGTCCTTGGAGCTGGGTGTACAAACCAAGTAGCTAAAATCCTCTATCAAACTCCTTTTGCTCGAAACGACAGCATTAACTCAACATTAACTGAGTCAAATTACATTCATATCCCAATTATTCAACAGCAAGTTGAAGAGTATAAAATTTTAATAGCAGCAGCGCCACCTGATGTGAAGATTAATGCATTAGATGACAGACCATTGGTTGTATATATCGTGTTTCCAAATGACGCATTCACAGATAATGTAATAATGCCAAAAATATATTTCGTACATGAAGCAAAGGGACACATTGATATACATAAAAAGAAGCTTGATCCAATGATATTAGTCGACCATAAAAGAAAGGTGACGAACCTGAAGAGCAATGAAATTTCTAAATTTGTTAAATTCAGAAATAAATTGATCAATCATTATAGAAGTGTAAATAAATGATTGTCAAACTCTACAAATATATTTTTAAAAAAATAACGTTTAAAGAATTAATAAAATAAAACCTTTTGAATAAATATTTTCTCGTATTCATCAACAAAAATAATATTATGTAAATATTTAGTAAACCAAATTTGTTTACTAATCTATGTATATAAAAATGAAACCCGTTTTCCGTTGTCACGACATAACATGAAAACGGCTTGACCGATTTGTCTGATTTGTTTTAATAATATTCCTTGAAGTACGAAGGATGGTTCTTACGGAGAGAAAAATTTAAAAAAAATGAGTGAAAAAGTCTTAAAACTACATTTTTCTATATTCCCATACAAAATATTCGTAATAATACTTAAAAGTCAATTTGAACTTTAATACCATATCATAAAGTTCAAATGTTAGTGGAGGGGTTCCGGGAAGGTAAATTTTTATTTTTTGACATAATGTATTTGTTGTATTATCAACTTTCTTTTTCATCTTACAAGCTAGACCGGTGTCCCGAATAGCGGAATAAGTATTTAAAAAAATAAAGAATCGACTGATAGGCGGTACGATGTTCGCCAGGCCAGCTAGTAAGGAATAATAATTTTTAATTCATGGACTTTTCATTCATTGCATTCATAAGTTTTTAACTTACACTTGAAGGTTTTGTTGAACAAGCTTTATGCGTACAATGGTCAACACAAGTAAACGAGGCCGCCGAACGATACGTTTCTTTATTGAAATATTGTAAATTTGATTGAATCTTATAATGTAGTACTCAACCTATACCTCTAATATTTCTAACAAGAACCAGAATAGTACTTAAGAAAATAAAAGAGAGTTTTCCTATATTTGCCGTATTAATTAATTTCCCTTCAGCTATAAGAATATACGGTAAGAGGTCGAGATGATTCGCCCTTGAACTTAAAATAACAATTTCGGGCAAACCACTCGAAATATGAAACGATATTTGAGTGACTTTTATAAGGCGAGTTCAAAGTTGCAACATCGTTATATTTAAAAGTTAATTTAGATGATTGGTATGTAATGGTACCGATAGTCTACCAATAAGTAACAAGCGTAACTAGCTATTGCAGTAGATGTTAGAAGCGTGCGATGCGACGTGCTTATGTCACTCGCAAAGTATTTTTGTCTAAAGCCATTGTCTTTAAAATCCCGAAGAAGGTTTTTAATATGACGTATATTTTATTGTGTATGTCCGTGCACAACTTCGCCCGTTGACTGATTTTGATAATAGACGTATAATTTGATAATTAGTTTTCGGGATGTAAAGTGAAGTATTTCGATAAGCATTTCTATAATTACATTATTATTTTATAGATATTTAAACGGACTTCTGACATATTTCGTTGCATAATTTCGTACTGGGTGGTGACTAATATTGGGGAGGGAGTGGACTTAAATTTAGTTAAGAGCACTTTCCAACGTTGCTGTTAAATCGATTGGCTGAATCAACTATGTTTTATGAAGCGATGCAAAAAACAAACCAAAGATTCCACAGGGATATAAATATAAGTTAAATTATTGTTATGGGAAAGTTTTGCTGTCCTTAATGGACTGAGGGAGAGGGAGTCCTTAGATACTACTCAGTCATCACTATAAAGCGATGATGGGGTGCCAGCTTACAGCGCTCCCTCTTGGCACAAAGTTCAGGAATTCTTTAAACAATTTAAATTAAGTATCGTAAGCATCATCAACAACATGGGGTAGAGTAGCCATAGAAAGGCCAGAATGGAGAAGGTTGGAGGAAGCCTTTTCCATCTGGCAAACGGACACGCAAAAGTGGAACAAAAGAACAATCTACGAAAAATAAAGAAAATACTGTCATGTCCGACAAGAGGCTATAAATAAATATCGTGAGCATAACAGAAGGCAAAAAAATTATGTTATGTGTTATGCAAACTTTGCTTATAAAAATTTAACATCCAGTGTAAGTTTATACTTATAAAAATTAAGCTTATGATAAAAATTTAGAAATAGCATAGCATGGCATAGCTATGATTCCCGTCTGTCAAAATCCAATACATTTCCGATGTACGGCAGTCAGACTTGATTATTAAGCATCTGTCACAAACACACACATGGTAATTATAATATCTTTACCGGTCACTGTCAGTTGTCCTTTAGAAGGAGGACACATTTAATGCAAGTCGCCATTCCCCGACGTTTAGCTACGGTACTTCGTTAATTCGGTCGGACCCTGATGTTAACTCTATATCATTCCTGTTGATGTTAATTCTAAAATTTATTTTCTAATTTAATCCTTTAATGTCCGAAAATAAGTTCCGGTGGAGAACAAGTGCGGGTAGTCAAACTCTTCAGTTATATATTAAAATTTTATTTTATTATTCCATAGGACAATACTTTTTGTTTTTTATTCTCACCACTCAAATCTTCCACCTTTTACAAATTTCTCATCGCAATTATTTATGAATTTTATTTTATGCATTTACTAATACGACAAATAATAGTCAACAAACTTTAGGAAGGGTATGAATAAAAAAACTAGGTTAAAGCTGTAAATAGACCAATCGAGTTTGACAAACGACGGCCATGAATTCTAAATAAATTGCTTAACAGAGAATTGTACAAAACAAAGCTTTTAAAGCGAAGAATGTATTTTTCAGACGCCTAAATAATTACAGTTTATATCGCGATTATATGTAACCTGTTCAGTATATGTTGTACTAATATTATAAAGAGGAAATATATTTTTGTTGATTTATCGAAAAAATTCAAAAATAACTTGAATGATTTCAAATATCCTTTCTCGATTACAATTCTACGTTATCCCTGAGTACCGTAGGCGATATTTATGTCCAAAATATTTTTATATGGGCCAGCAGTCCAAAGCCGGGCTAAGCTAGTAAAGTACCAAAAGGATTAACATGCACTTACTACACTAGTGTTAAACGTTTTGCATAATCTACTTTTCAAGCAAGTTGAAGCTGAAGTTATAAGGATTACGGGCATGTTCGACGTAGTTTTAAGTGTTTCACTTAAACATGATCGAATTATTTTATGAGTTTAAAAGCTTTAAAACAATATTTGTACATTGCTTTGTAGTATTTATCCGCTAGATTATATAAATTATGTAGACAAATTTAATAATCTAAAAATACAGGAAGTGTTATGTCGCTAAGACTTGATCGGGTCTTCAATTGATGAACTATTCAAGATCAAAAGCCAAGTGTACAGTACACGGCTCAGAATATTATGTAAAACGTTATATTTATTTTATTTTATTAGCTGGGGCGGCCGCGGAGCAGGCAGAAAATAATAAACAGCACAAATACAAGAGTCTTTCCTCCAACTTCGATTTTGTTCCCTTTGGAGTAGAGACTCTTGGGCCGTGGGGTTCAAGTGCACAGGCGCTTATTAAAGATTTAAGTTGGTGCCTAGTAGATAGTACCGGTGACCCCAGAGCTGGCACTCTCCTGTCTCAACGAATAAGTATAGCAATACAGCGAGTAAATGTTGCCAGCGTAACAGGTACACTGCCACAGGGACCAAACTATTTTAAATTTCTTTTGATTTTCTTTTTAATAATTTTCATTATTACTTTTAGGTTAAGAAAATTGTAAAAACTGTATACTTGATTGTAAATAAAATAAAAATTTATTTTACTATTATATTACAGATGTGGCAAGAATGTTGTTACATATTTAGTTGTTAGCTGTAACAACAATGGCAGCTGACAGTAACGCCAATGATAATGTTATGATAAATGTAATAGAATTAACTGCAAAATCTGGTAGAAAAAAATGATGCAAATATGGAATGGATAGACGCGTAAAAAATATTGCTATCAATTATAACAGTATTCATTCGTTAGGTAAAAAACACATTTGAGCATGCATAAATTTATTAAGTTGATAGTTGAACTAGATGTAGTATAGTTGCTGTCGTACTATGTCTTATTTATATGTATATCTTTAACGGATATAAACGCAAATATATTACACCACACCAGGTTGACAGATAACTATTTAATATTATGTTTCGAGTTTCAATATTACCATTATAATCATCATTTATTGCCGCATCATATCCCGTTATCAAATATAAATACACGTTTATTTATATTTAAAAATATATGTATATTCATCATACATCCGACAGGTTATCATTCAGAATAATCATTCTGCCGTTTCAATATTAGCAATGAGCTTCTAAAATATTGAAATGGCTCGTGATTCAATATTGGAGGGGAAAATTTATTCAATCTACGTTAGACAATAAGGTCAATTCTGATAAGTAACTAATTTACTTAACATTCTAGAGACAATAATGGAATAGCTTTTCATAAAATAAAACAACGCTCTTACCTGCAAATAAATAAAATAATCAATCAAATGACACCAACATTAGGTAACTATGTACACTTAGGAAGGTCAATATTGATATACATATATCTTAAATTAAATTCTAAAATCATGGGGCGTATGAAACTCTCAGCGACTTTGAATCGTCGAACATAATATAAAATTTATTTATAAGTACTCGTATTTGCCAACAAACGGTTATTGTTCACCTACAGCTTGTTGTCCTTCGACAAAGGCCTCCTCTAAAGAATTCCAATTTTGGCGTTCTCTAGTAGTGCGTATTCACATTGGAAATCTCTTCAAAATTTAGCTTAAACTCGATAATAACGAGAAGTTACATGTGAACGATGTAAAATGGCAAGGCCTAAGTTTGAAAACTGGCGGTGTTTGAACAGCCTCGGAAGAATATATTAAAATGGTTTTTGTATAGAAGAGGTTTTAAAATTTTTTAAGAGCGGTTTATTAAAACACTCCAAAAACTTGAAGGACTTAATGGAAATAGTATTTAAACAAAAGAAATTACTCAAAACAGATTTCAAGACAACATCGTAGAACAAAAGTCAACATAATATGCTTCCCGAACGTATAAGAAAAACTTTATTGTCTTATTATGCTGTTCAAGAAGTCCTTGGTTCGATTCCCTGGTGGGGCCGAAAGAAAATCACCATTTTGATTTTAATTTGAATAATTTTATGGGCGCGTAGACTCTCCCTTAGGTCGTAAGTGCTCTCAAGCTGTCGATCTTACGCCTGCTAGTGGTACTGGATGGGTTCCAATAAAGACCTGACATGCTCAAGAAGGTGAAGCGAAAATTCAAGGTTGCAAATTTCAAAAGTTGCTTGTGCCTAATTAGCAGTACTTACTCTGTCGTATACATTGTTAGCAGCGCAGTAAAGGATGTTAAGTGATTAAAAGAGATAACACTACATGAACAGGTAGGTACTTTGTAACTTCCAATAGCTGTAGCCAACTGTAGTAAACTCAACATTGAAGTAGGGTACACAATTGCTATCTCTTTTGGAAGTTAGAGAGTACTGATTCTGTTCAATACAGTTTAAAATGAAGAAAAACAGACGGTGTAAGTTCTCCATGTCTTAGTGTAGAAAATTCTCAAAGGCGTATATTTTTATTAAGAGCACTGTTGGCCTAGTGGCTTCAGCGTGCGACTCTCATTCCTAAGGTCGTAGGTTCGATCCCCGGCTGTGCACCAATGGACTTTCTTTCTATGTGCGCACTTAACATTCGCTCGAACGGTGAAGGAAAACATCGTGAGGAAACCGGCTTGCCTTAGATCCAAAGAGTCGACGGCGTGTGTTAGGCACAGGAGGCTGATCACCTACTTGCCTATTAGATTGACAAATGATCATGAAACTGATTCAGAAATCTGAGGCCCAGACCTAAAAAAAAGGTTGTCGCGCCACTGATTTATTTTTATATGTTTATTTTTATTAAGCTAAAAACATTTCCATTGAGTAAACAAACATTGAGCAATAAATAATGTAACATTTTTTGTTCTATGATCGATAGGAGAACAATCAGATATCTTAAAGGGATCGTTGTTAAACGCTTACGTAGAAACAAACATTAATACAGTGTTTATTCCACGGCGGTATAACCACATACCTGACCCGACAACGGATTAGTAGAGGCTACAGCAACCTTGGGAGGAAATAATCCCTTAAAAGTCTGGGACAGAAGGCAACGGGAAACCACTGCTCAATATTTTTCCCTAGTAGTCAGTAATCATGAAAAAGTCTAATAAAACCGCGGCCCCAGGTTTCTGGCGTCCCTATCGATGGGACACGGTGCGAAGAATCTCGGACAAGACACGCTTCAAGATACTGACGGCCAACCTCCAGTAATGGAGAGGCACTAAAAGTAGAAGACGAAGGATATATAGTGCAAAAATGTGATGAATGTCATGAGACACAACTGCACTCTCTATTTATTTTTTTATGGGATAGGGGTCACATAAAATAAAATAAAATATGTTTATTTTGGAACATAAGATACATGTATCACTTATTCCACGTCATTAAATTTGAAGACATCCCTACTCATGCGCAAAGAAGACAGAGGGTGTAGGCCGAGAGAAAAAGCCGGCGTAAAAAACTCTCGGTACTCTTTTAAAACAGCAAATGATCAAACAACACTTATTTAAAACAAATATCGCAAATTAATTAGAAGTAGCCTGTCTAGCACTAGTCCCAGGCCATTTTATCAACTAGATAATCGTTGACTTTATAGTAAGCCTTTTTACACAGCTTTTCTTTAACACATTTCTTAAATTTATTGAAAGGCAGTGATAAAAGAGCCTCTGGGATTTTATTAAAGAAGAGTATCCCTTTCCCCAAAAAAGAATTACTAACTTTAGATAGTCTAGTACGGGAAAATTGCAGCCTGCGTTTGTTCCGTGTATTAACATTGTGCGTATGTTCTATTCTAGTAAACTTATCACTATTTTTGTATACATACATAATATTTTCATAAATATATTGCGAGGTAAAGGTAAGAATATTAATTTCCTTGAATTTATCTCTAAGAGATTCCCTACATTTTAAATTATAGATTGCACGAATAGCCCTCTTCTGCAGGATGAAAATAGTTTCGACATCAGCAGCATGACCCCATAATAATAAGCCATAAGTCATTAAGCTATGAAAGTAACTAAAAAACCACATTGAAAGTGCTTAGCGCCGTCCATGGAATTTCACTGCGAAGAAGCTTATGAGTTGCATTTAAGGGAATGCTACGACTTTGAAAGGCACTACGTCTTATCGGTTCGGAAATTCAGGTTACATAAAAAAGTGGTGCGCGGAAGGTAGTGCCTTAAAATTCGTTTTGTAGTTATCTTCTCTCGCATATATCGCTATATCTTCATATCGCCAGGCATAACCTCTCTCAAACTGTGATGGTATAAGAACCATCAGCTCTTGTACGTACATCAGACACAAAATAATTTAAATGACGTATGTTTAATTTTCAGTCCAACTCTGAGTTCTTGTGGACTGCACTCATATTAGTCACTAGATTAATGTGGCAGTTTTTCAGTAACAATGGTATCGTCGGAAATATTGCGTTCTGTTCTATAATTTTCTCTCTTGTTTAAATAATATTTCCTTATCACGATTTAGGCAGTCAGTAAAATGAAACGGTCCGTAAAAGTTGTCTAAATCTCTTCTAACAGAAATATTAAATTATATTTTTATTTAGCTCAACGGATGTTGCTTTAATTTCCTAATGCACTTTCTGCGCACCACTATGTGGAGCCAGCTGCCCATCTAGGTATTTCCAAAGTAATACGACTTAGGGTATTTCAAGAAAAGAACGGACGGATACCGAAAAGGCCGGTATTGTGAGTATCTATGTGGCCGGCTGCGTCACATCTGCACGTTTGCTTTGTAAAAAAAACATGTAAACATACAAAGTATAAGGGTAGGAACTTTTTAATTTTTAAATTATAATATTGAAAAATGAACGGTGTGATTCATTCTTTAAAAAAGTATTCGCGTAGGTTATTGATAGTCAATCTCTTATTCAATTACTTTGAAAAATTGTTATGATCCTAACCACTTTTCCAACTCGGGAACTCGAAAATTTATTTCCATTTCTCAGGTAAGAATTTGTGTTAGCTCTAAAGATTAAATGGAAAATATTACGACAATACTAAAACCTTCACAATGAAAATAGTCGAGCAGTTATTGAATACAGGATAAATATAGAATCAGAATCTTTTTGTTTTCGAGCATAAAATTGTTTTCGTACCTGCCTCAGTCATTCTTAATTAATTTTTGGTTCACTTATTTAAAATTCTATTAGATTAACGATTATTATATAAAGCAAAATTGATTGGATTAATTGTTATTCTTGAAGCGTGATAATTGGTATTAGGGTCGGGGTAATGTTATTCTGCGAGTCTGTGTATGGGTAAGATTCACTATGCATTTCGTGTATCAAAACTTTACATATATAGGAGTCAAACTTAGCGACTTTACTATGAAGCGCTTAAATCGTGAGATAGGTTACATATAATAACTTCTCATTTATATGCAGAAAATTGTATTTTTATTTTGATACTTCAATAAAAAAATCTACATACATCTACATCTGTTTACATGCCTACTATTCTACATCAATTCTTAAAGGAAAGCGAATTAGGACCTCCGTGAGCGTTAAGCACTGAGCCGTTAACACGCAAAATAAATTAAATAATATCACATTGTCGCCTGCTATGACATACTTCGCACAAATCCAAATGACTCAGGATCAAGTAACGCTATTTTCTCATTCACAAGGGGCGTGGAGAGTAATCTTGATAAATAACTTTACTTGTTAACACAAGACAAACTTATTTATCTCGGCCCCAGTTTCACTTGTTGTTGCGACACGCCTATGAATAACGTGCGGTTACAATGTATAGAACAAAATTCCAAAATCAACGTATATTGTTGTAAATATATTCACTGGAAAACGAACCAATTGTCTTCATGACCCGTTTCTGAAGTAAATTGTGTTTCGAAAAATAAATTGCTTACCAATAACGCGATTCGATGCGAAATATCGGAATGGATTTTAATAAAACATTATTGGAAAAAATGACTGACTGACAACACACTGAAACACTTTTATGTGTGATGCTCAGTAATCCCCCAGAGATTTCTACAACTGATTCATTAATCACTTTTCTTCAACAGCCTGGGCCATGGTCTTTCTGGGTCTAATCCTATCATTCAGATTAAAATTACGTTTAATTAATATGTCAATATTGGATTCTGGCATACGAAGGTTATACTTACTTTGACACATGAATGCACCACTACATACAAACAAGATACATTCAAGATTTTCTGATTGATGTTTCTGCTACTGTGATTAGTTATTGTCATCATATTTCATTATATCTTTGTAAGATAACTTTTGCTATCAATCTTTGTCGTATAATAACTCATCTTCATTGATTTCACATCCAGGTAGCAACAGTATTACTCGCAATGAATTTTAAGTAGCGACAAAATTTCGAATTGCAAAATAACGCGACAAGTATATAAATCAATGTGTATGACAAAAACGAGGTTTTACAACGAAAATTTTAAAATGTGTATATGCGGATTCTTAGAATTCTATTACTTAGACATTATGACTTTTTTTAACTGAAAACATTAAATCTTTTTTTTATTTGACATCTTTTGCAAGCAAGAAAGTGAAAGAAGTTTTCTACATATTTTGAGGAGTTCCGTGAATAGCATACTAAAGAAATGAATCTCTAATTATATGTATTAAAGTTGATTATTTTAATCTCCTTACAATGTCCGCTGCAACCATAAACGCGTAAAATACATATCCAATATCACATTGACAAAGACAAGTGACAGGCACTGAACCATCGATAAATCAGTCAAAAAAGATCTTAATTTTTTTAAACTTTTAATTATTATTAGACTTAATATGTGGTAAGCTTCGATGCTTGATTGGTCTTTCAAAGATAATGTAGAGACCTAGGTACTAAAGCAAGTCTGCATGCCGAAGTCCAACTATCCGAATATCGAAATTTCAGATTAAGCGATTTGAGGTTGTGATTGCCTTTATGTTAACATTTGAACTATTTCATATTGCATCTATTCAATTTACATTTAATTATTATTAACAAGAATAGTTTGACATTCATTCGTGAGTTAAATGATTGTTTTGAATTAAATAACTCGACTAAGAACCTACTCATTCTAAGACTTGTATAGAGTTTTAATCCAGAATAGGTTTTTATTTTAAATAATTGATGAGATCCATGTTCAATCAACCATATTTCATAAAATTTTGTAAATATTTATTAAGTATGTTTATTAGTGACAGTAAGGCCACAGTATCGTAACTGTAATTTAAAGCGAACATAACTAATTTGTTTTTCTATTAAAACAAGTACTCGAAACCAATACAAAACGTAACACCTCATTTATATATTCCTATTTCTTATTGAACAATATCATTATTTCCTCAGCTCTGTGCAATACTAAAGTGGATAAAAAGTAAAAAGGCTAGCGCTTATCCATTGAACGATTTAATAGATATTATTAAGTTCTTATGCAACGGAACGACTGCGGTTAGCTTTAGACGCTAAAGACCTTCATCTTAAAGCGGATCCGTGACAAATTCAATGTCCTTTAGATTAATAGTCACAATGAGGAAAACAAGGATTATTTTGGCCAAAAGTTACATACAGCTTATAGTTTGTTATACGTTCAATAAATAAAAAAAACCTGTGTGTACTTATGTACTCGCGTTAAAAGTTATACGTCTTTGGCGTAACAAGATACAAATATTTTCAAAAATGTCTAAATCCTTATTATACGTTTGTAGAAAAAAAAATACACTAACAATAGAAAAAAAATTCAGGGTGTCGGTTTTTTGTGACGGTGTGCGCGTGTCGGTTTTTTGTGACACTAAGCGCGCGCATCGTAAAAATTTACCCTCATAATTTTTACCTAACTAAATAACTTTAGGTGGCTATAGATTTTTCTTTTTTTGGAAGGCAAATGTCCGATTTCTCAGACTCTTTAGGTTAGGTTTACTCGCGATGTTTTTAGTAAGGACAATCGACTAGGATGAAATTGCGGATTTTTTATATATTTCTTATTATAACCTTATTTGTTAAAGTAACTATTACTTATACATATTATTATTATCTAGACTACTATATATAAAAACAGAAAACACATCAAAACCTTTGACTTCATATAAATGAATACCTACGTGAAATCGTATGACCACTATTGTATAAAAATCCATTGTGTGGTATGGCGCCTTGAATAGCGATAATACAGAGCTTACTCGTATAAAAGAATGAGAATTGAAAATATATTATTAGAATTATTTAACAAAGCTATAAAAATATTGAAATATCAGCCTTGGATTTTATCTCCTTAATATGACTGATGGGTCATAAGTATTATATTGGTACCACCTACCGATCGTGATTTAAACGTTCAAAAAATTATTATATTTTGTAAGTTCAATTCGCATCCAGGTTAAGTGGTAGGCAACGATATTCCTTAATTACCGTATTATAACAATAGAACAATTATCCGTATTAAAATATTTCTTATTTCCTATTGCTAGGCAAATACTCGTAAGGTGCGTCCTCCCATTTACGGAACCACATGCATTAGTTGACAGAGATAGAAAGTGTCATTGGTGGAAAATCGTTAGTAGCATCAATCCCTTAACTCAAGTGTTAAGTCGATGTGAATGAAGACAGCATAGAAACGAAAATTCTTTAAATAAACTGTAATTACAATTTATTATAGGACACTATGGCACAGTCTCGCGAACCGTGTGAAAGTGCTCGTTCTTTGCTTCCAAATCCCTATAAATTGTGGCAATAAAAATCATTACATCATTCTATACGTATGTATGACGCATGAGAAATAATTGTATAATATGTATTCGGAAAAATCCTAAGTTGAGCAATATTGTGCTGAATTTGGGTTCTCTTAACGCCTCTTAGGTACCTTTTTATGAAAGTATGTTTTGAATATTTCCGTCTCATGTGTTTAATTGAAAAAACAAACATATATACAAAATGTGTGACCGTCAAGGTATTTAATACGTTACGTTTATATAAAATACTCTTAATTATAGGCTTCTCACGTCTATTCCTCTGATGATTTTTGATGCTTGATTCCAACATATGACGTGATGAGATTAGTTTCCAGTCTTGGAAGAAAACCTGGACGTAGTTTTTGTGTTGAGTTGAATCGATCACCTTTTACTGACACCCTACAGCAGCTGCTTTAGACTAAACACAATCCAATTACAACATCACTCGAGGGAGATCCAAAGCTGCAGAAAGTTAAAATTATTTTTACACCATTTAGGCAACTACAGCAAATGTTACTAGTAATATAAGAGCAATACAAATAATTATGTAAAGCAATCCTCTTAGCTAGTGAGAGATCTTTTTATTAAGAAACTATGATGTAGGCAGCCTTCAGTGTTGCCACAGCTGTAGTTGCGATATTTTTACGTTCGTATTTACCGAAATATTATTATAAGATAAATTCTAAATTATAGATCGCTCAGTTAGCATATTTCCATGGCATGGCAAAGTCATTAAACATTGTGTAATTCAGCTTCATCTTTATTGCTATGATAGGCTGGTTAGCAATGATTATATTAGATTTATAGTTGTTTATATTTATAAACATTATATTTATATTATATACAGATTTTATATCGGATTTTTATAGGTTGTGAGCTGTGCCTGACACTTCGTTTTTTGAGTAAGCAAATGTGATTGATACTTACAAATATATTTTATAATAATATTTTAGTATAGGTCACGTTTTAATCTGTAGAAAAGGAACTATCTGGAATTAGCTTCCGGTCGGCGTCAACTACGTTCAACTACTCGGTATATGCACACAAAATGCGTAGGTAAAAACGTATTATCTAACTAAAAAATATACATCACAATTTTTATTAAACGAAAAGATTTTAACACACCCTAAGAAAACTTACAGGCTTAAATGAATTGAAATTTAAAGGGACGTACTTGGTAATTTGATGCGACGGTACATTATCTAATGCAGAACCAGGTATCATTTACTGTTACTGACCTATCCCTATTTGCGGATAAAGATTAAGCAGAAACGAATTCACGATAGGTATATAAAAATGATAAAATGCTAGTGGCATGTCCTAGTTGGCCCCCTAATAATACAATCCTTATTAGACTATCATAACTTCTCATCTACCAAACTAGCTTAGAAGTTTAGTAAATAAATTCGGGGAAATTATATTAACAGGGATCAATATGTAATCCACAAAAGATAGCTCGATAGCCTGATTGAAAAGACATTTAACTAAAAGGTTTTCTTTCCGTTAGAGTGCTTAAAAATTTGATCGTTGATCAATACAATTCAATTAAAATAACAATTTGAATATTTTGTAGTTAACAAGAAACTATTCCTTTTTGAAAAATCGTTTCATTGACGAATGTTTCGTCGATTATGTGGATCTCTCAGTTTCGTCATATTTTTACACATTACGAGCAATACTTCTGAATTTAATCGGGATTAATAATGGCGATATGATGCGTTGATTTATAGGCGAGCGCTGTTTAAAATAAAATTATTTTACTTGGTTAAAAGTAATCTTGCATAAACGGGGGTAATTGGATATTTCTTTTTATGATTCGGAAAGAAACGTTAAAAAAATTGTGAAATCGGTTCACTATACTTATAGGATTATTTTAAATAAGATACAAATCTTTCATTATAATATTAGTATAGATTTTAGTATTAGTATAAATGTTATTAAGTTGTGGTTAAATTGTAACACAACGACAAAAGTGTAAGTGGGAGGCTTTTGAAGTATAAACATTACGTCAGACAAGTTTCCGGTGTAAAATTCATATCATAATCATTAAAATTAAAAATGTTTCCTCGTAGATATCATTAAAGCTTCCGTTGACTCAAATACTGATGTTTCTTAAGAAAATATCCGGGTGAAGGTTATAATAACCTTATAGTTAAGTTATTGTAAGTAATTATCAAAATATATAAGAAATTAAGCCACGGTCAATAAATTGACTTGTACAAAGATTGCGAAAATTTTCTAAGATGAAGCATTCCTATTTGTAATTATTTTAATTACATTCCAATCATGAATACGATGAATTTTATGAATGGCTTCTAATTACCTTATTACAATAATTGCGATGCGTGTGTCAGGGCTGGTAGTGATGTGAGAAATTATTATTTATTTACATTTTTATTTGAATAACGGATGACTGCTTCTCAAAGGCGTAGACACTGCATTTCCTCTCTTGCTTTGTCTACCCTCGTGTCATTGTCTATGCACAGGTTCCGGTTGTGGGAGCTTTTAAAGTTCTGTTCACGTTGAATAATGTTCTAACTGGTCCAGCATTTTATAATAATAATATAAATGAGTCTATAAATTTTCTTAATGGTAATCAAAATTATCTTTTAATTGTAATTTCTATTTGGCTCAATGTTTCCAAATGAACTAAAATAGATTTCGTAGTTCAATCGTTTTTTAGATATAATTAGACATTGAGATATATAAAGAGTAAAGACTAAATAAAGAGTACCTACAGCTGTTTAGAATAACATTGATATTTTATACTTAGTCCAATAATTGCTCGTAAATCTCATAATATGACATGACTTTTCAATGGAAAAGTTATCAAATGTTACGTATAGAAGAATATAAATCATGCAGGAAATTTGCAATACATTGATGTAAATCAATGCCTTGGAAAGAATAATAATGATTGATTTTCAAATACAAAGAGGAAATCGAATGAGGTCAATATAAAATACCAATTGGTGTTTCATCAGATAGGGTCTAAATCGCAATTCTTTGAGTTGGCAGATACTCAAATAATTATAAATTCAATAAACGAATAAATTGAAATTCAATTTTGTATAAGTTTCTATATTTTAAAAAGCTGTTTTTTACGTAGTATTAAATAAATATCATGTTTTCATTATAAATTAATCAGTAGATTCACATATTTTTATATACGTATAGCATTCAAACTGCGTATCTGTAAATTAATACAAAAACTCAAACTAAAAAATAAAATTATGATTACAAAAAGATAGAATGGTGCAAGGTTTGGACTTTATTTCATTTAAATCAGAGAAAACACTATGGATATTTAAAGATTATTTGTAATTCATCAAAAAATGTAGAATAATGTCACACACGTTAAAAGTCATCAAACGATGTTACAAATTCATGCGCTTTTAATCCATCTCATTTAATTAGATGATATTAATGATATTAATTTTAAAACAAACTTATTGCCTGATTTTTTATGAAATGTTTTGTGTATAATCTTTAGCGATACTATTATCTTCATATGGTAATTAATACCCAAAATATGTATTAACTTTCGCTAGATTGGGCTTTACGAATTTTTTTTTCTTTCGTTTTTGTATTAAATAATAAAATGGTCTTAAAATTATATTTATTTATAAAATTAGAAATATAATACTTGAAATTACCAAACGTCGAATTGTAAACCTGCTCCGGTTTTACCGGTTCATTGATGGAACCTTGTTATAATATTAGATAGATATTTTAACAAGTTTTAGTACCTCTTTGGTATGTACACAAATTTTAATAGCACACACGCGTGTATTACGCTTTGCAATTTAAGCATAATATCTCGAGACGATGCAAAAACCTATAAAAATTTATGTAAACTGTGATTAAATTACATTATGTAAAATTAATTAAAGTACTTACTTAATTTTTTAAAGTTATTCCTATTTGGAATAATCTATTTATTCATGAATAAACCAATATGATAGTACTGTACAAAGTATTTATTTCGTGTTTTTTCTTTATACTTATTTTTTATAGTACTACACAGTTGTGTAACTGAAAACTCATAAGCTTCTGAACTACATGTAACATCAGAAGCCTGGGATACGTGGTCTATTATTAAGTTTATAATAATAATATATTTACTTATTATACCTTCATATAATTATAATTATAGTAGTTTTTTAATATTGTGGATCTGTGATAACCGCAATTTAGCAAGTTGATAAATCTTTGCTCCACCCGAGGATTTTATGAAGCTAACGACGGCCGCGCTTTCAAAGATTAAAGCAATTTAAGCAGAGAATAATGTTTTATAACGTTGAATTGCCCCTTACATAATAAAAAAGTTGAACAAGGTCTTATCTATACTGGGTGAATGGCGTTACAGTGATCTAGGCCAAAAATTCACCGCAGTGGATTGACCACTTTCACTCTTTACCGACCACACACTAATCCAATTTGACTGCATTTCGTATGCTAGTACATTCGTTTTGGCTTCACATAGAGATATTATTGACTGCCTTTTCTAGGTCAATACTGTGAAAAATTCAACAATGTAGACAATGTTCCTGGCGAATGGGAATGGGAACTGGAGAATGAGAGTTGGCTCAGTAGGCAATCGACAGTATGTTCGTTGATTACAGCCTCTATGATCAACTACACTAAAGTGCATATGTAAGGAATCTAGTTGGCTGGGACATATCGATTTTTGGGTCTTTGAAATGTCGGTTTATTATTCTTCTCAGTTATTTTGCCGAATAAAACTTTTAATGTCTCAATTATACAATCATTCGTTTTCAACAAAAAATAAAAATCTTCTTGCTTATAGTTCTGACTTTCAATTATTATTTCGCTTTGAATTTAAACTTTACGTTACTTTTGTCAAGTATTCATATACGTTAATAATTAATATGACCATTTATCGGCTAGCAAGTAACAATTGCGATTTGCATAGTTTGCTATCCGTATTATTATTGAACGACGCATTTCCTTTTCGTTCTATCGCTCACGTAGAGCTTCCTAGTTAACCATACAAAAATATGTCGTAGATTTTACGTAATCTACGTGCTACAGCTCCAGGTAGCAGCGTCTATGAATAAATTATATTTCCTAGCCAATTTTCCTATATTATTATTTTAACAATTATTATTTATAACTTTATATATAAAGATACATCTCGAGATAACAATGACCAAATCGGCTTTTATTAATCATGTCAATACGATTGCTACCTATTGTCCGAGAAACTTCGTAAGTGACAAGTCTCAGTGACAGTTAATGACTGGTTTTTATATGACACGATTGTTTATACGATACGGCTTATATCATCAGTAAGACTATTCTGTAACCCTTCGCCACTATAATTAATTGCAAATTCCATCAAACGATAATTTCTCTGCAATTATTTTAATAAATAAATACTGATACGTAGATGTGCCATCAAAAATGTTTTAAAGATGATTGCTATTTCCATTATAGATAATATATAAGATAATGTTGAAACTCTACTACAGACTTAAATAATAAAAAGGTGAAAGTAGTGCAACACTACAATATTTATTATTAAAAATAGGTTTATAACGAGTGAAGGCCCTAAAGGAAAAATACATTGTAACCACTTTCGTATAAGATATGACCTTAGTAACGGTTGTTATTTACTTTTTGATGCTGTTACTCTTGCGAAAACTCTAGTCCGAAATATTGTGTTATAAATTATTTATTTATTGCTTATAATCTTATTTTTCCTCCTGAATTCCTCCAATCTACAACTCTCCTACTGTGCAGCAAAAATACCCCACTTCAAGTAATAAAAGGGTGGTAGCACCACAAGATTATTTATTATTATTATGTAATATAATGTTTAAACACACTTACGAATTATCAAGGGTTTTCTGCTATATTAATTATTCTTGTCATACTTAATATAATTTACTTTAGTCCACAAATCTGTGAACTAAGATTATGTAAAGAGTGAAAGTAAATTTACTTGAACCGTAACGATTGTAAATATAGTAACTTTATACGCATCTAACATACGACTGTTTAACAATACTTGACCCCGTAATTATAGTATATCTTAAAAATATTTAGACAAATCTTTACCTGATCTAGGACTATATAATTAATCCTCTATTCGAATTATCCTCCATTAAATGTTTTCGTAAATATAACTTTTCTATACAAATATAAATACAAAAATACTATTATCATCATATAAATAGGTAATTAAGCCGTAATTTATAAGAAATTTATTGAAATACAAATCTATTTATATCTTAACCTTCAGATTTGAAGAGAGAAACTTAAAGTATGTAGTTAGTAAGTTAAGTTAGTATTAATTGTATGCCGTCAGAATAACAGCATTTAACTTTTTTACGACACGTTTTAACACAGTAATAATGTGTATTTACTATCAAAAAATTTACAAACGATAGAATATAAACATGTCAACATTAGATAAGTTAAATTATAGTTGAAGATCTCCTCTAAGAGATTAATATACGGTTTGGTAAAGGTCCTAAGATTACCTAAGCTATATATTCATCAATTACAATGCGTCTCACGGCTCTCACTAAGTGCTGGGCGTTTTGTAAAACACCTTACACCTCAATCGATTTGCGACATAACGCTTTACCCAAAACCAATTTAAAACCTATTGCGTGAGATTTAATGCAAAGATATATTTAGTCTTATTATATTGTATTGCATAAGATATTCACCCAGTAACTGTTATTTCACTGTTTTTTTTATTAGCACTGTTTTCAGAGTGGTTTCTGGACTACGTTGCTTCATCCCGTCAGAATAGTTAACAATGTAGTTCGACTGATTTGGTATTAATAAAGAGCGTATGATTTTAAGGTTTGCTTCGATTTTATTGTGTAAGTGCATCATAAGATTTGCTTTAGTTTATGCAAGCGTGAAAATTTAATGACATACGGTTATATCCGGTTTTATTTAAATCAGTATACCTACTGAAATGTGCGAAAAAATATCAGAATATTTTTAATATGGCTGATCTTAAAATTGTAGTAACAAGTATATAATAGTGATTAATTTACAGAATAATTAGGACTGGGGAACAAACAAGTGAGCTAATGTAGAGATATTAAATGTAGACAGCTATACCTACTCGTACAATCTCTGTGCGTGGTTACAGCACACGATATTTAAGTCGCATCTCCTGGATTGATTTCTAGCAAAAGGTTATAGTCTCAAGACGGTATATCATCTTGAAAAATACAAACAAGTAAACTTTTTACTTTATAGACTCATAAATAAAGGAACCCTTCTAGAAATTATCAGAAGCCTGCCGACGCTATTTTATAGTATTAAAAAATATATTTGTTAATCGGAATATTTTTATTTAGTGCACTGGGTTTCTTTTCTATCCTTGAACTATAAAACATTTTTTTTATATTAAACAAATAAGTCAATACAATTGACGTGAATTTAGCATTTGACTTATCTAAAGTATTTTTGTCTCACATCAAAGAAACCTGAGTAAGTCTAATTTCATGATTGGATTTTCTTAGACAAAGTTGCTTATGTAACGGCTTAGTACGGCTACTAGCGTTAGATGAAGTCACGGACATTTATTCGCAAACCGAATACAGAATGCCCACATTACTGTGTACCGTATGTACCTATTGGTCGCAGAGGGATATTTACGGTCAAGTTTTGTCTCGATAGCAACAAATTGAACAAGAAAATATTTATAGGATTTCGACTTGTGCCTTACAAAGTGTGTGTATAGTGGGAGCTAAATATATTAAAGAACCCCGAAGTCATCTTGCAAATATAAATAACTAGCGGCCTGTCCTGACTTCGAAAGGCTGGACATATAGAAATATAGTATGTATAATAATATTCTTTAGTTATATGTGAAAAGACAGCTCATATCAATCACTTAATTCATACAGACTATACTCACGTATATTCGATTAACAATGCGATTTCTGTAAACTGTCAGACAACGTATTTAAATTTAATTTTGCGTGATTCTTGCGTTTAGATTAACATTCATTATAGCACATTGTCAAATAACTTTCATATATCCTGTACAGTGTTGAAAACATGAGTATTTAGCGATTGAGTACGTTGGCTCTTAATGCCTTTGGTTTTCCTTCAAGACCCACACGTCCTTTCAACGAAACATGCTAACCTAGCATAAATAACGTTTAGAAGAGCTTTTATTTATATATCAAAACGCCCTTTTCCCCGGGGTGTGCTGTTTAAGTATTCTGTTGGTCTTTTATATGTTGACGTAACATTAATTAATAATTTCGTTTGTGATTTGACTTTTTTAGGAAGGGTTTTATAGAGATCCCGGTTGGTCCCAATCTGATTAAATTTGTATCATATTCTTCGCCTCTAGTAGTGTAGTGAAATTTATATGCCCATATTCTTTCGGCATAGAATATGTCAGTTGTATGTCAATAAGTTTTTGACACACGGGTTTAGCACTAAGTTTCGGTAAATATTCCTAATATTTTACTAATATATAATTTAATTAGTAAAACATTGGCATTTAAATTTTCTAAATTATATGAAATCGCTTAGTCGCCTTAATTGTTTGCTTCCGAAGCGATTACTGCTAAACTGTTTATTATTGTACTTTACAAATTCTTTGAACCTTGACAACCTTTAGCCTTTAAGAGATTAATTACATTTTTAAACTTTTCCAATATAATTGCTAATTAATACATGCTTTGGGTTAACATTAAGCGATCAATGAAAGGGATATTTCATTTAACGCTAATGGCTTTAAGGATTTATAAAAGGCTCTGTGTTTATTTATTCTTTATACCATGAATGTGTTGTAGCTGGGGTTAAAAGGGGTTATAATAAGATAAACCTACTCTTTCATGGTCCCATTATAAGGAAAGTATGTGAAATCTGTTTTTACTAATATTCCAAAATTGAAAAGTTCGTTTTGTGTAACACTCTAATTACAATTGAATAATTATTGTGTGTTAGATACTCCATTTACCGTAGGCTACTAGTATTTTATATCATGGAATAGTAGTAGTGTTACTTTGATATAAATATATTCTAACGAAATCCTTTCCTTCCGAAATCCAGAAATCCTTATTGAGATCATTTTGTTGCTGCATAAATGGTTAGTAAATCATGTATAACCAAATTATTCATTTTTTAAACTTTAAAAAAGATACGTCACATTTTTGAGGTTGGATCACTGTAAGCTTTTATTGGGTAATCAAATTTGGTCTAGAATAATAATTATTTATTTTTAAAAAATAGGTCAATTTGGTCTAGAATTTTTAGAAAAATGTTTTGTAACACGATAAAATTCCTATCAAAACAAATGAGCTACTCAGCACATGTAAATACTTGATAATAATAAATAACTAAATATCTAAGATTTAGCAATTATTTAAAATTATCAGTAGGAACCTTTACGCGGTAAAGGAGTGGGATAATGATGTGTCTCTGCACTGGCTAGTGTAAAAATATAAATAATCTAAAATCGTTTACTTGAAATTTCTTTCCCGTAGCGTTACGCAAAATCAATTATAGTCACTATTATCTTTAGTGCCTATATCTAGTTAGGAAATTCGATATTAATTTTATCATCAAATAATGTACCTACACATAGTTTGCTCAATGTACAGCTACACAGCTTGTGTGGAATAAAATATCCATAGAAGTCATTGTGTGTACTAGAGAATAAACAATAATTAGGTACAAATACCTGTTAGAATGATTATTATCCAATTACCAGGTAGCACACAATATAGATAAAACAAAAATTTGATCCTTAGCAGAATTATTTTAACGATTATATGAGGACTCAAATAAAATAATAAAAATTAAAAATTTAATGATTGTTAGCAGTACCAACGCACTTTTCCTTTGAAATTTGTTACTATACATAGTATACAAAAACAATTTTTTAATGCGCTACTTATACGTGCAGAAATTAGTCTATACTATAATATATGGGTTCCTACCAAATAGCTATAAATAAATATAATTTATCCGTTTCATGACTGCCTGTATCGTTCACGTTCCTGTAAGTATGCCATCAGTATTACAACTACAGAAACAACTATAAAGTAGATAAAATTTAAATATTCGTAAATAAACGAGTGGAAAACTTTTTTACGATGTAATTATTAAAAATTTATGCTGTAACTTCTATAACTACTGTGTCACTTAATAGCGCGAAGTTTTAATGGGATTTTCATTACTTGTTATTATTACTGAGTAAAAACGACTGTTATCGCTTTATTTTTAAATTAGTTTACCTTAGAATAATCTACCCCTTTATCATTAACGTTTTTAGGCCTTTTTTGGGGCCTATAAATAGTAGACCTGTAATAATTATAGAACCTAAACCCGTAAAGATTATTTTAGTCTATCTTTCTACTAGTATATTTTATAATCTAGTCTAGAGTTTCGAATCAGAACCCCGGCTTATCTCGAAGTGCTCCCGGAATCTAGAGGGCACGTTTCACCCGTCCTCCTTTTATATCCAGCTATACAGCGGGAGGTTTCATTATCCAGATCTAGTTTCTAGGATTAAATGTTTAATTCTGTTTTAACAAAGCACTGATTTGTCACACATTAAACACAATTTGAATTAAAGACACGAAACTGTGTTCGCTTATAATTTGTGTGTTTTTGTAACATGGAGTGTGTTGTTTAAAGTATCATTATGCTAATATAATTTTATAGTAGATAGATTATCGATAGATAATAAAAATATAATTATAAAACCACGATTGTTGTCTATGTAAAATAAGTTTCAAGAAAATTCATTAAGCTTCCCTGAAAGCTCTTCTATCTAAGACCACTTAATTCTCAAGCGAACATAAGTAGTAATAACAAGTTGCTAAGAAACTTGAAGAAAGCTAAACAACGATTAAATGCTATTATTCAGATTTAATCTTTGTTTATAAGTTATATTACTTCCATTATCGTAATACCTTTAAAATATACGACACATATTTGTTCGTTTTAAATAATACAAACCAATAAATGTAAATAATATTTGCCGTGGTCCGATGAAATATATATTAACCGATATTAAAATAATAAATGTTATATTATATTAAATATTAACAACTTATATAGCAATTTGAGCGTATTAAAATCATAAACATAATTTCTACTTATGTGAAGCGAGGTATGTTGAAAATTGCAGTAGTAATGTAAATTGTATGTGACAAAGGCCCGAACGTTAACGATTAAAATTCACGAAGAAATAGCAGCTCAATAACATTTTTCTTAATAGGGGCCGTTAACGTATTATGTAAGCACTATAAGGGGGAGGAGGGGGTCGTTGATTTTCTTATTTGGTGATTACGTCAACAGTAATTATTCTCTTTTTTACACATATTACCCACACAGAGGATTCGTAGAGGAACAGGGGGGGGGGGGGGATAAATTGCCGTAAATCTGCTTACGTAATACTTGAACGGCCCCATAGGTAAGGTGATGTTATTTTTGAAACCAAGTCCAACCAATCGGACACAGAACAATGTAAGGAATGACCCACCTCAAACATTCATAAACCATTAGTCTGCGTAAAGAAATTCTGTACCAACATGTTATAAAGTGTATGTCAGGCATATACACCTGACATACACTGTCTACTTTTTGAATCTAAGGCAGGTTTCCTCACGATGCAATCCTTCACCGTAAGACCCAGTGTTAAGTTAAGAAATAATAGTATTGAATGCGATGTTAATCTCATAATACCTCAGCCGTATACAGGTATAGTTAAAACAGGATGGGAAGTAAAATTAATTGATTTTGAAGCTTTTGTCTTCCGAGGTTTAATTACTTATAAATCTTTGATTCTTGTAATTACCTCTTAATACTATTGCGTAATTGTAATTGCCAAAGAAAAATGCGTTCCATTCCAAAGTATTATTATTATGTACATTAGAATTACAGAGTATACCACATATAGTTCACATATAATTAATTACGAAACGTGCCTAGTACGATATTTCATTAAAAAATATGCCTTCATTAAAATATTCACCTTGAAATATTTACGCAATTTAGCGAGATATTCAGAGTTCATATCAATGATTTAAGATGAGATGTAATCAAATATCAAGGTCATACCATCACCGTTACTTTTGTAAAACAGGAAGTACTGGTTGAATGCCAAAGATGTATTTTCGTTTCTGTACTAATCTATGTCTATATATAAAAGGGGTGGAAATCTAAATCGGGTTAGAAATGTGTATAGATGAGCTGTAATCAAAAATAAAAATAAATAAATAAATTAGTGGCGCTACAACCTCTTTAGGTCTTAGCTTCGGATTTCTGAATTTGAATCATGATCATTTTTCAATCTAATAGGCAAGTAGGTGATCAGCCTTTAGTGCCTGACACACGCCGTTGACTTTTTGGGTCGTAGACATGTCGATTTCCTCACAATATTCCTTCACCGTTCAAGTGAACCTACTACCTGAGGGATGAGAGTTGCACGCTGAAGCCACTAGCCAACACTGCTCATATATATATGGAGATATAATATAGAAACTCTTAACCCTACCGATCTTATTTATATAATCTGTCAAATTCGTTGGAAAATAATATTAAATCAAAATGAATAATAATTTAATTTAATCCCAGAGAAATTAAATCAGAGTCTTTCCACGTGACACATAATCGTATGGAAAATAAACTGAAATGTGTAGTAGGCCTTGAATACACCAACAGAACGGGAAATACATATGTATTAAATAGTCAACCAAGGTTATACATATGATTAATGAGCTACGTTGTGAGTGCCTTTGACCCCGCTTGCCCAAACGAGCCTGCGGTTATGGGAATAAAGAAGATATTTGCCTAGCATTGATATTTTCACGGCCGTATATATATTTCTCGTAGTCGCTATTACATTATATTTTTACATTATGGACAATAATGTACAGTTTAATATTCATTCTTTTGTGAAATGTCTTTGTGAACGGTCTTTCAAAACTAAAAAAATTTAGAGTCAATGTGTTAAGAATATTTATGCAAGCATAACATTGTATTTAATTGCTTTTTTCGTCAGCGCGTATTCTTAAGAATAAGTTTTAGTAAAATCGAATGTTAGCGTGCAGAGCCTGTTAGGAAGCTGCCATGTCAAAGTCAAAAAAAACGTCAATATTTTACACATAGCGCAGTACTTGTCTATACTTTGATTGGTAGGAATTTTTTAATGTGAAACGTCATAATAACTATCGATTATATTTCTTTTCCGTAGAACAGGCGGCAAACGGGCAGAACGCTGACCTGATGTTATGTGATCCCGCCGCTTCTTAAAAATTTGTACTACGTGTGTTTTTGCCGAGTTCTCTTGCCAGTTGTTCATATAAAAAATATTTCGACCGGAGTTATTATCAACGCCCATGCACGATGCTACTCGCCATGACATACACCATCTGCTGGTGTTACATATAAGTAGATGACCATGACATTCGATTAAAAAAAACTAATTTATTCGACACTTAGTTCAAGTTTTCCTTACAGGAAAAACTGTACGTTTTAATATGAAGCCTCCAATCATTTCGCATAATATTTATTTGAAAAAAATCTTCAATTGTCAATATGTCCTTAAAATATAATCATTAAACCCAAGTACTACTTCCCTCGTATGACGTATGAAAATAATATACAAAATATCTTTTAAGATGGCTTAAATAATGTCGCTTTGATCGCATTCAATGAAGATAGCAATTTTCTTTACGCCTCCAGGGTTCCGCCTCAATAGGTAAGTGGTTAACTGAAATGCTGTATCAATACAGTCTAGTTCTTGGTAACAGTAAAACACTTATAAATTGTACAGCTGTATAGGCCTAAAAAATAAATAATAACTATTACTAAGTAAGCATAGCAAGCGTATGAGTAAAGTATTAACTTAATATTTTATTACGTACTTTTAGTAAGTATTTTTTATAATAACAAGTTAGTACAACATAAATGGCAGGGCAAGGCACGTAGCCCGTTATACAGATGACAGATGGTCTAAAACAAATGGAATGGACTTTTCCAAAAGGAAAAATCCTTTGTTCCTACAAAGGCCGACCAATAGTGGAACCACAGGATCGAAAAGGTAGCTGGAAAACATTGGATGATGATGACAAAAAATAAAATAGGGTGAATAAAGTTGTTTATAGAATTTTATTTATATCCATTTTTGTCCATATGTAAATAAGATGTAGATGAATCTTTATTAATATTATTCTCATATTATTATTTACTATTATTACCACCAGTGGCATTTTGCATTTCTAGTCTCTATTAATGCTATAATTAAACAACCCCTAAGTGAAAATATCTGTATAATGTTAATTTTAGTTCAGCGTGGTTTTAAACAACTAGGCTCGCTAATAGTTTTATCGTGTCCGTGCATTTGTCACTTAGGGAAATGGCTAAAATGACGTTTATTCTTATTTGTTACAATAATTAAAATAAGAAAAATATGTATTATAGCGATCTTTTAATGCTTGATTTTTCTTTTTGCACCTGAGACAGAAGAAATATATAAATGGTACTTTGCTAAACAAAGATTTTATGAAACTTTGACTGTGTGACGTCAATGGGCATTAACTACTATTACAAGATACCAGTTTATTATTTTTATCATAGGCAAGCATCTGATAAGCCGTCCAGCCTAGACGGACATGCTGAGGCACGATCTATAAATATAATAAAAGATATTTTGTAATGGAACGATATATTTTTATATTGAAAACTTATGCACCCCATGTGGCGTATTTAGAACTTTTGCGAAAATGCCTACCTCGCCGTATTTTTCCTTTACCGTAGTTACGTACAAAAAGGTAACTCTAGTTGGGGAAGGTGCACGGCCGTGCTAAAACACACGACCCAAGGATTATTGAACCACTAAGTTAACACTGCTCATGATAGACCAGATGATACAATAAAGTCTTTTAAAAAACCCGACTGGCCCACAGTCGGAGATGATTGAACGTACACAAAAATCCCCTATACGTGTAGTAAAACCTCCTTAGAGTTTATTTTTGTATTCGTTTAAAATTATTCTGTTGTTAATAAGGGAATGCTGGTTACTAGTAATTAACACAATAATTATGAGATGTCGTATTAAGTAACATTGTATCAAATTGCTGTTCCCACATAATAATATAAGGTAGGTATATTATTACAGTTTTACCAAATGTAATTTGTGTAATAACTTTTGAAATAAAATTTGTTTGTTTTCTATTTATCCATTTTGAATAACTGTTTGGGTGAATATTGTAGATAGTCTACATTTGTGTCTAAATAAGAGATTATTTATGTATTTAATTAGGTCTCGATGAAGCTTTGAGCATTTCCATTGGTAGAGCCTCGAAACCTATTAATTAAACGTGCGAAGTCTAGTTCTATTAATGTTTTCGTTTATATATTTTTTACTTAAATACTTTTGCTAGATGAGATGAATAAAGAAATGTATACTTTTATTCTAATTCTATAAGGATTTACTTTTAAGTACTATGATAGCATAGTAATATAGTTCTAGAAATATTTTCTGGTATTCACGGCATTCTTTTGGTAAATAAAGGCCCATTTTTCTAACTTATCATTGCGTATATGGAAAGGAGTGATTCACAAACATATTCAGAGTAGTCTATTAAATTATATTTAGTAGTTGTTTAACATTATTATATCTGTTGGATTGGTACTACGAATATTATAATGCCCGATTAATAAACGCCTGATTTAAAAAATTAACAGCAGGTGGACCTTATCTTACGACCTTACTTTTATCATGTAATTATTAATATAAAAAATACATATTTAAAAAAAAAAATTAAGTAAGTGGTTCATTACTAAGCGTCGACGGCAAAAATACATGAGTATTTCCTCCAACTTTGTTTTTGTTTTCTTTGGAGTAGAGACTCTCGTGACCCACAGGTGCAAAGGCGCATATAAAAAAAATTATGTTCACGACTGGTCCCAGTTACATGTTGGTGCTTTTCTCGTTTAGCATATAAGCATCGCAATACTGCCAACATTAAGGATACTCTGACACGGGGAACAAACTTTTTCAAATTATTTTAGTGTTATAATTAGATATTTTATTTGTTATTTTCCACGTTAGAAATATTGAAAATAATTGATTTAATTTAATTATTAATAAAGGTCGAAATTATGTTTTGTTATAATTGTCCGAGAACTAGTTTTACCCACGTTCACTGAGTAAGAAATTTATTGAAATTGTCATTGAATATGTATTAAGAAATTGACACAATGCTAATGAGCATTGCGAAAACTGGACTAAATTGTTTTATTTCTCGGTTGAAGGTAAAGGACATTCACAAATCGATAAGATTTTAGAGATTTCATAATATCGTGAAAGACTTAATTAGTAAAAAGATAGGTTGGTCTACTGTCAAAATAATAGTTTTTGTCGCTAATAATTGAATATTGATTGATTGAACACATAGTAGTTCGTAGGTTTTCTATATTAAATCGCTTCAAACTTGTAAACTCTTTAAAAAAATATATTGCAATAGCAAAAAACAATAAACAACAAATAAAATAAAAGTGGTAAGCGTATTAAAAGAGGTCTTACATTATATTAGACCAAAGACTTTGAAATTAACATTTTTTTTAATACAATAATTTTAATTTACGGACCACCCCACAAGGCACGGCCAGTGTGTGGAGAATGCGAACGGTGCTAAGGCAGCACATCGAATGCGCTCAGACCACCTTGTTGAAAAGAAAGGATAGTGAATAATGACGATAGTTGCAAGTTATAGTGAAATGTCCGTAGGGATGGAGTATTCGGTCGAGATGAGCACATTGGTATTTAAGAGCGAGTCGGTGTGGCGAATGTCATCAGTTACCAAGAGCTCACACAGCCAGGTACATCTACTGTGGATTCAGTGGCACGTTGCATCTAGCTCTTTAACAGAGTTTCTGTTTACCCCACGCACAAGATGCGCGCATTTGTGGTAAGTTGACCGGAAGTTCCGTCAGAGCCAATTTGGCGCAACCCGTTTTAAAATATTATATTTCAAAATTCTAACATAACAGTGAAGTGTTCAGTATTAAGTGCCTGTAGTCCGCCAAGTAGTGGATGATACGGGAATAAAAATTCAATAAATAACATGTAAATTTTAATGCTGTAAAACATTAAAAAGGTTCGTTAAATTGAAGTATTGGTGAAATGAAAATTAAGTTAAATCGCGTCTCATAAATAATTGCATCAGTTTTTAAATGTATACAATTACCATTTGATTGTCATGTACATAAAACTTGATGGAATTAAAGAGTTCATTTGTATTCCATATATCGTTTTACATGTAACATTGCGATTCTGACCCAAATACTAAATACTTATGTTACGCAATCGATCCATTTCAAATTGTTTACCGCGTTGTAGCCAACTCGATTACGTCATACTATCGCGATCTTCTCGCTGCGTCGATATCATCTCTTGTGAGACCACTGAACATCGTAATCGGACATTGCTCAGCTAAATTATACTAATCAATTCAGAGATAAGCTCGCCAATTAATTTGTATCTTATTATCATCTTCGCTGATTTAGAAATTCGCTGACCATTTAATACATACTAATTAAACTGTTATTAGGGTTCATTAAGACTTTGACTTTCTATTACAGATCCTTGCCTGTGTGGCACTTGCCTATGGGCGGCCTGAAGCCCCACTCGGGTACAACTACCCAGCCCCTTCAAGGCACTCAGCTCCATCAGGGAGCTATGGAGCCCCATCTCTTGGAGCGATAAGAGTTCCTTCTGGAGGCCACTCTGGCCTTTCATTCGGCGGTGTCTCTGGAGGCCAATCTGGCCTTTCGTTCGGTGGTGTCTCTGGAGCCCATTCAGGTGGATTCTCAAGTGGACTCTCAGCAGGAGGCTTCAGCAGTGGGAGTGTTTCAGGAGGATTTGCATCTGATGCCGGTTTTGGTGGTGGCTACGCTGGAGGATACTCTGGTGCACCTTTAGTACAGAAGCACATCTACGTTCACGTTCCACCTCCAGAACCCCAGGAACAGAGACTACCCCGCATCACCCCAGTTGCTCCCCCACAAAAGCACTACAAGATCATCTTCATCAAGGCCCCAACCCCTCCTGCTCCCGTTGCCCCCATCATTCCCGTTCAGTCTCAGAACGAAGAGAAGACCCTCGTATACGTTCTGGTTAAGAAACCCGAAGAACAGCAAGATATCGTCATCCCCACCCCAGCTCCCACTCAACCCTCCAAACCAGAAGTTTACTTCATTAAGTACCAGACTCAGAAGGAATCCGACGCTGCTATTGGTGGTGCTATCGGAGGTGGTTCCATCGGAGGTGGTCTTATTGGAGGTGGTTCTATTGGGGGTGGTGCTATTAGCGGTGGCTCTATCAGTGGTGGTGACTTCAATTCTATCAGCGGAGGCGCTGTTCTCGAAGGTGGTGCATCCGGTCATGGAAGCGAAATCTCTGGAGACTTCGGAGCAAGTGGTTCGGACGAGAGTGCATCAGCTGGTCACGTTTCCACCAGCTCCCAGTATGGACCCCCCGGCCATGTGGCTGGCCCACTACATTAAATCGAAATTGGCTCTAACAAAGGTGGTACGATAAAATTAAGCTGCTTAGCGAAATCAAGACCTAGATTAATGACTACAGATTGACCTGCCACTGGAAGCTCGCGATTGGACCTCTGTAAATAGTCATCACCACCAACCTCGAGCTTCTAAGACGTACCCCTTACGTCCGCCATTAACTTGTTATTAGTGCACAGTGTTGTTATTCAAATGAAGTATTGCGACTGTTATGTTTATGTATAGCTTTTTTATTTTTGTAATAAAAATTATAATGTAATGCATTTTGTGTTTGTATAATTGGGAATGTGTGGTCCGGAACATTACATCACTTCTGAAAGTAGTATTTCTGTCGTGAAAGGTATGCCCGGAGAGTAAGCAAGCTCGAAAAACTCCTTTCTCGTACGAATTGTTTTGATCTTGGAAATCTGTGGAAGCATATCGTTATATAATGTGAGATATCGGGCGAGCCTCAATCTTCATGACTGCTTGCTAATGACCACTTTAATGGATCATATGCGTAATCAAACTATAATTTGGTAATAGCTAAACGAATAATTATATACAATCACTTTGGCTTAGCGTTTGCATAATAGCTGTTAGTTTAAACGTTAAAATATAATTATCATACAGTTATTCAAGAACTTAACAGCTATATTATTGTCTCCGATTATGGACAATAGAGGAAAATAATGCGGATTTAATAAGGGTTTTAATTCTTTTTGGCATTGACTTAAAAAATAACGAGAACAAATACTTAAAACATTCTTTAACCATGCAACCAGTTTAGCTATTACATAATTTTTACACTCTGTTACCTTTAAATAGCATCTCACTTCGTCACACATCAGGAGATAGTATACGTTGTAATGTCTAACAGTGCACGTTTGTATGTTAGACATTACATGAGATATTGATAATGGAATAAATAAACCATTCTATTTATCCTTGAAATGTACTTAACACAAAAACACGTAATGTTTTATCACAAATCACACAACGCGACTGAGCATTTACTCGTATTATTTTAAATATTTTTGGAAATAAATTCAGTTGATTTTTGAGTTTATCTGTTACATAAATCTTATATAGATATCAACAAAATACCTAAAACGACAAGTCCAGTCTTTGAAGCACTTTAAATTAACGATGAGTATAACTTATACCATCATATATTGTAACCATTTAAGGACATAAAAAGAGGACATACTAAAAAAGTTAAAAACGAAACTTCATTCTTGAATTGGCAGGTTGCCGAATACTCAACCTAGATTGGGAAATTCGCTTCAATGTACTACAACCAAAAGTATCTCCAATTCAAGGACAATATAATTTGCCGTTGCAACAGAATAAGCGAAATTATTTGCTGTTTTGCACTCTTAAATAAAAGATACGTTCGTAAAAATGGTAAAGTTTTGATGGTTCATAACTTTTGTCTTGTTAGCTCGGAGTTTGAATGTTCTCTTTTTATGAATGAAATGTTTGCAAGTAGGATAAATTAAATATTTGAGTTCCGCGTATAAAAATTGCGGTATTTCTCGGATTGCAAAGAAATTGATATTAAAGTTTTCTGCAATGTGGCTTATATTAAGTTATAAGGTCTGTGTTTTTAGAAATAATAAATTAAAACGAGGAGTTAATTAAAATTGTGACTGAAGTTGTGATTAAAAATATCATTAAGTGGAGTTTGTTGAAAAACTATTATGAGATCGATGATTGTTGATTAACAGGCTTTTCATATAGATCCTGTTCTATATTTTGTACTAAATTACTTTTTTAAATTAATGGCTAAGCGTATACAGCATATTACGAGGTTCATAAAATCGAATAATGGTTTGACGTTGGCCAGTAGACCTTATAAATAAATTAAACAAACACAAAATAGCGTCACACATACTTGTACCGAAATATGTACCCGAACACAGAAAAAAATAATCCCTATAATATCTGAGACAAAAAACTGTGTTAAAACCTTTTATTCTCAGTAATTTCTTGATGTTTTGTCATTCTTATGGTAAAAGCACATTGCAGAATAAAATCACCTAGAGCACATATATTTTTAATGTTTGTGTGAATTTATAGATATATACATAAAAATATGTAGGCAACATATACGATATAGAACATTAGCAGCCATTTTAAGCTTTCTGACGACTTCGGCGGTATTTTGTCGTAAGGTTTTGCGGGATCGTATAAGCTTTTAAATTAATTGGGGAGATATCATATGTTTATTAACTGTTATTGATTCGTAGACCTAGTAAGACTAGTACAGTTCTTAATCCTGAGGATGTGAGTTCGAACTCAGGCTGAGAACTAATGTGTCTTGTATGCTCAATTAGAAAGTCTACGATGAATCAATAGCAAATTAACTAAACGTATACAAATGTGCAACTAAACTTCATATAAATTTGTAGGCATGCATATTTATATAAACAAAATCTAAACTTTCTCCTTAAATAGTGGATTCGAGAATGTTTTAGGTTTTTAATTAAATGTTTTTTTGTGTGCTAATGAGGTGTCAACGACGTTAATTTGCTTTATGCATAAAATATGTTTTAATAATTGGATTTAATAGGAGATTAAAATCTCTCCGAGATACTAATTTAAATTAAGAAGGCAAGTATATCTATGTGTGTAATAAAAAAATGTTATAAAAACACGAAAAAGAACGAAAAATAACGAAGGGTTCCTGTTTACATCTTCCTTCTATAACTATTACCTACGTATGTGTAAGAGTAATTTAATTAAAACTTTAAATTCAGGATGTCTATTCTAGGAAGTTTTTGAGGCAGGCGGTAATACCGAGCTTAAACGCCCTAGCCTATTAGGATGGAAATATTACAAAACACAGTAATGAAATCTAATATTTCAAATAATTGTGTTTTTACTCAAAACAAGTCTAGAAACCTAAACTTCCTCCTATGCAAATAATTGAAAAAGAAACATATTAAGGAATTAAAAGTCAATTTAATTCAATATTTATTATCGACTAGCTGGCCTGGCGAACATCGTACCGCCTAACAGTCGATTCTTTATTTGTTTAAAATACTTATTCTCCTATTCGGGACATCGGTCTAGCTAGTCAGATAAAAAAATTGATAAGACAACAAATACATTATGTCAAAAAATAAAAATTTACCTTCCCGGAACCCCCTCCACTAACACTTGAACTTTATGCTATGGTATTAAAGTTCAAATTGACTTTTAAGTATTATTACGAATATTTTGTATGGGAATATAGAAAAGTGTTGTTTTTTAGAAAATTTTAATTTTTGACATAATGTATTTCTTGTCTTATCAATCATCAGAATCGACTGTTAGGCGGTACGATAAGTATAAAAAAGATGGGAAAAGTTATTTCATAATGAATCTTTATCATCTTTAGAATTGTCTCAATTATATCTATGTTAAGAACGTCATATATGCTAGGGAAGTGTCTATAAGAGTTGAACAAATTAATCATAAAAGGGAAAAGGATTACGCATCATTCATTATCGGGGTACCAGAATATGAATATGAGTTATTATGTAAACCGGATAATTGGCCTATTAATGTTGAATACTGTGATTGGGTGTGGTTTCGGAGATCACCAAATAACCCAAAACGATGGAAGTAGACCTATTAAGATATGTTACCAAAATGTGAGGGGTCTTCGGACCAAGATAAAGGAATTTTATATGAGTGTCTCATCAATCTCTGTAGATTTGTTTGCAGTTACGGAAACAGGATGTAATGATTCGATAGCTGACGCTGAGTTAGTCCCTCCCAGATATACGGTATTACGATGTGACCGTGTGGATGGGCGCAAGCATGGTGGCGTATGTCTCGTGGCTTCCCCACGCCTGGAACTGCGCCGCGTAATTTTGCCCTGTGATTTGCATATTGAATCTCGCCCGTTTGAAATAGTTTGTGCAACTGTCTATTTAAAAAGTAGATTCATGTTTATGTTATGTATTGTTTATACTCCTCCAAATACGAATGATGATGAATACTTTTTATTGCTCAAAACAATTGAAGAATTTTGTTGCAAGTATGATGATGTATTAGTGATCGGTGACTTTAATTTATATTCTTGTTCAAACAATGTAAATACTTATTTTTGGAATTACTTTAGTAACTATTGTGAATTCAGTCAGTGTAACAATATACAAAATGTTAATGGCCGTCTATTAGACTTGGTTTTGAGCAAAGGTAGGGGAATGCAAAGCGTTGGGGTGTGTGAGATGGATGAACCTTTAGTACCTGTAGACGATCAGCATCCACCGCTTCTTGTGTGCGTGCGTCCACGCGTTTGGGCGGTTTCTTCAAGGGATGATGCGGCAAAAACGGGTGAGCGCTTGTTACAGTGGAATTTTAAGAAAGCTGATTTTAATGCATTGTATTCTAAGGTTAGAGAAGTGGATTGGTCTGATGTATACTCGTCTGATTTAAATCTGAGTCTCAATTGCTTCTATTATAAGTTAAGCTCTGTGTTTGAGGAATGCGTGCCAAAAAATTCCAGGAACCTAGGATACTCAAGGTATTTATATCCAAAATGGTACACAAAGGAGGTAATTAAAAAAATTAAACAAAAAGCCACGCTGCATAAGAGATACAAGGTCACTAAGTCCCCAAGAGATTACAAAGAGTTTAGCTGTTGCAGAGCTGAAGTCAAGAAATTAATTGCATTGGCTCTTGAAAATTATACTAAGGCTGTTGAATCAAATGTGATTGAAGATCCCAAGTCATTCTGGAGATTTATTAATAGTAACAGAGTCAATAGAGAACCATCAGGTATTATTGAGAACGGAGAGGTACTACCGCCGGATAGGAGTGTTAAAGCATTTGCCGAGTATTTTAGCTCTGTTTATGTTACGCAAAAGCCAAAGCTCGACGTCAGCACAGCTGTTGCCGGAGCGGGTTGTTCAAACGGGGCTGCAAGAGTCCACGTTGGGAGCTTACAGTTAAGCGATATACAGGAGGCACTTAAGCGACTTAAGCCAAAAAAGGCAGCAGGCCCGGACGGTATACCGCCTTATATCTTGAGAGATTGTGGCGTTGTACTTGCTGAACCACTGCTACACATATATAACCTGTGTCTGAAAGCAGCAACATTCCCCACATGTTGGAAAAGCAGTCGGGTAATTCCAGTTCCTAAAGTAGGATGCCGCGATAAAGTAGAACAGCATAGACCGATAGCTATATTGTCAAGTCCGGCGAAGGTGTTGGAAACGGCACTTCAAAAGTGCATACTTAATCAAGTGAGTTCCCAACTCTCAGAAGCTCAACACGGGTTTCGGTCTACGAGGAGTACCACTAGCAACCTCTTAAATTATATGGCTAATATTAGCCCAGTAGTGGACAGTGGAAAGCAGGTGGACGCTGCCTATTTCGATATTAAAAAAGCGTTTGATTTGGTCGATAACGACGTGCTTTTGCAGAAGTTTGCACAGGTAGGATTCACTCCACACTTATTGAACTTCATGGCTAGCTTTATGGAAGATCGAACGCAATACGTGGAATACGCTGGGTGTAGGTCAGAGGCTTACTTTACGAGATCAGGCGTGACACAGGGCAGTAATTTGGGACCGATGGAATTTATGATAATGCTGAATGACCTACCAAAAGTTGTCAAGAATGCAAAGTGCTTGCTCTTCGCTGATGATATCAAACTTTACATGCCCATAGAAAGTACAGACGACTGTATGCGGCTGCAGGAAGACATTGATCGAGTGGTAAATTGGAGCAGGAGAAATAGATTAGAGTTTAATTTGGCGAAATGCAAAGTCATATCTTTCTCGAGAGCACGATTTCCCACTCGATACAATTATACTATTAGTGGTCTAGTGTTAGCTAGAGTATCGGAGGTTAAAGATCTAGGAATATATTTTAATGCCAATCTTGGGTTTGCGCAACACGTCGATAAGACTTGCAAAAAGGCATACAGAAATTTAGGGTTCATATTGCGAATAGCTTGTGGCTTCACAAATATCAATGCGATTAAAATTTTATACAATGCGTTAGTCAGAAGTCACTTGGAGTGCAATGCAATGGTGTGGGCCCCATATGAGGCTAAATACAGTCTCATGCTAGAGCGAATACAAAATAAATTCACCCGGTACCTCTACATGAGACTGTATGGAGTGTATCCTTTGTATCCACTTATGTACCCGACCCTGTTTGTTCTGGGTATGGTGGGATATGACCAGCTACGCCTCAGAAGAGAGCTAGCCTTGTCGGTGTATATATTTAAGATACTTACGGGTCGGGTTCATAATCCGGACATAATGGAGAGACTGAGTCTACGGGTACCAAGTAGAAACCTGAGGCGGAAGTCTCAACTTTTGGATGTACCGCGCGCACATTCCAACTTGGTTAGCGAAGCACCACTCACGCGAACAATACACATAATAAATAAGATTTCTATTAAGGTAGACTTATTTGTTTGTACACTGGCTGAGTTCACAATAGTTGCTTCCTATATTATTAGTTATAAGATTTAGACACATAAATATATATCTGTTAATGTTTTGTATTTAGGTTAATTGGTGTGGGTAAAATATTCTTTTGTTCTATCGAATTAGTTATCACTGTAAAGGTAGAATAATTATATGGAAATAAATAAATATCGGGTGTTTTTTTTAGAGGTATAGAACTTTAAATTGCAATAAAACAACGATGGATTATTGGACTGACATGATTTTTTTTTATTTGAATGATAATCTTGTGGCATTTTAAATATGATTTCTGGCATATGACTGCCACGGCTGGCTCGGCTATAGTCCAATCTGGACGTCCAATTTTCACGTCCGTTGTTCCCGATTTTCATAAGCGAATTTTGTTTAGCGATGAAGCACACTTCTGGTTAAATGGCTACATCAACAAACAAAACTGCCGCATTTGGAGTGAAGCTAATCCTCAAGTGTATGTCGAAACACCGTTACATCCAGAAAAACTGACTGTTTGGTGCGCTTTATGGGCTGGTGGCAGCATTTGTCCATACTTCTTCAAAAACGATAATGGCCAGAATGTTAAAGTCAATGGTGATATATATATGTGATGGTATGTGTGGTGGTATAGAGACATGATTACTAAATTTTTCATTCCTGAATTAAAAAAATTATGATGTCCAAGAGCTGTGGTTTTAACAAGACGGCGCAACATATCACAGCTCGTGCCACAATCGATTTACTGAAAGACACCGCCTAATTTCTTGTTTTTGACCTGTGAATTGGCCTCCAAGATCTTGTGATTTAACACCGCTAGATTATTTTCTGTGGGGCTATGTAAAGTCATTGGTCTATGTGGATAAGCCACAAACGCTTGACCATTTGGAAGACAACATTCGCCGTGTTATTGCCGATATACGGCCACAAATGTTGAAAAAAGTCATCGAAAATTGGACGTCCAGATTGGACTATATCCGAGCCAGCCGTGGCAGTCATATGCCAGAAATCATATTTAAAATGTATTGCCACAAGATTATCTTTCAAATAAAAAAAAATCATGTCAGTCCAATAATCCATCGTTGTTTTATTGCAATTTAAAGTTCTATACCTCTAAAAAAAACACCCGATATTATACATATGTACATACGCAGGTTAACATTTCCCCCTGCACGGCTGTCGGCGTGACAATCACTTCGATGATATACGTGACAGGAGAGGGAATGGCGTCAAGAAATCGAAAGTGATTCGTTTTGCCTACGGATTTTCCTTGTCTGATTCAAACACATTTGTAATCGGTACGTCGTCGTTTCAATTGAAAAAACAATCCTTTGAATTATATAAATAATCGTGTCCATTGCATCTATATAGATAATGAAAAGCTTATTTAAACGCACTATTCTTAGGAACTAATGGCACGAAAAAATAATATTTTAATGGTCCCTTTAATGTGGTTGATTACTATAGGTACATATATACACACCTCGTGTGGAGCAGAAATGTTAGTATTATAATATTTGTTAAAGGTGGGCGGTTGAAAACTTCAATTGCCGGGTATCTTGCGCTAGTCTAAAAAGTTCCTCGACGGATGTGATGCCGGTCTACCCCCGTACGTTCCGCAACCACGACTTCTTCCTTCTACCAGCCGGTCTCTTGAATTTAGTTTTGCCCATCATTAAGTTACAACAAGTCGAATCGGTGATGATGCAAAACATGTCCGCGATATGCGACTTTCCCTATTTTTACAGTTTGCATAAACTTTCGTGTAGTCCCGATTCATTGAAGGACTCTTTCATTCGTCACTCTCTAGATCCAGCTGAAGCGAAGCATGCCACAGTTAAACCACATGTCGAATGCTTTGAGGCGTCTTCTTGTGTCTTCTCTAATAGTCCATGCCTCACAGTCATATAATGCTGGCCAGATGTAACAGTGTAAGTGTACATGGTACATTTTTCAGTTGATGAAAGTAGCATGGGGCATTTCGACTCTATCTCTACCTTTGGTAAATTATTATTAAACCCGTCATTTGTTGAAATATGTCCTGTTATATTAATTTTAAAAGCCTTTTCCTTTTAAGATGCCAAAATATATTATTAAAAATATACTTGAGTTGTTTTTGCCAAGAAGAAAGTGGATATCCGGTATCCTGATTCCACCATCTTGTTCTACGATTGGCAAAGTTCCAATAAAATTAAGTATTAAAGTCATACATTAAGTTACAGCCAGTTCTATGTCACGTAGGTATTAATGAAAATTTACAGTCTTCCTGCTTCCTAAGAGAAAATTAGTTTGTCATTATTCATGTAGGTAATAAGTTTAAGTATTATTTTCTTTAATAATTGTCTCATCCCGTGCGCTCCCGTGCGCTTTCCCTTTTCAATTACAAATAATTAAAGATAGATAACACACAAAAGGTTAACTTAGTGATGTTAACATGTACATTGTACACTTATTCTATGAATTTAGTAGATTGATCGACATGAGCGTTTATCGATTTATTTCTGCAGGCTTTATATAAGCTTTGGTATTGAGAATAATCGTAGCATATTTAAATCCTTTACAGAATTGTATTATGTACAATGTCAAATTATATATGATATAAAAACTTATTTTTTACTGTTATTGCTTAAACAAACAAGGTCGTAATTTATGAGACTATGAATTGTATGTTCGCGTGTGAGGGTTTTGATAGATGCCTGGTTATAGCTAAGTAGGTAATATAAGTTCCAAATTTAAAAATTTGAAGCAATATTTTCAAATGTTATTTATGTAGGAGCCGAGTTAAGTGTGATTTGCAAGTCGTGCGATAGAACCAAGCAGCAACGAATTTGCTCTCTATGCGCAATTAACACTTCGACTGGGGTAACCACTGAAAGGCAAAACTAGCCGGCTATAAATGATTAATGAAACAGATGCAAATGTGAAAATCATTAGCTCAAAATGGCAGCTCCATAGAATATACTCGTATGTTTTAAGCAATTTATTGGCTTTCCCTACTTTATCTCTACCGGACTCTTTCTATAACCTAAATTGTTTCACCTTACAACAGAGTATAGAAGTCTGGCGATCCAAGCCATCTGACACTGCAGGCCATTTGTCCGTGTCTAAATAAAGATGAGACAATTTTTTTCGTCGAAAATATGTAAAACGATGTCAACTTGAAATAATAATAATGAAGCCCGTTTATTTACTAACGTTACAAATGTTAAATATATAGTTTATTTGTTATATTCTTGTTGCTCAATATCCTAACTTCGTTCAGTACCATTAATTGGAACCCCCTCACGGGTAATTCAAACTTTCTGCTAACGCTTCTATATCTTCAATCTCTCTTTTTTTAGAGCACCCTCTTCTCCTTCTTCCTCTTGGTTATTTCAGAAGTAACAGTTTTAAGAAATCAATTGTTGGACATAATACGTTGCCATAACTATTATTCCTCAACCTCTTGAAAAAAAACCCAATAGGTATATATATATACACAAAATATTAAAACCGTATTTCATTGTATAAAAAGAAAACTTCCGAAAATATAGAACCTTGGTTTAAAACAGTCTTCTTCGAATAGCCCGCTTAAAAACCTTCCGCGATAAGTTATGCAATGCACTTTGAGTTGACGATGAAAATAAAAGACGTAGTAGCCACATCATTTATCATCTAACGTGACCTTAACGTAATGTAACTTTTATTTATGAGCTTTACCAACATGAAATTGCTTTCGTTTATAACATTAAAGTCAACCAGTTCGTAAAAACTTTATCAATTAAATAATTTCATAATTCAACGATTTATTTTGTTACATAATTATATATATTTATTTTTTACATTCACTAAACGAAGTCCCATCGCACTTTAATATTTTTCTCTAGTTAGCTGTTATTTAATATTGTAGCATATCTCCAGGAAGCTTAAAAGTAGTGCTTTAATGAATAATGACATAAATATGATCTTATGCTAATTAGTATAAATAGAATGTGAAATATATCGAACGTTTGATATATACCTACTTGGACTGTATTTGTTTATTGTTTGTTTTTATTAATAGCTTATAGATATCCGATAAGCTTTTTATAAGCAGATATATAGTTTCAGTAGCAGATAATAGAAAATTGAAGGAGAATAAACAATATAAAAGAAAAATAATTTGGGTTTATTGCAGAGTGGAAGAGTCCTGCATTCTTAAATTGCCTGTAGGGGACAATGTAAATAATTCTGCAGTCCAGTTCACAAATCCACATAAAAATATAAGTTCCTCCTTTTATTTTACTTAACATTAATTAACATTAAACTGGGTTAATAGACAACTTTATTGAATATGAGAGAATATTACGGACGGTCCGGGTTCCAATTCTGAGGAAACAAAGGTAAAATATTGCAGGTTTAGAAGGCATCACGTTACTTAATTCATGTATTGCTATAAAATAGAATGCTTACTGGATTCCACGTCGCAACGTAAACTGTGTATAATTGAGTTACGTACAAGGCACATATTTCTGATTCAAAAGCGTTTTCAATTTAATTTAATTTCGGGTATTTCAACATTTCAATTTAAGTGTTTGATTTTCATTACTCGTCTTTACAATAAGTCCTAAGCGTACTTAAAGTGTATCATGAATTTTATACAAAGTTTCAAACGTTTTGTGAATATCATAAAACAGAACAGTCGAGTATAGTGTACACATGTTAAGTTTAAATATATTGCATTGAATTGCTATATTGCTTGAAGAAAGATGCCAACCTCGCTACTGAAGAACGTTAGCGAAGGAGGGTGAAGCATAAACCTCCTGGTATGGAGATGCAAATGGGAGTGGGTCCACCACAAAGTCCTAAAAACGTATGCACAGCGGCTATGATTTTCTTAAACTATTCTTCAAAACGATAAAGTCGACTATCCTATTTAAAAATGTTGGTACTTGAATAACGATAACTATTTGATTTACCCTATTGTTCGTGTTAAACTTTCCGGTGCTGATACATCGAAAACGCACAGCGTAGATTACAGTTGTCTGAAATTAATCACGGAATAAATATAAATTGCGTGTTTCGCTTTTTGTATCAGTTGATGGCGCCAATGAGCGGAACAGATAAAAGTAAAATATTATATTATAATACTTTAACGCGAAGCAAGTATTGAATGTATGATTGCATATGTATTGTATATTTTGTATTTGGCAAAAAAATATTTTATGGTTTAGCTGCTTGAGTTTTAAAAGACCTCGAGACAATATGTGTTCCAAACACATTGAGCGAAAGAAGCACGAGATAGATTGCGACTGTGAACGATCCGGAGGGTGAGACCCATAAGGGGCTGTATAGCCATTGATGATGATTATTATTATGGTGCACTTTTGTTTGTTATTTTATACGTGTTGATAAAAAATTAAAGTTTGTTTAATGTTTTTAGTAGTACTACTTTTTAAGTGATCGTTGCATGAGTTCTAAAATTCACCTAACCTTGACCTACCAACCTTAAGGAATACATTACTGAATTTTTTAAATACAAGAACGTATAGCTGTATTATTATTAAAATATTTTAAAGTAAAATCTCTTGTCAAGCTCACAGGCTTACATGCTTTTTAATCCTCCATATTATGTAGTAAAACTTTGAGTAACAAGCTTCCACGCTTATATCGTAGTTAAAAAAAGTGTCTTTCTACTGGGATATCTGAGAACTTCCTGGGCATCATGATATAAGAAGCGAAAAATACCCAACTAACATGCCAGTTCTGTCAAAGTTCGAAGGACGTGAAAACAAATTGGAAACGTCAGGTAGCGTTGAAATAATGGAATGGAGGAATTCGATTGGAGACAATAAAATCATCAAACTCTAATACGCAGATGACACGACTTTATTAACAGGACAAACTGTTTAGTCTGCTTTTCATAACAGGCACGACCTACAGAAATGAAGACAAAGACAATAAACATCTTCCTAATTTGCAACGACCGTAGTCCACGAGGCGCCATATCAAAAAGTTTCTTGTCTAATTCAGCTAAAGTTTATTCAGCCTCGGGAGTCGGGAATACGAAATTAAGTCATATTTAAAGCGTTTACTGCGCGATAAATTGTCATTAGCCAAGCTAATAACCATTGTCATCAGATTTTATGGGGTTTGATATCTATCCTGCAAGACCGTTTTATTTTTTTAGTATTAGATGTGTAAAATAAAATTTATTTAGATAACATAAATCAATAAAAAAAAAATATCTTTATTTTCTATCCACTATATCAGTATATTTGTACCACTTGTTCAAATCTGACCCAACGCACAGCAACGTTGCTTGATATCAGCGGAGGATTTATTATTTATGATTATCTATGATTACAATAATATTTAACCCATTTAAAACTTACTTGAAAGAAAGCGTCGGTAAGTATTAAGGGAGCATGTTGGTAAATATTGACTGACCATATATACTATAATAATTGAATAGATGAATTACAGATATCGAAAATAAATACCAGTCTAACAAATCCATTTGAGCTTCGATACATTTCTGTTCGTTTAAAACCCATTTAAACCTTTTGGCAAACTATATTATACCTAATTAAGAAATATATGGCAAAAGCAGGTTTATGTTCAAATTTTGAAAAATCGAATCCCTACCCTTAGCACACACTTCTCAATACTTTTAACAAGTATTCGTATACATAGGATAAGGGCAGTTCGTGACAGCATAAATGCAAAGTTCGGAGTAATTGGTATAATAATGTTCTCCAAGCGGCAGCTTAGCTTTATACGACTTCTACATGTATTCAGGAATTATTATAATGCACGCATATGCGAAGGGACTCTCTATTACTTAACTCCTAAACAATGATGGAACAGAAGCCAGATATGACTGCAGTATGAAAAGAGAAAGACCGCTATTCAGGCACTTACCAAATTCCAAACTTTAGGCTACCATTGAAAAGTCGTCATGATTTGCAATCGAACGCACTAGCTATCATTGAGGCAACTGGTATCAACTGGTTACTGTTAATACTGGCAGTGGCGGATTTATAGATTTGCCGCCCGTAGGCTATTCAATTTTTGCCGCCTCTAAATTTTGATATCTTAGTCCACAATCATATCAATTTTCTATCAATAAAGTTCCAACTTTATAATTTGTACTCCATCATCCTCGTTACATCAACTTTTCCCATATAGTTATTATTATTGAGAACTATGGTACCGTGTAAGATCCTTGGTTATTTTTACAGCAAACAATTATCAAAAAACATTATTTTAAAGAAAAAATATTTCAATCGTATACCACTTTTAAAGTAAGGTAAGGTATGTCTTAAAACTATACAATACTTACAAAATATGAATTAAGCTTACGTAAAAAACATACATTTGGCGAACGTTGATTAATATTTATTATTACACTCACAGTTTAAAAACAATACAATAAATATATCTTTTCTTTATTATTTGTTAGCATTATGATTTAAGTTAAATTATAAAAGTTAAGTATAATTATATATTTTGTGGAGGGAATTTTTTTATTGTCAAGGCACAGTCGTTCAACTATCAGTTTATCGATTAATATGATCTGTATAAGATATTGAACTAGTTTTTTATTTAATAAAAATTAGTCAATTTTAGTCAGTATTTTTATTAGACCATCGATATTATATCGATTGAATTGGGTAAGCAGATCTCATAATTATTAGGTACACGGAGAAAAAATTATAGCAGTTATCAGTGAAGAATATATGTAAAAATTACTAAATTTCCATTATTATATCGCGCGCAATAATAGAATCGCGATATTCTATAAGTTCATAATCATCTATATATATAAAAATGAAACCCGTTTTCCGTTGTCACGACATAACATGAAAACTGCTTGACCGATTTGTCTGGATTTTTTTTTGTTGTGTTTGTAATTGCCAGGAGAAGGTTCTTATAAAAGAAAAAACTTGCGCGTAAAATTAGAAAATTTAAGAATACTTAACCACCATACAATTCGAACTTTTTGATGTAACCTTATGGCGTTTGACATAACATTGACAGAATGCGTGCAGCAAATATCGTCAAAGAGGATGTAAGAAAAATTAATCTACTATATAAAAATAGAAGGAAAACCCGACTTGGGTTTTCCTTCCTGACGCTATAACTCCAGAACGCACTAACCGATTTCCACGGTTTGGCATTCGTTGGAAAGGTCTCGGGCTCCGTGAGGTTTATAGCAAAGAAAACTCAGGAAAAAAAATCAGCAGAAAAGCGTGATCACCAAACGAAATGTTACATAAAACGAAGCCATCTGGTGGCGAAACGGAGTTTGTCGAGTTTGCTAGTATCGTATAAAATAAATGCTTCGATCGGAGTTATTATATTGATAATTATGCGAGCCAGAAAAACAAATAAAGATTGTTGTATAACATAGAGCATTAGAATAGAGCACTTTGTTTCTGAAATAGTTTTTAATTAATTATACCAATTTGAAATCAATATTCATAGTTAAGACAGGACAACGTCTGTCGGGTCCGCTAGTTAATGTATAATTAGTAAAGCGTTTAGGAATTAGGGTCCTTCAAGAAAAGAGCGTACCAATTCCTGAAAGGCCGGCAACGCACTTGCGAGCCTTCTGGCATTGTGAGTGTCCATGGGCGGCGGTATCACTTAACATCAGGTGAGCCTCCTGCCCGTTTGCCTCCTATTACATAAAAAAAAAAAAAAAAAAAAATTGTTCATTCGTTCAAGAATATTTCGATTTTTGTTAAATATTTTAATTTCTCTCCAATTTTCGAAATTCGTATTATGTGTGTGTATAATTTTTTTTTTTTAAATATGTAAACCGAAATAAAAAAAAATATGAACTAATTTTGCCGCCCCTTAAAATTTGCCGCCCTAGGCTCCAGCCTACTCAGCCTACTGGTAAATCCGCCACTGAATACTGGTATATTTGAACTATGTATTCTAATGATGATAATGATGCCCAATACAAATTTGTTGTTGTTGACTTTGACTTTTGAATTAGTTGCTACGAGTGCAAAGTAGCTGCTTAATCACATAATTTTCCCTCCAAAAACGAATATTGACGATAGGTAATTGACACGATAATATTTATGAGTATCAAAGCCAGCTTTTTGAAGGTGTGCCGCTGGTATTGTACTAAAACACGCAAGCTATTCATGAATCTAGCTATCACGATATTACTTCCACAAATACTATATTATCCTTATCTCAAATTAACACTAAATAGGTCAGGGTTTCATTAAATTATTGGCGCGGTACACCAACTCTCATTTGGTTTTACAATTTATAAAAGAATGTCTTAATTGATATGATTTGGAAACTTGATGATACGTGGGTCGGGTGGAAATACCAGCGTATTTTATAAAAGATCTAAGGCAGATGGCGAGATGTGGCTTTTTTTTTTAAAGATTTGCTTGTGTAGCAAAAAAATTTAACATTGCTTATTTAATTTGTTCTTGAATGCGTTATAATTTATAAATAATTTAAAATTATACCTAAATATGTGAACTGAATAAAACTTTTAAATAGATATTTCACATGAAGTCAAGCTATTAAGTGTAATAATCTACTACTGTAATATTAAAAATATTAATATTTTTAAATGGTGTATTTATTGATTAAAAGCGATTGCCAACGTGATAGTTTATAAAAAGTTGCAATTATAACAACCAAGCGTATTTTTTTTGTTTATCGTATGAGAATGGTCTTCAATCAATCAATCTTATTTATAATATAAGTGTTAAATATAATTTTAGCAATTTATTTCTTTTTTTAAAGACTATAAGTAATAAACACCAAGGATTTAATACTAATTACAGTCATTTCTGTAAGGCAAGATAAGTTGTTTTATTACTACATGTAAATTCATGTAAGTTAAACTGGTATATAACTATACTTCATACTTAGTTTTTTGAAGAATCATAAAAGCATTAGTTTCACCTGTATGTATATTGTTTGAGTTTGAAATTTGAAAATGACGAGTGTTAAATTTCGTATATTCAAAATAAGGAATCGGTAACTTAGGATACAATTAAATTTCCATTAAAATTAGTTGAGTAGTTTAAGATATATAATAGCACTTTGTTGACTAGTACACTTAAATTAATGTTGTATTTTACTCTGTCGGCTAATTGCCCCAGCTCTGTCAAACTAATTTAGTAAAAACACGTCAAATTGATAATATCCTCCATGGCATTTTTTAGGTCAGTTAAAATCTAACTTTTAACATTATGCTTGGCGATTCTCTTTCTTCATTCCATTTATTACAGAAATAATATTAATTAAAAATAAATAAATACTAAAATGAATTTTAATAGTTAGCAGTGTACCAGCAGGCATTATTTCCTCGCTGTATTGCAAAAGTTATTCGTTGAATGAAAAAGTCAGCAGCTCCAAAATCACCGGCACTGTCGACCAGGCGCCAACTTGAATCTTTATGTAGCGCAGGAATAACAGATATTATATTCACGAATGTCGTTGTCCATTTAATTAAGCTAAGTGAGGTTTAGTATGCCAGTCCGTAATCCCAATCAATGTGATAATTAGCGTAGACTTGTGCGGTTATACGCATTTATAAAATTAATACTAATGATTACAATAACTAATGGTTATAAGTACTTACAGTATGTGGCGTTAGTGAGTCTGTCGATGGTATCTTGCTTCAATTTTGAATTTTTCTTGCCCATTTTTCGGTTTTGTTGATTTTTCGCTTGGTTAGATGCAGTGATACGTCACAGAGATGTAACGTGTTACATATTACACCACCCTTGTTCTGTTCACCTGTAAAAATGTATTAGATTAATTCTTCTAAAAAATTTTGAATAGAGATTTATTTTTTACATGTTTCGTCTGTGGAGTAGATGCAATAGATGCGTTTGTTATTTACATATATCTAATTGACATTTTTAATTGTCTTGGGTGTAAATATTCAGATATATTGGTATTTACGCCCGTATTATCTTTTCGCGTGTCGTACTGATTCTTATACAAGTCCATATGACTTCAATAATTAGTTGAAAAGGAATCAATCCATTTTGTTTAGAAAAATTCGTATACATTTAATTAATTTAACACGGAACAGAAAACAAAGTGACGTGACAGAAATGACTTCTAATCGCTAGTGTACATTAAGTATAAAGTACTCTCAAATTATTCCAGCCTAACTAAGCAGTTAATTTTAATAATTTATTAGTAATTCAATTCATCATGGGGAGGTTCGATAGTCCGTGGCAATAAAATTCGCCTTTCGAAAACCGCCCAACGTTTCCTAAATACTTAAGTGGAAAGACCGAGTATAAATATATGTTGTGACATAAAAAGTTATAGCTTTTTCCTTATACTAACTTATTCATACGATGTTAGTATATGGCACAGGGTCCACATTCCCCTATCTCGTCTACGTTATAGCTGTTTTTCCTTTCTCGAATATGATCGTTGGCTACTGTGCTGGGCAATAAATTACCAAGACATGTTTGTGTATAGTTAAACGGATGGTGAGACGTGACTCTCATTTAAGGGCTTAATACAATTATTAAAGTAATCAATATTCAGTAGAATTTATTATTGAATTTGAAGAATTATCCGGTTGTGCGACTTGACGCAGTCGTCGTTTTTTATTTGTAACGGTAAATTTATTTCAATTATCTGTATAGCGGTGCAATAGCCTCTGGACATGGGCATTAGATACCACGATGACTTGTATGTCTCATAGCGACGATCACTATAAAGAAAAAATAATAATATGCCCCTAATACCTAGCTACCCACCTACCTTTAACTCTAAATGTGCCTTGTTTATTGTGCACCCGCGTTCATAACAACTAAGATTTATACTCGTGGATAATATAAGGTTCGTGCCATTTCCACTGGCTGTAAAATATCTAGTAATTCAAATGTATATCATATTTGAACTAGTTTTAATTCTTAATACTATTTTACATTTGTCACGTATGATGAGATCGAACAGCCTCTTAGAAAAAATAAAACTAAAATTACGTAAACAAAAGAAGCTCTTATTCCATGTCTAATTAAACTAACTGGCAGAGTGTCGTGTCGAAATAATTATATTTCTCCTTGCACGAAAATATCTGCTGAAACATCGTTCGCAATGCCGACAAAAACAAGCAATTTTGGGAAACGCTTATAAATCAAAACTTATGATTCTGATATAATTGAAGGTTTATACTACATTGTCTAGGGGCGAAATATATAAGGCTGCAATACCAGGCCTTTTTCATATTAACATTAATAAAACAGTTAATTCTAAATTTTTCCGTTTGAAGTTAGTTTAAGTACACGTTTTGTTAATTATTCTTCTTAATATGTCACTCCATTATTTTAATATGCCGTCTGTATTGCGAAACGTGCGAAGCTGTTTCCTTTGATTATGCTTGGTCAATAGTACCCTTAATCCAATTAAAAACATACGCCATGATTTGTTTCCGTTCGACCAAACATAACGATACGAACGCGCCGAAATTTGATACTAAAATTTGGGGACACTATAAATTTTTACTATATTCCTGCCCTTATATATAATTGTAATGTTTTCATAGGATCGAGTATGCATTTCCTGAAAAAATGTTTTTGTTTGAATACTCATGGTAGAATGAAAATTAAAACAGATTTAGTTTAACATAACGTTTCATGTGCTTTAAAAGGTTTTCCGTTTTTCCTCTTCAGATAATTTTAAAAGTAAAGACGAACTCATAGTTTTTCGTTTCGTTTGATTGTCAAATGGGTCAGAGGAATACTTTAAATAATGTAATGTTCACGATTTATTACCATTCCTGTATAAGAAAACATTTAATGCTAATGAATGATATGAAGTATGGAGTCCATGCTACATACATACAATGATATGAAATTAAATGCTACGCTGATTAAGATACTTGAGACAGTGCCTGCGCTTGGACTCTCAGTGCATAATTCCGACGATTTAGGTAATTGCCACGTTTATAAATATACAACCTTGGCTCGTACAAAGAGGGTAAGAACGGACTCTTAAAAAAGAAACGCTTGATAGCGTCTCGACAAGTGACTTCATAGTCGTATAACGAATTTCGTTAACCACTTACGTATTAGAAATTTATGATGGTAGACGGTTTGATATTTTTGTTATTGAAAAATATTATTTCCAAGAACATTGTATGACTTTAGGTTTGAATGGCTGTTTGTTTTAGGAGAATGGTAATGTCTACAGAGGCATATAATTGTTGGGAGACGGGCGTCAATATTTTTTATAACTATATTGTTCTACGCCAATATAACTATATTGTTATCAAGCAATTCCTCCAAGCGTTGTGTCGTATACAATGTACTTTAATACTTGCGAACTAAGTACCAATAAATCAATAATTCTTAGCAACTTTTCCAGTCACTGAAGTATTTTATTCTTATCGCCTACTGTATTAAGCAGCTTATTTCTTTATCGTATAACTCACGTAAACAAAATTTACTGTCATCCAATTATACGAACTAGTGTATAAAGTGAGTTTACCTTTTCTATCTTCCAGGATAAGGATCACGTACATACTCCATCACAAACAGACACAACTTTTCAAAGGATTTTTCTTTTAAATCTGAAACGACGAAATCCAATCGTTACCACCACACAATGCAGTTATAGAACCTTCGCAATGCAATGAATACTTACGAGCTATATGATCCCACCTTATAGTTTTGAAGCCCTTTCTGATTTAAGATTTTTGAGGCACCGCACCGCAGGCAGGCAATATGTAAAAGTGCTATAGTGTGAAGTTCAGACATACTTAGCAATCATGATAACTTCTACGATCAAGCCGAGACTTATAAATGTTTGATTAAAGTTATTTTAGGAGTATTGATAAGACGTGTGCATTATTATTCGAAGGACAGCCTATTCTGTACGAATACACCCACGGAGCTAGTCACTAGTTTTCGATCCTTCATGAAAAGTTCATAAGCTGACACGTACATGGCTTTTGGTATTATAATAATATGAATTTTAGCTCTAACCTTCAAAAGACACTTGCTTGTATAAATTTGACAACTATTATACTGTTTGTTTGTGAAATATAGCCACAATATCGGTTGACCGTTACGGTTACGGGACGAATGGGTAAAGGAAAAGTATCTGTTTCATGCTGGTAGGCAGTAAAGCTTAAAATAACAGAAAATAGACTCATAACTTTGTTTGCCACAAGCAAAAACGCCGGCGCGGTCGCAGAGCCAGCGGAATATAATAAACGGCAAAAATATAAGAGTCTTTCCTCTATCTTTGAATTTGTTTCCTTTGAAGTCCCTCTTGGGCCGTGGCGTTCTAGTGCACAGGCGCTAATTAACGATTGAAATTGGCAGCTGGGTAGATAGTGTCGGTGACCCCAATTTGGTGCTTTCCTCGCTCAAAGAATAAGTATCGCAATACAATAAGTATTATGGACTTTTTCTTGGCCTCAGATTTCTGCATTTTTATTTGTAATTTTCCTTTGTACAGCATCAGATCTCAGTACACACGACTTAAGTTTTTGGGTTTATAAAACCAGTTACCGCCGAGCAAATGTTAATCACGAGTAAAAATATCTGCTAGTAAGCTCTCATTGTAACGACATTGCCCCAAAATTGAGGATCGAGGATTATGGCAAAAATTCTTTTAAAATGTAATAATAAATAACATCCATACAATTTGTATGATAAATATTTTTGTATGTATTCGAGCAGTGTTGGCTTAGAGGTTTCAGGGTGTGACCGTCATCACTGAGGTAGAAGGTTCGATCCTCGACTGTGCACCAATGGACTTTGTTTTTAATAATTCATTTCATATGAAGAAACCGGCCATAGACCCAAACACACCGACGGCGTGTGTCAGGCATAAAAGGGTGACGAAATTACCAACATGAAATAACCTACTTACTCATGAAAAAAATATATATTCATAAATACTAAAATGGTTAATCGATATATAACTTTAACCACACGCTTAAAACCCAAGTTTAGAGTAAAATAGCAAGCAGCTAACTTTACCTAAGTCACTTTAATTAACTTAAAATGTACGTTACAATATAAGGACAGAAAACTCAGAATATGCTTTTAAGGTATGTTTTTCAATATCGAGAAATATTTATTTGAATTTCAAAATATGTAATTCACACTCCCACTATATAAATTCATATGTGCAACAAAAATAGGCAGGCACCTGTGATCCGGCACCATTAAATTCAGTTAATATATTTTTGTAATTTTCCTAAGTTGGTACTATTTATTAATAAACGAAATTAAGTTAAAAGCTAACTCGAATCTGTGAAGTTTTGAGTTGGCTTTCAGTAGCAATATTCGAAACTAACACATCCACGTTTAAATGAAATGAAAACTCTTTTTACAAAACTTTATTTGAATAGAGATAAATTGAAAAATGTGTCATCATTCAACATCAACGTAGGAAGTTATTCAATAGGAGTTCCCAATATTTTTAGCCTATAAAGTTTTATATGATTTCGATCAAACACTAATGGAGTAGTTTTTATATTACGTTTCACCTAATATAGGATTTAAAAAAAAAACTATGTGTTTTTACTGTTTATTCCAAACTAATCACACTTTTATCTAAAGTATTCTTTAGTCTCTTTCAGACAAACTGTGTTTACTTTGTAATTAAAAGAGAAAGAGATTTAGTTTAAACGCTCCTTGTACTGATTTTTTTTAAATTGTAATCCATAAAGACGCTTTAACTTTAACGAGGTATACTTTCTGAATACAAATATCTCCCATTGTCTGATAAGATATAATTCTGGGCCCGGTTACTCTGTTAAACCAACCGATTGACTCAATAATTTTCTCAATAAATATATCTTAAATTACTTTTGATTCCAAAAAATTTACGTAGTAATAACTCAATTTTGTAATCGCAATAGGCAGACTCCTTATGAAATACTTCGCGGCACCGGCATGCGACATAGATCCAAGCCAACACAGCATCACATCACAGCAATGCCATCACAGAAGCCTGATGCTGTTCTTTCCCATTTAGAGAAATGATCCAAAAAAAAATGTTTAGTTCTACTACTTATAATTTAGTTTGGATTTCTATAATAATTATCATTAACACCAATATATGTATAAACACAACGCGTATGTATGTACGCAATATATGTATAAAAGCAAGCTTTTATCGTCAAAAGTAAGAAATCTTTAAAAGTTTACAACGCATTTGTTAGAGAGGGACGAGATATTCTTTAACACGAATTCTGAACTAATTATCATTTACATTACTCAATCCAAGCCTTAAATCTGTACTATTATTATTCTAGGCCGAGTATTTGTGATAATTTACGATTGTAGACGATTTCGTTTATCTCGGTAAATTTGCTGGATTTTGTTTAATTCTTAAAAATATTTCAATTGTACGCATAATGTATTAGGCTTTGGATACGATTATGGGAAAAACTATGTCTTTCTAACATTTATTGTGATAAAATGTATTCATTGGGATAAAAGCAGCAGTGAAGCCGAATGCACAATTATCCAGTCGACTCCCACTCGAAAAAGTAATATGTGGAAAGAAACTTACAAGTCCAATTAAGTAAGGGAGTTCCGGATTTCGAATGCGGTTAAAAAGTGTGATCAATTAACATAAAAAAAATATATTACCCAACCAATGCCAGCCATGATCCAGGGTATCAGGATTTTATCTGACGCTACAATCGGTCACACTATGGCAAAAACAAATTTTATATTAGGTCTAAATTGTATAAATACAGACAACAATACAGACACTGTAGAATTAAGTAGACATTATATGTCTGTATTCGAAAATTGGAATATAAATCCATTCTGATCTATGTTGAGTCCCTATAATAACAGAATTCACTTACCCTAAATCTAAAAGTTATTTTCTCCGTTGTGAGAAATATCTGTTGCCGTGAAAAGAGTCGATGCGTAAATAAACTATCCAATTAAATTACAGAGGATTTTAGACTCTATGTTAGTTGGTATACTGAATAAAATGGGTTAATTCGCAAAAACAAGCTCTGCAGGACTTACACCCCGAAGCCCAATTATGAGATGCCATCTGTGACTTCTAAGTGAACACCTAAACATTTCGTGACCACTCAGAGAGCTTGCTATATATTTCTTATGCTCTGCTGCTATAAATAATCATTCACAATTAAATAATTCAAAGAGTACGCATAAAAAATGGGTATACCTAAGCTTTAGTAAAATGAAGATAAAATAGTGAAAAACATTTAAATCCCGTCCTATTTAGTTGCTAAATAGAATTGGCACAGGAAGGCATCAAGACATTCTAGTTATGAAGCCGTATACGTATTGTTATTTCTCTTTGTGAATCAAACAATAGGTAAACGATTGCGAATTAGGTCAGTAAAGGCATGCGTTAATTAACTTTTATCCACTGCTTTCAACGATTGTAAGGTATGCGTACGTCATTTGTTATGGTAGTACGGATGCTGGGTGAGATCTCGAGGCTGTTGTGTTTTTATCATCGTCAACGATAACTGCCCTTGACCCAGGTGATGTTGGTTCTGCTGTTCGGTTTGGATTGTTCTGAATTGTGGTGTGTTCTGTAGTGTGGGTCACTTGTGAGTTGGTGAGCTTAGCTGTTCGCAGGCCCTTTTGATTGCGATAACCGCTAGGAATACGAAGCTTGCTTAGCGCAGTGTAAACTTAGCTGTATGTATTTGCTGTTGATAGAATCTAATAACCTAAGATTGTACTGGACACTAATTGAATACTCTATAGTTTCTATTTACATTATGGTTCTAAGATAAAGCGATCTATCATATTTGGTAGTACACGTACATATTAATCATGTTAAACAATAGTTCTATCATATACTAAAATTACATTATTAGTGTTCGTATATAGCACTGCGGTCTAATCTAGTCACGAACTAGTTTCAATTCAATAAGCGTAGTAAGGTTATAATATTATGTAGCTACGTAGCATGAAGCTTCATTAACCAATTGCGTATCGTTAATTAATAATTAAGTTTTACAGTGTTATTTGAATTCTAATTAAGTGAGTACTCATTTTATTATCAGCTCTTAGTTAAGTGACACCAACTTGGAAAGGAAGTTCTCGTTAGCTTACTAAACAATAGATAAAACAGAAGTTCCTCTAAAATAAATTATATTAATTTCCCTATTTTCCCCTTCCTTATTTTCTCTTCCTTGTAAATGAATACTTTCGCTATAGAAAACTTATTACTAATACAGACATTTAACTAAAGCATAATTTCTACCGAAAAGATATATTCAATAGGAATTTAAAAACTATGACAATATTAGTTTACTTAGACAATAAAACAGCAAAGTTTAATTATATACTATACAATTAATAAAACCTAAAGGAATGGGGTAAACAAAAATCTGTCTATTTTTTTTTACTCGAAAACATATTTACAGGTTTAAGTCAACCAAGTATCTGCTTGATAAAATTTACTGAAGACGGTTATGTATCAAGTAAAAAGTATATGTAAAAAGACTCGAATATAATATGTAAATAAAATAATATCTTCCCAAATTGTTTCACCCTTCAACTGATTTAGTTAATTACAATTTAATAATATATTATAGGGTCACATTTGGATGGAATACTTAGTCGGTGCGTCGAAGTCAGAATCAGATTTAGTGGCTTATTCGAATTGTGGTAGATCTTAATTTAATAGTCAAGGTGCGTCGAAGGACTTGATTACGTGTCTGTGAAGTTAGCAGAGCACTTACCAGCAGAGCACAAAAAAATTAGAGTTCTGGCAGCACACTCAATAGTTCTATAGTTCCTGATAGTTTTTAGAAAGAGTTCTGGACTTTTTAGTCCAGAAAATATATTTTTTTTAAATTGTAAAATGCTCTGCCAGCTTCCCGATCACAGCAGAGCATTTCTTACCGATTTCAATAAATAAGGTCTCATTAAAACAATCATTTCAATTGTAACAGTTCCCTATCATTTAAATCCAAAAATAAAAAGGTTTAATTATTAAAAAAAAATAAAGAAAGAAGAAAGAGAAAACGAAATAATGAGCATTTTTGAAAGATTTACTAAATGAAAAAAAAACCATATTGTACAGACATGGGAACTCAGCGGTTTCTATTAGATCTTTTAGATGTCTAGGCATCACAATTAAATCCTAGGCCAGAACTCTTCGCTTTCTCTCAGCAGAGCATACCTCTATGATGAAAATTGGTAATTTTTTTCACTTATTTTAGAAAAATTCAAAATAATATTAAATGTTGGGTCTAGACATGGGAACTCCGCGGTTTCTATTAGATCTTTTAGATGTCTAGGCATCACAATTAAATCCTAGGCCAGAACTCTTCGCTTTCTCTCAGCAGAGCATACCTCTATGATGAAAATTGGCAATTTTTTAACTTATTTTAGAAAAATTAAAAAAAAAATTAAGTGTTGGGTCTAGACATGAGAACTCCGCGGTTCCTATTAGATATATTAGATGTCTAGGCAACACAACTAAATCCTAGACCAGAACTCTCCGCTTTCTCTCAGCAGAGCATACCTCTATCATGAAAATTGGAAATTTTTTCACCAATTTTAGAAATATTAAAAAAAAATTAACTTTTGGGTCTATACATGGGAACTCCGCGGTTCCTATTAGATCTATTAGATGTCTAGGCAATACAATTAAATCCTATGCAAGAACTCTTCGCTTTCTCTCAGCAGAGCATACCTCTATGATGAAAATTGGTAATTTTTTTCACTTATTTTAGAAAAATTCAAAATAATATTAAATGTTGGGTCTAGACATGGAAACTCCGCGGTTTCTATTCGATCTTTTAGATGTCTAGGCATCACAATTAAATCCTAGGCCAGAACTCTTCGCTTTCTCGCAGCAGAGCATACCTCTATGATGAAAATTGGCAATTTTTTAACTTATTTTAGAAAAATTCAAAAACAAATTAAATGTTGGGTCTAGACATGGGAACTCCGCGGTTCCTATTAAATCTATTAGATGTCTAGGCAACACAATTAAATCCTAGACCAGAACTCTCCGCTTTCTCTCAGCAGAGCATACCTCTATGATGAAAATTGGCAATTTTTTAACTTATTTTAGAAAAATTCAAAAAAATATTAAATGTTGGGTCTAGACATGGGAACTCCGCAGTTTCTATTAGATCTATTAGATGTCTAGGCAACACAATTAAATCCTAGACCAGAACTCTCCGCTTTCTCTCAGCAGAGCATACCTCTATGATGAAAATTGGCAATTTTTTCACTCATTTTAGAAAAATTCAAAAAAATATTAAATGTTGGGTCTAGACATGGGAACTCCGCGGTTCCTATTAGATCTATTAGATGTCTAGGCAACACAATTAAATCCTAGACCAGAACTCTCCGCTTTCTCTCAGCAGAGCATACCTCTATGATGAAAATTGGCAATTTTTTAACTTATTTTAGAAAAATTCAAAAAAATATTAAATGTTGGGTCTAGACATGGGAACTCCGCGGTTCCTATTAGATCTATTAGATGTCTACGCAACACAATTAAATCCTAGACCAGAACTCTCCGCTTTCTCTCAGCAGAGCATACCTCTATCATGAAAATTGGAAATTTTTTCACAAATTTTAGAAATATTCAAAAAAAATTAACTTTTGGGTCTAGACATGGGAACTCCGCGGTTCCTATTAGATCTATTAGATGTCTAGGCAATACAATTAAATCCTAGGACAGAACTCTCCGCTTTCTCTCAGCAGAGCATACCTCTATGATAAAAATTTGAAATTTTTTCACCAATTTTAGAAATATTCAAAAAAAAATTAACTTTTGGGTCTAGACATGGGAACTCCACGGTTCCTATTAGATCTTTTAGATGTCTAGGCATTACAATTAAATCCTAGGACAGAACTCTCCGCTTTCTCTCAGCAGAGCATACCTCTATGATGAAAATTGGCAATTTTTTCACTCATTTTAGAAAAATTCAAAAAAATATTAAATGTTGGGTCTAGACATGGGAACTCCGCGGTTTCTATTAGATCTTTTAGATGTCTAGGCATCACAATTAAATCCCAGGACAGAACTCTCCGCTTTCTCTCAGCAGAGCATACCTCTATGATGAAAATTGGCAATTTTTTAACTTATTTTAGAAAAATTAAAAAAATAATTTAATGTTGGGTCTAGACATGGGAACTCCGCGGTTTCTATTAAATCTTTTAGATGTCTAGGCAATACAATTAAATCCTATGCAAGAACTCTTCGCTTTCTCTCAGCAGAGCATACCTCTACGATGAAAATTGGCAATTTTTTTCACTTATTCAAGAAAAATTCAAAAAAAAATTAAATGTTGGGTCTAGACATGGGAACTCCGCGGTTCCTTATAGATCTATTAGATGTCTATGCAACACAATTAAATCCTAGACCTAGACCTCTCATGTCTAGACCCAACATTTAATATTTTTTTGAATTTTTCTAAAATGAGTGAAAAAATTGCCAATTTTCATCATAGAGGTATGCTTGCTGAGAGAAAGCGGAGAGTTCTGTCCTAGGATTTAATTGTGATGCCTAGACATCTAAAAGATCTAATAGGAACCGTGGAGTTCCCATGTCTAGACCCAACATTTAATATTATTTTGAATTTTTCTAAAATAAGTGAAAAAAATTGCCAATTATCATCATAGAGGTATGCTCTTCTGAGAGAAAGTGGAGAGTTTTGGTCTAGGATTTAATTGTGTTGCCTAGACATCTAATAGATCTAATAGGAACCGCGGAGTTCCCATGTCTAGACCCAACATTTAATATTATTTTGAATTTTTCTAAAATAAGTGAAAAAACTTACCAATTTTCATCATAGAGGTATGCTCTGCTGAGAGAAAGCGAAGAGTTCTGGTCTAGGATTTAATTGTGTTGCCTAGACATCTAATAGATCTAATAGGAACCGCGGAGTTCCCATGTCTAGACCCAACATTTAATTTTTTTTTGAATTTTTCTAAAATAAGTTAAAAAATTGCCAATTTTCATCATAGAGGTATGCTCTGCTGAGAAAAAGCGAAGAGTTCTGGTCTAGGATTTAATTGTGTTGCCTACACATCTAATAGATCTAATAGGAACCGCGGAGTTCCCATGTCTAGACCCAACATTTAATTTGTTTTTTAATTTTTCTAAAATAAGTTAAAAAATTGCCAATTTTCATCATAGAGGTATGCTCTGCTGAGAGAAAGCGAAGAGTTCTTGCATAGGATTTAATTGTATTGCCTAGACATCTAAAAGATCTAATAGGAACTTTGGAGTTCCCATGTCTAGACCCAAAAGTTAATTTTTTTTTGAATATTTCTAAAATTTGTGAAAAAATTTCCAATTTTCATGATAGAGGTATGCTCTGCTGAGAGAAAGCGGAGAGTTCTGGTCTAGGACTTAATTGTGTTGCCTAGACATCTTATAGACCTAATAGGAACCGCGGAGTTCCCATGTCTAGACCCAAAAGTTAATTTTTTTTTAAATATTTCTAAAATTGGTGAAAAAATTTCCAATTTTCATGATAGAGGTATGCTCTGCTGAGAGAAAGCGGAGAGTTCTGGTCTAGGATTTAATTGTGTTGCCTAGACATCTAATAGATCTAATAGAAACCGCGGAGTTCCTATGTCTAGACCCAAAAGTTAATTTTTTTTTAATATTTCTAAAATTGGTGAAAAAATTTCCAATTTTCATGATAGAGGTATGCTCTGCTGAGAGAAAGCGGAGAGTTCTGGTCTAGGATTTAGTTGTGTTGCCTAGACATCTAATAGATCTAATAGGAACCGCGGAGTTCCCATGTCTAGACCCAACATTTAATTTTTTTTTGAATTTTTCTAAAATAAGTTAAAAAATTGCCAATTTTCATCATAGAGGTATGCTCTGCTGAGAGAAAGCGAAGAGTTCTGGCCTAGGATTTAATTGTGATGCCTAGACATCTAAAAGATCTAATAGAAACCGCGGAGTTCCCATGTCTGTACAATATGTTTTTTTTTTCATTTAGTAAAATCTTTCAAAAATGCTCATTATTTCGTTTTCTCTCACTCTTCTTTATTTTTTTTGATAATTAAACCTTTTTATTTTTGGATTTAAATGATAGGGAACTGTTACAATTGAAATGATTGTTTTAATGAGACCTTATTTATCGAAATCGGTAAGAAATGCTCTGCTGTGATCGGGAAGCTGGCAGAGCATTTTACGATTTTTAAAAAAATATTTTCTGGACTAAAAAGTCCAGAACTCTTTCTAAAAACTATCAGGAACTATAGAACTATTGAGTGTGCTGCCAGAACTCTAATTTTTTTGTGCTCTGCTGGTAAGTGCTCTGCTAACTTCACAGACACCTTGATTACTTGGTGAATTTCAATAATAGTTCTTAACCATATTTAAAGTCATATTAGACAAAGTTAAGGAAAATAAGTATATAATCCAAATATTTATTTTATTCACGCAAATATTAATTAAAAGTCTGCATTACATTGTGTACGTGTAAAAAGTAAGTAACGTAATAAATTGGCGCTAAAATCCATTAAAGAAGTTTTACGTATCGTATTAATACGCTTTCATGGTACATGTTGTTTTTAGGTTCACGAATGCGGGAAAGTTATTTCTCCCGAATGCCACGCACAATCTGTCGTAGTCTCTTTATACGTTGACGTCACAGAAACAATAAAACCTTTGGATTAACATATAAACGACAGAGTCGGGTGTGAAACCACCCCACGTGCCCCCAACAAAACGTCACCTACAATGATTTAAATACTTTTTTGTTACAAATTTGTTGAGCTACTTAAAAATATAGAATTCGAACTGAACCTGTTTCTTGACGTTACAACTCATGTGTAATTTCTTTTCATCTTATTATTTTAATTTACACTCTTCCATTATATGTATGATAGAGTAAAATCCCGAGTTTGTTTAGATTTCGATTCGATTTCGTTTTTGTTTTGATGTCGTTGAATACTCTAAATATTTTTATTATAGCTGTGGTTACAGCGTATTATATAATATCGCAATTACGAGTATTACTGTTTTCAGATCAAATGACTGATCATTAAATTAAAATTATTCTCTGCCTCTAGACTTCAAAAGCTTGTCAATAAGAGATAAATGTGTAGAAACTTAAGACTACAAAAATAATTTATAAACATTACCATACCAGTCAACAATTACAACTATGTGGAACCAGCTGCCGACTGAAGTATTTCCAAACCAATTCGACCTAGGATCCTTTAAGAAAAGAGCATACCAATTGTTAAAAGGCCGGCAACACAGTTGCGAGCCTTCTGGCAATGTTGGTGTCCATGGCAGTAACACTTAACATCAGATGAGCCTCCTGCCCGTTTGTCTCCTATTACATATAAAATAACCTTTATGGCATGCGATAGTGGAAAGTTTGTCGCTCAGTTACAAAAAAAATTGCCTTTAGTTTACGTGTGTGTGCCTATTACACAGTGAAATTTGTTTAACGCGACTGACTACGATCGCTGTAAAGCAATCAAAACTTCGAGTTATAGGTCAGCTTAGGAGCCTACAATTTACGACCTATAAGAAGAAAAAGGTAGTTCTTTTTTACATCGTTTTTTATTTCTTCAAAATTGTAAGTAAAATCTATTACTATGAAAATATCGTTAGCTCAAAATATACAAATATCTATCTACCACAATGTGAAAAAAAGTATTTCGCTATTCATTAGACTTCATTGACAGAAATTTGTGTTTAAGTTTTTCACTTATTTTATAAAGAATTACGAATACTCTGGTCTTTAATTTATTCCTATAAACTGGATTAAAGAATGCTACGAGACACCTGACAATTATTTTAATTGAACAATAAAATGGCTTTCGAAGAAAGAATGAATAAAGTATAATATATATTATTATATAGAATGTAATGTAGTTTATACTTTGATATTACATTGCATTAATAACAATAAAAAATAAAAATGTTTACAATTAAATAATTATAATACAAATTCTTAACTCTAGTTTTTGAGTATGGAATCCCTTGATAGGGCATAGATAGGCCTATTCCAACCCTTCCACAGTTCTCATCAAAGCATTTTAAGTCTTTAAGTTTTATAAAGTACATAATCACCAACAACGCAGTCAGTAGTTATAATTTATGTTAAGAATACCGAAAAACAAAGTCGGCTTCTATTTTACCAACCATACTCGTAGTAATGGTGATTTTTTGTTCATAAACATTTTTTTGGGCTATACATTTTAATTGGGTCTTGAAAAGATGAAAGTGTGAACTTAACGAGCAAAGCTAAAAATGGATTGCTTATGAAAGCTCGAACCGTCTATAGTTGCATTTTCCACATTTTCACTAAATGTAAAACGTCAAGGTAATTCATTCATTCAGTTGCTGTTTCAAGCTATTGAATTCAATTCTCTTCAGTGACGTTCCCGCTTACTGGAAGTTTCAAGTATTTATTTTCTCTTTTTCGCAACCTTAAATCAAATTTTAAATGTTATTTATATAATTATTTAAAAGGCTAAGTGTAAATTTAATAGTTTTAAATAATTTATAAAAATTGGGTTGTATCAGGAAAAAACGTATTTCTCACATATGATAAAATATTAATATGACGTTATGCACTTAAAAACTTTATTAAACTTTCGGGTAATAACTCCATTCATATAGACTGTCACAGCCTTACATTCTAAGAACAACCCGAACGAAAAATGTAAACGATAAAGCTGTAACTGTACTCGTAAACTTAGATTCTACGGATTTATTTACATCTAGTATGAATGTTGTATATTTTTTACTTGAACTTACTTGGAATCTATGTACTATGGAGTCTACACAAATAATAATTCCACCCAACACCGATTCAGATTTTTAATAACAAAAACCTTCATTTTGTCAGCGTATTATATTTTTATAAGATGTAAATTCAAAATAAGATTGAAGAGTTTCGATTGAAGTGGGCACTTTGATTAGTATTTTTCTTGTCTACATCCCTTTGACGTTAAACTCGGGAGTATAGGATATATTGGAAGTTTTCTTTCCTATTGACGTTTAATAACCACTTTTTGAGAACTAGAAAGTAGCCAAAAGCAGCATTTGTCTAGGTTTATATTCGGCGCCCGCGCCTATTATTATCGGCCATACATTGGTTATTATTTGTTTTACTTGTTTCTTTCCTTTTTTCTGTTTTTTAATAATGAGTGGCCTTGTTGGCGCGACTATAAATTAATGAATATGTCCTTTGCAGGATATATAATGAAACGTTAAATATATTATAGCTACACATTTGATATCACGATTTCACGATATTTTAATAAGGATATTTATCCTTAGTAAAAAATATCGTCTATGCGAGAAAATTCGTCAGTAAAACAATCATTTCGTATTACTTCCACGTATGACTTGGGATTAAAACTATGTATATTATGCAAACATGAGTTTAAAACCCAAATACTAAAATGATAAAAGCGTTGTTCACAGTAAAGCCATACACGAAACGATATGAATGAAATGTGTGTCATGAAACGAGCGTCATAGAGACAAAGGTCAATAGCGTTATTGAGATAGGAAGCAAAACGTGGTTACTATTAAGGTAGTATTCTATTTTTGTTTCATCATTCATGCTTCGTAGATCAAGGAAGTCTCTGTGATACAACTCAATTCTCTAGAGCCTTTTTTGTTTGTTACTCGTAACTAATATGACAAAAATAATAATCCTAACACTTGTAAGGATTATGTTTTTATAGTTTAGGTTAAATTCCGGCTCGAAGGACCATAAAATTTGGAGGGTCATAATAGGATGAGCATTGTTTGCACAACATTGAGATACATCATATGTACTCTTTGTTTTTTCTAACTATATGCTGAATAAATGATTGAATTGTCTTGATTTCTCTCTGTCTGCGTGTGCTGGCACAGGTCTATTTCCTACTTCGGGGGTATGATGACATTCGTTTTGATCGTTCGTTCTTATAATACTTTCCATCCCTAAAAATATTGTTTTGCCGCTCAGTGCGACAGTATTTTATCTCACTTTCATGACAAAATACGGATGTGGCAAACCCGACAAGGGACAGAAAAACCAATAAAATTTAAATTGGTTATTATTTATGGGATCGGAGTTGGAAAGTCGATAACGATGAACATTCGTTAATATTCATATCAATTCGGGGTACGAATATAGTCTATACACTCGTAAAACAAAATGAATAACTGTAAAATTTTATAAATACCACACTGAGTTTGATTGTCTCGTCTCAACTTAGGTATTTAGCCAGGTTTGATAAGTTTAAGTATCGAGATTCATGATATGTGATACGACTCTCTATAAAGCGCAATATGTGGCATAATAACGAATAACTCGCTCTAGATCGCGTGATTGCCACTCTCTACACCTATAAAGCTTATATATTGATTACTTTAGTACATTAAATTTACATAAATCTATGGTATACATATTGCCAATTTTATATGCACGAGTGCACGAAAACTCTATCAAGAATTCTGTGGAAGCCGTGTCACGAATCTTCTTAGATAACACGGGGTTGTGATAAAATTTCGAATTTGTGCGTAGATTATATGTAACCGACAATTGTGTGAATAAACACAAAAGCACAAAGGTTTTGTTCACAAAATACGACCATTAGTATGAAAGGAGCTATTTTATTCGAATCATGTTTTATGAAAAAGTGTTGCGTGCTAGCAATTTATTACCGACCACTTTATTTATGTTATTATGGCTTGCTAGGGTCAATTTGTACGTATTAAAGTTACACTGATGATTTTTAGTTACGATTAGTGATAACTATTGAAGCTTTGGTTTATGTTTTGGTGTATGTGTTACCGGAAATGTATGTTATCCGTCATTATATACATTTCCTCGGAATTGCATGTAATTCCTAAAATCGCACTGAAATGTGTAAAATATATTGTACTTATTAGACACATTTGCTAAGAAATATACATTGTCTAAATAGCAATCGGTAATGTAAATATTTGAGATATCAATGGGTAATGGGTATGCGGCGTATAGCGGATGCCCGAAATATTACAGGTGTAGTTTTGGCTAAAACCGATGTTGAGCTTTATCAAATTGGTACCAAGAACGGAATCTTAAAAAAATTATATTGTCAATATAAACTACAAAAAAAATGTCGGTGCAAAATAAATTCAATTATGTTAATTCAAGTGTGTATACAGTTTTGTTCTTTAAAATTACTTACTAACAAGGTAAAAGTTTCTTTACGCAATAAAATTACATTTATTGGTGCTTTTAATTTTTAAAGGCAAAATTAGTAGTAATTCGTTGGTGAAACTAATTCTCGAGTTAAAAAATGCCTATTTATCTAACTAGAAGGCAATATTCAGACCGCTAAGAGTCTTTATATGTTGCAATCTCTCATATTTATCCAATTTCGTTCTAATTTAATTTTAACTTTACTTATTAACTTTCCTATACTTGTCACTATAAATTTTATTTTACAGCGCTTTTGTATTATCTTAAATATTGATATTAACAGATGCGTCCCATTGTACAAACTATGGCACACACCTGTACCCAGGCATAAGAGCGGGCGTAAAGCAAGGAACGGCTATAATAGAAGATTGTTTTCTTCAGTACCATTGTATAGATAATAATTAAAGATGGACATCACATCGCAGTATTGTGGAATTTCGCCACTTTTTACTAAAGTTACAGTGATTTAGTTACAGCTCAACTATATTTATTATTATGATAATACATTAATAATAATAATAAAGCCCGTTTAATTTCCAATCATGCCAAAAAAATGATATTATACAGCTTCGAATATTTCCATTTTATATATTATTTTCATCTTGTTATCCTATATATTCTATATCCTAATTACCTTTAGTACCGTCGATCGGAACCCCTTCACGGGTAAATGCCTCCTTCAGCTTTTTCCAACTGAGTCTGGTTATGGCTTTCTTTCTCCATTCTTCCTGCTACCGCTTCTATTTATTCTATCCACCTTTTTTTTGGGCACCCTCTTCTCCTTCTTGGTCCTTTCCATACATATCTATAAAGTCCACCTTTTATCTGTGTATCTAGCTATATGCCCCGCCCATTGCCACTTCTGTTTTAGGACACTGATAATCCTACAGTTTTCCTACAAAGTTGTAGTAAGGAACTTGCAACACTACTATCACATATCTATAATCTGCCCCTAACGCATTCTGAACATTCCCTTTAAAATGGAAAGATGGACATTTCCAATTCATAAAAAAGGACTATCTCAATCCTTAATTCTTCTAGCAAACTATTCGAAAAATTATTACATAATGTTATAAGTCCATTAATCACTAAACAACTACCGGATCAACAACACGGCTTTACTAAAAATCGCTCAAAAATTTCTAACTTGACTATTTTCACAGACTATATTAAACTGAGAGGTATGGATGAGGGTGACCAAATTGACGCTATCTATATAGAAAAAGCTTTTAATCGCGTTGATCACATTATCCTGTTACAAAAGCTTTTCTCACTTGATGATCTTTACAAATGGATAAAGTCATACATAACTGACAGACGGCAAGCAACATGCGGGTACAAAAGCATGTTCACTAACATTACCGCAGGAGTACCCCAAGGATCAGTACTTGGCCCATAATTATTTAATGCTTATTTGTACTATTTATAAAATACTGCCTTCACTTTTCTAAACATCTAAATCAATAGATAACTGTAATCTAATTCGAAAAGATAGGCTAGAAATATATTACAAACAAAATATACTTTCAATAAATATAAACAAACTAGCTGGCCTGGCGAACATCGTACCACCTAACAGTCGTTTCTTTATTTGTTTTAATACTTATTCTGCTATTCGGGACACCGGTCTAGCTAGTAAGAAAAAAAAAAGTTGATAACACAACAAATACATTATGTCAAAAAATAAAAATTTACCTTCCCGGAACCCCTCCACTAACCGTCAAGCCGTTTTAATGTTATGTCGTGACAACGGAAAACGGGTTTCATTTTTATATAATAGATGTAATAAGATAACTTTTTCGCGTAAAAACAAAAAAAATAATACACTTACAAAATCGATTACACCCCAATAAAACAAGTAAAATTAGAAGACATTTAATAACATACATTGCATTAAAAACCTATATTTTGTTTATGTTAGAAGCGTTCCGGAGTATGCGGGGTGTCATCTGGTCTCCATATTATATAAAATATAGTAGCAGTAGAAAATATACAAAAAAGTTTGAGAAATTCCTTAGTTTCTAAAAAATATGAATGTAGACTCATTTGAATGTCGGCGAAGTCAGCAAGACTTGCTTTTTTTACACGCTATTCTTAATGGGCGGATAGATAGCCCCTATTTGCTGTCGTTAATTTCTCTTAAACTTCCTCCTCCTTATGCGAAAAGACACAAAATTGTTCCATGTGCCTCGTACGAACTCGAATTACCTGCATAATTCGCCGATGTTTCGGCTTTTATCTAACTATGACACCGATTATGAGAATATTGATATTTTCCACCTCACCAAAGAAGATGTGAGAGATTTGAAGAGGCGGGAAGAAATTTTAAGTATTATTTGTGGTTTTAAATGTTAAATTTCAGTTTCTTTATATAGTTTTGTCTATTAATGTACTTATTTGTTTTCTGTTTCGTATAATATAATGTTTATCTATGTAATCTGTTTTGGCTTCTGTACTGTTTAAGTGTTTGTTTTATAATACTATGTATGTTAGCTGTAAGATTACTTATAATTAAATAAATAAATAATACAATACAATAACAAAAATCACAATTTCTTATACCTTTATATATAAATTTTTAAATTTAATTAGTAAATTATGTGACCCAACGGAACGTAATGAAAATATTTCATTGATAGATATACCTAAAGTGACTCTAATTCTGATATACGTAGCTAAAGCTCTACACATAGATTGATAGATTAATCATGAAAAAATCTTAAAGTACTTCGAGTGTGTCTTACTCATTAAGTATACAAATGTAATTATTGAAATAGTTCAAAAAGATTTGTCCGTGGTATTAACAATTGTTTATAATGGATTTGATACAAAACTTGATGCAAATAACATTACGTACAATATATAATAACTTGTCCTAGTTCCATAGACATGCGCTGAACATGCTGACATTTATATTTCTAAGCATTCGCCTTTTACCTTTGTGTCAAAGCATCATTTATTTAAGCTTCACCGAGATCTTGGAAAGGCCATTTTTTAACTATTCCTAAGGTCCGTAACAAAACGTTGAAAAATCGCGTAAATATTTATGTCTTTGGGTGATTGGAGGTCAGTAAAGCAACAATTCAAAACTGAGTTGTATAATAAAAAGTCAATATAAGATAAGATTTTATATAAAATTTAAGATTTTTCTTATCATTTCAGTCAGTGTATTGAAGTTTCTTAATGACAAGAATATTTAGTAAATGAGATCTTAGTAGTCCAAAACAATGCTTCATAGAAAAATTTATACAATACATATAGCAAATAACCATAATCAAGACTGATTGATCAGCTCTCTCTCTCTGTATGGAAAAGTAACATAGCAGAAAAATAAAAACAGGCCGATGTCCATGTGCTTATAATGCGCGTATCCCTTATACGGAGCAAGCATATCGAACTTAGGTATATTGGGGTGGCTCTAAGACGTTCCAGAACCCTTGACCTAGTAATATAACCCACTATAAACAAATAGGTACAAGATGGACCATTCAATTACTTCACGTATTACGAGGATCGGGTAATAACCATCTTAATTACTTCACCTTAATAGAATAAGGGTAGGGTTGATCGATAAAGTTTCAGAGCATGATAGTTCACCGTGCTCACACTCATCGAAAATGTATTTCGTAGTAATAGGTCTTTGCGATTTTAATTGCATTAATTCGAAGTATTCCTTCCTCGGTAAATGAATTAATATTTTGTCTGCTCGTGGTTATATTACAATTTCTTTCTTCATTATATGGTCACGCCATAAAGGTTAAGAACACTGACCTAGTTCGGAATTAAGAACAGAAGAGCCCTAAATATTAGATATTGTATTAGTATTGTCAGTATCGCTTCACACTTATCGCACGAATGGCTGTGATTGCCCAGAGCTTTGTGGGGATTTTATCTCCTGTCCTGATAACAAAACCATACTACCAATAACAAGTGGACCTAAATAAAAATTGGTACAGAGTATACGGTTTTTTTTCTTATAGAGCTATTACCTGATGTTAAGTGATAGCGCAAGTGCGTTGCCGGCCTTTTGAGAATTGGTACGCTCATTTCTTGAAGGAGCCTAAGTCGAATTGGTTCGGAAATACGTCTTCAGTGGGCAGCTGCACATAGTGGTGGTGCGCGGCAAAAACTGCCTCAAGAAATGCTCAGTTGTGGAACGACGGACGTCGAGATGATACGGATGGTATTTTCTATTCTGTCTTGACGTCAGAGAATATAGACTAATTAGTGGCTGGTACTTAATGGTATCACCGAAATTCCCTCGAACTAACTTTTATCTCTAAATACTTATCGCTTGCATTCAGAATAAAACTATGTACCTAGAAACATTCTTGAATAACGTTCAAGAACTTTATATTTATCAATGCTATATTATATTAAGATAAATATTTAAGAAGAATAACTAAGGTAACAGATGTTACAATAACAATAAATAAACTAAAGTGGAATTGGGTGGGGCACATGGCAAGAGGAACAGAAAAGTGGAGCGAAAAACTATTAAACTGGTACCCAAGGTACAGCAAACGAAAAAGAGGGAGACAACTAAGAAGGTGGATAGACCACATTAAAGAAACAGCAGGTGGTACATGGCAGAGAGTGGTACAGTGCAGAGAGGAATGGAGGCGGGTTTTGGAGGAGGCCTTTGTCAAAAAAGGGCACACAGATAGATACACTAGAAGAGGATTAAAATGGAAATTTGTTTAAATTTAAATGTAATTTTGAATGTATCTGAATAAAGGCTATTATTACTATTATTATATTATATATAAGCTTTTAGGTTAAACATACAAAACGTACACCGGTAAGTATGCAGCTACGGCGGCGTAGGCAGTAAACCATTATATAGTAAACTACATTAATATTCCACAGTCCGCTTCACAAGACACTTTCTTCTTCAACTAGCAAACTGTGGAAACGATAAGACAACAAATACATGTCAAAAAATAAAAGATTACCATCCCGGAACCCCTCAACTAACATTTGAACTTTATGATATGGTATTAAAGTTCAAATTGACTTTTAAGTATTATTACGAATATTTTGTATGGGAATATAGAAAAGTGTTGTTTTTAGACTTTTTCACTCAATTTTTTTTATTTTTCTCTCCGTAAGAACCATCCTCGTACTTCAAGGAATATTATACAAAAAAAATCAGACAAATCGGTCAAGCCGTTTTCATGTTATGTCGTGACAACGGAAAACTGGTTTCATTTTTATATACCTACTAGCAAACTCGGCGAACTCCGTTTCGCCACCAGATGGCTTCGTTTTATGTAACATTTCGTTTGGTGATCCCGCTTTTCTGTTGAAATTTTTCCTGAATTTTCTGCTATAAACCTCACGGAGCCCGAGACCTTTCCAACGAATGCAAAACCGTGGAAATCGGTTCGTGCGTTCTGGAGTTATAGCGTCAGGAAGGAAAACCCGACTTATTTTTATATAGTAGATATAGATTACTTAGGATGTCATGTGGTGTAATGGTTGCAGCTTATTACAAACGTTGTGTAAAACAAAAAACTTGGCGATTAAAAAGAGTGGCGGAGAGTTTATTGCTAGTTCTTCTCTTCCGTTCTACGCTCTTGAAAACTGGCAGTAAATGCAAAATTAGAAGCATTTAATGTATATTTCTTTTTTTGACGTTCATAACGTGTTACCTACATTAATAAATGATTTTTGACTTTTGACTAGGCTTCGATTGTTATATTGTTCGTACTCTAAGTACTGAATGTAGCGGCAATAAATGTGTCATAAATATTTCCTTGAATACAAAAACTAGCCGAATATTTGATCGACGCTATATATTTTTTTTACAAAAATAACAGCTTCATTCTGTATCAAAACATCCTAGGGTTTTATACGTTATATGGTATGTTTTTAGATACATTAAATAAATGGAAATGGTAGACTATAATAAATTTCCCACTACTGTTGAGGTAGTTTATGGTACATACATACGAGTATGTATGATGGAAAAATGTGGGGCATTAAATGCCGGCATTTAATACTTTGACGAACTAATCCATAAAATATTAAATCCTCGAAATGTCAATTTACTACTAGTCCTTGGAAAGAACCGATTTTTAATAGAATATTTTACAACCTAGTTATTATTGCCTAGAAATTCAATTCAATTAATAATGATTGCACTAAAGGTCTTTATAATCGGTACTAATGTTATGAAGAGGGAAGATTTGTATTTTTCCTCTTCATAACATTTCCCATACCTAGTAAAATGAACGTCTAGCCGTTTGAAGCTGGGACAGATTTAATTATGTATTAATAAAACCCACGCAGTGTGTCTGCCCCATGTGCATTGCGGGACATAGAGGCCGGACGTAGCAAGGAGCGTAGCAAGCTTTTATTATAAAAATATAGGATGGATAGGGATTTCGTACTAACTGAACCTCTTTTTCATTTGCAATTATTTATTTTTAATTTTTAATCTACAAAAAAAAGGGTGCGTGTACTTATGTACGCGCGTAAGAAGTTATTTGAGTACTTCTTTGGCATTATTAAAAATAGTTTTTGATTGCATGGAAAAAATTAATTACAATTTACAATTAAATAATCAAGGAAACTGGAAAAGGAGTCATTATAGTCAATAAAGTTCAGTTTACATTTGAAAAATTAAATATATAAATATTTATTATTATTCTCTTACATTAAGTGTAACATAAATTCTATTATTATTCGAATATTGTTTTTAAGTTATGTCCAATGCCGTAACATCTTCCGTGGGCAACTTCATTCTGTTAAAGTTGTGTCACGGTGCGCGCGCATCGTAAAATTTCACTCTCAAAAATTTTTCATAACGCGCCTAAAGAAGTATAACTTCAAAAACAACCTAATCACCTAGCAGAAACAAATGTCTCATACATATACATGACATTCTAACACGCCTTTTCTAATTTGTGCTCTCAACCATCGCACTTATAAAAACAGAGACAACCAAATAATTATGAAATATATAAAAATATAGATATGTGAAAATTACATCAGAGATTCATCTATTACATAATCCTCTAAGCTGAAATATGGGCTGATATGTCAATTACTGTAATATCCAAACATAGTTTGTTGATTGAACGCAGATCAATTAACTTGTTGACTAAGCGTTCTCTCTGTAATCAAAAGCGACATCATTGAATAGTAATAGTACAGGTGCAGTGGTTTAGTGGTTAACGCACGTAGCATATTTGGATGATTGTTTTAGGCAGATGATTACAGAAAAAATATTGCTTTGGCTTACAATATATCCGTTAAATAAGATTTATTCACCCAAAAATATAAGAATTAGATAGACACTAAATTAACTAAAGACAATGTCTTTTTACGATTACATATGCTTTTTTATTCTTGGCCTCAGTTGCTTCTGTATCACGATCATTTGTTAATCTAACAGAAAAGTGGGTGATTAGCTTTCACTGCCTGCACACATTTTTGTTCACCGTAGGAGTGAGTGTTAATAATGTGCACTTAGAAAGTCCATTGATTCACAGCCGGAAAACAACGACCGAGTTCGCACGCTGAAGCCACCAGACACTGTAATATGTATCACGGTCTGTGTATTTTTCCTACTTCGATGGAGATTGTGTAAGGCTTGAATTCAATACGATACTACTTGACGCAGTACAAATTAATTATCAGTACACCAACTATGTACTTGTCGCATTGCAGATGCTGCAAGCGTGAGATAACGACTGTTAACAAAATCTCGCTTTTACAAAGTTTAGATATTTGGAAAGTGAATACAGGTTCGTTATTTAAAGTTGTAAGCAATTAAGTGGTCCAGGGGAATGTCTAAACTTTATTTCGGGGGGGCTGTTAACCAAATCAATACTTTAATTTGCAATTGTTTTGATAACAGGGCTATGTATGGGGTGCAATTTTAATTTTGTAACCTGATCGAAAAAATAAATCGAAGTATAAATGAAACTGCGTAAGACGTAGCGCAATTGGAATTTACTTTTATTATTTGTCATTATATAATGAAATCTGTATAAACGCGATAAACTCAAAACTGAATGTATTTTTGTAGTTGTGAATGTAGTTTTTAACAATAGACAGTCTACAGAGTTATGTGGTTTTATGAAAATTTACTGACATCGACAAAAATAGGGGTCTTTTTTAAAGCTCCCGTTTGAACTTAGTTGAAATACCATAACTGGCTTTAATAGGAAAATATGGTAACATGAAACTCGACTTTAGTAGTGAAAGAAAAACTAAAATAAATTAAATAGATAAAATCTAGTAGAGAAGCACTTTTCGTACCTTACACGAAATTCGAAAAAAGTCGTATTTCTTATCGAGTCCAATGATTTTTTCTTAATGCTCTTAATGGTTTATTTTTCGAAAACTTATGTAATTGAAGAACTTTTGTGAACCTAGGTTGGTTTTCTATCAATGTGATAATATGGTGTTTTTGGTGTACTATAGATTTAATAAGTTAAGTAATGTTTTTGCATAGAAAATCTAAGGTGTGAAGGTGAGTTGCTATTCAAATACGAATATACAAGAAGACCTCTATAATTGTATACGCTTTAAGAAGAGATATTAAAATTTAGTTGATTTTTGAAGATTGATAATGCAATCAGACCCGCTTTAAATAGGTACTTGCATGAAGTAAAAAAATCAACATTTAGAAAATACAATTTAAACATATGGCGTCCATTTTGTTGACTGAATTTATCATCTGTTGATATATCTCGGAGGTTAATTAGAGTATTGTACATTGTAAATGCACTACAGTTTATAATTTCGCACCCTTAACGCTTCAAGTATTACGTCACGCAATTTTTGGAGATTATTGCTCCCCCCCTCTCCCATGTAACGTGCCGTAACGTTTTCTGTACCCAATAGTAAAACGTTACTTGACCACCCAGTGACTCTTTATACCTAAAAGTTACCATTATGTGGTGTAAAGTACTGGAAAGTCGAAGATAATATTAACAATAACGCGTAATTCAATCCCCGCCCCGCATCGTAACGTTTTACAAAAGGAAACCCCACCCCACCCCTCCAAAATTCGTTACGTAATACTTGAACGCTCCCAAAGTCAAAAGTCTTTTATATTATATATAATATAGTATAGTAAAAGCTTAAATGGCAATGAGCATGGTACATTGCCCCAAAAACTGATAACCAACGAGGCAAAATTATTATAATAAATTATATTACTTTTAGAATAGCGTAATCATAGCATAGCCAATATAGCATAGTCTGTGTTACATTAAAACATACAATTTTATTATATACATCATTGTTATTAGGTTCATAGTTTTGTTTTCCATAGCCAATGTTTCCATGGCCTACATTACAATATCCACCTTATTATTAGCCTTAATAACTAACATCGATTAATATCGAGTTTTATCCTTTCGATTAATTAGTTACAAAATAAATGGACTACAAGCCCATTAGTTCAAATTTGAAGGTTGCACACTATTTCATTATTTACATTTGGAGATAGCTATTGAGTGCCTAAAAGGGGATTACAGTGGTTTTTATGTTTATCAATTGATTGAGGCTATTGTTGGATACATATATGTCGCTATATGCCGTAATAATTTCAGGTGTGTTAAGACAAACCAACAAATTACCAAACTACTAGCGGATAGGACAGACGATGTCCTGCATGATATTTCAAGCAATTAGGATATCAAACAAAGTATGAAAGTACCGACTGCAGCGCCATCTGCCGGGCTGATTTGTGAATCTAAACCATCCAGGGTTCCACCCAAACGCAAAAAACATTCAAATCGGTCCAGCCGTTTAAGAGGAGTTCAGTGACATACACGCGTACAATAGAATTATTATCTAGCTATCCTATCTTTTTAGTTAGATCAAACTGCACACGGTCCGCACATTTCATTTAAATCGATTAAGTAGTTTAGGAGTCCATAGGGGACAAACAATGTGACGCGTAACTTATATATATTATGATATATGACATATTTAACAAATTTGAATAACCATTGTTTGGCGGTTGGGATTATATTATTATAGAATGTTATATATGTCTGATGCCAATTGCCATTTGTTCCGGGTTAATATGTCTACGAGGGTATAGATATGTATTTAGGAGAATAACTGTAACTTAAACATGTTTAATCCATTAAAATACTTTTTAATCATTGTAAGTAAATATGATTTTATTATATTTTATTTTATTATTTTATTTATTTTATTACCGACAGGGCATCATATACCTAATATATGATGCATATAGAATGGCCAAGAACTTAGGAGATTTTTAATAAAAAATCATAATTCAGTATAAGAGTAACCGATAACTCGTAATGAAAAGATCTGAAGGTAAAAATCAGAAACGGGATTTAGCGCGAATCATTCCCATATGCCAAATCCTAATATAGTTTATATTCGCAGAAGATTATGGCTTAAAGATTAGTTGTATGAAACAGTAAAATCAAGTGAATGCATAAACGGTGACAATTGAACGACGATCTAGAACTCATGCCAAAAAGTTTCACGTGTATACAGAGTGGCTGTGATCGAAGATAGGTGATATTTAAAACTCAAACATTAAAGGATCCTTATTTTTTCAATTTACTAGTATGTAAATAGTTAGAATATGCTACCAATTGATAACACTCTTAGTACGCTCGTAGCCTTTCTGGTGTCCATTCTTATCAAAACCACATTATTAACATACAGTAAGATTAATAATTCCAGAGCTGAAGCAGGTTAATTTAAACAAGAAATAATGATTTTCTATGTTTTTGTCCGTTTAAATATTGTAATAGAGACTTAATGTTAGCGCGTTGAAAACCCGGCTAAGAAGCAATGAATTTTTCCTTTAAAAAACCTCAAAACTTATGTACAGATACCGGCAAACGTCCTTGCCTGCGCAGAAGCGATTTTTAGGTATCACTGGAAGGGAGTGCACGGCGGCAGAAGAGTGACGTGTCGATCGCGTGATTGGTAGATCAGTTGACGTTTGTGTCCCGCGATGCGCAAATTTTCCCCCACTCCCTTGTTTAGTGCTCAAGAAGTTTGCCGGTATCTGTACCAATTCTTAAAAGGCCGGCAACGCACTCGCGAGCCCTCTGGCATTGAAAGTGTCCATGGGCGACGCTATCACTTAACATCAGGTGAGCCTTCTGCCCCCTGTTCTATAAAAACTCCATCATATTATGATCAAATGTATGAATAAATTTACGGTCATGAGTCAGAATGCTTTGTTCTGGTTCGATATTAAAGCAAATTACATAATTATTGGAACATCGAACGTCATTTGTTTCTAAGAAAGATAAATTATAGTTCGAAATTAAACGTGTTCCACTCATTTATAAATCAATGGCCAGGTGTTCTTTCACATGCATGCATGTTCTTTCGTATAATTAAAGTGTTATTTCAAATTATTAGTGGTGAGTCCCCCGATGCCCACGAGGGTTCATTTTAATGGCGTGTGGAGGGTTAATGCAATAGGATAGGGTGTGAGGGTTGTCACAGTCCCACATTAAGTCCGGCCACTGTGTTGCAAGGCTACATTCACTTCAAAAAAAGGACTTAATAATTATAGACTATATTATATAGTATGGGTAGTTGATAGGTTTTCTCGTCTCTTGTCAAGTTAGGTTTATGAGGTTTCTATTATTAAAGTCTTTAAACAATTTAGTCGTGCTCTACCTCTTTAGGTCTTAGCTTCAGATTTCTGAATCTGTTTCATGATCATTTTTAAATCTAATTAGGCAAAGTAGGTGATTAGCCTCCAGTTACAGACGCACGCCCTCGACTTTTTGGGTCTAAGACATGTCGGTTTCCTCACGATGTTTTCCTTCTCCGTTTGAGCAAATGTCAAATGCGCACATAGAAATAAAGACCATAGGTGCACAGCCGGGGATTGAACCTACGACCTCAGGCATGAGAGTCGCACGCTGAAGCCACTAGACCAACACTCCTCACTGCAACATTATTAAAGTCTTACGTCGTGAAATATGAGAGTGGCTCTCCAGGCTAAATCCGTGAGTGGTTTTTGGCGCTTAATATCTTATACAAAATGAATTTTTATACTTCAAGGCTTCGAGGCTAAACCTTAAGGTCAAAGTCACATTCACACCTCTCAGACCTACGTCATAAATACATTAATATTCATATTTGCCTATTATGTAACGCCCACACAAAGTTGAACATTAAATGTTCGCAGAATGTGCAGTCGAATATGTCTCACGTTTTAGTAAGCTTCATAGCATATAATTTACCCACGCCTTGGAAAGTATATAGAGGGAAAACCAGTGGCACCACAAGTCTGGTATCTCTTTATTTTTAATTGCCAAGCTGGTAATCCGCCCTTTTTGTCTGACACACAAAGAATTTTCTACAGTGTAAAAACACTAAGTAGATGTACATTCGTTTTGTGAAGTCGGCCTTAGACTAAAGGATATACATTGTTTTCACGAAGTAGATTAATAAATGTCCTTTCTTTGAATATAACTAAGTACCAGCTTTGCTTCTAGATATTGTCACCCATAAAAAAATTATATAAGAAAGGTATACTTGCGGTGTCTACAATTCTCTTGTGCTATTACTAATTAGACACTTTAAGGTGGTTTAGTCCAAACTTAAATATATTTTCGAGATGCAAACACAAATAAAAGCCTGCCAAACCGCAATGTAACGCTGCTGTGCTCTTTCCACAGCTGGCTTTTGTTCAGATCGTTACACCAACGTTTCAACTGACGTTGAAAAATGTACAGTTTCCTCGATATTGCATGAATATCAACATCAAAGGTGTCAAGCACATAAGTATCATAAGAACGTGGAAATTGCAACGCTTTTATAGGACGCCTTTGCAAAATATGGTGTTTTAATTTCTTGTGTATTTTGGTAAAGTATGATACTCTTTAAGAAGAAGTATAATATCGAATCTTCATCATATATACCGCATTCGTAACCGAGCTGCCCGTATCTGGTATTTTTACCAGTTAAACAATAATTTATTGATGTGCAATCTATCGGCCGATAAAGACGATTATTAGTCACACATATAAATCGCTAATGTTGGGAGGATCTGGAATATCGTATTATACCAAGTGATACAAAATTATCTATTTGCGTGAGTGGTTTTAGTCTCATATTTGTTATTTTTTTCATCCGTTTATATTTTATAGGCAACTGAGTGATCAGCCTTCTGTGTCTAATACTTGTTGTTGATCTTTACGTTTCGTTTATATTACGACAACTTCATGCCGACCTCATGCAATTTCCCCGAGTGTTAATTGCACTTGAAAACAATATTTCAGAAAGCCGAGGGTCAGCCGATCGCAGAGTTAAGAGCACATTTAGCTATGATTTAAAATACTTTTGATGTGAAACGAAGTTTTACTCAGACAGAACGTATTAAAAGCATCAAACAAAAATAATATAAAAGTCCGTAACTCTTTTAAACAATTCTTTTATTAAACTAACAAAGAACTCTGAAAAATTAAAATGGATTCTAATAAAATTAAGTTAGGAACAAGTCGGATTGCGAACTTAACTTTGAGGCCATAATGCTCGTTCACTTTATTTCAACGCGAAGTTTGTCCCTATTTAACGATCGACGAACTATCTAAATATTTAAATTCGCCTCAAAAATGCTATTTCGAATAATACTGTAAGTTGCAGGTAATAACTTTATAAATACGGGAAACAGACATTTGTCGACTTTACTGTGTTGCGTACAAATAAAATCCGTTAACGAAATGTTTTAAAGTTAACCCTCATGAGATACGTTCTTTGTGTCACGGTAAATTAATCAAAGTAAGAAAAGTAAAAGATTTTATATTTATATTCATATATTTTTAAATTCACCATTGGCTAATTGATTATTTTGTCGCCGGAGGTATTAAGTAACGTAACGTATACGCACTATTTATTTACTAATGGCGCTACAACCTTTTAGGTCTGGGCCTCAGATTTCGCTATCTGTTCCGTTATCATTTCTAATAGGCAAGTAGGTGATGAACCTTCCGTCACTGACACCTGGCGTCGACTTTTTGGGTCTGAGGCATGCCCAGTTTCCTTACGATGTTTTCCTTTCGTCGTACAAGCGAGTATTATATGCGCATATAGACAGAAAGCTCATTGGTGCACGCCGGGGATCGAACCTACGACCCTAGGAATGAGAGTCGCACGTTCGAAGCACTAGGCAAACACTGCTGCTATTTATATACAAAATATCATTAATTGCCTGTAATGAATTCCTATACTTCATTATAGTTTTGATATTTTCGTATCAATCCTTAGTTTTTAGCTTGAATTACATTTAAAAGCAAAGTAACGTTCTGTAAACAACATTGAAGAAATTCCCTTCAAATACCTATTGAATATTTTGTGCAAAAATTTAATGGTTTCAGAAATTTGCTAGCGGTTTTAGTACATTACAGTAATGTCAATATGAATTTTAACTTTCCGTTATTCAATGCGTTTTTGGCATCGTATCGGTTACGAAAACTACGAAGAAATATTTGTGTCGTTCATCACAAAGACGGTGTTTGAAATATGTTTCTTTATATTTTGCAAATACCTATCCACTGTTTTTTATTTGCTGCCGTTGACAAAAAATTTACGCAACTCCCATACTGACAACCGCAGAACCCACTTTTTCTATAGTAAAACATACGCATGAATGGGATTTGTGCTTCGAAGGACAACAACGTTCACTAATATTAGCCGTCTCAAGCTTGTAAAACGCTTTGGTAAGAAATAAGTTAGAGTGTAACTCGTCTGTTTGGGCTCCGCATGAAGCTAAATACTGCCTTATTTAGGAGCGCATACAGAATAAATTTACACAATACCTTTATAACAGACTGTATGGCGTCTATCCCTACTATCCTTTTAAGTACCCATCATTATTTGTCTTGGGGATACTGGGGTTTGAAATTGAACCAGACGGAACTTACAGTTGTCCCACTATGTACTTAATGTCTTGCGGGGAATAGTGTGCTCCAAGAATCCGGTTTATTTGTATCTATGGGATATGTGCGACGGCGAAGGCCAAGGTTGTTTGCAATACCATGGTCCAGAACATGTAACAGACTGGTTGCACAGATTCCCGTTATCAAAGACGTTGCGCCTACTAAATGCTGTCTCCGACACTATTAACATATTTATATTTTCACAGAGTAAATTGGCGATGTTGCGTATTTTATGTGTTAAATATTACATACTTTATTATATTTAATTTTATTTTTAATAAAATGATAATGTATGTTTTTCTTAATTATAAATAATACCTGGCTAATTGTACAATTAAAATACATGAAATAATAAATATATACCTACATCTTATAACGAATAATAAAACAAATAACTCTTGTGAACTCAGCCAGAGTACAGACAAATAGGTCCTAGAATTACATGTATCGTGGGTCTATCTAGCGTGAGCGGCGCCTCGCTAAGATCACCTCGCCTCGCGCGTTTTATCTAATACTTGTGGCTTCCGCCTCAGAGAACCCGTTGGAGTCTCTCCATTATATCAAGATTACGAGGTGAAATAATAATATAGGTATATAATAAAAGCCTGTTTTGGCTAAGGCTTCCTTCTAATCCCGCCATTTCTGTTTGCTCTGTGCCACTCTCTGGTCTATCCACCTTCTAAATTCTCTTCCTCTATTGTGTTTATTGTACCTTGGGCAACTGATTCTGAGGGGAATATCTTATACTACATCGAACGCCGTTTTATTTTCAATTTGTCCATAAAATTAATCAGAACATTTTTGAAGTTATACTTTTTTAGGCGCGTTATGAAAAATTTATGAGAGTAAAATTTTACGATGCGCGCGCACCGTGACACAAAATTCAGTATGGGCGCCGAGCGTGCGCGAGCGAGATGGGAATAAGAGAATCTACTTGTAGTACCTTTTAAACAAATAAAGCAGTTTTAATTATTTTTTTAAAGAAATTTAGCAATGCTTTTTCACAAAGACCTATTTATACTTAGTTAAAAGGTTATGAAACTTACCTAGTTATTAAATTGAATTAATAATATAATATAATAATTATTATTATTCATATTAATTAATAATTCAATAATATACTAAATATTAAATATTGTTAAATTATTAATGCTTAATATTGATGATTAATTATTTAATATTTAAAAAAAATAAAGAAAGCCAAAGAAGTATAACTTCTTACGCGCGTACATAAGTACACGCACCATTTTTGTTTTAGTTAAAGTATGCTAATTATTATATATAATAATGTAAAAAAAAATATTCCACGACAACCTTCGAGCTCTAGAACAGCGCAGTGGCAGCATACGCCCGTGTTCCAAATGTAAAGTCAAACACGTTAGAAAATAATATACTGTATATAGAGCCTCGATAATCCGTACTCAGGCTAATCCGAACGTCGCTATAATCCGAACTGCATACCCCACCCCACTTCCTCGTCTTCGCCTCGCTGCTATGTTGTTTATTAATTAGTCTGCAGTTACGACTGCCACGTTGCGCGTCCATTCCACGTTTTTCTGCTCTGTACTCGTGGCGTGTTTTTTGAGGTTATAAAGATGGTTCCAACACCAAAACGCAAACATAAAACTTTGACTATAGCCGAAAAGTGCACCATACTAGACAGTTTAAAGGACGGAGTGTCGGCAACTTCTCTTGCTTGTAAGTATGGCGTTGGAAAATCAACAATTACAGACCTCAAGAACAATGAGCAAAAATTGAGATCTTTTATAGCTAAAACTGAGAAAGGACCAGGGTTCAGAAAATCTCTAAAATTACCAGAGAATCCAGTGCTAGAAGAAGCACTGTTCACATGGTTTTTAGAACAAAGACGACGCCACATTCCATTGTCTGGTGAGGTCGTAATGGAAAAAGCGAGATTCTTCCATAAAAAACTAACAGGTTCGGATTTTTCTGCAAGTAGAGGATGGCTTGATAATTTTAAAAAACGTCATGGCATACGTCAGCTGAAAGTGTCAGGTGAGAAAGTCTCTAGCAATACGGAAGCTGTTCAACCATTCCAAGAAAAATTCCTAAACGAGATAAAAGTAAAGAACCTTTGCCCTGAACAAATTTACAATGCCGACGAATCAGGATTGTTTTGGAAGGTTCTGCCGGACAAAACTTTAGCCTCTTCTGCTGAAACTAGCGCTCCTGGGTCGAAAGTGTCTAAAGGGCGAATAACTTTTATGCCTTGCGCAAACTCTACAGGGAATCACAAATTACCATTGCTAGTTGTGGGGAAGGCAAAAAAGCCAAGATCTTTTGGATCTGTAAAATTACCAGTGCATTATGAAGGGCAGAGGCGTGCTTGGGTAACCAGAGATATTTTTCTCGAGTGGTTTAGAGGCCATTTTGTTCCTGAAGTCAAACGCCATTTAAAAAAAATGGGACTGCCACAAAAAGCATTGCTACTCTTAGACAATGCCCCTGGACATCCAAATGCTGAAGATTTGACAACAGAAGACGGCAACTTCTCTGTACTGTACATGCCTCCAAATTGTACGCCTTTGATCCAACCTATGGATCAAAACGTAATCCAAAATGTCAAGATAAATTACAAAAAGAAACTCCTGATTCAAATGTTCGTGCAGCATGAAGCCGATGAGGCTTTAACCTTGCATGATGTTATAAAAAGCGTCACAATTAAAGACGCCATTTTTTCGCTAGCGCAATGTTGGGATCATGTATCATCGTCTCTTATCGAAAAATCTTGAAAGCCTCTTTGGCCTGAAAAAATAAATTCAACAGAAGATAGATCAGAAGAAAATGATGACTTCGACGTAGAAGACGATCTCCCGCTCAGTCTTTTACGTAATCGTGGTTATACAGAAGAAACCATTTCCACTTTCTTGTCCATGAGTGAAGAGGAGAATTGCACAGATCCTGTATACACCTATCATATGTGTAAGTTTTCTGCCGCATAGAAACCTAAACTTAGCCCTTACTTAACTTCCGATCCCAATAATGAGGTATTGTTCCACGTGATCCCAAGTTTGCGACATCGCTACTGATAGAGAACTACAACGAACTTGCAAACAAAAACGTCGGAATCGGTTTCGCTGTCGCCATTGGAAGTTACAGAGTACGGGCGCATGAATTGCGAAGAGCCCTCTCAATCACGTGAGCTACCAAAAAGGCAACTAGTTGGTCCATTCTTTTTATGCGACAGAAACATAGCACTGACAAATTAAAATTAAAACACCCATATTTTGCGTCGGTGTTAAAAAAGACACGAATAAATACGATAAGATGTCAATACATGTAATTAGGGGAGAAGTGTATATTTAAGATACTATTATATGAGTAGGCTATACATTATGTGGTAATTATTGGGGCCACTAATGGCTACCTATGTATTGACACGAACAAGATACGCCTTCAATACGCATTATAAACTAATCGATATATTACTGTTCTGTTTTGAGTCCATTAAATACATTCCATTAAATGTATAGTAGATTAAGTAATGATAATTTATCTAAGGAGTTATGCTAGAATCTACGAATTTAGCAACTGATTTAACAAATTATTGGACAATGAATGATCTTGTATAATTATTTTAAAGTTTAACTAAATCTAATATTAAATTTGGTTTCGATTCAACGACTTAAAAATCTACAACAGAAACATGAATCCAACCTTTTTTAGAAGTTTTAAATGTGTAGTACTCACGTAAACCCAGGATAATATTTCAATAAGATTATTTTCAAATAAAAATCATTTCTATGAATATGATAATGTAGCGGTTACATTCATTTCGAGTTGTTAAATAAAGTTTTAATCGAAATTTTAGTAGAATATCAAAGGCATTAGGGTAAAACTATTGACGTGATTCTAACCGCAACGGAACTGTAACCAAATCGGACAAGATAATCGGATCGCTGACTGAAGAGTTTTGCATCATTTTTACTCAGTGTAAATCTTTGGATTCTACTGAGCGTAGCTAAATGTGATTTCTAGAATTTTTGATGACTGATTAAATAGCTTTAAGTTATTTTTATTGGGGGTATATGTACAGTAATGTAATTTTCAATACAGCCAATAGATACTGCCAATGGTTCTGTTTTAAAGCAATCCATAGCAGTGAGGCTGTTTTATACCTAATTAAGGTAATTTAAAATTTTATCGTATCTCTGAACAATATAAACATTTTGCGCAAAATTTATTTCATTTTTCCCATGTACATTTTTTTATGAGTGCTAGGTAGTAGTTTTTTAATAAAAAAAAAAGGGTGCGTGTACTTATGTACGCGCGTAAGTTATACTTCTTTGGCATTATTAAAAATAGTTTGGCTTTGTTCCACCTCCAGTTTTTGATGTTTCACAGCGATAAGATGACAACTCTTTTTTTGTATTCAATTTAGTGCACTTACACTGATTCATCAATTGTTTTTTGTCTCTTGTCCTTATATTTGCTAGATTAAATCAGAAAAATTACATGTTTTGATTAAACAATGTGGTCATTTTTTTAATCAAAACATTACTCGATAATAATAATACATACGGATAGTTAACCTCAATTGTATTGAAGCACTTAGGAAGCTTGATGAGCACAGTTTTTTCACAAATATTAATTAGTATTGGTTTAAATATTCAATTTAAATCACTTCTGATTATAATTCAAAAAGCATTGCTAAATTTCTTTGAAAAAATAATTAAAACTCCTTTATTTGTTTAAAAGGTAAATGACAAATGTCATTATGGTCATTCAAAATTCTTGGCATACGACCTTCACGCATATTCTATTTCTTTTTACTTGTAGATTGTCTTATTCCTATCTCGCTCACGCACGCTATAATCACACTCCTAATTTTGTGTCACAGGTGCGCGCGCATTGTAAAATTTCACTCTCATAAATTTTTCATAACGCGCCTAAAGAAGTATAACTTCAATAAGACAGAAAGCACGTTATAATAAAAATTTTATGCTTTAAGTCAAATATTGTATTATATAATCGCTAATTTAATGTTTGTAACTACTTTTAACTACACGAACATCTTTTATTTATCCCTGATTTCTGATATAGTGTTAATTATTACGATAAATATCACTTAAGCTTCACAAATCCGTTATAAAGGCGTCCTTTTCAACAAATACCATTAATTTTCAGCCAATTTACATTAATAAACACTACACTATCTATTGGTGAAAACTCTGTCAATACTTTTCAGTCTTTCGCATTCACACACACAAATGCGGTCTATGTATCGGCGAATATATTTCAATGAATATTCGATGGGCTTATTCGCCCTTGCTACAAGCCGTAGCTGTATACAAAAATGTATTAAGATTTAACTGAACAGAATTTCATCCAAAAGGCGTGCATTTTGATAATTAAAACAAATAGGTATGGTGAGTATTTAAAGCTCAAGTGTATTATGAAAGCCTACGAAAACAGAGTTGCATACAAATAGCTACATTAGCCACAGTGGGGGCCTCACCCCTCTATAAAGGCTCCAGTGTGACTACGTTTTAAGCAACGCTGAGTCAATATCGAGATATCGAGTTTTTATGTGTTTTGGCCGATGTTCTGATTACTGTTTAACAGCTCGTTGAGAGGTACTTTGTGTTTCTCGATTAAATACGTATATTTCCTGTAATGATTGTTATTAACAGTGTCATTATAACCCTTGGTCTTGGTTCCAGATTTCGGTATCAGTTTCTTGATATTTTTTTTCTTTATAGTAATTTTTCGTGTCTAAGATTTCTTACAACGTTTCCCTTCGCTGGTGCATAACCGTTGTTGAATGCGCAGCGTTGTCATTGGAGCCTGAAACTATTGAACCCAAAAACACAATAGTTTGAGAGAAAACATCGAGATTGAAAAGATTTTTCGGTTTAAGTTCCGATTAGTTTTTAAAGCCCTCTTAGTGATTCTATCTAAAATGAGAATGCAATTTGGAAAACGTTTAAGTTAAATGCATGCTTCTTTCTTATTTAAAATAAATAATATAAGCTTCAATACGCAGGTAACATGTATAAAGTATTCCTGTTTATTAAAACTTGCAAAGAAAGTTGGTAAAATACCCATGTGAACTTAAAGTAATATGTATGTTGGCAAAGTTATACTTTATAAAATTAACTTTGCTGAAGCGCAGCTGCAAGACTAGAATATTAATCATAAGAATTTGTCCATACATAACATACAAGGTTCGTAGGAGAGGATCGTAATTATTTTAATTAACTGTGGCCAGAATAATAAGAAACTGTCAGTTTGCCCGGCTTAATAGCTTAACGTTGTGGTTTTTCATAGAAATATTTTAATAAGATTCTTAAATAGTATTGTCTTTGATTAACATAAACTTTACGCATTTAAAGAAAAAACTTTTTAACCGGATTAATGTTATGTATTATTATAAATTTACAATTATTTAACATAATTTTAAATTAAAAGACATTGCTGACATAACACATAGACGACACACAAAATCAGCAGTCTGTGAACACATACTAGATAGGCCTAATCACTACATACGCTTTGACCAACCGAAAGTACTTGCGAAAGAAAAAAGATTCTTCCCAAGATTGGTACGCGAAGCCATTGAAATCAAAGAACACCCCAATTTCAATAGAGAAGACGGCCTAAAATTGTCAAACACCTGGGATCCAATAATATCTAAATTAAAATCTCAAGAAAAACAATCCGCGAAACTAGAGGACACTCTGAGCCATTTTTGCCAAAACCCTCCATCTTTTAGTCGATACCAACTCCGGGGAAATAAATACAGATAATGTAACTTTCTCTACAGCTGTGATACTTTTTGACATCCAACACCTTTTGTCTTCAGTCACCGTGACCACGCATGCTGTAAAGCACGCGAAACGTCGGATAAATTTAAAATTATATTAAATAATTGTAAATTTATAATAATATTTTAAATAATAAGTCAAGTATTAAAAAATAAGAATCTTTTTAAGGGACTATCTCCGGACTATTCCAAATTTTATTGATTATAAACATTCCTATTTATTGTAATAGTATAGATGTTATGCGTATAAAATGTAACTAACGTACATTTCAAAACAATGTACGTTCCCCGTTTCAAGTTAGGAATTGTTAGAATTTATGTTGGTGCACTATTTGAAATTCAAAATGTCTATAATTCCATTACTGCTTGAGTAGAATATATTGTTATGTTACCAGTGGCGTCAGGCGTGGCGCATTCGTACACGGTTTTTGTTTTACGCGATGTTCTCGTTTTAACATGTGTGATTTTTAAGAGCACAATAATCAAAAACTAGCAAGACATTCCTCAACTGGAATCAATTTACTGATAATACATTAATGTGTGGAGTTTATATTATATTTAAAAAGAATTTAATCATCAAATTGTATGTTAAGTTATATTACATTTTTTGTGGACATAATAGTGACGCGTGATCGCAAGCGACGTTATTCAATGAACTTGCTCTTTTATGTTATAGTCGTATCTAACCATCCCACTTTGTTCTTTGTACTAAATTCAGTTCAAACTTTATTCTACTGGAAAACTATGATTATTTGTATATATTTTTATATAAAATAATAATCCTACCGGAATAATGAACGTGTATAAATAAAAAAGTAAAGGAACCTCTTTCTTGAAGTATTTCTATAGTTTGGAATTTTTTATTAATAACCTTAGGGGTAAACTTTGACATGTGATATTAAGAATTCATTTTAATAAATGTCGTTTCTTTTGTAATTATATACTGATGTTAGATATGAGAACGATTGTGATACTTAAGCTATGTTCATAAAACATGATTAGCGTTTAAGATTTAAGTTAGTAATTTACCTAAACTTTAATTTATCATTTATTAAAATTTTAATGTATCCCACTCACATACAGTTAACACTATAGCGTCTGCTTAGTCTAGAATAGTAATAAATAAAAACTATTAATAAACATTTCTTAATATAAGCGTGATGCATATCACATAGAATAAAAAAAGTACTACCAATTAGTCTTGTGTTTGTGTTAGACATCCTTATCTGGGTACTTACAGAGCTTCTACCTACTCTCAGTTAAAATAAAATATGAAAGATAACATATCCGTCCAAATATTACTCAGTAACCCGTCTTTCCTTCAAGGAATAATGTCCGAGGAATAATGTTGGATAATACTATGTGACTGTGTTAACTCCAAAGTAAAACGAAGCATGTGATTATTCTAGAAAACTGTGTAATTAATATTATTATTTTTTTCAAAACAACATCTTTTGTTTGCTTGTATGCCAATTTTCATAATATTACAGAATATGAATTAAAAAAGTTATGACGTAAAAACTAACATGATTATTTCAAATGGCTGCCCTGTACAGTTTACTATTTGTCAGATCCGTCACTATTCTACGACTATGACGAGTAGTAGTAGCTTAACTGCCCAGAACACTTTAAAAAAAATTATTCCTAAAATTAATGAGCTGTCTAGAAAATGATTATTGAACTTTTCTTATTATACATTTTTGGGTAAAGTGTTTTCTGATAATGAGTTCAATTCAATAAAAGGAAGTGTCTAATGACGTAATAGTGGAGACACCTGTTCCAGACCCAAGAAGGTAGCGATGTCGCACGTTCCTACACATTTTTCATATTTGACAAACGATTAAAGAATCAATACAACTAATTGGAGGGTAACTAAATGTGAATATTTTTCAATAGTAATAAAGCAACTACAATATATCGCAATCCCCATAGATCAGTTAATCTACTATATAAAAATAAGTCGGGTTTTCCTTTCTGACGCTATAACTCCAGAACGCACGAACCGATTTCCACGGTTTTGCATTCGTTGGAAAGGTACGTCGTACGTCGTACGTACGTCGGTTCGGCTCCGTGAGGTTCATAAGGTAAATTCAGGAAAAATTTCAACAGAAAAGCGGGATCACCAAACGAAATGTTACATAAAACGAAGCCATCTAGTGGCGAAACGGAGTTCGCCGAGTTTGCTAGTATTCCATATATTGCAAAAGTCTTACATCAATCAGGGAGGATCGTAGCTAAACGGTTACATAAGAAAACCGTGATTGTGCCAGGTTCGTTTCCCGTTATATAAGTATAAGTGTATGTTAAAAAAAAAAAATCTCAGCTCCCGTAGGTAGAGGAACTAAGTAAACAGTCCATCCTCACATGACAATGTAATTTAGTTATTAGATATAAAACGTGTTACCAATGTAAATTTTGAGTTTCATCATCGGACAGAATACCACTAGTATCACCTTTACGTCCGTCGTTCCTTAACTGAGCGTTTTTTAAAGGCAGTTTTTGCCGCGCTCCACCACTATATGGAACCCGCTGCCCACTGAAGTATTTCCGATCCACTTCGAGTTAGGGCTCTCCAAGAAAAGAGCGTACCAATTCTTAAAAGGCCGGCATACATGCGAGCTCTATGGCATTGACAATGTCCATGGGCGGCCGTATCGCTTAACATCATGTGATCCTCCAGCCCGTTCTATAAAAAGGGGGCGCTGTTCTATAAAAAAACCCTCAACTTATATGCCTGTCCGGTAGGCTAACAGAGATCTTTTAGAGCCGTGTGTATATGTAAATAGAACAAGTAAAAAAACGAGCATTGAGATATAAAGGCCAAACCCCATTATGGATTGTAGCTATTATTAATTTATAGGATTAATTTGGTTAATATTGTGTTCACCCGATATTGAACTAAATTAAAGATAAAGTTACCAGATGTTGAGCTTAAGAACAGATTAAATTCAGCTTTATTCAGTCAAGATCAAAGCCATTAATTATTACCTTGTATAGAGCATTATTAATTACAGTTTTAATGAGATGTTTTTCTTTCGATACGATATCAAGGATTAGAAGGAATTCTAAACTTGTAGAATTTTTGTTCGTATCAAAAAAGTAGATTTTTTAATGTGTGATTTTGTACCTCAATTACGGTTGACAACAACCACGCGATGTTTTCGTTCCCTTTATGAGCAAGAATTACGCTCACAGCCTCATGAACTGATGCCTCATGAACTTAGCCATTAGGATACATTGTTTGTTGGATTAGTATTATGTTATTTTGAACTATGTTATCTACGTCTTTTATGACAAATTGTTTTTACACCGGCGATATAAATAATGCTCGTTACTGCTTCTATGGTCTAATAGCGGTTCAACGCATAATCCGGATTGAATCATATTAATATGCCAGACACGAAATCCTTAGGGCATTTCAGCCTCATCCGGGATTTGAACTTAAGAAAGAACACTGAACCAATAATAATATTCTATAGTTAAGGTGGATGTTAAGTTAATATACTATTCTTGATAAAAATACGAATCTTAGTTAAATAATAATTAGCGTGGGTACGACGTTCATAAACACATTTTTATGACCCTTATCTGTCAAGCGCTTAAGATTAGTGGTATAAAACTGCTAATTTCAGCGCTTAAACCGAAAATGGAGTTAAGATTTGCCCTGAATCCTGATAAGCAATGGACTGATCGCTATTTAACTGACATTTGTTTTCTAACGCATCAGATAATGGGAGAAGATAGGAGTGTCATAATACCGACAGGTCACCAGATATAGAAAAGACGCCGTGGAGAAGGACCTACGTCCATGTTGCCTATTGGTTGGCAATGGTTCTCTAGTTTTGGAGGTTCTCACTGCGTCACGAGTACGTAAGTATGTAATCCACCAGACTCTGTACAATATTGATAACCAAGTCGAGTGACTTTATCAGATATCCGAGATAAAGATTGAAATAACTTTAGAAGAAGTTTAAAAGTTTTCAGTACCATTCACTTCATTCGTAAGAAACTATTGGGGAATTAATTTAAGTAGCTGAATTACATAGCAATTGTAAGTTCTTGTCCGTTGTACGCCCTTGATTAGAGAACTGGCATTGAACCTACAAACGAGGAACAAAATTTCTCGAACTAGTGTACAAATATATTAGCTTTTTCACTAGATTACAGCACAGATGAACTTAAAATAACCTCGTACACCGATATGATACAAACAGATCGGACACAGAAATAGGTCGACTCAGTTCCGAGCCGTTGAGCGCGCCACCGGAGTGTGTCCTCCACAAACCTTATCAACTTTATATTGAACCCTTAGCTCTACTTACGACCATTACTTTGCGTCCCCAGGATAGAATGCCGGAAAAATGAAGTTATATGGCAAAGGAAAACTTTTTTTATGCTTAGTCTTCCGAGTGTCCAACATTGTATATTTTATGACGTAGTATCATAAATAATAATATTGTCATATTTTCGTTTGATATAGCTCATACAGCAGTTGTAATACTATTATCAATCTTGTTCAAATATATGGTCAAATCACAATAAAAATACAATTTAATTATGAACATGGATTTACTAAAAATCTAAAATTGTAATAAGATGACGTTATCAAAGTGTATTTAATATGTAAAATAAAATACGTTTATTAAGGAACATAAGATACATGTATCACTTATTCCACGTCATTAAATTTGAATTTGTAGGCATCCCTACTCATCGGCAAAGAAGAAAGAGGGTGTAGGCCGAGGGAAAAAGCCGGCGTAAAAAACTCTCGGTACTCTTTTAAAATAGTAAATCATCAAACAACATGTATCTTAGAAGTAACATGACTTTTAATGGTTCTAAAATCATTGTTAGCAATAATTGATTGAATGCAATAAAAAACATCATAAATTGACGAAACTCGACTGAACCTATATCACTCGTGATTATCAAATAATAATATCATGTGTGCATTACATTAGTCTTATAAAAAAAAAATTCAAAGGTTTCTAACTGGTAACTAGTTCTCAAAGGTAAATCGGACGAGAAAAAAATGACTGTTAAGAAAACTGTCCAACACTCTGAATAATCGCCAAGTAATCATTGATACTAGATAATAAATCAAGCAATCAGAGTAAATGAAGAGTTCTATCATTTAAAGTTTAATAACTGTGAATTTGAAAAGAATATTTCTTCCCTGCATACTTAACGACTATTTCGACTAATCTTAAGGATTACAAAACAAGTAGAAGGATTCATTTATTTTATACTTTTATCATTTGTAGTTGTAAATAAAGGCACTTAAAACGAAATTTAAAGATAACTCGTGAGCTGACGTACTCTTGTGTCGCAGGCAAAACCTCACTATGGTCGTTGCGTTGCCGAAGGAAGTGACGTATTACAAGTATGATTTATATGTCGTAAAGGACTTTACAATAAATTTATCCTATTTTATTTCATTTGTACTAAACTCCAGTACAATAGGAAACTGTCAAAATGACTACGAAATGCAGATTTATAAGCATTAAAAATATAAAATCATAAAACACTACTGTATACGTACGTCTATTACGTACGTATACGTCTTATTACACTTTTTCAACGGCGCGGTGCCTTGTTATATTAAAGGTACAAAATATTCAGCGGAGATAAGCACAGTTGACGATTTCACTTTCTATAAATTATCAAGTTATTGATCTGTATTGTAATACAATGGCTCACATAAAGAAAGAAGCTGAAGAAGGACACTTATATTATTAATTCAGGAATTTTTTGTTTTGTGTTAGTTATGGAAAAAGAAAAGAGCACCATTTTTGTTAAAGAAAGCTTATTAATTGAAACGAACCGAATGGGAAAAGGAAAAAAAAATATATCTCTCATAATATATTTTTATTTAATTTTTTCTCTTTGATTTTTGTTATTTTGTGTGTTTATGTGTGTTTGTTTTTGTTTGTAATAAATGATATGTCTTTGTCTAATTTGTAGTAGTACTCTGGTTACCCAGATCAATATTAAAAAAACAAGTGGCGCTACAACCTCTTGGTTTTGGACTTAATTTTCTTACGTAATCATTTTTTTCTTAATTGACAAGAAGGAGCCCTCTATGCCTAACACACTACGTCGATTTTTAGGTCGAGGCTATGCCTGTTTCGACGTGATGTTTTACTTTACCGTACGAGTGAGTGTTAATTGCGCACATAGTAAGAAAAATGCACGGTCGCGACGCGAACACGACCTCAGGGTTGCTTTGTTTTAAATCCTTGTATATACGTAAGATGTGAGAGATTTTTTTGAAAACGCCTAATCAGTTTAAGTATAACGATTCTTTAGACCATTTCATGTAAATATTTCTTAAATAGGTAGGTCAGATAACTGAATAATAACTGTCTTTATAACATTTGTAAAGCAAATAGTCTATTAACAGATGTGTGCCTGATAACCCACGCACACCCTCCCAAATGCTTAATAATAATAATAATGTATTTAGTTGACTGTTTTGATTGGTTTTCTTTTCTTTTTTGTAAAATTTATATTTGTTTGCCTACTCATATATGTAGTTTTTTTGTTATGACTCAGTATGACTTTGCTGTGGAATGGAAGTCTGGTTATAGAAATATCCATATCACAGGTTCTTACCTAGCTTTGAGTTTCCCAATACCTTCTTAATTGTAATCGTACTGTTTGTTTCAAATGTTATATTGAAGAAATAAAGAATTGTATTGTTATGTCTGGCTATACAAATTATTATTTAGTATTTTCCCTCCGTCGCGACTTCACTTTGCTATCATAGCAATATAGGAATTAGTGATAAACAGTAAAATCACTATTTCTTAGGTCCTTCTAACTATATGTTACGCTCTTCTAATAGATGTTTATTGGAAATTCCATCCCACACTTCATCCTACATTTACGTTCTCCGCTACTAATTTCTTAACCTTATCCTATCCTGATCAGTCGTGACTCGTATATATATATACATATATATTTTATATAACATTTGGTTCTTCACTTCTCGCACGCATCATGTTTCTTTTGTTTTTTAAGTTTTTCTCTTTAACTAGGGTTGCCTGGTCGCTTATGCTGTGATCGCTTATTAGCGATAAGGCTAATCTTCTTTTATTTTCAACGAAGTGTAAATAAATAAATAAAAATAAATAATAAGTTAATCAATGGCTAGCAAAAACCCAGATTATGTCATTCCTGTAGAAGGAATCTATTTCGATATAGTTCCTAGTTTGCCTTACTTAGAGTAAGAATCTACATCATAAATGTATTGGATTTATGACATTCGGTAGTCATAAGTCAAGTCTCGTATCTGTATCTTACCCTTCGTGTTTCTAAATGTTGACTCTAAATGAGTTCTTTATCCAATTTTAGTTGTATTCTTTGTTGAAATTAAAGAGTTTTCCGAACATGTCAACCTTCGTCATAAGAAAATATTACGATCTAATTATTATTTCTTCTGAATCGATTTAAACTTGGACTGTTCATAGTTTGAAGTCACTTCACTTCACTTCACTTTATTTATAATGTAGTTTGAAGTCAACTTGATTTAAATTTAAAACGACAAACAATTTTTTTTTAATTTAGCGCACACGCCTAGCTATACTCAAATATTGTCCAATTCCAAAAATGCTGATCAAACCGTCCTTCTTTAGCAGGTTGTAAATTACTGGATGTAAGACCACGATCAATGAAATTGGAGATGGCCTCGTAACGTGGAGCCTGGCACTGGTTTATCAAAAATAAAAATAGTCGGCTAATACTTAAGAAGTAGGTATACATGTGACAGACGTCGGAGGAAAATATAAGAAGTAAATTGACAAAGCTTCCGCACTTATTACACTACGCTAAGAGAATTTCATACATTTACGGCATCTACAGCAATTTTTATTTTTCTTTTAACCTTTTCTAGTTTTCCTTCTATCAGCTTGGAAGGAATAAACAGTCAAATGACAAGTATGAAAAGCTATAAAGATAATACAAAATGGCTCTAAAATAAATCATAAATATCGACATCATTTCGACGGAGATTTTCTACAGACATATGTGAATTGTATCTTATCTTCTAAATATTCACCAACTAATGTTTTTTTCAGTTTTAGTTCGTTCTTACTACATTCTACTAATATTATAATAAAAACTCAAGATAAGGTAATTCTAAAATGAGGATTTTAAAATTTGATGAAAAGGGCAATACTACTAATGCAAACTTTTTACGTCTAAAAGCATTATGACATAAAATTCTCCCCCTCGGTAATCTTTACGATACTTTTTATATATCTTAAATATACTTTTATTCCTACTAGAATATTAAATATAGTATTTTTATTACTTGAACGCTTTCCGTGTAATAAAGATAATGTTTTATCGGAGTTGGCGAAGTGAATATATAGGTTCAGATGAGGCAGGGATATCACCTCCTAAAATCGGTGATTTGGATATTGACCTATGGTGATGGGATTTATTTTTATACCTAAAATTTCATAGAAGAAAAAATCTTGACCCTCATCCCTTGTCATTATTAACAAAACCACCTTTAGTTAATACGCAGTAGTAAGTTGTCCAACATCATTTAAGTGTAATCTTAAAAATGTATTAGTTTCTGAGTTCCGACTTTAAAGGCACGAATGATAACATTTTAAAATACATCGTAACAAAGTGAGGGCAGGCTTGCAGCAACCGAATAGTACCTACTAATAATAGTAGTTTGATTTACTGATCAATAACATTTTTATTTAGTAAAGACATTTCTACCCTCTAAATCTTAACCACCATAACATGTAACCGTACTGTAACAACGTTTTCCCCATAAAATAAATAAATAGGATGTAATAAAGCTAGCATAGGTGAAATGAACCGTTTATATCTTTAACCCTGATTAATTAAAAAAATAAAGTATAGCTTTAAAATGAGCCCAGTAAAAAAAATTGACAAATTACCCACAACGCATAGTCAAGAATCAGATTCTAGAAAATACAATCAAGATTGACGAGCTACTTGCATTGAATACAGGACACCCAAACTCGTGACCGTTCTCTATAACGATCCAGGACCATACCAATCACAAGCTACTTTTACACAATCGCTACTGGACGTATACTTTCAATCTTATATTTTTGGTTTTACTAATTCTAGCGTGTTTTATTTACTGTGCTCTGGTAGCGTGATTGATGAACGACTTTGATTTCTTAACTTTTTACTGCACAGTCTTAGTCTAGAAAATTAGTTTGTTTGTTTGATAGTTAATCACTTACACATTATAGATAAAAATCCCTAATTTTACACCTCCCAATTGAACCGTGATTAACCGTTAAAGAATATGTAACATCTTATTATATAGTCAATAATATCATTTCGATGTTTCTCAATAAACTAACATCTGTACTCGACAACATACTTTCTCATGAATTCAATAATTGTCATATTATACATATTTTAAAACACGTCCTTTAAAAAAATTCAGTAATTATATTTTTTTGACAACACTCTAGACTGCAATTGGAGATAAGTTTCTTACGACTCAACATGTGAAACTGAGATGATAATAGCTTTAATGTTTATATTAATTAGTAACATAGAGAGTAGGCCTCCAGAGTCGTATTATTTAGTGTAACAACGCCGAACTTCCACCATAATGACAATATAGAGGTGGAACTATGTCTCTCTTGGGGCTAAGTAGATATGGGTAACGCTACGCTGTGTTTTTGCCCGCCGTGTACTATATCCAAAATAAAATGAAAGCTCCACGTCAAAACAAGCAATTGCACGCTTACTAACCAACACTGCTACGACATTGTGTGAACAGACGTAAACAAATATAATATGTAAATCACAGTATGATTTATTTTTTAATATTTCAATCTTATAAGAGCTTTAAACATATGTATAAAAAATGGACGTAACGTGAATATACACTTACAGTAATATAGGAAGTTCAGTAGTTTAAAGTTTAGTATTTTTTAGGCTCATAACATATTTTTTTTAAATAATTGTTTTAGATGTGTTGAAAAAGTTTTATCTTACGTTTTAGTTTTAATAAAAATCATTCATTGTTATATACAATAGTCATTAAATGATGATGATTTTTTTAAATAAATAAATATTTTGTTAGTTTTAAGTTGGAACCCATGAATAAATCAAAATTATTTTCTAAGTTCTTCCAGTGTATTTACAACTATTTAGTAATTCCAATAAAACGTGTGTGAAACACGATCAGCAGACATCAGTAATCATAGCAGTTGATTTTTTTATTTAAAATATTTAAATAAAAAAATCAATTGTGTAATTTGCAAGTGCACATTTACATAAATTTATTCAACAATGATCGCTCGACTTTATTACATTATTTACATAACTTAACGTTTTAGTGCTTTTCAGCAATCGTGGTCAGCGAAATACTACCACAACGGGTTGATAGATATACCATAATAACAACATATAATATTCACTTATAATACCACAAGAGCTGGAAATGCCAGATAATTTTGAAGCTCGTGTGGTATTCGGGGGATTATTTTTCCGACCCAAATGTCGGCCAATAGAATTGCACCATGAGACGAAATGTACAGTTAACAAATAAGAATTTCATAATGAATAAAACAACTACTTAATACTTTTCTTGAAGCAACTACCAGAGAAAATTTTCAAAAAATTATCAGTATAATACCATGTAGGTTGTACCACGTGACGTCGAATGGTGCAATTCTATTGGTCGACATTTGGGTCGGAAAAATAATCTGCTGAATTTATAGAAAACTCCCATTGTTCTTGTAAGAATTTAGTTTAAGAAATTTGTAGTTTAATCTGGTTGTTGATAACAATGATCTGACGTTCTATGAGTAAGTCTCATTCGCATCAGTGTTATTTAGTAGAAATTTACCCAATAAACTGATTGAAATAGCTGACAAACACAAATACTTATTAATATCCATTCATATTTTTTTATTAATAAGGTAATAATTAATAGTATGCTAGTATTTCTGTCGCATACAGCTGGTAAATCATGAGTCCTGAGCCCTGTGTCAATAATGTTGAAGCCTCAAGAGAAAAGCTGCCTTGTCCCCTTTGTCGTAAATTTTTTGTTACTGTCGTGTATTCGATGTATTGGTGTGATGTAGTGTAGAGACTTAGAAATTCTGAGCAGTTTATTCATTTTGGTTGAGGAGAAGTATTTGCCTGTTATTGGAGAATAGTGTAGTCTGTCGGCACTGCTGTCTCTTAAATATATTTCGTTACTTATTATAATTAAATTATTTAAAAAAAATTGGGTGTGATTGTGACCTCGGTATGTAGTAAGGTCTTATATAATATATTATTTCAATATTATATAATATGTGGGCTGCGTGCGACGCTTAATCCTGTGATGCATTTAAACTGCAGCATGGTCTTTAATTCTTGCTACGGGGAATGTGATTCCAATATATTTACTTTTTACAATAAAGTATAAAATTCCACCTCTGAAATATAGAAATTCATATGGGGATTTCATTTACTAACGATTTCAAGGCCCGACATTTTTTTCAAATTTAATTATAGTTTTACTATATGCGTTACAAGTTACAAGCGAAATCCTGAAACAAGACAATGAAAATACACAATAATAAAAGCATTAAAAATCCTCTTTATCTCAACCAAATTACCGTTACCACGCATAAGACTTAATTATAATTATGCGTCTGTTTCATTTGTATTTTTTGTAATGTGTGACCAGCCCACTGCCTACCAAGCCAATAAATACTTTGTCATTTCACCGCGAATCGATCCATTCACGTTTGAGTTGAGACGTAATAACGCCAAGATTATTATAACTATTAATATTTAATCATATAAAATGAATTTTATAAAATCTACGACTCTTATTTGAGAAGTATGTTACCAGCCCTGCGATTCTGTAACTCACTTTTCGAACACACACAGCGGTTTTCGCATCGGCGGTCGCTCTCAAATCAGTCGTGAAGCAGTCATTTTATGATTTGGCATTCTGATAAACAATAAACTACAAGCTCCCACCTTTTCAGAGTGCCAAATCATAAAATGACTGCTTCACGACTGATTTGAGAGCGACCGCCGATGCGAAAACCGCTGTGTGAGTTACAGAATCGCAGGGCAGGAATAAGGGAAAGCAAACAATTAATCTTCATTAAATTTTGTAGGATAAACTTAAATGGAAGTCGGAATAGTTAGACGATTCTGTTACTAAATCTAACGCATCTTGCTTCACCCATTGAAGCCATGGATCGAAGAAGTGTGTACGCGTGACGCTGTGTTTAGTATGTTCGCAAATGATTTCGATAGTGAATATTTATAGAAGTAAACGAAGTATGTACATTTTCCGGTTCTGATAATTATGTTAACCTCGTGTTAATATCGTCTATATGAAATTGCACTTGTGGCTATGTTCATATATCAGATAGGCACCATACCAAAGGTAACAGTATTATGTACTAAAATAATATTTTAAACTTTTTTCAACCATTATAGCAATTTAATAATGAAAAAATTATAAACCTTTTCATAACTAACTAGCAAACTCGGCGAACTCCGTCACGCCACCAGATGGCTTCGTTTTATGTAACATTTCGTTTGGTGATCCCGCTTTTCTGTTGAAATTTTTCCTGAATTTTCTTTGCTATAAACCTCACGGAGCCCGAGACCTTTCCAACGAATGCAAAACCGTGGAAATCGGTTAGTGCGTTCTGGAGTTATAGCGTCAGGAAGGAAAACCCGACTTATTTTTATATAGTAGATAACACATAGCAAATCAGTGTTAAACTGAATATTTTCTTCTTTAGCGATTAAGTCTACGCAATGCACCTGTAAGTGGTGCAACTCTGAGCAAGTTAGTGCCCGCCCGGTGCACTGCCAGCAAAAGTTGTCGTTTCCGATGTCTAGTTTAATCTTTACTCACAGCCCTAACTTCTCTAACACATCTTGTCACCGTAAGGATTTCAAAAAGTTTCCTAGTAATAACAAGATCCCTCCTTACGCCTAGAAATATTAATAGTATCGTCGTCATATGAATTCAAACACACAACGCACGATATTTTTTTTTATTTACCATCGATCCATTACATAAAAATATACGTGACTTGTTTTACAAATGATAAATGACTTGCATTTGAATATTGTGAAAGGGGCTTAGCCACTTAATGTGTATTCGAGTGAAAGAATCGCCCCCGCGCGGTTACCCTCTACTTGATGTATTGTTAGTTTAGGGCTAACGGTGACTACAAATTTTAACTATTATTTTATAAGGCTAGTTTATACGCGGTTCATTAGTAGATGATTTTTCATTATTTGCTTATTGTGATAACGACTGCAAGATGTATCAAACAAAATAATTTTAACATAAATAAGTTAATGTAAGTAATAGTTATCAACACTAGCCTAGTGATAGCGATTCACATCCCTGAGGCCGTGCGTTCTAACTTGGCAGTACAATGATATATTTCAATTACTATATTTCGTAATGTCATGTGAATAAAGTTGTCGGGTATCATAAAGGTCGATCACCTTATCTACTTAAACATTTCCTATGCTGGTTTCGCACCCATAGTCTTAATGCGCAAACAAAGCGTATTATATTTTCGGCGGTGGCAGTTTACCATGATTATCGTTAAATCTCATGCATATTTAAACGTTAAGGGTCCAGTGTTTTCCCTCATATAATTTGAGATTCTTTTGGCTTTTTCGATTTAATGTTATATATTATTATAAAATACTAGCGGACCCGACAGACGTTGTCCTGTCTTAACTATGAATATTGATTTCAAATTGGTATAATTAATTAAAAAACATTTCAGAAACAAAGTGTTTATTATTCTAATGCTTTATGTTACACAACATTCTTTGTTTGTTTTTCTGACTCGCATATTATTATATTATCAATATAATAACTCCGATCGAAGCATTTATTTTAAACGATATTCATTTTCTTACATCCTCTTTGACGATATTTGCAGCACGCATTCTGTCAATGTTATGTCAAACGCCATAAGGTTACATCAAAAAGTTCGAATTGTATGGTGATTAAGTATTCTTAAATTCTCTAATTTTCCGCGCATTTTTTTTCTTTTATAAGAACCTTCTCCTGACAATTACAAACACAACAAAAAAAAATCAGACAAATCGCTCAAGCCGTTTTCGTGTTATGTCGTGACAACGGAAAACGGGTTTCATTTTTGAAGTTATACTTCTTTAGGCGCGTTATGAAAATTTATGAGAGTGAAATTTTACGTTGCGCGCGCACCTATGACACAAAATTCAGTATGGGCGCCGAGCGTGCGCGAGCGAGATGGGAATAAGACAAGTAAAAAGAAATAGAATATGCGTGACGTATGACCATAATGACATTTGTAGTACCTTTTAAACAAATAAAGCAGTTTTAATTATTTTTCAAAGAAATTTAGCAATGCTTTTTCACAAAGACCTATTGTTACTTAGTTAAAAGGTTATGAAACATACCTAGTTATTAGATTAAATTAATAATATAATAAAATAATAAATAATAATTGTTATTAATATTAATTAATAATTGAATAATATACTAAATATTAAATATTGTTAAATTATTAACGCTAAATATCTATTATTAATTATTTAATATTTAAAAAAAATAAAGAAAGCCAAAGAAGTATAACTTCTTACGCGCGTACATAAGTACACGCACCATTTTTATATATATAGATTGAGCAGCGATAAACAAAAGTTTTGATAAGCCTTTACAATATAAACCCATATCATTTAAGTGAGATTTTTATGAGCCTTTCATATTCGTTTGTTTACTACTAGGTCATTTAGATTTTTTCATTTTAACTTATAACATTATATTGTGTCTGCATGAAAACTCAATTTTATTACTGTTATTCGATTCAATTTATATCGGCTTTCCTTTATCTAATAAGATATGTAAGGAGGCTAACCCGCGCCCACGGGAGTTTCTGGTTATAAAACAATTTGTTCTATAAATGAACAAGCTGTTACAAAACGTCTTTATACCTTATCTAAGATATCCGTTTACGACCCATTTCAAATAAACGTGGAGTCAGCCTTAAATTCCTAAGGATAAAAAGAAGTTGACCCCTAAAATGAACGGCCGAAATTGATGTGATCAATCTATGTTAACGTTTCGATAAAACCTGCCTTTGAAAATGAAAAATCAATATACTGTATTCACTTGTTTATATAATCTTTCAAAGAAGAAAAAATGTACAACTTATATCATTACTAATGGCTAAATAAGAATAATATAAGTTGTATGTTTCGTAATAATAAGCAGTTAGGTCGTAGGTTCGAGCCGCGGACGTGCACCAATTAACGATCTGTCATTGTGCGCTCTAATAACACTCTCGCCTACGTTGAAGTAAAATATCATTAGGAAATCTGTTTGCCTCATATAGAGACATGTGATAGAGAGAAGGCTGATCACCTATTACTATGAAATGAAAGTGATCAAAGGAACGGATGGAATCTAAGGCTCATATACGGTTCTACCGTCACTGGATAATTAATATGAATGATTTCAATTAAATTCCCATTCAGCTCTTGTAAAAGACGGATCAGCGTTTTAGAAAAAATAGGGAATACAGATTTGAATTTTAGAAATATATAGTATTAGCGCGACACAATATTTTGGGATTATACCATTATTTTATTTTCCTTCAAAGCAACACGAAAGTTTTCATAGCTACTATGATATTCGTACTACAGCCCGCTACAATCTCGTAGCATCCTCGTAGCAAGGCAAGGTATCGCTTACGTATATCTGTTTTATTAGGGTATAAAATGATTACTTTTTAAAAGTAATGGCACTCTTTTAAAAAAATTAGCTGTATAGATTTTTGTTTTCATATTACGTGAGCGAATATAATATGTGGCATAAATCTCTAATGAGCGTAAAAGCAGATACCATAATATTATAATCCTGATAATTATTTGGACAAATATTTTTGTATCTATTCCACTAGACAAATTCTATAAATGCAAGTAGGTATTCAGACCTATGCTAATATGAAAAAAGTACTCTTGTCAGTGCTTCTCTAGAAAGTGAGCATAGAAAATTCTATCGAGAATGTAATCGCCATAGATTGAATAGCAATTAGTTTACACGTACAAACGAAAAAGTTATTTTAATGGATCTTCGTTGTAAAGTAAACATGAATTTAACTTGCGAGTCGTGACTGGCGAGAGAACTGTGCTCAGAATTAAAATCGAAGAACGTATTTCCAATGGAGTGTTGAACTTTTCACGTCATCCACTTTACAAAGGAAAGCCTTTTAACGTTCGAAATGGAGCTTTGAAAGGCAATAATATACAGCATCACTTATACGCGTAATCGCAAATAAAATTAGAGTATCATTCTAATCTGTATAAAATAGTGTAGTTAGAGTAGCTAATATGTTTTATCTGTTGTCTTTGTATCATTAAAAAATGTGTGTCAAAGGGTTCAAACCATATATGTTTTTCTATATATATATACAAAAGATATCCAAGACCTTTACCGCAAATATATAAATATACACAAGGTTTAAAAATCTATCGACACTGTGATATTTGTTTTTGGAATAAAGAAATTTAAATATCTCTGGTATATTATTTTGGGATAGAAGAAACAAACTGCCAATTTCATAAAAAAATTATCAAAGTTACACAAAATGTGCCCGTCCCATTCCCAAAATTACGGGACATTAGTGAAGGTTCAAAGTTTATTGGCGAACACGAAGTCTATGTTATACTTGAATTTGGTTTTATATTCGATAAGCCAAATGTATATTGTCCCTTTCAAAATAAATGGACTTTTTCCATTGCCCTAAAACATTAATCTTCTATGTACCTAATCGGAAATGGAGAAAAATTTGGTATCGGCCAAGTTTTCCTTAATGCCATACTATACTTTCGTTCTCATTTTATTTGAAAACTGAAATCAGATAATCGATTCGCCGTAAAAATGTGTAATGAAACAGCCATGCTTTATTAAGATTCTTATATCTAGAAGATAAAGAACAGCACAAATTCAAAAAAAGCATTTTATTAGTGTAACCGGTAAAGGTTCAATAAAAAAAACACATTTATCTGGCTTACACAGCTACAGAACCGATAATCTCACGTATCTTCTATGTATCCACTTATTACATATATTTAAAAAAAAAAAAGTTATAGGTAAACTACAATCAAAGACAAGTCTGCTTTGCAAATATCTTAGAATGAAGTTCAAACATTTACAAGCATATCAGCAAGAATATGAAGAACCTTAAAAAACATAATTGATCATAAATTTCGCAACATTTTTATATGAAATTTATGTTTGAAAGTCCCCGGAATAATGTACATTTTACGTTGTAAAGCTCATAACAACACATTCTGCAGTTGCATTTTTAAAATGAACAATTCTTGACTGTACAAATCTTCAAACATTAACGCGTATTTCACTGAAAAATACGAAAACCAGAGTATTTGTTTGTTTGTCGAAGGTTTAAATTGCTTTTGGAACTGTTTTTTGTCGTTTGCGAACTCGTATGATAGGAATTGGGATTTGTCCGGAATAAAAATATTTTTTCCTATTAGAAGCACACAAAACAATATTCTATAGAAAGTGTTACACAATTTCCATGTCACCAATATGTGTATGAAACAAACAAAAGAACCAATACATAGTTTATTCTTTTGCCTTTTTTATAGTTTAAAAAAAAGGTAGGTTTAGAAAAAAATTACTCTACGCGATCCTTGGTTATAATAAGTAAATTGGCTAATGTTAATTGGTTTCATTCCACCCTTACTCCGCCCCATTACAATGCACGCTTTTGCTTTTGAAGTACCCATTTTTTTATATATAATATAGAGTTCTTAACTAGAAGTAATAAATGTAGAGTGTCTGCGTAATAATTTTGCATTAATGTTTAACTTCACTAAAGTGCGGTTAAGACCAAGCTATTACCGCCCACAGACTTCTTTACACTCTCTCTACAATATTCTCATTCTAAAGCACCTGCGATCTCTCCAAATTGCCTCACGTTTGTCTCTGTCTCACAGTAATTTTATCCCGTCCTCTCCCATTTTTTGTATGGTAAATGCGGTAATTTTAATAAATTTTCATAAAATTATTCAAGTAAGAAAAACAACGTTATTAATACATTTGACATTTAATATTCCATAGTCATGAAATGTAATTCAGCTTAACAGTTTTATATTAGATTTATCGCACAGCATACTTATAAAACAGAACACGTTATATAACAATCTTGAAAACGCGTAAAAAGTTAAACTTACCGGCTCTGCTGGTGTCGGTGTGAAGTTTATAGCGCGAAGCTTATTGCAACGGGAAAAATATATAAGGTATTTATGAAGGTTCCGTACGCGCGACGCGGTTGCGGAACTGAGAGCTAGTCAGGAGCGCGAGGGTAGCACAGGTCCGTTGCCTGGGCCGCCCGACTGAGAATTGGCGGCGCCCTCCAGGGCAGTGTTGCCAGCTCTCGATTAGGAAAGTCCGCTGAAGAATGTAAAAAGAGCTATATTTGACCGTCGTTCTGTTTTATACAACTCTTTTTGTGTATCAAAATGGTGTTTATGATGTTTATTCCAGTAGATCTTTTAAAAACAGGATTGTTACGATTGTAATGAATTATTAATTACACAGCACAACTCGTCAAGACCAAAATAAAGTTAAAAATAAAAAGCACGCTTAGATTAGGCGCAAAAACTTTTTTGAAGCTCTGACGGCATCGAAATTCCTCTAAATCCGGCGGCAAAGGCGCTGAGTTGGCATTGGTGCTCCAGGGTTATATAACAGATACAGCGCAGCGGCACCCCTCTCCTCGCTTTTAGGGAAAAGATGAATGAGGAAAGTTTCCTAACGGACGTTATTCCATGAAACGCACTCCAATTTTGGTGGTTACATAAAATCCTATGGCACATGCGCGATGCCAACCCACGCTAGGTCGAGATAAGGTGCATCTTAAGAGTAAACGCGATGATTCCTTAATATTAGTAAATAACCCAGTTTATTTGAGAGTTAGTCCTTATTGTTCCGATGCTTTAAAAACATATTTTACATTGAAATATAAAAATCTACGTATATTGCTATAACGTGAATGCTTAGATAAGGAATAATTAATATATGTATATTGTATAAGTCTTTTGTGTATAGTACGATTCCATAAATAATGCACGTGTATTTCAAAATTGCAATAATCAAATTGATGACACCGGACGCAGTGTATTCCTTGTTTAATTTACCTTGGCAATAATTATATGTATTATATGCACTGGATTAAAATCATATCATATGATATTACACATAATCGTTTTAAAATTTAACCTTAATTCAATCAACCAATATTTGGTTTCCATTGAACGTCTTTACTATAAGCGCGAAAGCATTTGTTTATTCGATGAAGCTTCTACTTATGCCGTAGATGAGGATAAAAAAGAATATCATGGATAAAATAAAACTTATTTTTTTTTTATTAAGTTTTTAAGTTAGGTTTAATTAAGTTTTGTTTATGAAGGAATCCAAAAGATAGTAAGTTGCACTCAGTTTTTCTTCTCGAACAAAGGACTCGTCTAATCTACTAATTCTACTTTTTGTTACCTTTATAGTATCTGTTACTAAATATAGTTCGTATATAGTAATTTTAAAGGCATTCTTATTTACCTACGAACGAAGGAGCTGGATGGCACAGTAATCCATGAAACAAAGAGTGAGAATACAAAAGATTACATCATTAAGGTCAATTTATGCGCCCTTTCTAATTTAGGTATAATGACACTAATTAGCGCTCTGTAAGCTCCTTCTAGACTAAATAGTGTTAAACGCTATTTACGCTCTATAGTTGTTATTTTCGCGTGATATTATTTATGAACTGTATTACGTACTTGTGGCTTTACCATTAGATAAACAAAAAATAGAACATTTGCGACGTTTAACTAAGTCGAATATTTCTACGACAAAGTTTTGAAGGACTTTTTAAACCAATTTACTTTATGCATTCAGGAACCTGGTACTCACTAGGTACTCACGTTGAAACGAAGAAAAATATAAGACAATAGAATAAAAATTCCCATCATATACATAAGCCATTCGGAACTGTCTACTATTTCTGATAAAATAGCTAGTAATAGTAATAATTTTTGTATTGGAAAAACAAGAACAAACAAAAATCTACCTTGTGTCCACATGGCCGTGGTTGTGGTATTAGAAAAAAAGAAACAAATATATAACATAAACAAAAAATAATTGTAATATTGAATGTGAATACATGTAATAAATACTAATTGGTTTAATTTACGATTGAAGAGAAGCATAGATAATAAACGTGTTTTAGACTACTATAGAGATTTACTGTAAATACCACTACACGAAGTATCGTCAGCCGAGGGTGGCCACAAGGCGATGTCCCGACACCGCTACAGTGGAATCTAGTAGTTACATAACTCAATGCTAGTCTAGTCTAGTGTCTACACTGTGGAGTATGCTGATGACATAGCTATCTCAGTATCGGAGAACTTATATATACCTTAATATACCTTATGTGATACCTGCTGAGGAGGGCCTTCAGGGTAATAGAGAGATGGTGTATTCAGCACGAGCTGTTTGTCAACCCATCAAAAGTAGAGCTAATCCTATTTACAAACAGAATAGTTTCTGGACCTTACAGACTTCCCAAACTCTTCAACACAGAACTAAAATTTAAGAAGGAAATCAAGTACTTAGGGGTGATTTTAGACAGCATACAGCTCTGGAACCTTGAATACAAACGATCGCTTTCTATCAATGCAAAAAGATGCTAGGCGTCAAATAGGGTCTATCGCCTAAAATAACATTATGGTTATATATATAGCTATACCCTGTCGTAGTTAATGCTAAACTTTTGGAGCCTTGGTTTGATGGCTGAGATCGGAACTCCGAACGGTAATCACGAAACTAGGACGCTTCCAGAGCATCAATTTATCCGCCGCCAGCGGTTGCATGAAAACAACGGCAAAAGCAGCGATGACGAAAGCTCTTAAAATTGTATTCTATATTCAATTAGATACAATTTTTTAACACAGACTAATAAAATGTACCAAGAAAGCAAAATTATGACGATTAAACAACTATATGTTTATAGCAACTGTATTTTTCACAAAAACTATGAACAGATTTTAATAAATTAAGGTTTAAAGATTGCTGGGCCTTACAAAAACATGTATAATATTAACTTTTTGAAAACCGTTTAAATATTGATATGACTTTACAAGAAAACACTTTTTTTTTTAATTACATAACTATCCGATCCCATCCTTTTTTTTGACGATCAGCCTAAATACGTTAATAAATGACAGGTGCCATCTGCCAATGTGTATTGTTACTAACAGAAGTTCGAAATAAAATCTTATTATGAAAAACAATTTTACTTTGTCACAGACAATTGTATTGACACTAAGTATTTTTAGGCCATTATTCGCGCTCCGATCGTTATTTCACTTATTGTTAAGGTCCTACCTCGGACAAACGTTGTAGTTGTGACGTTTTAGCTGAATTATACCAAGTTCATAAAATAATCAGCGATCTGGCCGCGACTAATATTGCATTTAATTACTATCGAGTAACTGATGTGGATGTTAGTGTTATTTTGTGTTCAAGAAATAAGGAAATCAATAATAAAATTCTACCTTGATCGTGAGTGAACTATTTTCACTGTCACCACCCTAAGCTTTCAAAGACGACGACCCTATCGCTAACCTTGTGTTCCGGGCGATTTCTATCCAAAGTCCAAACACAGCTGAAATCGCGTGATTCAAAGGAATTTAAAGCGAATCACCTTTTTGGATGGCGTAAACAATACGTAGTTGGTTTACCTAAAAACACAGAATGTTTAGGATTTAACACATATTCGTCGTACGATTTGTACAGGTAAATTCTGAATATTAAATTATTATGACAGGATTTTTAGCTACAGCTAGATATGTATTATGTATATATGCAATGTAGAAAAAACGTTAAGGCGTTATATTTTGCTTTGTAATGCCATAAAGTTTTTTTGTGTAAGTGTACAGGTGTAATATGCATATTGAAGAGAAATTACAAGCAATATATATCTAAACTAAAAACCTCGTTTTCCCATTTAAACATATTAAGGTAAAACTTGTGTTTGAATCATAACAAACTCAAAACATATTATGTTATTTTTTAAATATTCAGGATTGTCGTTTGAATACTTAAAAAAATCTTGACTATAACCAATATGTGCCTTGTTGCATACCTATGATCTTCCTTTCATCCCTTTCTTGCATTTTAAATTTTACAATTTAATACTTATCTGATCTCTTTATAAGAGGATTACGTGAATTATGTTATAGTTGTACTGTAACGTATAGGTAATGTACAAAGCATGGCACGTACTTTAGGACTGAAGTTGTCGGCGACATCAAATAACTGCTTTCGTAGGACACGTAAATAATAGTTTGTTACTTTATTTTCATCCTTTTGTAATAATAAATCACAAGAGATTGTTACAACTCGTAAAAACGTCGTATAATTGAATAGCAAATCAATAGTAATCTTTTTATAGAGCATCAATTACTCACTTCACTACACTGGTTAACAGCTACCTATTTATTTTAAAAATTCCTTTAGATCTGATCAACACCTGAATTCGAAAGTGTTTTTTTTTTCAAAATTTACTATCAAAACGGCCCTGAATTAAAAGTACCAAAAAAAACAATTCTAGAATGCATAATTAAAAAAAAGAAAAACATTTAGATGTGTTTACCTTCAGACCCTAATCTGCCACAACTGGACCACCCAATTTTTAATATTCGTATCACTACAGGCCTACTCTGTAAAAGCATACGAATTTTTAATAGAAAATGTCACTACTAAAGTTACTACGGATTCCTAAGGGAGACAAGAAATTAAAGATAATATTGCAATTTTCATGTACAAATGGAGGAGTAGGGATAAAAATCACTAGACCTGCTGATATCGCAATTTTGGAATTACTTAAAACATAAAACTCAACATTGACATTGGAATTGAGACAGGTTTTGACGTCACGTGTTATGTCTGTAAGGAAATTTTTGATATGAAAGGCGCTACATGAATGCCATCTAGTTTGGGCACGTGTAACTACTGAAGTGTCGTAGAACCTTCGGACTAAGTTACGTGGTGGAGCTAGGTAATAGGTAATACAATATTGCAATCTATGTTATTGTAATACGTATGTAATAATAGAATGAAACATAAGTATAATAACAATAATTATAGAAATGGGCATCATTTAACCGGTTTTACTTGTTCGAAATTTTAATACTGGCGCCAATAACATAGACAAAACAATATATTACATAGAGCTAAATTAATTATCTAACATCAGTAAAAGATAACAATTTGGATATCGTTCCTACATTATCCACTAATTTTTATTTTAAATGGACGTTTCTTCCTATGATGACTTCTTTTAGCATTTATACAATTTCGAAACTTTTTAACGCAACGAATATATAGATAGATTTTACTAATTTCATATTATAGTTAGTATTAGTAGGTCAATTAGATTTCTGTCACTGTGACAATCTTAGTGCAACTCTCAATCTGGTATCATACGTCAGTCTGACAAACGTCAAAATTCAGCTCCAACACTAAACTAAGAAGTAAGAACTATGTATGAACTATGAAGTAAAAGTGCTGAAAAGCAAATCAAAATATTTTAAAAACTAAAAAAAAATACATATTTAATTTTAGGTATATTAACAAACTTTAGTTCACTGACGTGAGTGCATGTATAATGAATTTGAACTGTCAGAAACGCAAATGTCATTAGAAAGAGACATAAACTTTATCTCCTTTTCTTTTTCTGTATCAAAACACTCAATAGTCAATACCTTCTACCCTACAATCTACCTACATTAAATATAATACATATACATATACCTATTACCTACAGTGAAAAAAAACTTCTATTTGATATTCATGTTTCTGCGTTCTTTTTATTGTTAATTCAAGAATATAATGAAGAAACCTGAAGTAAGTATATAACTTATTGATTATAATATAGTTTCAAACTTTATTTCAACGATTTACGCTCTATAACTGTATCCGGTCTTTTTCTGTTGTAATTAACAAAGTAACCACGAATATTATTATAAAAACATACTAGCTTCTTAAACATAAACCTTCAATTGCTTAATAAAAGTATATACTTACAAGAAAATATATGTTAAAGAAAAATTATTTAAGAAATCGCATCATATTAAATGTAACAACAATGTTAAGAATTAAGAAATGTTTATTGTTCAAGTAAAAAAATATACATAAATATTGAGCCAATCTCATTTAATTAGGTAAGCAAGAGTAGCACGGAAAGCAGTTCTGGGTCCAGCTCTGGTTCCAGTAGTAGCGGATCTAGCTCAACCAGTTCAGGATCAGGTTCCAGCAGTTCAGATTCTGAAACATCAACATCAGATATTCAACCAAAAACGGAACCAAAATCACCGAAACAAGGTCCTTCCAGTGAACCTAAGAAAGAAAAAGAATGCAAACCAACAAAAGCAGCTAAATCTAAAAACAAATCCTCAAGTGAAGTAGACAGGTCAAAAGCACCCAGTCCCAAACCAATGCCGCAAAGACAAAGAGGTGGTCCAAAAAAGAAAAATGCTGCTAGCGTTTTAGCTAAGAAAAAACCTACAGCAAAATCTGCAGGGGCTAAATCGGGAACTGTAAAAGCTACAAACCGAACAATCAAAAGTGAAAGCTTGTCCAAGCAGAAGAGTATATTTTCACCTGAAAATAGCTCGGATTCTGAATCAGAGAGCAAAAATAAACCTAAAACTGGAGCTAAGGCACCTCCAAAGGCCAAGAAAGCACAAAAAAAACAAACTGAAGAAAATATTGTTTCACCTTCAAAACCCATTGAAAAACCAACTTCAAGCTCTAAAGACAATGAAGTTACTGTTAAGAAAAAAACAAATAAGTCAAACGCACCTCAAAAGCTTGCCAAGAAAGTGCCTGAGAACAAAAAACCACCATTGTCTATGTCATGTCCATCTTATGGCGATTCTGGATCATCAGAAAGTGACAAAGAGATAGAAAAGAAAAAAGATTCAGCTATAGCCAAGGCTCCCAAGGTACAAATTTGTTTTCTAACATTTTGGATATAATTAATTACTAGGTTGTTTGTTGTTTACATCAATACAAATTCTCTCTTAATCACAAATAGTACTTCTAAGCCTCTTAAGTATATATAAATACTCAAATATCTTTAAGCTATTTAAGCGATTTTAATATATAAAAAGCTGTTGAATGTTTGGTATGTTCTTTCTGGGATGAGTGAGGACAACTAAACATTTATTTAATAGTAACATTCCATTAAATAAACAACTTACTTATGGTACATTTTCTTTACAAATATAATTGCTTCATGAATAATATATAAAACATACAAAAAATTAATTTAATTTTTAAACATTTTTATATACACAATCTCCAGACTCTCATATATCAATAATTCACATAGTATTGAAGATGGCTATATAGTTTTTTAGGAAGTGAATTAGTTTGATCCTCTATTTAATCCTGGATAATTTATTTTTATTAACTGTTTGCTGAACCTGGTATCATATCCAAATGTCAAACATAATATGATACAGTTTAAATGCACTGAGCTCCGGCACTTTGAAGTAATTGATTTGAAGAGTTGACCAAATTTGTATAAAATACATTATTTTAAATACTTTTTTAGTTTTACACACAACGGACCAATTATGAGTCTAAGTGTGGAAAATGAGTCCACCAACCTTACTTTTTAGTTTAATAAAGTCAAATTAGTAAAATGCTTCTATTAATTTACTTCACATGAAAGACTTTAATTTTAGTGTAATGTACTATCTAATGCTTAGGGGCGCGACTCTCAACCTAGAATTATTGAGTTCTAATCATGGTTGTCCAATGAAATTTTCTTAAATTGTGCCCATAAGAGTCACCTGTACGACAAAGGAAATCCGCAAATAAAACCGGCATAACTTAGGGCTTAGACCATTTAGTCGACGGTGTGTGACAGGCTCAGAACTCAGATCATTTACTTGCTTATTAGCAATTGATCGATAGATTATTGAGACTAGCTGTAAGAAAGATAGAGTTGTCAAGAAACAAAAAGGAAAAAAATTGTTTTATAATTAGGGCGTGTCCTTGTAGTCGCACCTTTATTTTCATATAAACATATTCAGTATTGCACTGCTTTAACAACAGACATTGTGTTTACCTTGTGTCGAAGACTGATTTTACATTCATGAGAAAACATCAATCTTTTAAATTTGTTTTTATTTTATATCAGCAAGACGACCAAAAACCTAGCACAAGCCGTGAAGCATGTGAAACAGTTGGTGGTACTGCGCCGAGGAAGTTAACGCGTTCGAAAACCGCTCGGGCCTCACGAAAGCCAAAAGTCAATCCTTCAGATTCTGACACAGAATCAGATGCTGAAGGAAAAAGCACCGGAAAAAGGTATCTCATATTATCCTTTATGAATATGTGATAGATACTTCGTCTGCTGCCAGTACTTATTTTTATTACATATTCAAGATGTCAAGGTCTGCATATTTAAGAGGTCAAGGCCTAATAAAAGTAAATGTATTTCCAGTAAAGAAGATAAAAAGCCAACCAAAGCTCGAGTGGCCCTGGTTAAGTCTCCAGTCATCCCGTCCCAATCAACAGCTCCCTCTGAGAAGAGGTGTCCAGTTAGGGGATGTGACTCTACTGGACATTTAGGTAACATTATTCATTCATTCGGCCTTATAATACGTAGACTAAAGATAATGTTTGTTGTCGTGTTTTGTTGCGATGCTATTTCCATATATAATAACCAGGGCAACACATAAAATTTTAATATGTAGTATTACTTTGTATATTATTTTAGCTATTTATTTAACGGTAGATTTATTTATTTATTTATTAACACTTCGTTGCATTGAAATAAAAGAAACACAATACATACAAATTATAAGGGATGCAACGGGCGGCCTTATCGCTAATAAGCGATCTCTTCCAGGCAACCCTAGTTAAAGAGAAAAACTAAAAAAAAGAAACATGATGAGTGCGTGAAGTGCAAAACCAAATGTTATATAATTAATAACAAACTAAAAACTTAAAAGCTAATCTTACAGATTCATGAACAGCGAATAGTGATGCAATGCAATAGAAAAGGAAACAAGAATTACACAAGTCACGATTGATCAGGATAGGATAAGGTTAAGAAATGTTTATACAGACGAGTTTTAAAAGATGACAGAGAGGTAGCCAATCGTATGGAGTCGGGCAGCCTATTCCACAACTTAATAGATTTAGATAATAAAATGTAATGTCGTGGTAAGATTATTGAATTTACTTGCCTATATAATAAAAAACAACATTTTCAGGTGGAGTGGCGGATAGACACTTTACCTACGATGCTTGCCCCGTCTACCATAACGTAACAGGCCCCTGGTGCGTAGCTGCTGCAGAAGAACGCAATGCTGCAGCCGCTATTGGGAAAAAAGCTAAGGCTTGTATGACTAACCGATCACGAGCTATGCCCACAATCGATCAGCGTGCCTATCAGCTAAAAATCAAGGTGAACTTGGTGTTTTATTTAAGTACAGTTACAGTAAGATCGTGGGTACGGAAAAGAAATGAATATAAAATATATGTATTTATAAAAAATAATTAACAGTAATTTTAACACAAACCGTCCACACACACAGTGCCTGTGAAGGATGTCTTATGGTCCTATATTATTTACAAACTAGTTGGTGACCAGCCTTTTGTGTCTGACACATGTCAGTGTGCTTATCTTAATATATAACGGTTATAGTTGAGCTTTAAAAAATAAACAAAATGTATAGCTATATAATAATATTCTATTATATAATTTATATTCCATTTGCGACATGTGTTTGAGATTTGCAGAATGTTTTTTTTAGGATTTGCGAAGCAAATGGAAAGGCAAAAATGACAAAAGAGCAAAGTCGAATAATGAAGACTACAATGAAGAAAGGGAGCCGGTCCTCGATGGATTTGCGCCGGATTATGATCTAAGGCTATTCCGGGATGCGCAAGCGCTGGCTGCTGTGAAAAAGGAGGAAGGATTGGACGATATTCCAACGGATAAAGGGACTAGGTTTGTAGTACACACGTAGTTCAATAAAATAACGAATTTAAGTCACTTTTCTGGCTTTTTCATCTCAATGTATACTGCAATAATTTTGTATGTATAAAAAATATTTAAATTTTATGTAAATATGTAGTACTAGTGAAGAGAGTCCTTTCTCGCTTTATGACTAACACCTTTTTAAATGCACTAAATTCTTTGATGTCGTCGACAGCTCTAGTTCAAAATTAGTCGCGCGCCACGCACTGTTTCGCGCTTTGTACACGAGTACAAAAGTACGAACTTTACTTCTAGGAATGTATCTATATTTTGTGTAAAAATCACAAATTCATATGTATGATTTTAGTTGTACTTTTACGAAAATATGCATATTACATCTCTTGCATCATACTGTGATTTTAATGTTCTTTATCGTAAAAATCCTTAAATGACTCTCGTAACAATTTCTTTTCGAACGATGTGAATTAGCCAGTTTTAATAGCGCATAGAAAATGTCTAACGAAGTTAAAAATCCCTTAACCACTTTCATTTTTCAGATATGTGGTGATGGGAAAATATATGATGGAGGTTCTATACCAGTCTCCATATCCAGGGGCCGCGGCGAGGGTGCCGCGACTTTTCGTCTGCGAGTTTTGTTTGAAGCACCAAGCTTGCGAGACTGGCGCAAATCGACACAGAGCCAAATGCGTCTGGCGACACCCTCCAGGGGATGAAGTGAGATTTTCCTTACAGTCAACCCTAAATCTATCTAAACTGTTATCTCTTGCTGTCAAATTGTTTTTACCCTATGCTGAAAAGAGACCGCTCAGAAATGGGATTAGAAATTTGAAGAGAACTGGGTTCGATTTAAGCATTATACCAATAAGGCCGATCACCTCTTGATGATGAGAGATCATCTTAAAAAAAATTCTACAAGGTGCAAACAATTTAAAACAAATCTAATAAGCCCGTCGGGTTATGGATTATTGTTAGTGCTAGCAAAAAATAGCTTCAAATTAAATACATAAATGGATGCATTGTACCTTTCATACATATTAAATAAAGCCATTTTAATTCCATACTGTAAAATATACAAACCAGATGGCAGTAAATGGGTTGGGTTGGGTAAATGCCTTCTCCTGAACTTACCATTTGGATCTGTTCTTTGCTTCCTCCAGCAATTTCATCCAAGAATCCTTTATGATATCGTCAGCCCATTGCTTTTGTGGTCTTCCCATGTTTCTTGGAGGTCCCCTTGAATGGGTTGGCGTGTCCATCTTTCGTCTTTAAACCTTGCAATATGGCCTGCCCAATTTAATTTAATTTGTAAGGCGAGGATTAGCGCGTCTGTGATCATCGTTCTGATCTGGTCTCTTCGTATTTTGTAAATCTTGTGCACCTTTTACAGTTCCCATAAATTCTGTGTCAATATTCCGCCATGTTGATTTTCATTCCCAGCTTATGTTTTATGATTCCGTTTGTAACTTAATTTAAATTTGTTTTGTTTAGTGAGAAATAAATATTTTTAATCGTAAAGTTGGCTTGCTTCTATTTTCTTTACCAGGATTATTCATTCATTTTTCAACTATTAAATATAATTACGTTAAACGACCGCTTCTTACGTATTTATTATATACGTATACGTGTTCAACAATGTGAAGTGTGATTGGGACAGATTTACAGAAAAGATTCGCTTAGCGTATGGGAAGTGGATGGTCGCAAGCAAAAACAATATTGCCAGCAACTCTGCCTGCTCGCAAAATTCTTTCTCGACCATAAAACGCTGTACTATGACGTTGAACCATTCCTCTTCTATGTGATGACTACGGCTGATGGCGAGGGTTGCCATATCATCGGGTACTTCAGTAAGGTATGCACAACATTGTTGAGTAACATAAAATACACTTGAACGCAATGTAAAAAGTATCAAAATCCATAGTAAAGGAAACCGTTGTAACTCTACCACGAAAGTTTAAATCGTATTACGCTAATGAATGACTAGAGCCTAAGATTTTTATATATATTTTTTTTGTTACAGCTAGCGGTGTGTGTGTGTGTTTATATATTATTTGTAATTTGTTTATATATTAGTTGGAAACTAGGATCTGCCTTTTATGTTTGTGTTTTTTGGGTCTTGGACATGGTTTGCTAATTATATACGCATACGTGCGTATGTTCAAACCGGCAATCATCTACTAGCTAATAATGTCCATAATCGGAGCATGTAAATAATTATAACTAGAGTTAGAAATCTCTTGACGTAGAGTCTATTAACATATTCTGTGAGAAAAAATCTATTTTCTTTTAGGAAAAGAATTCTTTCCTGAACTACAACGTCTCGTGTATACTAACATTGCCTCCGTATCAAAGGCAAGGTTATGGGCGACTGCTCATTGATTTTAGTAAGTATATTAACTGTTTTGTTTGGAAATATTTCGGACCACCCATAATAAAAATAATAAACCAAGGCGAGCTTATATGGCCTCAGGTTGCATCCATTTCTATGATCATTCTTCTTTGACACGTGTTATCAATTTTTTGTTTCCACGACGGGTTTCCTCAAGATGTTTGCCTTCACCGTAAGAGTCATTTGTCAACCAGAAGTAAAGTCCACTGGTGCACAACCAGTTCCTTAGGGTTTGAGGGTTGCTTAACCCACACCCTCAAACGGCCTACACTCCTCTACCCTCATAAAACAAGAAATTCTCTCCTAGGCTACCTTCTTACGAAAGAAGAAGGCAAAGTTGGATCACCGGAAACCCCTCTATCGGACCTGGGTCTCATCTCTTACCGGTCCTACTGGAGGGAGGTGATCCTCAACCAGTTATGTATTGCCGAGGGACCTGCTCTTAGCATACGGGACTTGAGCAAGAATTTGGGCATAGCGTCTTCGGATATCGTGTCCACTTTGCAAGAAAGAGGACTTATGAAGTATTGGAAAGGGAAACATATTGTCTTGTCCAAGGAGGTAAGGGTTACATGTATTATTGATATTAAAAAAAAATATATATAACATTACATGACAGAAACATTGTGGTGGACAGAAATGGTCACACCTATAAATTTGTTTTAAATAATAATATATTAAACACATGACGCGCGAACACATGATGCGACATTTGAACGAACTAATTTGGTTTAGATAAAAAGGCAACTCTGACAAAACGGAGGTTGGGATGAAGGGCTAGATTAAAACATTTTCTCTTTCATTATTTATATATGTAGGATGATGCGTATAATATACTGAATTTCATTTATAATTCTAATTGTAGTAGCATGGTTTTATAACTTGGACTATATCTTCTGTATGTGTTTGTAAACTTCTCTCAAACGTCTGGACTGATTTTAATATTGTTTTTGTATTTAATACGTGTGTACAGGAAGTCTGTCTCTAATATCAAAAAAAAAATACATACAACTTAAATAAACATATCCAAGAATGTTAGAAAATCACAAATTTAAGATGCTATTTTAATCTTATGTTGAATAATAAAAATGCTGTATAACTAAAGTTTTAACTGTACCAAGGGCAATGGTCGCTCACCCTTTGTTTGGGTTAAGCGCGTTTTTATAAATTTCAGCGCTATTTTGTTATTTATTTGATGATTCGTTGCATTACAAATCCGAGGGCAACGGCAAAAAATAACTTAAACAAAAAAAAACACTAAAAATATAGCAATGGTTATAGGATACATTATTTTTACTGCTAGAATCCGTCAAGAAAGAAAAGAGCTTAGGCGAATTCAAATATTTCTTATATGTGCCATTTCATTTATATAGTAATTTACCACTGTTCCGACCTCCAACCATAACAGTTCTCTTTCCGCACAGACATCGCTACTAACAATTGGCACCATTGAAGTATATTATTTCAACAAATTATGCTTTATACACCAGGAGGTACTCAAAGAAGCCTATCTGCGTGCGGCCGGCGCTCGTTCCGTGGACCCTTCCTGCCTCCGGTGGTGGGGCCGACCGGCGCCGCGCTGACCCCGCGCTCGGCGTACGCGCACACGCCGAGAGCGGGAATCGCGAGACCCAGGCCAGGATCGCTCACAGCCTGGCTAAAGGATAACTCAGTGTACATCGGCACGAGGCAGTAGTTTAAAGTAACCAAAATTGCGAATTATATCAATCAATACTCCAAAGGTTATCACTGCCAATTTCATCTAGTGCTAATGAGAAAGATGCGGATGGACCATCTGTTGAATTATTAGAATAACTATTTCTTGATGTTAAACTATGTATGGTAATCGAATCTCAATGTTATGAAGGATATTGTAGGTACAGTTTCGTGCATTTAAATCAAAACAATGTATTAGGACTTGACTAAACTTCGTATTAAGCCTTTTCGCCAATGATCTTTTAAACAACTAAGAATATACTATTGAAACTAATAGAAAACTCACGTGATGTTGCGACTGTACTCCTGAATTGTTCTTGTAATTTCTAAGCGTATGCGCTCTTTACAATTAAATTGGTGTTGTCAACTAAAGTTATAAAATCTATATAATCAGGTTTATATAATCCTTTGATGTATTACCGTTAATATTGATGTTAAATTTAAAAAAATCCTGTACTACATTTTTGATGTCTTAATAAAGAGTAATTCTGAAATAATTGTTTTATTATAAAGTCCCGGAAATACGCAGAAGTCGTATCTGTGTACTGCTCGTTTATCGAACACCTCTTTAGACCTAGAACAGTGTTGGCGTAGTGGCTATAGCGTGAAACTCTCATCCCCGAGGTCGTCGATTCGATCCCCAGCTGTGTACCAATGAACCTTCTGTCTATGTGCGCGTTTAACATTAGTTTGAACAGTGTAGGAAAATATGAGAAAACCTTAGACCCAAAAAGTCGACAGCGTGTGTCAGGCACACGAGGCTGAGGCCTAGATTCACATCTAGGCAATTCGGTGCACATGAAATAATAGAAATCTGAGGCCCAGATCTAAAAAGACCACAGGTCTTTTAGGACCACTAAAATGAAAAAGCATCAAGATTTGAATATTAGGATTTTATGTGACGAAGCAATAATTATAAAGCTTTGATTCGATAATAATAACAATATAGGAGTCGCAAATCAATCGATTTCTACAAAGTCTGGTCCCTGCCTTAAAATCCTATGCCCTGGTAGATTCTTAATCCCTATTTATTTATTCTATTCAAAATGACTCGGCGTGACTAAGAAAATAAAATCAATGTTTCAGCCACCAACCTGCACTTGACCTGTATGATGGATAGTCATTATACCCTTCACTAGAGACCTACTGCAATGAGATATTTATAAAGACTCAAATGTCATGTCTCCACTAAAAAGTTTAATTGTTTTTTGGCCGTCAAATGTGCAATCTTATGCACTACAACTAGTAATTACATAAAACTGGGTATAGCAAAACTAAAGACGAAAATATGGCGCCTTCGTATATGGTCGAGTGAAATTACCTAAAACCATATTATGATAAAAAAAATAAAAATGTGTTTATTCATTTTAAGTACATATGCATTACAATGTGTAAGGTTTGGGAACCCTTTTAATGATGATTTACTACAAATATAATAAATATATGTATATACATACGACAAAACAGAATAAGTAAGTTTTTCTGAGTCCTTGGTAGTATGTTTGTTATTGTACCTACTGACTGTTGTTGTTCAAAAACAATCAACACAGCTTTAAAAACTTTAAGGTATGATTTGCGTTGCGAATAATCTAGTTGTCAGAATAACCATTATGTATTAAAACAGCAAGACATTTTATTATTTTTTATTACACATAAAACACGTATTAAACCCGCATATGAAAATACAGTAGTGATTTCAGTAGACTCGAAAGAATGAATACATCTCAACTAATAATAATAACTAAACAAGAAAATATTTTTAAAAAGTACGGTAAAACGTTGGAAGTGACAAAGTGCGGGCGTCGTATTTCATAAACACCGATAAATAGACACTTATAATAGACATCTAGATAATATGAGCATTTTAATTATAGGCTAAGACTGAATTCCTTTGCTCCACAGATTTTCAACTTACATCTATTTGCGATCTTTAAACCCCATCTGTATCAACACAACCAAAATGTCTAATTCAGCCTCTACGGTTACAGACACATAACACCGAGAGATTAAATATAAATACTAATTTAATACTTGAATATAGTGGCTTTCAATATCTTATATATCGCTGTTTCTTAGTCCTTAAAATCTAATAAGTAAATGCATCTTATATGGGTTGAATAAATTGGCTTTCAATATCTTATACATCGCTGTTGTTAATAGTCCTTAAGATCTAATAAATGCATCTTATCTGGGGGTTCCATCAGAGAAACCTTAAAATTGTTCAACGTGATAACGTTCTAAAATACGATTAAGCTACTAAGATTAATACTGCTCTAGTACGACAGACACATTGGCGAATATTGCCATAAATAGACGGGCAACACGAGCGCAATGCACGACGTTAAACATGTATGACACTGGATTACACTTCATAAATAATGCTGACTAATGAATTTCAATGTCCAATATCTGAGATCAAATAGGTTTCCATCTCTCTCCACCAAACCGTTGCACCCAGCTAACCCATTATCACGCACAAATCGGACCTTGCTTAAATCTAACATTTAGTTATAATTGATTATATTGAACTACACATCAAATCTACACATTTAGTAAACATCAAAATACTGATTAAACATATCAAAGTACTTAAAGGAAGGAAGTTAAAGGCGTAGGATAGGGAAAGGAAAAGAAGAGTAGAGAAGAAAAAGGGATAGGCAAAAGGGGAAAACTGGTGCTCCCGTTTGGACCAAATAGGCTGGCTTCATTGGGAGGGTGGTACTTTAACCAGGCGGGCGGAAATTGCCCTTCCACCGTCGGGTTTAGTCGCCTCTTACGACACCCTAGTGTCCCGACATGGGGTCGAGGTTTGTATTCTTAAACCGCCTCGACACGGTCAGGGCCTAATTAATTACTTCTTACATTGGAGCTCTGTATGTAAGAAATAATTAATAAGGTGTGAGCAAACGATGCTCTTATACTACTAATACTTTACCAATCCTTTGGTAACTTTATATACTGTTAGTTGGTTAAATTAACGCGTACGGTCTGTGATTATCACAGATTTAATCGAGCTTTTTCTGAGCATTCAAACATTAGTATCAGAGTAGAAAATTCTGTTTAAACTATTTATACTAAGAAGACATTTTTTAAATTTCAATCTCGTTAAATGCCGCTAACTGAAGTTTGGTAGTTGTGTTACCGATACAAAAAAATTCATCTTTACCTATTACTTCAGTAATACAATAGTACCAACATCCGAGGTGCTACGCGGGCCAAGGTACTTTAATATTTATTACCCTTACTCATAAAATCTCATTCAATGCTCAATTGTCTCTGTCAAATTGAATTTACGATACTCTAACGGTGTAATTAAAATTGTTTGTTGTGATACATTGATTTAGTTTTTACGAATAAGAGTTATTATTTCGTCTTTAATATTATTTACATAGTTTTATTAACATACAATGAGTACAAGTATAATTCAATGGTTTATATTATGACAATAATTGAAATAAACTTAGATAATAATTATTTGTTAAACAAATATAAGTTTTCTCAGCGCAGCTGTAATTGGATCTAAAATATAATATAATTTAGGCTATTTTTAAGTACATATGTATGTATTTAAATCATAACTAACGCATTTAAAAATTGAGCGCCTATATATTTTCTATTCATTTCTAATTTTAAGTAACACTATCAGGCCCTCAACTATTAAAATAGTAATATGAAAAGAACCCGCCGTTGCATACTTGGCCAAAATTTATATTCACAAGTTTCGAGCCTTTTTAAATATTTAATCCTATAATTTACTTAAGCTCACCGTAGAGCTACAGATTAATATAGATTAATTTAAAGGCCTGTATTCAAAAACTTGTTAAGTGACAATCTAATCTTAAGACTCACCATGGTAAAAAACGGATGGCAATCTTATATTAGACTTGAGTTGGCTCATACTCGGATCACTAAGGTTCGATTTGGAATACAGGCGATGCAAAGGAATGTCAAACAAGCGATTTAATAAAAAGGTTGATAACGAGTACGTATTGTTATTTTTTAAAACAAACATTATTTTCTTCAAAGGCGATAAACATCATTAAAACAAGAAGACTATTGGCAGCTGTCTGACTTTAGAGTTAAATAAGTAGCTTTACACCTACCCTCGGCCTAAACGATATTATGAGTATACAAAAAAAATAACTAAATATGAACTGTAATTTGGCATTTACTTGCTAGTTGTGCGTTGGAGTCGTATTATTACTTTTACTAAACCTAAATAATAATTAGAATTCATTGCAAATTCTAAAGATGTTACATTGCTCTTTAACTCATAGCAGATACGGCATTTCCACGAAACTTCTCATTGGTGCAATACGGACAACCATTACAACCGAACTATGCCAATACATGTCAATCTTTACTTAGGGATTGTTTAACGTACCGTATCGATTTCCACGCCTTCGAATGTGATTCTTGCCTTTTACTACAAGAGCGATATTTATCTATATACAGGATTATTTATACAAATGTTTAATTTAAATCGCGTTATAATACCGAATTTTTAAGATTAATAATATTTTATACAGCGCGTATTATTTCTAATTTATTAAACAAATTATGTTGTTCAAACCTAAGTATTACATAACCTATTAAAACCTCTCTGAAGATCTGTTATTAACATAATAACGAACGTTCGATAACCAATTTGGCACAAATACAATAAAAATCACAACATAAACAACCTTTATCTACTATCAATTATAAAAAAAAACTTAGGAAATAAAAAAAATGAAACCAAAAATAAAATATCATAATCAAATTTATTTAATAACAAAAATTAAAGTACTGGTAAACCTTTCGTATACAAGGTTTATATACTAAATGTATACAAAAATTAAGATTAAAAATTATAATGCAATAATGCCAAAATGCGATAATTAAATATATTTGGCAACGTAAAGCTAAAACAATATTTTGTACCTAAAGAAATACCATAATTAAATTACGCAAGTAAGTAAAAAATAAGACAAAATTGTTAAAGGTTTTTAAAAAATTAAATAAAATATATATCGACACAACACAAAATATATCTTATTCTAATTGTGCGTATCATTTCTAACAATATTTTAAATTTTTTGTTTTGTTTTTTTTTAATTTTTTTATAAAAATCTACACTCTATATACATACTATATAGAAGTTTATACCCTCTTACTATCTATATTTACATTTGTATTAATAAACAAAATTGGAAGACTGCAATTAAATCATACCTGACCAAGATTGATGAGAAAGTAATAATCATAATTAAAAATGTGTTGTGTAGATAAGTGAAATAAAATCTATGAAAAGGAAACAGCAATCGTTTTTAACAAATGCTCTACAACGCTTATAGGAAATGCAATTTGTGCCACAAATTAAAAAGTCTAGTTAATTTTTTCAATATGCAGCAGTTTTAAACATTAGCCAACATTTAAAGCACCGAAAACAGAATCTGCAATGCTTCTAAAACTTACATCGTTCTACTCTGCTACTATTACGCGGAGGTATTGATTTTAGCAAATGCATGAAGTTATTTAATAAATAACAATAGTCATGCTTAACGTTTCTTAATAAAATAGGAGCCAAACTAATAATTTCTACTTCTTTTAAATCTCACTATTTCAAGGCACAAACAGACATCACTCACTCCTTACATACACCGTACAAAATATTATTCTGATTATAAAATATTTTCTGTTATTTGATATCATCTGAAAAAAGCTTAGTGCTAACTTTCAGGATTTGACATCTGATTATCATCGTTAATAAAACTTTAAGGCCAAAACCAAGTCGAGTAATTTCGACGTTTAGGTCCTGAGTGTATACACAAAAAATAGCTATGCTATTTTTTACGCTATAAAAAAAATACTAATTAATTTTGGTTTGACATTTGAATAAGAATACATATTTTCAGTAATTTATTATCTTATAACGTTGGTTTGGCTCCTATTTTATTAACATAAACGTATCCCTGTATACCCGGAACCATATTTCAAAGGCCCATATTCTCACTATATTCTCACTGTTTTATTAATTTAGCTAACGGAGTATACAAATAATAAATTGTTTCTTTTAAAAAATCTAGTCATTCATTTAAATGATGACATGATTATGACGGAACACAAAAGTAGACATTTGTAAATCTCACTAATTTTTATACGAAATAGAAAAATTGGTCAATATATATAAAAAAATTTACTCACTACATTTAATACATATTTATGCACGTGAATTACAAAATTAATAAGGGCATTTAAAACATAAATGTCCTAACTTAATTCAGCCTAATTTGTAGTTTTGGAACAAAAATGTATATAACGATTATAATTATAAATTATTAAAATTCTCGACTTTTCGTATACCGTGAAAATCAATATTGGTCGATCCACAATATTTTATCAAGATTTGTGTTTTAAGATTCGGGAAGTTACGTAACAAACGAAGATGTAAATATGTCAAAATTTAATTGTGATTAAAATGGGAATATGGGAAACACATCTAACACTTAAAGCTTCATCAAATTTGAAAATGGGTTTATTGTTATTATAAATTCGTTATAATCGATAAATGGAAATTAATTAAATTAGAATTATAGTTCAGTTAATATTCACAGGTATTTTACAAGTGTTAATCCTGTTTGATAAAGGTGTTACAGATTTGCTGAAATGTTTGAACTATATTTACGAAAACAAATTTTGTTTACTCTTATTAAAATATTTATATTAATAAATTGTTCTTAGACGTTTAGCGAAAAATGTTTTGGTTTCGAATGTTTATAATACACTTTAACTTAATAGGCGATTATCAAAAGTATCATACACTCACAAAAGTCCACGCGTCGTGACGTTCTCCCACATATACGGTATAGTGTACAGTTTAATGTATAAATAAATCATTTTTGTTTATACATTTCTTGTATACTTTACCGTATATGGGGTTTAGTCATTGTTGCACACTCCTAGAAGCCTCAGCATCGCGCCGTGTAATATTAAAGGCTTCAGTTTTCACGAAGTCAACCGTTTTATAATCGGTACGAGATGGCGCAGAAAATGATGCTTCATCCTGCTCCTGAAAACACTTGCTTGATAAAATCAAAAAGTCTATTAGGATATGAAAAATTCAGTGACTGAAACACGTACCATCGAAGTCATTCGTAAATAATTAAAAAATCTACAATTTTATGTCAATATGCTTAAAATTTATTTCCGCCACGTTGACACAACAATAAATATTGACGAGATCTCAAGGTGCACGATATATACTGACGATTCCGACCGTACCGGTCTCTTTCTATTATATTATATTATTTATGTTGTGATGATAGGACCGAAAAGCGCTTTAGCTAACGTAAATAAGGATGTAAATGGATTTTTTTGGAATTAATTAATACCTTGGAATTATTCTTGGGTGTAAGATCCAAGTCAAGGTACTGCAACGTATCCGAAGCTTTGGCACGCCTAATCGAAGTTTCGGGAGGCATCGTCAATAGTGTCTGAAAATAATAAGTTAAATTTTAAAAAAAGATAAGAAAATTTTTACAATTTCGAGACTTTTGCTACGATAAACAAATTACACATACATACTTTAATCACTGAATTTTACTCTCAGTCTTCATATTCTAAAAAATATCATAATTTTTTTCTCTGTGACTCTCAATAATGAAGTTTACTTCTAATAGCCAAATACAAATAATTGGAAACAGACGACGCTGATATGTGTAAAGTTGGGTAACGCTATACATAGATGGCGCTCTTTACTAATAAAGTTTAAAAGTAATTCTAAAACAAACTTAAGAGTAAGTATGTAATAAGAAGGTTTAAAAACGTCATAGATTATTTAATAACGCAACTTTATACTTTTTTTTATAGAAATTGAGCCATCTATGCTTAGATTATCTAATTTGATACTTCAGCGCCATCTATTTTTAATTATTGTAAATCCTACACAATGTTATCTGCCAAGTTCACTATAGATTTCATAATTGGAATCGCTATAGAATTAGAGAATCTAATAGCTCACTTTCAACAAAACTGCTCTTTCGTCACTTTCTGTCTAATTGTGTTCAGGCTGTTTTGAAAGACACAAATGAGGACTCTTATAAATAAGATGCATATGAACTGGTTTATTATTTATAAGAGCTATACAGATGAACATAATTTACAGTACTCATAATTAGATTGTAACTTAAGATACGAATTCAAATACAAGCCTTAGTATCGTTCTATATAAAATAAAGTCCCTCTCAAATTGCCAATCTACCTACCGCTATCTAATATAGAATATGTAAATAAATGCTAGCCATACCCAGAGTCGTTCATTAAAATCTAACGGTTTGTATAAAAAAATTAATTTCACTATCTAACCAGAATCTACACGCTTAAAAACATTTACCACATTTACATACCCATCAGCTATTAGCAAAACTAAAATACTGACGATTCTGAGTATGGTAGTAATATATAAATTGTTTATTACCTGAGCGGCAACATGATTCATGTGACACATTCCCGTACTACCAATTCGTGGCTTCAATGCCCTGTCAACTATCGGCGGCAGAGACGACAAATTGCAGTATTGCTGTAAAGACTGAAATTTTAATAACATTTAATATACGTTCAACAGGTTAAACTTAATCTAAATATGTTTTGGTTGCGTAACGCTTTGGAATTTAATTTATTATTTTACACTTATCTGCGACAATCAGTACATTGACGAATCCCTGAATCACGCTATCTAGTGTTTCCGACTGCTGAGTATAGAAACGTTTCGACAACAGCCACTGGATCCTTCAAAGCTTCTCCGTTTAGATTGTTATTTATCATAATATTGTCTGTTTTTCAGTTTAGACTGTAGGTGTAAAGTAGTTAAGAGTAGTATATGCATCTACAATTGTACTCCTCAAGCTCAGCGAACTTATCACGCAACTTCAATAGCTATTTCAATAGACTTAAAGAAGACAATATATTTTGTTATGGATGGTTTCGACTTTTTCAATCTGCGTAGCGTTTATTAAAAACCTTTTAATTGTGTGCTACGACGTAATATTAAAATCAAGATGGCAAATAATATTAAAGTTAAGTAGAAAACTTGCAGGACTTGACAAACCGGTATTATTATTACTATTATTTAAAAAAACTAGTTCACAGTTTCAATAAAGTAATATGGCGCGCACTTATTATGGCTACATGAACAATATAATGTAAATCCTGTTTCACAATCCCGGTAGTTTAGAGAGCTTCTCAGAGATGGCGCTAAAACAAACCGAGAAACGCCACCTAGATTTATCTAGAATCTAGATGGCGCTTTACCGTAACGCAATTTGTTGAATATCTTTAATCATATATCCGTGGTTAGTTAACGATTTTATATTTACTTAAAATGCTTTAAATTTATTATGATATGAGAATATTTTATCGATATCTTCGAATTTCAATATTAACAATACAATAAAAAATCTTATTCCGCAGCTTCAATATTTACAGCACACAAAATGTAAATTCAATGGAGTTCCCCATTTCGATAGCGTGTTTAAACTTTAAAAGCGAAAGCATTTATTGCACTGACGTAAAATACTTGTTATTATCGACAAATGTTTGAGCAAATGCAAGCATATTTCATAATTACAAGCCAACCTGCGTGTAAACAAAATGTTCTTAGTGGTACAACCAGTAAGGATAATATTCAAAACGAGACTAAGAGCCAAGCGTGACTCCAAAACGTATAAGATTTGACATACGGGTCATACTTTCAGCTAAGTTTCGTTACTGAATCTCAAGCCTATATTTACACTCTAATAAAATGAATGCGTGAATTCTGATCATTTTGCATCAACGTGATTGTTTTAACCGACTTTAAACAAACGTTCACTTAGTTATTATTGTTTTAAACACTTTTTACAGAAATGTATAGAATATGTTAGAATGTAAGTACAAAATGTAATTGCTTTTTTCGTCAAATAAAGTGATTTTTATTTATTTATTTATTTACATCAAATGGTCGGTTTGTTTGAGGTCGGTCTTTAATGAAAATATTTTGTTAGTAATATTAATTGCGTCGCGCAAGCAAAACGTGTTAGCAATGTTAGTGAACGGTATTTACACTATGTCTTACATGGGTGAGGCAACACGCGTTATCATCGACCCTTGGCCGATTAACGACCTGCTGCTCTTGAGACGTTCTTCGGGAAGAACGAAGCCAGGGGAATGGGGGCTGAAATGGTATTGCAAACGACTCTTGTTTCTGTACGTGCATCAAAATAATAATGTAAATAAATACTTAAGTACATATCCAAGCAAATATATTGGCCAGTCAGCTGCGTAGTGCGTAGACTTTGTTTTATAAGTTTTATTACCAACTAAGAATGTTCGAAAACTCCCAAGTCTGGCCAAGATACGTGCCGAGACTAATACTTAAATTGAGGTTGCTCTTAATTGAATAATCGAATAATTGAGAAACTTAAAGCTGTATAATAAAATTATAGTAAGGCGACATCTATCGGTTAAGAAATTGTTCATCAAACGTGTCTAGCGATTATTTTTACAGCGCAGTTATAGTTTTTTTGTGTGAAGGTAACAATACATGATCAGTAAATAACGGCTATTTAGAGGTTAATTTTTTATACTTATAAACCCTTACAGATCTATCGCCTTCAGGCTCCTGCATCCTAGGTCCTTGGAACGATTCTCTATGCTCCCTAATGAAGCCGAAGCTCTTCGGCGGCCGCGGCGGCACTGGCGGGCCTAAAATTGTTGAAATACTAATTAGGACAAAACTAAAAATCAAAAATACTAATAAGTTTCAATAAAAATATTATTAATAAAAACTTTTTTTTTATTAAAAAAATTAACACACATTTGTTACAATTTATACCCTACATTTAAATTATTGTAATTTTTACCTTCTTCAGACTCGCCTATTCCTCTAGGGCTGCTTTGGGGCTTCGCCCTTTCTCCTTTGTTGAAACTCGAAAACCTCACTTGAAGTCTGTCCCTTACGCCACTCCCGGATGCTCTCAAGTTAGATCTATTCTCAACATCGAGCCCCGGTCTTACGTAAGATCTAGCAAGTAGCCAGGTATCCGGTATATTACCGTATCTCGCTGTAAATAATAATTTCTTCATATCTGATATAATCGTTTGTGACGGTGAGAGCTAAACTCTCCAATTGTCCTACGTCATAAGCATTACATTCGTGATTATTTCGTGGCTATTGGGGTTGATACTGTGTTTTTTAAATAGACATTTGATTCGAGTTTTGCAATTGACTACAATACGTTCATTGACTTGAATGACATACTAATCCCTTATTATTAGTTACGTAATTACTTAAACACCTTAAATCCTATGAATCCTACGCGACCCTCTAATATATAAGTAGCGGCACGAAACTCTAGCGCTGACCGTTATTGCGCAGAAGTAAAAAATAAGGTACCTGAGGGGGGCTAGCGGAATGAAGAGCGTCGATTGGCTCTCCAGTCGCATTTTGCCCCCCGCGCGACAGTACACATGCGCAGCAATCCCCTCCACGTATCGGCCAGCGCTAGACTTACGTGCCGCTGGTTATACAAGCAACAAGATCTACTTTTTCGCACGACCAATCACTATTAAACGAAACCATCAATTTTGTATTTTGTTTCACCTGTTGTACTAAGTACTTAGCTTGAAATATAATTTTCTTTCAAACCACTGCAAACGATCTATAAGTTTTATAGATCGATCTTATATGAATGGGATTGAGTTCAATTAAGCAGAAGTGATTTTTGTATCAAAGTATATTCTAGCTCGCTTGAAATAATTTAAATTTATAAACGCCTACAAAAAAATTGCCACCTACACTAATACATACCTATATTAGAATGACTAGCATTGAGCGATTTACATTCCTCGTCGCTTATATTAGATTCGTTTTCAGATAAGTCAACATTATTTATACGAATGTGTGGATGACTTAAATACTGTAGACCTTTTTCAGGCCCCTCGAAGGTGGACTTAGCACCAATGACTATATTATTAGGATCGAAGGTGAAGGAACTTTGGGAATCCTAAAAGCAAATAATAAGTACATAATAAAAACAGATGCAAGCTCTAAATTCTCTAAAGCGGATTTCTATCAAGCATACCTACTAAGGCGGCTGCGTTAGAAAAATGTTTTAAACAGTTATCAAAACATTCAATATTCCTTTATTTCAAATGATACAATACTAACTCGGAACAAAACTTTAAATTATTTAATATTCAGTTAATATTTTTCAATATAAATACTTATTACCTATATGGTAATGTTATTTTTACCTAAGCAAAAAAAACTATTTTATTTTATTTTAAAGAAATCGCAAGCCGCCTTATAGAATAACATAAAATGCAAACATCGCAATACAACCATCACAAATAGCGACTACAACTACTTAGCAGCATAAAAATCATCTACAAATTGGTCAGAGTACCCAATTAGTTAGATAATTTGATATTAAGAATGACCAGAGACGCATAATCTTCTCTGCCCAATTTGTGGATGGAAGCTCAAGAAAAAAAAACGTAAAATAAAAATAGTACCGCGGCACGGACTCCTGTTATGCATTCAGATATCGGTATATAAGGTCCTGTACCCTCCGAAAATTCATACTGATCATTCATAACCGTCATTGTGCTGTTTTGGTATGTACCTATAAAATAAATCGTATTCCTCTTTACTCCTCCTAGGATGTCGCCTTAGCCCCATACGCAAACATACAAAACTTGCAGGTGAATTTCGCATTCGCTTTATACCGAATTTAAATCGCATGGAGCGAGGAGCGAGGGGCGGGGGGTGGCAGGCAAGGTACGCCGCCGATAACCTACCCACTAGGGGGCGTTCTCATACCACCCGGAAGAGCCCCTTCCCGTCGCGATAGCGGTTCCTCACACCACTGCAGCTCTACCAACATTCCCACACCAAATACTTCGTACAAGGACAAATATTACAGAAAATCACGACAAAACAGATATAAGGAAATACATCAAAACATAAATGTAAGTTATAAACATCAAAACGGTAATGTTACACACAAAGTACAAAGAAAGGTGTAAGAAACTTTTACATTTAAACTTACCAGTGGCGGGAACGACGATTTCGCGCAATTCTTCACTTGCAGTTATAACTTCAACAAAAGGTTAAACGAAATTAAAAACATTGGAAAATAAAAAAAATCTAATAAAAATTGTTTGATAGAAAACACACAAAGGGCAGGAGTATCTAAGTAAATTAATATAATAATATTTTTTAATCAAACTTCTTTAACACTCGACACGTCTTGCTTAAGTGACTGTTCGAGAGCGAATGTTTCATCTAGGCACCGGACTAGATGCGCATGCCGGGTGGCTGGGCTCTAGACATAAAGGGATGAGGGCATGTGGGCGGTAAGGTGGGTCTCGAACATTCCATTTACGGGAGATGAATTTTCCAGAAAATTATTTTTGAAATAGAACTACGTAGGTTGATTTGCTTTCAACATAAGTTTTAAAAGCATATCCACTTTCCTCGAGATTTTATTATGTCAGCTTCCTTTGTCGTGGCGTCTTCATGAAAAAGCTTTTATATCTCCTTTATAATAGGTACATTAAAAATAAGTGACTTGACATGTTATGAGATTATAGAAATGCGAACAGAATAATAACATTATTTTAAACTTAGATACTGACTAACTTAGGTACTAAAGATACTTTATATTTTGCGAGAGAGTTTCATACCTAAATAAAAATATAACAAGACAAGGCACTTATCTACTCTACCTGTTGTAGTTGTGATATGTATATATCACGTGATGACGTGATGATATGCACATATAATCTGTATATCTAAAGGTGCTACTTAAAAAACATTTCAATTCAAGGAAATTTATTAAAATTTGTAAATGTTATTTGTATTGTATAACTTAATTCATTCGGAGTCATCTGGTCGGCATTGATTATTCTATTCGAGGAGTCTGTTCATATATACGGGTTATGGCATAATGAATAGATAGGTGCGCAGAAAACAGACTGAAAAAAATGTATTATTTTTTGATTTTCAAAAATGCCAAACATCTCAAAAAAATCGAGATACTTACTAAACATAAAATATATTTTTCTCAAACGCCAAAACGTCCTTTACCCGCAGGTACCAAATAATTCATTCATTATGCCACACGTGTATATGTGTGGATGATATATGTATGAACATATATGGGTGTGTATATAATGTAAAAGTAGCAAACTGCTTATGCAGGATTTCAGTATGTTTATGACCCTTTCTGGATTGAACAAAATCTCGAATCGTGATTCATCAGAAAATAGACTTAAGTTCTACTGTTGTTGCGTATATTGTGTTACGCAACAGACTTTATATGATAAAAAACAAAGAGAATTCTCTTGGCGAGTGAAACAAGAAATGGGGATACCATTTCTTGTCTTGGTGCTGCTTAGTGGTATCTACGATAACCCTAGCCCAGCCCCACGCTGGTTAAACAGCACATAGCGCTTTTATACACCTAAACTATCCCTACAGATAGACAATACCTCACAATTAAATTTTGCCTAGATTTAAACGAAATATAATCAAAAAAATTTTTGCAAACAATAAAACAGATAATCTAAAACATATCATGTTACATACCTACCATAGTAAGAAAATATAATACGAATAAAATAATTTAACAAAAGGTTTTAACACCTGATGACATGATGCATGTTGCTTGTACTTTTTAATGTATGTATTTAAACAAATAATTTAAAAAAAGAATTACAAAAAAACTTGTTTCGAACAAAACAATAGAACTAACAATATTGAAATACAGATGTAAAATAAGACAGTATATAATTTTAAGAAAGAAAGAGAAATAAGTTAATTTTGGATTATTTTTACTAATGGTATTTATGACGAACTACACAATAAATAAATCAGTGGCGCTACAATCATTTTAGATCTGGGCCTCAGATTTCTGAATATTGTTCATGATAATATGTCAAACGAATAGGGAAGTAGGTGATCAGCCTCCTGTGCCTGACACACGCCGCCGACTGTTTGAGTTTAGGGCCAAGATCGGTTACTCACGATGAATTCCTTTACCGTTCGAGTGAATGTTAAGTGCTCACATAGAAAGAAAGTCTATTTGTGCATAGCCGGAGATTGACCCTACGACCTCAGGGATGTCAGTCTCACGCTGAAGCCACTAGGCCAACACTGCTCTCTGATGAACTATATAACTTATAAGAAGATAACCAACCAAGAAACACAAAAACAAGGACTATCCTAAAGAACCTCTATAAACATAGAAGTATAAAAAGAAGACAACATGTTATTAAACAAACTCCTAAGCATAATCAAGATTTATACAAAACAAATGACTAGGATCAAGTACCGCTAATCAAAAGCTTTATCAATGTGACAGTAACAAAAACAGTTGAACCAATTGATGAGAGAAATTTAGAAACACATAAGTTGAAAAAACCAAAAGGGGTCCATAATCCAGAACTCATAGTAACAGAAAAAACTAACATAAAGTAACATAAAGTAATAATAATAGTAACACCCATTTAATATGTAATTTCAAACAGTATGGAATAAGAGTGCTTTTTTAGTAAATCACTGCAAAAAAATATACTGGTAGCAGAGTTCTCAATAGTATCAAGCACCCAAGGCTTTCAAGTGACCTATGGTTACAGTAAATTAAAAAAAATGTTTTGCGGGCAAATTTTAGAATTATAAAGTACATACTGATTTCCTATTTTTAAACAAAATCACCGGTGGTCTATGTGTTCTTACTTATTTCTGAAGTTTTTCAATAACTATATATACAATTTAGTAAGCAAAACCACATCCTAAATAAATAAATAAAAGACTTACTTGTAACAACTGGTTCCGGAGGTGTGCTTGTAGCCCTTAAGCCACAAACACGACATATTGCATCAACCCACTTTTCCATATCTGCCTCACAATCTGCTTCCAAATGATACGTTCTTGATTGAGTTTGAATTGAGAAAACTGAGCCACGTATCCGAGGATCTAGTATTCCAGTACTGTTACGAGTCATATGCAAACCAGCATCAACCTACCATATGTTAAATATTAGATTGAAAACCACTTTAGTTAATCATTAATATTAGGATTATATATAATCATATAGGGTTTTTTTTTTTTTATAGAATAGGGGGCAAACGGGCAGGAGGCTCACCTGATGTTAATGTGTTACCGCCCATATATATATATATATATGTATACAGCAATGCCATGACTATTCTGACTTTATGAATATTATTTCAAGACAGAATAGAATAGGACTAGACCAAGGGGACCTCCACATTATATATAAAATATTTACTTAAATATAAAAAATAATAATAATTAATAAATAATTATTTATTATTTATTAATAACAAATTATTTGTTCAGAAAATATTTGTGTGGCATTTATTATTATAATATTTTAAACTTACATTTGGCTAATCTGCACTTTATTTTACAAAAACTTTCCATAAATTTTAAATGAACACAACTTGCAAGTTTAAGTGTTAAACATAGAAAGAGGAAGTGAATATCATAAAGTAAACCCTACCCATATCATATTATATAGTTTACATTAACTTTACTGGGAATGTAACTAGTGATGACAATGTCTGATGCAGGGTTATTTGATAATTGCCAAACAAGCAATTCTTTTTACTATATGTAGTATCAGGTAACAATGTTATCTATTTTCTTAAAATAACTTAAGCTTTTTGCATTATGTGTAACTAATAAAAGCATAAATGAATGATTAAAAAATGAAATATTAAAAAGGTAAAATGAAATAATCAAAAATAATTTATATGATGCTCATTAATTCTTAACGAGTTCTTATTTGTAAGAGTTGGTTGCCAATAGGTCTGTAAGGGGTAGATATTAGATAGATATTCTTTTCATATAAGTACAATATTATTGACAAATAAATAAAGAGAATAAAATGGTTTTATCTAAAATAACTAGATTTTGTTTATAGTTTACAATATAAGAATTCAGTTTATATCAACAAAATAAAAAATGGAATTTAAGTAAACAAAATGACATTCTACCTGTAGATCATAAGAACTTCATGCAAACATATAGTGGTTACAACTATTTATAAAATTCTTACTCTTATGTGTAGCGACTGTGAGACACAACTATATAGTTTACATGTATGTATCAAATTACAATATTCACTTAACTATCTAGTCACTGAAAACTGGTGACATGACACTCATTATGATTATTACCACTAATCTGAGGTTATTAGTATTACAACCTATTGCTGCAAAGAAATATTTAAAATCAGAAACTCACTTGCTCACAAAGATCAAGATTTATAGAACCCTTTAAACGCCGTCTGTTTCTATCAGAGTAATAGTCTAGGAAGTACTGCCCTGGTAGTTCACCAGATTGTCGTAATGCAAACCATCTCCTCCGCCATTTCTGAATACCAGACCATTCGAATTTAGCACATATCAGGTAAAAATATGAAAATAATAATAAGATCTAAATAGTTATTTAATTTATCATGAGAGAATGCAGTCGCTAGGGCTTATTCGTAAAAAATCTTTGGCACTTCTAGCCCCGTAAAGTATTCTTAGTCATTTTGTTTGTTTACTTACTATTTTAAAAATTCGTCTTGATGGTGGTGATTTTGTTAACCAACCCTCAAAAACTATATTTCTAGACATTATATTTTTCAATATTTTTCAATGAAATAAAGTGAGTCACAACAAATTTTTATATTGAATACAAGAGATAGATTCAACTAGCAGACCGATACTGGCTGAAGCTGAACTTTAAACTTTTACTAGAATCTAGATGACATTATTGACAATTTACAAGTGACATTACATTAGTGACATTTTGCTCTTCAAATAGAATATCAATTCTGTAGAAACAGACAGCCAAAATTAAGTAATGAAATTTTGAGCGTTGATTTTAAATGATTCATAATTAGTTTCCATTCCAATTATTGTTGTTTTTATCCTTTTGAGCTTTATTACAATGGATTCTACAAAACACCCTTCTAATCCTCAAAGCAATGTTTCTAAATTCACTGGTTACGATCCTGATAAGTAAGACATAAAAATAATATATTTAAAACATTCAACTACTGTTTAAAATTACAGACACAGCACTTATTATGTTGCAGATATGCTATTGACGATGTATCACTAACAGTGAAGACCAATGAAAGTTTGACACCAGGAAGGCCTCCGGTGTTGACGCAACAAACAGTTGGAAAATTCCTTCAACCATTGACGAGGGCTTTAGTAGAAGTACCACCGAGGTTTGTTTTAAAATATAAAGAAAGTACTACTTACTATAAACCATTCTAGCGATTAAATTAATATGGTACATTTACTGGGCAAAGGATATGAGGTAATCTTCTCATCAATTCTTTTCAACTTCAGTCTTTTGAGTAGAAACATTTATTTATCCGATAAATTATGTGAAAATTTCCGATATATTATTAAAAACTTTATAGTTATTTTTTTACAAAGCGGTATTGCTATCAAATAGGAATATAATTAATTATTTCGTATAATTAACTACTTCGCAATTTTTTATTTTTTATTTATTCATGCAGTAAGCGCCTAATGGATATTTTAAGATTAAAGATTAGTGATTCTGATCGCTTAAATCACCCTCTTTGATCCCAGGTTATACGTATATATTGATACAGTTAGTTAAAAAAAATGTGTTTCAAAAGTTAATAAATACCCAAAAGTACACGATCACGAAATTTTTTGGACTGGATTATTATTAATTACTCAAGCTTTATTGTAAATTTAAAACATCCTAAAAAACGCATTACATACCTTTAATTTACGTCCTAATCAGTACAACATAAATGAGGCAATTCTTCAGCTGGCACAAATGCATCATATATTTTTCTTATTAGGCCAACAATAGACGAATTACCAGATGCTGTTATAGATAAAATGGTCAAGAAGGACAAAGCTTTCTGGGTTGATAAGCCTGGCTCAAACGCCTACACCTTACACGACGCGTATTATAACTATGGCATGACTACTGAAAAAGTCTTACCGCGTAAGTCAGATCTCTTCGAATATATTATGCACTCGACAGTTGACCTTTAGAAAATATAGAATACAAAGGCAAGATCATCAATGTATAAAATCTTATAGGCAACTTACAATTTCTCATTTGTTCAGCGCACCAAGACGTGTTCCCCAGGTCATATCAGTATGACTTGGACTGTGTTCAAGATCGGCGTCTACATGCATGTGATGATTTCAAGCAGACTGGAAAACTTCTGGTTGTTGTTCCATTTCAATGTAGATTTAAATCACAAATATTGTTTTTCATTGTTGCGATCCTTGCGTTGGGTAAAGGATATAAGAATATTAAACGGTATATACGGTAATTTATGGGCGATATATATGCATTATGGTGCATGTCTATGTCAACAGACCGCGTGTTTAGTACAAAGCCCAACTTTCCCTGCGTAGAATTCAGATTTAAGGACCTTTGTCTTTTGGTACTTAATATCTAATTTGTTAAAATGGCTTTGTTATGTAAACATCACGCGGTTGATTTCTGTTCACAGAATATAATTCCTAGTTGTTAATTAGAGTATCTAGTGTATAAAAACTTCTAAAAAACGATTTAACAGGCCTCAAAATAAAATTTAGATTTCGTATATGGACCAGTGCTTAAAATATCCTACATACATATCTTCTATAATTTACTTCTATAAAACCATTCAGATGTTTTTTAAAGTTTGATTTTGATTCAACAGAATGATGCACTATGTCGTGATTGCACGAAGGTCAACTTATCGGATGTCATATATCCAGTATCACCTCTGGAACAAACATCGACTCAAAAACGATGGCGATACTATCCAGATGTATCTGCTACTCTATCTCCTCAAGATATAAGTGTTATGATGCATGAGTAAGTAACCTATACACGTCGGTACTTAACTATACTGTTTAGTGAACGTAAGAGAATACTTACATTAAATACATACATATCGAAAGCTTCTGCGTACCGAGGGCATATGTGGAACTTCGGAGACATTAACATAATTTATTCATATATTAATTGTCAAGATATAAGTTTGCGCTGATGTATTTGACGAATATAGACTTCATTTCATCCTCATTTATATGAAATAATATTGTACTCCTAATTTAATCTCTTTTCAAAATAGCATGTGTGGTCCGGCAGATTATTCTACCTCTATCGGTGGAACTGGTTAAAACTTCTAAGAAATGAATAGTTAAAGATTTGATAATTACAACAACTTCCCTAATTCTCCTGAATCTGTAGTTTCCTAGTCTCCTTTAATATACTGTTTAAATCATCAATGTTAAATTTATCAAACGTTAAGTTAACGATGCTGTAATGAATTATATCGAGCGGTGACGCCGGCGCATCCTGAATGTTAATAAAAGCAATATGTTTATTTTTGAACAAAAGATAAGTCCTGGAAAATTACAGTGTTATATTTACAAGTATTACATTTACTAGGGTATGCCGTTCATACCAGTTCTTTGTTAATTATTATTCATTTGCTTTTGTAACTTATATTATTATTATTTTTTTGTTTCGTATTAGGTAACTAAATAAAAAGAAAATTAATTAAGATAATGTTGCTTTTGTGTGCAGATATACAGATTAATTTATTAATAAGAACAGAGGTCCTAATTAATAAATTCTATTATATCGATATTAAATATTATTGCTATTTTTAAACTATAGTACTCTTTCTGTATTTATACGTAAGGCAACGCTTAATCTTGTTATTAAAATCTGGAAACAGAATAGCTATTGATTATTATTATTTTACATTCAGTTGGTAACATTCAGAGTATGCACTTTATTTCAAGTTTACACACACTATCTCGTATGTCCAATACGTGTTTGTTATTATGAGCAATAATAGTTTAATTCAGTTATAGTATCTCTTTTGTATTCTGTTATTATGAGTTGCTTGCAAATTACATTTATTGAATTATTAAAAGTATTAAAAGTAATTCCACGTAGAAAATCTCGTAGGCAGTAAATAATTATAAAGAAGTCTTACAATCCAGAAACAAGTCACAAGTGCTAATTAATTCCTCTATTCTATGGTCTATGATTTAGATGTAAGAGCAAGTTTGCATTTGAGCGTGTCTTTCAGTGTAAGATTCAGAGTTCTATGAAAAATAATGTATTTTGAGGTACGGGAGTGATACTTAGCGCTAAGTTTGGACTATGCGTCTTAGGGTATATCTATCTCTATCTAAAATCAACTCTACAGCCTAAATCTCTCTTAGTAAATATTAAATTATTATATAATTATTATAATTCTTCTCTTCCAGGGTTGGTCGCCCGTTCCAGAACGAAGCATGTAACTGGTATTATGAGCATTATAAACCAGTAAAATATCCTTGTATTATGAGAAAATTCTCAAAATAACCGAAACATTACACATTATAGTATTCAATATAAAATCATCGCGTTTTATTTCTAATTACATTTGTTATTGGAATCAGTTTATTCTAGAATTGATATGCAATTAAATACAATAAACGGACACACGTGTTTTATTGATTGTTCTATGAAAACTCGAGAGTTATTATGTCGCTACATGTAGGTACACCGTAACGTTACTAATTAACGTACAATTTTTTTTTAATTAAAGGTTTTGTTAGAAAAAGATATTATAGAGGTATTGTTTAAAAAATAGCTTCATTTACACCGCTCTCATAATTGTGGTACAATGACCAAGGCAATTACAAAATCGTGGATGTTACGAGTTAATAATATGAACGGGAACAGGAAATTTAAACTAACAAGAGAATTGGGGTAGTGGGGTTGCCACGCTGAACTAACAGAAAACTGGGACTGCTTTAAAAGAAGTGACACACACATTTATGTGTATAAAAATAAATTTCTTTTTTTTCTTCTCGCTAAAACTTGAGAATGGCTGTACCGATTTGGCTAATTTTAATTTTGAAGTAGTTGTAGAAGTATGGGAAGGTTTAAACGGTGTAAGACGTATAATATATCATAATAAAAAAACAAAGGCTTGTTAAAAGGTAGAGGCTTTTATAGACTGTTACTGTATGAGAATACCTGTAGTTTATAATTAAGTCGTAAACCTTTCACCTTTTGACTAACTTTTTGTGTGTGTTCGAAAATCGTTTAGATTTACAATTAGTTTTTTATTATTATTAAAGACCTGTTTACAGGATAACGTCTGTCGGGTCAGCATGTAAGTAGTATAATTGATGTTGACATATAACATTCCATAATATATTAATAAAAATATATAAAAACATGGAAACAACGTTTATATTCTGCGTAGAAAGCTGTTTTATTTGATACCTACTGGGTAAGTGAAAAAATAATAATATGCTATCATGTCGCACAGTCAACTCAGATGATTATGAAACGTGCATGATATGTAAATATAATTTTCATCGTGTGCATGTACAATTATCATTAATCTCAATTTATAATCTCAAATAAGTAAAGCTAAATAAAATCCTTTAAAAGAAGGATAAATTAAGTTATTTAAGTTGATATGACGAAGATATAACTAGCTTATACAGTCTTCCGATAGCAACAGGGGTGGACAAATCTATAAGCCAGCCACCCGTACCCATACTCTACAGTAATAAATCAATGCATTCTGGACATGCGCTCCATGCAATGACGCAGTTGTATGCACCTACATCCCTTTCAGGGTAAATCTGGGAGGTGGGTTGGAGGTGGATGGCTCCCGGTGCCACCCAGCTCCCGGCTCCCGGCTTCCCATTTACATATTTATATATCTACGTAATATCATAGAACTTGTAGGATTTGTATACCTTTGGTGTTACCAACGCAAAATCAACTACAAAATAACAGCTATTAAATATGATGAAATGTAATCTTTTTAATGAACAAAAACAATGAAACCTATGTTTTCATTTTTAAGACTGGTTGAGCTTAAAGAGCTTTCTAAATGTATACATTACACCTGGAATCTTAGGTAAATTAGTGTATTTCGTGTGTTTCAACTTTATTTTTTTACTATGTTAGAGTATACTTCCAGCCTTAATATTCGTATATTGATGGGATGGCCCTCACACTCCTGTAACTCCTGGTTATCGATAAATATTTGACATGCGCTGAAAATGACGCATTGCAGATAAAATTGCATCTGCGCCTTATCTCCGGAAATAAACAAGGTTACTTATTGCCCTTTGACATTTCATCCCACGTACAAAATATGTTTCTATTAATATTAAGCCAAGGCTTATTATGCAACACATACCTACCCTAAATAAATCTTGTTTTGAAACTATACTATTTAAGTGGGGGAAGATAAACATCACTGAATAGATGCCACAGAAAACCTCTCATAAATAAATCTATGACACAATAAGGAACCTTTAAGTTTACAGTGATATAAAAGAAGAAAATTCAGAAACAAGTATCATAAAATATGACAGAATCATTCTTTTGTTAACTTCAAAATTTACAGAAATATGTTGTAAAATTAAAAATTTTAAAAAATAAACTCCCATCCCTTTATTATTAACAATGTCGAAAAACGATGACAGTCTCTTCCTTTTGGAAGTATTGATAGATAAAATTGTATTTGTTAAAAGTCCTTGTTTTTCAGATAAAGATTTTAGAACATGTGTTAACATCGAGTGCAATGGAGTTGAGCCCTTAGAAGTATGTGATGATGATCCAAATGTGGGGATTGCAAGAAGTGGTGGGCCATTCGTTAAACAATTCAACACAGGAAAATCATGTCTCTTTTCGCTCAAAGAAAGTGACATTAGTGCTGCCATGAGCAAATTTCCTGTAAAAGTAACGGTGTATAAGTCGCTTCCATGTGGTTGTCTACCAACAAAAATAGTTATGGGTGAATGCACAATAGATATGACAAAAGAATTTGTTGAAACAAGAAAGAATTTCCTAGAAGATCCAAGTAGCGTCAGCTATCAAGCATTGAAGGATTCATTTCGATTCGTTGGACCTGACGGTGAAGAGACCGGGGAGATCGTAATGTTTTTACGAATATCCTGCTTCGGAAAGTTAATCATAACTTCATTTCAAGGGGCAAGCGGTGGTGCGCCTAGCTTGGGTGGAACAGCTAGGGGAAGTTCAGGGCTTGTAGATAGGTCGTGTACTCCTAAAAAGGACTTTCAGTCAACAGATGATCCTTGCGTGTGTGGTGCGGCGAGAGGCCATGGCGGGGCAGGTGGTTCAGGTGGACACACTTGCACTGGAGGTGGCGCCGTTTGTCCTCCTGGTATGCTGATTAAATATTTATTAATTAATTTATGATTAAGTCTTAATAAGAAAGTGTCATTGTCAATTTTTTTTATTATGATATACTACCACATTTTAAAACCATTAACTACATTTTAGCCCGAGATCCTTACAATACTATGCCGTGCGTAGATCCTGATGATCCATGTTATTGTTCTGGACCGAAACCTGCTGAAAAACAAAAAATGGCCTGCCGAAACACTGACCAATATTGTTTACATGTTCCTAAAGGTGAGCAGTCAACAGTATTTAAATACTATGTACTTTTTTATCAAAAATATATTCATAGTAAGCACTAAAATTCAACAGCTTTTTGTTACTCGTAATGTATAAAAAAACTTTAGGTTCATTAGGGCAAAAATATGCCCAATACATTTTCAACTAAACTGTTAAACTGGTAAACAGAATTTATTAATGACCAGGTCGCACTAAGCAATTTGAAGAGATAGGGACAACACTCGGTGAAAATGAGCTTAAGATAAAAGTTCCCGCCAGTGCATCAATCATCAAGAAAATAAGTCAAACGCATTGCGCTATGCAATGCCCTTTTAGCACCAAGTCTGCTGACGGTGGACCTTGTGAGCCCCCATGTGGGAAAAATCAAATAAGTCTGGCACTGCCGAGTGAAGCAATCTGTTGCCATGGAGCTCGACCGGCTGACACACAATTCACCTGTACAACAGAAGGGTGTCTTCAGTCTACCAAGCATGGTACACAGGCCACCATGGCTCGTGGTGACAATCAGCAGGATCTACCTAACAAAGATGTATATGTACTTAAAGTAGCTAAAACGGCACTTCAAGGAGATAGGAAATGTAGACTCGAAATAGAACTGGCGACTCCAAAGGCGGCAGATAAGGATCCACCAATAACTAAACAAAATACAAGAATTCAATCTGACCTTGATTGTGAATGTGGTGTGAGGCGCATTAAGAAGCAGAAGACTAAAAAGAAGCGTTGATCTATCAAATGTTTAATATTTTACTAAATATGTAATCTTAACTTTCAAATTTTAATTACTTAACAAATTTTATTTTTAATTTTTAAAACGTCTACATAATTCATACGTTTATACATTACGCATTACGCAGATTGCTGCCCGACTGGGAACAAAGTCATATTCCAAGTACCAACGGATTCTTGTGGAAATGGACATAAACAACGTGCATATTTTAATTTTACATCTGACGGTGTTGGCGACTTAGCGCGAGACGAACCGGGACATTTAATATCTCCTACCGCGGAAAATTACCCAGGAGCAGTTTATGACTTTCCAAAACAAATAATAAAAATTCGTGTCGGCAAAGTCATAGAGATGGCTAACCGAAAGTCAACATTAGAATACCAGTTTATCACTCCTGTTGAGACGGGAGAAAAAGTTATTCCAGTCAAAGACACGCGTACAGCCCAATGTATACCAACATGTCCCGACTGTTGCAGGAGGCATTGTTAATATAAAAAAAACACTTTGTGACTTATTTTACTGTACAATTTTGAATAAAACGTTGTTATTGGAATTTTTTTATGTTCTCATTTTAAAGTAGTATAAAATTTTTATAATTTTTATATATTCTTACAAAGAAATAAAATGCACACATTACCGTAGGTGTCCTGTCGAGCTCTCTATTCTACCAAGAACTGAACGATGAACAAATAAATAAATTACTCACAAAAAGCAGCGTGGAACTTCCTTTAGATAAATGTAATAAGCTTATGAAAGTGTATAACAACGTATTACTTTTACCGTCCTGCGAAAATAGTATACTAACAACCCCTAAGACGTCGGCTCCAATGAAGTTATTATCTGAAGGAACTTCACGAACTTATACAAATTCGAATTTATCCTATAGCTCCTTGACAAGCACCTGTAATAAAAGAAACTCAGAAGCTTTCTATCTAAGAAGTTCATACAACAGTTTTGATATAAGGAATTATTGTGAAACGGAAAGTGCATTTGGTGCAAGGGAAACGGCTGTATACATGACCCTTTTTGATGAATACTGTCCTAGTAAAAGTTCAGGTACTCAGGCTACGGCACTTATAAACAAATGTTTTCAAGTTCGCAGCGACAGAAACTCCTACGATATGAATTCTGACCAGTATTCCAGCTACACGATGTCAACTATACCGCCACAAGACAGTGTGCGATACGTTACAGGTGCAATGAATTATTCAGAAGTTTACTTTTTCGGGAGAAAGAAAGAGCCAGAAAAGGGGATGGGAGGAAAAGAATCTAAAACAAAACTATGTAAAACTGGAAAACCTCCATCTGCAGCTAGTAAAAGTACAGCTACCAAAACGACACGATCTAAAGACCAAAGTACTTGCTCATCTCAAACAAAACGGAAATTGGGTGCAAACACATCAACAGGTACTTATAAATCTGTTACAATAAAAGACGACAAGCCTGAAAAGCCTTGCCCTGCTTTGACTGCATCAAAGGGGGAGATGATGGCGACTGTATCACATATTAAAATAGGACCAAAGGAACCTTGCCCCGTGCATGGTAAGGATCCGTGTCAGGGGCCAAAGTGCATTGTAGCATCTTCCGGTGAAAGTTCAGCCCCTGTAAAGGTTACCACAGTTACGAATGCACGAAGAGGCGTTTTTGAACTAGTTATTAGAAGAATAACAGGTGCACCACTAGCCAAAAATGAACTTCTTCTTGAATGGACACCCCCACCTACCCGTCCACCACCTTGTGGATCACCATGTCCTATACCGTGTACCTTTCCAGGGCCATGTAGACCATCAAAATGTAAGTTAATAGTTTGCAAACCATCACCATGTAGGCCTAAATGCTGCAAAAAAAAACCATGTGGTCAGCCGTGCCGACCGCCATGTAAAAAATGTTGCAAGACAAGCTGTTGTGGAAAACCTTGTAGCTCTTGTATTCCTTTTCCACCGCCACCATGTAAGAAGCCCTGTAGCCCTCCATGCTGTAGATTACCGTGCAAGAGTTCACCTTGCTTGAAGCCATGTCCAATTGGTCGTAAGCGCCCACGTAAGACTAAAAGTCAACCAAAAATCAAAGCGCACAAGAAACATCAGTCCCCGTGCAATAATAGAGTTAAGGCATGCCCCGTAGTAAAGTGCCGCAGCATGCCTGGATGCTGTGCCATTCCATTACCTTGCCCACCGAGAAAATGCTGCTCAGTAGCCCCATGTAAGCCGCCCAAGTGCTGCAGAAGTAATTGTTCATCCTGCTGTGGTTGCTAAATCAGAAAAGATATAATTCAATATTAGCATTAGATATGATAGTTAATACATTGCTAGAAACTGTTTTGTATTTTTATTTATGGAAACTAAGTAGCATAGCAGCTCGACATGACAAAGAATTTATTATTTAAAATGCACCTTTATTTATTAAGCTATCGCTAAATTAAGAATAAATAGGATTCATACAAAATTAAAGCTTAATTGGGCACTTTTATAATTGTATATATTAAAATTCTAGTGTCACAATGTTCGTTTCCATACTCCTCCGAAAGGGCTCGACAAGTATCATTTTTTATGCATATTCAGTAAGTCTGTATATCAAACCCCTAAGTGATAAAAATAAATAATACAAATATTTTTTTTTGAGGTGCACTAATTTTTTTCTATTTTTTATTTTGTTTTTATTTTTTTATGATATAAAAATAAATACAACTCTTAATTTTCATCTACCCTCTACGATCAACCCCTATTTTTATTAGTTAGTTAAGAACTTATATTTTGAACTCATTGTTCATCTGGGGCCTTAGTCAAGATGCCTTAACAGTAGTGTATGTAGAAAGTCGAAAACTAAATTTGTATGGAAATGTCAGTGAGGTTTATATAGAGAAAAATCACAGAAAAACCTAAAAAGTTTTCATTCCGGAAAATCGTTAAAAAGTAGCAAAATGTTCCATCTTGGTAGGTACTAAATAGGAAGGCTAAGTAAAATCACATTAAGAAGAAACAAAGTTCGCGGGGGCAGCTAAATGGATATAAAAATAGGACATTCAATTAAGAGTCCATTTCAACCTTTCAGAATTTACTGAGAAAACAAATTGTATTTATATTTTTACAATAACACGACCTAAGCAGTATCACGAGGTCATTCCTGTTTGTAAATCGTTTACATTATTTATTCGTATAAAACATCTTTATTATAGTGTATTTTTCTCATACAATAAAATGTTTTATCATTCGCCTAAAGCGGGCCATAGACGGACCGCATGTTGCAGCCGATACCGACTGCTCTAAGCGGTCGCCGCACGGCGATCTGCAGTTTCCATATTAAATTCATATTCGCAATACACGGACCGCCAGGCAGTTCCTGAGCAAACCGCATATTGCAGTCGGTCTTGACTGCAACATGCGGTCCGTATATGGCCCGCCTAAGACTGCCTATGTATCAATAGCACACGCACAGAATAGAGCCACGATGTTCTTAGTGGACGTGACGTACTAACATTACTCTATAGACATCTATAATCTATGAGAACATAGATAATAACTATTTATTTATACATACACTGAAGTCTGCTGTTAGGGGCTGTGTAGTATCTTTCCAAAATGTCACTGCTGAAACAAAATTGGGAATAAAACATTTTGACATGCATTAAAAGTTATAATTATTAATTTCGGCCCTAAAAATTAATACAATGGCAGCCAAATTAGATTCAAAGGGAACTCAAGTACAAGGTAAAGTTAAATCAATGGAAAATTCGGGGAAAAGAAAGGGACCGTGTCCTCTGTTGTGTAATATGATACCAACTAATGTACCGGGACCTGGAGCAGCACAGGCAGTACTTCATCCGAAGAAAGACGTGTTTGTTCTTAAAGTTAGTACAATAGTTTTAATTATATTAAAAAAGTCGATACAAGCTCTGTAGGTTTGGCCCTGGAATTTGTGATTTTTTTCTTCTAATGGGTAAGTAGCCTGCTGTGCCAAATACACAACTGTCTTTTTGGGTTTAAAGCTTACCTCATCTTTCTTTTCCGAATAAGGAAAACACATATGAATTTTGCGAGAAACTCTTACACACATACATATACTGAACAAATGAAGGACGTGGAATATCACATACTTCGTCAGAAGAACCTCCTATTGAGCGTTTCTTAAGGCAATTTCTGCCGCGCACCACCACTCTGTGGAACCAGCTGCCCACTAAAGTATTTACGAACCAATTCGACTTAAGGTTCTATAAGAAAAGAGCGCACCAATTCTTAAAAGCGCGCTTGCGAGCCTTATGGCAGTGCGAGTGTCCATGAGCGGCGGTCACTTAGCATCAGATGAGCCTCCTGCAACATTAAAAAAGCATCAAATTTTAAATTACTATAGAAACAATTTATCTTTAATCTTCACAATCTTCAAGCTTTATTTTACAATTTAAAAAGGTAGTTTAAACCATAAGCGTTTAAATATTAACTGACATTATAACGGCTGCTAAATCAGACAGGTCAGTTTAACATACTATACATATGTATACGTAGATAGAAGTTATATATTCTGATACATGATTAAAAAACTGAATACAGGTAGCAAAAATCGGGCCGAATGGAGATCGTCGTTGCAAAATGGAACTAGAGTTGGTGACCCCAAAGGGGCCGGAAAAGAAGGCACCAGGGCGAATCGATACCAGAGAGACCCAATGTGATCCTGAACCTTCCCCGTGCTGTTGTGCAAAGGCCAAGAAAAAGAAAAAATAGTACAAAATTGTCAAATACAGTAAATTAAATTGCTTTCAGTTCGGACTATAATTATTGTTTCATTTGTTTACTAAAATTATTTTGTATCTCCAATAACACCCACGGTTTATAAGAACCCTCGAGTCGCTTCATTACGTCCCACTTGTACAGAAATGTTTTTATTTTATTTGAACTCATCATTTATATAGCTTTTTTGTAACGGCTCTAGTGGGTAGATCCACTCTAATACAACTCTGCTATAATGGTTGCTTTTATTAATTGAAATGCTAAATCTATTTTTAATTTTTATTTGCCGCAGGCGTTCAGCCCTTACTTCTCTTAGCTAGAAATATTACGCGAAATTAAATCATACTTAAAATACTAATTACTCAGCTTACCGGCAAACACTTACAGATTTTGTTGCGCCCCATAACATGAATATCTATGAAGTAGTAACAATATATACATATTTGTATGAATATCTATGAAGTAGTAACAATATATACATAATTGTATGAAAAACTTGAGCAGCTCTCGGATGTATTTGGAACATGACGAAAATGTGTATGTTCACCGATTTCTTGAATACATATAAGACATAGAATGGAGTTGTGTTAGTCTACTACTGCATGCCTATGTTATGTTCATCGCAATGACCTGTACCAGCCCTTACTCTGTACCTTGTAATAACGACAGCGTAACTGATCCGGACATTTTTGTTTTGCAAGTTCGATGTAGGTATGTATGTCCTTTAATTATTTATTAGAAAAAAAAGCAGTTATTGTCTATCATGGACTAATAAGATGCGCGATCAGCTTTTGTAGATATATAAGAGCGTGGACATATTGTGTTCCTTGTGAGCCTAAAGTGAGCGAAAAGTCTGGCAATAACTCTGTCTATGGTTCATATCATTTCCATCCTCTTTTTACATTCCTCACCTGTTTGTCTATGCAAAAAAGACTTGTCAGAGAAGTATCATGGCGTCATTGCATCGAAATTAAAAGTTAATTAATATTTAAACCACTTAAATTCTAATCATGGGCAAATCTGGTGGGCCTACGACACGTAAACCGTACGAGGAGATCGGCGCTATCTTTAACGGAAATGAGGTAATGTATAAACTCGCGTAATCTCTTAATCGAGTAGGGCGTAGGCATCTGTTATACGAGTAGGTAGCTACTCGTATAACAGATACACGACTGTGTACGCTCCATGCCCATATTTTTGACGACTTTTTAAGAAAGAAACAAACAACAAAAGTACGAACGAATCAAAGAAACGTGGCTGTCACAATGTTCTATCTGTAAAGGCAAATACACTGGTTACTTAGGAAGTAATACTATAATAAAAATTACTATAGGAAAACATACTATCCATCTATTATTATCTAAAAGTTCCCTACAGACATCCAGATGCATTTTTTTTTCAAAATTAGAAATCCTATTTGGTACATATCGTGCGTTCTATTGAAGAGACCAGCCTACTACCAAAATACCTTAAATAAATTAAAAAATTACTGAATAATATTTTTTCAAAAAAGGTTAAAATTCGTGTTCCGAAAAGTACTTCAAAACCTCCGAAACTGACTGCGTCCCAGCTGAAGTTGCAAAACCAATGCACCTGTGAAGATAACGAGTCTGTCTGTTCTGAAACCTGTGGTCTTCCAGGTGAAGGAGGCGCTGGAGGAAACAGGCTAAATTTTCAGGTTGTTTATTTACACTGGTACTCTAAGTAATTTATTTAAGTGTCTAAAATTTTAAACCAGTAACTCAGCTCGCCTGTGTATCGTTCTGGATCCTTGTACCTATGTTAGATATTATATCTTGCTTTTGCTATAGAAAATTATTGAAACAATTACAATTGAATATACTGATGAAAATTGTACTAATTAGCCCTTATCTATGAAAATGCCTATAATACGATAAGGCTGGTTGTCTAATAATAATTATCAAAGGCACTACAACCGTTTTCGAATCTAGCATTCGATAAATAGATTTCAAATATGACAATATGATAAGCTTCTTTGCATAAGTCATGGATTTTTCGGCTTAAGACATTACCTCATATAACACATCACGTCTCATGTTGATGAAAAGAATGTTGGTGCACGCTAGAGCTCCAACGCACGAGCACAGGGTTGAGAATCGCACGCTTAATCACTAGACTTACACCGCATATATTTATGTAAAATAATTCCAATTTACGATGTAGTTCTTTTTGCAATGTCAGGTGTTTAGTTCGTGGAAAACTCGGATACATGATATACGATGGTTTACCATGTCTTTCTTACGGTTGCCAATCATGGATATATGACTCGAACACAAATAGAAAAATAACAACTTGTCAACGAGGAATGGAACGCAGTACATACATACATCATATATATATGATGTATGTATTTATTTATTTATTGGAAACTAAACAGATACATCACTACAGAAAAATAAAATAAATGTAAAACATAAAATAAATACACATTGGACATATCCTCAAAAAAAAGTTTCACTAATAAAAAAAAATGTATATATGTATGTATTTGGGTGTGTGTGTGTATATTTTGTAACTTTTTGTAAATTTTTCAAGGAATAAATGAGGCTTAATTATTATTATTAATTATTACCATTGCATCATGTGATATGATCAATATAAATAAGTACCACTGTATTATTGCAGTAAATTATGAAATTTAGGTAATACACTACTATATTTAAATAATGCTGATTACCTAAGTGAAATATTAATAAAAACATTTATTTTTTAATTTCAATATGTAGTCATCAACTGCACCAGAAATACTAAATATTAATGTTTCTCATTTTACTTGGTAATGTTGAGAAAAGCATTTAATATATAAAGTACAGAATAGTTTATTAATATCCCAAGAGGAATATTTTACATTTTCATTAAACATCCGTTTTTTTTAAATATTGGTCGACGAATCGAATCTTCTATTGTGGGCGGCAGTAGAAGCTGTGCGTGATATAAAATAAATTTCGATCAAACAGAATTTTTTAAAACAAATGTTTTTAATTAAAATCTTAAGAGAAGAGTCGTCGGAAAATAACTTTGCCACAGAACAATGGGCAAACGAATTTATGGAGAGTACGAGTTTAAATCTAGCAAGTAAAACCGCTAGCTAGTTCCGATATATACATGTACAGTAGAAATAAACATGCCGGTAACTTTATATCAGCTGTGTTATGACTATGGCAGAAGACGAGATCTTTCTTTCATTTCAAGATTCTAATGTATTTCTTCGTTACAGATACCTGATGATATATGTGAAGCAATGACCAAACGCACTGCCTTAAACTCTGAAGTTGTGTACAGTAAGGCTGAGGCGCATGACAATCTTTGTAACGTATGTAATGTCACGCCTCAAGATGCTCCAAAAGGCGTCCAGGCTCAAAAAGTTCTCCACCCAGACAAGGATGTGTTTATTTTGAAAATTGGCAAGCAGACTGATGAACCGAACCGCACAGGAAACATTGAGGTAAAACCGATTTCACTCAATTTTGACCATCTATATCTAATATATAAAATTCTCGTGTTACTATGTTCGTTCCCATACTCCTCCGAAACGGCTCGACCGATTCTTATGAAATTTTTTATGCATGTTCAGTTAGTTTGAGAATCGGCTACCAACACCAAAAACTTGGTTTTTATTTTTTATGATACAGCGTACAAAAATACATACAACACGTAATTTTCACCCCTCTACGATCAACCCCTATTTTTATTATTGTAGATAGTTATTTTTATTGAACTAAAAAATGCTTCCTATAAATAATATACATGGCAAAACAAACGTTGGTTTGTGTACGCTTCAAAAACTCAAAAATTCTGCACCCATCGAGCTGAAATCAAGGATTGCTTTTAACTATTTTTTTAATATTTTTTTTTCCACAAGTATTGAAAAATTAAACTTATATTAAATGTATTCTTTGTTTTGTCATTTCTCAACCATTAAATCACAATGTGCCACAGCGAACTGTGGCTGGGTACAGCTGGTCTAATATATAAAATTCTCGTGTCACGGTGTTTGTGGTTAAACTCCTCCGAAACGGCTTGACCGATTCTCATAAAATTTTGTGCGCATAATGGGTATGTCTGAGAATCGGACATCTATTTTTCATCCCCCTAAATGTTAAGGGTAGTCGACGCCTAATTTTTTTGTTTTAATTTTTAGATTTTTTTTTGTTTTTATTTTTTTAAGATACAGCATTAAAAAATACATACAACCCCTAATTTTCACCCCTCTACGATCAACCCCTATTTTTTTATTATAAATGATATACATGGCAAAACGTTTGCCCGGTCAGCTAGTAATAATATAAAACTCCATGCATATTCAGTATACGTAAACGTTGATTAAGTTTTCAATGAGTATAAGATCAATTTTAATCTTTTAATTTTAATTTTTATAACCTAACCTGACACTTCGTTGGGATACTTTTTGTGATTTAAATATAAAAGTTCGTCAAATGCTCTGAATGTTTTTTGTAAGCATAATCAAACTTTTCCCTAGAATCATAATATATCTCTCATCGTTGAGGCAGTGTTCATAAGAAACGTTTTCATTCGACTCTCAAATGTGATAAAAATTACATACTTGTTTTTGTTATTCATTGATAAAAAGTAGACGATTAGCTAGCTTTCAAAATCCTTCTAACCAACACCTCCAGGCATTAAACACTTTTTGACATTTAAACAATCAGGATCGTATTGTTTTAATAGTGGTTTATCAATAGGTCGAATTGGTTACACCACGCGCTCCCGCCAAAGCGAAGCCGGCCGCACGTTCTTGCAAAGAGATTCAATGTGAGGACCAAGATTTACCCTGCTGTGGTCCATGCAGGACCTGCAAAGGTGTGGTGCCCAAGAAACGGAAGGGCAGGCGCCCTAAATGTTGCTTGTAATTACAAAGAAGTTCACGACATTTAACGTTATTAAAATTATGAGTCCAGATTAGTTACCTATTTGTTATTTTGCCATCGAATCCGCACTAGAAGAAGATATTTGTGACAGGATATATTTCAATTTGAGCTGTAAGCAGTACTTTTGGTATTGTGATATAAATAAGTCCTTAACGTCATAAATGTCTAAAGTCGTTCATTCAGAGTTAATGGAAGCTATTCACTGGTTTTAGATGGACCAGCTAGTCTGGTTTTACTTATAAAGTTAATTCTTAAATAGGCCCGAATCAGCATTAAACATAGCACATACATTTTCGCGATTTATTTGAATCGTATTTCTTAAGGAAGACCCATTGGATTCACCCATGTTTTGGTTATTTATGTTGAATCGATTCGAATAATGATTAACCGACTCAAAAAATCCGAAGGTTATTAATTCGAGATCCAATTTTTTGTGTAAGTATTTTCAAGATAGCTCCGCAGACCGTAACCAGATTTGGATGATCGTGGAATCAAATGATTCGTACTGAAATGAAAAGGTTTTGAATTGAAGATAAAACTGGCCTTAATATAATAAGTATACTATTTATAGTCTAGCGAAATGGAGGAATATCTCACGAAAAAGTTAAAACTTCTAAAGTCTACCCAAATGATATATTAAACTATAACTCCTATATGTTGAAGTATCCTTTATACTCGTATCATTCGTTTCAAAATATTGCCCATAATATATTGAATATATACAAGGGTTAAATACATTTAGTTCTCTTGATAATACAAGACAAATCAATAGAAATAAAAAATATTATTATTGAATTATATATGTAGTGCAATTCTATTTTATATTCGTAACTCTTAATACAGTAACAAATATAATGCTGTAGACCTTGACCTTTACTGAAATCGCTTTATTTCGACAATTTTTAGATATAATAGATGTTACGGACACGGTCTGCCTTATCCAATGAATAGTTTTAGGCGATTCGCCGTTTGTGCCTTGCATACTAACTAACCGTTTTTGCATGGATATTGTATATTGGAGCCGGTAGAATGTGAAAACGATGAGTGAATCTTATACGGTATAGCAGGGTTCATAACCGTACTGCTTACCGGACTTTGAATGGCAGAGAGGATATCTGTATTCTAAGTTGAATGGAGTCTTGCTAATGAAAGAAGACAACGAAAAACGCGGCAAATTTAAAAAAAATAGTATGGTATCCCTAAAAGTTTGATATATTTTGTGGATTTAACTTACTTGATTTTATTTTATTATATTTTACATTGATAGTAACGTATTTAGTATTTTACTGTTGATACTTAAAATTACTAGCATTGCATGGAAAACTAAGACTATATTTATTATAAAACAAAACTTTATTCGGAATAATCAAAATCAGAATCCAAAAAATCAATATACATAAATTCTTCAGTCATTTCTGTTATTACTACCTCTCAAATTGATTATGAAACTTTCTAAATGTTTAGGCTATTATACCTGTTAACTATTCGGAAAAAATATATAATAGAAATAAAAATCAGTAATTGCATGAAGTATCAAGACAATAAATCACACTAACATAAGAATGCTATCTGAAAGTTTCAAATAATTCAATTATCTGCTTTCATAAGCCAGACTACGCAAGTTGCATTGTTATAAACTCCTTGGTTAAAAAAATTACATAATTTTTTTTCGCTTTTTTAGAAACAGGCCGTCCTAATTATGGAATTAAGCATAAATGTGCTGCTCAATAAATGTTTATTAATTAACATACTTAGGTATTTAGAACTATTAAATTACTGATTAAATATTTACACGTATTATTTTGAAGGTTCGTTTAAATTTATAGCGGAATAATTACATGTTGTTGACGTGTTAGTAAGAATTAACGTTACTGACATACGGTTCACTGGTTACTTATAGGAATAATTAATTTTGTGGAATATAATACTTCACTATAGAGTGCGACAAGTGAGTATAGCCGTATATTTTAGATTCGCAAGTATGTATTTGAAACTGTACATGTACCTGCAGGGTTTAAGAGAAAAGAGAATAAAATGACATGGATACGAAAGGGAATGCTTAGATGAATTTACCTTATACTTAGAACAGATTGTCATGATCGTAGAACAATGTCGGATTTGAAAAACATCCAAAATCCACTGTTTATCATATTTGCATACTAAGTACATTATTATCACAATATTACGGCTACATTTAAAAAAAACCCACGTGTTTTAAATTTCAAATTAATCAGTCGGAAAGTAACGGATTTGATAGAAGCATGTGATTTCTCTAGAAAACTGTGCTATTAAATGTTATTATTTTGTTTTAAAACAAACCCTTATGCTTGCTTATATGCCAATTTTCATAATAACAGAATATGAATTAAAATAGTTATGGCAATAACTAGCATGATTATATTATTTTGAAATGGCTGCCCTGTAGTTTACTATTTGTCAGATCCGCCATTATTCTACAACTATGACGATTGACGAGATATATAAAGAAATATATATAGCGTGGATGGTGAAATGGGGTTAGGGAGGCGTTGTCATTCATACCTGGACCAAATCCAAGAGGTACTAAAGAAGGGTCACGTTAAAAGTACCCATAACCAACGAACATGTATGGTAAATATCATGAAAGGGAAGCGAGATCTATACGTGAGTACGTAGCAAGTGGAGATATGTGGTCTCTGCCTACCCCTCCGGGAAAAAACACATTCACATCAAAAACACATTAAGCTTATATTCAGCAGGGTTAAAAAAAAATTGTTGACCCGCGAGCAGGCAACAGCTGTTTGTGGAAAAAATTAGAATGGAAGGCAGCCATCAGGGACCAGGGACTAGCCAAGCAACTGTGAAAAATTAATTATGCTATCTTGGTGTCTATTTTTATTAAAATCAGAATTAATTAGATTCTAATAATTATTTCTAGAAGTCTTGGGAAGTTGGCAACGCAAGTTTGTGGCCAGTGGCGTAACTATATCATCTGGGGCCCGTGGCAAATCCTTTTGATGGGGCCCTATTAGTAAATATCGTCACGTAAACGTAGTACTTAGATTAATTTTAATATCTAAACTTCGAGATTTTTAGCAAACACAATTACACGTTGTATATGTCCCACTAATGACCACCATTCTTAGCCGAGAGGGAATGGTCTGTAATCCCCACGCAAGCCCAATGCGTATTGGAGACTTCACATTCATCTATAGAACATAATAATTCTTGGGCAGAGGTCCTCTTGGGTCGGGGGCCCGTGGCATTTTGCCAGCCCCTGCCACGCTATTGTTACGCGCCACTGTTTGTGACCCTAGGCGAGCCTTAATCCACATTTTTCCGAATATTTCAAATTACCGACAAATAATATACACTGACAAACCAACATCGATATTAGGACATATTTACCAGTAAAGATCACCTCTTGTTGTACCTGGACGATATTTAAAGAACTTAAGTGTAATAGAGTTCAGACCCAGCTTCGGACGACTGGATATTTATTTTTAACAGACATAGTATCGCAGACGTGTTCGTAGATATTGATGTCTTCTATAAACCTTAGATATTTTTTCACTACTTACTTACTTTCTAAAGCCTGAGAAAGAAGAAGAAAGATGAACGTACATCAGGAATAATGGAGGATTCTAATGGTAACATTTTTCAAATCGGTCCAATATTTTTGGTGCCTATTCAGTGCAAACAAACAAATCTTTTCTCTATAATATTTGTGCATTTTATGAGTTTGTAAAGTGCCATCTGTGAATTGTGTTTCAAAGTGGGCTCTTTTATATTGCCATAATTAGAAGTCAGACTTTAACATATCCTTAGAAATAACACAAGGTGGCGCTCACAGCACTTATGTCTTTCAACCTTCCGAGGTATGAGATATTTTAACTAAGAAGTACATCAATTTACCAACAGAGTGGAGGTGATTTGAACAATATAATTTAAATCATACTCGTTTAGGTTTTTCAATAGTTAATAACAGGGATACATACAACATTTCTAAGTAGATAGGAAAAAATAAGTAAGTTTTTAAAATTAGCGTAAATACATTTTTTTGTTTTAAAGAACTGCTACAAAAAATTACCTTAAAGTTTTATGAGAGGTCAATTTGTGATTTTCAAAAATATTATTTCAATGGGACGACAGCGTTTTATGGCATATGGCGTATAAGAGAGGCTCGATTTGGATTCGATTCTAGACGGAACAAATATGGAACACACGGAATACATACGTAATTAGGGGGCAGGGGATAGTAAAAGTAGGTATAGAGGATGGGAAAAGTGTAAATTGTATAGAGCAAGTAAAAAGTTCAACGTAGCCTTGACTGTACAATAAAGAATACGTGTAAACTTATAAAATATATTAAGCAATAAAACTTTTACTAATAAACTATAAATAAAATGGTTTCATCGATTAGGCGGGCGCGGTCACCTCTCCCCGCGTCTTACCGTGAAACTCAGCCTCGCAATTCGCAGTCAATATCTTAGCGAAAAATACAATGAAATACTTATCGTATAGTCGTGATAAGCAGTAATAAATACATTTAAATAAATCCTTCGGTTGCCTTAATATTGTCAGATAATCATTATTTACACAATGATTATAGTACCTAAGCACAATAAGTAGAGTTTTAACCAATTTAGGATGATACAGTAATATTACAGCTAAAAGCCAATGTTAACGTCATGTCGATAGTGAGCAATGACTGGCATAAAATTTGGCAACAGGTTTTATTATAGCTGGAAGAGATTCTTCAAGACGCTTCATTTTTTTATTGTTACCGAGAACTTTAATCAAGATATTTAATTATCAAGAATTTTTGCTCATACAGTCCTTCCACTCGTTACATTCTTATTTTTAAAGAGTACTACCATTGTGTTTTTGTGATTATTTGTGTGTAACTAATATTTCTTATGTATGTAATGAAAAGAGTATTGAAGTTTACTGAAGTATCCGATTCGTTCGTTCGGTATTGTTGTCCTGTTCATATTGGGAAGGTGAGTAGCCAATACTCGCCAGTCGCCACTCTTTTTTTTAATAAAATAATTTATTAGCCATATATTTTCTATGAAAACGATCGACCATGCATGAGGCATCGATAAACCTAAACTGTCTGTGTTTAATGAAAGGTACCTACTGTCTCGCTATAATAAAAAAATAATACAATTAATGACGATGTCATTCGAAATTTAAATGAAAAAAAGTGGTTTGTGTCAATGCGATTGCGTCGCACGGTTCATAATATTATGAAATCTTAAAAAATCAATAGCCACCGTTTTCATAACTGGATACAACTATTTAATTTCTTGTGAGCATCACAAATAAAGTAGTGATTCTATTTATTCCGGCATAGGTTCGATTCTCAGGGAAATAATGACTTCTAGTTGGGCACAGAATGTGGCCTACACGCTTTACAAAATTTTGAATTAAACAGACACAGAAATATGGCTATGGGTATGAGCCCTGTAGGGGCTTTAGGTCGTTACTGGTTTTCAAGCATTGATTCAATTTGACAGCCATGCTGAGTACAACAATTTTAATATTATTATTCTTAATATACAAAATTCCCGAATAATTTTTGAGTGTATATATTCAGTAGTTCTTAAGTTTTTTACACCCCTATTGAGAAGAGTAATTTTCACCCTTCTGCTACCGACCCCAATTTACCAAATTACCAAAGAAACGTTTGTCGCGTCAACCAGTTACATTATAAAAACTAATGGTGCTATGTATATTGTTTGGAATTTGATACCCTCAAGGCGTGCTTATGTAACGCTCTTAAGGCCGCTTCGCACGCCGGCTCTTCTCTATTGCGAAATTACAGAAGGTAATAGTGCTGATGTTGAGACTCAAGCGCACTCTCTATTCCATAGGTCGCATAGAGTGGGTCAGATGTCTGACACGACTGGAGTACGCAGGCGAGAACCAGCTTTGTCCTAGAGGACGATATGAAAATAATATTTTAAACCATTAAAGCTATGCTGAATGGGAGACCGCTCAGCCAATATACGTGTCTAGTTATTTTACAAGCGCTGGATATCAACTGCATCCCTTGTAAATTAAAGACAAATATTAAATCAAATAGTTCCACTAAAATTGGTTTATCAATAGAAATTTTCTTAGTGAAATTGCATTGGGGAGTAAATTTTCGGCCAGTTTATCGCAAATCACAATGATTTGCCAGAATTAGTGAAGAAAAGACCGACGCAACATTTTGCCTGGCATAATCATTGAAATTCGCCACTTCTGTGCGAACATAAACCATATTCTATTCAATACCAAAACCTGTCTTGACACCGGTAAGTTAATGGTAGATTTCTATTTAATTATTACTATTTCTTAGTATAATTACAATATTACCATTGTTTATATTAATTTGTTATTCTACGAATACGAACTTAAATATATGGCAGAGTGGAATTCTAAGCGATCTCTTCCAGGCGATATACAACTATAACTTAAGAAGTACGAAATAAAACATTATTTCCCTCTTTTATTTTCTGAATCTCTGTTCTTTCAGCTTAAATAAGCATTTATCGTTTGAAAATGTTAGCTAAATGCAACAATTATTTTAGTAATTAAACGTTTTTAAAGAACAACTCAACGTGGAGAAAAACTAGCATGTTCAAGACAAAAAAAAATTACTTATTATGTCAGGTATAGATTTTTCAGGTCCTACCTACTTTAAAATCTATGCGTATTCGAAAACCGATTGACGGAAATAGGTTTCTAGGACAGTTAATAAAGACAAGAGACCGCTAAATTATCCACGATGAGAACGCTTGATATGGGAAATTATTAGTCGGTGGATTAACAACAGGTTAATTAAAACTTTAATAATGAACTATTTGACACGAATACTAAAATACTGATAGTTTTTATGAAGGTTAGTTAGATTGTATACACTTATGACTATATGACACAAAATTCGAAAATATAGTTGGCTGGCAGTTCTTATAAGTAAACTATATGTACAGCTTCGGTGAAGGGACAACGCAGTTTTTCTCGGTATATAAAGAAGTGGAAAGAAACATCAATTGTCTTGTTGCCCAAGTCGATTCATCGCCGATTAGGGATTTTGTCCATAATCGTGACGTTACATAGAGTTTACACTTCATTGCGAAAAAACATGGCGATTAAAAAGAGTGGCGGAGAGTTTATTGCCAGTTTTTCTCTTCCGTTCTACGCCCTTGATTTGAGAACTGGCACTAAATGTAAAATTAGAAGCATTTATATGTATTTCTTTACAGACAAGTCATAAGTGTACAAAGTGTTACCAATATGATTAAATGATTTTTGAATTTGAATTCATTAATATTACGCTTAAAGTAAAATAAACAAAACGGGCTTTTTACTATCGTATTAACATCATAATATAATAGTTAAAAACAAGGATTCTTAAAAATTCCAATACAAGTCTAACAAAATAAATGAATCCTTATCAAATGACACTATAATATGAAAGGGTTCCTAATCGTTACGTTAATACAAATAATACTATAGTTGGGTCCAGTTGCAGTATTTACAATATTCTCAACCTACGTATACATAGTAATAATAATAATAATAAATTTATAAGTAGAAAATTTAATTTTCCAAACATTTCGTCGCTATATTGCGATACTTATTTGTTGAGCGCGGAAAGCACCAGGTCTGGAGTCACGGGTACTATCCACCAGTTGCAGGATTATATTTCTAAATAATAATAACAAAATATATATTCTAAAATGATTCGTCATCGAGACTAGGTAAATCAGAAAGTAAAGAGACTATCTATTTTTATATGCCCTAGTAAATACTGTGCCAACTGAGACAAAGGTAAAATATATATTATTTTATTATATTTTTGAATGTGTAATTTATATTTATATAACGTAAAATTATGACGCATCACTGCCTGCGAGTCACTATGAATATTGATAATTTCTCAAATCTCTTGGTTCAATATATTCATAATTTCTTTAGTTAAAGCTTCGAATTTGAGCTGCTGAGTGAAATAAATCATACTACAGCCCTGCGATTCTGTAACTCACTTCGCGAACTCACACAGCTGTAGTGTGATTTATTTTTGGATACTGGTCTATGTTATGCTTTGTTCGCATGGAGGGGAGAGGCATATAATATGAAATACTCGAGAATAATGTTTTATTACTAGCAAAATAATGCTCAAAATCGGTTATATGAAAGATTCTTCCTACACCAATGATAAAGATAAGATAAATGTATACTTAGTCACCGAGATATCTGGATTACAGCCTCACTTTAAGTTGTCAAGTCGCTAGAAATCAATAAGATTTATTTTTAGAACGTTCTAAGTATTTTAGAACGGAATAGAATAAAACATTTATGCAAATCAATTCAAATTTAGAATTATAGTTAACAGCTTAAAAATTCTTTATAAAAAATAAATTCGTCTGATTATAAATGCTTTAAATTTTAAATAAATTGCCTATTCAAGGGCGCCAGTTATGACCACGGAGGCAGAGGATGGGAAAAGTATAATGTGGTCTTAACTATACAATAACTAAAACTAGTAACAGTAGTAAAAATCAATTTTGTTTTAAATAAAAAGTAATTTAGATAAAACATTCTGTAGCGCAGCTTTTAATCTCAAAGATAATTTGCTGTTCAAACATTGCTTTAAATTTTGTTAGTAAATACTATATAATTTCGTGCAATGTTATTTTATTAGAAATGTAGCGCCAGTATGACGCCGTGTTTTTGTATTTAACGCCTGCGCACTATATCCCCAATAGTTCCACGTGGCGTTTTAGCAATACCTAGGGATGTTTTACGGGATATCGCGCCTGGCAACTTTTCACGTGCCATAGACCCGCATTGCTCCCGGCCTCGGCCGAGTTCAGAATCCCTGCCATTCAACCTACACATTTTATGACGCAAGAATTGGTCCGTCTTACTCAAAGACTGTTGGTGCTACTCGAGTGTTTCCCTTGCGTATCGCGTGCATACGCGTCCAACTCATACTGTACAGTACAGTGTACAACCATCGTTCAATGCTCATTCCGCATTTAACCAAGAAGCGTGTAGGTCGCGTGTATCTCGCTATAAATATAAACACGTGTCTCAGTGAATTGTTCTTATTATAACCTAAAATTCGTAGTGACTTACGTAGAATCTAGAATTGATTCAGAAGGAAGAGGTAAGTTTTTTTATACTTTATTAAAGTATTAATTACCGTTCCCGGTGTTATAGTTTCACGCGGGTTTTTGCCTATTCTCCCTACATATGGCTCATATCGCGTGTGTGGAAATGAATGTCAATTAAATCTTGATTTTGTTAGAACAGTGAAATTCGTCTACTGTTTGATAATTTTTACCACGGTTTTTCAGATAACGATATAAATATCTACCTTTAGTTTCATTAGCGTTTATTATTTTTTCAATTATGACCTACTTTCAGGAAAATACTTTGTATATATATTTTTATCGATGTTAGGTCGTAAGTAAAATACATGTAAAGTAAAAAGATAATTAAAAAAAAATTCGACTCATTCACTAATAATATATCATGACACTCATATCATTGATTTTTTCATGCTTCGTGTCACATTTATATCTGCCTATTATGTAATCAAATGTTATATATTTAATCTACATAAGTTACACTGTCCTATTTAATATGAAGATTATATTTGAATAACAATTAGCGATGTCTGCCATGGATTAGACTGATGTTTTTAATTTTCACGTTTTCATTATGTGCGCATAGGAAATCAAATTGTATATTATTAAATGTTAACTGTTACTTATTGTGATGCGGAAATATCGTGATTACATATTTTGAATAGACACTCTCTAAGTTTTTGGCAACAAGTGTCCGGATACCTAGTAAATATAATTTTATTAGATTTTTGTTGACATAAGATTTTGTATGTTTTACTTTTTTTTTAAAGGGTTTTTAACACATTTCTGTGGTTAAAACTATTTCGGAGAGGGTTTTGTACAATTTTAAATAAACCATACATTGTGATAGAATTCCTTCCTTTGAACTTTATACACACATACATTATTCAAACACTGAAGCCTTTCTATTTAAAACCTATCTGGCTTCATCCGTATTTTGTACAGTATACGACAATAACATAATACATTAAACTCTTGATAAATAAAAGTAATTTCAAATTTATATACCTATTTGATACTAGCTGTCTATATAATTTACCTAGCTACCAGTAAATGCGTGGATTTGGGTATCTCAAAAACCACTTAACCGTTTTAAATGAAAACTGGACTTTCCTATGTTGAAATAATATATCTGACGCTTAGTTTCCGAAAAATTTGTGAACAAACATACATACATTTACGAAAATCAGACGTGCTTGGATGGCTATATAGATCACATACTGAAACGTTAGAAACATACGGTTTTAACTGATAACCTCCTTTTTTTAAAGTCCATAACTATAACTTATTTTCAAAGAGAGATCTAGGCCCTAAGTTTCTCTTATCCAGGTTCAACAGACACAGTCAGTAGGTATTGTGTTACACGCAGCGAGCCGTGGTAACGTATATTTGCTTCATTAAAATGATGTGACGAATTTCAACTTACGATAGCCATAATTAATCCTTCGATTTCGTATGCATTTTTGACATACGAGGGGAGGTCCAAAAGTTCGTGGAATGGAGGGGATGGAGTGGGGATAGGGGCGCTCGCTTAGTGTCATACTAATTGGGGACTCATAATTAGTATATAAATGGAGTTTCAGCCCTATTGCGTCATTCGTTTACGAACACTCGCCTGCTAAACACGTCAATCCGGCAGAAAACTGAAACTATGGAGAAAATTGAACACCGTGCTGTCATTAAATTCCTTACCAAGCAAGGAAAGAACGCTCAGACCATTTTGAATGAAATGGAAACTGTTTACGGGGAACAGTGCCCTAGTAAATCAATGATTTAAAAATGGCATGGTCTTTTTAAACAAGGTCGGGAGTCGATTGAAGACGACCCCCGCTCAGGAAGGCCAGTTGAGGCCACCACATCAGACATCGTCGAAAAAGTGGAAAAAATTGTACTGGAGGACACCCGTTTGAAGAAAAAACAGTTATCTGCATTAGTTGGAGTATCAGATACCACAATTTTGCGAATCCTACATGACCACCTGGGTATGACAAAAGTCAGTGCAAGATAGGTACCGAGAATGCTCACGCCGCTTCAAAAACAGCAGCGCGTCGAAGCGTCAAAACATTTTTTGGAGTTGTGTAGCGACGATCCTGGATCGATTTTGGAGCGAATTGTTACCGGCGATGAAACATGGGTTCATCACTTCGAGCCTGAGTCCAAACAAGAGTCCATGCAATGGCATAAAAAGGGGACACCACCGCCAAAGAAATTCAAAGTGTCGGAGTCGGCTGGAAAGTTGATGGCTGCTGTTTTTTGGGATTGTGAGGGGATAATACTGATTGATTATAAAGAAAAGGGCAGGACCATAACCGGAGAATACTACGCAACAATACTAGAAAAATTAAAGGATGCCATCAAAGAAAAACGTCGGGGAAAATTGACCAAGGGTGTGTTGCTCTTGCAAGACAACGCGCCGGTTCACAAGAGCAAAGTTGCAATGGCTGCTCTTCACACGCATGGCTTCGAATCACTAGTCCACCCACCCTATAGTCCAGATCTGGCCCCAAGTGATTTTTATTTGTTCCCCAATTTTAAAAAAGACTTAAGGGGAAGGAAATTTTCCGACGACAATGAGGTAAAGGAGGCAATTTTGGCTCATTTTGAGGGAAAAGATAAAAAATATTTTTACGATGGTTTAGAAAAATTAATTCATAGATCTAATAAATGTATTCAGCTTAAGGGTGATTATATTGAAAAGCAAAATAAATTTACTGTTTCATTTTTACTAAAACCCTTTCATTCCACGAACTTTTGGACCTCCCCTCGTACCAGCATATGGTAACTGAGATTGCTCCTTACAAAAACTTTACATTGATGTTGATGGCAAAGCTTCCGACATTGAGAGTTGCAGAGGACGGCACTATATAAAAATATAGAGGAAATATGTCGAAATCGTTAACTCTATGAGTTCATAGAGTTACGAGTTCGTAACTCAAACAAACACATTAGATTTATAATATAACAGTATATATTATTCAATGTCGTTTATCGATACAGTCACTGCTGTTTTCGATACGGTTATTCTATCTGAATTGTTTATATTTAATTTAAAAATATAGGGGTTATTGGTACACGTATTATACGGGTAACTATTTTTGATAATATCACCTAATGCTAATTCAAAAGTGAACTAATTCTGAGTGGTCATTTTTGCTTTAACACCAAAATTATTAAATAAAAGTACAGATTAAACCTCGTTTATTCTCGTTGATTCATAAATATATATTATTTTAGCTATACATAATGGCTTACACATAAGATTTAGATAGGGCGGCGGGCTGGCGGGCTTTTTACATTTGTGCAAATGTTTCCTACTTACTTGATATTTTGGATAATTGCCATTATATCCGTATAAATTGTAGCCTATGTGTTATTCTGAAGTATAATATATAATATTGTAAAGTTTCATTTAAATCCATTCAGTAGTTTTCACGTGAAAGAGACACAATCAGAAACTAACAAAACAACGTGCTGAAACATCCATCCATACAAACAAACTTTCCCGTTTATAATATTAGTAGGACAAACACTGGTTATTTACCGATAAAAATAAAAATAATCCAAATAAAAAAATGCGAGAGAAAATCTTCTCATATATATATCAAAAGTTTCTCATATACCTATATCTAAAGAAAGAAAGAAATAATAACAATAATATCTATGTTTTATTAAATCATAAAATCGTGTAAGTCTTATTAATTTTCCGATTTTTACATATTACTCGTGGACCAACCATATTTTGTAGACATTATGTTTTCCTATTTCTTTGTTAACTTGGTAACAAAACACGCTGTTCTAGTTTTGTTCTTCCCTATTTTGTATAGTATTAAAATATTGTATGAATTGTTATCTCTCATAGTAAAATAAAAAGGCGATGCAACCAAAAATCTCCTCTTCGAAATTAATGAAGATAGACGATATAACGGTCCACTGTTCCACGTCTCAATGGCTTTAGTAAAAAGTAGGTAATACAAATTTGTTCTGACATTCAACAGCTCAAAAAACTTGGAGTGAAAGCAAATTACAATGACTACTTTTGAGCTATAAGATATAATCTTATAAGTTGTATTTTAGTTCGTCTACTCAAAGTTGATTAGAGTTATTTTTACTGAACCAAACGGTGCACTATACGAAATTAAATGCAATTTATGAGACCTTTTTAACTTACTGTTAACTCTTAGGTTAAGTTCAGGGCCGAGACTTAGCACTAATCGTGACTACCGTATGTCAAAAACGTTGATTTAGATATATATAGACATACTAGCGGACCCGACATACGTTGTCCTGCATGATATTTCAAGCAAGTAGGATATTAAACAAAGTATGAAAGTATCGGTGAAAGTATGAAAGTAAAGCATCCAGGGCTCTACCCAAACGCATGCAAAAAATTCATTCAAATCGGTTCAGCCGTTTAAGAGGAGTTCAACGGACGAAGCCTCGGTTACTGCCATGATGTGGCCACGGCGCGATATTCTATGTTTGAATCGCTACCTTTAATACTGTTTTTAAAGGATCGTTGGGATGGATGTTAGAATGACTCTAGATTTCATTTACAGACAGTTCACTGAAACACGTAATTTATATAATCCGTATAACACGGTTTTCCGAGCAACATAGTTATTAGGAATACAATTCAACAATACAATCAGTCGTGAACTTATAAAACTCAGATTTATCTTAGGGTTGATGAACTTAATTTCAAACGCCACGAGTCAGTATCGCAGCCTTGAACGCTTGACCCACTTTAGCTTGGTTTTTATTTACCGCGTGTTACCTACCGATTAGGTAGACTAGGTACGCATAATTTTCGTTGTGTTCGCGGTAATTGATAACGTCGTTGTTTCAATTTAAATATGATTATAATAATAAATAGTTATCTGTCTACTTCATGTGATGTGTCCCACTAACCGCGATTGCTAAATATAATGTAGTAAATTCGCGAGAAAGATTTTAAAAAATTTGGAACATGGAAATTTTAAAAAAAGGCGTTACTAACACGGCCTTCAGAAATGAAGAACGCGACTGAAAAGAAGAGAACTCTAATAAAATTCAACTCACGATGTCAATATGGAAAAAGACAATATTTGTTAAACAAAACTAATATTACTTTTATTTATTTTTTATTTTATAAATATATAATAATAGCTATGTTCTTGTGAGTTAAGAATTTTCAGATTGCATGCTAAGCAAGAGCTCAAGCAAACTTTTACATAACTCACTCAACTCCTAAATGCAAGTTAGGTTAAAGTAGGTACAAATTACGACCATTAAATTCTAAGAAAATCATAAGTTTTTATGTTTTGTGTCCCCGGGTCATTAAATATAAAAAAGCAAACTTATTATATACATTATAAGCGAATAAATTTAACAAACATTTCATCAAAATAAAAATTTAATGCGGAATATATTAAATAAATTATATGCGCATATAATCAAAATACGATGGTAAACAATAGTTGTTTGATCTTTTTACTGGGTCGTTGATATCATTAGTGGTTAAATATTTGCCTTATGTAATAGTTGTAGAAATTACTGCTAGCGCCTTTTAATATTACATTTACAAGGTTACAATGAGGGTCACTAGTATAACCTTTCAAATTAAAAATTTCTTCTTTAAATGATCTTGATTAGTGTAATTTTCATCGAAAAATCTAGGTTTATACGAAAAAGGCCTCGGGACTAAACATGCAAACAAAGCGATGACACATTGAAATTAATATGAATTTTTTAGAGTTTCAAAAAATCTGCATCGAATTGAAACAATTAACACTAACCAATTATACCTTTTCAAGTACCTTTTGTTGCGTTGACGTCGTAGATTACATTTATTACTTAGAAGCTGAACGAATTGAAACAGCGTGAATTTATCGTATTACCATTAGATCGTATTGATTTTATTAATATTGATGATAATACGTATTTAAGAATATTTAACCAGTTTAATTTGTTAAGAATATTGTCGTGGGAATATTTCCTTGTTACCTAACCCCAAGTAGAAATCACATATTTAGCTATACGTTTAAACACACAGCCATGCAATTGCTGGGTAATTATCATCAATTATATATGCAGCAATATCTGATACATTTTTTCCTGTAACCTATTTAATTCCGTAATATTTAATGAGTTTAGAGTCAATCGTATATTTTATACAGGTGACATTTGCTGATGTATTAAAAAATTCAGAATTAATTGTTATCAATATATGCTCTCATATCGTTAAAACAAGCCACAAAACGCTAGAGAATTATTAGTTGCGTTTGTTTCAGCGATACTAAAGTATTAAGGTAAAATTTTATATAACTTTTTGAACCAAAAAAAACAGTATCAACGGACGAACATTATACAGAGGGAGTCATACATACGAAGTCTCTACTACGTTTCTTAGTCAAATGTATAACACATGTACATCTTAAACATTCCACTTGATTTATTTGGTAACTACTTAATTTATAAATTAAAGTGAAAAATTATTGGAGTATTGAAGTTGATTACCCAGTTAAAAGGAAAGGAAAGAAAAAATAATGAGGATGCCAGCTGATTAAGTGGATCTAATTTAATAACTTTTTTTTAGACAATTAAAGGTTTATAAGATTGCTTTTTAGTGCCATTTAATAGTATTGGATCGACTAAAAACATAGTGATAAAACAGACATACTGATTAACTGTAGGTTTGATTTATGTGTTAGACAAAACGTATGAAATATGTGCAAAGCTTATCATATTGAAATATTTTACGATATATATAGATAGGTAATGTTTATGTGACTAAAAATCATGTTTAAATATGCAATGATACAAAAATATTTACTACTCTGAATACTCTGCATATTGAATTAATAATATTGAATATTTCTTTTATAAGCATTGGCGCACCTAAGGATTTTTCCCTCTTATGAATTTAGGTGTCTAGTCTAAAATAAGTGGAAAATTATAAAATCTATCAATAAATAAAATTAAATAACGTTTTTATCTCAAAAAAATTATAAAATCTAACAAGGCCAGCAACTAGGTATATTCATCTAATTATAATCTAAATCAAATCAAGAATAATAATCGTCTTTCGCATTTGTATTAATAATTACCATACGGTTAATTATTACTACATATATATATTTAGTAATAGTTAAAAAATCGTTAAATTCGTATAAAGGTATTCTTAATTGATAATAATTAATAATTGAAGTACTGTGATTTGATTTTTTATTGAGTCTTATAATCCTTATCTTAAGATAGCAATTATGTCAAATATTGTAATTAAAGCGTATTAATTATCTATGTCAATATATAATGCAAGCTGCAAGAAATATGGTCTATATAATTTTAGCTACTGTATCATTACGTTGGTTCATCAGCTTACCTCCAACGGTAAGATAGGATTAAGAGAAAGGATAGTACTTGCTTTAAATACCAAGGAAACCCAGTAATGTATATGTCCCAGGCACGTTAAAGTCTTTGTATAACATAGAGTTTTAAATTTAAAATATAGGCTATTACTTGAACTAGTCCGTACCCATACAACCTTGATATACATTAATTCTAGAATTATGATTATAAGGTTCACAATTAGGAAACTAGCCTATACTTAGCCTTCCTCGAAACCTCCATTACATAATAATCGCGAAGTACCAAGTCTGACGTGCAAGTTCTCAAATTAACTCTGATGTATCCGTGGGGTTCAATATTTATAAACGTATTGGCAAGTATATCTTTTAACAGTGTCCGAAAACGGAGTGTTGTTTTACAGTATGTGAGTCTCTAGACATACACTATATCTTATACTTACTGGGTTAGATTTTGGGTAAGTTCCAGGAGTTTAGCGCCAGATGGATCTGCCTGAAAGCTGTCGCGTATTATTTGTTTAGAATTAGTCTGATTATATAACGTCTTCATATCATTCACATGGCTTTCGGTAAATTGTGTCTTAAATTGCAATATGCAATAATATAATTCACTCAAAAGGCCTTCTACCTAAGGGAGGGGCCGTATGTCTGCGATAGGACCGGAATTAGCCCAAGCGTAATAATTATCATCTTTGTTCTCTTATATACTGTGTGTTTGGAGTGCTTATAGGAAAATAGTCTGTGACAACGGAAATTGCAGAGTAAACAATATGCCTAAAGGCGAATGAGAATAGTTAAAACACAGAGACAGTCATTAAAATAATAAACAAATAATAAATTAAAACGATAATTATGGATAGTAGATGTATTCACAACACACATTCTTACGATTTTATGAGCGTCCTCTGTTTGCACTTAAATAGTTCTTGATAAGTGTTAATTATATTTATAGTGTCGTGCATACTTCATTACATTATCTGAGCAAATTAAATAAAATGATAGTAAGCATAACGCCGACGATGTTTCAAGGACAAGGACGCTTGCCCTGGGGAACAAAGTCGTAAAAGCAAAATCTTTTTTTCTCAGGAAAAATAAATATAAGTTTAAGAACGTTATAGTAGTCATTTATAATATACTAATAATATAATATAGTTCATTTTTATCGCTTAGCGAGTATGACTCGAATGTCTAAATCGTATTAGATATCACATATAAGTATTATTGCTTGAAACTACTACTGTGCGCTTCTGACTGAGCTATACTTTATATGAACTATACTAGGTGAGCCAGAAGATTTGCGTAAACAATAATCGCTATTACAGAAATAATCGTAGATTTGAGATGTCTTAAACTGGTACCTGACCAACATTACGAGGTGTAACATTCGCATCGAGTATGTTACGGTGTGTTAAACTGGCGTAACATGCTAGTTTGAACTCTGCGCTCCATATTAGCCAGCCAATCTCAGGCAAGATGTCCGACAGCGAGGTTGTTGGGATTTTTGATTCTACTAAATTATTATTTAATCCAAATTAAGAAGAAGAAGAATTCTTTTTCCCACTCTATTTATTTGAAAAAAAATTTTGAGGGGAACGACGTGTGCACGTATGCTCGTGACGTCTTTTTACATCGTTCAGCGTACTGACTGAACCGTGTAATACTCAAAGGATTCACCAAAGAACCCGACAGCCTGGTGAGGCACTCAAAGCTTGAAACAAGCGGCTCGTTGCTCTCTGTGTTTTCATTACACCTCCTTACGTTGGTCAGTACCCAGCTTTAGCGATTTGTTCATTCCTTCGTAACTTTGTAAATTCTATTATTTGACTACTATTTTCTATGCTTGATATTTTTTTTTTTAATTCTAATTTTATTTTTATTATAAAGTTTATTTATTATTAGACTTTTATATTTTAAACTAGTGGTTTTCCTTTAACTGTGCTTGGCGCACATATGAAATCCATTGGTATACCGATAGCGATTGCGGTCTAGCCTTGATGTTGAGCTTTTGTGTCGCACTCCAAGGTTGCGACATCCGCGCTACGTATTTTAAGAGATGGAAAATGCAAGCAAAAACGTCGGGACTGGTATAGCGATAATTATTGGAAGTACACAGATACATACTGGCGCAACGTTGAGAGCCTCTAGGCTAACACTGTTTTTATTATTTACTGTATTTAGTGAGATTATTAGCATTTAAGCCAAAATGAATGAATGCGTTATTCACGCCTCAATAAATAGGAGTTTATTAAAAGGGTTATCGAAGGCGAAGAGGATGCGATTAAATTCCGCATAAACAAGAAATTGTCATTGATAAGACCATTGAAGATTGCACGAACTGTAAATATGAAATCTAGGACAAACAAATACTGAAAGGTATCTTGTTGGTCGAAGACAGACTTTTTCAGTTCCTTTTTTGTCTATTCTTGATAAGTGAAATCGTACCAATAATCTATATATAAAAAAATGAAACCCGTTTTCCGTAGTCACGACATAACATGAAAACGGCTTGACCGATTTGTCTGATTTTTTTTTGTTGTATTTGTAATTGTCAGGAGAAGGTTCTTATAAAAGAAAAAAAGAACGCGCTTGCCCCGTAACACAAAAATTGCTAAAATTAGAAAATTTAAGAATACTTAACCACCATACAATTCGAACTTTTTGATGTAACCTTATGGCGTTTGACATAACATTGACGGAATGCGTGCTGCAAATATCGTCAAAGAGGATGTAAGAAAAATGAATATCGTTTAAAATAAATGCTTCGATCGGAGTTATTATATTGATAATAAAATAATATGCGAGCCAGAAAAACAAACAAAGAATGTTGTATAACATAAAGCATTAGAATAATAAACACTTTGTTTCTGAAATATTTTTTAATTAATTATACCAATTTGAAATCAATATTCATATTTAAGACAGGACAACGTCTGTCGGGTCCGCTAGTAATATATATAAGTATATTTAAAGTTATTGTAATTCATTCGTGGAAAATTACATTGCAGTACAAGTAATATAAAAACTTTTAATGCAGTATTAGCCATTTTGATCATAACGCAACACTTTTTTGCTATTTTCCGCTCTATTCCGCTTTGACAGATAAAGTTTTTTCAATGTAGGCCATTACTTTACTATTCTGTTCTTACACCTATAATATTTCACAACACATAATTGCAAATAGCCAACCATTTTCGTTGTTTTGTTTGGTTTCTTATTTGCAAACCAAACTTGAATTTCTCTGCACCTCAAGTAAGACATGTAAGACTTGAGTTATAACCAGCGGCAAGTAAGTCTAGCGCTGGCCGATACGTGGAGGGGATTGCTGCGCATGTGTACTGTCGCGCGGGGGACAAAATGCGACTGGAGAGCCAATCGACGCTCTTCATTCCGCTAGCCCCCCTCAGGTACCTTATTTTTTACTTCTGCGCAATAACGGTCAGCGCTAAAGTTTCGTGCCGCTACTTATACGCCATACGCTATTATTCAGAGAACCAGGTGAGGGAAACCCACTAAAACACTTCGGGTAGTTTCAATTTGACCGCATCACAAAGGCTGTCGTGGTCGGAGTAGGTACTGTAAAAATAATATGTAACTAAACATAGTATTTATATCTTACAATATCTATAGTTTTTGCTGACTTCGAATTTTAAGTGAATCTTAATAATAGTAAATCTATATATTTGCGAAATCCGTTCTAGAGATAATCGCGGACAGATAGCAAAGTAGTCGTTTTACATACATAAGTGCTTCTACTCATAAGTGCAACGATAGGCACTTGAAAAATAATATACCTATAATTCAAAAATCAATAGATCTATACACCTTCCTTTCCTGTGGGGTCGTGATCGAGTACCGATTCGACGCTGATTTCTTATGTCATGTTTTCTGAGCAGTATGCAGGCCTACCTGATTTGCTTATTGGTGATATTAGTGTCTAACTTAATAGAAAATAAAAATGTAAGTATATTCATTTTTTCACACAGCTAAAGCATGAGCATAAGTTGAATTTAAATAACAATAATGGTCTTTATCTGTCATTGATTTACTCTATTATAAAAGATCAGTGTTTTGTATAAATGTCATACTAAAACTGATGGAGCTTGTTAGATTGAATATGCAAGCAGGCTGTATTTACAATAAATTAAATAGGCTCCTAAACATCTCTCCGCTCACCGTCCACGATTAAAAAAAACTGCTATAAAACTCTGCTGAACACATCTTACGCTGATTTGGAGATGCTGCTGAGACGTTACATATACATAGTTACACACTTACTCACTGTACACTCACATACGCGTATGTTACGCGTTGCGTAACACGGTTTGGTGTACTCGTATATAGATAAATACATATAAAAATTGTAACTTGCAAAAAATTTGTTGTAAATTGTTAAAAAATGTATTACGATAAAATTTGTAACGTCTGACATGTGTTAAGTTTGTAGTGGAAGAGATATCGCTAGGGTTATATCATAGTGAAACAATATTTAAAACTATTTACTCAAAAATAATTTAATAATCTCATATACGGTGTCACGCCCTGACGTTTTTTTTGTATTTACGCAAACATTTCTTAAAGAAAAACTGAGCTTTATAATTACGAAACAAAATTATAACTAAATTTCGTAACTTCCAAATTTCATACTTAAATTTTGTAACGTTTCAACTGTAAAATCTTGTTTGGATTATTTAATCAATTTATTAGATAAAGTCCTACTTTAAATAACAATTCTGTCGCGTAATATAGTCAAAGTTCAAAAGTTCACGATCGTTCGAAAGATTTGAGATAATCAGTATACAAATAGTTTTCAATAGATTCGCACGAGGCGTCATTCATTTTAATAATTCTATTAAACTACAGACAATTACGTTTCGACATGTACTTTTTAAAGTTATTTTTGTCGGTAACTATACATATCCCACCTTAACAGTATCAAAGATCGCTAGTGTCGGCTATCAATGTCTCGTGTTTCGAATGACGAAACATTCCTGTCCACTGCGGTGAAAATATCGCAACTTTGCACTATTTTGACACGTGTGATCTAGATTCTAGACTTATGTATTTAAGTTAGTAAATGTATTTTTTACATTAAGAAATACTGAATTTTTTTTATATTTTGGTTATGGTTTTTATCATTTTATAATTAAAGCCTCTAATTTTTTAAATTAGAGGCTTTGCAAAAAAAAAATCACATTGAACACAAGGTGAAAGGAAACATAATGAGGAAACCTGCATGATCAAGCACGTTAGTCATGATCATCTGCTAGCCTTTAATGAACAATAATTAACAGAATACATGCATGTCTTCCCCGTGTAATATTGGGTCGAAGGACGGGAGCTCGATGTTGAATGGCGTGAACGTTCTTGCAAAAACGGATGAAAGAAGCATATACGTTGCGTCAGCCGCTGGAGAGTTGTTCTTTTACCGATCTGCCGTCAAAGTTGCATCATGTTTATTATTTAACCACTAACACTGAATGGCGATGAATAAAATATTCTATATGAATTCTGAAATTGGGAGAGATTTCGAAGAGGGGCAAATACTTGTCTATTTATTTCCCCCGACGTTATTTATTAGCGCAGAGTTGGATTAAAACTGTCTTGGGTTTACGCGAGTTTAAAATAAAACTTCAACATAATTTATTTACATAACTCGTTACGAGCTTGTATGTAAAGTTTTCCTGTGAAGTTCTAGGAGTTAGATTTGTATTCGGTAAAATAAAGCTTTCGGTACGAAAATCCTTTTTTTAAATTGTCTGCATTCACATATGGCTAATACAATACTACATATTTATGCGACGTAAAATGCACTTTAGTCTCAGGCAATACAGATTACATTTCAGTAATATAAAACGGACGCAGGTAGCTTTTCTCTAAGGACAATATAACAGCAATGGTAATTAGTATTTCTATGGTATAACTGTGCCGGATATAAATTAAGGCTAATGTTATTCCACTTTGTGAGTCTATGGCAAAATTTATTCTTGCTGTTTTAAAGGGTTATTCTCTCTATATCTTTTAAATTGTATGAATTTGAAATAAATTAGGCCTCTAATATTTGTATGTAACATCTTAGTTTTGCTCGTAATTTACAGACTAAGATATTCCCAAATTTGGCAAATTGTACCCTCACGGGTTTTATTATATTCACTTATTTTTAACTGACTTCGAAACCGATAGAGGAGGTTATGAAGGCTTTCTATGATCTATCCAAACTTAAACAGACTCAATCTTATTTCCTATGATGTGGTAATAAATCAATTGTAAAAAGAGAACCAAAAAAGAAAACAAATTTATGTGACTTCGTACTAAAATCTAATTAGATAAAACGTATTATCAAATTTATTACATGATATCATTTGCGATAACAATATGAACGAAGTTATGAAAATTTGCACTAATTGTGAATTCTTGTTTTAGCATGATGATACAATGACCTGACTGTATTTAACATGGTTTTTATTTATAAAAATATATTTTAAAATTTTTCTTGTAAAAAATTTATACAAGTTTTAGTATAATTTTTACTTTCTAAATATGTTCCCTTTATTATATACTCTGGTGAATCGGAATGACATCTTTAATGATTTGCATTAGGCACATTTTGTAATGCAGTTAATAAAATTATTCTTGTATTTTTTTGTACGTTGATCCAATTTTCCTCAATTTCTCAGATATTTTTAAAATTATATATGTATATGTATTAAGAAAATAGTATCTATCTCAGTAAATATATTTTAACAATTTTATGGTTAACGTCGCTATATGGGATATGTCGCCTAGGTTTCTAGGAGATATAAAATTTTGTGTAGGTACCTTATACGTCAAGAATAGATCTACCAAATTTTTAATAATATGAATTACGAAGACGGCTATAGGGAGATTCAGAAACTGATGCCTAGCTTCTGTACCCAGCTTATCTAAACGGTGATGGTGATATCTTAGTCTAGCCTTTTATGACTTCAAACCAAATTATAGCCTGGTACATATATTACAGGGTAACAGTATCTTGATATAGGGAAACATTAATCTCACCCATGTATAACCTCTCATTTCCACTTCACTAATTCATTCAATAGTATTGTGAGATACGCACTACTAATGTCCCATTTTTTAACGTTACTAATACCTAATATTTTGAAATGAATTCATTTGCTTTCATACAATTCGCGTCACTCATCCATGGTCATCCCATAAAACTATTTAGGACAAGCAAAAGCTATATTATTATCGCGTTGTTCAAATTAATTTAAAGTATTCCGGTAATTATTACTTTTGTTTCAGATTAACTGGATCAACTTTAACGTTAAAAATGGTAAGTTAAATGGGCTTTATTAAAGAATATATTCCAGAAACAATTAAATAAGTCGAGAAAAACGATTTAAGTTCTTTCATGGATGTGTGACTGTTGTCAAATTTAGTGTTGAAAACAATGTATCTATGAACTTATAAATATATATAGGTATATATATATATATATAAATAACTTTATTAATAATGCACATTATATACCTTATTAATTACACTTTGCATGAATATATAGATATACCTTTACCTGCTACAAACCTTAGAGTTCCGAAGTCCGAACATATTACTTCTATTTGAAACCCCACTGGAGCTTAGATCAGACTTTCCATGTCTCCCTAATGATTTTCGCGCTAGGCAATGAAAAATCCATTCATTGTGTCATTGTATTTTTCTAGGATTCCAACGGTGTGCCGCCCGCTCAAGAAATGGAGACGTTTTTGCCTCAAAACGAAAAAGGCAAAGAGGTCGAAGAAAAAAAGTAAGTTTCACTTTTTTTAATCGAAAAAGCTGTTATACAATAACAAATGTTTCGATAATCATAACAGATCCTAGTTATTTTAATTAACCTATTGTTGGATTGGGTTTAACGGATACATGATCGTTTTTTTAAGTACATTATTCATATATCTCTATAGTTTTGGCTTGAAAGCTTGTATGGAACTTTATAAATAATCATACTCAATACATGTGTGAATTAAAATAGTGAGAGACAAAGCGACACTATAACAACCTGCGAGGCTCGAAGAATAATGTTGGGATACTTTTAATGTGTGTCAGGTGATCCATCTGTATCAGATGATATAAAAGCATTATATTGTGTTATATGATCTAAATCGCTTATTATACACAGAATGTAATGTTAACATATTAACATACTTACGTGTTATAAGCAAGTGTAATTGATAGGCTTCGGGATGATACAGTGTTTACTATGGCCTCTCCATACCTCTAGTTGATTAAAATTATCATGGCTAAAAATACAAATCGATTTTACATGAATCACCACGGTAGTGTTTTTTTTTAGTTCTTCCTATTGAAAAAGAATAAGGGAATAAAAAGTAATATAGACACCATAAGCGTACCGCAAATATAAATACATAATGTCATTAAATCATACTTAATGAAAGCAACCCTGGTTCTAACCAGAATCTCCACTAAAGGTCTTTCTTATATTATATATCTATTCCGTATGTAACACTAGATATATGTTTTTTTTTATAATAACTCAATGCGTACTGGTTCACAATCGTAATCTGTCTCGGGCTTTTCGTCCATATTTGAACACCTATACCGAGGTCCTTGAGTGACTTTAAAAAAGTATTAATAGGTAAATTATGTATAATGACTGAAATTATAATTATTTATAGATATACCCTGACAAAAGATGCAGAATCAGGCGAATATGATCCATTCGAAGACAGGCAATTAGAGAATCCTACTTCGTAAGTATTTTTGTAAAGTTAATTTAAGCTAGCGATATACAAATTCATATTATATAAATACAATCTAAGAACGCTAACACTATGTATGGTAGATTTGTTCGTTCATTTCCTTGATAATTTTTAAAGTTATACTTCAAAAAACAGTACAGTGAAGTATAATTTCAAAAATTAGTTTAGAGTGAAATTTTACGATGCGCACGCACCGTGACACAAAATTAACAGAATGAAGTTGCGCACGGAAGATGCTACGACATTGGACATATTTTTTTAAAAACAACATTGGAATAATAATAGAATTTATGTTACACTTTATGTAAGAGAATAATAATAAATATTTATTTATTTAAATTTTCAAATGTAAACTGAACTTTATTGACTATAATGACTCCTTTTTCGTAAAATGTACGCAAGTACATAAGTACACGCACCCTTTTTTTGTACAGTTAGTCTCTTGCACCTAAAGTCATCGGTATGTGTTTAACCCTTAGATTCAGACTGTGACTCCCGTATCTTAAGAACGTTGGAGTCAACGTGCGGAAGAAATTCTTAAAGCATATTCATGATGTGTTTGCTCGGAGCAAGTGTTTAATGTCCACTTAGAAAATCCATTGATGCTGTCGGATTTGAATGCGACAGGGATGAAAATGGCACGATGCTTGTGCATTCAACAGCGTTAACCAAAAGTCTAGAAGACCTTTAGAAATATATTTTAATTTAATGTTCAATTATAAATCACCATTCATAAGATTTGTGTATATAAATAAAATAAGCAACGACCGATTTCAATTACGGGAACAACATACATTGAATCATTTAAATTATAAAAACTGTACTGTAGTCTGCGCTAACTGGTTTCTTGAAAGAAAATTGATTCCTATCATAAAAAAAACTACGATAATTTCCTTGTTGAAACGTAAGCTGTAATATTCTGTTGTCATTGGTATTTATAGTCGGCGTATGTTAATGCAACAAAGTTTTCCTTACAATTTACGTATTAGTGTTTATCCTTATATATGCTGATATAACTAAACTGAAGTTAAGTCCACGTTAAGTCTAATAGGAAAAAGTTGTAATGATAAACCGGTATTTAACTCTAACGGTTTCCTTTTTTTCGTTTCATTTGTTTTCTACCTGACACAAAATACAGTAACTGTATTGCAATCCTTAGAATCGTAATTTTAATTTTGCTTACTGAGGCATATAATTTTAACTGCCTTGCGTGCATTTCAATTCGCGCAGCAAGCAGTCCCAATTAACGTAGCTTGTTAACAAAACACAACACTCTGTCTACACTCGTCTTTGTCTCTAGGCCCGCAACTAATAACCATATAATGAATCCTAACCTAACACCCTAAAAAGACCTAAAAAGACGTTAGTTTGGAAATGCAAAAAATATTTAATAAAGTACATTTTGAAGTCGTATCTTCTCCGAAATGAGCCAAGAAGGGCATCGTCCAGTTGTAAACCTCTCCTTCAGGTTTTTTAAAATCAGTTATTAAAGAACAACATGACTTGCCTCGAACTGAAGGAATTCAGTGACGAAAAAACGTGTAAGCAAAAGTGCAATGACTCGCGCAGTTAATTCGATTTAGATTATACCTACTCGTATATATATGTTATTTATAATTAACCACTTATAAATGCAGCGTTAACTAAATATGTAGTTTGCATACTACTATCTTATATAATACAAATTGTGTGCATTTGAATATATAATTTATTAGTAAATAACTTAAGAGCAAATTGTAATAACTAGCCCATTCCGTAAGTAAATAGTAATAAAAATCACACCGCAGCGTGATTACTCCTAAAGAATCGTATCCGAAATAAACAAAAAATATTCCGGTTTTGACTCAAACTGCCAACCAGCCTGTTGGTAAGGGAATTAAATGGGTTCAAAACAACTACGAGTCGTACCAATTACAACTGGTATTATAAGCATCCGGACTTAACGAAGAAACGAACATATTTTTTGATTAAGTGCTTTTAACTGAATTCTCAACCGTGAGTCGAAGCCTAGTTATGCACCAATGGATTTTTCATGTGAAAAGATTGTAAATGAAATCACCTAATTATGAATTATAGAGAAAGATATATATATATATACTAGCGGACCTGACAGACGTTGTCCTGCATGATATTTCAAGCGATTAGGATATTACACAAAGTATGCAAGTACCTTCTGCAGTGCCACCTGCCGGGCTGATTTGTGAATCTAAACCATTCCCAGATCCCCTTGAACACACACACAAAATTTCATCAAAATCGGTCCAGTCGTTTGAGAGAAGTTCAGTGACATACACACTCACAGAAGAATTATATATATAAAGATATATTTCTCTAGGAATTACAACCTCCACTCACAAGCTTTAAAGTTTTTAAATCTTTTTAGTCCCACGGATACACTCGCCCATCTGCTCAAAGCTTCACTTGGCACCGGTATCTTGGCTATGCCCAAAGCGTTTTCGGCTTCTGGGTTAATAGCAGGAATATTCTTCACGATTTTAGTTGCGGTTGTGTGCACTCACTGCGCGTACGTACTTGTAAGTATCTAGACGATCTTATTCATGTACATGTAACTTTAATAACCTTACTCATATACGTAGTACCCACAAAGTATTTTTAATTAAGTTTTTTAGTATAATTCTTAGTTACTAGCTCTCATAAGATTATATGTATTTAGAATTAATATGTCAACGATACTTTATTAGGAACACAATCTTTATCAATAAGTTATATCGGTAAAGCTTTTATTATTTGTTTACGAAAAGGCTACATTATGTATAACAGCGCAGTTCTTGCAACTCTATCAGAGCCCTGCAAATTAATGAATTCGCTACCAGCGCTAAATATGATTGAAAATAGCTTTTGATGTTAATGCAATTCAATTAAGTCTTTTATAATGCGATATTCGAACGGCGATTTATTATATAAACAATTTCTGGCGAATTTAATGGCATTGCGATTTGTGCTTTATTCTGCTATTGCAATTGTCTTTTTTATAAATATGTATATCAGATCACTCACGAATCACGATGGTATGATACGTATACAATTATTAAATCCATTATTTTTTTAAAGCGTAGCGAACGATTTTTCGAATAATAGCGATCTCTGTGTTTTTAAAGCAGACATAAATTTACAGATAAAATGCGCTCACGTTCTCTACAAAAAGACGAAAAAGCCAGCAATGAGTTTCCCAGAAGTAGCGGAGGCGTCTCTACTGAATGGACCGGAATGGGGAAAGAGATGGGCGTATTCATTCAGGTATTTTTTCTCTTTCATATTTAAAGAAACAATTTACCTTAATTTACTGAGAAAGTATGTATAGGTGTTTAGTATAGTTACTTCGTGAAATTCAGGGCTAAACTGGTGCTTTCCTTTATCAAATAACGTCTGGCTATATTGAAAAGAAACCTATTTTCGAAGTTATCAATTTTACGTATCACAGACAGGCTTATGCATTGAGATATTATCTATTTCCATTTCTTAAAATAAGTCAAAGGAACTATGGAATAATTTATATAATACTAGCAGACCCGGCCACGCGTTGCTGAGGCTTTAGTAAACTTTTCAAGGTAAACGGTAGGAGAACACCAGTCATGGGGACCATGCTTTTTGTGCAGCGTTGGTAATTAAAACACAGCGCCATCTGTTAGAATTGTGACCGTCAAATAATAAACAAATAATTTCCAATAAAATTATATTGCGGGTATAAATTGATATGTAAGCTATCCTATCTTTTAAGTGAGATCAAACTGCACACAGTGTGCAAATTTGATTGACATCGGTTAAGTAGTTTAGGAGTCCATAGCGGACAAACAACGTGACACGTAATCTATATATATAAAAATGAAACCCGTTTTCCGTTGTCACGACATAACATGAAAACGGCTTGACCGATTTGTCTGATTTTTTTTAAATAATATTCCTTGAAGTACGAGGATGGTTCTTACGGAGAGAAAAATTTAAAAAAATGAGTGAAAACGTCTAAAAACAACTTTTCTATATGCCCATACAAAATATTCGTAATAATACTTAAAAGTCAATTTGAAGTTTGATACCATATCATAAAGTTCAAGTGTTAGTGGAGGGGTTCCGGGAAGGTAATTTTTTATTTTTTGACATAATGCATTTGTTGTCTTATCAACTTTCTTTTTTATCTTACTAGCTAGACCGGTGTCCCGAATAGCAGAATAAGTATTTAAAAAAAAATATTGAATATACTGTTAGGCGGTACGATGTTCGCCAGGCCAGCTAGTTTATATATAATAAGATAAAGCACAAGAATAAGTTCACTTCAGTTTCATTAGAATAAATAATAAATTATAGAACAATCCTGTAAAAAGCTACGCTTTTATAGCTATTACGTGTATATCTACTTCCTCCATGGCTTACAAGGCGTATCACCCAGACGGGTCGAATCCCCTTCGAATATCCCGTAATCTGTAACTACGAATTGTGTACGCAAATCTGTGTACGCAGAAAACTTAATCACCTGCAAAGGGGCTTTGCCCAAAAAATTTCAAAAACCTATAGGACGACATCATTACACTCAGCAACCCTACTGGCCGGGATACTTCCACTAGACCTCCGTATTCAAGAAGCCGCTGCCTTATACGAGATAAGAAGGGGGGTAAGCACGGAAATACTGGAGGGCGAAGAATTGGAGAGGAGAGTGAAATACGTAGATCTCCCACACCCGGCGAAACAAACAAAACTGGACTACGAGATGCTCACCAATCCGGAAGAAATCGAAGGACACGGCGGCACACAAATCTATACGGACGGCAGCAAAACAGGTATAGGAGTGGGTGCCGCTTGGACGGAATGGAAAGATGGAATGGAAATAAATAGCAAGATGATTAAGATGGCGCCCCACTGCACAGTTTTTCAAGCTGAATTGACGGCACTACGAAACGCGACTAGTCACATAAATAAAAATAAGCGTGACGCTAAAATATACAGTGATTCTAGGTCAGCATTAGATGCTATTGTGAGTGGACGATCTCTCGATCCCCAGGTAGCCGAGATCCGCCGGAGCCTGGAAGAGTGCCGCAAAAGAGGAACTCATATAAGCCTCTTCTGGGTAAAGGCGCACGTTGGTACGCCAGGGAACGAGAGGGCGGACACGTTAGCAAAAGAAGCGGCGGAAAGACTAAGGTCAAAACCTGAATACGCCGAATACCCCCTGTCATATGTATAACATCTGATAAGGCAAAAGACTCTAGATGTATGGAATGAACGCTACCTGGGGGGTGAAACAGCTGGAACTACAAAATTATCCATCGCAAATGTTAGGACTGCGTACAAATTAATAAAAGAGAAGCGGTTCACACCCCAGATGGCGCAAATTCTTACAGGGCACGGAGCCTTTGCACATTACCTTCATAGGTTTAAAATTAGGACAAGCCCAACATGTGCCTGCAGCAATGAAGAACAAACAGTAGAACATGTGCTCCTACATTGCCCTATATTCGCATCGTCCAGGCACGACCTGGAGCAACAAATGCAGATGACTGTAGACCGTAACGGCCTACAGGACATGTTAATAAAGCACAGATCGTGCCTGGAACGGTTCTGCGATGAAATTGTTGAATATATAAAGGCGGCAAACAAAACCCCAAGAACGGGTCTCGCGAGGAATTGCGTCCCGGCTCGCCCATGAATATTGTAAACAAAAATATTACAGATGTAGCCGGGGCGTCTTTCGCGAGACGTGTGATGTGAAAAAGTCCCTGGACATAATGGCAGGGGAGTAGAAAAGTGATATATTAAAAAAAAATACGAATTGTGACAGTGAAACCCCTAATATCTGTTGTGCTGATGTTTGAGCATTGAGATACAGCAACACAAAATCTCATTGTTGAGGTCGGGATCACTGTATAACTTTTTTATGGTAATTTTTTTTTGGCCCCAATTCGAATTTTACTTGTACGAGTTAAATTAAATTTATATAGTAACGAATTAAACTTCATTGTTACATTCATTTTTTTAATACAATTTTTTCTCTTGCAGAATATTTATTTTAACCAGTCTTTTCCTGACATATTTTGGGACGTGCTCGGTGTATAGCGTTATCATAGCGAAAAATATACTTCAGGTACGTTTATTGAAAACTACGTAAAAAGAATATTTACAAGATCAACACTAGCTTAGTTTCTTTATAAATAATATATTTTTTATAAATATTGCCTATCTGTATAGATACTACAAAAAAAAATTCGTCATTCGTGTTTAAATATTTTTAGTGTAAACCCGTTTTTAGAAGTATCATTGCCAAAAACATAGAAAATCATTTTATTCCAGGTTGTGCAGCTATACATAAAAGGTACGGAGGACTTGTCAATACGAATAATCATATTATTACTGCTGATCCCTCTAATATTCATGGTTTGGATTAAAAACTTAAAGTACCTGGCTCCAGTATCGATGATCGCTAATTTATTCATGGGCCTTGGGCTCGGAATCACTGTTTACTTCTTAGTGGGCACTGGTGAATTGAATATAGGCAAGGTGGCCCTTATAAAGTCACCCGTAAAGTGGCCTGAATTCTTCTCTCTGACGATTTTTGCTATGGAAGCTATTGGTGTGGTGATGCCGTTAGAGAACTCAATGAAGACTCCAAAAGCCTTATTAGGCTACTGCGGCGTCTTGAACAAAGGAATGTCTGGAGTCACCGTTGTGTACATCCTTCTTGGATTTCTGGGATACTTGCGATATGGAGAAGATGTAATGGACACTATCTCATCTAACCTGGGACAGCCTGGTGATCCCCAAGTGTATATAATGTGAGTGTATTTTTAAAAACTATAAATTATTAAATCATGTTAGTCGGTCATTTTACCGTTTCTATAATGAAAGGGCTATTTGACAAGAATTCAAAACCATTTCCGTTTATTTATTAGTGACTAAAACGTACACAATTTCATATATTTTCTAATCCTGATAAGTATTGACTTTAAAAATTCAAAGTAAATATTCCCTAGTCGCACCAGTCCCTTAAAGGATTAGACCGTCGAAGACATATTATTTGGAAACCATCGCCATCGTTGATTTGACTAATCGTGAACCGTTTTGTGTGATGCAACTGACATGTAAAAATCAATATTTGTAATTAATATAGATTATTTACAAGTTATTTTACTCATATTACGGCGTACGGCGCCTTTTAATTGTCCCTTATCTATATGACCTTAAATTAATTTAATCAGAAAAATGTGATTCATATTCCTTATTATTTTTAATTGTGATAATGGTCACCTAACTTAAAATTTGTTTATATATCGTTCTTAATATATTGATATCTATTTTCAGCCTTGCCCAAGTGGTCAAAGTGAGCATTGCAATTGCTGTCTACTGTACTTTCGGCCTTCAATTCTTCGTGTGCATTGAAATCATGTGGAACGCCATCAAGGATAAGTTCACCAAGCGGCCTGATTTCGCAGACTACGTTATGAGAACCATCATGGTCACCCTCTGTGTGAGCCTTGCGGTTGCTGTACCATCTATTGGCCCACTTATGAGTGTAATTGGAGCTCTCTGTTTCTCACTTCTCGGCTTAATAGCACCGGCCTTTATTGAAGTCGTCACATACTGGGATATCGGATACGGCCCGTACAAGTATCTCATTTGGAAAAACGTTTTTGTACTCATATTTGGACTATTTGCTCTAATATTCGGTACCAAACTTGCGATCATAGGAATTATCAACGATAGTGCATGAATAGTTTAAATTGTGCACTTTATTAGAATAATTGTATTGTGTGATAGTGAGTAATATTTTAACTAACATAGTATCGAGGTCAGCGACGCTACCATCAGTGGTGCTATTATAGAAACTAAAAGGACTTTTCTAGCAACGATATTAAGCTTGAAGATGCCTAAAGTTTTTACTAGGCACTATGGTATAATTTAAGTTAGGATACTGTGCATGAGGTATGTGGTGTTAAAGCATGTAAAAAATTAAAAGCATTCCGGAATATAAAACAGTGAGATTTTGCTGTGCTTGAAAGAACGCATAATTGTTTGTTAACGGATTTGATATCCAGAGGAATGTCTGTCGTTACCCGATTAGCTCAAGTGATTTAAACAAACAAATTATAAGAAAATCTAGTTAATTACCATCAAATTTGAATTACATTGGTCGCAAGTCAAAATTATATTTTAATATGTGCAATTGTTTTTATAATTTCGTTGTCGTATTTTTGCAAGAAATTGTTTGGAATTATATCAGGTACACATAATAATTATTTATTATATTTAACCTCTTAATAATTGTATGATCTATTGAGTAGATGAATTTAAAGGCAAGATATTTTTGTTTTAATGTACTGGATTATAATTTCTTTATCAGCGTATTTTGGTCATCACTTGACAAGTATTAAGCACGTATACATATTCAATTTGTATCAAATTTTCTTATAAAACTGATAGCAATATAGATAATATTACAGTACAAATTTGTTACAAAATATTTTTATTATGATCAAAATATGTTGTTTAAATGAAAATGTTGGATTTTATAATATTTAATTTCAATGCATTTATTTGGTACATATGTACAAATTAATTATGCTCAGTTCACGAGGTAACTTTCTTTTTATTATTTTGTAAGTTAAACCTGAAAACTTTTTATATAGAACTGAGCATGAGTGATTAATAAATAGTATTTATATTATTGTGATAATTGGTGGAATCTTAACACGGATTAGGTCTTAGTGCTCCAAGCTTATCTGATCTGGTCCTTTACTGTATCGTCAGTTGGATATGTTATGGCACTAAGGTTTTTTTGGCTAATTATGCGAATTCCTAATAGATTTAAACTCTACCATGACATCATAATTATTGGGACCGATAATTTGTGCCTTGAATTTTGGGGTATTTTATGTAGTACTAGAATCTAAGGTTTAAGTATTTATCCTCAATATTTAAAGTTCCTAAAACTTGTACGAACATTAAGATTCCATCAATTACTTTTGAATGTTTAATTTTAAATCAATTTTATGCGGCAGACTGTATTTTGCCAATAGAAAGCTTTCATGAAAACGATTGTTTTAATGTAACGCCCGGGTTCTATGGATAGTAAGGTTTTCATTAGAAAAGGACAACTACTAAACGCGCTGGACACAGCGGCGTTTTCGTTTTAGTAGTACATCTTAACAAATGCTGATAGTTAATGTGTCCTAATACCCCGCTCAGTGGTCAGAGGTTTACTGAAACCTTTCATCGTTTGTTGTCCTTAATGTAGACAAAGACACAAGTGAGAGCTGACAAAATTATGGTTTTAATGGCAAAGTCGGTATAGTCCCTAGGGTAATGGGACAGACACATTTATTACAAACCTATTTTTTTTAAATACATTCCGAAAAATCCATTTAATAATAAAAATCTCGCTTATATCTTTCTGATAGCATTGATTAGACTTCCTAAGAAAAGTTTTGGAAATAGTTATTTGTACAAAATTCTCTAAACTAAATTCCTCAGTTTATTTAATCGATTTAGGTGGTTGCACATAGGTGATCAGCCGGCTGTTTCCGTCGACTATTGCCTAGGCTTCTTAAGTTTTCATCCTATAATATGTTCCTCCCGGCGTCAAAGGTGCGACGTCTGGGTTAAAAATCGCGCCAGCTCCAGTTTCCTAAATTATTTTTAAATCATTAAGGTGAATAGCATTGGCCTATTATACCCTAACAAGTGTTGAAGGCTAAGTGCGTTAATTAAGCAACGGAGGGAGACATGTTTTATTAAATCTTCATTCTTTAGGGAATCTCACTACCAGTGTCACAGATATTGGGAAATCTACTGCGTAAGCATCCACTACGCCTATGGTAGCAATATTGTCCTACCGCCTTAAGCGATGCTCAACCCGGGGGTATACAAACACAAGACAATTCTTAGAACTAAAAATCAACATGTATCAGATACAACGCTGATCACCTACATGTATATAAAATGAGTATACAATATTATGTTTATGCAATCTGAGGCCAAGAACCACAAGAACACTAATAAACTACACTTCTGGCCACATCTAATTGGCCCACCTTGCATTTTCAGTTTATTTTGGTCCAATCTAAAAATTTATATTAGGTCGAGTAAAAAGTTTTTATGCAGTTTTGAACCTGATACATTTTACCATCTTTTTCGATCGTATTAATTATATAATTTAGAACACCACACCACATGGAGATACGCCTAACAAGTCCGGTATGCGCCTTGATGAAGTCAGTTGATTTTTGAATAAAAAACGTGTTTTATCAAATAAAGGTTTAATTTAATAACGCGTGTTGCCTCCATGGGCATCTACGACAGCTCTCATACGATTAGGCAAAGAGTTTATCAACCGCTATATGAAATTTTGAGGGATCATCTCCCATTCCTCTTCTATGGCAGTTTTCAATTCCTGCATCGTCTGGGCAACTGGCTGACGAGCCCTAACACGTATTTTTAGCTCGTCCCACATGTGCTCAATGGGGTTCATATCTGGGCTTCTGGCTGGCCAGTCCATAACTGCGATTTTCACATCCCGAAGGCATTCTCTGACGATGCCGGCCGTATGGGCTCTTGCATTATCATGCATAAAAAGGACATTTGGGCCCTCATAGTCCGCGTATGGCATCACGTGAAGTTCTAAGCACTCAAGAATGTACCTTTCAGCATTTAATGTTGGCAGCCGTGGTCCCGTAACAACCTCAAGTTGAGTTTTGCCGCTCGCGGATATACCGCCCCAGACAGTCCATGAGTCACCGCCATAAGCAACCCTCTCTTCAAAGCAGCATTGTGCAAAACGCTCTCCCTTACGTCGGTAGACCTTCTTCCTTCCATCATTGCCATGTAACGCAATTTGAAAAGAGTACACCGTTCCAATGCTGCTGAGTCCAATTTCAGTGTGAGCGCGCGAAATGAAGGCGCGCTATTCGGTGGGCTCGCGTTCGTTTTGGGCCATTAGCTGGCTTGTGTGGTACCATATCGCGTTCTTTTAATCTTCTCCGAACAGTTCGAGCGCTCACATTTACTCCATGGAAGTCGCGAAGTTGGTTTTGTATCTCAATGGAGGTAAGGTGACGATTTTTCAAGCTTGTCGTCACGATGAATTGATCCTGCCTTTCAGTTGTCGACCCGAAATCGTGGCCTTCCTTGGCGACGAACAAAGCCGCCAGTCTCTAGGTATCTTCGATAAACGTTTCGGACCGCAGATCGACTTAAATTAAGTTGATCACTCACATTTCTTTGGCTGTGTCCGGCCCGGATAAGTGCCACAGCTTGGGCGGCGACTTCAGGCGAAGTATCCATAGATTATTGATAGAACCTCATCTTAATATTAAGAATAAGTAATGTTTGTTGCAAAACCAAAGAGAAAAATCACACTTTCAAGAATTAAATCCAACTAAACCAATAAAATTAAGTTTTCTTAGTATTCGAATGTTTGATATCAATGAGCAGGCTCCAAATTGTCTTTTGTTTCTTTAAATTCTGTGTTCGAAATTAAAAAAAAAATATATTGAGTGCAATCATGAATGTGCCGGGTTCAAAACTGCATAAAAACTTTTTACTCGACCTAATATAAATTTTTAGGTAGGACCAAAAGAAACTGAAAATGCAAGGTGGGCCAATAGATGTGTCCAGAAGTGTATTATGCTTCCGAATAATAAAGTAACATGTGAAGAATCTGTTGGAAAACATCCAAGTTGGTTTTAGGACGAAATCAATGTCGCTGTATATGGGTAAGTTATCACCCTATTGATATAAGATTAGGGGGGGTTAATAAAACGAATATTGCGAAATTATATTTTATTTTAAACTTTGCCCACTGGCTACACTTCCAACAAAGCTCCCTGATAGTGTACACTTTGTACACACACAAATTACAATATAACTCTGATATTAAACAAACTACTGTAATCAATTATTAAGGTATAGAGCGAGATAATCTATTTTCTAAAAAAAAGGTTCTAGCGTCGGGTTCTCTAACTTAAATTCGAGCACTTTTTGAAACTGTTAATAACTATAATCATTAGTAGCAATTACGACCGGTTTTTGGATAAAGAACCCAGACGAAAGGCAAATACCTAGAATCGTTCAGAAAAAAATTAAATTTCGTTGTATGAGAGAAAATATACTAGAAATAGAGTTCATTTATTAAATCTCCAATTTTAGATAATCGGAACCGATAGTTTAAATTTCTTTATGTAGTGTATTGCAGCTTTGGGCTTTAAACTTTTCTTCTTAAAATTCAAACATAACCTACCAACCAAACTTTAATTATGGAAATACATATAAAACGATAAATACAGATAAGTCTTTCATTTTACCCAATTACATTATACACCGAAATTTGGGTAAAAAAATGAAGGTACTGTTGCATAGAATTAAAATAAGAATTCTCAATTACATTCAGGTTAGCTTAAGTAATATATTTTTGGAACCGCAGTAATTAAAAAAACTTACTAAGAGACCATTAAATATTCTAATGGTAAATTATATGAAAATTTAAGTATTTACTACATTGTTTTTCGTATATGCACTGATTTATTGACCATTCCTACATTATAACAATATGTAAGCTTCGCCTGTTTGTAGACCTGTGAATATCTGTTGACAAAATTGGCATCGTTGGGAATAAAATCCTTCCAATTTATATCGTGTATGTATGTAGATGGAAAATAGATAATTGGCCTTTATCCAATTAAAAGGAATTAAAAAGTATGTTCAAACAAATGTTTAATTAGTCTGACAATTGTATATGCTGAGTATTGGTGAAGCCTCAGCATGAGATTCAAAATTTTCTTAAAAACTAAAAAAATAAAAATTTAGAATTACAGAGGTATATATACACTATTAAATAATTTAACTTATAATTATACTTACCAAAACTTTGTCGAATCATCCTACAGATAATTAGTGGCATTACGTATAACCAGATTACAAAATTAAAAAAGTATAATCTTATACCCTCAACCAAAACAATTGACAATATTTCATTGTTTTTAAGGTTTGTTAACGAAAACATAACTATGAAAATTACCTGCTCTCGAAACATATAGTTTATTATGATTTCGTAATTTTACTTTCGTTTTATAAGTTTGCAAACGTCAAATATCCTTTTAAAATCATATTGAGTAAAAATTAAAAAAAATACATTTACATGTAATTCATATCCCACTAGTCGCGTAAATATTATGGCTGAATGTGCCAACAGAGAGGAGAAGAGTAACCAGCCAAATAGCGGTCCAGCTAAAACCTTATTCATATGAACACGTAAATTTCTTTCGTTCACTATAATTGAAGGAGAAATATTTAAATCTATTTACTATTAACAATTTCACTGAACTACGTCTAACCGCACAACATTGTTTATTCGTCCAAATTCGTACGGAATAAGCCACAAATTTGCATGTCTCTATCATTGCCAGATAAAAACGACAAACCATTAACAAATTGAGGCTTATATGATATGAATACGACGGTTATATTTGTATTAAATATTGTAGATTTGTTTAAGGCCAGCGGAGCACATCCTAGGTTATCCCTCTCATTTAAAAACTATTCATTCATACACGACTATCAATATAAAGCCGTGTATGAATGAATAGGTTTCCTCTTCCAATTGCATTTCTTGTCCATTTTAATGGTCACTTCGATATAATATAATAATCATGAACAATGTCATAATAAACACTATCTTTTTTATAACATTGGAACGGGTTTTCTCGTATAGAAATCATTACTTTGGTTTAAATAAACACGACTATGAAAAACACTACGCCATGGCCCATAACAGACAATGCAACTTGTCGATAAAACAGAGCAAGCACCAACAAGCGGCCCAGACTCTTTTACCTACGTTTGAACAGATAATCATAATCAGTATCGGTTTTTTGTGACAGTGTGCGGGTGTCGGTTTTTTGCGACGGTGTGAGCGCGCATCGTAGACATTTACTCTCATCATTTTTCCCTAAGGCGGCAAAACTTTAAAAATCGCTAGCCAGTTGAAACGTTATTGATCTTTGATTCTTGAATAGGGGCTTACGACAACGACGGTAGGACCGCTGCCAGCGTAGAGGGTATATTGGAGTAAAGTTAAAAGCTAAGCACTGACGAGTTCCTCGCTTTGTTTAGGTACTATGTTTTCAATTTTTAGAGCTATCTTAAGTTATCTTTGCATATCGGATATGATTAACCTTTGAATAAACGATTTGTAAGGTAAAAATAATCTATGCATATTCACAGAAGCGAAATCATCAGTGCTGTAAAGTAAAAGTAAATCAAATACATATTTTAATACTTATATAAATTATAATTTTAACTTTTACTATAAAATACAATATATATAGAAATAATTATTAAAAGAGAGCTGGAGAAACTTTTCTATAATTTATTTTTTTTTCTTAAAAATATGGGTAGTGTATAAATAACTTATCTACCAAAGTCTGGATTAAACTGTAACAATATCGCATTTATATGTGTAACTGTAATATCGAATTAATATTATCTTTGTATATAATAATCTATTTTTAGTATTTGTTCGAGCCATCTAATATCAAAGCTATTGATTTGTATTTGCGTGATAATTCGTTCTTGAAGACGAAACACTTTGCTACAGGTATGACCTACCGCGGTCTACGCGTCGAGTAATTACGAGAATTTTTCAATTCATTTCATTTGCACACACAATTCATTAGCATTTACAACCATGGACAAGCAGTATATTCGTGCTCCTTCAAACGATTAAACCAGTTAAGGGCATACAATTACTCGTTTATTTGTGACGCCTGCAAAATCTTACGAAGGTGTTGCTAGCAAGTTGTACAATACTGTTCGCTTCCCTATAGCATATGGCGTTATTGGAATAATGCCCGAATCTAGCAATAGAAAACATCGATAAAGCTGTAATAAATGTGTGCCCTTAACTTAGTTTAGTTGTCAGAGTAAGGCGTTTCTATTGCTTTTTATAACTATACTAAAAGAGTATTGAAGAGATTGTGATTGGGTCAATATAATTATATTCTTTCGAAAATCGCAAAATAAATTAAATGTTTCGGCTGACTGTTTTAACACCGCTATACGCTGTTTTCAACACCTTTTCACCGTTACAAAAACTAAGTTTTTACTTTAGTTTAGTTATTACGAATACTGCCGTAATTGGGATGATTTATTAAGTAAAATAAATTAATTGAGAAAGATACAAGTTAATACAGTACGCATAAAAATACAATGGACCGCAGAGAAGCTTTAGTATGCATTCAACGTATTCTATACCTACAGAAAGTTGGTGATGCATACAAATTTAAATATCTATGTGTGCAATTCGCACAAACGTTGACTATTTACAATTTCTAAAAGAGAAATTTATACGTAATATACACTTAATTTAACAGTTATACTGATATTATTGCGTTTCTCACTGAATGGTCAGATAGATTTCTAATATTGAACGATAACATTTCAACAACTATTATAAATCTACAGAATTCTCTCAGAAGGGCTCTAGGCCAAAATGGCTGAAATAGGTGCATATAACAAACGTACCAAACGTAATCAAGTAAACAGTTCGTGGCGTGGCCTAATGTGTTTCGGAACTATGCTTAATAAATCACGTTCCGAGACACATTGACCACACTGGGTTCATGTTACGCATTTGAATTTGAATTATTAAGGTAAGCCCAAGTTTATAGAAGATTTATCGAAGTAGTTCTCAGGGTTTAGAGTCGACAAGTAGCGCAAAGTCTAACTTTACGCTTTAACCCGAAATTTAGAAACGAGACAGCGCTAAGTCTGACTTCCGTTCGTCAATCTGTATTGCATTTTGACATACGGGAAACATACTTCTATGTAAGTCTCGTTTCTGAATCACACCCTAAATTCAAAACTTCGACTTTATCTTACCTATAACGCAAGTACGTAAATTAATTTTAGACGATTTCTCTGTCATAAAAACTTTATCTTATAGCACCGTTTTCACTAAAATGCATGTATCATATTATATTTTAATTGTCAATGGAGACAGAAGAGCGATTTTGTTTCAAATTGACAAACTAAAGTAGTGGTTTAAATCCAACCAAAACCGAGGCTTTACACAAACTTTCGCTGCTACTGCGCTTCTTTTAAATACACAAAATTAGTAAAAACAGTGCGGACTTTAGTTTTTATGACATTTATAAAAGGGATTAAAGGACCACAACGATTACCACTGTTCCCGTCTAAGAAATCGCTTTGCAATAATTTTGGCATGAAACCTTTAGTTATGCAGAGATCAACCACAAAAGTTGTAGTTTACTATGGCGAGTTAAATGTGATACTTGCCCACATGCATATATTTCATGTAATGTGTATAAGATTCATGAAATCTTATCATAACATAATCATGGTTAGTCTGTGCTGAAAGACAACCGTCGTGGCATTTAAGTTTGAGTTCTTTACCATTGTTATATTGACAAAAATTTTTGATCATTATTTATATGCTTAATTTGAAAACACTAAAGTATATAATTTGTAAATAAATGACGCGTAGCAAGTAAGAATATTATATAATAATTAAATACAATAAATTATTCGATTTTATGTATATGTTGCGACTTTCCACTTGTGTAAAGCACCTAATCCCATTATTTCTAAACATCTTTTCGCGCGGATAAAACTAACATTGTGTTGGAAAGAGATGAAACAGTATTTTGGTAAAATGTATCTGGACAGGTTGTTTATGAATATAGGGTTGTGTGTAGCTAAGAGAGATCAGGCTTTTTAAAGTTACGGTACAATTTTGTTGCGTAATTTTTAATTTTCTTGAGCGGCGATGTGAATCGAGTCTAACGGAAAGCTCGGGCGGCCCACTAGGGCTCGCGTATACTACAACATTCAGCATTTTGTGACTTATTGACGTTAATTTAATATGTATTAGTATGAAAAGGGTATTTATTTTTATTTTATTCGATGCAACCGTATGCAACAAATTCGTTAAATATTCCTTTTAACCTTTTGATTTACGTTAAACTATTCCTAACCTAAATCCGCTTGTTACACTGTAATGAAACACAGATAATTACTTCATTTAAAACGTAGCTTACACTGATTAATTTTTTATAGGGAGATAGATTTCCAATATAGTACACACTATTTTAAAGAATTTGGACGTAATACTTATTTAAAACAATACTGGCATTACCGCGTCACAGTATATGGAATGAACGAAATTTACATTCTTAAATAATATTGAACCTTTTATGTTATTTTTATGCCACTAAATAAACGCAATATGTATATAATAAAAGCCTTATTTAATATCATAGATTCCCGAATGAGATTCAATATATCTTTGTGTGATGATACGCCCGGAATCGACTATTGGAGTTAATAATTCTTCGGATGGCACTTGAATTCTTATAGTATTTTCAGTATTAGTTGACCCGTTCGTAGCATAAAAACCTAGAGAGGTGGGCTTCTGTACATCATATGACTTGTATTTCGAAGGACTTACGGGCCGTAAGTGCGATGGGCTGGCGGCTAGTGGGCTATAAGTGACGTGAATACGAACAACGTCCTCCGAAGTTGGTGAAACTGAAGATGGATGTGGACTTCCACGCGGGGTTGAATGGACGGTCTGCCTTGGCGTAGACATAGCTCTTTGAATGCTTAAGCCGCATATCCCGGACCTGTGGAGAAGCATGGTAATCAGGCGACATTCGAATCTAGGGTTTAGCTAAGCTGGCAGTTCCCAAGAAGATACCCCAGCAAAAGCTTATGGTTAATGGTATAAGCTTAGTATAGCAAGCTTTAGCCGATGGAAACAAATCCGATGTAGTTGCGTGATATAAAACCATAAGTAGTCTAAGTTAAATTGATGATGTTGTTATTATATATCTGGTAAACAGCCCAGTGACCAGCACCGGCACTATAACTTCCTATAGCGATAACGATCCCGACGTTTTTGTAAACCTCACAACGTCCGTAGCGCTGATTTCGCAGCCTAGGGATCGCGTAATACAAATACTCAACATTGAAATAGCAATACAATATTGAAATCCTCATTTTAAAAATCACATAAATTTGTACAAAGGCCCTGTTCGATACAATAGACGGACCAGTCAGAGAACAAATAGTGAGATGTTTGCAGTCGTCATTGGTTGTATAGTTGTATTCTAAAATGAGTGAAGGCACGATAAGCAGTATCTCTATAACAAACGCCCAATTTCATGTTTTAAAGCATATTATTGTTACTTTCTTATATTATTTTTACGTTATATGTTATTGAAATAAGACACAAATCGCTTTCAATAAGGCACCGTAATTTATCGTAAAGCGTTCATTCGGGAGTTGAAATATTTCGAGCTTAAGCTCTATGCTCTATGTTAAAATCCCCCACCACTATAAAATATCCCAAAATTAGTTTAATAATACGTAGTATTCAATGATATAATGAATCAAACGCGAAAGTTTCGATTCAATAATTGGGATATAAATAATTTACTTTAAAAATATGTTTTTCTCATAGTAGATTGATCGGTATTGCTCAGTATTTAAATCAGTTATTGTTAATTCCTTTATAGCATTATATGTTAGCGTCTGGACAAACCACGAACCCGCATTCACCCAAACAAACTTTAGTATTTGTGCAATATGATGGTAAAAATTGCAATTACACTTGTTCCTAAATACCAGTCGTAGTTTCTACTAAACGTAGATTATTTTATAGAGACTAATGTACTCATCCGCTATTCAACCTTTGACAGTCGTTCTTATCTAATCCATTTGGGTTAATAAAATTTATTTAGCCTATAAATTCTAGAGGTATCTCTTATTTTGCTATAAAATTCAAGGTCATGTAAAAACACGGAATAAATAAAGATATCTGTATTGAGGCAGTGGCATGTGTCTAAAGCATGTGATTAAACAATCATACATGAAATGAAATGTAAGCGGCTCTATGGCGTCTATGGTTCTAGAACGATAGGCTTATCTTAGATTTATTCCGTGTATGTCCATACGAATCAATTTCCTAATGACCCAGTCCACTAGTAAATTGATTCGTATGGTCATTGAATCAGGCGTTTGAGAGAACTGTTTCAGTGGGCAGGGTGACGTGACCAACCTCCCCTGTACGTGGGCATTTCCACTTCGTTAAGACACGGTCTTCTTTGAGTTCGACCTCCAACTCTGCCATCGTGCCGCTTTGTAACGTTCCTTCTGACCCCACCTTAAGCGTATTCATACGATATAGGCTTACGTATAAACGTGCTACAGGCCTCAAAGACTATGAATGTTTGTTTGCAACTAGATGACAGGTACAAATAAATAAAACTGATCCAAGTGCGATTTATATTAAATTAGAGTCGACTGTAGGGAAAACATCCGCGATATAAAATTCGCGTTTACGGTTAAGTTTCGTTTAAATGTGTAGTAAACCAATTCCTTGCGTCAACGTTTTACTATTTTACATTTCAAATATGTTATTGAATAAGGGAGTTAGGCGTGTATAAATAAATACATTCAATAAATATACAATCGTATCGACGAATATGTTTACGGCTGATAAGATAGAAAAAGTTTTAACAGCTAAAACAAGATTGTGCTATCTATACGTGCAACACAATATTAAAGTGCAAAACAGATCAATCACCGAACTTTTTATAACCATTACTTTAAGTTTAACCAAAAGTCTAAAAACTATTTATATTTTGTCATTAGATGAAATATTTACTCCGACACTTTATGTTATACGTTACGATAACGATTGATAATTCAAATTAATTAGATACAAAAAATTGTTATCATGTGTTTCGTTTTACAACATACATTATAAACTCTATGTAACATCAGTCGATATAATGACAAATTCTTTTAAACCATCGAAATCACTCAATATCTTTGGCCTTGTTACCAACACTATGCAGGCCCTTACTAAATAGCGACCACAATCTCATTACTCGAGTAATTTCGATAACTTCTAGTTCTACGATACTATTTAGTCTGTAGGTACTTTCTAAATTGCATTGAACATTATTCATAAAGTGTCGTAGTTTGTGCAAAGTACTGTACACCAAAGCGAATAAAATTTAAAAAATATTAGAACAATAGGCTTGAAACATCTAAAGCTCATAAAAGTTGCATAACGGTCAAAAATAACTCGGATATTAATAAATGATTTTGAGGCGTAAAGCTAATAGTAGTAATAAGTAAAATACTTTCGCAAAATAAACACATTTATTGCATATGAATAATAAAGCCCGCTAGATTTAACGACCACAAAAGTCTTAGGTGACTTCTATGAAGCACGTTCAACGAATTGAAAGCGGATCCCCTAATTGAAGAATTTATAAGGAACTAAATTAGTTTCAATGTAAATAATTTGCCTAATAGTAAGGGCATAGTTGGAGAACGGCATGAAGGAGGACTTTGCAAAAAAAGAACACACGACCTAATAGAAGATTGAAATAGGAACGTGCTACAATTTAAATGAATCTAAATTAAAAGGCTATTATTATTATAAAGGGCATAGCTCTCAAACGGTTAAGTTTGTTCATATTTTTTTTTATTTATACTAATAATATAAAGAGGTAGTATGTGAGGTTAGGAGTAATCTCTGGATCTACAGTACTGATTTTGAAAATTATTCTACCAATAGAAAGTCACTTTATTTGAAAGAGTTGTTTGTTTGATATATTAACCCGAAAAATGAATATCTTTTACATAGTAGTCGAGTTGGCATAGTCAGAGAAAAAACGGTCGAACGAGAACGTATTATACAATGGCTGCCCCAACGATGAGACAGATATGATTGAGTTCTAGAATGTTAAGATGATATTAATAGTCTGTAGAGATTGATAGTGCCTACAAAAGTCAGCGACAGCATACTGTCTATTATATTATACAAAAAGAAGTCCTCCGCCCAAGTATATGTGTCTGTCGATAAACAGAAACACTACAGCACGAAATTCAACAATTTCTATTAATATAATATATAATGATTCATGAGGCTAAACCTTCCTCATAAAATCTTAAAGGTTTACGGGTCACGGTTGCCGAGCCCGGTTGGGTCGCTAGTAGTATAATACCTACTACTTCAAGGACTGATATTCTGAATCCCTGTCTAGATAGAAACTTATTTGCTAGCAAGAGTTTACGTTTTTAATATATAAGTTACTCATTGATAGACAAGATTAGCGTGAAAAGGTCCGCTTTGGCGTACAGCTCTCTAATCTAGCTCTACATAAAATCTCACCCATCTGACCCGGTAGCGTCATCGCTAATGTTGCTATGTGTATCTAATGAATTCTCTGGCGCGTGGGACCGTCCACTTGAGAAAACACTCAAATCCGCGGTGCTGGTTACACTTGTGTCCGCTAGAGAGCGTCTTGATCCAAGCACAGATAATGAGTCCTCGCAACGGACGCCGGCTACTGTGCTGTGCTCTGAAATTACCATTTACCTTCCTATAAACTATGATATAAATCAAGTCTGAAGATAGTATATACACAAACCGATTATAAACCATGAAATAACACTAACCATTATTCGTGCTATAAGCCTCAAACAGTATTTTTTTTTTTATTTATTCTCGAGTTCTGTTAAAAGAATAAATGGTGGCATTTTATGTAGTTGAAGCTTATAGTACGTCATTTAACGTCGTTACAATATTGCTTTTTTATTAAGGGCAGATATTTATATTGTATCTTTATATAGCTTTCTCATAAATGTAGTTAATAATAAATAAATAAATTGTTTCAGAAATTCAATGGACAAAACAGTTATTTCTGTTAAGATGGCGCAAGACTGTTCACCTACACAAAACCCGGCCTTATTAAGGCGGTAATCGTTAACCAAGATTTATTACGATAAAAAAAAACATTTATTTGATTTAAACAAGTTAATTTTCTTATTAATAAATTATATTTGGTTAATACATGTAACTTATTATTCGCGTCAGATAACGATATCAATTATAACTTATAGGCATGTTCAATCGTAGCTTTCCTATCAAAATTAAATTAGGAAAATCGAGGCATAAATCTTTGCTTATACAGGCCATTTTGCTCGTCTATTTTATCAACTAAATAGCTTACTGTTAGGGACTACTGACTAATGGGATTCATTATGTTCTCCAATACCTGGCGTGTTCCAATTCAGACACAAAACGACAATTATTTTATGAAAATTCAGGTCTATCTACCAAGCAACGAAACTATTATCAATATTAAACTACAAAAAGTTTTAATATTTTACATTTTAATTAAATAAATAAATCCTAAGTTTCCACAACCTTGCATAGCAATTAACGTTTATATCTTACTTAAAACCCAGTCGACTGTACTACGAATGGTTGATATTTCTAAACACTCCTACAGAAAAATCTACGACTCGTATATGCAACTGTATTTGGAAACCCAAAAGTCAACGATTTTCAACGTATCTAAAACATAATCAGCATGCAGGCAAAAAAATAAAAACTTACCAAAGCTTAAACACGTACAATTTTAAGCAACAAACTGTGCATCATGCTCATCAAAAAGAAAATCTCTGCTCTATACCATTATTTTTATTTATAACAAACTTATTTTTAATTTGTCTTTTTTTATTAAATAACTCGGAGGTTCGAAAAGCGGATTAGGGGCGAGAATATTCATTGACGCTTGAGAAGTATGGAGAGGGAGCTCACATCTCTCATCTGTAAATAAACATCTTTAGCGAGCACTCGTTACGCCTAACTTCTAAATTTTAATTAACATTATTTCCAAACAGGATATGTCATTAATTTGTGTGAAAAATGAAATCTCATGCGTTAAGTAAAAAATTTATTATAAGAACTTCAACACTGTACCTATAGGTACATTAAATATTATATAAGTTCTTAAAAACTAATTGTGAGTCTTGGGGGTGGGTTTATTCGTATACTGAGCAGAGATTTCCAAAAAGCGCGAATGATTAACATAAAGTCTTAGTTTATTTGTTAGTATGCGGTCCGCATATTCTAGACGTTAGTAAACAATTAATGACATAAACCCACCTCCATATAACCCACACCATGCCAGTGCATATCATGTATCACCCCCGCAGTTAGAACGAGGGATTTATTATCGGGTACGTTTATACACTATTTAAATTTTTATTTTAGGCTCGTCTACTTCAAAAAAAGGAGTAGTAGGTAGTAAGTATAGGAGAAAATCAAAACTTTTGTATAATTATATTATTGAAAATGAAAATGAAAAGAATTATTAAATGCTACCGACGTAAACAAATCCATATTTAAATTGTGATAACAGTATTTCCAGTGTCTTTTGCGCCGTATCATGACATGCCTGACATTCCCGTTGTTTAAGTGCGGAGGTAACATGTTTAACCCACAGTGATAAATGGAATGAAACAAGACTTGGCAAGCGAACAATAGACAATTTTATGTGAAACTTAATTCGATACTATACAATAATTAACATGAACAGTAATTGCTAATTAAGTTTTAAGATGGCATAAATAAAAACATATTTACATGCATTTGAGTACTTAAACAATACAAAAAAATATCGTGTAATGGCTTCGATTCGTACTTATAATCTAGGTGGTTAAGGAGACCCTGATTTTTATTATTAGTAACAAAGCATATAATGCTATCGATTTTATAGAGTTTAACCGTGTTTATTTGAAAATTAAATAATCAATTGGCACCAAATACTGCAGCATGGTCATACATTGTGGTTGAGCCACACATTATTACATTTTTAAATATTCTGCCGTAATATAACGTTGAAAACTTTTAAAAGCCTACTTCACCCCTTGGCGTGTCATTTTCTCTTACTTTATAGATTACTTTAAGTGGCTCTCGACCTAGATAGTGAAATGTTAAATCATGTCAAGGGCCCTTTATTTTGACACAGAATATAAGACAAGATAAGCTTAAAATGAGAACTAGGGAAGTGTATAAACTGTCTTTCTATCCACAATTTGCAAAGTGATTCTCATTTGTACTCTAAGAATGATCACAATAAGTTGACACATTACATTATGAATTTAATAAGTACAAACATTATTTATTTGCAACCATGTAACTAAATACTAATAAACTGCCATTCGTGATCACTTAACAATAATATCAACTAATTTATAACATGCAACTGAGTATCTCGTACGATCTATATTCCTATCTACAAAAGTAATATAAAAAGCAAAATTAACTATGATGACACACTATTAACAAATTAGTGAGATTCCGATAAGAATATACACTTAAAAAAATTAATAAAATACAGAACTAATAAAGTATTAATATAATAATAAAGTTTTCGATTTTGACGTACGCTATTCATAGTTAGTAAGTCTCGAATCTTACCCTAAATAACGGACATATATTGCTTTTCATTCAAAAGCCAAAGTTTCTGTTTTCGTGTGTCACCAAAATTAAATTAAAGATGTGTGAATTTATCTGAGTTCAATGATACTATTGAAGATGCTTTCGATGAAGGCATAGACGGGTCTAAATTACCTGAGACCGTGTCGCTTTGAGACACCCTGAGCTCCTGCAGCTCTACAGCTGCTTTTTCACGTCTGTAAAAAATCATAGTATAAAGGTATTGAAAAGCTTTCTATTAACTCCCATGCCCGTTTTCTTATTTTTCAACATGTATTGATTAAAACAAGCACATGGAAATAGGAACAGAAGTGGAGCAAGAAAGTACTAAACTGGTGCCCAAGGTACAATAAACGCAAAAAGGGAGACAATTTAGAAGGAGGTACATGGCAGAGAGTGGTACAGTGCAGACAGAGATAATAAATATAATTTATGTGTTTAAGTGTAAATATCCGAATATAAGGCAATTTTTTAATGTGTATATTAATCCATTAGGAAATGTAATGCTAATAAGAACTATAAAAACTATATCCTTACTGCTCCTTGAATCTCATGCATTAGTGCATAGTATATATATATATATATATACGTGTTCAAAATGCTACAACAAGTTTCTCTTAAAAATACTCATAACTAAGAACTAGAAATTTGTATTCATAGTTGGTAAATTTAATTAAAATGCCTCCTGCGTATAGCAGAAGGTTAGTTAACCTGGTTGCAAGAATTTGAAAGCAACACTATTTATGGCGTAGTCAGGACGATGACGACGACGATGAAAATAAATATTTGTTTTATTGATCGTAATATGTAAGCAGTTTTAGCAATTGCTTTTTATGACTTATACCCGAAACAATTATTCCTATCTAACCTTGAAATATGTTAAAGCGTTAACAAGTAACCTACAGAAACTGTTTACTACCTTAGTATCACAGTAGCCCTAGCGTGTTTCTCCGTATCAGAGAAACTTTCGGCTCGCTGACCAATTTTGGATTTTTTATCCGGCTCAATGAAAACTCCAAGTTGCCTTTTAGGTAACTCATTCGGTGGTGGTAGACCAGGGTAGTCCAATTTCGCCCGCTTTAATTCTTCCATGGATCGCTCTAAATTGTAGATAACTATGTCATCTTCATAACCAAAGTCTTTATGCAGTTTCACCTAAAAACACATGAGAATCAGATTATGCTTTTCATTGTTTCTATGTTGACCATAAAAAATAATGAAATTATTTTTCTCACAACTTTTATGTGAGACAATAGTTATCTTAATGATTTTTATTAACAATTTCCTACATTTTTAAATTGTTGAAATGATTCAAAAAACTTACTTGAATGTAATTCACAATAAGATCCATATCATTTAACTTCATAATAGCCTTTTTGTGAAGCTTAAGAATTGTATACGCCATCGCAGTTATAACACGTTCGCCATCATGTAAAAATATATCCCAAACTCTCAAACATAAACTAAACGGTACACGTTCAACAAAACAAACAAAATACCACTTTAAAGAGTATAAAATGGCATCCAATCCATACTTATCAAAATGGAATTTTAACTTAGGCATAAACTTTGTGAGTATCTTATCATGGTGCTCTAAGAACCTAGTTAATTTAGGGAAACCTTCAATATACAGCCCATGCATGTTATATTTTTTTTCTGACAGTAAAATGGCTAATGCCCAGAATGCATCCTCTTCATCCATATACATGAGTAATACACCAGCCAATCCAGACATGCCTTGACAGTAACCAACTTCAGTATTGTACATGCTATAAGCACATAGAACATTAAAAAGTGAACATTGTTTTTCAGAGTATCGTTCTCGATAGAATTGATGCTCACGAAACTGCCTGTTTACATCTGAATCTATTTGTCTGACATCAGTTGACCAAATTTTAGCTAATTTCAACATTTCTTGATATTTTCCTGGGTTATCTGATTTTATTCGATTAACATCTAAAAGTTTACACCATATTTTAATTCTTAGAGAATTTGGAATGCCTTTATATATTCTTCTATGTAATTTTTCCTTTGTAGCAGGAGAATCCCAGGATGCCAGCATCTTAACCCATTTCTTCTCCCTTTCCACTTCAACATTAATCTTTTGAGGCGCCGTTTTTCGCGGCAAACGCTCATCGTGGATGAAACCATATCTGAAAGGAAAACATAACTATTTTATGGGGGAAGGAATCACATATTCTTTGATCTATTAATATTTGTTTTGGTAGTAATATCCATCATTACCATATTCCTTCTTATACTCTTGTCTTAAAATAGTGTTGGAAGTCTGGCATCACCTACTTAGCTAACTCAGAAATAACACTTCGGATCTATCTTATTTTACTTAAAAAGTTACCTTCTGTTCTTTGGTACAATTATAAAAAACTACAATTTTGAGTCCAAATTAATATAAAATTCGCAATAAGTAATAATATTTTAAGCAAACTCGCAAAAGCTTATACTATTAGTTATTCAAGGATGCACATTATAGTAAATATTGTTTTTTGCCTTTAGTTATTTCAAGATAAAATTAATATACCTAATATGTTCATTCTAACAAATTGCAAGTAAACATAAAGTTTTATCTAATCAATACAAGAAAGAAACCTGAGACTTTCAAGCCAAAACAATTAGTTCCACATTCCAGGAAATAATGTACAATGTACTACATATAGTAGCACTATGAATTTTTGTGAAACAAAATAAAGAATTTTTGAAATTGAAATTTAGTTCCCCAGTGGGAATTGAATATAGCAATTTTAGCACCTGAAACATAATAGTCAAATATAAATAAAGCTAATGTAGAATTAAAAAATATAGAATGTCTATTTGTGAGACATATGGTTAAAGAAAGTATGACACTTTCTCTTTGCATACCTCAAAACAAGTTTTTCTGCTTCGCATGGAACATATTATGTACATGTTATTTAAGACAAAAGGGTATGATAACTTATGTTAATAGTTTACTGATCATATCAAAAATATTTAATTTGCCAATTTGTACAACTAAAGTTTAATCATAATAATTTTACAATTATAATACTGAATGGTACCTACAATAATCAATTACAATTTTAAGTAAAATTTTAATTAAGTTCACTTAAGGAATTTAATTCTACAGAAACAGAAATTGAAAGGAAAATTCTTAAGAAATTTTCCTCATTGTAGTTTTACTATAAAGCACAAAAATAAACTTCGCTGAGCTCGTAAAATATGCAATCTATTTGAATAAATTTTGGAAACTTAGTGGAACAAATATCAAATACAATCAATATTGTATGATTGCATACTTTATCTGGATGTTATTGAAAGAGGTTAACAATGAATACATGAATACATTTGAAAAATTTCCAGGTTTTGATGAGAATTGACAGTAGAAGTATTTTGATATTTCCAGTCTTATATGGATTCTTAATATGGGTACAATACTTAATTTACATTAATTATTTATATACTTAACAAATAAGAATATAAATTATATTATAATTAATAATGAAAAAGGTCAGTCACAAGAAGTAATCACTTACCTATCAGTTTTGTGATAGTCCTCGAACTCTGGATCTTCCCACGGGTCGATTTGACCGACGAGATTCTCTCTGCCGCGTTCGTATCTCTGAAAGATACGCTCCCGCTCCTCGGAAGCCCGTGCCAACAGAGCCTCCTCATTCATAACACAGGCTGACTTTGCAGTCGTGCCGCATACCGACTAAACCTAATACACTATCACTTAGTTCTTCTTAGAAATTCGCAATTAACATACATCACTACATGGCATATTCGATTATAAAATAATGTTATTTAAGGTGTTTTCACGCCCTTTATCTAATCATGTTGGTCAACAGGATACGAGATAAAGGATCAGAAATACGCAACTAAAATTGGTTTTACAGTTATTAAAATTTTTAAAGATTCATAATACTTAAATACTCTCACTAGGTAGTTGAAACCAAATCAAAATGTAAAACTTATTTTTCAAGTTTCCGATGTATCCGGATGTATAGCAGCGGCCATCACGGATAACCAAAGAGTATAGCAATAGCTAGTAAATGGCCGAGACTGGTACTTGGAGTTATTACAGCCATTAATTTTAAAATGTGTTTATCTCTTTCGTCGAATACAACAGTACTATATTCAGAAAGAGACAAAGTTATATTGCACACGTCGTACCATAAATGATCAATAAAAAATTTGTATAAGTTGACAAGGGCTCCATAGCTATTTCTCACAGAATTAGAAAAGGGAAACAGATGACAAATGTTTGTTTGCAAGAATAGATTTTGACATATCACAGACTCAAAAAATGGGCACGTAGTGACATCTACTTTTTACACACGAAATATTGGTTAGCTATATATTTTGTATATGTTTCCACTTCCATAATTTATTATTATTATTTAGTGATTTTATTAAAGCGTTTTCGTGCAAGGGTTGCCTTTTAAAACTTAATGGAATAACTGCAAAAAAATATTGCTGATCTCAAGCTCATCCACTTATTATATATTGAAAATTAAAATGTACTAATGGGTGTGCCATCATGATTGCTGCAACAAATCAATCTACTATATAAAAATAAGTCGGGTTTTCCTTCCTGACGCTATAACTCCAGAACGCACGAACCGATTTCCACGGTTTTGCATTCGTTGGAAAGGTCTCGGGCTCCGTGAGGTTTATACTTAGCAAAAAAAATTCAGGAAAAAATTCAACAGAAAAGCGAGATCACCAAACGAAATGTTACATAAAACGAAAAAATCTGGTGGCGAAACGGAGTTCGCCGAGTTTGCTAGTTATTTATAGTTTCTTCTTACAGAATAAATATTTTTTTTTAACTTTAAGGCTTGGTAATAAATAAATTATTTTTTTTTTCCATATAATTTTTTTAAATTTTAATAAAGTTATCAATTTGCTAAATCTACTCTCTAGCCTATTTCAATGAAAAGAAGTACAGAGACAAATCATTTAACCAGGGTAGGTAAATCAATAATGTTTTATTGCTCATATATATTACCTTAGATGTATGTATTATGACAAAGATGGAAATTGTTGTTTAAGTAGTAATATAATTAGAAGCTTCAATGAATTATTTTTCAATTAAATTAACTGCTACTATATAAAAATAAATATTTAGATTATATAAAGAAAAAAGCCATAAAAATCCGGAAGTACTGCTGCTCAGAATCGGGCAAAAGCATTTGCCCATCATATGGTACATAAAGTAAAGTGGGCAGCACTACCATCTATTCCTGAAAACTTTTATAAAGAGGATCCTGCCGCCAGATGAGGTCGCCTATTGACGCAAGTGTAACTATGTCATTAAAATAAAGAGAATCTTGGAAACCAAAGCCAAAAGGAAACCAAATTCAGTGTCGACATTTGGGCAGGCATTTAAAGATTATCTTGAAATACTTTAGATGTAATCCTTCTCCAAAAAAGAGCCAAGTTTGTTTTCCTAAAAGGAGAATACGATTCGTAATGCTCAAACACAAACTGGTATAACTACATATTATATATTTACTACTATGTAAATAGTGTATATTTGTGTGTTGGAATTAAAGATTTTCAGTATATAATAGATATACTCGTATATAAATCAGTCAAGTAATTATTAACTTATTATTATGTGATTTAATTTGTTTTACAGAGTTGCGGATCAGGCACAGTAATCTACATTTTTGCTTGGTTTGCTTTTTTTTACTTTTTTTTAGCATTGGCCTAGTGGCTATAGTGTGGGACTATCTCTGAGGTCGTAGGTTCGAACTTCGCCTGTGCACCAATCAACGTTTTGTGCATTTAACACTCGCTCGTACGGTGAAGGAGATCATTGTTAGGAAACCAGCATACCTTAAGGCTATATTACACCGGGGCAACACTGTGTATTTAGTGGCAAGAACAGTGCGGCATGGCAAACCTTGCGTCATGTGGCAGACTGTCGCAGCATGTATTTGGGCACAATGGATTCCATGCGTCAAATCAGTTCTTGCCAAAATGTGCGACATTTTTAACTTTGTAGCATGCGGCCTTGTGACATGCCGCACAGTGTTACCCCGGTGTTAAATACTATATTACTAGGCTTAAGGCTGGATTATGCCGAGGCAACAATGCGACAGTGGCGCATGCTACACACATGTGGCACCTAGTGGCTTGCTACAAATAGAATCATTTGTGGCATATGTTGCCTATTTTACGCCTAGGCAACATCGTGTCTGGATTATTTCCAAAGCATTGTGCTGTTTATGGAGTTACTGGTCTACCTATTAACTTTAGCAGCAGCTTATTTGGTACTAGGTACTAAGCCATGCAGATAAACAACGGAAAAAGAAACGTTGGTGGAAAAGAAGATTACTTCAGAATGGCCCACGGACTAGTTTACTCACAAAAACTATGGCAAACCATAGTGCCTTATTTAAAAACTTTACCAGTGTCAACTGAGGACTTTGAGGACATTTTATTTTATTATTTTTTAAGTCTAAATAGTAGTGTTGCCCCGGTGTAATATAGCCTTAAACGAACAATTAGACCCAAAATTGTGTGCAGTGGCGTAACCAAAGGGTGGCAGGGCTGGCAAAATACCACAAGCCCCCGACCCTAGAGGGCCCCTGCCCAAGAGATATTATGTTCTATGGATGAATGTGAAGTCTCCAATACAGGCATTAGTGGGACATATACAACGTATGAATACCTACGCTGAAAATCTCGAAGTTTATTAAAATTAAACTGAGTGGAGACGATTTTTACTGATAGGGCCCCATCAAAAGAATTGCCACGGGCCCCAGATGGTAGAGTTAGGCCACTGGGTGTGTGTCAGGCACTTAAGGCTACTTGCCCTTAATTATAAAATACAAATGATCACGAAACAAAACACAAATCTGAGGCCCATCCTTATATAAAAGGTTCGGCGGCACTGAAATAAATGTGCGAAATTTTATCATTATCTTATTCGGAATTAATTTTAGTTTCATTGGGAATCGTAGTATATTGTAAATAGATTTGCGAATTGTATTTATCGCAAACCATAAAAATCTGATGTAGCCTTATACAATCTACGCATATGTTTAAGTTAGTTACTTAAACATTCAGTGTTTACATATGCCCAACAATGAGGGCTGTAAGAGGATTTGTTTTAAAATAAGTTTCATATCAATTAACTGTCACATTGCACGTTCATTAAACACCAGTAAGCGGCGACAGGTCACAGGTGACTGCACTTGAAATGTGTGCAACAATTCTCTTTATTTCCTTGCTGTTCTGTACATCTATCGCGAAAAGGGAGAAAGACGACAGGTTATACGACGATCTTAACTATGTAGGTACAAAATACAATGTTTCTCGGCCAACTACTACAGGTCGGTCTCTGAAGGGGGAGATGGTTGTAGAGAAATTTGTTGACACATTGATGGCAAGCGAAAGATACCTTAAGATGGTAGAAACAGTAGAAAAGAAGATCAGTCACCTCGATGCAACTTTTCACGATAGAACAAACAGCATATTGAAGTATTTAGCCGAACTCTTAAGGGTTGTCAAGGCACCGCAAGCAGAAATCATGGAGGACACCTTGAGATCGCTGAAACTTGACTTGGAAAGGTTGAAACAGTCCGTGGCTGAGAAATTAGCACAGATTCCGACAATGCGAGGTGAGATAATTTACGATTAAGTGAACACGATTTGCTATTTACGATTTAGCTATTTGGTTAATGGAACATATTTCTGCGCCTGTACTGATCTTGGTTCTGATTTAATTATCGCCTGGGACTCAAACTCCGTGGCGTAGATGATTTTTTGACAGTTAAACACGTATCCTAGACCTAATGTTCGATTACCAGTGAATTACACAGTAGAATGTTTCTCTTTTTGCCGTAAAAATTGTCTATTCAACAGGCGCAGAAATGTGGCCTTTGTAATGTAACTTATTACCCAGTAGTGTTTTGAAGTAAATTATTGTTTTCTTTAATTTAGTATAAACACACAACGTATACATAATTATGTCGTATCGAAACAATTACTCGTCACAGGCAAATCATCTAAAAGGTATTCATATAGAAAATGTGTTTTTGTTTGGTCGCTTCATTATTTATCAACTATCTTCGCTTCGAAATTTGACATGCTCCAGTCTTCGATCAACAAACACGCTAGCTACTTCTCAAAATGGTAGTGAAACAGTTTTTTCTTATATACCTCTTAAGCTTTTTATGTGAAGCTAGGAGTGAGAGACATGGAAAGCACAAGAACGACCACGGCGACAAAATGTTGTGGAAAAACGAATATGAAAATGAATTAACCAACGCAATGATAACTTCGAAAAAACATAGAAATTTTACGCGGGTCCCACAATCAGCATCCGACAGTGAAATGGTGTTAGAAAAGTTGTTGGAATCAATTACGTCTAGTGAAAAATATTTAAAGAAAGTTGATAGCATAGATTTCAGACTAAATAGGTTAGATATAGAGGTACACGAAAAATCTAATAGTATTCTTAAATACTTAACTGAGATCTTTAAAGCTGTCCAAAATTTAGGATATTCTGAGAAGATGGAACCGGAATTAGATAGAATGAAGCAAGATATAAGTGATATAAAAAAATTATTTGATAAGAATCTACGAACGAGTGATAAGGGTAAATAATTATAAGAATATTTCTATCTGCGCCTTCTCTTGCTATTTGGTAATTGTTAGTAGTTAAACATACGGTTTGTTGATTTAATCAGACAAGATTTTATTTCACAATGACTATTAAGTTACATAAATGCAGGTATATTTTTTAGACTGATATGTATGTTTTATACCCATCCGAACCCCTGACCGAAGTCGTATCGTACTAAACATACAGCTCTAAATTTTGAGATATTTAAAATGAACCGTAACTCAATCCAGAATTACTTGCCAATTCCCCGGGTATTTAAGAAGTGATTTAATATTTAAAATTTAATTGTTCAGTTGAAGGGACCGAGTACCAAATGGAATCGTCATTGGATAATCGATTGACGTTTTTGGAAAGTCATATGAAGAATATAATGGCTAGTGTTGAATCAATTGCCTCGATTATATCCGAAGTGAAAACTCGACAGAATACTAGAACTGTTGTCAGGTATGTAATGTTGGTGCCTGCGATTGTATCCGCGTAATTTGGATGCATTACGCACCCTAGTTTGATAAGTATAGTAAGATGTAGCAGTCCTTTTACATTTATTATTTATACAATATTTTTAAACTCTGTTACTAAGCGATGGAACAGTATTCTAATGGTAAAAGTTTGAAATCGGTTCGAATCGATTGAGTCTTATCGTTATATATGTCACCGTAAAATTGTAAACACCGTTAGATTGTAATCTATCTCGCGAGATTATAAACTGTGGAAAGATTGTGAACCTCAACGAACTGCTTACAATTTAACGTATTATTATTCTTCTTCTTCTTATTAAACTTCGTTTATAATCTCGCGAGATAGATTACAATCTAACGGTGTTTACAATTTTACGTTAACATATACATACAAATATATTTCGTCTTAATAATATTAGTATAAAAAATTAAGTCTGCTTATAATTAATACCGTATTAACTTATAGTATAAATAGTCTGTTTTTTGTGCTGCTGGCATTTCCTGAGTCAAGGCCCAATTTTTTATCAAGGGCAGGGTGCCAGTAGATATAAGTACAGTGGTATTGACTGTATAGAAAAAATTGTTTTGCTTTTCTATCAGCAAAATATAGAGACATCATGATATGTAATGGCGATCAATTAATCTTTATGTGAACTATTTATTGAAAACATTTCAATTAAACTTGCAATGCAAGTGTAAACAGTGCGATAGCAATTTTAGAGACATTTAATAAGTTCAGACAGAAAATCTGTCCAAACAGTAACTGTCAATCTAATGAGTGTCCAAAAATAATGTGGACTCAATAATTTTTTCGTAAATATAAATACACGCGGTTTCTACTGATTTATTTTATTATTTTAGGGCAACGATTATGTATACCTTCAAGTTAAAAATTTTCTTTTTACGATAAGAAAATCTCTTTAATTATTAATTTAGTCCAGATTTAGCACTAAGACTCCCTATTGTTGGAATTAAGAATGGTTCCCTTACAGGCCAGATGTAACCGGTTCTTTGGAAGCAATTGGACTAATTTCAGAATTTAGAAGAGCATTACAGGAACAGAAGTCGAGAAAATGTGACTGCAAGTTAGTTTTTTTATGACATATTTATCGTCGTTATTTTATTAGTACTGCATAATATAATATATCTAAGCGAGTCACCACTTTTAGACGTTTATTTTAGTAAGGTTATTCGTAAACTAAATTCTAAATGCGTATATTTAACTTAATGAAAGCATTAGAATAAATTATAAGAGCTTGGTGGCAGTTATTTTATTGCTGGCAATTTTCCTCACTGTATTGCGACACTTTTACGCAGATGGAGGAACTCTAGGGTAGCCGATACCAATTAAACCCCACACTCCAAGAGTCTGTACTCAAAAATAATTTAGAGGAAACTCTTTAATTAAAATAATATAATATTTCTTAAATTCGATTTAAAAGACGTGACGTAAATCTTCTTTATTAGCGCACAATGGCACTATCATATAAAAAGTATCAATAAAACTATAGGTATATATTTAGATAGGAATCAATTTCAGATACATTTTACGTTTTATTTTTCGTAAATGAACTCTTTGTTTCCAGGATTGGTAGAGTGGATCGCATAGAAAGATATCCAACAGATTGCCAGGAGATTCAAATGCAGGGCTTCAATGTGTCTGGGATTTATAAAATTAGACCCGATGATATGGAGCCTTTCTACGTGTTGTGTGATCTTAGCAGTGCGGGCGGTGGCTGGACGGTAAGTTTATACTTTTTACTAACTTACATATACGGCTTGTTAGCAGTAAGCACGTGCTGGTGGATATTCAAAGTCGAGCTCATAACATATTTTTGAAAGTCATAAAATGTAACCTAATCTAGGGACCACAATTGTTTGGAGGAGCTTAATAACGACGAAAACCATGCCAACATAGGTTTAGTTGTTTTATAAAATGTATGTCTGTGCGCTAGCTACACAAATTTTATTTTAATTTTTTTTTAGGCCTGAGCAAAGTTAAAGAATATTGTATTTGAAAATTGTTTTATCTGTTTATCAATATAATTTGTACGTCAACAAATTCGAATACACTTATAATTAGTGATTTATAATAACGTCTTCAAACCGTTCTACTTCGCCTAAACATTACAGGTCATACAAAATCGATTTGACGGCTCGCAAGACTTCTATAAAACATGGTCAGATTACAAGTATGGGTTTGGTAACCTGGCAGGTGAGTTTTGGCTCGGCCTCGAGAAACTGAACTACCTCACGAATCAGAAACTCTACGAATTGAGAATTGAAATGGAATCTCAAACCAGCCAAGAATCTTTCGCAACATTTTCCGTGTTCACTGTTGGACCCGAACATGAAGGATACAGGATCAGTACGTTAGGAACTTATAGAGGAAACGCTGGTATGTCTTGCCCTTACCAAATATTTTGAAAATTCTGTCTTAACGTTCCGCGTGCTTTACGTATTAACGATTTAACAGAGTCATTAAATGTGTATTCAGTACAGAATAATATTTAAATCCAACACACAAATATACAGTATTTACAATATTCTTAATCTACATAATAACAATAATTAAAAATGGATAAAACTAAAACAAAATTTAAAAGTTTGGCCCCTGCTGCAGAGTACCCTTAACGCCGCCAGCAATACTTAGGTATTCGTTGATCGAGGAAAGCACCAGCTTTGGGGTCACCGGTACTATCTACCAGGCGCCGATTTAAAACTTTAATTAACGCCTGTGCAGTTGAACCCCACGGCCTGTTTATATGTTAAGATATAACAGCTAACAATCACAGCCGTAGTATACCTACGCAACTAAAGAAATTGAAAGAACTATATCGAAATTGGGTACAAAAATGTATTTTCCAAATGGAAGCTACATGTGAGTCCTCTAGACAAAAGACAGAATATGTATGAAACCTCGGTCGATATCCGAAAGCAATAATTAGCTACTTTAGTTATGGTCATACACATTGACCATAAAGTAGCTAATTATTGCTAAAGTAACATACCTACATACATATTTTAGTATATTGTGTAAAAACGATAAATAATTTTAGGCGATTCCTTGTCATATCATGCGGGTCAGAAGTTTTCCACTCCCGATGTGGATAACGACGAGTGGAAGGATGGAACCTGCGCGGTGGAACATGGTGGAGCGTGGTGGTACAAGGAATGTGATAAGAGGTATACTTATTCACTAGTGTAATCAGTCTAGTGCATTTTTATAATAAACAGTTTCTTTTAAGATACCTACGAGTACGTCTATTCAATACCGATTCAATAAGACTTTTAGCAGGAAAACGTTTGAATATTTTATCCGCAGAAGTCGTTTGTTTCCACGAAATATTGTTTATGTTGACAGTAACTTGAATGGCAAGTATTCCCCTCCTGAAGATCACCATGGCCAGTCGATATACTGGATCTCATTCAAGGGGCCAAATTCACCACTTGCCAAGACCCGTATGATGATCAGGCCGCTACCTGCCAGCAGGCCTACAGATTTCACCGATCAATCTAGGGTAATATTCAAGATGTTTTAATTTTAGACACAGAAATGTGTAACAAGCCTACATTGGGCCTAGCAATACGCTGCAACTTTATGATTAGATTAACATTGCTAATAACCGTACTCAGAGTCGTTTATTAATTGCCAAAATTCAAGTAAGAACCTTTGAAAGCTATAAAGACTTTTCACTATCCCGTGGCTCCTTACACCAGACAGCTTGCGGGACTTCGATTCCGTAGCTGAGTTGCACCGGTCTTTAGATAATTAATTTAATTTATTGATGCATTATGCTTACTTTGAGATTCTGAGTAATGAAATTCTATTCAAAACTATAATATACACGCAAAACATTAGAGCTATTAAAGACAAAAGTGGTCTTTATTTATTATTCGAGTGAAACTGCTGTATTTCCTCTAAATTTGAGTTTTCTGAATAGAAAATTATGGAAACAACCAAAACTAAACCATTGGACAAGCAGGCAGCGCGTAAAGAAAAGAACCATGACACTCGCCACCCTCCGTACCGTTATGAGGACAACCTGCGAGCAGAGGGCTTCTTTCCGACCTACGCATAGTTTTAAGGAAACATTATTTAGTGAAGTGTGTTATGAAATTTGACGCAACACTCGGTTTAATAGAAAACATGTATTTTAAACGACTTCGCCTATTTCGATGAATTATTGTTTGAATTTTTATTTTAATATTTTATAGGAAGACGTTATCTCTAACATACTTTTAAGATAAAAATAAACTTGATATAGCATTTTTTCTCTCAATTCAATGACACCGGTCGAGTTGATTATTCAATTTTGATATTGACTTATCAAAGCTTTTCAGAAAAAATCTGACATTTTACACCATTAGCTGATCGTATACCGTTTTGTTTTTGTTTACTGGTGGATATTAACTAAAGTAACGTGCACTGTTTTTGTTGCATTCGTCCATACCAATACTGTTAATTATAATGAAAGTAAATTCTTTAAAACGATTAAGGTACCTATACCACCGCGATACTATAATTTTGCTGTAATAAATATTGATATATTATAAACAACATTATTCACAATTTATCTATTTTATTTATACCTATTGCCAGTAGCGTAACAATAGGGTGGCAGGGCTGGCAAAATGCCACGGGCCCCCGACCCAAGAGGGCCCCTGCCCAAGAGATAATATGTTCTATGGATGAATGTGAAGTCCAATACGCATTAGGCTACCGTGGGGACTACAGACCATCTCGCCTAAGAGATTCCTATGGTCATTAGTGGGACATATACAACCTGTAATTGAGTACCCTGAATTCTCGAAGTTTATTAAAATAAAAACTGAGTACATCGTGAAGATTTTTACTGATAGGGCCCCAGTAGGTATAGTTACGCCACTGCCTATTGCAAAGATCTTAATTCTTAGAATTCGATAAATCAGATTATATCAGTGCAGATCTGTTTTTGGGTTATAAATAAAAATCCATAAAAATTCAGTCTCATTTCTTTATTTTACATGAATCAGCGTCTGTTAATTGAGCAACAGGAGGGACAAACTCGTTTTAGTACAAATTTTATCAAGTCTTAACGAATGTTCTATCTATAAATAAGAAATACATGGGCATTGCAATATATTTAGTATCTTTGTACAATGCTTATACTATTTGGCCCATTGTATTCCTGTACAAGCAAGCACTTATAGCAACATATCTTTCAGACGCAACAGTGTGTGATGTTCAGTTTATAGTAACTACGAATAACTACGTAGTGTCGTTGGAGTAGTGAAATTGACATTAGCCAAGTCGTCTTTAACTCAAAACTGTCTATTGAAGGTCGAGTGTCTATTCGAGGACATAGGCAATCATAAATTAAAGTAACTCGTGTTTAATAAGAGTCAAAATTTATATACACTTTATGAATATATAATATGGCCTATTATGCCGTTAGATTCTAGAGAACACAAATTATGGCGTACACTCATTACGAGAAATCGTTACAGATGGGTGTCATCATGTGCTTAAAACCGGCCTTATATTAACGGTATGATTTAAATTGATGTATATACAGTTGATAAACAGATAACAAAAAATACCTGTAATTTGTCAGGTTTTAGAACGTACAGCGCCATATCAACGTAACAATTTCTCGTAGTGCTGCCACGTGGCGTGTTGAACACACTATACTAAGTACATTTTAATATATTTATAAACTACTATTTTACAATCATACTGACCTGTTTTTGGTATTTAACACGATTTAACTCTATAAGTAAATGATTAATTTAATGAGTGTTGGGATGAAAAAATAAAATTTTCGTACTGCACCCACTCTTCAATTTCTTACAAAAGCGAGAATGATTTACTATTGACATTCAAATAAGCATTCTGATAAGGTCCAAACGTGTATTAAAGGTTTACAATCAAATTTAAACTGTCCCAATCACTCAAATTTGAAATGGCTATACAAATTAATTATCATTATCTATGCCAGGCTATCTGTGTCAAGAATTATTCAAAATAAAAATATTTTTTTAGTACCGTTTTGTGTCTTTAGTGCACACGTAGCCCACTTAGGGCGGACTCTTAATGAGAAAAAAATTAGGGAAATATTGCAGTTATCTAGAATAATCGTATAAAGAATATTCAAGAAATAACTAGCCGATAGAATAAAACCGGTGAATTTATCTATAATTATTTTTCATAAACGTACCCTTAGAATGACCTGGCCTAAACTTTAACAACGTCGTAATTTTTACCTAAAAATAATTCTTAAACTAATAAAGAAATATCAAATTAAAATACGTAGCACCATAAACGTAAATAAAATATTAAACACCTAAGACACGTACACTAACGAATTGCACTTGCCATTAACTATTTACACTTAACTACCCACCACCTCATTAAAAACTATAGTGGAGACTACACAAACTTAAACATTACTTAAGGTTATTTACCTTCGAGACTTAGCGATGACTCCTGTCTTCACGGGAGTTCAAATCACGACTCCGAACCATACTAGAATTTAAACGAAACACTACTTTTTTGCTAAAGATTATATGGGCGTCAACATGATGATCAAGACGTGAGGTAATTTTTGTGGGTCTTGGTGTGATCATAAAATCTAAGCCGAATAAACCCGAGAGATTTTCGCATTTAGGTGTGATTATTAAAAAATTCACGTAAATTTCACCCGTTTTTAACGAAAAAGCAAGAGTAGTACCTTCAGCGTTGCAACCCCTCTATGCAACAGCCGAATTATTACGAAAAATTCCAGCATTCTAGAAAAATTTTCAACTTAACCTAAGACTGTCAGCGCGGTAGCATAACAAAAATTCAAACGCTTAAAACTAATAGGCGGAGATTCGACAATGTCCAGATATACGTAATAAAAAAAAAAAGAGTAAAGTAACAGATAAGCTAGTATGAAGAATACACATTGTTTAAACAAATTATATTTATAAAAATCGCGTAATGGATACAAAACTGTGTGTCAAAAAGAACATCGATAAATTCAAATTTTACACTTCCAGAATTAAAATTGTTTTGAACTTTAATACTACAACTAGAGTTTGTGATTTCAAAGTATTAAACTGTCGTCGTTAAGAATTTCGTCATTCAAATGTTCGTTTCGACTTTATATGATACGTTTAATAAATGTATTATTTCTAAAAGGGTATACATATATGCCTCCAATCGGCTTTTACTTATAAAAACTGTGTGAAAAATAAGCTATACTATACATTCTTAAAGAGTTCAAACATGCAAACATTATGCCTCATATCGGCTCTTACTCATAAGAACAAAATTAATTGCACTCTTTTGCCTCTATCCATCAAATTTGATTTACACTGTGATGAAATAATATAGAATTAAAACGGTGCAATAGGTTTAATTTGTATGAATATTAATATATCATAGTCATGTTAAGGTCCACCGGAGTCATCCGGGGCCTTAAAACCAATCTGAAACAAAAAAAAACGTATTCAATAGACAAATTAATATGTATTTTTGTATTCTAGAAGAACAATAATTCTGACACAATCCCGCTACGAGATGTCATTAAAGTTGTAAATATGAATAAAATATCCCACAATTTTTTTGGACCTCAATGACATAGTTTATGCGGCAAAATATACTGATTGAAATATATATTATATACAGAGGGGTGAATACATAAACTGGATATGAGTGATATTCTTTCGCAATAAATCCAACAAAAATATTTGTACAACCAAACCAGTACTTTCTAGATAGTGCATAAGTTTAAGTTATTTTTATTATAGGCATACACAGAACTAAGTCTCGATAGTAGAAATTCAACTACAATTTTTTGTTATCTCACATCACGTGATCTAACTCAGATAAACGTGTATAATATTTTTTTTTTAAAGTGGGCCAAGACGCCTGATGTGTAGTTAGCCAATAGTTTAAGAATCGGTACGCTTCTTTAAACGACTAAGTCCAATTGGTGCTTAAGACTGACCTAGACAATTTAAATCAATACCTCATTCATTTGCGTCAGCGGTTGTCTGTTCGCTCTCCGGTCGCAACGAGTCAATACAAGCGACAATTTTGAGAGCCGGTCCAAGCTTCATAGACAGCGCCATCACCAAGTGTTCAGGTTTGATTAGAAGTAAAGCTTCACCATCCACTTCTTGCATGAGGAACTCGTCCGCATAGCTGGCACAACCCGGTATATTGCGGATAAATTCGCATACTTCGGTAACCTAAAATATAAAATCATTCTAAGCTATGGGACAATGTAAACGGTCAGAAATGCCGCTCATAATAATATAAGTAAATGATAATACAGTTCTGAGGTACACAATCCTAATTTGCAAGTTTTTTGATACGTTTTTCGATCCAATAGCGACATATGACAAATGACATAAATAACAGAATCATCTAATTTCTTTTTAATCTATGGTCTGTTTTAGCGTTTGTAAAAATTCGAACTCTGAATTTTTAATTTTAAGAGCAATCCCCCCGCCCCTTCAATATAGTCTAAGATTTGTTTTCATTTAATTTATCACTCCCCGTTAAATAAAATCAAATAGTAAATGGATATATTAAAAAAACCTATACTTACAGTCCACTTATGAGCATTGGGCAGTTCTTTCGCGTCTTCGTCTACTTGGATAGTATCAGGTGCCTCCGAAACTTCATTGCTAGCCTGACTAGTACTGGGAAGATTGGAGTCGTTGCTTGACGATATGCGTGGTAGACTGGTAGTAATATCCATTCTTGCTCTTTTGCCAGCTAAAGTAATAAAAATATTGGCGTATATAGCAGTGTTGGCCTAGTGGGTTCATCGTGTGACTCATCCCTTTATATATATCCCCATTTAATACTCATGAATTTTGTTTTTTATATACATATAGGGTTGTAGAGCCACAGGATTACTAATATATCGGCGTTATATAAAGCTACACGGAGCGTTGCATTGTATGGCAAAAGCAAATTAGATTAAAAAAATTTGAATCGAGGAAAGTTGAAGAACTATGTAAGAGGTTCACCCGACTATGAGTCAAGAGAATAGTGGGATACATTTTGTATTCAAGATGACCAGGTTTTTTAATTCACCATAAAGATTTTTATACTACAGCTGGGACATGCAGTACTTTTAACATAATTTTTTTACATATTCAACTGGTTCATGTCTTCTGCACTGATTTTGTAGAAGTATTGAATACAATATATAATACTTTGGGAGCGAGTAATAACGCGATCACACAGTTTTGATAATGAATACAAATCGCATGAAAACATATCAAACTGTTTAGCATATATAATACTAGCTGTTCGGAAAAAAATATAATTGTTCTTTTGTTTATACCGTAAAGATACTCACGTGGCGGTTCGTCTGTCGTCGCCTTTTCTTTTTCTTGCTCTTTATCACCAGAACTCCATTCGCGGAGCGGACGATTCACCTTAAATTTAATAGTTTTTAACCAACTTTAAATTATTGTTCCTACACAAAACTAAGGTTATTTTTACAATTTATATAATAACATTTTTTTTTTAATCTATTGAATTGATGATTTGACTGTAAACTATTTATTTTATTGTCATTAAAACTGTCGAAAATTAATACATATTATCAATTTAATTTTTTCCTTCGATAATAAAAACACGTGGCATTTTAATTTACAATTCGTCATTTGAGATTTCAATAAATAATTTTGCATAAAATATAAATTACTATTTATTAAATTCTCTTTACGAAATTTTAATTTTAAAAATAGATGTTCTATAAAGTAATTCATCCTTCTGACTCTCTCTCAATCGGTCTCAATAGCTCTCTATCTTCGTGACGCTAATATTATTATTATTGCGTTTCATCTGTAAAAATTTTACCCTAAAAAAGTTTCACTTCAAAAAAAAATTATCATTTTTTAATAAACTTACGGCAAATGGTTCAGCTGCTTCTTGTATGACGTAGCCTTCAATCACGTGAGTCAAAATGTTCGGTTTAACCATCGCCTTGGGTAACCCCTTGTCCGTAACTGGAAAATGAAAATACGTGTGGCACTCGGGGACTGCCGCGGTAAAGCTATTGCATAGCATTTTTTATACTCATGCAATATAATTATTATTATTTTTTTTTTTAATTCTAAATTTTACTTTGATATTAATTCTATCTACCACTCTACCAGACTCAGACTAAACCGATGTGAGACGCAGTATGCGTTCTGTCCCACTCTAATGCGTACTGGCCGCACATATATTACGTCATCGTATGTTAGGCTTAAAGCCCGCGATAAAATCTATGCAATACCTTAATAACTCTTAAACGAATAATATATTTTATGTTATACCTGAGTTCGATTCCCGGCGACAACCCGGGTTTACTGCATTAAAAAAAAATGTTTTAAACATCCCAATCTTTTATGTATGGCGGTTTTTGGGTATACGACATATGACATATGGGTCACGACCAATCGTGAAGTCAAATACCTTGTTGTGAGCTGATGTTCCTTGGTGCACATTGGCTGCTTTTGAATGTTATCGAACTGGCCGCTACAGACGTAGTCGTCGGTAACGTCATCGTCGCTGACGTCATGCTCGCCGAAGACGACAAGGTCGTCGACGACGTAACTGCAACTGGTGACTGTAAGTTTTAAGATTAAAATCAGTTATGATAATATTCAAATTCTCAAACATTTCCATTCCCTACATTTTTTTTCTCAAATTGCCTGGAAGTTATCACATATAAGCTATAAGACCACCCGTTTCCTCTTAATTAATATGACATTTTTCTTTTATTAAACGCAAGTCTTTCAATCGATCTTTAATCAAATTTTACAACTCTCCCAAAAAGTATTCCCTAAAGGTCTTATTAAGTGGCAGCTAGGTGAGGGGTACCGGGTTCGAGGGCAAGTTTTAATTTAATTTAAATTTGTTCTCGGCCTTTGGGACGGTTGTGCGGGCGAGTGCCTAAAAACCGTACATGGAGGACATGGTCGAATTTCTAAAGCAAAAATCACGAATTATAAAAATCTTATACTTGACGCTGGCTAATGCACAACGGTGCCAGAGCCATTAAAAAAAAAAAAGTATATCCCGCTACGTCCAACGAGTATTATATTATTCATAGAAATATACACAAACCATACCTGCTTAACATTCGTAGTAACTGTGCTGCTAGTGGGTGCCGAAGAGATGGAGGTTGATACGGACGTGCTTACGGAAGCCTCTGAACGCTTAGAATCCTCAGAAGACGGAGAGGTATCTGTAATTTTTTTTTTAAATAATATAAGTCAAAAGGTCAGGCAAAGAAAGTTAAAAATTGGCAATTCCAAATATTAATTTATAATTGAAAGTAATCTGTATAAAACATGGTTTTAAAAGGCATTATGGAATAAAATAACTTGTAAGTAATCATTTTTCAAAATAAAAATAAATAATATTTAAACGTCGGCGTCACGTGACACAAAACGGTCATATTTTAGTCGAATCGACGGTGACGTAGCATGCTTATAATTAATATGTCTTCGTTTGATCCTAATACTAATCTAAGAGTTTTAGTTTCGTCGGAGACTGTTTTTGATCGAAATAGGTGTGTAACACGTAAAAAGCGTAACGTGTTTAGAAGCATACGTCACAGGGACTGACGCCAAGAGTTTAGGGGTGGTTTCTTGAAATTATGAATGTTATTTAAAATCTTACCAAAAAACCCATTGCCAGGGTGAAATATCTTGAAAAACCATATTTTTTTTGCTTAACAATAAACAAAGAATTAAACTTACTTGGTGTGGTGACAGTTGTAGAAATAGTGACGTCACTAGCCGGCGCACTAGATGGCACGGCCTCCGTACACGCGTCAGAGGTCGACACTTGCTGGACCGTCGTCTGAAAAATATTTTCAATGACAGTCACAGACAGTCCGTAACACAGCGCTCACTTTAACATCAGTCAGAACTAGAGTTGCAATCACAGTATTGTACGTTATTTAAGGTATACTCTATACTATATGAGAACAATAAAGTACCCGTACGATAATACTTTATTGCGCAAGATGTCATTTATTGTAGATTTAATATTTTTTAAACGGAATTTATTGATTGGCGCTGAAACGATGTTGACACTGGCCATTACTTGCCAGCACCACACGGCCACATCACTTCAGTGCTCATCATATAATAAAAGAAATGTTTTAAACATAATATTCAAGTACCACGCTATGGCGATACCACGGGGTAGAGTACAAAACTTACCGAAGCCGGCATCTGCTGTGGCTTCTCATCTGGTTTCACTTGACTTTGTTGAGACACAACTTGTGACTGTAACGGCACTACGGAGCCTTGTACAGGTGCCGTTATTAGTCCAAGGCCTGAAGCCTGGATTGTTATTTGAGGTGTACTTAAACTGTTTGACGATACCTGAAAAAAAAATATTAATATTAAATCCGCTAAAACATCAAATTAAAAATATATACAGTGTACAATCTTTATAACGTTATTATTTATAACTAAAACTCGCTATAACGTAAAAAGAGTTAAATTTGTTTGGTTTAACACAAAAGACATATATTAATTCCCTATAACAAATCCTCTCTGTAACGAATAAAAATGCTCGGTCCCTTGAAATTCGTTATAAAGAGTAACTTTACACTGTACTTTCAAAAGTTAAACGCAAAAATTTATATTAGCGCCATCTAATGGCTACTCCGATAACTATTCGATGATTACTTACAAATAAAAATTAATTATTGGGTATAATTATTTGAATTAAACTGGTTTTCGCAAACACAATATAATTAATATTCCATTCCTAAGTTCATAGACAGATGAAATGTGTCTGTTGGCACCTTATCGTACGTTACGTACTACGTTTTACGTACTTATTACTTACATTGGACATTTGAGTAGCGTTGAGTGACTGTTGTTGGATAGCCATACCAACTGATGTTTGAACCAACCCGCTTCCAACTAAGCCCTGAATTAATAAGTAATATATGTAAAAAATCTTATTTTACATAGTATAACTCTCAAGTTTATACTTAATATTCTATCCTTATCCCTCTCAAGGAAATAGATGAGAGGCCTATAGTACGTAAATCGTTTTTAAATATGTTTTTTTATTGATATTGATGACAGGAATCGTCAAGAACGACTCCTGGTAAGCACTACGAAACGTCGAGATTTTTTAAAAAATAATAGTATAAAGTTGAAATATACAATCTATAGAATTATTATTAGATATATATATATATATAGAATAGATAAAATAATGAATAACTAAGATGACACAATGAAAATAAATAAACTGAAGTGGAAATGTGCCCACATGGCAAGAAGAACAGGAAAGTAGAGAATCATAGTATTGAACTGAATGAAAAAGAATGAGATGATAGAAAAATAAATGTATCTTTAAATACATTCTGAAATAAGACTTATTATTAATATAGCGCCATCTATTCTTAGCATATCTAACTTGATCCATTGCGCCATCTATTTTCACTTATTGTAAACCCTACATTAAATCCTATTAAGTTCTATAATAGTCTTCCTACCTGCTGATGTGGAATAGTTTGGACTTGCGTTAATGCGTTTTGCGCTGGTTGAGTTGTGTTTATTTGGCTAACTAATGTGCCAGGCTGACTAGTACCACCCAACTGCAAAATAATATTTAGCAAATAACTAAACAATTCAGGCGACTTAAAATTTTGAACAAACGGGCTCATCTATCGTTAAGTTATATCACCGCCCATGGACACTCACACTACCAGAAGGCAAGTGAGTTGGCGGCCTTTCAAGAATGGGTACGTTCTTTACTTAAAAGACCCATTTATAGTTAAAGGCTGTCCAAAACGTCAACGAAACTTAAATCTAGATTATTCGCTGTCAAATATGTCAAACGTCATATAAAAAAAATGTTAAACAGCTCTTGAAACTAGGATTAAGTTTGACGTTCTAGAATACTGGCCTTAACAGTTTAAAATGAACAGTTGATCCTGAAGTTGCAGGAAATCATTTTTTTTTCGTGATTTTCTTCACTTACATTGAAATAATAGCAAAAATAAATTAAGCGAATAAAATATGTATTTTTAAAATGTTTGTTCTTTTACCATTTTTCAAAATTTTTTGTAATTAAACTCAAGTGTAAGAATTCGATTAACTTACTGGATGAATTTGATGAACCATAGATATTTGCGGAAGGCCTGCCAAAGGCAAAGTCTGAGCGACTGAACCCACTGGTAATGCTTGTTGCATCCCTAGTAATCCTAGAAAAAAAATTATAAGTGTAAAAATTTCAGCTGACTGATTATAAGAAAACATTTATCAATTTAAAAAACTTTAACGACATCAAACAAACTAATTACTTAGCCACAGATTTCTATATCTGTTTGTATAGGCAAGTAGATCATTGAGGAGTAAAGGAGTAAGAGGAACAGCCAGGTCAACGCCAGTTTCCTTACGATGGTTTCTTCACAAGGGCGAGTGTTAAATGCGCAAATAGAAAGCCGGCGCTCGAACCCACGACCTCAGAGATGAGAGTTGCACGCCTAAGCCACTAGGCTAAGCTCCAGTTGACAGATATTTGAATAATAATTAAAATTTGCATTGCGCTGAATCTCTACAAAAAACTACTCATTACTATGTCTTATCTGGAGTTTTAACTATCGAGTATTTTTATGCGTATCGGATAAACCATAGACAACATTAATTAAATGAATGAGTTTCATACCGGGTGTCCAAAGACCGCTCCCGAAAACTGGAAGTCACATATTCTACTCAAACTACTGAATAATATGCATGCTATAACATAATTACTCAAATAATTTTAGTTTTATTCAACACGAGTTAAAATCAACGTTCCAGACTTGACATATACACTAGTATTTATTATGCCTCAAGCCACAATCAAGTCTTAAGCGTTGTCAGTTTAGTTAAATATGGAAACTATACTCTTTATAATAGGCCAATTTGTTTTTTAAATATATAAATAATTAGGTGTGATTAAACTAGATATTGGTGAAAAATCTGGCGAAAGTCGCCTATGTACTTTAAGAACTCGTAAAATTTATTAAGAAATTCTAGTTAAATTCGTCATATATAAACAATCACCTTGTTGATACTGTTGGACTAGCTGTTGGTTTTGCTGTTGCTGCAACAATTGTTGTTGTTGTTGCTGCTGCTGCGCTTGTTGCTGTTGTTGCTGGAAATTATATTATAACAGTTATATATATCCAATAAGATAAATAAGCAGTATATACTTTAACATATGAAACTTTTTATTGTCATTACGATTACTATGTTTAATAATGTAAGCCTTATAATTTGTTATTAATTTTATTATTTATTTATTTTTTTAATTACTTAATTACAATAAATAGGTAGTCTCTGTTAAAAGGAGGTATGTATACAATGATGGAGAAAGCAAATATTTATGTCCTTATTTTCTACTCTTATAGTAACTTAATATTAAAACAACAGGAAACTTATTAATATAAAATTGAAACTAGAACATAATATTATATATAAATAAAACAAGGAAACCTAAAACCAAGACTTTGTATTACAATTTATATATATTGCAATCCTTGTGAATTCAGCTACTATGCAACTAAGTCAGTCATACATTACCTGTTGTAATGCTTGTTGCTGCATTATCTGTTGTTGCTGTTGTTGCTGCTGCTGCTGTTGGTGTTGCTGCTGCTGCTGTTGCTGCTGTTGTTGTTGCTGTTGCTGCTGCTGTTGCTGCTGCTGCACATTTTTGTTGGGAGGCTGTTTGTCTAAGTTGGCGATTTGAGTCATATGGCCCGTCGAGTTCATAACCATTATACTAGAAGTAAAATAAAAGATTTTAATGCTGAAGAATCAGTACTCTTTTCTTAGTTCGTTGGCGATATATATACCAATGGCGTTACAACCTTTTACGTCTGGTACTTAAAATTCTGTGCTGTTCCGTGATCATTTCTATTAGGCAAGTACAAACACACAGAGAACTTTTGGGTCTAATGCAATCCGGTTTCCTCACGATGTTTTTTTTCACAACGAGCGAGAGTTAACTGCGCATATAGAAAATCCATTGGCGCACCTTCGAACTCGTTGAAACAACTAGGCTATCACTGCTCCGTCTGTCGCCAAACCTTTTTTTAAATAATAAATAATACTTACTGAGTTTTCTGCTGTTGCATTGAAAGTGGAATTTTATTTGTTTGATTCGCTGCATCTTGCTTCGGCGTAGATGCACGTACACCCACCCTCATCCGTTGCTTTGCCTGTATATCAATTGCATGTGTATTAATGTACGTGTGAGATTATTATGGTTTTTGAAAAAATTCAATAAAAGGAAAAAGGACGTTCATGTGTTTTGCAACTATCAAATATTTAAATAACAGTTTCGAATCGACAAGATTTTTTTTTTATATAATAGGGGAGCAATCGAGCTTGCGGGCCGACCAAAAAGGGCAGTTTTCGCAGACCATAGCACCCATTTTTAGTAGAATGTTAGTTAGTATGTAGAATTTAGATTTTGTAAATGTAGAATTATGTCAGTAAATAAAAATGATTGACCTTTGTTGCTTGTCAAATATTTATACGTGTGTCCAGAAATGTATTTTATGTTAACTCAGGGATACTCAAGCTACCTAAATATACAATGTCATATAGTTTTGTGACGTTTCATAAAAAAGTAGAGATTTTTGTATTCATTGTTATTACTTTCATAATTTAAATTCAGCTAATCTGTAAGTTGGCATTAAATGACTGTTAGGCGGCACGAAGTTCGCCGGCTCAGCTAGTTTATAAAAAATGTATAATAATTTGTATCTTATATTTTTTCGAATTATTTATTAAAAAAATCTAACACTGAATTGCAGGAATAATTAGCTTATTTAAAGCTACTTGGTTAATGAAAAATTAAAGTTCAAAACGTGTCGTAAATTTTCATGTTTTTGTAATCTAAATCCAATCGCATTAATAAAAAATAAAAAAATATCAGTATTGCCATATTTTAAATGTTACAAAATTGAATAACCGGGATTAAATAAAAATATCTTCCAGTTTTAGAACCAGCCTGAAATAAAAATCTATGAATATCAAACTATCAGTGTTGCCATGTTTTAAGTATTGCCAGTTTTAGAACCAGCATGGAATAAAAATCTATGAATATCAAACAATCAGTATTAAAAATAAAACTTACAGCGTTTTGTGCCTGATTCGCGCTAGTCTGCGTAGAAACACTAGAAGCTGGTCGTATACCACTCGAGGGCAATATGTTTGACAGCGGCCGGGGTCCTTTTGACATTCCATCGGTGGAGACTCTTGGCTTAGTGGTACTGACGGTTGATGACGCCACACTTTCACCTATAACAATATTGTTATGTAGAAAATTGTATTTACATAGGGGCGCACAGCATAAGTCGCACAGCTACTCATCGATATAAATGAAAATTAATCGCAAAATATTGCTAAGCTCAAACCTCGATGACGGCTGAACCAATTGGGTTTTTTTTTAATTTATTCCTTGAACTCTGAAGAAGGTTTTTTAAGAAAGAAAATAGGAAAAACATAAAAAAGAGTTTTTTTTTTAAATTTAGTAAATAGATATTTATCTAGCAAAATGTTAGATGTGTTAGTTCCTGTTGGTGCTTCTAAAAGGCTAAATAAAAAAATCATATTGACGCCAAACTCAGTTCGCAGAGGCACCTAGTTTTTAATAAAATTATATATAGTTAAGTCCAACAGTGTATCAACTTCATTTATGTCTTCTCTCTCAGCTTAGAGACAGAAATATATAAAAAAGACTTGTAGCCATTCAAAGACTAGTGTTGCCCATATCATTAATTTAGTAAAATCTTTGAATATATTATGTATATATAAAACTGAAAATTATATTATATGTATTTTATTACAGGGTAAGAAATACAAGTTAAAAAGGCGAAATAATTTGAACGATTTTTTTTTTCAAATTAATAAATCTATTTCAAGACCTTGTTTTGGAAATAAGTTTTTTTACACAACAAATACCTACAAATTGTTGTTTTGTTTGTTCGCAAAATATCGTTAACTTATTATGCTATCATTAAAGGTATTAAAAAAAATGTTAGCCAAAACGATCCATCAATATTCAATGTAGGCAATACTAACTCGTATGCTGAACATTATTTTGGGGTGAATGTTGTATGAACATAGAAGGTGGTGGTTCCTGCTGCGAGCCTCGTATGAAGATAGGATTCGGGGCTAATAACCCGCCAGCCGGTATCGTCCCAGCTTGCAATCCTCCGGCCCAAACTTGGGGTATGGCCCCTGATATCTGCCAAGGGGCAAACTGCATCTGTCCACCAGCCTGTGAAAATCACCACACATTAATTGTGCCCATAACTTATAAACATAAAGCGCGGTAAAAATAGCATTCGCATAGATTATAGTCACATCAATGTTAAATATCAAAAACAATCGACAATCGCAACGGCATATTGTTTAAGTCACTTCAATAAATCAAAATTCATAGAGAACTATCATGAACAATATTTAAAAATGTTTTTGGTACAAGGAAAATTTCATAAATTATAAAAATACATTTAGTATTAAAAAATAGCGGAAAACGGAAATTTTGATTTATCAAAGTGACTGCACGGAACATTGTATTAACCAACCTGTAGAGGGCTGATGATTTGGGCTTGTGGCTGTTGTCCAAGAACCGGCTGAGAGACCTGCACACATTGAGTTTGAAGGGGTACAGTCTGACCGTTTCCAGTATTCACTTTGCCTGTTGTTACTTTCCCTCCACTCATTCCCTACAAATTTTAAATATATAATTGCTTTAGTGTTATATGTATGCTATGCTATACTTATGCTCGATTCATTGAAAGATCTTTCATCATTAAACTCCGCCTTAACCATGAGTAACGAAGGCATTTAATTGAACTAATAAGTAGCGTGGTGTAATGTCAGTCCTGTAAACTATTTATTCGATATAAACATACATATTACTAACATAGATATTACATTTTTGATTTACGACGGACTCAAACTTATTTCACCTTTTCGATCTCCAGAGAAATGGTTCAGAAACGCAACTCTTAAAAATTTATCAAGAACCTTCGTTTCAATATGACGCTGCAATTTTAAACCTTGAGTCTATAGCACAAGGTACATTTTACAAAAAAAACTATATACGAAGCCTAGATAGATTTAAAATAGCCTGTAAATTATACTAATTATCACGTTATTTAGTGACCTGTGACATACATATACAATGACCATTTCTGTTTACCTTATGCATATCTCCGGGTTTTTGTTGTTGATTCATCCCAGAGGCCTGAGAATGGGCGGGAAGAATGCTCGGCTGGGAATTCAGCACCCCCAAAGGGCTAAACACGAATGTTTGGTTCTGCGTAGTAGGTATGGTCGGTATAGTGGTGTACCCAGGGAACGATGCTAGTAAAAAAGATAAAAATTAACAAATATAACAATGAAATACCATCAAATTATGCCCATGAACATGCAGGCCTACTTTATCCCAATAATGAAAAGTTATAAATAATAAAATTCGTCAAAGCAATAACATTGCGTCTACCCTCATTACACTGCCAATTCAAAAGCACATTCACTAAACATTATTCCAATACGAAATATCTACATTAAATAAAAAATACCGGATATAAAAACATTACTGCGTCCATCATAAAATTACATTGACATTCACAAAACAAAAAACGACTCGAAATTAAATACACATAGAATATTTATTGTTAAAATGCCATAAACCTTGGTCCTGATACGTCGTAAGACCTGAAAAATTCACTAAAAAAACTAAATAGTGCAGCAGTTCCCTGTTAATGTGCATCGTTTATTCACTTTGAAATAATGAAACATTCGTATAACAATTTCAATTCTACTTATCGTAGATAATTTGTAACTTAAGTATTTCGGAAAATCAGTCTTATTACACCCGTTAGGTACTAAAAAAATCTATACCAATATTTCAAAGAAAAAAAACGAGAAATTGTTTTAACGCGGACAGGGAAATTTCGATTTATGTTTATTTCGGAACATGTCTTTCCCTTACGGATAAATCAGCGGAATCTGTTTTAAAACAAAAACATTAAATATCGCCCGTGATTGTCATTTCAATGAATATACTAATATTATAAAAAGGAATTGCTTCATTGGGTAGAAGCACCAAAACCGATTTGAAAAATTCTAACCGTTAGAATTCTATATTATCCCCGATGAACACAGGTTAAAAAATACTTTTAATTTTTTTTTAGATCCGTATGAAAACTTCATTAATACATCATCTACGCAAGGAGAGAATAAAAAAACATTCAAATAAAAACTCCTATATCGCATACCCTCCGGGAACTATTAACAGTGTTGTACTGTCTTAGAAGACAACTAAATAATCAATACCACATTCATTACATATTTAATAAAACAAATATTCACTCGTGCGAAGCCGGGACTGAACGCTAGTGTGTAAAATTACTGCATCAAAATGCTTATGTATGACGCGCATCTGTACTATAATAAAATCTCATATTAACGCGAGTAATACAGATAGTTTAATAAGAATGATTTAGTGTTTTAAACAATTTAAATTTCAAACTTAACCCATGAAATGTACCCGGTTTTAATACGACGTTGATTTTTTAATTAAGTGTTATAAAAATACGTTTACTGCCGGCCTTCGAACGTACATTACGACATTACGAAACGAATGCTTGACCAACTTAATATATTTTGTTTTAATTTGTCTATAACAATTACAGTAATTAACAGAAATAGAATAGTTGTCATTCACTTCAAACCTTTTAGACAAATTAATTTAAAAAAAAATGGTGCGTGTACTTATGTAAGCGCGTAAGAAGTTATACTTCTTTGGCTTTCTTTATTTTTTATAAATTTAACAATATTTAATATTTAGTATATTATTCAATTATTAATTAATATTAATTATTATTATATTATATTATTAATTCAATTTAATAACTAGGTATGTTTCATAACCTTTTAACTAAGAATAAATAGGTCTTTGTGAAAAAGCATTGCTAAATTTCTTTGAAAAAATAATTAAAACTGCTTTATTTGTTTAAAAGGTACTACAAGTAGATTGTCTAATTCCCATCTCGCTCGCGCACGCTCGGCGCCCATACTGAATTTTGTGTCACGGTGCGCGCGCATCGTAAAATTTCACTCTCATAAATTTTTCATAACGCGCCTAAAAAAGTATAACTTCAAAAATGTATTCATAGAAATAATGTATAAAGTCAATTTATACTGAGTATGAAAATTCTAGCCAAATATTCGCAAGTCGATGCCAGGTCAACTCAGTACCCATCAGAAATTTTTGACATAATATGTCTGAACTCACCGGTCTGTCCTTGTAGTACTTGCTTTCCCTGCGTAGTCAGCATATGTGGGGCGAGCTGGTTGCCTTGGAATGGTTTGCCAGCGGCGATTACCTACACGAATCCATTATGAAAATTAATAACATTAATCAATAACTTAAATGAGGAAGCTATTCTATTAACAAAATGTACTAATTGGGGTTTTTCGTACCCGACTTTTTTAATAACCGACTTTTGAGTATAACCCTGTTATCCAGGTATAGAAGTTAGTTACCCCGTTATCCGGTAATGTTTTGTTTGAAGTAAGTCAATAAGTCTCCCTTAGCACAGTCACAATGGAATGAGATAATTAAAATAAGAACATAGAATTATCTCATTCCTAGTTAAGTGTAGTGGATATTTCTGGGCCTGAGACTAAACATTTTTGTATGGGGTCACATACGCTAATATCATTCTCAAAGAATTTCGTTTGATGTTGGAGTATCGCAATGTCTCAGACCCATAATTTTGTTTTGTAAAAAATTATTAGATATATAATAGGATATTAAAGAAATTCAGCGTTGGTTAATTATTTATTCTATTACCACCGCCAGCTAATTCTCAATGTCTTGAATTAATATTAGGTCACTAGAAAATTGGAGATTTGTATGAATATTTTGAAATATTTTGGTATTTTCTATATTTCAGCTAACCGTTTAGTTGGCAGCTTGTTTATCGCTTTACTGTAAAAGTCCGCCGGACGGGAGGCGATGAAGTCGGCGAAAGCGTTTTGCCTTGCCTGCTTGGAGTTTTCCCATTTAAATTGTCTATATTCAAAAAAAGGGAAGAATCTGTAAATGCTGGTTATAGAAGCTCCAATTACATGTTAACTCCTAATATTCACATCCAACTCATCCTATTGAAACACCAACTAAGTAGGCAAAGACCCATTTATTAAAACCGCTATTAAATTGAAAGCGGAAAAATTTCCTGGTATAATTGCCGGGCGGGAAGCCCTGCCAATAGTAACACACACAAACTTATACACATATCACAAACTTAAAACTGTATCATAGTTATAATGAATGTACCTGTATCTGTTGCGAATTGATCTGTGGATGTAACGCAATATTTCCTGGCATAAGAAGCGGCCCTTGTGCATTGTACAGTTGCTGCAGGTAAGTGTTATTTTGAAGTGGCTGTTGAATTACTTGTACACGTCCATGTCCCCAATCGGCACTAAAAATCGCATATTTGACATAATAATATGACAAAGGTTTAGGATATTCATTGATGAGGAGATTTCCAAACAATTGTCTCGTAAGTCGAACCCGAATTCTAAAAGCTTTAGATTTTTTCTAAATTATACTTCAAACAATAAACGGAAATGGAAATGTACATGGGGTTGGGTACCTACATGTTATTAAAATTTTTTTAAGAAATAAAAAATTACCTTAATTGCTGAGGATGTGGAGTGTTTGGTGGTAAGCTCTGTATCGGTCCCATAGTGGATATACTAGCCCCAGCCTGCTGCTGTATTGTACCAGCTTGCTGCTGCGGGACCGAAATTTCATTAACGATTATTATTAACGGTTATTCTTATTGAACTAAAAAACATTTCCTAGAAATAATATTTAAAAAAAACAAATCAAACGTATGCCGGGTCAGCTAGTATATATATATATATATATAATATAAGAATATTAAATAAGTACATTCTAACAACCCGACTTCATTTTACATTTTTAATTCAATATCAAATTATTCCCGTAAAAAACTTACATTCCAAAAAGCATCCATCTTTCGTACTGTAAACCGTTGACTATCACGCTTAGACGGAATATGATCCATTTACTAAGTACGCAAGCTTTGCATTATGCATACATCACTATATATGCGAACGAAGTTAATTTTCTTGTAATTCGAACATCTTTGTTTAGACTACAACTACAAAGAAGAGATATGAATGGTCATCAAAAACAATAGTAATATTAAAGTCACCTCAATGAATGTAGCGAATATGCTTTTTGTTTATTGAAATTACCACAGACACGCTAAAATTAAAATAATACATCCAAGTACACGAAAAGGAAAAGCTTGTAGCGCAAGTTATTTAACCTAACTTTAGTTAAGTATATTGTTGGTAATAAGTAAAAATATGTAACCGAAATTGGGTATACAATTTGTCCCTATCCCTTATGCGCGCGTATTAATCTAAAGTCTTACGAATAAAGAGGTTTTGATTTGTAAAAACCTATTATGAATTAACTAGTAATGTGATAATAGTAGTAGTAGTAGCAAATAAATGTAAATGAATATTTGCTAACAACAAATAGAATTTTCTTAGACATCACTAAAAGATAACCGTTAAAGTGAAGTGCCGCAAAAAAAGCAAAAACCTTCATGGATTCGTACCTTAGTATTGTAAGACGATTACGTTTTATTTAAGATACTCGAACGTCATAAAAAAAAATGTGTGCGTGTACTAGTGGTACACACGTAAGAAGTGAAACTTCTTTATGACCTTATTTTTCGAAAAATGATCTACTATATGGAACTTAACGAAATTGGTTAAAGTTTAACAAAAGGCTTTTATTATCATAGACATGAATACAAATACAATTATTTCATTTTACCTTATTACTACTAAGATTAATACAGAATTTCATTAATTGTAATAGAATTATTACTATCATTGTTATCGTTATTATATATTTTTGTTATTAATGGCTTCGAATCTCTTCGGATCAACCGTGGTGGGACAAGAAAAAGATGGCGCGTAACCGAAAAACGTGACGATTTGCTACAAAATTTCTCCCATACGTCGATAAAAAATTCATTCTAACGCCGATAAAGAAGTTTGACTACAAAAAGCAACATGGCGCGTAACCGAAAACCGTGACGATTTGCTACAAAATTTCTCCCATACGTGGATAAAGAACTTTCATTCCAACGCCGATAAAGAAGTTTGACTTCAAAAAGCAACATGGCGCGTAACGGAAAAATGTGACGCGTAACGAAAAAATGTTTCACTAAATTTTTTTCCAACCCCGATAAAGAAGTTTCACTTCAATAATTTCCAGACACAAAATTATCGTCGTACTTGCAACATAGAGAAGATCGACTCATTTGTTATGATAATATGTTATACTATTATAACAAATTTTAACAATGCACAAAATTCTTTGATGTGGCCGGCAGCGCTAGTTCACAGCGTATCGCGCGGTTCGCGTCGCTTTTTCACAAAGTCATAAGTTGCTATGTATGGTTTTTACATTAAGTTTAAGAACGTTAGTAACCATTATTAGAAACATACATTTGTCATAGGCTACGCGGAATACATTAGATTTATTTAAATATTCACATGACACTTCTGAATTTGTAAAAAGTAAACATTCGTATCCTAGTAATCTAAATTTGTTATGATTTGAATTCAAGTGAACTTAGCTATAATATTTACGTGCCGGTCGTAGTTATTCTTTTAATCGTTCCAAACTAACACGGCAATGTGCGGCGTTGCCGATTTGACCGTCGTCTAGTCACTAGTTTAAATAAATTAACAATGGTGTTCAATTTATTGACTTATTTTACCTCAATTTGTTTGTATGGAAAAATTAGTTTCTCAATTACTAACATTTTTCTTGTACTTGTACATTAATAATATAGGCACTGATATCCTTTAAATAAGTTTATACTATGCTCTAGAACGGTATCAGACAACAGATCCCACATTCCCGTCAATATTTAGTTTACTCATACCTAATAACAATCAACTTAGTACAAGCCAGATCCTACAATAACATGGCGCCGATGTGTCAAGATAGATCTTGCGTAGCATAGATGGCGCAATTCACAGATTATTTATAAAATTTACATTAATTGGGTTTCGTGAATTTAAATTATCAGCTAGCTGACAAATAGATACTGAAATACTACTACTACAAAAAAATGCTTTTCTGAAAACCTTTTAAAATTGAAAAACTTTTTTATATTTATTTTAAGTTCAAAAAGAACAGTACAAGTTAACTTAATGTGGCATCGATTATGGGTGTGGATTAAAACAATACTTTAAATATAACACATATAAAGACGAACTTATCATATAACTCGACGTTGCGACAGCTCTTTAACAACCGTGGTCAAAAGAAGTGTTATCGGACGCTTTTCTTATATTTCATATACTTTTCTAAATAATTAATTAATGATTTAATAAAATAACGTACATAATATAACATATACAATGCAACACCCATAACACAGGTGTATTTTTAGGATTAAACTATTCTTCTAGGTCAATCGAGCTAGCTAAGATTTGCTTGCTTAGAGCTTAAGTTCCCAAAAATTAAAAACGTATACTGACCTGATGTGTTGCCATACTGCTAGGCATAGAAGACACCACAGTTACTGTCTGGTGGTGTTGCTGGTTCGAATCGTGTTGTGACATACTCATTTGTTGCTGATTTTGTCCTTCTGTTATCTGTTTATTTAATATGAAAAATTGGTAGATGTTAGCATATTTATACACTAACTAGATGGCGCTGTGTCAGCTATGAAACGCGCTATCGTTAAAAACTACCAAAGTTAAGGAAAATAGATAGACCTACGCTATTTAATCAGAAAAAGGCGAGCCTTCGGCGCTGCGAGTTTCCATTAGTAAAATTTATGATCTATCTATTTTACCTATCATACAGTTTTAAATATACCTACGCAATATTACAAAAAACTACAACTCCCACTTTGTACTTATTGAATTTAAAAACGAATCACGAAGAATAATTCAAAATGTTAAACTAATAGATAGTAAGGAGCTTAATTTGGTCCACCATTCAATATAAATAATGAATTATGAAATAAGTCGATATAACAGACCTCCATTTTTTAACAAGTAATTAATATTTTGTATATGCCTCACCGACTGTTTGATCTCTCCGCTCATGCCGGGCTTGTGATTCTTGTCGAACAGAAGGTTCACGTTATTTTGCGGTGATGCGAGAAAACTGAGATTTATTTCACCTATACCGGGCACATTAAACTGCTGCGTGTGAAGAGACTGATTATTGACCACCTGGAACAAAAAAAAATCCGTAATGAGATAACATTTTTGCATTTGAAATATGATATCATTTTATAAATAGGCAGTTAAAGTTAAAAATGCCAACAATATATCTATAATCAATACCTGAACAAATTTTTGTTGTTGCAAATCTTGTTGAGACTGAGGTAATTGCTGAATTTCAGGCTTCGTTTGTTGAGGCTGCTGCTGCAGCTGCTGCTGCTGTTGTTGCTGCTGCTGTTGTTGTTGCTGTTGTTGCTGCTGTTGCTGATATTGTTTTTGTAACTAAAAACAGAATAAATCGTACAAGGATTGTTATAAAATAAATATTGCAAAAACATTCTGTATAAGAGATATATCAAAGATATGATTTAAGTTTGAGTTACCTTCATCACTATCACCGAGTATAAAGGGTACATATAAGTTACTTTTTCGGGATTAGGAGAACAATATTATAACTATTAGAATATTATATAATTTGCACTATTCTTATATCTAAGAACGATGTTACGTTGTATCTATTGAGGAAAAGGACCTTTCTACATAACCGAACGACAACAGGAATTCTTTATTTCGCTAAAGGTATTTTTTTATATATCCATAATCAGAGAGATTTCCGTATCCTGTTGAAATTATATACATATTATTTTATGTGACCTTCATTATACAAAGTGTAGCCATAGAAGTTTTAGCTACCATCACACAATCATTACTGGATGCTACTTATCGGTAAGAATGCTTTGCATAATAGATCATATATTCATTTCATTGTTACAATATTTCTCTTTTATCTCGTCAAACAAAACCATAAACAACACGCTAGTAATACAATATTAAGAATTTCCACCTACCTGAGCCGATGAGTCAAAGTACGGAAATGCCAATCACGTAACATTATACCGATAAGACGTTACTTGAGATCTCTAATAATATCAATAATCAAAGCTTTTAATATCTATTTGATAAATCTTATGTACCAATTCGTAAACATTGTCTTAGCAAAATAATATTATCAGGTCCTCATAACTATAATATTATATTATACTAGCTGACCCGGCAAACGTTGTTTTGCCATGTATATTATTTCTAGGAAACATTTTTAATCAATAAAAGAGCGTACTAACTACAATTATAATAAAAATAGGGGTTTAACTTAATTTTAATAGGGGTTATTAGAGGGGTGAAAATTAGGGGTTGTATGTATTTTTGTATGCTGTATCATAAAAAAAAAAAAAACAAAAAAAAAGTCTAAAAAATAAAAATAAAATGTTAGGAGTCTAACAGGTTAACCCTTATCATTTAGGGGTATGAAAAATAGATAGTAGCTGGTTCACAGACCTCCTGAATACGCATATAAAATTTGATACTTCTCGGTCAAACCGTTTCGGAGGAGTATGGTAACTAACATTGTGACACGAGAATTTTATATATAAGATTAAGTCCTTACATATGCAATTGACGTTTTGTTGTACTTTGTTCAGGAATTCCAAATTAAATGTTTTACAGCCATTTATTCTTGCATTTGTTTTTCGAAAACCATGATTTATTTCATTTCCCCGTTTTAATTTTTTTCTTTGCGTCACTCTATTTATAAAATGGAAAACATGAAATATCGCGTTATTTACGAGTTCCACCATGGCAATAGTGCTGCATAAACGGCTCGAAGGATTAATGATGTGTATGACGGAGGTGTCGCAAAAGAAAATGTTAAAATGAGCAGTGTTGGCTTAGAAGCTTCAGCGTGCGACTCTCATCCCTGAGGTCGTAAGTTTGATCCCCGGCTGTGCACCAATGGACTTTCTTTCCATGTGCGCACTTAACATTCGCTCGAACGGTGAAGGAAACCGGCTTGCCTTAGTTCCAAAAAGTAGACGGCGTGCGTCACGCACAGGAGGCCGATCACCTACTTGCCAATTAGATTAACAAATGATTATGAAACAGATACGGAAATCTGAGGCCCAGACCTAAAAAGGTTGTAGCGCCACTGTTTTTTTTATATTGAAATTTTACCTGATGAAAAGACGGAAGCACTCATCTCAATGGCTGAATCCAGCCAAATAGTGCCACAAGCGCAAATTGACTCCGAAAAAGTTACTTGTGAGCGTTTGGTGGCTAGTCCACCGGCCGGGGTCTTTCACTATAACTTTCTAAAATCGGGCCCTATTGTCTGATGTCCATTGTCAGCAACTGCAAACCATGATGGAAAAGCTAGCTGCTAAACAACCAATGATGATCACACTGCACAACAGACCGCTACCAAATTAGAGGTGCTTCAATTGGAATATCTAGACATCCACATCTAAATTGATTATATTCTATTTAAAAAATCTACTTTTTGTTCTTCCCATACGAAATGCCAATTACATATGTAAGGAGCTAATATTACGCTCCTCTAATAGAGGCTTTTTGGAAATTGCACCTCACAGCTTCTTAGCAAATTCGTTTAGGATCTCCGCGATTTAGTTGTGGAATACGCTGCCGGAATCCATACGTTTGGCTAATCTCTTTTAAATTTCTTCAACATAAACATTTCTTATCCATATCCTATTCTGCACAATCGTGACTGTTGTAATTCTTGTATATCTTATTCTTTTGTATTGCATTGCAATTCATGAATCCGTCTTGCACTTTACCCTTAATATTTAGTTTTTTCTTTATTAGGGTTACCTAGAAGAGATCACTTGTTAGCGATAAGGCCGCCCATTGTACCTCTTATAGTTTTTGTTATTTGTTTTTCTTTTAATGTACTAATAATAATAATATTATTAATATTCATACTTCGATACTGGGCAAATGGATGTAAAGTATAAAGATAAGAGATCGCAACGTAATGGTTTAAGTGAACTCTAAACCATGAGTTCGAGCGTTCAAATACCAGCCGTGCACGGATTTTACTTTCCACATCTAAAATTTGCTCTTACGGTGCAGGCAAATATCGCGAAGCCGACAGGACTTAGACCCGACGTGTCCGGAACAGAAGAAAAATCGCCTCTTCTGTTGCAATAAAACTAAATTTCTGTCTACAATTTATTAATTACCAATGTAAAGATTGTATAAGCCTACAATCTTAAAGGTTTGCATACCTTTTTTTCACGTCTTTGTGAAGGTACCTGCGGTTAAAAAGCTTGTTCAATAAAAATACCTCATTGTTCTACTCTCAAAATCCCAAATTTCAATAAGGACGACATCACTTGCAAATCTATATAACAGACAAAAGTCCCGTTCTCCAAATCCTTACGAAACGGCCTCGAAGAAAACAGGTTTGGATACCATTTACTAATTTCGGTACCTATTAACAATCGGTGTGTAAATTTTTAAACTAATAATAAATCACCTTTGTTCACTAACCACCATTTACAAAGTTACAAACAATTGGAAAATTGAACACAGTTTTACGCTCAGTTTGTCTTTGGACATAAGCTACTACTTTAACCCATTTTATCCTATCTGGGGCTAACCTGTTCCATCCCTCCGGCAGACCATCAGCCCATCTTTTACTTTACGTTCCTTACTTTTTCTGTTGGATACTACCGTAATTCATATTTCTTCCATTTCTCTGTTTTCTTGTAATGCCCTATCCATTTCCTTTGTATTTCTTGTTTTTTTTTTAAATCATACCTACTAGTGATGGACAAACAATAGTAGGTATAATACGATAAGTCAAAGTCAAAAATAATTTATTGATGTAGGTAACACAATGTACACTTATCAAAAAAGAAATAAACGTTAAATGCTTCTAATTTTACATTTACTGCCAGTTTTCAAATCAAGGGCACAGAACGAAAGAGAAGAACTGGCAATAAACTCTCCGACACACTTTTTAATCTTTTTAAATAATTTTTAATTTTTTTAATAGCTGCAACCATTAAACCATGTTGCACATGACAATCTTAAGTAATAAATAATAATAAAAAAAATGGTGCGTGTATTTATGTACGCGCGTAAGAAGTTATACTTCTTTGGCTTTCTTTATTTTTTTAAATATTAAATAATCAATATTAAGCGTTAATAATTTAACAATATTTAAAGTTTAGTATATTATTCAATTATTAATTAATATTAATAATAATAATTATTAATTATAATATTAATTCAATTTAATAACTAGGTATGTTATATAACCTTTTAACTAAGTATAAATAGGGCTTTGTGAAAAAGCATTGCTAAATTTCTTTAAAAAAATAATTAATACTGCTTTATTTGTTTAAAAGGTACTACAAGTAGATTGTCTTATTCCCATCTCCCTCGCGCACGCTCAGCGCCCATACTGAATTTTGTGTCACGGTGCGCGCGCATCGTAAAATTTCACTCTCATAAATTTTTATAACGCGCCTAAAGAAGTATAACTTCAATAAATTAAAAACAAAGTTTTGTCTTCTAACAGCAGGAGGCATGGTGAAATAGAAGCACGCACATACATTTTCGTGGGAACAAAACGCAAATACTTAGTCGAAACAACTAACATCACCGCATACACGACTTCAAGTACGACCAGAGAAGTAGCACCCGTTCACGAGTATCACGCATGGCCAGCCATCGGCCTGGGTACCTAAGTGAGAAAACTCTATAAGTGAGAGTCGGGACCCGTCATTTGAAGCTCCCAAAACCTCTATCTCGTTTTTCTCTCATGGACCGCCGTAAGTGAGACTGCTATTTATCTATTCCTCAATAAGCGACAGTCGAGCTTTATTTATTTAGTAGGAACTATAGCTCAAATAAAAATACAACTTTTATTCGAAAAAAATTATGAGTTAGAGAAAAACATTCAAAATACCAAAACCCAAATGAAATTGACGGATATTTTTTTAATGTAAATAAGTTCTGAATAAAATATGCACATTATGCACATATTTACTACATTCGTACTTGCTGTGACTTGTTATTACTGTGTACCTCTACCGTAAGAGAGAAACGCTACCCGTGTACCTGCATTAGCGAGAAACTCGGGTTAGTGAGAAACCTCTATAAGCGAGAATGAGATTGTGCTCCCTTGAACTCTCGCTTATCCAGGTTTGACTGTATTATTAAAGCAAGTTTTCTTTAGCGCTTCCGGGACTATTTGTAAATAAGTAATGGAAGTTAGGTATTATTAGATGCTTAGTCGCTGAGCAAATAATTTAACGCGGCGATAGTTAACATTCAATGTTTTTTACTAGGAAACTTCTGGACCTTTTTAAAAGGGAAAGCCGGTTGGTAGCCGTGCCGGTCTAAGGCGGTTGCTCATTCAGATGACTGCACAATATTACTTTGGAATTATGATTATCTAAATTCAGAAGTTTGTAAATTACTATGTGTGTCTGTCTGTGTGTATATATATATATGATGTTCATGGCATCGTAAACATAATTTGTCAAAAAAATACAAAACAGTATTATTAGTGCATATAGACTTTACTGTTTATGTATAAAAATAAATTATAAGTAGGTATATAAGGTAAAATTCAAAGCTGTTTAAAATGTATGCAAAACTAACACACTTTAGATACAACTTGTAAAAAGATAAATAAAAATAAAATATATTTATAAAAATTTAATAAGAAAAGTAATTTAAATTAACATGATCAAGATTAACAGGTAGATATTGTGTTGAATTTCTGAGCAAGCAAGGCGCGGGCGCCTTTTTGCTCGTTATATTTATGGGATTATATAATTATTTCGCGTTTTACATTGTGCACGAAGGGTGGCTTGATGTATCGTTCAGCTGGCGAATTCTAGATTATACGAAACACGCACTTGGTTCTCAATTAGGTTGTTTCTCACGGCCTACCCTCTAAAACGGTGCTCTTCAGACATAAGACAAACACTTACACATAGTTTGTGTTAATATTAACCCCTTCTATCAAATTTTCAATAACCGTTGTTTCGTTTGCATACCTTTGCTTTGTCGTACATGAAAAATCAGCTAAACTGTCATGTTACTTTTGAAACATTCGTACAGAATTTTTATAAACGCACAGCGTTTATCAACTACAAAAAAATTGTTTGAACTACAAGTCGAAGTAGATTGAAAATATTGGGAAAATGGGCTAAAACGTACGTTAAGTTCAGTTAAGTGGATTTTTTTGAATACGTCTTAACAAGATATCATGCAAAATTATGCTCTAGCCCTAACTTAAGACTAACAAGTAGGTAATTTAAGTCCAACCTAATTTAATAATAAAGATATTGAACATACGAAAGAATCCAATCCCCTTAACAGTCTATAATAAATGGGAGACACGCTGTTCTTGTGTTCTATTTCTTTTTAAGTGTAAGTGAAAATTATTTTAATCTAGACACGAAAAACCATAGTGTAGGTATCCAGCCATGACAAATTTCCAAACATTAAACATACAGTGTCAACTCTATATAACGACACTGAAGGGGTGTACGTTAAATGGAAAAAGACTCCTATGTATTAGTTAAATGGCCAACAACAGTCTACACGTGCAAGCAATCCCAATGTGTAAACGAAAGAACGAATTTCTTTGAAAGTTCTTATGCATGATACTAAAGCTAGGATAGTAGGATATACTAGGATAATAAAGCGACAAAGTAACGCAGTTTTTACTAATTTTAGCAACTTGAAAAGTATTTTATAACTAAATTCTTGTCGTTATTGAGAGTTGAGGTAATGGTAAGTAGAGTGTATCATTGTATGCAAGACAAGCTCAACCAACCAAAGTGTTTTGATTTCAACGTTTTAAGGAGTTGGTCGTTAATTCAAAGGACGTTACATGGAGTTTACAACTGTATTTATAATGCAAAGTCAAGATTATATATTCTTATGATAGGAGGACGGTGTTCTCTCTATATTTTCTAATGAACGTATTAACTGATATCTACTAATAGTCTTTTAACAAGAATTCTGTTGGATCTTGAAATCATTATTTCGATTGCTGCGACGAAAGAGTTAGATGACATGGATGTTTTTTTTATAGAACAGGGAGCTAACGGGCAGGAGGCTCATCTGATGTTAAATGATACCGCCGCCCATGGACACTCAATGCCAGAGACGCGATTTATGTTCAGTTAAAGTAGTAGTCAAAAATATATACCACAAAACTTAATTTGAATTGTTATTGAAATTCGAATCTACAAATCGAAAAATTTACATAGAAATCGTGCCTATGTAAATCTCGAATTTCTTGTTCGATTTTTTTGCATTTCCCTTGACATTCGAGTTATCGAGATTCCACTAGTGTATATATATATATATACTAGCTGACCTGGCTAACTTCGTTCCGCCCTACAACCTTATAATATCGTTGTTACTTTAATTTAACTTATTTTAGGATTTCATTAATGTTAAGTATTACATTAATACAACTTTTTTGCAAATACAGAAATGTTTTATTGCTTGCCATTGCGAAAGAAGAATGGCAGTTTTACACATTAGGCATCTTCTCTCTAGCGTCAATATGGCGATACTGCATGTTAAGCACTTTCTGATATCCAACATCTTTTGATCAGGATCAAAGCATGGTTATGCATCTCCTCATTCACCTCAAGATCGGAATTTCTTGAACTGACACGAATTCGACGTAAAATGATGCGTAGTTTTGTCAACAGATGGCACCATATGGTTTTTGCATTCGTAAAATTAATTAATTTATTTATTGTTATTCGATAACTTGTCCGATATTTTATTGCTTATTCTGCTATTCGGGACGGAAACAAATCCAACAAATCAAAAACCATGGCAATCGGTCCAGCCGTTCTCGAGTTATAAGAGTTGTAACAAACACGACTTTCTTTTATATATATAGATATCGCCGATATTGGTGTCTTTGTTGTTACTGTTATATCACCTTTTTATGACTGTGCCAAAATATATACGTATATATATTATACCTAAGAATAAGGGGAACGACTTTCAACCATGAGGTGATTTCAAACAGTGACTGCTAAACAATTATTTTTCCTACGTGACTAATTACCACAGGGGAAGGAAAACACCGTGAAACCAGAGACAACATAAATCAACGATGTGTGTCAGGCACAGAAGGCTCATAAATAAAATTATGAGGAAAACAGAATTCTAAAGCCAAATTCCAATTGATTGATAAACTATATTCCAAGTACACATAATATTTATGTCTAATTGTTAATTTTCATTTAAAAAATTATAAATCGTGGTAAAACGGATCAAACTGTAGGTATAAAAATGTCCTCTTTGATGGTGTTAAGCTAGGCGTTTGTTTACACATATATATCAATTATATGTATAGATAATGTCTTTAATATGTAGGTTAGCTACAGTTACCATGCAAGACTGATGCGGCCTTTTATTGTTTCACCCACAGGAACAACAAGTTCAAATATAATTTAAATTACAAAGTAATAATACAATAATAAAAATAATCTTGCTTATCACCGTCAAAAAATTGCTTACCTGTAATCATTATTAAGATTCAGACGTCTAATCCTAAATTATAATAATTAGATCAAGTCATTCTTTCGTCTCTTTCTATCAAATTGCATTAACGCCGTGACGAAAAGAGACAGTGCAGCGGTTAAAACGTGTTTGATTTAGTTTTAGATATACGCTGTTAAAACACCCCAGTTTTTCCGTTGGGTTTTTAATATGAAACCATACTGACATAAGATTAATGCATCGTGTAGGTAGAAATAAATATAGCTACCTTTTAAACGTGGTCTCGCCCTTCGTTATTTTCATTCGCGAGGGTCTACTAATAAGTGGCGGCTTATTTGCTGAATAATTTCTATAGCATTTCTACCTAAGCATCCCTTCGATGTATATAATGGTGAATTAGACGTAGGGTACACGTTGATTTGGGGGACAATTTTTACAAGCGGCAATTTTGAACTGAATATTCAATAATTCTTTATGTAAATGGTAAACCCGATTCGGGCGCCATAGAACTGATATAACTCAAGAGTGATGACAAGGTCAGCTGTACGTTTAGGCGTGAGGTAGAAACAAGAGCTCATGCATTGTCTCGTTCTTACTTACACGTTTGGGACACGATAAGGCGAGATAACAAGATTGGCTTAAAAATTCAAATACCGTACGCATCCATCTGACACTGTAAAATACCAAAGCGCTTTTAATTTGGACTTTATAATGAGGCAACTTTTACTTTTACTCGGACATAAGCAAATATATCTCCTTCCTATATTGATCAAGATGGCGCACTGGACTTGATGAAAGTCTTTGATACATTTTCCATTTTTTACCCAGCCGTATTTAGTGGTAATGCTTAAAAGGTTATACTAAAAGCCATAAGTACATGCCGCTTTCACAAACTGTTCGTTAAGGAGACATGAATTCGTAAAATAATTATTTTAGAATTTCTAAAATTATATAGATATACATATAACTATTGTTTTACTTTTAAATTTAATTTAATGCACGACTGAAAGATTGGTACCTAATGCAAATTTTGATGAATAACAAAATGTTAACACAACTAGAGCCAGGTGCGAGGGAAATGGGAGTATCTATTTCTAATTTTATAAGCAGTATGAATATTCATAACGGTACTTAGCAGCCGGTGTCTTTAGCTAATTTTCCAAAACAAATTTACTCGACAGAAATGATAATAATCAACGTTAAAATTTATATGAGGGACATGTACACAATACGAGAAAGTTATTTGGCACCGTTCGGCGAAAATATCTAAGGTACGAAAACGGGACAAGGTGCAAGCATTACAACCGCAAAATCGATACCCATACAAATGTTAGGCAAGCAGAGGGTGTAATAAAATGTAAGAAATCTTTACTATTCTTTGAAATGTACAAGAAACGAATCACTATAGATTGAACATGCTTCCGCCTAATGCTTCAACTTAATGTTGCATCATGGAAAATTAACACTTTAACTCTAACTGTTAAACTCTAAGAAAACTTAATTTAGATTATACTATACTTATAATAAAGAGGAACGATTTTTTTCCATGATTGTTACGAATAAACGCAAAAACTACTGGATTTCAAAAATATTTTTACTAATTGTGTCATGGGCTATATTTATTTCAAAATATTTCTAAAAGCCGTTCGAAGGAGAATCAGCTTGCTTCTTCTTTTTAAAATTCTAATAATTTACTCAGAATTCATTTAAAACACATTGTTTACGTCTAATGGTATGTAAATACAGAGTATCTAACAGTGTAATTTATTGGCTTTTTTATCGTTTGTATTCATTAATATTGTACATTAGTGGAAATTTTTAACTCATACTTGTCATGCGCCTTGTGATGGAATAAATAATTACTACCAACTACTTTAAATGGGCTTCACCAACTGACTAAATTATTTTTATTTTAACGTGAAATTACTTGTATTTAAAGTCTATTTTTTGCTATATAAAACCGGTAGAAACTAGATAAGTTCAATAATGTTGTAACCTATCTTCAAGCGAAAACCTGTCCTAAAATATATGCTTTTTTTATCAAAGTTCACTTAATGAAGTCTTAAAACTACGACAAACACACGCAATACGACGGTTAGAATTGGTAAGTGGAATGAACTACCTGCTTTGTAGCTGTTGTGATCTTTCATCTTAACACAACTTGGGGCATAGTACGTGATATTTCGTATACCATCACTCAACTCTCACGCCATTCTAAACTTTCGTAATGAAATAATAACGTCTGGTTTTGAATAAATAGTATACAAAACCCGAAAGGGACAGGTCTTGTTAAGCGAAGTATTGTAAACACAAAATATGCGTACAAAGTTAAATAATTTGGAGCCCTATACAATTTGGAGGACTAAATAATTGATGTTTTAGCTATGAAACTAACTGTCATTAAAACTCATACACGTAGGTACCGAACAAATGTATACTCTCAAAATTCAATGGCCGGACACGATTTCTTTAGTTTTGTTCTATTCTAATGTGTTTTTATTGCATTAGTCGGCAAAAAAGATTTCGTATTGTATAAGGCTTTCCTTTCTATAGGAGGTTGTGTTCCCTTTCGTCGACTTTACTTTTAACTTACATTCATTTATGTTTAAAAAATATATAAAATCTACTGTAATCTACTCTATACTTACTTATTTACTTATTTATATATACTTATTTGTTGGTTTTGAAAATATACCGGGTTATTTTTAAGAAGTGGTTTCTTTACTACTTGACGAGCCATAAGTAGGTAACTAAAAAAAATCTAAAATATATAAAATTCTCGTATCGCGGTGTTTGTGATTAAACTCCTCCGAAACGGCTTGACCGATTCTCATGAAATTTTGTGTGCATATTGGGTATAACTGAGAATCGGACAACATCTAATTTTCATTCACCTAAATGTTAAGGGGACTACCCTTATTTTCGTCCTATACCCTAATTTTTTTTAAATTTTTAGATACATTTTGTACTTTTATTTTTTTATGATACAGCAATTCTACATACAACAATTTCTGACAAACTGCTGTCATACGGTATTCTCTTTATTGTTTTCTTGTGTGCAAAGTGGAAATAAATAAAAGTACTTACCAACTCTTGTTGGTCCTGCTGATTCTTCAGATGTTGCTGAATGGCTTGATGTTGCCTTTGTAATGCTTGTTGCTGAAATTGCTGGATTTGCTGCTGCTGCAGCTGCAACTGCTGCTGCTGCAGTTGCTGCAACTGCTGTTGTTGCTGTTGCTGAATTATTTGCTGTTGTATCTAAAAGATATAAAAAATATTATTAAAATTATCCAATCAGAAATATAAATTAATAAAAGAAATGTAGTATAATTTTAAGTGGAAAATGGTAATTTAAGTTATTTTACAGAATTAGAATCTAAGGTGTATTCTACCTACCTTGTCATGCAATATTTTATTTTGTTAAGTTACAAATATTAAGTAAATATAAAATTGTAAAAAAGTTGTAAAAACATAATTTCTATTTAATATTATTATTTTTCTCTTATTATTTACTCAAACTATACAAATAGAATATGTAATACACATATAGAAAGCAATGAGTTTCATACTTATAAACTTTATATTTGTTTTGCATGGAATAACTATTATTATCAGTTAATGTGTTTTATGTGTTTAATTAAAAATCGCAAAAAATCTATCACTTTCTAAAAAAATTATAAATATACAGGCATCTCACTATGTCTTATAAATTTTATTACCTGTAACTTGTCATCATCTTCTTTTTGATTTCTGTACCTAAAATCTTCAGCCTGAGAATGAGTTTCTGGTTCAGCCTTTGGTTGTTTTAGCTCCGGCCTTCGGAATGTGTTATTCTGTTTATCTAAAGCCAGTAAAGTGTTGGCCGCTTCATATTTATCTTCAGTAGTAATACCTGCCTTTTGTGCCAATGTCTCCAAGTACTGCAAAGGTCTTTTGGCCGATTTTGTCCCAGCTTTGGCCTTGTCAGGCTGCCCCGATCCCGGAGATTGCTTTGGGACTGTTCTTGTTATTGTTATACTATTCTTATTTAGATCATCTTTCTTGTCATTCTTAGGCTCTAATGTAAAATAATTTTTTGGGAAATCCTTATCCTTTTCACCATTTAAACTGTTATTCTCTATTAATGTTATAGTTGTAGAGTTTGTGACTTTTAATGTTTTATCTTTAGAGTCCTCCTTTGGCTGAACTGTTGGGCCAGCACCTTGTGTTGGAGAAAGGAGTTGTGTGGGGACATGTTGTGACACTAAAGTTGCACTTGGTGCTTCAGGGGTATGAATTTGTTTTTCAGGTGGCTTAGATAACTGTTGTTGTTGGAAATTAGGACTACTTGGCTGCTCCTTTTCTTGTTCTTTCTTCTTTTGAATGTTGTCCAAAATTTCAGATCTAAAACAATAAAAGGAATTCAGTAAACAAGCAGTTTTAAATTAACTTAACAACATTGCGGTCTTACAATTACACATGACAATAATTACCTGAAAGGGTCAGTCATTGTTAAGAATTGAGAAGAAAATCATTAGTATTTTTTAGTAATTTCATAGGACTAGGTTCGTTCTCGTGCCGCGGACAAGAATTAACAAAGATGCATTTACTGTGGCAATGGACCAAATGGATATTTATTGACTTGGATAAAACTATTTGATTTAGTTCAACCGGAACAAAAATTTAAAAACATATATCTACAAATTAATAAACAGTAAATATTCACCAAAATATTAATAACTCGTCCATCAATGTCATTTGTCTATGTCATTTAGAAATAAGCGGTTAGGTCTTTAACAGACTATATAACTTTTAGAGTTTTAAAATTAATATAAATAGTGATGTGCTTAGACCGAATAAATATATTATGAATGTTTAATAGGCATTTAAATAATTATTTTGTTTCATTAGCTTGCCACAAACCGTTCGTTACCGGAAAGTGACGGATTTGGTTATAACTAGTAACAGAAGAGTGTTTTTTTTCAGTTATATTATTTTGATTTTAATTAATTACTATAAATACAATAACAACTAAATGTCGTAAATAATTTTAAGAAATATTTATATTTATAATAAAAATTTATATTCTCAATTTAGTAGGTTCTGGGTTCACCTATATTTTTTTCCATTATAGTTACAGTATTTAAAAACCAATAACCTATCAATCTAAAAATAAAACTATGAAAAAAAACACCCTTTTGATCCAGTAAAAATTCAAAAATAAATGTTAATATTTCCAACATAGGTATGAATAATAATTTAAGAGGTAAGTAATTGAAGTGATTGAGGTACCTCCTACCTATGGAAATAGAAAAAAATATAAATGAACTAATTTAATTTATCTATGTAACAGTTTATATTCCAAAAATTTTCCTCCATTTTATTTATACTAGGTGTTTTTTTTAAATTGTGCGCCAAACTTACCAGGACCACAATAAGTATAAGGTTATACACCTTTTTAGGGAAAGAAACCCAAATAAAAACGGCTCGTCTGGCATTATTTCACAAGGGGAAGCAAAAAATAATGAAATGTGCGAAAGAGAGGGCTTTATACGAACACGTGTGGCATAACAGAGAGGTATATAAAGCGCACTAGGGGAGTTGGAGAGCGAACCGGTTCTGCATGTGTGCAGACAGACGGAACCCTCCCTTCCCCCGCTAACCGACCCTCGGGTGCCTCGGGCACGAGAGCCCCACATTGTCAGCATTTCCCCGAAGCGTTGCAATAATAATACCAAATCTCTTAAATAATAGTCGTTTGTCCTCATTGTATAGAGATTAAACAATGTAATGTGATAACTTTAAAAATAGGTCCTAATTTTTTTGGATGCTTATTATTTTACTACCCTTACTATATTAAAATTGTATATAAGCACATGGTTTTGATGCACAAGAAATCACTATTGCTCATAAATTATTACAATAAGCCACACGCGACGCACTCAACCACAATCATTCGCATTGAAAAAGTAAAAATATAACATAAAATACCTTTTGGTGTAAAAACCGTAAGAACAACGTTCCATCGTTTCAAAATAAAGGGTTAACTAAAACGCCAACCCATGTGGCAGTTATAAAATTAAAAACAAACAAAAAAAGTAAGGATTGAGACATTCGCACGGGTGAAAGTAAACACAACACTTATTATCGACGAAAACGACATACAAACACACTTTATCGACAGTGCAGTGCCCGTCTCATTGCAACAATAACCTCCTTTCCGAATGGTGAAACACAACTGAGGTAACTGCGCGCGCCGCGTTTCTACCCTCCCCTCAAACCCCGCTAAATATTCTGTCTCAGCTTGGCCCAACGCTTACTCATCGCCAATGGTACGCCCGCTGCCGATAGTGAACTGTTATTGGTGGACTCGTTTTACGACCGTTCCACAAACAAAACCGGTTGCTAGGAACGGCACGAAAGGGCGCGAGGAACGAAATTAGCGTTTCTGCGGTATTATTACATCTTCTATAGCTATCCTTTTCTTTCGGCATGTTTTATTTGAGAGAAAACATTTTATAAAATATTAGATCTATAATCCACTTCGCCGCACATAGTATATCTCCGCGCCATTCCATTTTGTTTTTATTTAATTTAAAAGATATAATATTCTTAATACCTGGCAAATTTAAGGATTGTTAAATATTTTTTTTAGGTAATATGTAGGTAGTTTTAAAGATGGATATAATGTAATACCTAAGAAAATACATAATATATGTTCAGTTATTTTTACTATGACCATGTTAAATAACACGACCAAGATGTAGAAAACAATCTTAAAAATTTTAATTCAAAGTTGAATTTTTATTAATACTAATAATGAAGGGTTAATGGAATAAATAGGGGAAAGCATTAACCCTTCAATTTGTAACTTACGGATATATATGTATAAACAATTTATCAACTCGGCTTATGACTTCTGATCGTATATAAGTCGATACTCGATAGTAGGTACCTGCTAGTTACGATCTATATATTTATAGTAGACCTAATGTCTACTATAAAGAGATATATAGATTATAGATAAACACAAAAACCTATTTCATTTTCATTTTTCGATGTTATTGCTTGTAAAAAGGTTTGTTTTCAAAATTATTGATTCGTTTGATTTTCATTATGGCAATTTTAAATCGGTTTTTTAATTTACCGGTATTTTATTGTTTTTGATATTTGTTGCCTCCAAATATAAAACATGTTTTTTTACATTTATATTTTTTAATCGTTTTTGAATATAAATATTGGTTATTAATTATTTTTATATTTTACTTAATTTTGTACCGAGGTTGTATACATTGACATCTTTTTTAGATTACAGAAACGCCGCTTTGAATACAGCGCCATCTGTAATTACATTATTAGACTACGACAACACAACCAAACGAAAGTGGTTTCCTACTAGGTAATAAGAGATGTCAGTAGTAGTACATAAAACAGAATCTGAACTCATTTTTTATCGGGTCATTTTTATTTACAATTTCTCCAATGAAAAGATCTCGCTCTGGGGGTCTAGCCATATTGGTGTCGAAAAGTATTCTACATACACTACCGCTTTTGCGTAATTGTACTGTCGAAAACGCTTCGTTCGTAGCCAAGAGGCATGTCGATACATTACCGCAAAGTCGACAGCGTAGATGCGAGCTGCTGTTCGTAGCACCTTATTCCGTCATATTGTCTCTGGGTTAAATGTATTCCTAATGTCACTTTTATAAACGAATAAAAGTTAAAACTACAATATTATTGTAAATTTGCAATAATTGCAAATTCCAATTATTGGAAGCTGCAAAAGGGACATTAGAATGTCAGCAAGGTCGGAACAATTTTCGATTTAAGTGGAATTTACGGAAGGTGCAAAGTGAATATATGAATTTTAATTGCATGTTTAAATCAATTATGGTTTGTTTCATGTTTTCTCAGAAATTTAAGGCTACAAATAAATACAATATTTTGAAATTGCATAATTGCGATATATAATAATTAGTAGTACTCATACTTTGATATTTTTAGGATTTGACCTCACAACTTATCTGCAAAATGAAGAAGCAACATGTTTTGTTACCGCTTAGAAGAAACAATAGAAATAGTACTGTGGATTGATAAATAAAGAGTGAAAATAAGGTTGACTAGAAATTGATAAATTCCAAGTAATTAAAAAAACAATAGAAACAAAACGTAGATTAGTGTGAACACTGAAATTAGAGTTTGATTTAAGCTTTAATTAGGTTTGGTGTTTGTGCTTGAACATTCTTAATGTCAATTTGAAAGCAGATTTATATATAAGTATAGATTTTATTAGTGATTTGCTACTATTTGGAATTATCTCTGTTTATGTTAAACAAACAATTTCAGTTTAAGTTAGAGTCATAAAGGTTGATTGTTTATAATAAATTTATACTTTTAGAATGTGAGAATTGCAAAGCAGCAAGTACTATGAAATGAAAAGAGGGATTAACAAATATTATAAAATAGAAACTTAGTCTGGTATGAAATTATAACCCTTAATCAACCTTTGATTCCATATTGATGCTCTAACATCTTAGATATAAATTTAAGTTTGATGCTGATTTTATTAAGATAATATTTATGTCAATTAACTTTTGGTTATATCAGTGATTTGCTACTAGTTAATATGTAAATGCAAAAATCTGTTTAAGTAAGAAATGAATAAACATTGTATGTTATGTATTTGTCAGTTTTATTTTTGGTAATTTACGTATGTCTTCTTTAGTAGGAAAAGCCATTAAAGTGGTTAACAATATTAGTTTATTTTACAAGAATATACAGATAATGCATATATGAATGACCCGTACCTACTAATAGTTAGGTATATTAAACAAACGGGTACCAAAATAAAAATGTTATAATAGTTATTGTAAAGATATAATTCTTCCCAAAATCTACAAATGCAGTTTGTTTATAATTATATCTCATTAACATTCAAACTGCTAAACTTATTAAGATTAAATGTGGAGGAACATAGTTTCAGTTACTGTTTTCTGTTCATGAGGTAATGTTACTCCACTTGTCTTATTTTTTACATTATTCATAAAATGCTTCATTCCCCTTTATCAAATTCATTTTCAGGTAAATAATATAACACTTAAATTAATTAAAAGATAAGACTTTAATAAATCTTGTCCATTTGTGGGTTTTTTTTAATATTTTTTCAGTTGTCTTATTAGCTTCCTTTTTCTGAAAAGAAAATATTTTAGTTAGTACTTTGATCAAATAGAAAACTGACAAACTAAACTTGAAGATCGGTCCAAGGTTTGTTCAATAGGTAACTTTAATATTAAAACTCTTTAGTTAATTCAAAACTTAAAAATATACTTAATTTGTCACTTTGCTGCTTTTTGTCAATTAAAGTTATTAATAAACAAACAATGTCAGTAACTCCCAAGGGACTTGAATTCAAACTTCTCGTTCATTAACAATATTATAATAAAGTCGTAAATAAAGTAGTAAATAATTAAAGAAAATATCTGCTTACCATTACTTAGTATTGCTCACTAGATTTTATATTTCCAAAGTTCATAAAGTATAAATCCACTTTATTTGATTAATTTAAATCAATATTATATCATTAGCTTCTATTATAATTACAATAAAATATATTTAGAACTTCATGTTTATTAACAATTATGTTCATTAGTGACTGCTTTCCCATCTGAAATATAAAAAAAATAAAATGTACAATTATTAATTTACTTAGCGATTTCATAATATATCCAATATTAAATAGTATATGTATTTTTCAAATTAAACCACAATTTCATGAACTTACATGCAATATAAATATCAAAATAAGATATCCAATATAACTAGGATTTGCCTCTACTAATTTGCTGATTTTCTTGATATTTTCATATTTATCTGTGTCTATTATGTTATCCTCGCATTGTTTCATAGAAAAACTAAAACTCTTAACTTAAAAATATTAACTCTAGTTTAAATTATTATAATTACACGAGAACGTTAAAAAAAAGACAGATAACAAATTAAAACCATTTCGTTAAAACGTCCAAAATATGACATGTTTTTAAAACGGTAGCCATTAAAGATGGCAATATTTGTACTGAATTATTGCAAACAGCAGCTTTTGAGATCACGCTAAAACATGGCGGAGAAACGCCGTTTTTTCTACACTGCCGAAACATTAATTGGCCGTTGGCTACCGAATAGCGTAAGCGTTAATGTGTGTCTTTTCGTAGCACTGTCATGGCGTCGCTTATTGTATCCCAACTCACGCCTTTAGGCCCTAGGCTACCGACTGTCGACACGAGCTGTCATTTTCATACAAATTTAGTTTTCGACTTTCTACATACACTACTGTTAAGCCATCTTGGCTAGACCCCCAGGACTGTAATAATATTACAATATTATTTAATTTAGCTGTTATATTTTTCGAAAACCTTTTACTAACTACTAACGTTTGTAACGATAAACCACGACTCTAAATCTTAGATATTTAGTAGGTACTGTAATTCTGAATAAATATTTTTTTCAGAATGTTTAGTATGGTAAATGTAAAAGGATGTTCGTTGAGATGTAGATACTCTTAACACAATATATCTAGATGTATCGAAAGCACTGTCTCCTACATATACATCACAAAAAATACAAATTTTATTATAAGCACTAATTATAAAATTTTAATAAAAACATAAGTCAAGAAAAAAGTAATTTTAAAGTCAACTTTGTATCAATCAAATTCTATTCATCATAAGAACTCGGGTCACAAAAAAACGGTACCTAGTCAGGTAAAAAGATTAGGGATTTTTAAAATTGTCAAATGTCTGCGGACGCATATGTTCCATCTCTTTCCCTCACGCATTGAAATCTCTCTGTCCCGCTCTGTGCGTGGGTGTGGTGGATCTGTGATGGTCGGCCGATGAACCCCAATTGCATGAAGATTAACAAATAATCAATACTGTTACGACTATAATATTACAAATAATTAAACTTAAAAGTACCTAAAAGAGACATCCGTTATACATGTTTGTACATCTCAGCCCGAATTGATGATTTAGGGATGCATGATACCTACCTATAGTTATAAACGTAACGTTAACAAATGCAAGCTCTAAACAAATAGGTACGGCTGATAAAAACAAACTAAAGTAAGATAAGTATAGACAAATAAATTAATAGGACAACTTTAAAGATCGCAGCTTATTGATAACAAATTTGATTTACCTACGTAGTGCTCACAACTTAACTGTAAACAATAATTTATAAGGTGTACATTACATTAAGACTTTTTATAAATTCTCGATAAAAGTATAAGTAGGTAAGTAGCCTAGCATAGATTTTTGGGTCTAACTTTATAGTCGAATTTTTAATTAGACGAAGTCAACTGACGTTTACGGTGTTGTCAGTTTTTAATGAAATAAAAATAGTGTTGTGACAAAGTAGAGACCCCTGAATTAATGATCGGTGATGGCACTAGGCGCCGCGCCGCGCTTTGTAATAAGCCGTCAAAAACTGATTGTAGTTACATAGTACTAGTACCTAACTTATATCAGAGCACTTTAATACAATTTTGAAATAGAAATAATATTCTTTTATAGTTTGAAATGATTAACTATTCACACTCACTGTTCATTCATCTGATTGAACCAGATCTGAACGTATCACTATTACTTTAAATATGGCAACATTATTTTACAAAGTGACATTAGGTACTGTCAGTTGGCTTCGTCTAATTAAAAATACGACTATAGTGTCGAGGCTTGCTGATTGCGTCTCCCATACAGGACAAAATGTCAGGCATGACAGTTTTAATACGAAATTTTCCTACGTCAATCAAATGTTACTTTGCAAAAGAAATGCGTGGGTATCTTAATCATTAATTTGATGAAACTTGGCCTGTTCCGTACCTAAACACGTAAATTTGTGGACCAACATAACACACGAAAGTTACCACCGCTGCTTGAAAACCTTATATCATTATACTCAAATATTATCAAATACCAACAAAATCGTATACGAACTGATGACTATTGACAGACTTTTGATCCAGATACCCAAGCCAATGTCAAAAGCGAAACACAAACATTTTACAAGTAAAATTTCATCTTAGACAATTTAATCAAGAAAAAAAACATGACAACAAAACTACTATAACGTTTTAACATCCCTATATCTGTCGCACGTTATGGATCCAATTTAGCTATATTTAGATATAGTGCCATATAATCACGTCGGGGTTGTAGCCCGGAGTGGCTCTATCGATCGAAGGGTGGCTGCAACCCTCGTTTCCTCGCTTCCGCGATCCCTCCGAACTATACAGATAAGTTATAAAACAGGACATTGACCGAGATCAGTTGACTTTGAAACTATACGAAACCATTTGTTTACCGCGTTTAACTGCTGTGGACTGACTAAAATATTACCTTTTTTTATGTTATCTACACAGTAGGTAGTTATTTACACGTTATCGCACATACAAGAATTAAACACAATTATGTGTATTGTTTATCGCTATTACGAGATCTCTTACTGGCAACCTTCGTTAAAGATATTATAGGTAGGTACCCATGCAAATTATAATGCATGCGTGCAAAACTTAAAAAGCAATATCTAATACATAAAATCAATCAGTTAATCATTGCTAAAATAAAAACATACCAAATCAGAGTTAAAATATAACAACTTGACTAAAATCAAAAGAAATTACATTTAGGTATAATAACTTATTTTGAATTTGTAGAAATAGTTTCATGTTTTACAATAAACAATGGGCCTTTGACAATCAGTGTAATACTTGTGTAGACCAACAATTCATATTCAAGTAACGGTGTACATTTGTCGTTTAATTATAAGCCTTCGGGCTTCTTTCGAAAAATAATTGGTTTTTTTTCTGCACCTTCATCTTTTTTGGGGAGGGGGATGGGCGCCGGGAGTCTCCCTTACCGCACGAAACGCGAGTACAATAAGGCGAATCTATTGCATCACTGCACGGCGGCTTAGTTTGAAAAAACATATTTCTCTAGACTTTACAAATTTGTTGCTGGAATGAGGTATCTTTTTATTACATTACAACAACAAAAAGGCTTGAAACTCAGCTTTTTATAGTTGAATCTGTTTTATTTTCAATCTATAATTAATATAAAACCATAACATAAGAAATAGGACTCATCCCTCGATTCTAGTACTGCTGGTGCTTTTGTATTCCCCAAAAAGGCAAAAGTTTCATAGCGTTTCATATTTCAGGCGTGTCAAACAGTTTCATTTTATATTTATTTAAAGAAAACCGTACTTATCTAGAATTAGTATTACTAATGCCACGAATTTAGATTTTTATAGGTACTCTAATGATGCGTTTTCTCTGAAAATAATCATGTCTATTACAGAGGAGCAATTAAAATTTGGTCGCTGTATACGTAATCGGTAAAATATTATATACCTATTAAAATACATATAAATAGATAGAGATATGTACATTTAATTTTTACTTGTCTACGATGTGTCCGCTTTCAATTCATATGTGGTCATCAATGATGTCTCAAAAATATTATCGTCACTTCACATTACGGATTCACTCGTACCATAATGCATAGTTAGGTACCTAGGTATGTGTAAACAACACATTACCGATGTGTTGATGTATCTACTTCAAACGTAAATAACTAAAATCATCGTCATCTTTTATTCCTTTGGATTTCATTACTTCTGAAAGTCACCAGCCGATAAGCGATTATCAGTACCTACGGCTTTTGCGGTTTTGCCGTGGTTGATCAGCTGGTGACATCCTTGTATACCTTACACATAGATGAGCAGAGGCAATTGAGTCCAAGAGGAGGTAAGTTTGGACATAGCGAAAGCCTTCAATCGGATGTGGCACAGAGCACTGCTCTCGAAGCTTCCAGCAACCAGTCACTTTGCGTGCGTATTCGGTATTGATCCCTTGGCGTTGCGTAGTGATGTGGGGTCTTTCTGCATCTTCTACCGCATTTGCCATGGAGAGTGTTCAGAGGAGTTGTTCGGTCTAATACCTGAGTTTCATCATCGGACGTCAAGGCAGAATACAAAATGCCATCCGTATCACGTCGACGTCCGTCGCTCCACAACTAGGTAAGCGTTATTTATGGCAGTTTTTATCTTATATTTTTGTGGAACCTGCTGCACACTGAAGTATTTCCCAACCACTTCGACTAAGGCGTTGTCCTAATTGGGAGAGATCGTACGATGGCGCGATGCGTTTTTCATCTCACGATCAAAGTGGTCGTGCGATGACCTAACAGGTGTCCTAATAGATCGCACGATGTCCATCGTGTGATGCCGTCGTTCGATGGCTGGTGCCCCTCGCGCGTCGACGCATCGCGTAGTAACCGATAGGACACTCAAAAGAGATCTGTTGCTTTGATTACATGATCGCACGATCAAACGCATCGTACGATCGTTATTAAAGCATTTCATGTGCTCGCACGATTACTTGCGAGGCAAATAGGACACTCTGATGAAATCTGTATGTTTGAACTCATCACACGACGAGAACGCATCGTGTCATCGTGCGATCGCTCCCAATTAGGACGACGCCTTAGGGTCCTTCCAATTCTTGAGAGTCCGGCAACGCACTTGCGAGCTTTCTGGCAATGTGAGTATCCATGGGAGGCGGTATCACTTAACATCAAATGAGCCTCTTGCCAGTTTGCCTCCTATTAGGTACAAAAAAAAAGTCGTGCTTATCACTGAGCCTCCACGACTGTCCCTCCTCCGGTGCAATCTGATACTCAACAAACGGGTAGGCGATGGGCATCAAGATCTTCCCTAACACTCGCTAACATCGAAAACCTCTTGTCTGTAGTAGTCAAAAAAAGAGATAGAAAGATGTTACCTGTTACCAAGAAATTTTGATCTTTCGTCTTTAGTCGAGGTTACATATAAAATTGCTTCAGTAATTGCCGTGTAGGTACTTTAAATTATTATAAGATGTAAGAAAATACATATCAGTTCAGCTAGTTTCGTTTTAATTAATCAGAGAACTCATGAGGGATGATGAAATATAGGTAATAGTCCTCGAAGTAATGGTAGGATAAGAGCCGGATTGGGCGAAGGTCCTCTACGGATGCCCCATTTCGGCTGATTGTCTATTCGCTCAAAACAGGTCGATTCTGAGTCAGTCGTAACGGGTGATGGCCATAAGGCTGCGGCCTCGAATTTCGCGGGCAGCGGGGCGGCGGCGGCCGCGGCGCGGGAGCGGCAGGATATTATGCGTACAATCAAATGGACCGGTTCTCGAAAACAGAGGCGCGGCAGCGGCGCGGGCGCGGGTAACGAGCGGCGCAATCCAGTCAAGCGGTGACCGCCCGCGTTGCGCGTATGCATTGTAGTATAGTGCTGTACATATTTTTTGTGACGTATCAAAATGACCTCGGACGTGCAAGAGCAAATTATTTCAGAAATCTTTGAAAGGAGACCCATATGGAACTATATTTTTGCATATAACATATTTTTGCCCACAATAAATCGAGCGTTAGGAATAAATTTGAATCAAAAAGATGTTGTCGCCGTTTTTTAGACATTTCGTTCGCGAATAAAAACAAATATCTCGACTACACAACCACGAACACAACACTACACCGCTATAGTGCCGCGCGATCTGCCCGCTGGTTTCGAGAACAGGTATGCGTTGGTCGCCTCGCTCCCGCGCCGCAGCCGCTGCCGCCCCGCTGCCCGCGAAATTCGAGGCCGCAGCCTAAGAGTGGCAAGGGCGTACCGCACCGTCTCTTGCGAGGCGGCGTGTGTTATTGCAGGAACTGCCCCCTGGCACCTCAAGTGGTAGGGGTTTTGACCCCCTTCCTGAACACATGAACAGTTGGAGACGGGAGGCCCAAGTGATCGTCTTTCAGAAATGTATGGATCACAGGGCAGGAGTCTGGACAATTACAGAGTCCAGTGCTCAACTTTTGGGTAAATAGAAGATGGGGGCACTCTCTTACCGACTCGTTCAGGTCGTAGACGACACCTCATCTAACCCTGACCTCAACGAAAAAATAGGCCGGGAAGACGACGACGCGATTACGCATGTACTCTACTGTGACATTTACCAAATATATCAAACTATGTTTTATAAATTTGAAAACCCAATCCTAAATTTGAACAATTCCAGTTAAGAATGGGTAGAATTTTGAGCAATTATTAGAAATATTCATTTGGCCTTAAACCTACCGTGACGTAGATCCTGGATTTCCGTAAAAGTTATGATTGAATTTTTAGGACACAAAAGGCTTATCCAGCGGATATTTGTTTGTCCATACCACAAATTAGTGTTTTAAAAATGGTATAAAAATTGTCGTAGGTCGGCATCGTCAAAATAAGACCTTAAGTCAAAGTAATAAAGTCGCTTTTACATGTAACAAGAATTCAGTAAGTTCATACGTAACTAACAATGACTGTAGTGAGAGACAAACAGAGAAAAATCTGGTCATAAGTATTGGTTTAAAAATGAGTCGTAGTTTGCGCCAAGCTTAGAAGTAGATAAATAAAAGTTGTGCAATGTCTGTGTCTCCTAAATGTGGCAAATGGCAATGAGCAAAGTATGTCGTCATGTTTTTTTAAGGACATTTTTTGCCCGTAATCGAACCAAGTAATATAAACCTAGTTGACCAGAACGCTAATGAGTTAATAATACATCTACTGAGCCTAATTTGGATTTCCGTGGCAAAAAATTCTTGATCCTTTTTATGGAGTTGATATCATAGAAATTCCCAACGCACCCTAGTAAAGGGTCAAGTATAAAAAGGCTATGACCTTATGACAAATACACAATGAATACAAATAAAGTAAAATATCATAAATTATTCATATATGTGCAGTTAATTAACTCTAAATTTACATTTCCTGCAAGTTCTTAAACCAATGGTTTAAAAAGACGAGAGCTGGCGAAGTCTCCGCCGCTATCTATTTGTTATCTCCAATTATTGTTTGTAGCTTGTCAGGCTGCAATCATTCCACCATGCTCTACAAGACAGGATTGCGGCATTATGTACAATTTTTTTTATTCAGAATGCATTTTTTAAATTATCTATTGCCTAGCAAAAGCAGGTTGAGTTAGTACGCGCATTTTTCTGCAATGTAAAATACACCTTAATAACAAGCGGCAAAGACAGAATTCGATGTGACCGGAACTATTTTAAGGACCATAATATGTATTGTTTAAACTGCGCAACTTGGCTTCACTAATGTGATGTGTAATGATTCTGGGAATACGTCAGCAAATGATTGTTTTAGGATGTGCTTAGCTGATCAAATTTAAATCTGTACTTAAAAAACCGTTAACAGACTTGTGTAGCTTCCGAAATATTTCACTTGCGTGAATATTTTTCAGAGAATATAATTTAGATATACGATGCAATTGGATTATAGGTTTTAGTTTTAATTTTAACTCATAGAGCCGCAATAAGTAAAAGCGCCACAAACTCTTGGCCCGTAGGGTTCAAGTCAGCGCCGGATAAAGCCAGCGCGGGGCATGTAGCAAATTCTGTCTAGGGGCCCTTGGTTAGACTTTAGGATTTAAATAGTTCGCTTGTTTCCTCGAAATACTTATAATCGATATTATATTAAAATTGATTAGAAAAGTACAATCTCGGCTACGTAAACTCGCAAAATAAATGTATACCTACCTTTATAAAAATAAAAATCTGAAGAGTACAAAATATAACATGCTAGTCTAAATTACTAAATATGTATGTATTTCGATTATAATTAAAATTTGAAAATTAACGTTAAAAAGATAAATACGTACTTATTTTTACGATTATACTTGACGAAGTCGAGTTTATTTTTATGTGGAAGTGAAGCACAGACTAAGCGCTTCGCGTTAAAGGTATGCAACATATTATACGCTATTATCTAAATTAATACCTACTTTTTAAGCTATTGCATAGATTTTATCGCGGGCTTTGAGCGCGGAGACCGAATCAAGAAATTCCATATTACGAAAGAACCTAACACACGATGACGTAATATAGGTGCGGCAAATACGCGTTAGAGCGGGACAGAACGCATACTGCGTATTCACATCTCTCGTAGCGTAAGCGCGGCCGGTGCAGCCGGTACGCGTTAGAGTGAAACAAAGTATATAGGCGTGTTAGTCTGAGTCTGTTATAGTGGTAGATTGTCCATCGCTCGCATAACTGATGTTTTTACTAACATTAGTGCCATATTCAAGAACCTGGTATTTCTATAAATAATAATCAGCGTTACCAACCTTGGTTTTAGTCCCAGTGTGTATATTTCATTTTTAAGCGATTAGATCCACTAATACGTTGGATCTTTTCATAGTAGCAAGTATTAATTACGCATATGAAAAAAATTAAATAAACGTAGGAGCTACGATTTCTTCTTGCTGGCTTGGCTTGCAAAATGTATGTTTTAATATAAAATGAACAGGAAAAGCCAGGCATTTGTAACATAATAATTACCAAGTAGGTTCCACTCATAAAAGCAAGATAGAAGCGGCGTTGTAAAGGGTCACAAGCTTGTATATGATAGAACTAAAATGACATTGCTATTATATTTTAGCAGGAGTTAAAATTTTGTTTAGGCTTTATCAAATTCTATAGCTTTTTAATGACTTTATATAACATTTAAGAGCCTGTATCTCCGATGATTTTGTTTTTTTTGGATATATTTTATCAAGTTATATATTTGAAAAACCGCTTTTATACAAAAAAGTAAATTTTTAAGCTATTGCATAGATTTTATCGCGGGCTTTGAGCGCGGTAAATAATTATAATTGTAAACGTTGATAAAAAATGCTATAGGTACAATAGTTTTTTTTTCATGTAATAGGAGGCAATAATAATTAATAATAGTTGGTTATTTATTTATTTTTTCAGCTACTAGACGCATATCTCATCAGCCACCTATTTTATGTCCCAATCCTATGAAGGTACAAGTTCCGGAACAGGCTATAGATGGCGCGCACGACGATGAGTCTGCAATTGGAGACAAGGATTAATTAATTAGTTACAATTTGATGACCCACGATATGGTTCGTTTTGTACGCCGCACGCTCGCACCGTTTTTTTTTAAACTTTTAACTTTATTTAAATTCTCTGTTTATCGTTAATATATTATTGTTTGATTATACTTTTTGCTCCATGTCCCACTATGATTCTGATTACAGATTCCATCAACATCTCAAATAATCGTTCCCCTGAAGAGGTCCGTAGGACGGCTTCATGGGTGTACAGTCCCATAATACAACAATTTTCGCACTCTCCTCGCCATCCTGCCTTAATTAGTGAGTCGGCCAGTTCAAGTCAGCCTGCTTGTATGCGACGATCTTCAGGTAAGAGGATGAAGGTGGATAACCGATCTGAAAATTCATCCTTCCATTCGCCCGAACACCCTTCAACTTCCGGAGAGCCAAGGCGGAAAAAGGTATCCAGGCGTACGGTCAATACGAGAACAATAGGTACACAGACGGTGGATGTTTGGTTGAATAATATGTTGATGTACGATTATGTTGAGTACGACATTATTCCACGACGACAGGCTCAATGATTATTGTATCTATGTTAAATCTCTACGTCTGTTTTTACGAGATTAGAAGTTCATCAGTGGATCAGTTCAAAAGTTTGGTGGTGTTGTTCAAACAGTGGTTGACATCACTAACTTAATACAATATTAAAATATGTATTTTTGGTTTTCCTTTTTCAAATACGGAGCCTTGATCAATGTGATTGTTTAATAATTTACTTTTTCTATTAAGTATGTTTCTTTAAACATTAGATCTTTCGTATTCTCCGTGCTAGCAGAATAGAAAGCGAGATACACATATAATTGTCAGTGGGCAAATACTCTGGAATTACTCAAATGGAATTACACAACATTCTACACACATCTTGATCATGACGAAAATAAGCATATATTTATATATATACCTAGTTTTTGTTAAGATTGATTTTTTGACTTGATTTTTTAGTTTGAACGTTTTTTGTTGTCATTGTGAATATTTTTTATACCGGAATCAATCACAGAAAATAATTTAAAAAATTGTCAAAAAATTGTTTTCATTGTATATTATTTTGATTAAATATGTATATAATAAAATGAGTGGCCCAAGGAAAAAGTTAACCCAGCAAGACATTCACCGCAGCTTGTTCGTCACCAGGCCCAGAAGCAATTCCTTAGGAAGTAACCCTCCAGAAAGCTCACAAACCGTGACAGAACTACCGAGAGACACGGCCATGCAAAATGCACCAAGCCAGCAAGGCACTCCATGCCCCCCGTCTTGGCAAAGAGTACCAAGCACGAGAAATCCAAAACGAAAAAAAGTCAGTGACTCTCCAGAGAATATAACCACCAGCAATATGTTCAGTCAACTTACAATTGACCTAATGGAAGAACCCTCTACAACCAAAAAACCAGTGGAAAAAAAACCCATCAAGCCTCCACCCATAATATTATATGGCATAGAAGATGTCAATAAATTAACGGAACTCGTGGAAACAGTTACAGATAAAAGCTCATTTACATTTCGGATAATGAACAGAAACCAACTAAGAATCAACACCCTAAATACAGAGGCCTACAAAAAAATCATCACTAAATTCCGTGTAAGTGGCTTAATTGGTCACACATTTAACAAAAAGGAAGAACGACCCTGTCGTATTGTCATTCGGAATCTTCACCACACAACACCTATAAGCGAGATAAAGGAAGAAATTGAAAAAACTGGAAATACTGTGGTCGGGGAAATTATTAATTCCAGATATGGCCCAGAAAAAAAACCTACCTCAACATTCTTTGTTAATCTCCTACCTAGCCACAACAATAAGGCAGCTAAAGAAATTAAATACATCTACCACCAATCTGTAACCATAGAGGATCCCAAAAAGAAAAACTCAATAGTGCAGTGCCAACGGTGTCAGCAATATGGACACACAAAGAACTACTGCATGAGACCTTTCCGCTGCGTGAAGTGTGCGCAAGCACATAAAACCTCAGACTGTCCAAAGCGGGATAGAAATACACCCGCCCAATGTGCACTATGTAATGGCTCACACCCGGCAAACTATAAGGGTTGTGAAGTATACAGAGAAATTCTTGCTAGAAAAACTAACAAATATGGCCATCGAAGGACTGACAGACGCATTACCGCAAAAGAAAACACGATTCAAGACGTAAACGCTCCAAGAAACACTGCCCAACAATCTTCCTTCATTGGTAAGGAAAACGAACCACTCTCTTACGTAGGAGCTGCTAGAAAAGTTCCAGACAAAGAAAATGCTTCACCTGATGCTAGCCCAAACCCTACATTATTAGAAACTCTCCTCACCAAACAAAATGAGAAATTCGACTTAATATTACAACAAATGAGTACTCTAATGAGTCTCATGACTACGCTCATAACCAAACTACAAGGCTAACCGGCCTTGGGTTAAGACTGGCGACCTGGAACATAAATGGTCTCTCACCCAATAAAAATGAACTCGAGATACTAATAACTGAGCATAAGCTAGACATAGTCCTAATATCGGAAGCACACTGCACAGACAAAACCAATGTCAAAATTAAAGGGTTCCAGATATACACCACGAACCACCCAGATGGTACAGGTCATGCAGGATCAGCTATAGTTGTTAGAAACAAAATAAAGCACCATCTACTGCCTGAATATAGAACCGAGCAAATACAGGCCACTACGGTCGCAATACAAGACAGAGGTGGATACTTTAATGTCTCAGCTGTTTACTGTCCACCAAAACATCGAATAGACGCCGACCTGTTCTCTCATTTCTTCTCGACTCTAGGCAATCGCTTTATAACAGGAGGCGACTGGAACTCCAAACATGTGCATTGGGGGTCAAGATTAACAACAACTAGGGGAAGACAATTGATGTTGAGCATCGATACAAATCACCTAAACATAATTGCTCCATCAGAACCTACCAACTGGCCAGCTGATCACAATCGAATCCCGGACATACTCGATTTCTTCCTAACAAAAGGACTCTCTAAACAATACATGAAGATCGAATCATGTGCTGATGGTTCATCTGATCACACTCCAGTCTTATTAACTGTCAGCTCCACTATAATTGAAGTCGAGAGACCGATAAGATTATATAACCAGCATACTGATTGGCCTTCCTTCAGGGAACACATAGATGAAAACCTTAACCTAAATGTCAGACTTAAAGAAGCAGAGGAAATTGAAACAGCACTAGCGCAGTTTACTAATCTCATACAAGTTGCTGCGTGGAGAAGCACGCCTACTACTGAACACAGAAACCAGCACACAAACATACCATTGGAAATAAAGATGATGATTCAGGAGAAACGCAGATTGCGCAGAGTTTGGCAGCTGAGTCGTCATCCACAAGACAAGACAGCCCTTAATAAAGCCATTGTAGAATTGAAGGAAGCTATAAAGAATGTTAATGACTTAACAATGCAAGCAAAGTTGGAGTCTCTAACCGCTACTAAGGCCAGCAACTATTCGCTCTGGAAAATCACCCGTTCTTGTAGCCAACCTAACAAATCAAAAGCCCCAATTAAAAAGGAAAACGGCTGGGCCAGAACGAGTCAGGACAAAGCGGACTTGTTTGCGAACTATCTAACAAGCTCCTTTAAACCTAATGTAACACTGGACAACTCATCAGAAGAATATGTTGACCAAGTTCTAAATCAAGACCTTCAAATGGATCATCCCCCTAGACCTGTGTCGCCTGCAGAAGTCATAAAAACCATCAAATGCCTGGACAGTAAAAAGGCACCAGGTTACGACCTGATAACTAAAGAAGTATTGATGGAACTACCGAGAAAGGCTATGATCTTCATCACTATACTCTTCAATGCTATGTTACGAGTAGGCTACTTCCCAGTTGCGTGGAAAATCTCAGAAATCATCATCATTTATAAGGCTGGCAAACTGATGACCGAAAAAACATCCTACCGACCAATCAGTCTGTTGCCTACTCTTTCCAAGGTATTGGAAAAGACAATACTTCGTAGAATTGTGCCAAGCCTTGTGGAGCGCAAAGTAATACCAGATCATCAATTCGGCTTCAGACAATACCATGGCACAGTGGAACAAGCTCACAGAGTATGTGACGCCATAAGAAAGTCCTTAGAACAAAGGGAATACTGCTCATCAGCATTTCTGGATATCCAACAAGCATTTGACAAGGTCTGGCACAAAGGCCTACTATGTAAGATCAAGCAGAATATTTCCCACTCTTACTTTCCAATATTCAAGTCTTACCTAGAGGATCGCATATTTTATGTAAAAGAAGGTGACGCCACTTCGGAATTTCAAAACATTGATGCCGGGGTACCACAAGGATCTGTTCTTGGCCCCATGCTCTACACGTTGTACACTGCTGACCTACCGCTATTGCCAGGAATAACCACAGCAACATTTGCAGACGACACCGCTATATTAGCAAGCAATAAAGACCCAGGACTTGCATCTGAGGACTTGCAGAAGGGCCTTGACAAAGTTAACGAATGGCTGCAAAAATGGAAAATAAAAGCTAGTGTCGTGAAGTCAGTACACGTGACCTTCACCCTTAGAAGAGGAGACTGCCCACCTGTAAAGTTGGACCAATGTATTCTGCCCCACAGCGACCATGTAAGATATCTTGGCTTACACATTGATCGTGGATTAACGTGGAGGCACCACATCAAATGTAAAAAGCAGCAGCTACAGCTAAAGTACAACAGTCTTTACTGGATGCTAGGAAGAAACTCAAGACTTTCTCTAGATAACAAACTTCTTATATATAAAGTCATCCTTAAGCCCATTTGGACATATGGCCTCCAACTATGGGGCAGCGCAAGTGATACCAACATAAACATACTCCAACGACAACAGAACAAGATCCTAAGAGCAGTTGCAGAAGTACCCTGGTACATTACAAACAATGAAGTTCACGAGCACCTTAACATGAGAACAATCAAAGAGGAAATCCGGAGACTGGCAGCTAAATACAAAGAGCGGTTAAGCTGTCACCCGAATAAACTTGCTCGCCAACTCACCATTAGACAGTATGTGAGTCGACTAAAACGTCACCATGTTCTAGAGCTAGAAGACCGGCAGTAGCTCTAGACAGAAGATGAGTAGATGCTTCCAATGGGAAGTCACTCCACATGACAGCACCACAGAAAAAATTTGCTCATAGCCTTAAATAAAAAAAAAAAAATATGTACAACAACAACTGTTTTATTTCAAAATACTAAAGTACACTATTCTTATATTTCTAAATTTATTCTTGATTCTACATACCATATGTATATCTCCCATATATGGTATGTAGGTATGAATTTGATTCAACACATTTTTTCCAATAAGTTGTTTAAAAATAGCAGAACTGTAACAATAGAACTAAGTTATTAAACTAAGATATTTCTTATTTATGAGTCTCATCAGGAGTTTCCTATTTCTTAATTAATAATTTAGGCTAGTGCTTAATCGATATATAATTTAAAAATAAAATAAATAAAAAAAACATTTCTCAAAACCACAATATTAAATAATTAGAAAATCCGTACGACATTAGATAACTGTTGAATCAAATTGAGGTGGTGAAGAACAAAACCTCACTTTTCCACTTTTTCTAATTTTAAGGAAAACAGCAATGTATAATAGCTAACAAACTATTACTACAGCATTATGTTTTAATTATGTCATATTAAACAAAGTGTTTCTCAGTCAACCTATGTACCAAATTACTGTTAAAAATTATGAGAATATTAGCCAATACTTTGGAATTAAATTTGGAAATGTGAGGTTTGGTTTTGATTAAACATTTTTGGAAAAGCATGGTTTTGATAAAAACTTCTGGAAATGTTAGGTTTTGATATTTACCAAAAAAAAAAGTGAGATTTTGATAATACAGATATTTTTGTCTAACTTTTAAAATGAAACCCAAATTATCACCAAGGTTATTATTGTTATTATCATAAAGGTTTCCAAGTAGATCCTTTAGGTTCCTTGATTCTTTGGGGATTGTATGAAGAAACCAATCTTGTTAGGTAAGCATCTTGTGCTACTTTTGTTTTCTTAGCAAAAAAAAGCCTTCTTTTTTTGAGTAGTAAGGGTAGGCTTAACTTTTTGCATTTGAATACTTTTTGGGCCATGTTTAGTCTTTTTGCAAATTACAAGCAAGTGGGTCAGTCTCCGCATACCTGGAATAGAAAAAAATAGGTATTAAGTAACACATTATTTAGGTTTTTAGCTAAAATTTCCATCCAAATTGATGTATAATGTCACTCACTTAGAAGCCGAATTTGTAATTTGGGTACGTCCTCGTGGTTTTGTTTTTGTACCACTATTGATTGTAACAACTTCAGCAGTCCCGTATTCATCCATTTCGATAAAAATGTATTTAACCTGCACTTTAATTATTGCAAAAATAAAAATAAACCGCCAAGCGCAACCCGTGAACCCGAAATTCAGACAAAAATGACAGACAATGCTAGAAGATTTTTTTGCCCACAGATAAGGTTAATGTTGAGTAGACGTAGAGAGTAGACGTATGACACATAAAACTAGCATAGAAATGTTTAGCAAAGAGACTACACAATAGAGTTTAAAACGAATTCTTTCTTTCTTTCATTAGCCAGACTCTATAATATGGTATATTATTTATAGTCTGTGGTTGTGTATGCTTCATATTACCTGTACGGTATACCAATCGTAAAAAAACATTGGGTATGTTCCGATATACACTGCGAACGTACTGTATAGTGCTCCCACTGTTCAAAAATTCGTTCCGCTATGGACTGACAGTATACAGCCGCAGCGTCCTAGGGAAATATATGACGTCACAAATCCCCGCTATACTTCTACTGCGAGCACTGGCGTTTTCGAGGTAAGGTACTCGCAGTGCTTTTATCACGTGATCAATCAAAACCACTTGAATGCCTAACGGCTGATATAACTTACAGTTTAATAACAAACATTTAAAATTCTAACATACTTTCTTTGTAGTATTAATTCAATTGACAGTTAATATTAATATAGATTTTTTTAATGCGATAATACTCCAATAATAGTTTTTCTTGTTGAATTGAAAAACTTGCACTCATTTGAAAACTGTGTCGAAAAACGAAGCTGACTAGTATACTGGACTGCGTTCCGTTTTAAATTGTAACCAGTATAGCTGGCTATAGAGAAACGGTTTCACAGTATACTAAATTGACGGTACTCTGTACAGTGGTCGCAGTGTATATCGGAACATACCCATTGGCTTCATTGTTAAAAAAGGCGCCCTTCCAGTTTCCGCCAAAAACGGAAGTCCGAAACAGCAGTTTCCCTTACAGTGTTGCCAGTGCAAAGTAAGCAACTTGATAAAAAAGTAATACCTAATGCTATTTTGTACTGGTTTGAATTATTACTAAATTAAGTAAATTATAAATTTTAATATTAAGATGCACAAGACAATATTTATTTCGCGTTACAAACGTCCAAATATAAAAATGAATTTTCAATACACAAATTCTATTAAATGATACAAAATAAGGTAGTAACAAAAATTTGTCTACCCCCATATTTTTATTAGTACTTATTTTTCTTTAATGAGATATACTGATCTGTGCCACACAGTTCCACACCTCACTTGCAACAGGTAGTCCGTAGTCGTTTACTTTAATTAGAGGCTAATTTTAATTTTTAAAACAGCGGAATAAAATCATAAGAAGAATATGTTCATGGATCTACAACGTAAGTTTTGTGATAAGTTGACTTTGACTGAATTTTAAATGACGCGTTAATTTTCTCATTACAAAATGTCCTGAACTGAAGTCGACTTCCATTTTGGAAAGAGCAGATAGCATACACCGATGACAATATTTAATTTTCTGTTTATATTATTTGCGTAAAACTTTAATACATAAACGTGGATAAAGATTCCAAATAATGTTGGGTTATGAAAAGGATAACGCGGTGCATTGGTTACTTCATTTGAGTTTCATTTCACTGTCGTCGTCCATATTTGATTTGAATTGGTGAAATGAGGTCGCGTGTTTTCGTTTTATTTTTACTTGATTACTATGAGGGTCACTAAAAATCAAGTGTTAACCTGCCCATGGACGTAATGAAACCTTTAGGAGGCTTATTTTAACAGACGTTAGTAGATAGCTACTTGTTATCAATGTATATTCAATGGTCTAGTGTTTAGCAAATTCAACTATTTATTATCAGGCTTAATTTATGTAAATTATTAAATCATACGCACAACTAGTGAGAGTCTAAGTCCGGAAACTGAGTCCACCAACCTTTTTACCCTGGCTTTAATCGTTAGCATCCAAAAAGCCATTGCAATTTTTAAAACATTTTTTTAATTCTATTATGTCACTATTTACAGCTCCAAATTCTCCACAACGAGAAAGTGATGATGAAGAATCCCTTCCGGAACTCACCATAGAATATGTTGCGAAGCGGAAAGATGATGATGAGATTACTGATGCTGAGGAACTGGAAAATTATATAAAGTCTATAATAGCGGAGAATGAGGCAAAGAAACAGCAAAGTCGGTTGGATGAAATGGCAGCAAATTACGGTTAGTTTCATTTTGATAAACTTGACAAGACGTCAGTAGTATTAAATGTGTCTTCTGTCTGATTTATTTATATTATTCCTTACCCAATTTTTTTAGTCGTTTACTTAGAAACGTATCTTAGACCTCGCACGCACTGCATAACTTTTTAAATTTGATTTTCATACTTATTTACGCATTAGAACTTGTTCCGACTTGTCCATAAATATTATGAGGATATTTCCGTAGTAGTTTTCGCCCGGGCCCGGCGAAAGACGCTAAGACCTAGATTTAAGCAAATAAAGTCACTATTTAGGAAAGATTATTAAGAGATTTCACACTGCCCTGCTGCCTAGCTTTTCGGATCTGCCTGATCGCGTGCCCAATAGGTTACTATATATAATAAAGAAAACTAGTACAGTCAAGCCTGGATAAGCGAGAGTTGAAGGGAGCACAATCTCACTCTCGCTTATGACGTACGCAGCGATTTAAAGTCACAGCAAGTACGAATGTAGTAATTATTATGTAATATGATAAAATTATGTGCATAATGTGCACAAACATATATTATGTACATATAGGTATATATTATTTAATCTAGATCTTATTTAAAAAGTTAAGAATGAGCCATAAAATAACAGATGTTAAAATTGTACTTTTTTTGTCATTAATTGTTACTGTATCTGTGTATCTGTTATGCATGTATGTATTTTTATGGTAGCTAGAGTTCCTCCTAAATAATATAAATAAATAAAGCTCGGCTGTCGCTTATAGAGGTATAAATAAGTAGCACTCTCATTTACTGAAGTCCATGAGGGAAAAACGACTCTCTCTTACAGAGGTTTCTGTTTATCGCTAATAGAGGTTTTGGGAACTTAAAATGACGGGTTCCGATATAAGATACTCTCACTATAGAGTTTTCTCACTTATCCAGTTCTCACTTACCCAGGTTTGACTGTACAAGTTATCAAAGTAAGATAAATATACTTTGTTAATAATTCCCATCAGTTGTATAAGCTCAAATAAATTGCTAAATTTATTTATAACTTATAAATATATAGATAACCATCTATAATACATGCATCTTTGCCCCATCTCCCACTATGATTCTGGTTACAGATGCCACAGGAAACGAAGCTAATAGAACACTTGAAGCGGTCCGAAGCTCGACACCACGACTTTTGGACTCTCCTCACCCAGCTTTACTTAATAACCAAAAATTTGTGACGGCTGCAAAATCCCGACGTAAATCAAGGCAGAAAAAGGGATCGAGGCGTACCAGAGCCAGAACAGTCAGTACCAGAACGATCGGTACGCAGACCCCCCGTCTTAACGTCACCGTTTAATATGTTTAAAGATACCTGAATCAATCGCAGAAGATGATTTTTAAAAGTGTCAAACAATTGTTTTAATTGTCTATTATTTTGATTAAATATGTACAACAACAACTGTTTTATTTCAAAATACTAAAGTACACTATTTTTATATTTCTAAACTTATCTTGATTCTACATACCTACCATATAAATATGGCTTTTTGCTGGCTTGGCTTGCAAAATGTATGTTTTAATATAAAATGAACAGGGAAAGCCAGGCATTTGTAACATAATAATTGCCAAGTAGGTTCCACTCATAAAAGCAAGATAGAAGCGGCGTTGTAAAGGGTCACAAGCTTGTATATGATAGAACTAAAATGACATTGCTATTATATTTTAGCAGGAGTTAAAATTTTGTTTAGGCTTTATCAAATTCTATAGCTTTTGAATGACTTTATATAACATTTAAGAGCCTGTATCTCCAATGATTTTGTTTTTTTGGATATATTTTATCAATTTATATATTTGGAAAACCGCTTTTATACAAAAAAGTAAATTTTTAAGTTATTGCATAGATTTTATCGCGGGCTTTGAGCGCGGAGGCCAAATCAAGAAATTCCATAACGAAAGAACCTAACACACGATGACGTAATATAGGTGCGGCAAATACGCGTTAGAGCGGTACAGAACGCATACTGCGTATTCACATCTCTCGTAGCGTAAGCGCGGCCGGTGCAGCGAGTACGCGTAAGGCTAAGTTCAGATGACCGCGCGGTACAAGATCAATATAAACGGTAATTATCGTCTACATTACCGCGCGCCAGCGCGCGGCGCGCTCCGACCCGCGCGCAAGATCTTGACCCGCGCGCTTCCGCGCGGCCGCGCGCGGCACAAGTTTTGCAAGCGTGTATCGACCTGTTCAGTTGATCCGCGCGGCTTGAGACGGAAACCACACATAGATCGATGCAACATTAGTACCGTAGATATGGTATTAAGTATTTGGTGATATGCAATATCTTATAGCATCTTCACTGGATTTTAAATCATTTTCAATAGAATCGTATAAAAAATCAAAGGATGCAACTGACATCCGGAAATAGTTAAAAAAATTATCTTTGTGTAACCTCAAGTCGGGATACATAGTGACAAACAGGCTGGAAGGAAGTCTGTCACTTAAAATTGGATGCACCCAGTATCGTCTTTGTCATCTTCTGCGACGTCTCAGTCTTCTATATAAAATCCAAATTGCCTCCTCCACGTTCATTGTCAATCAATGTTGAAGCCACACTGCCGCGCGTACATATACCGTCATGTGAATGCTCCAACCGCGCGGCGACGCTCGGCTACGCGCGGTCATCTGAACTTAGCCTTAGAGTGAAACAAAGTATATAGGAGTGTTAGTCTGAGTCTGGTATAGTGGTAGATTGAATTAATATCAAAGAAAAAAAATACTGCATAAATAAAAAAAATGGTGCGTGTACTTATGTACGCGCGTAAGAAGTTATACTTCTTTGGCTTTCTTTATTTTTTTTGAAATATTAAATAACTAATAATAGATATTTAGCGTTAATAATTTAACAATATTTGATATTTAGTATATTGTTCAATTATTAATTAATATTAATAACAATTATTATTTATTATTTTATTATATTTTTAATTTAATTTAATAACTAGGTATGTTTCATAACCTTTTAACTAAGTAACAATAGGTCTTTGTGAAAAAGCATTGCTAAATTTCTTTGAAAAAATAATTAAAACTGCTTTATTTGTTTAAAAGGTACTACAAATGTCATTATGGTCAAACGCCACGCATATTCTATTTCTTTTTTCGGCACCCATACTGAATTATGTGTCACGGTGCGCGCGCATCGTAAAAATTCACTCTCATAAATTTTTCATAACGCGCCTAAAGAAGTATAACTTCAAAAATACATAAATAATTATAATTGTATACGTTGATAAAAATGCTATAGGTACGATAGTTTTTTTTTATGTCGTCGTATCACGTCGGGGTCACCAGTTTAGTGTTTGAGGTACACCAAATGAAAACCGTAATAGAATTCACTAGCTTTATTGTCCTCTGACTTACATGGCGGTTATAGGGCGACTGATTGATCCACGTGCAAGTGGAATTATGAAATAATGATACTTACGTTGACAATATTACAAATGGAATTACGAAATATCTATATAGACAATAATCACACCTCTACAAGATCAAGCCGCACGGAAAGTGACTGGTCGTCGACGATTCGAACCGCTCTTCGTTGAATACGGTCAAGTGGAAGGAACTGGTACTGGGGAGCTTTCGCCCAGAGGTGAGAACAGTATTCCATGAGGGGCCGAATTTGCGCTTTATAGAGTTGCAAGCGGTGGCCCGGAGTGAAGTACCGTCTCGCCTTGCTGAGCACCCCAAGCTCTTTGGAGGCTAATTTAGCCTTCCAGATGACGGCGAAACTGAACGTTATTCGATATGTCAACGCCCAGTATTCCGATGCTCGCTGAGGCTTCAAGGAGAGTGTCTTCAAAGAGGGGAGTAGCGACAAAAAATTTATAGCAAAATTAAAAAAAAAATGCTATGCATTAGTTTTACCGCGGCAGTCCTCGAGCGCCACTCGTATTTTTTTTATTACGGTCAGACAGGCTTTGGAGCGCGGGGCCCCTAAGTTCGCGGGGCCCGTAGCATTTGCTACCTACTCTTGCTATGTGGTTAATCTGGCACTGGTTCAAGTGCACAGGCGCTAATTAAAGATATAATTTGGCGCCTGGTGTATAGTAGGTAGGCTACTGCTGACCCCAGAGCTGGTGCTTTCCTCGTTCAGAGAATAAGTATACGCAACGCAATACAGCGAGGAAATACTGCCAGCATTAAAGGTGCACTGCCGCAGGGACCAAACTTATTAAATTACCACTTTTTACTGTTATTTTTACTATATAATAAGTTAGGATAGAAGTTGTGTATGAAAATAGTAAGTAAATGTTGAAAAACGTTACTTATCATAAGCTGAGGGAGGATAAAGTACCTACCTAATGGCTCTTAAGAGGAGTGTTATCAAATTTATGACCCATATTATTCGTAGATTCATATTCTAAGTATTTCAAGATAATGCACACTAAAATATAATTTGTTATCGTTATCATTGCTTTGAATTTCTGACTACTGGGAAATAAAACAGTTTATTTAGGTATAAAATAGCGTTACGCACCCGTCGGTAAACTTTGTCGTGTCCCTAGTAAGCAAAAAAAGTCGGCTTGAATCGGGTCAGTGGGTCGACATAAACAGTTAACTTCGTTTTCATAAACACAATAAAATCAGTCTTTAATAAGGCTTTATTCATTAAATTAATGGCTATTTAGCAAAGATATAATTTTGTTTTTGTTAGATCTTCTGAAAATTAGTGGTTTCTTCAGCATTATATTAGGTACATAGCTGAACTACATCGTAATTTAATGAACAACTTTGAGTATGGATGTACGACAGTTTGATGTTTTTAAATAAGGTTGTGTAAATTTTGATTACACTTATAATTTCTCTAACGCTCACAGTAATAAAACTAATACGCTATACTTGTAATTAAACATCGATTCAATAATCGTTCAAATGTGTGCACTTGCTAGCAAGTCTTCGCAGCCCGTGCACACTGCATTCGGATCGCGTAATACCTCAGTTCAATGACACCATCGACCTATGAATAACTATAACTAACGCCATCTCTTTTCGCGTTGTGTAAACAATATTACTAAATACTCACGTCACGTGAAAGTATCAGCGGCACGATAGCGACATCCAAATAAATTGCACATACACTCACTAAAATATTTGTTGACAAACAAAAGTCATACGAATCAACGACACAATCCAATGGCCCGGGCTGGACTGCCCGGGAACTGGGAATCAGTGCGTTTCACTTCGATATTAGGGACGATAGATCCGGCTCAAACATTGGTTGGCGCGATAACCAATCACTGAGCTCGTTCGGCTCGCTCGCAACTGGCTCAGCATCGCAGCAGCTAGCGGTGGGGAAGGCGACATACTAATTCGCGTTCGTCCGTTTAATATAATATAGATATATATGTTCTCAAATTTAAAGTACCATTGGACATATTAATGGATAACGGCATCGCGACTTACGCCCTTATTTTCTTAAATGGAGAGTTCAGCATTTAATAAATAAATAAAATAAAAATACAAAAAGGGGTTCTTGCACCCATAAATATAAAAACACCTGAGGAAAAGAAATGAATAAAGTACCTATCTAATCATGCACACTAATGTATATTTTTAACTTTTTATTTTTTTATTTTAATTTCTCTTTTTTTTTTCTTTTTAGTAAACCTATGTTATTTTGTATATCCTTTAGCAAGAAATAAAAGGATTTTATTTTAATATATTTATTTATTTATATATGTTCTCAAATTAAAAGTACCATTGCACATATTAATGGATTACGGCATCGCGACTTACGCCCTTATTTTCTTAAATGGAGAGTTCAGCATTTAATAAATAAATAAAATAAAAAAATAAAAATACAAAAAGGGGTTCTTGCACCCATAAATATAAAAACACCTGAGGAAAAGAAATGAATAAAGTACCTATCTAATCATGCACACTAATGTATATTTTTAACTTTTTTTTTTATTTTAATTTCTCTTTTTTTTTCTTTTTAGTAAACCTATGTTATTTTGTATATCTTTTAGCAAGAAATAAAAGGATTTTATTTTTATATATTTATTTATTTATATATGTTCTCAAATTAAAAGTACCATTGCACATATTAATGGATTACAGCATCGCGACTTACGCCCTTATTTTCTTAAATGGAGAGTTCAGCAATTAGCAAAATAATTTTTTTTTGTTATTTGCAAAATATTGACACAAAAAATTTTCTACCATCATAATTCATAAGTCTTATCATAATTCATAAACTTATCTAATTATTAATAAGATATTTTTGTTTAAACTAGTGTAATAATTGGCATAGTGTTTCAATAAACACTATGCATATCTATGAGGAATTCCGATTCCTATGATATACGAGCTGTATATTATGCAGCTCAGTCGACCTGAGATCATGCAGGGCGGAGAGAATTTAAAACGTAAGACGAGACGATACGCTGTCTCATTGTGATTGGTCAATTGTACCTACCTTAAATCCAGTCCTTACAAATATCGTTGAAACGCGATATGATACGTCATGTTATTACATCTTTTTGACCAATTGAATTTACATAATCGAACGCGTTGTCGCGTCTTTCGTTCAACACACCCCAAACTAACCCCCAAGCTGTGTAAGACGGTATAGTAGTACTAAATAGTTAAAATTAACTAATGGAAACCGAATTTTCGAACGATGATTTCATAACTCTGCGTCCGTAACTAGTTAAACTTATTTATAATAAGTTTCACAAAGTTTATCATACAAACGCCTGCCAATTTTTTTTATTTTCTTATAATCTGTAAGCGCGTGTTCATCAAGGATGTCTAAGCTTGTTCATAAATTTTACACAGAGCTAACTTTTATACCTTGACAAACTTTTAACAATTACCTAATGTTAGTTTTGCTTTAAGTGATTGAATGGAATTTATAAGTTATCCAGCTTCCGTTTTTATATGCTAGCTATTTACCCAGGTTATGAAAATTACCTACCTGCTTATAACATCAATCAAATTAGAAGAAAACGTGTTGTATGTTCTACCTCAGAAAGATTCAAAATTACACTAATAGTTTGTTTAAGTTGAATAGGTACTTATTTGTGATATGACCAATCTCTGTATAGCGTCGTTACTTGCCCAGTAAATAAGTAAGTCAGGATTTTTCTAAAGAATATTCGCGATATAATACCTACGCGAATATTCAATTTTATTTCTGTTCTACCATGAAACATCTGGACAAGTTTCACACCGACGCGAACCCTATGCCCAAAAGTGGATTTTCGTGTAAAGAGAAGGGATCTTGTTAATCTTAGACTTGAACTCAAACGCAGCAAAAAAGGTTCCTTTCGAAAAATAATTAGCAAATAGGCACGAATGATTTTTTGAATACACGATTTATCTTTGCTCGAATTTTGAACGTACCTATTATTGGTGTTCCACTTAGTCTATGAATACTTCGTCAAGGACTGATAAATTGTGTAAACTTCTCTTTTCTAGGTTCTCCATCATAGGTTGGTTGCGGCATAAGGCTTTTAGGAAACGCTCATATGTGTAATGGCGGACCTCAAGGCGACACGAGTGGAATTTTGTATTAGCCTCGACGTCCGATTATGCAATTCAACTGTAGCTGCTATCTGACATCAATTTAATTAGTATTCCTATAGTAGCTATACTAAATGTGTAGAAAAGGCGAATGTCTAACTAAACTATGCTAGTTTATGCGTCGGTACGTCACTTCTGACAGCTAGAACATTCTATTACCAAACGTTCTATTCGAACGCTGCTAACTTCCATACTAAAATCTATCGTTACGTTTCTATTACGATAGTGATTTAACGTATCAGGGACGTAATAGTTTCTACAGTAGTAATAAAACAAATTTTCTCATTTTATTTATTACATAAATGGAGGTATATCTGAGACTTCTTCATCCGGACAAGGGCATTTCATCTTTTTCCGTTCAGCCACAGTCGCCGCTTCGCCTGCCGCGTTATTCATTTCCCACCAGATAGCACCTCCTAACACATTTCTAAAGTACGGTGGAACGCTGCCTTCGCGAAGAAGGTACCTATAAAAACACTAGCTGGAGTAACTGTCTTAAAAAGTATAACCCGTTAAAATGTTTAATAGTGTATTAATAGAATTATATAGGTATAGACTCGGAAGCAACATCTAAAATTTAAAAACAACATCAAGGTAAACTTATTGAAAAGGGCGTGCTCCTAATAGGTACGTTCATCAAGCATTGTTTTTCCTACGATCCAAAGCCCGGGTAGAGAGAATAGAGATTGACATTGAAAAACCCAGAATATTTAATGTCAAGAACACGTAAATGGAATGCTTCATAATCAGTATCTAATTTCTTTATCCTTCTAAATACCTTTGCTTCTGAATCTTAGATTCTTGTAAATTTTAAAATTGAACAATTGCGCATACTAACTGATAAAACTGTTCCTCTTTATACTCTTCACCTCGGCGACGCCAGTATCGTTTAAGATTGGAGCTCAACTCTTCAGCCGCTGCCACTTCTTGTACTAAACTAGATACTTCCTCTGTTGATTTGAACTCTCCAGTCGTCTCTCCTAAGACATATGTTTGCTTTATGGTATAAAACATTTATGTTGTCACCACGACTTGTGGTAGCACTCCTATTATACAATCAATTTAATAATGTTAGAAATTGTCAGTAAAGTTTTATTCAGAAATAAAATATATATTTTGCTTGAAATATTGTATTGGGTCAAGGAAGTACGGAGAAGTGATGTAGAGCTCAATCTATGTGTGAACTGAACTATGACTGGTTTGTCAAAATACATTTTAGCGTTAAGTCTCGTTTCTGAATCTTACCCATAGAGTATAGAAACTAGATACCTACTTATTTTTCCTTTTTCAGATTATAGTAGTGGGTTTGTACCTACTAAGTACTAATATAATTTTATACCGTCATCCATTTCTCCATCTATAGACATTTCGTCTTCCGACGGCGGCTCCTTTGTAGTAATTGTCATTTTCACACGACTTTGAACGTCTTCTGCCAATTTTGTCTTCAGCTCTTCGTAGGTCCTATAATCATAGGAATTTGCACTAAATTTTTTTAATACAATTGAACAAATGACCAGAATCTATGTCCAAAAGTAAGTGCATGTATATGGAGTTAGTTATCTGAAGAGTTTTCTTATAAAATGAATAAGTTTTTGAACTATGACTAATGACTACGGCTCCTGGCGAAATAATAGTTGTTACAGGTTACACAAATCCTATCAACGAGGGATTTCAATTCAACAGACTCAGAAATAAAACTGGACTATCGGGAGTTATGTAATCCAACATCAGTTAAGTTTCATATACAAATATATTGATTATTAAAAATTGAAAGCGTAAATAAATGTAAACATTCATCGCACACATTGAAGCCAATATGAGCCCTTTATTTTTAACCACACTTATAAATTCTATTTTAACATTCCCGCTAAGTCATAAGTGTCATTTAGATTTCTGAACTCTTAGATAAGCCCAGTTTGTTTTTGTTAGTTATAAGCTTAAATTCTAAACCATTAAAGTCAGTTGTTACCCAGCTTCAGGCAAAGAGTTTTACTTAAACATCTTCATACAAAAACCACCAATCTTAATTCGGGGTAAGGTTAAAAAGTTACAACTTAGTGCAAACTTTGACCTGTTTACAAAATATATATATAGCGCGAAGCCTCGTCACTTAACATTACTTAGGAATCTCGGAGTTTGTTACCTATGAGCGATGGCTTGGATAATACAGTCAGTCCGACGTTCATCTTCGGGTCGTAAGTCAATAATTGGTATATTAAGAATTGTTTTACTGTCACTCTCTATAACATGACGATATCTTAGAATAGCGTACAAAAGTTCCTTGCCACCCTTCAATTCTTCTCTTTCGTTTTCATTCCATTGTTGCTCCACGACTCTAAAGTTGAAATAAAAAATCTAAATATCTCTTCTCAGCGCGACATAAATACAATATGAAAGAACGAGATCATGAAGTTAAAACAAAAAAAGGTTTTTGATTTTTCTGAATAAGTAAGATAACTTTATACACAAGGCGCGGTAACATCAAGAGATAAATAATTGTTCTGATTGGGAAAGCAGTCTTTTCCCTATTAAGAAAATATAAAGTCTTTCAACTTTATCGAAGTCAAAAGAAGACTATACCATGTTTCTAATAAATATGTGGTAAGGTAAAAATACGCCATGTCCAAAGGAGTTTTCAATTGTCCAGGTTGATGCTCTAGTAATAATTACGAATTGATATTAAGTATATTCAATGAGTATTAATCACCTGTACCTATAGGCTATAGGTAACTCGAATTGATATTAAGTATATTCAATGAGTATTAATCACCTGTACCTATAGGCTATAGGTAACTCGAATTGATATTAAGTATATTCAATGAGTATTAATCACCTGTACCTATAGGCTATAGGTAACTCGAATTGATATTAAGTATATTCAATGAGTATTAATCACCTGTACCTATAGGCTATAGGTAACTCGAATTGATATTAAGTATATTCAATGAGTATTAATCACCTGTACCTATAGGCTATAGGTAACTACTAAGTCTAGCAGACCGACGTTACCTTCATCATAGTGGTGTGTGCGTATCCGGAAAAACAGAATAAACGGGTTTCGAAAGAAACTCACCTAAATAAGTAGGCACAAGGCAACCTATCGGGTAGAACATTATCTGGTTTCCGTGGTTTTGGTTTAAATCTATCATATGGGCGCATCCAATGATAAAAGCCTTTACCACTATCCTTCTTTAGATCCTTATAAGTTAAATACTTAGGTTTGTCTGCCATTTTAGATTCCATTAACCATTTCTGAGAAGAAAAATTACGTATGAAATTCAATTTCTTTAAATAAAATATTTATAATTATTTTCTAGATAGGTATTGGACAGAATACCTCCGATTCATTTCTATGTACTGGAGTTAATATGGATACAATGCTTCGGTGATCGCCAAATGTGTTGTAACGATTAATAGAACACCATGGTTGCCATCGACAATCCTTTTTGTAATCCTCCACAACGGAGCGATGTAGTAATTCAGAACAGGTCAAATCACTAAAAATGAAAAACCATAAGGGCAGAAATAGAATTTCGAGTCCGTGTATGTACACGACTTACCGCTTCAATATAAAGTATCTCATATTTTTCGCTTGGTATATCTCTCTACATTTTCCGTGCGTTGATATTGTGCTTGCGGATATATTGAAAGTTGGATTTTTACCAACTGGAACAGATTCCCCGTTTTGACAGATTTCGTCAACGACAAGAACTTCTTCAGATACCGCTTCGCTGCTCACTGATAGGCTTCCTTCGTCGTTGACAACTATTTTTTTTCCAAAAGAATCTTCCATTTTTAACCAGTTTCGTTGGAATTGAGTGACACTGGACATTTCCTCATGCTTGATTTTAACCGTGCATTTAGTTTTGGACCGACAACCTGAACAGGCCTCGTAAGTTATATCTAGATTTTCTCCATTAAAACACGCGGTTGTGACTTTATCAAAAAAAAAATTAAAATTGTTTTTGTTATTTATTGTTACGCTTGTTTCGTTAGGGGAGTCTATTGTTACATTTCCACTTGATTTGTTTATGGTAACTGTAGTGAAATTAGGATGCTCTATTGTATATAAAATTTGTACGGATACAAATCCATCTGCACGGGCCGTTTTAGTCAAATTATCCTCTTCATCAACCTTTCTTGAAGTTTCACTGACGTAGCTACTGCTATAATCAGCTTCTTCCAAATCAACACTCTTTTGCGACTCGGACCCTTTTGACTTAAAAGTATCATTATCTCCTGTATCAGAATCAATCAAAGAAAAATACAGCAATTCCTCTTCATTCCACTCTGGGTATACCTCTTCAGCTTCAATGAAATATTGGGTAATTATACGAGTCCCATTAGAGAAAGTAACACTTTGTAAGCCTTCCTTATTCAAAAGAATGTGAGTACCATCCATTCTTCTTGAAAACACTTCACCCAGACAATAATCTGTTGCGGTTCTAACAAGTAATTTTTCAATAAAGAAAGAATTGTCATTAATACATTTCTCTTTTAAGCCATTTGTGTCAATAGTTATATATTCTTCAATTACTAATTCATATTCAGGTGCCTTATTCTCTGATACATCTTCATCTATAATTACATTTTTGGACGACTTTGAAGATGCTTTACTTGGTTTTTCCTTACCTTTAACTTTGCCTTTTTTGTTTTTCTCAGAGCTAGTTTCACTGATGGTCTCCTCTAAATCATTGCAGATGGGGCGTTTTTGACAGTTTGTTATGAGAATATATGATCCATCTGGACGCAATATTTCAATGTCACCCTCTATTTTAAATACAACTACTTCGCCATTTAAACTTATACACCTCATTTCTTCATTTAAGTTTGATGTTGTGGCTATATTATATTGTTTAATATGAGATATTTGGTGAGAGTTATGTTCATGAATAGTTTCCGTGACGAGACCATTAGGCCATGTGACAAATAACGAGTAGAATGATATAGTTTCAAATAACTGAGGTATAGTATTGCTAAGTTTAGATGATAAATTTGGTGACTTGACGGTGCTTTCTTTCTGTTTAGCATTTTCCAAAGAAACAGTTGCCAATGTAGGTAACGGTACTTCATAAGTTTGTTTTTTAACATAAATAATTACATTGTTCTTACTAACAACTCTAAAAGATTCGCAAGTATCAACTGTTTCAGGTTTAAGAGAATCTCCCAGAGCCTTATGCATCCAAAATGTATTATCACGATTACCAGGAATTATGTGTAAACTTATATGTTCTAGGTTATTCGGTATCATCAATGAATATGCACTTGTAACTCGAGTTCCGTCTTGGGAAAAATATATTGAATCTTTTCCAAATACTTCAACTCTTCTATCACCCAAATCATAACCAGAAAATGGTTTTTTAGGAGTTTCTACAAACATTGCAGATGCAGTAGTTTGTAAGCTTTTTAGAGGTTTTGGCGTTGAAACTGTTGGTGACTTAGCCTTTTTACTACTTTTAGATTCCATTTCCGACTCTGATGGAGATTTTGTAGACTTTTTAAATTCAGAATACTGAATTTCAGAATCTTCTGGCTCCACATTTTCAGCTTCAATGAATTCCTTGTGTTTTAAAGATCCCTCTATAAGAAGCTCCATTTGAATATCTGAATTTTCAACACAAGATTTCGCAGTTACTTCACCAGTTAATACTTTGCATTCTGACTCTGACTTTAAAGCCATTTCTTCATCGTAGAATTTTTCTTCCTTTTGTATCCAATCATATTGTTCCTCAAGAACGAAGTCAAAGAAGTCTTGTAAACATAATGGAGTCGGCAAATGACAACGCCATTCTTCACGCGATATACCATCTGAATCATGACTATTAAAAAACATCATAATAAGGCAGTCCGTTACTTCGCAATACTTATAATCTAAGCAGTTAAATTTATAAAAGGCTTCGGTCATTGTTTGAAACGCACAAGACCCACTAAAATCTTCAAAATATTCAAAATCATCAATTATATGCGCAACAGGCGTACGATTAGCTATTTCAGCTGCCGACACCAGCTCACTTATATCTGGACATTCAAAAAGAAATTTCATTCGATATGTTTCTTCATCACTCTCTAGAGAGTGCACGATGTCTTCATTACTCTTAAGCATTGAAGGAAACGACGGAGATGTCGTACTACATACACGGCACACAGAACTGCATTTTGGAAGTGGTTCGGCAAGAATACTACGTTTCAGATATATCTTTTTAAATTCTGTTATTGTACTTTTTGGTAAATGGCGCTTTTTTAAAGAACTTCTATTATTGTATAGTTTACGGCAAGCTAAAATATGCAAAAGTCTATTTAATTCTGTAGTTTCTACATCGGTTCTGTCAAAACACGATAGAAGAATATTAATATGAAATTGAATTTTAGCTTCCAACTCGCCTCTAGGGTAATCGTAACTACACCATAAATTATTCGTAGGCATCCCAAATAACATACATTTTACCAAATTATCTAGATTTAAATTTCCCAGATGAAAAGTATTATATTTAACTACATCTCCAAAATTTATAATTAAAGGATTTTTATGGTTTTCGTATTCTTCGCCATAACTAATACGATACGATTTCGTCTTAGCATCAGTACTGCACAATGCATTTAACACGCCTTTTACTAAATGTTCAGCTTTATCTGCCTTATCGTCATTTTTTGAATTTTGACGAGGTTGATTTATGGTTACAGCTGTAGATAGTGAAGTTTGACTTGTAGTTTCGCCAAAATAGTCATTTTTAGAAACTGTTTGTAAGATGCTATCTAAAATAGAATAAACGGTTATGCATTCTAAAGGAATATCTTCAATAAGCCGGCAATAAAAATTATTAAACTTTCCATCACTTTCATCTTCTGGTACATTGACAATATCTACATTTTCTAAATAATGAACATGTTGCCTAGTCAAATCTTGAACATCGTACATGAGATAACATAGTTCATCGTAAATTTTTTCCGACTCACCTGATAAGTTTTCATTCTGCCAGTAAGGAGGAGAATACACTAAAAAAGCCGTACCTTTAAAATAATCGGCTGATTGTTTTTGTATTCTTAATTGCTGCAAATCTTCCCAAAACTTTAATGACTGTTCCATTATAAGATCCGTTTGACTTTGGCCACGTTTCGTTGCCCGAAATAAACTTGACGGTATTCTAACCTCAGCCGGGTTAATTCTAATTTGTACTACGGCTGTTAAAGGTATTCCTATTTTTATAAGACTTTCAGCAAGATATGGCTCAACAAATCCTGTGACAGCAACATAAATGTTAGGACCATCTGTAGGGAAATCATCTACGTACACTTTGTCTCTCCACTCTTCACCTCTTACTCGAAGTTGCGTGTTGTACTTTTTATCTTCGTCTGTTTCTGGAGCCTCTGGAATTTCCTGCTCTCCCTTTTTACCTTTACCTTTCGGGACTTCCGGGGCCGGTTCAACTGGTTCAAGTGCTTTAACAATAACAGTTCCCCGAACTTCTGCCCTGTTAATCATGGTATTAGACTCACGTCGAATGCCTTCTCTAACTTCCAGCTTTTGGCGTTTAATAAAAAGGTATTCATCTTTCATTTTCAATATCAATTTTTTTATTATTAAAGCTAAAATATCTGCCGGAATATCACGCTTTTCTTTTAAGTAAGACTGGCCTTCTTCGAAAACTCTAAGATTCTCATCCTTAACTTTTTTTTCTCCACCCAATTGATTAACCATAAATATCGTTTCAGTTTTGCAGATATTTTTTATAACAAAACGTCTTTCTTCCGCTGCATATACCTCAAATTTATTTAAGTATAATCTGTCTTGGTCACTACCAGCTGCCTCAAATAAAATTACTTTAACTTTCCATGTATCATCATCTAATGCGGCTTCTTCAATGCAGGTGCGCCAGAGATATTCATCCTCTGTATCTTTGCTAGGTTTTTTAGGCCCCATATTATAATATATGTAGTTGTTTAATTACAAAACAATTTATTTGTTTTATGATTATAAACTATAAATAAATATTAAGAAATGGTGCAAAATCTAAGTTCACAATAGCAAACAGTGACATTATCTGACAATAATGTTTAAAATTTACTTTTTTATAAGGTAAGTAAACCTTATACACTATACAGCCATAAAATTAATATAATAAAAAAAAATCTTGCCAATTTGTTTTGAAACAACTTGACCGGTTTATATGAGATTGATGTATTTTTGATAAGTATGAGAATAGGTAATTAATTAATTAAATTTTATTTACTGGGACGGTTCACAGAAAGTATACTACCTTCACAACACTTCAGTATAAAAGAAAATATTGTTTAAGGGAAATTTTCTCAAAGCAATATTTATCTTTATTGATAAAGTGTAAGTATATACGATTATATATATAAATATTATATATTAAAATAAAACCAATCCTAAAAAAACAAATGATATTGAGATCAAATAAAAAACTGCATAAAATTTTAATATATACTTTTAAACTTAATTCAACACATTTGAAAAAAGTAAATATTTATACTAATAATAAATACTAAGAGCAATTTAAAAACATTTATATTTCAGGCAGATGCTTTTGTATCCATGAATATATGAGATTTAGTCCAGTTCTGTTTATAGAATGTCCCAGTCTATTAATAGTATGAAATTCTCCTTGGACACCTAGTGTTTTTAAGTGTTCAAAAGTAGTTTTCCCCCAAGATAAATCGACAAGATCATCACTGTTTCCATGGATATGTAGTAATGGAGGCACTGAAATATGGACTAGTTTGAAAGAACCAATTAATGTAATACAACCTACTCTCTTATAAATCTTTGCACCATTTTAACTGAAGTACAGTCTCTTTTCATAATATCATAAACAATATTTGAGATATTGAGAGGCGAAAGAGTGCAATCAGATTGATTAAGTTTTTATGAATAAGGAAGCCACTTTAAGTATAGTAAATAACTTTTAAAAAAAAAAATTACTTACCTTTCCCTTCACTATCCTTAAGTTGTTTATAAACAATAGAATTATCATTTAAGAAAGAACTAAAGGCGAATGCTGCTGCTAAATTAGGCTCCCATCTATATGCTGTGTGCAGTGCTAAAGCACCACCCATTGAGAACCCACCTGAAACACATGCAACATTTAAATTATAAAAACTATATATGATTTTCATTTATTCTGCTCATTTGTGCATCTGTTTCATTAAGTAATTACAGTCAAGATCATTTAGAATGACATCGTTTAGAACAACATATCGGTTATATTGACCAAAATCAAAGGTCCCAGCTGGATTCTATTGTATTAGGTAATAACAAATAAAACTTTCTTAATCCCATTTTAAACTGTATCTTTATTCCACTATTATTATTTTAATTGAGAAAAAACAATATAAATATATCCTAAATCACTATCATATTATCATACACATGGGCAAATCATTTACCTAAATAAATCTAATATATCAATGAAAGAAAAAACCCTACTAACACACCTTTGAATGAAATATCTCATCTAATATTCATAGGACACCTTATGAAAAATAAATTAATATAAGTAGTCTTACCTACTATAATCCGATTCACTGGAATACCACTTGAAACTTCTGTATTAATTAAATTTTTAACTTCTGTTTCTATTTGTGCTAGTGAAGTTAAATTTTCAGGAACTTTTTGGTTAATATCTATACGATCAAACCAAACATTTCTCATTTCACCAGCTGCTGGTGTATATGGCTGTAATGGAGCTGTAGGATATATTATTTTTATTTGAGAAAATGAAAAGTTTTTAACCATTAAGTCCACCCATTGCTTCATCAAGTCACCAGTGCCACCTGGAAATAATTTTACCGTCTGTATTTAATTTTATTTATTCTCATACTTACACGTTGAAACTTCAATTGGTACTTTAACTCATTACACACCAGAGCCATGGAAAAATATAACGGTCCCTGTTTGATTAACTCCAGACGGCAATTTTAAATGCACAGCTGGTATACGCGACATTATATACTAATAGCAATTACTAATTAGCAATTGAATTTACTATTATATCTTTTAATTTTACTTTTCAGTTTTCAATAAATAAACAACATTGCTAAAAATTATATAATAAATAATTATTATCTGTTAAAACAAAATATTTTGTTAACGTCAAGATTTCAGATTTTTGATTTTTGACATATTTTGTGAATTTTGATTTTGACGTAGGCAGACGCGCCTTAATTCATTTCATAAAGGTGGTGCTGTATTTTCGCTATATTTCCTTTACATCGCTATTTATTATGTAAGCATAATTATTTGCACCAATTTTATTATAAATGTTCCACAATTGCTTACGTGGTTGCAATCTACATAGCTGATAGCTGCTTTATTAAAAAAAAGGTGTGTGTACTTATGTAAACGCGTTAGGCTATGTTCACATGTAACGCGCGTTGACGCGCGTCAACGCGCGATCAAATTTGAAGAGCGTTCAGATGATGAGCCCTAACGCGCGTTGCGAGAGTACTCGTCAGTCTAGTTCGGTATTATTTGAGGCTATTATTTTGTGGTTATATTATAAAGAAAAATATAGAAATAGAAAACGTACACATTGGGTTCATTCAATTTTGAAAAAAAATACAAATTATATAATATTTTTTATACAAATTTGCTATATTCTAACTTGCTGGCCTTTTTTTTACTTCATCGATTAGTAAGTCGATGTCAATATCTTCAATTTCACTCATTTTAAATGCGAGAACAAAATAAAATTACGAAAATTAACAAAATTACATGCGATCGCGATGAAAGCGCGCGCTCATCTGAACAGCAAACGGACATTACATTAAATATCAAAGCGCGCGTCAACGCGCGATCACCTGCGTCTAGACTTTTTCTCTGAGCGCCGCGTTGACGCGCGTTAACGCGCGCTCATGTGAACAGTTGTATGAAAATACCACAATGTCTAGTCGTGCGAATTGAAAACGCGCGCCAAGTTTTTGCCATCTGAACATAGCCTTAGAGTTATGTTTCTTTGGCGTAACAAAATAAAAATCTTTTCAAAAAATTTATCTTTCACTTTGTTTTTATACTTTTGTGGAAAAAATGACACTAATAATAGAAAAAAATTTCCTCTCATCATATATCCCTAACGCGCCAAAAGAATTATAACATCAAAAAGTGCTGATTAACTCTATGGTTGATCGGATAAAATAAAATATTACTATAGTTGGCCGGTATAAAATACCTACATTTCTATATTTTGTCCCTGTTACTTTAAACATTTTAATTTTTAACAAAACAACGTAGTACTTTCTTTTCTTTTTTACCACGTTTTAACTTGGATCCAAAACTATCAATAACATCATCTGGATTTAATAATTCTATTGACCTATTTAGTAAAATCAATTCTTTCTCTTCATTATTTAGTAGTCTTGATACTCCTGGCGGATTCCAATGAAATTTGTGCTGATTTATAATATTACTTTTTAATCGTTCGTTATGAGTGTGTAAAATTGTTTCGATACCATTAGAAACGTTGTACTCATTTGGCGCAGGGCTCTGTTTATTGAAGGGTAGGAATCTCTGAACCCTTGTTAACGGCCCATGGCTGACTGCAGGGTAACATCTTGCTTTTTCTGGATTGTAGTAAGATGGTCCAGGCGTTTTAACCTTTGCATGAACCGCTATCCAGTTAAACCAAGGTCGAAATCTTGCTTCAGATGAATAGAATGGTGAACAATGTTGTAACTCTAGCTGTCTTTTTTTAATTCCTGATGGTTGCGCATGAATTGTCATGGATCTAAGAGCTTCCTTTTTTAAAGGTCTCATTCTCACCGTTTGGGATTTAAACTGCCATGTGGGATTTTTTGTTATTTTTATATCTTTATCCTCGCGTGAACCATTTTCAGATTCTTCAAGATAGTCGTGATCTTCTTCTTCATCATAAATGGTTTCTTCAAATCTTTTTGTGGACACAAGAAATGGAGCTTTTGAACATCGAATAAATTGGCAAGGTTTATATATGGGAAAATAGCTTGCTGGACTTAAATCAACTATTATTGGAGTTTTTAGTCTTGTGGCGTGAGATAAAAAAGGTGCTCTTTGTGGTAAGATTGCTTTACATAATTTAATTGGACGTTTAGGTTGATCAAAGTCACGTTGAAGATAATGGTCTGCTGGTCCAGGCCATTTATTTTTATTCAAAATAGAGCCAGGAAATCGTTCTGCCTTTGGTCCTAAATAACTTAATTGAGTCCCTTTAATATTTTCAGGGCTATAACTACTCGGTCCAGGCAAATTGTCTAATATATTTCTTCTTTGGACCATTTCTATAAAACGGAATTGCTTGGATGTTTTTCTTTTAAAAGATCTTACTTTTTCAGCACAAATTTCAGTAATATTTGGCTCATGCACTAACGAATAATGTGCCGGCCCAGGAAAGTCGTCTTTAGCCATAGGAACTTTACCTGTCCTGCGACTCCACTTACAGCCTCTATAAAACGCAGTGGATTCATTTATTGCCGTATTATAAAATGGAGGACATTCTTTCTCAGGTTTTATAAAAACACGTTTTTGGGAGCCATCTGGGGTGACCTCAAATCCTTTATCGTTTTTCGAAGGAGCTGACAGTCCACAACTTTGATTGGATTTTGGTGGTGGGCCTTTATATAATATACGTCTAACCTTTCCTTGACATATTACTTCCGGTGGTATTTTACTATCACTTTCGCATTCGCAAACATTTGGATCTTCGCATTCACATAAAATATCTTCGATATTAGAAAATTTATTAACAGCTTCATACGCAAATCGAGGAATATTGGACATAAAGGCAGAACAGTTGGGAATGAAGGACGCAGTATTGTTGTTATATATTGCATGAGTCCATATTGTATTGCCAGACTGTATTTTTCTTTCTTTTTTAGATAGAAATGGTGCTTTATTGCTTTTCACTAACACTGTACCAATGTTTTGATATGCGCCAGGATCTAAAAGTCTAAAATATGGAGGCGATGAGGCAAATCTTTGATTACGGTTGTAAGCCATGATTGTGATCAATTTATATAAGTATGTAGGTAAAATTTTAGGAATAACAAAATAAATTATAAAAAAAGTATTTTACGTAAATATTACAGTGACAGTCATGACTCGCATGGACGTTAAAGTCAACAAATTTATATCCGTCTCCTGTTTGACTATGGCCTGGCTTTTGTTTGGTTGTCAATCCTCCTAATCGCCAGATTTTATAGAGAGTACGAACCATGTAACAACTCTTCTCTACTTACAAATGTCTAAGAATAATACCCTCTCAGTTAACATATTTTCATTTTATTACATTTAACAATGGTATGTTTCTTTATATCCAACAAATTAATTAAAAATATTTTTAATTTAACTTCAAGACAGCGGCTTGCTTTTGAAAAGAAACTAAACACATATTTAAACGATTTATGTAGGACTAGACAATTATAAATTGTTAAACGTTAATATGTAATAACAAATTTATTATAAGTTCTATTTATTACAGTTATTATAAAACCTATTAGTTTTGGGTGAGACCGTCTAAACAGTTAATGTGATTAATTCTAAGATTAATGATTGTTCGACGGTACATTAATTAATTTTTATTGACTCCTAGAGCGTGTTATATAGGGTGTCTCAGCGCCGTTTTTAAACTTTTAATATTATTAAAAAAAAGCAAATTATATTTGTTATTTTATACATAATTGCAATAAATTAGTATTCACACGACAGTCCAGTTTTGCAGGATCGGAATTTTTACGGTACCCTGCTAAACTGGACGCTGTGTTCACATGGCTGTTTAGTTTTGCAGGATTCAGTAAAAAGCTGGTCCCGCAAAACTAGACTGCCGTATGAACACGGTTGCATCCTGTTTTTTACCATTCCTACGCCGGTTATCAGGTGAAATGGACGTGAATACTTTTCTAATTTTCTATTGGTATTATCGACGTCGGCAGCGAAATAGACGATTCTGTGTTCATCCTATTCTGACACAACGCTCGAATTTGGGAATTTTTCGGAATCTAAAAAGCGGGGCGAGGGCTGCCACCACTCCACTATCCCGCAAAAACAGTGTCCAGCAAAAAACCGCTCGCAGGAAGCCGTGTTAACACTGCTATTGAAATGTATGTGTGATTAAAAAATGTAAACGGGATCCCGCTTTTTACTGGACTACGGATCCAGTTTCTAGTGACAAAACCGAATGGCACAATTCGACCGGTTCGGTTTATGCAGGATCCCGAATGCTCGTGTGAACGCTAGCATATAAACACATTCGCCATCAAAACGGATCCTGGAGAAAACGGGATCCTGTACAAAACTGGACTGCCGTGTGAAAGGGCCGTAACTTTGGGGCTGTGTAATGCTTTCTGTTGTTTTTATTCGGGATTGCTTGATGACCAGTAACGGCAAATTTTGACGATTGACGTACCCTTTGAGGTGAAAGTGTGACACATTACCAAAATAAACATCGTCCATCCCATTTTCTTCTGAAATAATCTCAAACATCTTATGACAGGAAATTTTTCGATGGTTGTAAACTTCTGGTTTGATTTTTTGGAATATTTGCATCTTTACTGACTTAAGATTACATCCTATAGGGATCCCTATAGGATGTAATCTTAAGTCCAATCTTTATCCAAAATTCGTTGAAGACTTGAACGTTGGAGGCACAAAGAGGCAGCATGTTTTCTAACTGATCGTCGTGGATGCCGGTCGGCGGTCGATAGTTTCAATCGATGACGCAGGTCTATTTTACGTGCGAATTAAATGATTCACTGCGACATAGGAATGAGCGATTAAAAATCCACACTCGTCACCTACCGAACGCTACCACTTCACTTCCGTTAGTACCTAAGTTTAAAATCGGCGGAGAGACACTCTGTAACAATGAAGATAAATAGGGGAACCTTACCTGTGGCTGTTCGCAGATTTACAAACTATGGTTAAGTTTTCTTTTAATCTGTGATCCTTGTTTTGATCACAGATTACAATATAACTTGACTTGGCTTTGACTTTTGAATTTGATGTTTACATCTTACGACCTCGTACTTCGTAAATCCGCATCTTAACTCCAATTTAAAAACTACATTCATTTATAACTGTTGACTGTTCAGTGCTATTATTTCAACTGAGTTTATTTCAGGGTTCAGAAGACCACAAATATAATTCAAGTTTAATTACATTTAAACACACAAAAGATGAATCCTCAAGCCTTAGCCGTTGGCTACATCGTTCCAAAATAATTAAAGTTCCTTGATGACATTGCGATAAGTGCTTCAATTACTTCAATTATTAATGTTACTATAAAGAACGCTGCGTCGCCATTGTAATAATGAATAAATAATCAAGTCTATCTGCTGTTTTGTTTGACAAATCCCTAGTACAAATCATGTTATAACTGTGTACTTGAGTCAGATATGGGATTAACCCAATTCCTGCTTTGCGCGGCCCTGGGATGCATAGCATTAGCCTTATGCATAAATGGAGAGAAAGAGAATGCTAATAGTTGTAATAGTACAAATCAAGAATTTGTAGAATATCAGTTTACAACTGATGTTGTGCGAAGTGAGCACATAGTTAAATTTTCTGGTTATTTTTCTAAATTATCTAGAGAAAATTATATTACAGCTGCACTTAAGAATTCAGGAGTAAGTGTATATTGCATTGAACTTTAAAATTAATTTCAATTAAGACTACAGTTCCTCCAATGTTAATATTTTTGTAATATATGTAAATAACTGCTTTGCGCGCCCTGGGATTAATAGCATTAGCCTTATGCATAAATGGAAAGAAACAGAATGCAAATAGTTGTAGTAGTACAAATTCAGAATATGTAGACTATCAATTTATAGCTGATGTTGTGCGAAATGAGCACATAGTTTTATTTTCTGGTTATTTTTCTAAATTATGTAGAGAAAACTATATTAAAGTTGCTCTTAAGAATTCATGAGTACGTGTGTTTTTGCGTTGAACCTTGAAATTAATTTCAATTAAGACTACTGATACTCCAATGTTTATTTCTTTTTTTATTTGTGTAAATAACTACTTTATACATAAGTGACACACTCTTTAATAATTCCATGTATGTTTTGTTCATTTCAGATAAAAAATTGGACTATCTTGGAGAGAAAGAATGCAGCTACAGAATTCCCTAGTGACTTTGAAGTCATTGTACTTAATGAAGATCAAAATCTGGCTATAAAATCACTAGGTGATCACCCTGCCATACGACGAATCACAGCCCAACGACAAGTACAGCGCACTATAAAATACATCAAAGAGGTATTTACTTATATTAACAATCCAGTTTTTTTTGTATTTCAATTGAAAAATTAAAAAAAACATTCAATGTTTTGAATTAGTATTAACAGACTCACAAAAAACCTGACATATGTGTTACACAAATTGGTTACTTAAGTATACTTATGAACAGTGATATTAGTAGAAATGTGGGGAAAAATCCATTCCTTTAACTTCTCTTAAGAATTAAAGACTGGTATAACAGTCTTGCTGACTGGATGCTGTATGTGAGCAATATAGTTGAAAAAAAATCTCCTGATAACAGTGTAATAGTTAATATATTTTTTTAAATATATTATGGCCTGGTGACGAAGTAGTTAATAAAAAAAGCTTACTATATATATTATATGTGATATGGTTTCTGTAATTTCTTGACGTCTAAATAAAGTAATTGTTTTATTATAGGATGACTGTGGATCACCAGAATGTCTCTACTCTGGCTGGAGAAGTCAAAGTATCAAGGGGCAAGCTTTACACTCTCTTAGAAAGTTGCAAGAAGTGAGTACCTTGTTTATTAGGCACAGAAACTGCAATAAATCATGATGAATAATATGTCTATCATTCTATGTGAGTCACATTAGTAGAGTAGTGTATTAAGCATCATTCTATATAGAAATATTCAACAGCATTCCCTCTATATTGGGAATTAACACTTGCCTGTACACAGGCAAACAATGTGAATAAGCTGGCATCTCTTGGCTTGAATGACAAAAACAAAGATGATCACCTACTGGCCTATAAAGTTTACTTTATAGGAAAGTAGGGTAGATGTTTATATCAATATTATAAATATTATTCTTCCTCTTAGAATGATGGCTACTCATCCCGAAAGCTGTTAAGAACCGTACCCCGACAGATAACGTCAGTATTGAAGGCAGATGTGTTGTGGTCCCTTGGTGTAACAGGTAAGTTCTGGTTTCCTACTTGACTTCAATATAATTTTCTCATACTTATCAGTATTCCATGTTTTGTTATAATGTATAGTCAAAAACAGTTATGACTATGAAATTATGGAAACTAAAATTTTACGCCTGCCTTAATTTAATGCTTTATTCAACTAAATTAAGTAAGTTTAATAATTCAGTCATGTTCATTTGTTTTTGAGGTGATAAGATGAGGTGTTTCCTAATTTATGCTTGTACCTAGCAGATTTGCTCTTGAATGTACCACAAGAGACTTAATGTTAGACTCTGATTAAGACTACGTTCATACACAAATAACAATGTAAAATTAATTGTAGGTGAAGGCATCAAAGTTGCAGTATTCGATACCGGGCTGTCACGTAATCACCCACATTTTGGTCATATACGTGAACGTACCGATTGGACCGGGGAGAAAACGCTAGATGATGCCTTGGGGCATGGGACGTTTGTTGCTGGGGTCATCGCTTCAAGAGCAGACTGCCTTGGATTCGCGCCTGATGCTGAATTGCATATATTTCGCGTTTTTACTGATAACCAGGTTTTTTTTTTGTTAATTCCATGGGAATCGAACATGCTGAAAAACACAGCCACGACCTAAAATGGGGTAGATATTTCTGGGTACATAACATTGATCCTTAACAAGTAGGTGAGCAGCTAATTATATGCATTGCATACAAATACTATTTAGTTATTGTATTACCTGGAATCTAGCTTCAGAAAACCTCTAATAAGGTTTTCGCACTAACCACTTTAACAGAGGTGGCTAGAAGTTTACCTACATATCATAATTAAAAACTCTTCAAGAGCAAACAAATGCAAAGATGTTGTGTTCATTCTTTAGGAAATGATTGGGCCGGTAAATGAAACTCTTTAGACTTCTTGTACAAACTTGTTTAATTATCGTTTAATATGACCTTTCGCCAGTCAATCACACAGAGAAGTGATGGCGCACGTCGCCCCACCTTACAATTATTATAACGCGAAAATGCGCCTGATATTAATATTGCGCAATGTCGCAACATACTCCCGGCCGTTGAAACTCTTTCAACATTCTTCATCTAATCTTCTTGTACCGGCAACTTGCACAGCCGGACCAACGAACGTGTAATGCAGCCGCTGCTGGTTTTAATCTCTGCCACTCTGGCCACTCCATCTAAGCCATTTATCAGCCGCTGCACTCGACCCAACTTCCAGCAGAGAGGGGCAGTATTGTCCTCGGCTATCAGCACTATGTCCCCAATATTAAGATTGGCAGAGCTCTCTCTCCATTTAGTGCGCTGTTGCAATTCCACCACGTACCTCTTTTGCCAACGTTTCCAAAAGTGCTGTCTTAATTGCTCAATTCTCTGGTATCTTTGTAAGTGACTAAATTTAAGTTCACCAAGACCTTTAGATGGCAGTGAAGTTAATGGTCGTCCAATAAGAAAGTGTCCTGGGGAAAGGGTAAGAAGGTCATCGGGAGAAGATGACAAGGGACACAAGGGACGGCTGTTTAGGATTGCTTCTACTTGTGCAAATAAAGTTGATATTTCCTCAAAAGTAAGATGACAGTTTCCCATAACACGCCGTATATGGTGCTTAGCAGATTTTACCCCATTTTCCCAAATACCACCGAAATGAGGAGTATATGCCGGAATGAAATTAAATTTAATTGATTGTTGACTTGCAAAGTCAAATAGAGAATCTTTATTTTGTTTGATAAATGAACCTAATTCTCGCGCTGCAGCTACAAAATTGGTACCGTTGTCAGAAAATATTTCCGTTGGTCGTCCTCGACGAGCAATGAAACGACGAAGTGCCATTATATATGCTTCTTTAGTTAAGTCACTAACAGCTTCTAAATGTATACATTTGATACGCAAGCAAACAAATATACACAAATAACATTTAATTAAGCGGCTTCCTCGTCCTTTGCGATTCAAGATAAAAAATGGACCTGCGTAGTCAACTCCTACAGCTAATAAAGGGTAATCTGGGGCAATCCGCTGTTCTGGAAGATTTCCCATTTTAGGTTGAAGAGTTTGCCCACGCATACGCCTGCAAATAACGCATCTATTAACTACCCGTTGAGCAAGACGACGCCCGTTAACTGGCCAGACAACCTCTCTCACAGCTGCAAGTAGCAATAAAGGACCAGCATGCATATGCTTTAAATGCTCTCGCTCAAAATATAACTGAGTAAGGCGGTTGTTACTATGTAATATGATTGGATGCTTTCTTTCATAAGAGTAATAATTTGATGCATCTAAACGCCCGCCAACTCGTATTATATTTTCGTCAAGAAATGGAGATAAAATTTTGCTTTTGCTATTCAACTGTTTACCCTTGATTAATAAATCATATTCAATTGGAAATGATTGCCTTTGAGCACACTCATATAACTTGTTCATGGCGTTAGTCAATTCGCTACTTGATAGTGCACCTAGACGTTTATTAGTTTTATTTTTTATATTAAATATGAATCGAAGCACATATGAAACTGTTCTTTGTAACCGAGTCAGTGAGGAGTACCTATTAAAATCAATAAATGATTCATTTACTACAGCCGAATTAACCTTAATTTCAGGTAAACTATTTAAATCAAAAGATTTTAAAACAGGCCATCTAGCCTCGTCTTCATGCAAAAAACTAGGGCCTAACCACCACAAGTTCATATTCAAAATATTCTTAGCTTGAATTCCCCTTGATATAAGATCAGCAGGATTAAATTCCGATGGCACGTAAGTACCATGCTGAAGAAGAAGTTAATTCTTTTATTTCACTAATGCGGTTGGCTACAAATGTTTTCAATCTACCTATATCCCCTTTTATCCAGCATAACACAACACTGGAATTGCACCAATGTACTATCCGTGTAGGTGTAAACCTAATTGACTCTAATACCGATTTTGTGAGTTTCCCGGCAAGTTGCGCCGCACATAATTCTAGCCTTGGGATAGTAGTAGGCTTTAGAGGAGCTACCTTTGATTTACTGCATAATAATCGAACAGTGACAAGATTGTTGCTGCTATTTGTTCTCACATAAATACTTGCACCATAAGCAATTTGCGATGCGTCACTAAAAGAATGTAATTCTATGATCTGAGGTGAATTCCCCAATACTAATCTCGGAATATTCAATTGTTTTAAATACTTTAAATTATCTACAAAATTTATCCATTCATCTTTTATCTTCTGACTAACTTCTTTTGTTGCCATAGACGTTGCAACATTATCTTAGGAATAATAATAACTGGACTTAATACTCCTAACGGGTCAAATATTTTAACAGCATTTGACATAATAAATCGTTTTGTGATTGGTGGTCCAGTTATATATATACTTTCTTTTACTGGTATATGAAAAGTGTCAGTAGAAGGAGTCCAACCGAAACCCAAAGTACTGGAGGATTCACTCAATATTAAATTATCTTGTTTGTTTATTTCAAACTTTGTAAAAATTGACGGAAAATTAGTTTTATATTTTCGTAAATTAAAACATCCTGACTTTAAAGCACATGAGCCTTTTGTATATAAATCAATGTTTCTGGATCATCAGCTCCAGTCAACAAATCATCTACAAGAAAATCTCTTTGGATGATGACCTTTATGAGTTCATCGTCTTGCTCTTGACCTATATGCCATAAGCATCGTGTACTAAGGTAGCTTGCACATGCTGTTCCATATGTCAGGGTATTTAAAGCTAATGTTTGTATAGGCTGATATTCATTCGGCCTCCAAAGTATCAGCTGAAAATTTTTGTCACCTTCTTTAACATTTACTTGCCTATACATTTTTTCTATATCAGCCATTGATATACAAAAAACCCAAGATGCACAGTCTCGAATAAAAGTAACGCTCGAAAGTGTCCCGAAACACCATTTCTGTCCCTTTCTATAACAGTATCTCTATAACAGTATATGTTACAAGCATATATTATTGCAAAATCAACCTTACGTGAATTGCTTAAAGTTGTTATTACAACGCAGTGTATACGTACTTAAAGCAATAAAATTTTACGACCGACCGTGGTCGGTAGGACAAGGTATTGAGTGGAGTCGAACATGACTTTTTTATTTACAACTATTTAACATAATAATAAATTTATCCGACTTTTCGGGTGCTTTACAGCGTGCGTGGTCACGGTTACTAAAGACAAAAGGTGTTGGATGTTAAATAGTTGGAAATTTATAATAATACATAACTTTAATCCGGTTAAAAAGTTTTTTCTTTAAATTAAAAAAAAAATGTTAAATTGGCTACCTCTTGACCTACACTTTATATAGCGTAAATATATTTGTCAAAAACTACACACAAAAAAGTTCAAAAGTACATAAATTTATTTATAAATAAATAACATCGACTCCTTATTAGACGCGAGACTATTTGAAATTAGCGCACAATTTAGAATGTTGCACTCATTTTTTGAGGATGTTTTTTAGACGTTGATTGTGCATCTTGGGTTTTTTATATATCAATGATATCAGCCGTAAGTAAGTATTTATGTTGCCTTGCTCGTACTAAAATAGAAAAAAGACTATAGCATACAAGATGCTCGGTCCTACCTTTAATAGATCATTTGACGAGTAACCAGTTGTAGTGGCTGCTGAACCGTCAAACACTACGCGCAACTTAGTAGACTCACTATCTGATCTGATCACTGCATGATGGCATAAATAATAATGTGGACCTTCATCAAATATCTTACCCTGACATAAAACTGACAGATGCCCTAATTCTTTATATTCATCAATGAATTTGGAAAAGCCTATCTTTAATTGAGAATCACGCCTAAATCTTTTTTCTAAATTAAAAAATCGTTTTCTAGCTCAACCATAACTATTTCCTAAACAAGTAATAGCCCTTTTAAAAGGTAATTTTACATTGAACCTACCATCACTATCTCTAGTCGTGTTTTCTATAAAATGCTGTTCACTTTCCTTATCATCGTAACTTTTCCTACATACTGAGTTATAGGGAAAGTCCTCTATCTCCCAAAACTTTATCAACAATTTATATTATATTACATATTATTTTGAGATGGTACTAAGCATTGATTGCACTGTATGGCTCTGCTAGACCTTGCTGAATAAATAGGACCACATATTAACCAACCTAAATGGGAATTTCTTAACTGTGGACCACAGTTGCCTAGCGAATATTGCCCATCGCTTATTATATCCCAGAATATGTCTGCACCTATCAAGACGTCTACTGGAGCAGGTTGGTCAAACCTTGGATCAGCCAACTGCATGTTCCTAGGCAACTTAAATGTTATTTCTACTGGGCCTTTAGGTAATTGCCCTGTTAATTCTTTTAAAACATAGCAAGACAACATTGAACTGTAATTGCTGTTTAATGAATTTATTTGAATGTTACAAGTTTCAGTTACACTACTTGAACAGTTGCCAATGCCGATGACCTTTAGAGTGTCAACTTGATTAGGCTTTAATGACAATCTGTTCTGCAAAGATTTCGTTATAAAAGAAGCTTGACTTCCACAATCTAGAAGCAAGCGAACCTTGATCTTTTGCTGACCAAGTGGATCCGACACCTCAATAAAACAGTAGACAACAGTACGTGACATGTGTCTTCCTTAGCATAATAATTTACAAAAATATTTCTTTGATCTTTGTCTCTAGAAGGAGAACTTGATGTAGATGGGTGCATGAGCAATGCAGCATACTGTTGTGCTTTTCCGTACATCCAGCCACACGACAAGGTCCCATACGACAATCATTTACGGAATGACCTTGCCTTAGACAAATCTGACATAGTTTATACATATTTCACTACGTCTTGCATTCGCTCATCTAAACCTTTGTCCTTAAAAGTAGGACAATCATATATTTTATGATTCTTATCACAAATTATACATAAAAAATTTGCATTTAATTGTTTATTTTTATAACTAAAAAATGTTTTTATTTGATTTCCTTGTCAGGGACAAGGAAATCACACAAGGTCCTTGTTTTAGAAATTGATTACTAGTGTTATAATTATTATTATAGTTAGAACGCACTTGAACATAAGGTTTAGCAACATTGATATCTGACTTGTTTTTTCAATTTAAAGATTCTAATATATCGGCACGATCTATTAAAAATTTATAAAATTGATCCAGATTGGGTACATCACCATCTAAGCTACTGCGAACCTCTTCCCATTTCAATAAAGTGTTGTTATCCAATTTTGAAGATAACATAAACACTATTAATGTATCCCATGTATGCGTAGGTTGCCCTAAACTTGCCAAGGCACGCAAATCCTTTGTTACTTGATCTACCAGAAATCGCAAAGCACGCTCTGATTCTCGAGAAAGCTGCTTTATATTAAATATTGAATTTAAGTGATGATTAATAAGAATACGTTTATTATTATAGCGGCTACACAATAAATTCCATGCGCTGACATAATTGTTAGCAGACACCTCGAAGTTAGAAATAACCCTAGCCCCGTCACCTTGTAAATAAGAAATTAAGTAATGAAATTTATTAATTGGTGGTATACGGTCATTGTTGTGAATTAAATTCTCAAATGTGTCTTTAAATTCTAGCCAACGGAAATATGCACCGTCAAATTTATTAATTTGTATCTGTGGCAATTTTAATCCCAGGTCAGTACAGGAATTAGATTCATCAACGCAACATGAAACGTTATGCATTGAATTTCGCTTATGTTCACACTCAAATACGTTTGAAAACCTTTCAACTAAAGTTTTGGCGGTTGCAATGCTTATTATAATATCCTGTTCGATATTATCACGCTCATCAATTTCGGTTGAAATGTTTTCAGGACTTAAAACTTCTATTTCACCTTGCAAATCGTCAACCCTAACCGACAAAGGTTCAAATTTAGCCAATTTTAATTTTAACTCGGTAAACTCTATATTATATTATATATATTCAATTCCAGCCTATCATTAATACCAGTTAAATAATTTTTAAATTTTGTTATCTGTCCCTTAGCAGACGACCTCTTTATAATTAATTCTTTTAATCTTAACTTTGCTTCTATAGACATGATAAACTAGTATCAAAACAATAACAAATACTTAAAATATTTAAATTAAACAAAATAGGCTCACTCTCCTCATTCGGTGGTATCTGTCACGCAATGCTTTAGTTGCTTACTCACGGCTCCCGGCCGGTGCAACGAAACTGCCGCGTCGACGCGACAAAAAAAAAATCTGAAAAAAATCGGCAAATGCGCTTGAATCTAACTACCTAAACACGGAATTAGCTAGAGAGCAATTAGATACCTAATTAGTGTTCACGAAGTCTAAGGCGAAATACTACTAAAAATATACATATATAATATATATATATATATATATATATATATATGCGAAAATATAAAAAATAATATTGTATATCTCCGTGTCTTTGGTATCTAATTAAATGTTATATAACGAAATCAAAAGATGAAAACAACAATAAAAATTACACCAATTTTTTCCTTAATGTAGGTCGTAGATGTAGGCACCTACGTGCTATGAAAAATTAAATTTTTAACCAATTACTTGATCTCACTACTTTAAAAAAGGCTTATCAATAAAATACTTATTTGCACAATTAATTGAATTAAGGACACAGTATGGAAAACAAAAAGAAAAGGACAAGGAACACTTAACTTTTGGTTAAATCTCTCGATGTGTTACTTTAGCTGTACTACTGCTCGATTGATTATTTCTTGATTAATCTTCTATTTCTTCTTTGATCCCCTCATGGGCCACCATTCTTTAGGGAATGACTGGGCCGGTAAATGAAACTCTTTAGACTTCTTGTACAAACTTGTTTAATTATCGTTTAATATGACCTTTCGCCAGTCAAGCACACAGAGAAGTGATGGCGCACGTCGCCCCACCTTACAATTATTATAACGCGAAAATGCGCCTGATATTAATATTGCGCAATGTCGCAACATGCTGCTTAAAGTACGTTTTTGAAACAATTAAATTTTCTGTGAAGTATTTAAACAAGCTCCATAAAAAAAATAGAAAAAACATGTTTTTTCGTAAAATTTGAACTATGGAAAATATATTTCTGAAACGCGGTATCGAAGTTTTTACGATTGTTAGATATATATTAACCGAAGGCTTAATACAGAGTAGGGTCCGATATTACACAGTAAGCGGAAATCGTCAAGATTCCGTTATTAGACGATTTGATTTCCTCGATGATTAAAAGGAGGACCCGTAAAGTGTGTCCTCTGAACCTAACTGTGTAGCAGCTTCGACCCGTCCTTTTATTAAAGTTTACGTTTTTATATTGTAATTGTTGTTAATAAAGTCGAAATAAATCATTTTTATAAGAGAATAGAAAATAAAATTGTTTTTAAATAACCTTAAAAAAAATGCTTAAAACTCAATAACTTATAAAAAAAATTAAATTTTCTGTGAAGTATTTAAACAAGCTCCATAAAAAAAATAGAAAAAACATGTTTTTTCGTAAAATTTGAACTATGGAAAATATATTTCTGAAACGCGGTAACGAAGTTTTTACGATTGTTAGATATATATTAACCGAAGGCTTAATACAGAGTAGGGTCCGATATTACACAGTAAGCGGAAATCGTCAAGATTCCGTTATTAGACGATTTGATTTCCTCGATGATTAAAAGGAGGACCCGTAAAGTGTGTCCTCTGAACCTAACTGTGTAGCAGCTTCGACCCGTCCTTTTATTAAAGTTAACGTTTTTATATTGTAATTGTTGTTAATAAAGTCGAAATAAATCATTTTTATAAGAGAATAGAAAATAAAATTGTTTTTAAATAACCTTAAAAAAAATGCTTAAAACTCAATAACTTATAAAAAAAATTAAATTTTCTGTGAAGTATTTAAACAAGCTCCATAAAAAAAATAGAAAAAACATGTTTTTTCGTAAAATTTGAACTATGGAAAATATATTTCTGAAACGCGATAACGAAGTTTTTACGATTGTTAGATATATATTAACCGAAGGCTTAATACAGAGTAGGGTCCGATATTACACAGTAAGCGGAAATCGTCAAGATTCCGTTATTAGACGATTTGATTTCCTCGATGATTAAAAGGAGGACCCGTAAAGTGTGTCCTCTGAACCTAACTGTGTAGCAGCTTCGACCCGTCCTTTTATTAAAGTTTACGTTTTTATATTGTAATTGTTGTTAATAAAGTCGAAATAAATCATTTTTATAAGAGAATAGAAAATAAAATTGTTTTTAAATAACCTTAAAAAAAATGCTTAAAACTCAATAACTTATAAAAAAAATTAAATTTTCTGTGAAGTATTTAAACAAGCTCCATAAAAAAAATAGAAAAAACATGTTTTTTCGTAAAATTTGAACTATGGAAAATATATTTCTGAAACGCGATAACGAAGTTTTTACGATTGTTAGATATATATTAACCGAAGGCTTAATACAGAGTAGGGTCCGATATTACACAGTAAGCGGAAATCGTCAAGATTCCGTTATTAGACGATTTGATTTCCTCGATGATTAAAAGGAGGACCCGTAAAGTGTGTCCTCTGAACCTAACTGTGTAGCAGCTTCGACCCGTCCTTTTATTAAAGTTTACGTTTTTATATTGTAATTGTAATTTTATGATGGGTTTTTCTTTTGGGCATAAAAATTCAACATGTAATCGATATATATTAATGTTAGTATATTATATAAATATTGATTTTGGTCTTTTTGTGTATACCTTCAAATAAAATTTCTTTAACCGTTAATTTATTATATTATTTACACAACTTGATCTGGCGATTGCGTTCCAGCATAGGACTGCTACATAACGTTCATAGATACCTTTTTGATATTCTCATTAGGGTCCTTTGAAATGATGCCGTATTAATGCCATCTATTGACGCAAAGCGATTGAAATATTCACGGGTTTTTTGTAAACCGAATGATTGAGGGGACTTATTTATTAGTAAGACTTATCTGGGGTTTAATTAATTGACAACAGTTCTCATTAACCGCTATTTATATTATTATTTACACAACTTGATGACGCGATTGCGTTCCAGCGTACGTCTGCTACGTCTCGTGCATAGATATCTTTTTGATATTCTCATGTCTCATTCGGGTCCTTTGAAATGTTGCCGTATAAACGCCATCTATTGGCGTAAAGCGATTTGAAATATTCGCGTGCTTCTTACAAAGTCGGATTTCATTGAGTTCCCTTATTTATTAGTAAGACTTATCTGGGATTTAATTAATTGCCAACAGGTCTCTTTAACCGCTATTAATTTTCTTAGTTACACAACTTGATGAGGCGATTTTGTTCCAGCGTACGATTGCTACGTCACGTTCATAGATACCTTTTTGATATTCTCATGTCTCATTAGGGTCCTTTGAAATGTTGCCGTATAAATGCCATCTATTGACGTAAAGCGATTTGAAATATTTTGATTGAGTCCCCTTATTTATTAGTAGGTATGCCTTATAAAAAAAAGTTTAATTTAGGTGCAAACTACTAAAAAAAAATAAAAAAACACTCTGAATGATTCAAATCCACAACTAAGTCGTGTATTTGAATCACTGAAAATATATTTCTGAAACGCGCTTACGTTGTTTTTCCGACTGTTAAGTATATATCAACCGAACGATGAATACAAAATAGGGTCCGATTCTACACAGTAAACGGTAATCGTCAAGATTCCGTAATTTGACGATTTGAGTTTATCACTGACTATCGGTTGGTCCATAATTGGGCCCTCCAAACCTGACTGTGTAGACGCTTTGACCCGCTTTTTGGTTCAGTTTACTTTTTAATTTTATTTTGTCATAACAAATCAACAAAGAAAAAACACTTTAAACTGTGAAACTAGTGAGTCTCAAAAAAACTAGTGTAAAATATACTAGTTTATTTGAGACTTTAATCTACTTCCAAAAGAATAATAAAAGAAAAATTGTAAAATCATTAATTTAAATCATAGTCAAAATAGTTTGAGCACCAAAAAATCAGTAATACAGGTAGAGAATTATGATAACATACCGTTGAATAAATGTTTAATTTGTTAAATTTCCATCGGTTATTAAATATCACAAATTTTTAATAATACAATTATTTTAGGTGTCCTATACATCATGGTTCCTCGATGCATTTAATTATGCAATTATGAAAAAAATTGACATCCTTAATCTAAGTATAGGTGGACCAGATTTTATGGATCACCCATTTGTTGATAAAGTATGGGAATTGACTGCAAATAAGGTGAGCTAATAAATCTAGAAGTTCCATTGTATGACGTATAACATTTTAGTATAACAAATATTAGGTCCTTACATATGAAATTGGCGTTTTGTCGTACTGGTCACTTTGATTTCAAATATCTCTTTGTGTAGGACTTCCAAATTCAATTTTTTACAGCTATTAACTCGTGCATTTGTTTTTTAAAACCATGATTAATTTCGTTTTCTGGTTTGATTTTTTTTCTTTGCTTCACTCTATTTATAAAATTGAAAACAACATGACAATGGAAATATCGTGTTATTTACGAGTACGAGTTTCAACGTGGCACCAGTGCTGCAGAAATGGTTCGAAGGATTAATGATGTGTCGCAAAAGACAGCACAGTGCGTATTTGGTTCCAACGTTATAGTTTTCATACAAAACGCCAATTTCATATGTAAGGACCTAATATTTTATTAGAAAGCAAAATCATTTATAAACATTTAGGTTTTGTGACGTTTAAATCAACGCTGTTTTTTGTAATAAATCTAATTCTTTTGTAAAGATACAACTGTGAATAGAACTTACAAATAAAATATTATTAATTGATAATCAATAACAATAAATCCTAACACACAAAAACAGAGGAATCAGATTAATGTATGTTACTTTATGATAAATTGATTTAATTTGTTATATATATTTAAATTATTGGAATTAATATTGCTACACAATACATGCAACTCACCGGGGTCACGGGAGGTCACTGGCTCCTGAAATACAGTTCTCACTACTTCAGGAGCCTGCTATGTAACGTGTTTGTGGCAACAAACAAAATAATTATTATTAAATAAACTTATCGTTGATCGCTGTCCATAAACTTACAACTTAGTGAGGTTGCCGGCATTCAATGTTACGCTCTTTAAATAACTCTTCTCACATCCGAAATACTTTATGAATTTCTACTGACAGCAGGTGGTTGTTGGTGGTGGCCGGTGGTAGCAGAAAGTGCCTTAAATTGCGCTTTGATGTGTCGAAGTTATAATGAATTCAAACTGTTAAAACAGGTGATTATGGTATCAGCGATTGGTAATGATGGACCCTTGTATGGTACATTGAATAATCCAGCTGATCAAATGGATGTTATCGGCGTGGGTGGCATCGGGTTCGATGACCGCATAGCAAAGTTCTCCTCGAGAGGGATGACTACGTGGGAGTTGCCACATGTAAGTATTTTTAATATTCAAAGCCGATTTAAACATTTACCTTCACATGTATGGTTGCAATTTACATTACATACATTTTTATATGTATAATTAATCTCTTTGTACCGCCCATTTTTCAAGTAGGTACCGAGAAGGTATCAGGCATTTGGATATCGGAGCTGTGTTGAACCTGTGTTCCTGTGTAGGACTTTGTAAAACACCTTTTTTCAATAAAAAACACTTGAATACAGCTTTTACAGCGTTTATATACCAGGAAACAAAATTTTTAAGTGAATTCTCACTAAGAAATATTAATATTTAATATAAATAATAAAATAAAATATTTAATATAAATAAAATGAATAAGTATAGGATCTTTTTCTTTTACCTATCTAATATTTTATATATTCTATATATTTATTTATATTTTACTTATATTCTTTTACTTTTTATTTATATTCTCGTGTCACAATGTTCGTTCCCATACTCCTTCTTATGAAATTTTTTATGCATATTCAGTAAGTCTGAGAATCGACTACTATCTATCGTTAACATCCTTAAATGTTCAGGTCCACCCCTAAATTTTTATTCATATATTTTAGATGATTTTTTATGTTTTTATTTTTTTAATGATACATACAACCCTTAATTGTAACCCCTCTACGATCAACCTTTTATTATTACCTATAGGAGATATATTTTTTTAATTGAACCTAAAAAAATGTTTCCTAGAAATAATAAACATGGCAAAACGACGTTTGCCGGGTCAGTTATTATAACCATAAGTTGTTAACTTTTACTCACTCACTCACTTTGCTCTGCGAAAATGTATTAGCTACCGAAATGAGAAACTTCCAGCAATCCCTGTACTGTTCCACTTCCCGTTGACTTCACAATTCCTTTCAGTTGTAGAAGGTCCGCCTCTACTATGTCGATCCAGCAGTATCTTCGACCCTGCCCGATCTTAACTCAAGCGTTCAAGGTGGCCCAGTCAACGTAGTACATGCGTCTTGTATTTGCCTATATTGGCCACCAATTCTTCTATTTTGGCATTCTTTTGAATTGTCCATGACCCGTCGTTGACGGCCGACAATGATTGATTGTACCCAAATATCCAATACCAACACTTACTTTTTTATATCGGTTGCAACAGTTTCGCATTTTTCATTCTCATGATATTAATTATTTAATATATATATGTATTGTCAGGGTTACGGCCGCGTTAAACCCGACATAGTGACGTATGGGAGTGGAGTCCGTGGCTCTAGCGTGAATGGAGGCTGCCGGTCTCTTAGTGGTAAGTCCAAAAAAAAACTATAGACTACAAATATGCGAATTGTTTTAATAATAACTCGATGATCTGTTATTTTGTTTATTAACACTACACATACAGATAAAATATTACACTACAAATACAAAACTTGTATGACGTACGTATGTGTATTAATTAATTACAAAAACTGAAAAAAATATAAATAACTTTGTTTTGTTAGTATTTTCTTGAACCATATTAAGAATTTTAAATTATACTATATTTTAATTAAATAAAATAATATAATAAAATTAATTAAAATAGAAGTAATTAGTAATTAGTAGTAAGTAGTCTGTTTTATTAGAAGGGAATTAATACTCTGTTGAAAGTGTTAGAATAATTAGTTAATTTGGCTTATGCGAATGAAAATTCCTGTCTTGCGAAGTTATACAATTAATGAAAGCGTAATATTTTATGTATAGGTACATAATTTATTTAGGTGCCAGTGTTTAGTTTATAAAATTGCCAAAATATTGATTGTTGCTATGTGTAAACAATAACGAATAACTTATACATAGGAATTATTTATTTTATTTTCCATACGAAATAAATATATGTATAAAAATTCTAATTTTAATTTGAAGCAATAATAAATAAACTACAATCATAAAAGTATAAAACAGCTATTCAAAAATTAAAGACAAAAGGAAAATGTAATTCAAAGTGTGAGAGGTGCAATATTTTAGCTCCTTAATCAGAGGCCCAACAGAGCAGAGCACACAACGCATTTTTCTGAAAGGAGGGAAATATAGGATGACTGGATGCCTCGGGTATCCAGAGGGTACATGACTGTAATTCCACCAGAATTTCTTTTATATATACAGTTTAAATTCTATGTAACGTCAAACTTTCTAAAAATACACGCCTTTGGTGGTAAGAAAATGCCTCCACGCTATACACAGTTTACACTGTAATAAACAGGATTTTTTTACGGAAATAACAGGTACATCAGTAGCATCGCCAGTTGTAGCCGGTGCAATAGCCTTATTAGCTAGTGGTGTGCCGAGACAGAACCTAACGCCAGCTTCTGTCAAACAAGCCTTGTGCATAACCGCTCGGAGACTGGTAGGGCCTAACATGTTCGAGCAAGGACACGGGAAATTGGACCTTATTAGCGCCTATCAGGTAATGTGGGAGCTGAAAATTGTCCGTGTCTTAATCGGCCCGAAATAAACAAAGATAATAGGATTTTACGCGGTTAAAATGTTTATGACAAAATAAACAGATTTCATCTGTCTTTCATATATATTATGGCTGGACCGATTTTGCTTATCTTGAAATATTTGTAAAAGTTCAGAGAAGGCTTAAACGGGAAATATAAATAGTAAAGAAAAATACAAATAAGATATAATAAATAAGGTCATTCAATTTTATCAGAAATTTGTATTTCATATCTTAACTCTTAAGTAGGTATGTAGTTCGAACTCTTTGGTCTTTTTTAAAAATGTGTATTTAGCTTTGACATAAATATATGTAGGTAATACGAAGATCTCTGGTTCATCTAGTTATTAATATTCTGACATTTCGGCGTCACTTGTTTTCAATTATTGTATGAGAGTTAGATAAGCACAAGACAGCCGAATCTCTCTTTCACTGACAAAAAGTATAAATGAAATTTTAATCATAATGGATACTAATCAATCTGGAACTGTTTCGGAAAAATACCTTTTGTATGGCAATTAAGGTTTACATTAAATTACCAATAGAATTAAAAGATCTTCCTACTAGAGTCTTTGAAAAGCAACTTAGTGTATTACTTTTGGAAAAAATGTATTATTCAATAAATGATTATTTGCATGAGACACTTGAATTGATATAAATTTAATAAAATATTATATGTACGATACAGATAATATAAGAATTGACTAATAATGTAAAATTCCTTAAGACAAATTTGCGCGCCATTGTGTGTGGCAGAATATGCGAACGATTTACGATTGTACTACCTTAACATTTTTTAACCATATTCTTGCAATAAATAAATTATTATTATAATAGAAGCGAATGCGAAATACCATCCGTATCATCTCGACGTCCATCGTTCCACAACTGAGCGTTTTAAGACATAGTCCATTGAAATGTTACATTTTTTAGGCCTAACCTTGCGTTTTTTAGAGGACGCAATTTTATTTTTTTGATGTGTAGGGGGGGTCAGTGTAAAGCTAAAACCAAGTTTGTGGGGTCGCCACCCTTGTCCCACGGCCGCCATCTTGGAAAAAGGGGTCCAAAAACCACGTTTTTGGCTATATCTCCTAAACTATCCATCCTACATTTAACTTGTAAAGACACATTTTGTAGCAAATCGCTGTGCCTACAATTATGTTTATGTAACTTTTTATCATAAATCCAAAATTTAAAAAGTTATATAAAAAGTAAGTAAAAAAAGTGAAAATATTTTCTATTTCTAAAGTTGACTAGGTGCGTCAATGCTCATGACAAGCCGATCAAAACAGCAGTTTTACCTTACTTTTAAGATCTCTCGTTTATTTTAAACAAATTTTCCAAATATATTTTTTTTTTATTCCTACAATTTTACTTATTGGTATTCCTAGTAGGCCTATTCCACAGACAACTTGCTGATATGGTAATCTTCGACATAATTATATTATCAATCAGTTATTAGAATGGTAGCTAGCTATCACTTTTTTATTTATAACTTTTTGAATTTTGGATTTATGATAAAAAGTTACATGAACATAATCGTAGACACAGCGATTTGCTACAAAATGTGTCTTTGCAAGTTTTATGTACGATGGATAGTTCAGGAGATATAGCCAAAAACATGGTTTTTGGACCCCTTTATCCAAGATGGCGGCCGGGGGACAAGCACGCCAACCCCACAAACTTGGAGTTAAGCTTGTATTGACCCCCCCTACATGTTCCATAAATAAAATTGCGTCCTCTAAAAAACGCAACCCCAAATGTAACTTTTCAATGGACTAACAGTTTTTCTATCACTATGTGGAACCAGCTGCCCACTGAAGTATTTCCGAATCGATTCGGCTTAGGGTCCTTCAAGAAAAGATCGTACCAATTCTTAAAAGGCTGTCAACGCACATGCGAGCCGTCTGGTAATCAGGAGTATTATGTCCGTTTACCCTAGTTTATAAAAAAGAAGCACTGACAAAAAAGGAGTCAGTTTAAAACAGTCTAAGCTAAATCAATATCGGTCCAGTAGTTAGATGTATATATGTATCATATTTATAAATCAGTGAAAGGTTTTTAATTACTTAATTTATTAGTTATTTAATTTATATTATGAATAATTAAAATTTAAGTTTCTACGTGAATACGAGCCTCAAGCTAGTCTCAGTCCGCCATACATTGATCTAACGGAATGCACATACATGTGGCCGTATTGCACCCAGCCCTTGTACTACAGTGCTCAGCCAACGATTGTCAATGTCACTATTATAAATGGCCTTGGAGTAGCTGGAGAGGTGGTAAGGTTAAATTTATTCTTATTAAAGGAATTGGCTAGGGAGCGTTCAAGTATTACGTCACGCAATTTTTGGAGATTATTGACCCCCCCACCCCACGTAACCGCCGTAACGTTTTTCTGTACCCAAGTAGGTATTGTAAAATGTTTCGTGACCACCTAGTGACTTTATATACTTTATACCTAAAAGTTACCATGTGGTGTAAAAGTACTGGAAAGTCGAAATAATATTAACAATAACGTGTAATTCAATCCCTGCCCCGCATCGTAAAACGTTATTTTACAAAAAGACCCCCCTCCCCAAAATTCGTTACGTAATACTTGAACACTCCCTAAGTCAATAAAGTTTGAAGTATTTTTATGATAAACTAGCAGATAGATAGTCCTTTACACCAACTGAAAGACATTTTTGGATTCAATAATGTTTATCAAAGCAAAAATAAAACCATCTAAATTTACTAAACAATTCCTTTTACCTACTTTTCACTTGTAATGTAAATAAGTAATTATATTATGCACGTAAATAAATCATTCTATAACATTTCCTGTTTTCAATATAGACGAGAACTGGCAATAATCTCCGATACTCTTTTGCATTAAAGTTTAATTTTACAAAATGTTAGGAAGCATTGGCTAAATTAATAAATAATTAGTATTTGTTTCGTGCTCATTTGTATTTTCATAGGCAAGTAGGTGGTTAGACTTCTGTGCCTGTAGTAGTCTTCACGATGTTGTACCGAGTGAGTGTTAAAAGCACGTCGACATGTCCGTTGGTGCACGACGGGGTTCGTTACTAGGTCAACACTGCTTTTGAAGAAAATACGAATATGTGTCGTTGTAGATTTTATATTACAAGCTAAGTCGGGATTTGAAGTTGGAACTACCTCAACGTTGGATCGCTTATCCAATATAAATCCAATATAAACCAGGTAGTTTAAACCCTTTAAATGTATATCACTATTCTAACTTCTAATCCCGGCTAAACAATATTAGTTTCGATATGAAAAGAATCACCTACGTGGCTAAAACCCATCAATACATTTATTGTTTTCAGAAACATGTAAAGTGGCACCCACATTTGCCGAACGGTCTAATATTGTCGGTGGCGGTGGATTACATTGATATCATTTGGCCTTACTCCGGTTGGCTGGCGTTAAGGTTCACTGTCTTGGAAAGTGGGGCTGATTTTGATGGAATTGTTGAAGTAAGCTCTTACTAGCTCCACCCAGTAATTCCTGAGATTAGCGATGTCAAGCTGTCAGCTTTATAATTGTACCTTATTTATAAAATAAGTGAAAAGAAAATAGTTTTAAAATTAAAATATTAATTTTGCCATAATATTCATTGTATTTAATTAATTTTGTCCACTTCTTGTTATATCACTCGACTTTGGCTTGACATTGTTTATGGTACACCCTGTATGTTATAAATAATAATAGCTTAATAAAACGTTATTGTTATACGAATTGTGCAATGAGTAAATAAATTTCAGGGACACGTGAACATTACAATTGAAAGTTTCGACGAGTCGTTTCGGCAAAAGACCAGGAATACAACTCTGATGCTACCAGTACGGTAAGTACATTCAATTAATTATACAGTAAATAAAACATGTAACAGTTATTATAAAATTTATGAAGCAACAAATATTTCGTAAATAAAATAAACCTTTTTCAATTGCTCGTCTACTATGTCGAAATTTAAGTGGTTTTTGACATACAGGGGTCATACGTGGGTTTTTAATATAAATTGTCTCTGTACTGAGACATTAAACGTTACGATCTAGCCTAACTTAATACTAAGTAATTTAAGTTTAACCTATTTCACTTGAGAAAGCGTCCAATAAAACTACTTACAGTCTCTATTAAGGAGTCTGTTCTTGTGTTTTATTTTTTTACCATTGTTTAGTGTTAAGTAACACTAACGGCCATGTGCGGGCCACTAGCGAACTGTGGAATCGACTCCCGGTGGGGATCGTCCCACCACCACACGGGGAAATACGAGCTTCAATTGTTTTAATAAAGAGTATACTCCTCCCTCAAAGGCCGGAAAAGTACCCACTAAATAGGTGTCCATGTGCGGCGATGAATGCCCTTTTTGGGCTCTTTTACCCAATTTTAATTTTGTAGTCTTAGTCTCCTTTTTGAATCTTACTCATTGAGCCTAGACCCCAGCCCATAAAAACTTATATAAACATTTTTCAGTGGGCGTGTTATCCCGGTACCGGTAAGATCGCGTCGTCTCCTCTGGGACCAATTCCATAGCCTCCGATATCCGGGCGGCTATTTCCCAAGAGACGATTTAAGGGCAAAACACGACCCGCTCGATTGGCACGCCGATCATATACACACAAACTTTAGAGATATGTATCGAAGACTCCGGGAGCATGGATATTATGTTGAAGTTATGGGTGAGTTAAAAGTACTGGAGTTTTAATTCCTTGAACACTGAGATTTTTATAGATAAAATTGGACAATATAAAAGAAAATAGAAAATAATTGTTTTATTTAATACTTTTACAGTTTTTATTCTGGAAAAGCGAACAGTCTCTATGGTTCAGCAAAAAGTTTCATATATTCGTATTCGTATGTAGCGACTAAAAAGTTAGGCTTCGTACAAAAACCATATTAAAGCGAAACAAAGTTTGCGGGGGCAGCTTGTTGTAGATAATTATTACCAGTTTATGGATCCTACTAGGCGTGGTTTTAATCGAGTCAGACATATCTGGGCTCACGTAATTCGTCGTTGCATGATGTTATAGCCACCATATACCAAACACATTTTTAAAAAATAGGGGTTGATCGTAGAGGGGTGAAAATTAGGGGTTGTGTAAAATTAAAAAAAAAATAGGGGTGGACTACCCTTAACATTAAGGGGGATGAAAAATAGATGTTGTCCGATTCTCAGACATACCCAATATGCACACAAAATTTCATGAGAATCGGTCAAGCCGTCTCGAAGGAGTTTAACTACAAACACCGCGACACGAGAATTTTATATATTAGATAATCAGACCTCAGGGCGTTCCAACAATCATCGTTTTAATAAATATAGATTTTTGAGTTTAACACAAGGTTTATATGTTTTAGGTTCTCCCCTCACGTGTGTTAATACGTCGTTGTACGGTGCCCTCATGTTGGTAGACCCGGAAGACGAATATTTCCCAGAGGAGATGGCGACTCTGAAGAAGGCGGTGGATTCAGGGTTATCGCTCGTTGTATTTGCGGATTGGTACAATGCGTCTTTACTACGGCACGTCAAGTTTTACGATGAAAATACGAGGCAGTGGTATGTTTGCTATTAGATAATTTTTATTTCATTTAATTCCAAATTGTTAGATTGTACGTAGTAATAAGGAATATTTAGTGAATACAATTTATTTTTGATATTTGATTGATACCAACCAAGTACAAAAATTCCTGTCGTAACGAAATGAGAAACTAAATTGGTTGTGCTCTAAGTTTGTGAAGGAAGAACGAAGGACCTCTCATGACAAAATGGGGAACTAAATGGTTTGCGTCAAGTTTGTGCTAAAGTAGTGAAACTCTCATGGCATAATGAGGAACTAAATGGTTTGCGTTCTTGTGGTAATGTAGTAAAAGGACCTCTCATGGCAAAATGAGGAATTAAATGGTTTGCGTTCTTGTGGTAATGTAGTAAAAGGACCTCTCATGGCATAATGAGGAACTGAATGGTTTGCGTTCTTTAGGTAATGTAGTAAAAGGACCTCTCATGGCAAAATGAGGAATTAAATGGTTTGCGTTCAAGTTTGTGAAAAAGTAGTGAAACTCTCATGGCAAAAAGTGGAACTAAATTGGTTGAGTTCCAAGTTTGTGTTAAAGTAGTGGCTGCGATTAGCATTTCTTAATGAAGCCCCATCTCGTGCCACTATTTACAATTGGTTTAACGAGTTTAAGCGTGGACGTAGCAATCTAAATGCTGATCCGAGTGAGGGACGTCCTTTAACTATAACATTACATTAGTGCTGTGCGACGCATCATAGAGGAAGATAAGAGAGTGACCAATCAGCAGATACGGGCAAGTCTAGGCATTGGTTTATACCAACTTGACTTATGTCAAGTTCAAAAAATATTACACGAACATTTACTCGTCAGGAAGCTTTGTACCGGATGGATTCCCGATACTTTAACCGACGACCAACAAACACCTTCGCATGGACTGGTGTCGCCAAATGTTAGATAACTTCAACGGCGGTGACTAAAATGCTGTATTTGACATCGTCACAGGTGATAAAAGCTGGATATATTGTTACGAAACCGAAACCAAAAGACAATCAACTCAGTGGGTGTTTCCTTTCGAGGATCGGCCAACTAAGGTAAAGAAAGGAAGAAGTCAAGAAAAAAGATGATTGCCTCATTCATTTCGCGACAGTTGTGCAAGATGATGGAAGGACAGTTACTGCAGACTGGTATGTCAATCGCTGTTTGCCTGTTGTCTTGGAAAAAATTCGACAGCAGCGCCCTCGAAACAGGATCCTCCTTCACCATGACAATGCGTCAGCGTACTCCGCAAAACGTACTGTTGACTATTTGACTATGGCATGTGTCGAGATAATGAGTCATCCGCCATACAGTCCTGACCTTCGACTTTCATTTATTCCCAAGAACTAAATATTAAATTCGTGGTACATATTTGCTTTACGAGCCCTGAAGATGCGGTAAAAGAGTACGAAAATGCCATAGAAGGGACCCCTATAGAAGAATGGGCCCACTGCTTTTCTTAGTGGTTCCATCGAATGCGACGATGAGTAGAGAGGACCGTAGATTACTTCGAAAAACAATAAAAGTATTGGCAACTTTCTACATTAAACCGTTTTTCATTTTCTAAACATTTTCAGTGTTACCTAGGTACCATGAAATCACTTTACGACCCACTAATATACAAATATACAAATACAAATATATCCTACACGTTATTTCGTTCTGTGGTTACATAATATATCCAAAACTGATTGTCGTAACACTTAAATTGGGTTTGGGTAACTTAATCAATGTTTTACTCTCAGGTGGATACCAGAAACGGGTGGTGCCAATGTACCAGCGCTGAATGACTTATTAAGCATGTTCCAGGTAATTGAAAATGAGTAGTATTTATAAAATAATATTGATAATGGAATTTCAGTACTATTTCTTATAAAGTATTTTAAATTAATTTCTCTAACGAAATGTATTTTTAAATTGGTTCAGTTTTCGCGTATAGATACATAGTTGAAATGTTGCCATATTAACGCCATCGATTGGCGCGAGAACTATGTATGAATTAAAATATAATAATATTTTATAGACTTGTAATCATAACAAATTGTTATCTTGCAGTCTCTGACGAAAACTCGAAAAGTACGTAATAATTTCGCGTATAATTTTTAAATGTGTAATAGAATAAATAACATTATAGGCCGGCAACGCACCCACTCACATCTATCCATACGCTGCGGTAGCTGCCTTTTATGGCTGTCTCGATTGCTGTCGTTTAAAAATTCTATAGAATTAAATTTTTAATTTTATGACTAAGAATCGTTAATACAGGTGGCGTTGGGTGATCGAGTGTTCGAAGGCACTTTTACTCTGGGCGGTCATGCAATGTACTACGCGAGTGGTACACACATACACAGCTTTCCCGAACATGGCGTGCTCGTCAATGCTCACTTGGTCGATCAGGGACAGCAGGTGTGTACCAAAATGCTCGCTATCAATACTAGTAAAAGATAATTAACTTCAAATACATGTTATCTGAAATTTACCATATTATATAGGTGTCTATATTTCATAAACTACTGAACTGATTTTAATTAGGTACTTAGAACTAAGTAAGGTCTGATAAAAATGAAATTCATGTGACCTAGACCGAGACAAAAAATATTTTTTTAAATTATATAAGACTTGTGTGACTATATAAGAGCAGTGTTGGCCTAGTGGGTTCAGCGTGCGACTCTCATGCCTGAGGTCGTAGGTTCGATCCCCAGCTGGACTTTCTTTCCATGTGCGCATTTGACATTTGCTCGAACGGTGAAGGAAAACATCGTGAGGAACCGACACGTCAAAAAGTCGACGGCGTGTGTCAGACACTGGAGGCTGATCACCTACTTGCCTATTAGATTTAAAAATTATCATAAAAAAGATTCAGAAATCTGAGGCCAAGACCTAAAAAAGTTGTAGCACCACTGATTTATTTATTATATTTTATTGTAATAATAATAAAAAATATAGATAAACATACGTGATCATGTTCCAGATAATGTCTGGGGGCAAAGCTAGTGGTGGGAGTGGTTCAAATAAAGCCCCAACAGTGGATGTACCAATTTTGGGTCTACTACAGACAGACGGAGAAGCCAAAGATTATACCAATAACACTATTAATAAAGTGCCCAAGGTAATATATATTTTTTAAATTATACATCGAATTGATAACCACCTCCAGCTTTTAAACACCTCTTAACTAAATAGCTCTGAACTTATAAACAAAGTTTAATTATCTATCTATTAATCATCTAACCGAGTACGGTCCATCGCATCAATATATTTTTTTACGTTCTCTATATATTTATTTACACAGGCGAAACAAAAATTATGCTAAAACTATTACGCATTATTTAACAAAAATTGATTTTAATCTAAATACCAGGAAAGCGTTTTTCTATACATACTTTTTTCTAATTACGTTTTTTAAGCACAGTATATTACCCTGAAATATATTACCAGTATATTATTCAAGGTTGTTAACTATGGACTGTAATTATATACATTAGACATCCATTTTGAACTTTTAAAAATCAAAGTAATTTAATTTTAAAACACGAAAAAAAGATTTGGGAACCCTTATATGTAAATATACCCGTGTCAGGGTTCTCAGCTGTTCCATAACAAACTTAATACTGAATTCCATAAAAACTGTATTTTTTTATAAATTACAAATTTAAAATTTTCAATAAAATATTTACAAAAATTTCTTCTCCTAAGTTTTATTTATAAGTGAACAAAAATTTATAATTGGTATATTTTGTAGGCGGGTAGACTAGTCGTATACGGTGACTCGTCTTGCCTTGAAAGTGGGGCTGGGCGACCCTGCCATTGGTTGCTGTTAGCTGCTTTGCAATACGCGCTTGGAGGTCACGTTCCTTCGGCGCTTAAGGAAGCTGCTTCGAAGCATCGAGACGTGCATATTATACCTTCTGGTAAATTTAGTTAATACTGTTTTGTATCTGCCTCAACCCTGAGGTTGGCGACACCAATGGTATTTTCATATAACGCTCACTCGTGAAGGAAAACGGCATTAGATTTGGATCTACTTCTTGGGAAGTCAGACAAAGAAAGGTCACGGAATATACAGAAGAAAGTCAAGACCAGGGTTATAGCACCACCGGCTTTTCTTATACTCATATTTCTTTTTATGATGTGCCTAATATAGTTTTAGCTTACAGCGTCTATGACAGATGAGTTTCGATCACAAATATTACCATAAATAAAATAGTTTTTCACTGTTGTCTATTACTTAAATGTGCAATGTTTTATCTGTGCTCAGTTCTTAGATAATACGATTGACACATTACGATGCATTTGTGTATTGTGTTTATTAATTGTGATTTACTTTGTTCGATCTTAAAATATAATTCATTACTTTGTGTTAGCTAAAATATCTAACTGTCGTAAAATGATATTGTTACATTAAATTTTATGACAAAAACGTTCGTGTCTATACATTAATTATTTTACAATTAAGAAGGTCGTAGCTATTTCTTGAACTAAAGAACCATCTTTAATTTAGTTCTTAAATAGTACCTGTAAAGTATAATCGAAGAAATAAAATTAAACAATAAAATTTATAATTTGCATTAATTTTTGAAACTTTTAATATTTTAATGACAATTAAATTCTCCTTTTGTCCTCCCTCTAAGTCTCGGAAATATAATGTTTTAGTATAAATATGAACAAGACTTAAAAATTAGTTTGCCAAAGAAGTTTCATTTCTGGCATGTGTACTTTGTACGCACGAACTTTTTTTTATATATTTCAGAAACCTATTCGAACAAAGAATGTTCTGCATCTAAATTTTTATTGAAAATTCTATTACTCTTACATTATTCGTGTTTATGATACACACAGAGTCCTTGTATCAATATTAAAGTTAAATTGCAATTCTAGGTTATTGGACTAATATTTCTAGATGGTAATACCGATTTCTAATCGTTCATAGGATATTTTTTATATGTATTTAAATAACCACAATTAATCCAGTGCATCCCATACACTGAATAAAGCACGCGAAATAATCAGTAAAAAATACCAAAGAACCTTTAAACCATTTTTACTTTATAACTCGTGACCCATATTGTTACTCACATCTCCCGTCAAAGTTGACCGTTGTTAGCTCTAGTCAGAGATGTAAATAAAATTGTCTCTGAAGGATGTTGGAACGCAGCTACGAAATTAAATGTCTGATGACGGATGATTTAAAAAAACTATTAAAACATTAGTGGTTGAATCTATGAACTTATAAATAAGTAGTTATAATTAGTAAATAGCTTAAATAACACAGTTTTCTGTAAGAATCTGATATTTGCTTTATTTTTCTTAGACTGTTTTTATTGTGACTAAAACGGCTCAAGATGTGTACTTTCACCCTAGGAACAAGTGGTAATTAGAAAAATCAATGTACTGCCAGAGTATGATGGAACGACCAGCTCGACGAGCTGGCTCGCATGGTGTTGCGTAAAGGACTATAGTTACTCTAGTCATAATATTAAATGTTTGCCAATCAATGTAGCAGTTTCCTGCTGACCACGAGTGAAACTCTGAAAAGCACTTGAAACTGCGAGTTATGTAAATAATGCAATAAATTGGCGGTTATATCTGTTTAAGAAGTTTTATATTAATGTGTAACTAGATTTATATATTTGTTATTTATAGAGTTACCACAGCGATCAGAAGGCGGTCGCTTGCACGCGTACTCGCGCGTATTGTTACCTGACGGTAGCGGTACGCGTACGTTACCCGAATGCGTGCGTGACGTTCCGCTGTCACCCGCGCCCGTACAAGCCCCGCCTGCCGCACGCACTTTGGCCCCACGACATCATCCTACTGATCCACGCAGCATTGGTATGTGTTTTTATATATTATTGTAACATTTTTATTATTTAAATAAATCCTATCTTAACTTATAGATAACTAAGAATAAAAAAAACTTTCACGAAATATTTTGGCGCCATTTAAATGTTTTACACAAAAATATAATTTTATGTAAGTTCTTATTACGCTATCGGCCATCTGCTCCTTACTGATAATATGATTGACGGAATGAAACCCATTTTATGTTTTTCACTAAAATTATACTGACTTATTATATTATAAGTTTCAATCCTCGATACAAATTACTTTCCGAAAAAACTACGAACCTTATAAAAAAGTTTTTGTAAGTAAATTAACATTAATCTATCGTAATGGTAATACACTAGTGAGTAGACATTGATTTCGCCATTGTCGCCTACAAAGTCAAATGCCAATACTGAATTATAATAACTCAATACGAAAACAAAACCTCAGTGATATTTAGAACTTACTCAGAATTGTATATCGTTCTATAACATTTAGTGCCTATTATCATTAGTGTGAAGTACTGAGAACTGGCGTGAATAAAAATCCCGTTTTTCCATTAAGAAAACCAAATTATCTTGACGCAGAGTTTTCATTTGTTATTTTATTGCCTATATTGTATTCAGGTGCGCCAGAAACAGAAGGCACAGAGCCAGCGCCTAGGGCCTGGCGTGGGGCTGGCGTAGCTCCGACGAAAGTCCTCTCTGATATCGAGCAACAATCGAGTTATAGCAATCGCGCCCTTACTGTTATCGCAATAGGAGGCATAATCTATTGCACAGTTATCTTCTGGAAGAGATACGGACGTAAAATGAAACGACGGAAATTAATTTCTTTGGCTACTTAGGTAAATTATTTTAATATTTGAATTCGAATAAAAAACCAGTCAATTTTATTTCCGCAGAAAAAATCTAAGCCTAAGAGTTTTATTGTAGAATGCATGTAATTGCGAACACCATTAAAATGTTTTTATACTAAATGTGTATACTTTGTATGTATACTTCTTTTTTTTAATGTTACACCGGAATGTTTTTTAAACTAATTTTTTGTTATTTATCGCAATAAAGTACTCTCGTTAATTTGAACTTCCCTTGAAAATACTTGATAAATTGAATAAAATCAATGTTTTTCTAACTGGCCTACATGTGATAATTTGAAATCAGGGATTCCCTACTCTCTATAATTTGAAGTATTTAGCATGGAGAGACGTCGCTGTCGATTGTTTTTAAATTTTTTTGAACATTGATAGACTGAAGTAACCCAAAAAAGCTAACGGATTTTTTTTCGAAATTAAAATTTCTTAATAATTTTAGTATTATTGTATGTTATTATTAATAATTAGAAATAACAAATCGAATCTTTATCCGCTTATTATTTTCAGCTCTTGGTAAAGTGAAATTTATCTCTGGTCGCTCAAGTCTCAAATTATCGAGAGTCGACTGTAATTTCTTTATTTATTTTAAATTACTACAATAAAATGATGCTAGAATAAATTATTCGACATAGTATTATAATGAGATTTCTTATACATAGTTGTTCCTGTGTGAATAAATTTATCAACTTTTTAAAGTTGATTTATACATTACTTAAAACATGTTTTTATACGTTAATCTACTGCGTACCAGTGAATACACTTTTATATAAATAACACCTAAATTATACACTTTTTATGCAATGTATCCCGTATATTAGATATCAAGGTTTCTAGGGCACATAAGTTGGTGAATAGAAGATCAGGTTCTATACTATGTATTAAGTAATATTTGTTATACATAGGACTTAGTCAAATGTATTTAGTAGCTATGGTGATAGTAGCCACGCTTTTAGCGAATCACTACTATTGCAATTTTTGTGTCCGTTCAGAGGAATTGTTCAGCAGCTGACTTTCATATTAGGACCGGGTGGAATTACCATCTCTATGTGGACCCAGCTGCTGAAACTATTTTCGAACTATTCGACTTAGGGTCTTTCAAGAAGAGAACGTTCCAAACGTTGAATGCCGGCAACGCACTCGCCATAGGATGCTCAACATGAAGTGAGGCTCGTGCCCGTTTGCCCCCATTTGTATAAAAAACCTTAAGTATTAGTTACCATACAATTATTTCTTGTTATTGGACGTACATTTAAACTATTTTTCTAGCTTAATTAGGTTTAAATAATTGTTAATCTTATGAAACTATAAAAGTTTATTTCTCCACAAATAATGATAATGCATTTTTTCATCTGTCGACCGACGTAAGTAGGTAAAACACACTATTTAGAGGCGAAATTACGCCATCATGTAATGCGTAATTTATAATTATTAAAGTGTAAGATGTTTAATGCAATTTCAATGTTCATAAGTAGTTCATTGCTAATAAATAATATTTTTATTTCAGTTCTCAAGCCTATCACGAATCAGTTTAGCAAAATATTCCATGTGTCAAAATACTTGATAATACCTCTATTCGCAGAAGTTTATGGTATATTTAAGTCTAAATGTAAGCTAGATTTTGACATACGGGAGTAATAATTTGTGCTAAGTGTCGATTTTGAAACTTACCCATAGTTGGGACTTAAAATGTCAAATTCTGAAGTATGTTTAAGAAGGAACACTCTACTATCACGTAACAGAGGAGAATTAGGATTTTTTAGGTATCTAGACACATTTTTCATATAATAATGGGTTTGTACATTTAATTTTACAATTACCATTATAAATGAGATAAAAATATTGATTATTTTCTAAGTTCCGGTGTCATGGAAAATTTCCAGGATATACATAATCTTACGATTATTTTAAGATTTTATTTCCTTTGTGATGTTAACTAGCACAAAGATTGTTATTTAATGTCAACGTTTCTAGTGAAGTGTATATAGGTTAAAAAAGCATTTGTGTATAAAAGACTCTACCACGTGAGCATTATTTTGAAAATAAATTATATAAGAAATAAAGTGTACATTCTTTTTTGTCGTAGGATTTAGAGTCGAGACTAGCGCTACGTATGACTCCCTGCTGCTAAAACCCAAAAAACGTCATCTGCTTCACACACAGAGAAAATTACTAATTACATTTAAAATCGCTTAAGTAGCGAGTATTCTAATAAAATATTCCGAGTTTTTTAATTGCATCGGAATATTATATCCAGTGAAATTGAGAGTATATAATACATACCACATACATATAATATGATACACGTAATACATCTTAGTAAATATGTGCCTAATTATAGAATATTTTCTAAATGCCAAACTTGAAAATTTTAGTTTTCCCGGAAATAGAACTCGTAATACCTTAATTACCTGAATAATTGTACCAGATGCATTAATTAAATTACCATGTTGTACTTGCTACGTAATTAGCTATAAATTAACCCAAGCCAACAATTAAGAAACCCCTCATTATTTTGGCGAAACGTGCTCAATGCCTGATCAATTCACAGCAGTATTCGCTGTGGGTACCGAACGCGCACGCGCGTCTCATGCATGCGTCATTCTATACGTAATCGGTTTCGTTTGAAGTCTCTGTAGCCTGACTTTGCCGTGTATTCAGTATCAGTAGACAGTAACCGATTGAACGCCATCATAACCAGACGCACTTACTGAGACGCGATTATCAGGCTCCTGTCGCTATGTCGCGCGTTTTTCAACCTTCGGCTCACGTAGTCGGGAAGTCGAGATTGCCATCGTTCGATAAATACAATGAGATGTACAAAAAGTCACTCGACAACCCGGAGGAGTTTTGGTCGGAAATAGCCAAGGAATTCTATTGGCAAACGCCGCATCAGCCAGGAAAATTCGTCTCCTATAATTTTGATATAACGAAGGGTGACATCTTTGTGAAATGGATGGAAGGGGCCGTCACAAATATTTGCGTGAACCTCCTAGACAGGAATATAGAAAAGGGGCACGGAGACAAGATCGCATATTATTGGTGAGTCAATTTTACTAGTTATTTTCAATTAGGAATCGTCAAGGAATCAATAGACAGCTGTGCGAATGAGGCACTGAGACGGCGCGCGAATTATTGATTTTCCCTGTGTTATAGCAATTTATTTCCTGTTCATAACAAATTTAAATTATGATTTAATCTTATGGTCTATAAAAATATTTCATTGCGAATTATTTAATTTTTTTTGCGCATTGTTATTATTTTTCAGTTTTAGCATACCGTCTTTTCATCTTAAAACTATTTATTAATTAACTAAACTATATTAAGCCGTGGCCGACGTAGTATGTAAATTAATAATATCATAGCTTATTATTTATAGCTTATCTTTCCATTGTTCGCAACTTTCTAAAAGTCAAATAGATAGTATATATTTACTCAATTTAAGTTAGGAGATAAAATAGGTTAAAAGTGTAAAAAATAGTAAAAACTGCAATGCGCCGCCGCGGCATTGATTTTCATCTCGTAATCCTACAAACGTCTTTCCAAAAATGTATGTATTTGGTAAGATAATAAAAGGAAGATATTAGAGATTAATATATATTTTTATCATAGAATGACACAACGTATCTTAGATCTCACTTTAAAATAGCATTTTGTGTTACCACTGATTTTAATATAAAACAATTAATATTTATTCAGTTCATTTGACCTCTGATCTATGTAGAGCTAAACATTTCAAAGCGCGACGTGTAAAACGTGTGCCCACTATATGAATACATTCGTATCATTTTGTGCGTCTTAAGTTAATAATTGTGAAAGTTTCATACTTTCACTGCGCTGAATTTCTATTTTAATAGCTTTGTTAAAAAATACATATTTAAGTTACGTAATTAAAAGTATAAAAGGTATCCTATATCTATATATCAGTCAAAATTTGAAGGAACGCGAAACCTCGACTTATATAAGGATGCAGCGCTGGAACGATGCCAGATTCATGATTATCTTAAACTTAAGAATCTTCAAGATATTTCTATCTTAGCAACTACCTTTCAATGTTTAATTATAACTATAAAAATATTAACAATGTACCTATTACAACAATAACGTAATAAATTAGACTGATATGACGTTTGGGCTATTTATCCTGAAACAAAATTCAGGTTTGCAGAGTCAAGACTAAGCGATATAAATGGTGTACGACAAATCTGACCTCCATACGGATGTCATACCTAGTCTCAGCTAGTCTTCTTTATTCCCTTATTTTCTGCCATTACAGTAACTTAATACTAATTAGAAAAAATTTAATTAAGAATAAGATCACATCTCGAAACCACTCGAACACACACTCAAAAATTTTAGTTTAGCAGGAGTTTAATTACAATTAGTAAACTCATAAGTAAATACATTACTACTGAAACTTGCCCTGTGAAATTGTCAAACGAACTTATATAAAACTAAAGATACATGTTTGTTCCCATAGTTACGATAATTTTACGCAAAAAAATAAAGCACTATTATCAGATCACGTTAAGGCAGTAATAGAATGTTTTATTTCGTTCAGTTTCAGTGTCAAGAGAGACAAGGACACTATTCAGTTGTTCGACTTTGTGAATAAGATTATCTTAATACACAATAACTTACAACTTTGTATAAGGTTATTACTTATTTATGTCCTGTATTTGTCTCTTTTCGAAATACCACCTCCAACTGCCGCTACAAATGCTATTAAGCGCAAATCTTATCTCTTAAGTCAGTTACGAATTAATCCCTTACGAAAACAATGAAGCGTATCGCTGGCTTGTGATAGGTCAATGTGTGGATCTAGATATACTATTGACCTATCACTATAGAATCTAGCTCGAAATGTATTGTACATATGTTTTAATAAAAGCGTAGTACTAAAATAAAAATCTTTCCTGACAATTCCGAAATCCCAAATCAATTTTAACTAAACTCATCCCTCTGATGACTTTCTTGTTGATGACGTGAGTTAAAGATATATAGTATAATTTTACATGTAAATTAAAATATAATTTTTATTTTAATAAAACATATATACAATTTTCTTAACCTACATAGTAATAATGAAAAAATAATAAATGGAAAATTTAAATTTAAAACAAATCTAATGGTCCCTGTGGCAGTGTACCTTTAACGCTGGCAGCATATCATTCTTATTTATTGAGCGAGGAAAGCACCAGCTCTAGGGTCACCGGTACTATGTACCAGGCGCCAACTTAAATCTTTAATTATCTCATGTGCACTTGAAGCCCACGGCCCAAGAATTTCTACCCAAAGGGAAGAAAGGCTCTTTTAACGGCCTTATATTTAAAAAAAACTTCTATTAAATCTACAAAAAATGTTAATATTTCAAAATATATTTGAAGCCGTAATAAAATTTTGTAAGTCTGAAGGATTTCTTTTACGTTCCTAACGTTATACTCGTATTTTCATAAGAAAAAATATTATTAAATTATCATTAGAGGTTAATCAACAATTCAACTGTTCGGCCGGCAACAATTACTGTACGCACTATAGAATTAGGTATTTGCGACTACTAAAAATAAATTTATAGACTGTTATATATAAGAACAGGAAATTTTAAGCCTTATTTCATCTGAATCGGACATGCTCGTAAAATTTATAGACAAGCTAAATTGGCTGGTCATTGCCAACCTCTTTCAATGTTACCTTGGAAAGTACAACATAATAACGTGAGATAATAACAATGAATAGAAGGAAACTGTTTAATTAAGGTTATTCAAACATTAAAATATAATTAAATGTCATATGTATAATGTATATAGTAATATAACACGGAGTGTACCTACATTACATAACGCTAGAGATTTTTAACATGTACTTATGTAGAAATTTGAGATAATCAACGCGACGTACAATAATTCAAATCTGAAGCCTGACGCAAACATTGCTGTTAAGATTTGCAAGGATATTTGTTCAAGATGTTTGACGGTATCTGTAATTGAAAATAAGGAGTTACCTAAAAAAGTCTATAAACCGGAAGCGGAAATATGTAGGCCAAGTCACATTAACGAGTCTCATTATTTGTTAGTACCAAATAAATGCTAAATCCAAAACTATATTCAATGTGTCTATAATACAATATTTTTTTTACCTACCTACCCTTTATATATGTAATTTTAAATACTTTAACGGAATTAAAATTCCTACCAACTGAAAATTAACTATAAACATCACTATACCTAACGATGAAATAACTAGTGATGCAACGAATAGGAATATTCGTATTTTCCGAATATATATTCCCCGAAGCTGAACAAACTGCTCCAAAAGTATTTTAATTCAAGCCTTCTACTGTTTCCTCAAAAAGATTATTTTGGACTACTGGGAATGTACAAACAGAAAAGAGAAATCGCCCAATGTCGGAAATGACAAATGAAGTGCTTTTTGAACATAAACTTGTCAATTCAATTATTAAATATTAATTAAAAATAATAGTCTCACTAGATGCATAGACTTCGATGCATCACTAGAAATAATTTTACCGAAGATATTTAAATGTACTGCTGACAATTGCAAACTAGAATTCATTACAGATACAAAATGCTACATTTAAAATGTATCTTTGATAATTATATTTTTAGAGTTGGTTTTTTGATACGTTTACACAATTTTACACGACTAATTACTTTATGAGCATGAAGATAAAGAGCTTGATTCTATGTGGAGATTTTAACGGGATCAATGACTTCCATATGTTAAACACAGTTTTTCCCTAAACTACACACTTTAGTGATAAAATTGTCTTAATAATATATCATAAAAAGATACGGATAACTTCCATAGAATCTTGGTTAATTCGGTAAATAACGTGACAAATTCTTTGTGACCGACAAAACATACCTAGTTTAAGGCGTAGTGTTGACTTATGGCCATCATGGCTTAAAGGTCGACTATATTAACCATATTGACAAATCATACGTAAATTACGCTTATGCATAGAAAATATTTGTATATCAATACACATAAGTGCGACATCGCGTGTTAAAACATTGTTCGACAAGTATGAAAAAGGTTTAAATAATAATAATCAACCACAGCGCGTTCTCTTCAGAAAATAATGCTCAACACAAAATTTCACCCCTAATTTAGTTTAGGAATGTCTTAGGGAACAGACCAAGTTTTATCAAAATTGGTTTACGAGATAGCACGCTTTTCTATATTGTACTTATAACAGTCATGAATTATTAGTTAAATTTCCATTGTTAGGTATTTGCATTCTGTTATAAAAAATAAACAGGTTCAATATAGGTTTAGAGATTAGCTTCATGTTGGTACTAATAAATAATGAGAATCGTGTCGTAGCCTACATATGCCGCGTCCGGCTTATTGATTTTTTTAGGTAACTAACTACTTATATTCAACTACGTCGCAACAACAATAATCGCGTCAGACATGACGGCTCATTGGTCTAGTGGTTAGTACCCTGACTGCGAATCCATGGGTCCCGGGTTCGATCCCCGGCTGAGACAAACATCGATGTGATGAGCATTTGGTGTTCTGCTTAGGTCTTGGGTGTTTAAATATGTGTTTATGTCTATCTATCTATAATATGTCTGTATATCCGTTGCCTAGTACTCAAAACACAGGCTTCACCAGCTTAGCATGGGACTAGGTCAATTGGTGTTAAAAAAAAGACGTATTAGACACTAAGAAATTTTCATAAATCCTAGATACAGGGTCATACTTTCGTTTCTTTTAATGTATTGCTTATTTGTAGCGCATTACGGATTTTCAACGCTGGCGGTATGACTCGTAGGCTGTAGGAACCTCATGCCCAGGCTAACGAGGTGTCGATCCCATGACCTTTACGCGAATATTATCTTTGTATGAATATATATTGTTTTTTCTGAATTTAAAAAGCCACTCGTACCATACGATTTTGCGTGGACGAGTTACAAAAATCTCCACCACTTTCGCACTTATGTAATAACATTGATACAAGAGTTATGGGTCTTTGTAAGACTTATTTCAGTTTTTCATTATAGGGAAGGAAATCACCCTGATGACTACAGTCGCATAACATATAGGAAGCTGAAGGATCTCGTATGCCAGTTCGCAAATGGCTTGCGATCTCGTGGCGTGGGGAAGGGAGACCGAGTTTCCATCTATATGCCGATGATATTGGAGACGGTTGTTTGTATGCTGGCCTGTGCTAGGATTGGAGCCATCCACTCCGTTGTAGTACGTATACCTAATAGAAATTCTGACCTAGCTGTAAATATGTATCCCTTAACATATATTTTGCCTTTAGATTTCATAATAGACTGAAAACCATATTAAAGCTACTTTTACACACAGCAACAGCAGAAGCTGTGTATAATAACAATTAATTGCATTTAATGTCGATATCAACCGGGGTTTAATAATTTTATTTTGTAGTTTGCAGGTTTTTCATCGGATTCTTTAGCTGAACGGATGTCGGACTGCAAGGCTAAAGTGCTGGTGACGTCAGACGGGGCATGGAGGGGTGAAAAGCTGCTGATATTGAAGAAAACCTGCGACGAGGCATTAGAAAAGGCAAAAACAAAACACGACCATACAGTGGAATCGTGTATCGTTGTGTCGCACCTCGCGAAAGCGTCCCCATGCGGCAAGTTAGGAGATATCAAATCTTTGGTAAGACATCAAAGATTACTGATGTTAAGCATTTGCGAAGTGTTTAAGTTAAACTATTTAGTTAATATTTAACATGTTTACCTGCATTTGCTTTTGCGTTCAATCATTAGTTGATTGGGCATTAAATTATTACTTTAGTAAGCTGTGTTCCAAGCGTCTCTCTAAGATAAATCCAAGGTCCGGCTAAACAGTAAAAGTATGTTGTTTTCTCATGTCACCGTGGCTTAAATATCCAAAAAATCTAATTATTAAAATAACCTTAAATCTTTCTTAATCTAGATAGACTTGAATCTCTTCTTGATTAAAAACAATTTTTTCGTGTTTATTTATTCAGTTTCTTCAATTTACATTTGATTTATATTTGCATTTTAATTAATATAATTAAGTTTTATCACGAAGGAATTATATTACTGCGTAGCCACTACGATAACATTCAATCCTTACTATTGAGTTATGTATAAGATAATGATCAGTAGTACGACATTACTTCATTGTATTTATTGTGAAGCGTTGTCCTTTCTTATATTTTTATCTTGTAGGTTGTGGAATCTAAATTAGTGTCGTTACAATTGCATACAAGTATTGGAAATCATTAATCAATAACGGTTGTATAAGGCAGTTTCTTTATAAAAATAATAAATCAATATTGAAACATTATTAATGCAGAACTGAACAGGCACCTGGCCGCAATCAGTGAAGCTAACTTGGGGGTATTCCCTTCAATTAAAGGGGGAACCAGGATGTCCTGGAAGGGTTTTAGGGGATACTTAATACAAGATTATTAATTTTTCTTAAAATACGAACGAATCTATATATAATATCATAGAATATAATGATATATAATGTCTAGAACCCAACCAAGAAACTAAACGAAATAAAAACTCCAAGCGGGGCTACAACTGAAATATCAAAAAGCTATAAATTGAAAATTTTATACTACTTGGATGGATTTTTGAAGCTTATTTGAAATTAACTCTCAAATCGAGTGTACAATAAAAACTTAAGGGGTTTTAATCATATAATAATTAAAGGTATTTGAAGTTGGTTTGAGGATGATTTTCTCCGTTGGAGTTGGCATCACTGGAGGCAATCCCACCTGGGATTCTCAGTAACTTCCAATATAAGCTATATAGATCGCGTGTTTGTATTTCGATTTAGCCCCGTAGCCCTGTCGTTATCTTAGGATTGTGTATTACATAAATACAACATTGAAATCGGGACGCAATAGTTATCGCTATTGGAAGTTATAGAGTATAAGAAGTGAGATGCTGCCTATAATTTGGGAGGTGCCAATTTAGCCACCGTTTAAATGAATCCATGTTATGCTCTCTAGGAAAGACTGAAGGGGTCCGCTCTTCTAACCAAAATCGACGATGCATATCGTGTAATGCCACACACTTGGGGATGTCAACAACGAAATGATAAAGAGTGAAACTCCAGTGTGCTTCTAGAACGTAGTTTAAACCTACCGTTACTATGTTTAGGTTCGTGTTTCAGTAGGATTTCAGATTTTTACACATTTCAGTACGACTGGAACGCTGATATCGACGTGTGGTGGCATGAACTTATTGAGGATCAATCTGTTGATTGTAAGCCCGAGTGGATGGACGCAGAAGATCCCCTTTTCATGTTATATACTAGGTAACACTTTTAATCTTCATATAAGCTTAATTATCAACTATATATAATTCACAATTTATCTTTCTATGTGCGCAATTCATACTTGCTCGTACGAAGGCGGTTATCGGTTTCGAGTCTTAGTCTAAAGGTCTTGAGTTTGAGTCTTGACAGTGAAAGAAAACCTTGACGTCCCAATCATTGACGTAGGCACGCGAGGCTGATCAAATTGCTATAAAGACAAATTATGTGTTTTCTTCATGCTTATCGAGGCTTTACGAAACTAAACAGCTATACGTTTTGTAAATTACGAGCCAATGTATTTAGCTAAATTGCAGCGTATATAGGATTATTTTTTAGGGGGAAGAGGGAGGTTGCAGCCCATCCCAATATGGATGCCAGGTGGATAGTGGGACATCCCAACAACTTGTTATGACTACCAGATAATATTAAAAAAATATTTTTTTCATTGTATGAACGTTAAATCAAATGATTATTCATTAAGATTTAGTGCCAGTTCTCAAATCGAGGATATATGATGCACGATAAGAACTGGCAATAAACTCTCTAGCTCTCTTAATCGCCAAGTTATTGGTTTTACTTTGATTATAAAATAGATTAATTACAATTTGCAATTACTATTGATAAGTAGTTATTTTAATATCTAATTACAAAAAAAATGTAAATTAAAAATAAATTCTTTTCTACGATATATTCATTTTTATCAAAATTTTATGTCAATAAGCAGTAGATAAGTTTGCTACTACCCAAAATAAGTTAAGACATCATAATCAACCAACCTTTGCAGTTTGTACCCAGCAGAATTTCGTAACCTTGACAATACAGCCTTAATACTCTAAAAACACGATATGACCTTGACAAATAGATTTTTTACGCTGCATTATAGTAATCTGATGAAGAATATATATATACCCATTATTACCGCTTCCAGTGGCTCAACGGGCAAGCCAAAAGGAGTACTGCACACAACAGCAGGCTACTTGCTGTACGCGGCGACAACATTCAGATACGTCTTCGATTACCAGGAGAATGACATCTACTGGTGTACAGCTGATGTGGGCTGGATCACAGGACATACTTACGTTGTTTATGCGCCCCTGGCCAATTGTGCAACGTCGGTTATGGTAAGTATAGCCCATAAACATTTATCTGATTAGTCTGATTATGAGGTCCTGTTTGAACGAGTGATTGAATTAGTCGAAATCCGAGAGTTTTTATAAAACTATCGCATTGAATGAAACTTAGCGCGAACAATACAAACAAAATCCAAAATGTTTATGACGTACGACACCCATACTTAGGGCACTCAGACTATGACCCTCCATTTTACCCCAAAAATGCCTAATCATAATTTAAGGATCGCAATAAATAAACAATTACTACTTTGATCTTGGGTTCGTATTTCATACAAAAACACGGACACAAAATTATTACCTTACTTTTAAAATCAATATAACAATCTACCAATTACAATGCGTAAAATGTTAGGTTATTTAAAATGTACCTTTGCAGTTTAGGAATCCTTATCTCACAACATGATATCTCTCAAGTTCAAAGAGACTCATTGAAATTGTGTCAAGAGAGCATCTCACATCTGCATTCCTTATCATACTCTAACACACTTGTTCTGTATTACTGAACATTTCCTGCAACTTAAATAAATTAACGAATTTGCGTGTTAAAAGAAAATTCCCGTTCCACAACTGAGCGTTTTTCGACTTCCTTCGACGGTCCTTCAAGAAAAGAGCGTACCTATTCTTAAAAGGCCGGCAACGCACTCGCGAGCCCTCTGGCATTGAGAGTGTCCATGGGCGGCGGTATCACTTAACATCAGGTGAGCCTCCTGCCCGTTTGCCCCCCGTTCTATAAAAATTCCAATATTTTTTTTAGTTTTGACGTACTGAATTAAGACATCGCTAAGTCTCTGAATCTAATCCTAAGTGTAGGATAACGATGACTTGAATACTTGATGAATTAAATACCTATATTATAAAACTTCTTAACACTTAAAGGTCAAGTCCAATTATTTTGATATACGTTTTTTCGATAAAATAACCGTAGTTGCTAAATGATTAATACTATTAGAAATATCGTTAATTTAACGAAATAATTTTATCAAATTAAAGAAAATTTTAAAGACATTTATCTCAGGTTAAACTAATAACTTTCAAACCGCTTTCGTAAGAAGTAATTCCTCGGTCCATTATTCATGATTAATCATTATTAATTAAAGAAATACAATCTACGTTCAAATTATATTCGATATTGAAAAAGTTGTAAAATTTAACCAAGTATTAAAACGGAAGCACCAAGAAGTAGATCCAAATGGAAGAAAGAGAAATGGATGATGCATTTAAGAAAAATAACAATTCTACGAAGAGTTACAAAGTCACAAGACATATTTAATCATTTCTAATCAGAAACAGCCACGCGTATTCTCACGGATATGCTGACCGACTATCTAGTTCCAAGTCTCAATATGAGAAATAATAAGTGAGTTTTAAGATTATCACTATTGTAACGGGACAATAGATGATTAATTTTAAAATATATATTTTTAAAATGTCCTGCGCGACATTAGATTTTGGCTAGGTTATTTAAACAACGATTTTAGTTACCTAGATACGCTGCGAGCGAAAGCTAATAACTATTTATCAAATGTTTTCTCGTAACTATCTTACACCCTATCATACTACGAATCTTTGAAACGTAACAAAAATTTTAATTTCATCATAAATATTGTTCTTACGTAAATGCGTTACACATCTCCGAAATCCGACGTAGATTTCTTAATAATGATTTTGCAGCACTTTTACTTTGTGAATACTGTTCTATTAATATTTAAATTATCTTTTTTTACACTAACTAGGCACTCTTTCATCCGTATTTAGTTGTTTATAAAAAATATTCGTTTTGCGAGTATTTATGTACGAAAAAACAGAAGGATTATACAGTCAAAACCGTTTATAATGACATCGTTTACAACGACCTATCGGTTATTACAACCAGATTGTATGGTCCCGTCCGAATCCCTATTAAACTATTAACAACATCGGATACAGCGACATATCGCTTACAACGACGAAATTTTATCGATATTCATCGGCTATAACGACCAACCGCTTCTTGTCTCAGCAAAACAAAACAATACAAACGATTTTAAATCTTATTTATAAGCATTGAATGAATATTTAGGCATATTATTACCTACGCACTTTCTCCCAACGAACAGTTTCAGCCAACAACGATTTCCGAGGCTCTTAAGTCTTAACGCTGTAACGATTTTGCAAAAATTTGTTGTCTTTATCCAACAGTTTGATACTGGTGATACTCATACCTTGAGGAGTATGAAACGTAAAATGCAAAAAATATTTGAGACTGGGCTAAAAAAAACAGACCAAAATGACCTTTGTACCTAATTATTTCGTAATAAATATTTTTGTTTCTTTTTCGACTCGTTAACATATTATAATATTAACATACCATATTATAATCCATACCTACCTATTCTAGATCGATAACTACGATAATATAACTATGTACATACATATGTACTGTACTTGTGTATATGACATTGCTTATAACGACTATCGGATATAACGTCGGCAACTATACGGTCCCTTCAATGTCGTTATTACCGGTTTTGACTGTATTATATTAGGGAAACAGTGGATTGTGTTCATTATTTAGTTTAACTTTAACGAACGTTGGAATCCTTATTCATTTCAGTATAAAGTGCAATCGCGGACTGGTTCAAATCATTTAACTATGACTATTTGAAAAACCAGCTTAATTGTTTGGAATAAGTGTCTTTAATGATAGGATTAATTAATTAAGTCAACTAATTAATTAACACGTTCTTCGAAAGAGCTGATTTTGGACTCCACTCTCTCTGAATCGAAAGTGTTATATAAGTTTTACTTTGTGTGAATATTACGGAATTAATAAAAATAAGTTGGGAAAACAATTTCCGATAGGAGATCAAGAAGGTCAACCTGAACCTTAAAAACTATTTAAATTGTTTTATAGATAATAATCGCGTTTATGTGCGACCTCGCTGTACCCAGCCCAGTGATTGGTCGATTACGAGTCTCTGGCCAATAGTAGGGTGCTGGTAATGTTGGGCGAACTTAAACCCAGAATTTACACTGTATCGCCTAAATGTAATTTCATTGAATTGGGATTTAAATTACTGACGATATCGTACATTATTTACGTGTTGCGTTAGGATCTGAATTTATCAGAATAATGAAAAGGCAAGAAGAGATTACTAGAGAGAGAGGAGTTCTAGCTTTTATTTTAGGTAAAGTAAATTATTTCAGCTTAAAAAATACTTGCTTGAAAAGTAGACGTAGAACATGTACATGTTACCTACAAAGCTTCTTAGATTTTGTCTTAACTCGTTGTTGAGCTAGAGATCGCGAAAACTCGTATGAAACAAATATAATTTAAATCTATTGATAGGTACTTCATAGCTATATTTAATTGCATAACTATGAAGGCACTCCAAATATGAATAAAATCTTATATATGATGATGGGAAATATGATTTTAAATTAACACAAAGATATTTTATAAGAATAATTACGCATCGTTCTAATTAAAACTCCATCTCCAGTTTGAAGGTTCGCCATTTTATCCGGACAACGATCGCTACTGGGACGTGGTGCAAAAGTACAAGGTAACCCAGATGTATACTGCACCAACAGCCATCAGATCTCTGATGAAATTCGGAGTAGAAAATGTCACCAAGTAAGTTTACTTTTTTTCTCTCTTTTAATTTCAATATATTTTTGACTAAACAAATATATAGTATTAACCTTTATTAAGTTTTACTTAGATATATTGAAACATAGTTTTAACAGTTCTCTTGCGAACCAGTAAGTCATATATAATTAAATTAGTGAACGACTGGGTTACGATGGTAATCCCAGATCCCCTATTGCCAAGGCTGACGTGGAATGGCATGTTTAGCTGGCACACCCATGGCTTAGTGGTTATTAAACGTATATGCTGTAGATCCCGGTTCTCTGTGTGTCAATCGAATGTACGAATTACTCCTGGTGCCAATACTGATACACGATCATTTTAGACACGACCTGAAATCTCTACGAGTATTGGGCAGCGTGGGTGAACCAATAAATCCCGAGGCATGGCACTGGTATTATAACCTGGTGGGAAGTGGACGCTGCTCAATTGTGGATACCTTCTGGCAGACTGAAACTGGCGGTCACGTGCTGACAAGTCTACCTGGAGCGACACCTATGAAGCCTGGAGCTGCTGTACGTATACACTGATATCAGAGTATTCGGAACGTATGATATTATTAGTAAACTAGCGTTTTTTTTTTGTAGTTAAGACTCGCCTTAGGTTTTATCAGATAGTATTCATTAAATTGTCGGCCCCGTCAATGAAAATCTGTGATCATCATCATCAGCACTTGTTAATTATATTCAGTATGATATTTTTATCTCTAAATTAAATAGAGTGGACCTCCTTATATGCTCGATTAAGACTTACCTTTACGGTAAAAGTTAAATAACGTAGGGAAACTGACATTTTTTATATCCATAATAATAATAATAATCTGTTTATGAATTTATCTTCCCTAAGGGATTTCCATTCTTCGGGGTTGCCCCCACAATTCTGGATGACAACGGAAAAGTTATAGAAGGACCTGGCGAAGGGTACTTGGTATTTTCCCGACCTTGGCCCAGCATCATGCGTACTCTTTTCGGAAACCATGAGCGCTATCAGAGTGTGTACTTTTCCAAATTCCCGGGATATTACTGCACTGGAGATGGTATGTGTTCTATTAGTTTTAACCAATATACTCGTACATTGATATTGGTATGTACCATGATCCACCAAGACGCGTCCTTGTAATCTTAGTCAAGATCAAAGTTTACAAACATACTTTAAAAAATGGCACTAATATTGTTAGCAACGTACAATAATAAAAATAACTATATGTATGTATGTATTAAAGACTTTCTCGCATTTTATGTAACTGTGTATGTTTCAATTACTACGATTATGATAATATAACATTGTTTTTTTTATTATGTTTTAGTTTTCTTTCTTACCCCTAAAATATTGGACTAAAACAACTGTTATTTCAGGCGCACGGCGTGACGAAGACGGTTTTCTGTGGGTAACAGGACGTATTGATGACATGCTCAATGTCTCTGGACATCTCATGTCCACAGCAGAAGTGGAGAGTGTCCTTACCGAAGATTCCCGTGTCTCAGAAGCAGCTGTAGTATCCCGCCCACATCCTCAAAAGGGCGAAGCACTACATTGCTTCGTAATTCTCAACGCCGGAGTCCAACCAGACCCATCTATCATAGACGCCCTTAAAAAGCACGTTCGTGCAAGAATTGGCGCATTTGCAGCACCAGATGCGATACAGTTTGCTCCAGGTCTCCCAAAAACACGGTCCGGGAAGATCATGAGACGCATATTGAGGAAGATCGCGGTGGGTGACACAGATATTGGGGATACGTCGACCCTCGCCGACCCATCCGTTGTAGATCAACTCTTTAAGAGTAAACCCTAAACACTTGTTCCTTAAAATGCCGATTACAGCCATCCGCTGCTTTTTTGACGTGAAAGGATTTTTACACCGCATCCTAATATAATAGGCCGACTCAAACTTAAACGAAATGCGCAGGTAATCATTATGTTAAGGCTTAGGCAGTATTGTATACCTAATTTAGCGTCATTGATATAGGCCATAGTAGTGTTGGAATGAGAATAGATAGAGAGGGTTACTTAAAGTTACACTAAAGATATACCTGCTCTTGTGCCACATGTGAGCAAGAAATAAATGAATGGTACCTGGCTGTAAGCGGTTAACTAGTCATTTCAACGGTCCGATTTCTGTTCTATGTAACTGTTTTAAAAACGGACGGTTAAAGATCTTAACAGGTAGCTCTGGTTTCACCAAAGACGTAATGCATTTCTTCGCATTTTTAACGTAAACTTACCATTTCATACGTCGCCTATATTATTTAGATCCTGCTGTTAGGTATTTTAATATTATTATAAATGTTATAGAATCTGGCTAAGATTCTACTTTTAATATATATATTACTTGGAAACACATTCCATAAGTCAAATCGGGTGTTTTTCGTTTTAAGCTTTTTAATAAAATACGTGCAACCAAAAACTAGTACTGTTTTAACATAGGTTTAAGTAAAATAATGTGGAAATAATTGTTTAATTTGTTAGTCGTTTTGTGATATTCAATGGCTCTTAAGGCACAAGCAAATGTCGACAACATTATACTTTTATATATCAAAACTATTATTTATGTAACACGCTAATGCAAAGGTTAGTCTATCATCAGAGAGATCTGGGCCTACATACCGTTTCTTTGACGGCAAACGCCGGGATTTTTCGTTAAAATTAATATGCTCCAACCGCATTTTATGGATAAGATTCCTACAAACATTTTTGAACTTTACTGACACTTTTTTTTTTTTTTATTTTTTTTTTTTAAATATTAATCATACAATCAGTCTTTGCGACTATAATTAGATTCGTTGAGAGCTTGTTGACGTGTTAGGCGCTACTCCCAGCGGAGCCTGCCTATTCTTATTTAAACTCAGTCTGTTGGATTGTCCTGGTCAAAAATGTCTCGCCGCTTTTTTAGTCGTCGAGTAGTTTCTGGCATAGTTAGCTGTCCTGCTAGCTGATTGGGGTGCTTTTGAAGTCTTAGTTTGTAGTTATACCCATGTGTGATTATTTCCTCTTTTACCATGGGCATATTAAGAAATTCATGGACTTCTGTAGTTTTGAGAAACCATGGGGTGTTTGATATTTGCTTGAGTATGTAATTTTGAGCTCTTTGTATTATTATTATATTTGAGGCACTAGCAGATCCCCAAAGCTGTATTCCGTATGTCCATATGGGTTTGAGAATGGTTTTGTACAAAAGCAACTTATTGTCAGTGGATAGTTTTGAATTTCGTCCCATTAGCCAGTAGAGACCCTTGTATTTGTGATTAATTTCGTCTCGCTTTGTTTGAATATGTTTTTTCCAGGTGAGTCTGCGGTCTAAATGCATTCCTAAATATTTGACTGTATTTTGATGTGGTAATTGGGTGCCATTTAGAGTGACGGGGGGGCAGTCTTCCTTTCGGAGCGTGAAGGTGACGTGCACCGATTTGGACACACTAACTGCAATTCTCCATTTGGCCAGCCAGTCTTCTACTTTATTTAAGCCATTTTGTAAGATTTTAGAGGCCAGAATGGGACTTCTGTTGGAGGTAAGTAGAGCCGTGTCATCAGCGAAGGTGGCGATAGTAATCTCTGGGCTCTGTGGTAGGTCGTGTGTATATAGTGTGTACAGGACGGGTCCGAGGACTGAGCCCTGTGGCACACCTGCGCAAATTTCGTAAAAACCGGATGTGCTGGCACCTTCTTTAACTTGAAATATTCTGTTAGACAAGTATGATTGTAGGATCCTATAGAATGTGTGTGGCAATAAGGATTTAATTTTAAACAAAAGACCCTTATGCCACACTTTGTCAAAGGCTTGTTGTACGTCAAGAAATACAGATGAGCAGTATTCTCTCCTCTCGAGGGAGTTTCTTATTTTTCTACATACTCTGTGGACTTGTTCTATTGTGGCATGTTTTTGCCTAAAGCCAAACTGATGATCTGGTATGATATGCTTTTCTTTTATTATGTCCAGCATTCTGTGTAGTAGAGTTTTCTCAAATAATTTGGACATAATAGGTAGCAGACTAATGGGTCTATATGATGTGATTTCGTGAATAGGTTTTCCAGGTTTGTGGATCATAGTCACTTGTGATACCTTCCATAAGTCTGGGTAATACCCAGCTCTTAGGATTGCATTAAATAGCATTGTAAGGTACACTATCACTTTGCGTGGTGATTCTTCGAGGACCTTTTTGTCTATTAAGTCATAGCCCGGTGCTTTATTATTGTCCATTGATTTGATGTTGCGATTAATTTCCCGTGGTGTCACTAGTTTTAATGGTAGATCAAGTTGCAGGTCTTGGTCAATGATTAGTTCGATATCCGATTCATCTACATTAGGACTGGGGTCATTCGGTTTGAATACATGACTAAGATGATTAGCAAAAACTTCAGCTTTTTCTCGTTCCGTTCTTATCCACTGCCCGTTCTGCGTTCGTAGTGGTGGCTTTTGGTGTAGTGGTCGAGCTAGGTTTTTGCAGGCTCTCCAAAGCGAGTAATCGGTTGCTTTTGTTGATGTCAATCCTTCCAGGTGTTTACTCAAGGCTGCTTCGTTAGCTTCGGATATTAGGGATTTTAAATCACGTATCGCTTTATTAAGCGCCGTTTTGTCATATGTCAGTCTACTAGTGTGCCATATTCGACGTAGCCTTCGTTTTTCTAATATTTTTTGTCGTATCGTGTCCGAGTAGGTCTTACTCTGTGGCGGACGAGCAGTGAGTTCGGGCGTGGACATCCAGCAGCTTTCTTGGATCACTTCGGTTAGTAACCGAGTTGCGTGATCAATGTCTGCTTCACTTTTTAAGGCAACTTTTAGGTCTAGTCTGTCATGGACCAGTTCTCGATATAAGTTCCAATTAGTTCGTTTATTGTACAATTTAAGGTTGTGTTCTTTGCTCAAAGCAGTAATTCCAATAGTCAATATAACTGGAACATGGTTTGTACTCGAGTCTAAACAAGTTTGTATTTGGTAAGAAAGTCTAGACAGGCCTTTCATGACGAAGAAGTCTATGACGTCCGGAAGTCTGTTTGAGTCAGTCGGCCAGTTGGTCGGGTCCGTCGTTGAAATCACTGTGAGATTGTGGTTATCTATACTTTTCTTAAGCTCTCTTCCTCTTGTTGTCGTTAGCCTAGAGGCCCAATGAACATGCTTGGCATTCCAATCACCTCCTGCTATGAATCGCTGCCCCAGTGATATAAAAAGCTCTTCAAAATGTTCTTCTTTTATAGTGTGCTTGGGGGGGCAATAGATGGCGGATACATTAAACGTACCGTTTCTATCTATAACTGCAACCGTTGTAGCTTGTATGTAGGGTTTCTGAAACTGTGGTTGTTCATAATGTTTGATATTTGATCTTATAATTATAGCTGCTCCCGCATGTGCAGTTCCGTCGGGATGGTTTGTAGCATAAATATTAAAATTACGTAATGTGACTCTGTTATTTTCTGTAAGGTGAGATTCAGACACTAATAATATGTCTATGTTGTGTGTGTGTAGTAGTACTTCTACTTCTTCTAGATTAGGCAATAGCCCATCTGGGTTCCAGGTAGCTATCTTAAGGGAAGTCATTTGGACATTTTCGTGACTAGTGTTGTAATTAAATTGATTAAAGTGCTCATTTGTTGTACGATTAGATCAAACTTTTCAGCCTGTTTGACTAAAATTTCTTCCATTGTAGGTTTTGGTATATTATAAGTAATCTGGTTTGATCCTATCACATCGGCGTAGCTTGATCGATTGATAGGTCCATTGATATTTCCATTGTTAGGTCTTTCCTTGTTCCTAGATAAGTGTTGTGGTTGTGATTGTGACTGGAAGTTTTTGTCACCAATAGGTTTATTATTTTCTAACTGTGGTAGTGTATTCATCTCAGGTGCCATCTGATTAGAGCTGCGTTGTCTTTCCGGATTATTATTATGATTTGGATTGGATAATAGCTGATTCATCCTAGATGCGCGGGTATACTGCCTTTTAGATTTCCTCGATAAAATTTCTACATATACTTCACAGCCTTTAAAGTTGGCTGGATGGGCACCGAGGCACAAGGCGCATTTTGCTGGAGTACTTCGATCAAGCTTTGGACAGTCTGCTGTTCTATGTGCTTGCGCGCATTTTACGCAGCGATAGGGCCTCATACAGTAATTTTTAGAGTGACCATATTGCTGACATCTTTGGCATTGAACTATGGAGTTCCTTTTTCGTGGTTCCTCTATAACGACCGATTGGTGGTTTATGTACTTTATACCTTTTATCTCTTTGTTGCTCGGACTTTGTTCTAGGGTTGCAAAAAATGTAGATGTAGGTTTCTTTTCAGGTCCATACTTTGCATTTATTATTTCTCCTATCACTATGTTTCCCGTGTCTTCCAGTGCTTCTTTTATTTTAAGGATAGGAGTTGAATAATGTAGGTTTTTGATAACCACTCTATACGGTTTTTTGTCTTTTCTGTTAAATGTATGTCCGATCAGTCTATTTTTCCGAATAAGGTCTATTATGTTTTTGTAAACCTCCACGTTGGCGCAATTAATGCGCAGCTGGTTTTGGTTCATTATTTTGTAGACGAAGTCGGTTTTGTTTACGGCACATTCCAGGAGTTCGGTAAGTTTGGCTAGGTCTTCAATACCATATAGGATTATAGGTGGAGGTTTAGATATCTTTTTAGTTTGTTCTACATCATTATTTGCTTCCTTATCTACTGGAAGGACGCTGAATTGATTGGAAACTGGTATCCTATCTGGAGATGGTGAGGAAACTTTTTTCCTTTTGGCGTTCCTTAGAGTCGGTGCTCTCTGCCAGTTAGGAGGATTCTGTTTGTCTATGTAAATGTCTTTAGAATTTGTCTGCACTCTATTCAATAGAGCTGTCGGGCTTTGGATGTTAACATCTGCTACTGAACTTAGAGATGAGCTTCTTGGTCGGGCCAGAAATAAGCCATGATGAAAGGCTTGCTGAACTAGCTTTTTATCCTTCACAATAGGACCAGTAACATTTACTGGTAAGGGGGCCTGGATTCCCACCCTCTTACAGGTTTCTTCTGCGAGTGTATCTTTGTTTAGCAAAACTTTGTCCCCCCCAGAATACGTGGGACAGCCTGAGCAAAGCTCAGAGAGGGATTCTCCGGCTACACCGGTACCCTCCTGGGGTATACTATTTTTAGGTTTTGCTTCCATTTTTTTTTTTGTGATTTTCTGTCAGGGTTGTCTTCCCTTAGTCAGATGGTTCGGTTAAGGCGCCGAAGACTCGCCTTCGTTCTTCATACTTTGCTACTGTGATCTCGAGGTATTTGCGAATGGAGCTCGTAGCAGATCACAGCATTGCCCGGAGGAGACGGCCCACAAGGTAGAACTAGTGTGGGCCCATCTATGTACCACTGCGATAGTACAGAGATGGCGTGGACGTGTATGAAGAACTTTCGGTGCGCGCCTGATAGCCTAGCTCCATTGCCTAGGCGTGCGCTTCGGTATGCTTAGCATTTTATAGGAGCATATTCCCTGACATAGATTATGCCCCACTAAGACCAACACCGACCCCCCCCAAACTACTGACACTTGAGTAAAACATTTGTCGAAACTGTAGCAATTTATTATCTGCCTTGGTTTATCTATGTATCTCAATCAGTCTATAAATGTTCACGATCAAAGAAAATCCATATAAAACTTTAGTATTAATGTGTTGTGATAGCACTTCTACGACATGTCGATGCACAATATAGATGTCTATTCAAAAATAAATTAGATTGTCCTATAATTAGACAGTGTATAACTCTGTTTGGAACTTTCAATATTTTAAACTATTAATATTTCGAAGCTATACCTAATGTATAAGGGGCTGGAGTGACTTATACAGAAATTTTAATTAATTGGATGATCAAAGGGTTTAGAAGTGACAGGACATTTATCATATAATTGAGAGAGATTAAAATCTAATTGTTTCTTTTTCACGCACATTATTATTTATAAAAACACAAAGCTAACGATGTGGAGTCATCTGAATTAAATGCTTTTAATTATAATGTTGTATTATTAAGGGCAAAATTAGTGTACGATTACCCACATAAATTCCTTATTAAATCAACATTTACGATTAAAATACTGTGACGAGAAATAGGCAATGAGAAAAAAACTTCGAAATTTCAGATATAATATACCGAATTTTGTTATTTGAATTTTTAAACAAGGTTTTATTCTCTTGATACTTTTTAATAGTTGCACAAATTATATCTATAATTAAAATGAAATCAATGTCGTATTTTGTTAATTATTCTTAAAAATTGTTAACTTGCCGAAAGATGGTTTGAGTTAGAAGTTTTTTTACGAATTATAATATTTAATGTTATCTAGTAGAATATAAGTGTTAGTAGTATATGTTCGTCGCTTAATCTAGAAAATTTATAAAGAATAGTAATAAAAATATACTCACTTTAGAGGGCAGCACTGTTGACTGTAGCATACATTTATTTATAATAAAAAAATCGATCGTAGTCTACAAAAATATGTATGCAGTTATTAAGTGTATGTGCAAATTGGGAGATCTATTAAACATTGTTACATGGAGACAGACATTTTGAAGCTTGAATAAGTAATTACTTATTGTAATTAATTACTAATTTAATTAAATTTAACCGAAATATAAAATGGAGGCTTTTAATAATTTCGTAAAGAGTGGTGCTATCTATGAGAAGCATTTTATCCCATTCTCATCGATATATTAAGAATGAAAAATTATGAAATATTAATACATGTTTAACCGCACTAATGTCTATGTATAAAGGCTGAATTTTCAAACGATAGTTCTCCTCCTAACTTGAAGAAATTCCGATTGAAAAATCAGCCAAATTAGTAATTTCAATGTGATCGTGTAACGGACATATCATTAAAGGTGATATTATTAAACACAACTGTTTTTATTTATGTATTGATATACTTACTAATATACATTCTGTTTGTTTTGATCGCCATTTCTATCATGAGTCATCTCGTTACACTAATTTTATTTTTCTTAGCTTGACATGTGTAGTAAATAAAGAATTAATATAGACTTTTTACACTGAATAACTAACATGTAAAAGTAAACCGATTCCATATTACCTAGCTACGCTTCTTTAAACTTTAGGTTAGACGTTAGACGCTGAAACCCAAAATTTTTAACTTTTTAATTTAACCGATTAAAGCAATAGGATTTTTTTAGGAAAGAAGCACCTCAAGAAATACTTTTACCTTTAAACGTACCTATAATAAGTTCAGGCCTGTGTTGGCCTGATACCACCTGTGCACCGTTTTATTAATTATTCTTTTTATCGCTTGCATGGTAAAGGAAAAATCGTGAGAAGTATGTCGATGATCCGTCAACCTTCTCCAGGCATTTCCACCTTTTTTAACCGAGCAAAAAAAACCGAAAGAGAACGACGTATCGTATATAGATCAATTCGACGTACCTATAATTTTTTTCGCCTGTTCTTACTATCGTTAGTCTGTAGCGCCTACAGTTCAACTAATTTTCGGCCACACTTCAGTACGACAAACAGAAACCCTGACGCACTAACTAACTTATTCCGGCCGCTAAGGTATACAACTCTTGACCAAAGATTTGTGTGCACTTGTTTAGATGACATTACTTGACATTATTCACACGATTAGGCGAGCCCTTTAACTTGAAGGAAGAAGAACCATCCATCCTACAAAATTATTTGGTTAAGTTTCTTGTTGGAAAATGTTTAACTAACAAACTGCTGTAGTTATGATTGTTGACAAGATTACGAACTGCTTTAAAAAGTAAGAGTTGATTCTCTAAACGATAAATGACTTAGGTACTTATATGAGACCGAGTGAGAAAGCTAATTGACGCTCATGACTTTTTTACAAGATTGTCATAGAAACTTTGGAGTCGTTTTATTACATCAAATTAAATGTGTAGGGCAAATTTTAGAATAATAATTAATAACTTAGGTACGTTTGGAAACTACAATAGAACAGAAAATGAAGAGATTTGTGTTTTTTGTAACGCTATACTATTTTTTTTTTCCAGGAGGAAAAACAATATATGTCTTCTCGTAATTAATGTAAGAAGGTAAGTTAGAGGTAATAACAAATTTTTATACAAGAATTATTTGTCATGCAATCCGTAACACGTGAGCTTTCTGTAAGTTATTTTCTTTCTTTCTTCTTTATTTAATTAAAGAAACGCTGCAAAATCAATGCAAATCAAGAATGAACTGGCCATTATTAAAATATTTTCTGTAGATCTTTTCTTTGGCCACGATTATAATATAATATAAGCCAACGAAAATTCATATTGTATAGCTTGACAATAAAATGGGACTATAAAATTTTGTCCCTTTATTAGAGGGAGGCCCTTTATTAGAGGGACTTTATATAGTTTAACTAAATTTTTTAGAATTTATGCCAGTACAAGTAGGTATCTGCAACTAAATAATCTGTGGTATATGGGTTTATTGGGGTACAGTGCACTGTGCTATTGTTTACAAATCAGAAATGATAATTAGGAATTTGTACTTGTTATCAAAAGTCTGATAATTTTATACTGTAACAAGGACAAAATGATTGCGTAATTCTTTACTCATTTTATCTTCACCGAAGTCGGGAGGCGTGTATTTTGTTAATATGTTCAAGGTATTTTGAGGTTATGTCTTTAAAAATAACATTAATTACTGATAATAAAGGTTAGTAAAAGAAAACTGGAATATTTGGGACATGTCTTACGTAACACCAAAAAATACGAGCTCCAACCAAGGCAAAGCGCCTGACCGCAGACTCGTGTCTTGATTAAACCACCAAATCATTGTATATTATAATATTCAAATATCAATATTAATAAAGTAGCCAGGTAGTATAAGAACACTAATACTATACCTAACTTTAATTTATCGTGAAATGTTGACAGGGTCTTGTTGGTATCGTCACGGGGGGCGCGTCAGGCCTGGGAAAAGCAACTGTCGAACAGTTGCTAAAACAAGGAGGACGTGTTGTAATATGTGATCTACCATCAAGTCCAGGGGCTGACGTCGCCAAGCAATTGGGAAATGATACAGTATTTGTTCCCGTAGATGTAAGTGTTTAATCCCAATAATTACTTAATCATACTGTAGCTGCACTTAATATTTCTGGAAGGTTATAAATTGGTTAAATTTAGATTTATTTTGAGTTTCTAAATTCTGATATTTTTTATGCTTTTTTATTCACTTGTTTTTTATACCAAAAAGTTCCAAATTTTTGCCTTCACAGGCCTTCACCATAATGTTAGGGAAGTGTAATACATTTTTTCTATTTTCTTTATTGTCAACTTATCTTTGTTTGTATTATGTATTACAAAAACATATCATAAAATTACTTACCACCTTTTTAGTCCTATATTTATTCTAGGTATGTTGTGGCTCATTGTGTGTTTATACATTTTTCTGTAGAACTGGCACCACATTGCCGTAAACTAATTCCATAAAATAACTATTAGTCAACAAATACAGAGGACATAAAATGTTACACTAAAACATTCTAATGCCCATTTCCCTGTTTCAAAATTGTTTAATATTATGCAGTTTAATAACCGTATCTAAATTATACATAATAATAGCTTCTAATTTGCATACATTAACTTATCCTTAGTGTTAATTACAAAAAAAACTTTAATTAAATCTTCAGCCTTTTTTATAGCTATTAATAATTATGTAAATTTAAATTTATAGCTTTTACAATTGTTAATATGAATAGTTTCGAAATGAAGAAAATCATTAAGTGGAAAAATTGCCACTGAAAGTCTATTTAAAAATTCATTACATTTATGATCATGTTATGTGGTACCCATTTGTTATAAATTAGTAGGTTTTCAAATGTCTCTGAAACAGAAAAAAATCTTTGATTAATTAAACCAATGACCTAATTAATTAAGCCACACAGATTATTCTTTGTTAAAATTATTTAATATACTAAAAATAACCATTACAGGTTACATCAGAAAAAGATATTAGGAATGCTCTTCAGACAACAGTGGACAAGTTTGGAAGATTAGATGTAGCTGTCAACTGTGCTGGAATCGCAACTGCCTCTAGAATATACAACTTTAAGAAAGAACAACCATTTGATTTAAAATCCTTTCAAAAAACTATCGAGGTTTGTAGTAATAGAAAAACTAGAATTATCTTTATATTTTATTTAACATTCAAAAGTTCCATTTTAGTTGGTCTAAATGATTTGACTACGACTTTGAAATAAATTAACATAATTTGTATTAAAGGTGAACCTAGTGGGCACATTTAATGTGATTCGACTTGTGGCTGGATTAATTGGCAAGAATGCTCCTAATGCTGATGGTCAGAGAGGTGTTATTATAAACACAGCCAGTATAGCAGCCTTTGATGGTCAGGTAAGAAAAAGCTACATATTGCCTATTCTTTGGACATATTAATAAATGAACTAACAATAATAAGAACAAAATACCTACTAGATAACTACGGAAGGAATCGAATCCTCAATTTACAACCATGCGTACAAATTGTACATTAAAAATGACTTAGCGGAGCTCACTTTAAAGGATCTTTAATAATTCTTTACATTACAAAAGGCCTAAATAGCTTAAGTCTTATAAGCAAAACCAAATTTATGTATAACTTACAGTGTATTTTCTCACTTAGAAGTTTCTCTTATTAGATATTGTATGGACAATGTAATTTACAGATTGGTCAAGCTGCTTACTCAGCGTCGAAGGCTGGTGTTGTTGGTATGACGTTGCCTGTGGCCCGGGATCTTGCTAGGCAAGGCATTCGAGTCGTTACAATAGCGCCAGGTAAATTAATAAGCTAGCAGCTAATAATATTGTACACTTGGGGTCAAGGGTAAAAGTTGCCTTAGCGAGTTTCAATATTTTAAAGTTACTATAAATTTGTGATTTCCTATTTGTTTAAGAGTGTTGCAGTGTTTGGCGAACTCAGTTTCCGCACTTTGAATCCCACTAGATCCGTTGAGCGTTGGAAAAGTTTACGTTATAAGTAGTCTGTGCCGAAAGAGATATTTCCCTGCGCCGTATTTCATATATAAAAAAATTTACGTTTAATTTAAATTTTTTCATATAAAGTATCAAGATGATTACTGTCGTATTACAATGACGTAACAGTGTTGCCAATTAAACAAAAAATATAAAATTGCACTGCTGTGACCATAACATTTGCGATGTTTGCAATATTATGTATATCTTTTTTTAGGGCTTCTTCTGGAGATCTTAACTGTCTGATTATTGGAACAAATTTCGCAAAGCAATTACCAGAATTTTCGTTTTCTCATTGAAAATTATCTAATACATTATTAGTTTCTATATCAATTACATCATAAAAATAGCTTAATAGCTAATAGCTCCCTGTAATTATTAAAAAATACTAGTAAAGTATTAGTATATAAAGTGTAAAGAACTAGATGGCTGCATTTATTTCAAAACGTGTTTACATTTAATTTACAATTGTGACATCACTCTTACCTACTTCTTATAGTAGTAAATGAGAAATCTTATGGATTAAATAGATTCATTTCTACAGGTCTATTTAGAACACCAATGATGGAACAATTGCCGGAACCAGCTATTAAGCAGCTGGAGTCATCTGTGCCATTTCCATCAAGATTGGGCCAGCCAGAAGAATATGCTTTGCTAGTGCAAAGTATTATACAGAACCCAATGATAAATGGAGAAACAATTAGACTCGATGGATCCCTTAGAATGCAACCTTAATGTTTTAAGTAAAGTTTTTATTGGATTTGTTTTTATAAATGTAGAATAAATATTGTTGAAGGAATTGTGGATTTATTGTATTGGGAACGAGTATCACTTTATAATTATCATGGTTTTGTATTAGAACTAGAAGAAAGCTAAATGTTTAGGAAATAGAAATAGGGAAACATGTGCTTAAATATAGGTCTCTATTACATAGTAATGCCATGCTCTTTAATTTAAAACTTACAGGATGGGTAGGCTAAAAGCGTAAATAATTATTATCGTGTTCACTAATAAATATATTTTACAATAGTGTACAAGCCTGATGAATAACTACAAAAATTTAAGAACATGCTTCGTACTATCTGACATTAAAATTCTACCACTAAAATAAATTTCTTAACAAACGCAGTTTGGTAGAAAGAAAAGACAATTTAAACGAAAATATTATTTATTTCTACAGAAACGGCCGTCGGCGGCCATCGCCACCGGCGACACGTCGTGCGTCTCACAATATTCATTAAACACCATGAAAATAAATACACCGAATGGGCGGTGACAAACCGCCACATATATGTATCTAAGTCGACATCTAACACATTTTGTGTTCGCTGTTCAAACTTAACACCTCGAAATACAAATAAGGATAATAACAATAATGTACAAAAATGTGAGGTAATGGACTTCGGGCTCCTTTGTTCACTGAAGTACGATATGTTTAGCTTTCGTGTGATGTGGTCACTTGTAAAGTTGGTGTGATGTGATGACGTTCAGTTAACAAAGGGGCGAATGCGTACTGAATTTATGAAGCTTAGTTTAAATACAAAAATTACAACTCAAGGCCGAAAATACATATTGTAAAACACATCCAATATACATTAAACGGAGCTGCATTCAGCTCAAATTATATTAAAGTTTATTTTTTGTATACCTCGAACTATCTATATTTACAATATACAATACAAGGGGAGTGCGACATCTAACATGCGAATTGCAATAGATTGTTTTTAGACGTCTGCAACAAACCCACGCATCGTGCGCTTCGCGAACAAAGTACGTTAGGTGCAAAAGAAGAAAATCACTTAGGTACTTAAGAAGCTATCATGAACCCTCCAGGCTTAGGCGTGTCGATTCGCTCATTTCACGTTATTCACATAAACTTAATTGAAAAATACTATACACAAACTAAATTAAACAACATCGACTGAGATTAAATCTAACTTATCGTTAATGAACAACAAAGTGGTTAACTAACAAATTGTAACGCATTTGTTGGCGTGCGTTATTACGTTAAGATTATTGTTATTTTGGAATGTGTGACGCGCCCTTCCCACGATTGCTTAGTGTTTCAAAGTCCACTCGACAAAGTTCGTATTCTCCTGAATTAAGCGTGATTAAAGGAACAAGTGTAACCAAGATTAAGTAGTTATAGAATACATTAAATCGTCAAACTAAGCAATCGAGGCTGCCGGACGCTACAGAACAAAGTGCTCGCAGTAATTCAATTATACACTTCATGTAGTACGCAATTGAATCACTGATTTGCCTTTACACTACGAAACTACAATGTTCTCACAAGGTGACCGTTTCGTGGCGCTTTCTACTGCGGATAACTTAAGTTCTGAGTAATAGATGGCGCCACCAACTGTAACATTGATTATGCCCGACCCGACAGCAATGTTTTTTAAATATAAAATATTGTCATTTTATCGCGATTCAATAGTTGTATTGACACAACTAGAATTCAAACTACCATTCACCTCCACTTTTGTGTAGGCGAATGAAGTGTGACGATTTTAAATGGAAACAATAAATCCGACCCAGGCATAGTAGTAAAATGTTTCGTAATGTACAGGAGACTTCGTTTCGAACAAGTGTGCCCTACGGCAACGGTGGTGACCTGCGAACGAATAAGAGCGAATGCCTTAAAACTTTCAAATCCCAACAATGCATCACACCGTTACCGCGTGGGCCTACCAACGCCAATTTGGTATGTATTTCACCTCACCGAAATAATTAAACACTTCTCTTACTCGACGTTATAAAACACTTACTTACAAAACACTAAACAACATAAAGTTGCGTTATCTAACTTAGATATAGTAGTTTAATTAAGCATAAACTATTTTATCTATATAGCGATTATTTAAATATCAAATCATAATCAAATTACAGTAGGGTGAAAATAAATTGTCTTAACGTTATGAACACTGACATGCTTCCGTTGTTGTCTCCTAAACCTCAACTGTTTTGGGAATGGCACTCATTGACCACATCAAAAACTGATTAAAATAAATACTGTTATAAAATATAATTGGTACGTTGATTGTGTCAAATTTATTGACTTAAATTGTTTAAAATACTGCAATAATGGTAACGCGTGCTAAGAAGCACAAAATGGTGTAATAAAAAGAAATTCTCCAAAAGCGCGCCCGATTTTTGACTCGTGTTAAGAAGGTAATAATTCGAAGGTAATAATTATCTACAACTGACAAAAAATTGGATACAACTGATTTTGATAATGCATTAATATTATTAAATGTTCAAGGTGTCTGCAGTGAAATATCGTTGCCCCATTAGTAAGGAAAAACCCACAGCCTATGTACCTAACTATTTCATACCATCACAGATCAGCTTTGCGTTCAATAAAGCATCGAGTATAAGAAATTTTCGGATTTATTATTATATATAAAATTATATCTCTGAACAGCGACGGAACATATATACAACGGGGTTTCCTGCTGCACCATACTGTACTTTAAAACGATATTTCCGATCTGGCAACTTTTGAGGAACATTAAATTTTATTCACCAATGAACTCTAAACTAAATTGACGCGAGACCGCAAAATTTTATTAAATCAGTTCACTGGACGGTTTAAATACAAACGGTGCAATAATCCCTAACTATATATAAAAATTTAAGAGCCACAGTATGCGTGTGAAAAGACTCATAAAATCTAATTATGTACTGGATGTGGCACTTAGTGCGAAACGAAATAAACAAACCGACAATCACATTGAATTATTGAAATCCGCGAAAGCCTTAAATAAAACGTTCTCAAATTAGATTTGTAACGCAAGTTGTATCACACAAATGATTTTCGATTACATTACGCTATGTTAGAAAAATACGAAATAATGTACTTTCAGTTAACATATTATATATGTTAATAAAGAACAATATGCTTTATAAAAATACATTGTCTCCTCGCATTTGACGCTAGTACCCATCTTTTTAAAAATCTATGATTTTTAAGGCTTTACAATAGAATTAGCGTTTCCACTGTTATGTGCTATTTAAATATTTACAAAGATTAGGTATAATTACATATTTGTACTGGTACGGCCGATAAATTTCATATATATTTTAATTTTATACAACATTTAGATAAGATTTTAAAACTCTTTTGAACAAATGTAAAGTTAAAAGATGATCTGAATAATATACCTGTGGTTATAGATTTTTAAATATAAACTCTTAAAACTGAAATAACTTCAGCCAAATAACTACATTACATTATCAACATGAAACACCGTCTTAACAACTTCATAAGAACACGGCTGTGCTCTACTTATAAACAATTAATATATTTATGTAATAAATGATTTATATTAAAATGAATGAAAAGCGGTCTACCCGCTCACATGATTTTAAAACTAACATCTACACAACACACTAACATAATGGTTCATCAATTTTCGTTTAAAATCACAGACGTTTTCCTAAAATATGTATATTAATTCCCTTCATGCACCGGAATAAGCTTATTTAAATCGAAAGTTATAATTTTGATAAAACATATTTACAGACCACGCAATTTCTAAAGACACCACGTAGATCCGATTCTGGAAAATAAATAGCTACGCGACGTTAAATATTTCTGCATTTAGATAAAATCTGTGGGACTAGGTACGCCTAATGGCGCTCGGCACAATATACATAACTCACACCAAGTTAAACTAAATTAAATCAATAATAAGTAATATTTTGTAGTAGCTATTTCATTTGCTGCTGGAGGAGCCTCGATAATAACCTGCTCCTCTTCAATGGTGTTTCAAGATCTGGAAAAATTGTTTTTTTTTTAAATAGTTTATACCATGGATACAATTCAGTCACGTGAGGTTTGGCAAAATGTAGTCAGACTAACAAATATTAAATTTCCATAAAATCAATTCCATTTCACTCTTACATATCGACATAGCGCTAAGAAGCGAACGTGTGCAAAAAATTTGCGTGTCTTATTGAATCTATTTAATTTCGACAAAGATAAGTGTTGACTTTAGCCAAACCGAGATACTTATTCGAATCGAATGGTTTGAAGTACAGTAGTAAGAATTTTAATTTTTTTAGTCTGCGTACAAAGCGCCCAAATGTTGTTAACCAGTCACCAGGACACCTGTTAATTGCAAGCGTCTATGAGGTTAAAGTGCAGTGTAACGTTTGAGCCGCATAACCATGAATTAATCGAAATATTAGTGCTATTTAGTGAGAGTGCTGAGAGCAGGTTGTTTCAGAAGTAAGTACAGTAGTATAAAAGTAACAATATTAAAATATGAATTTATACAATTTTTAACATATTAGTTCAGAAATAAGACCGAAGATAGAGTATGTATGACATTTAAATGAACTTTGAAATAAATCATATTTATAACCAAGGAATAGATAACAAATGTTTGATCGAATTTTGTCTGGATATCTCATTGTATAAATGCTAATTCAAGTACCAATTCATTTATCTATTCCTTGGAAGAAGCCAATACGGTTGGTGTCTGAAACAATCCACTTTTAGTGCAAAAGGTGCCTTTTGAGACAATATTTTAATGCTTACTATATAGGAGCATGCGGCTCAATCGTGTCGTTGGGCAGGAAACCGCACCTGACATAAACACAAGAAATTTAAAACTTAATAGCCTAAATAAAGGTCTACGAAAATATAAAAAATTTAATTTAAAATTAAATTGAAGTAGGTCACTGCAATCTTGGCAACTAGACTATGACCGCAATACAGTGTCTAAGGCTTCGAGTTGACGGAAAAAGGCTCACTTTTTGGCTCATAGATTTCTTAATGGCTCTGTAAGATTTTAAAAATCTTAAATAAAACGTGCCTGCTATTTAAATAAATATGATTCAAAGTGTTAATATTTTCTGAATTGCACAATATTTTGAGTACATCACTCGAATTGCAATGAAAATATTTTAAAAACGACGTATGCAAATATTGCAGAGCATAAATAGGGCGAGGCGAGATCTGTTCGTCCCACTAATCTAATTTATAGTATTCTTCGTACTGACACGACCTAGTTATTGTTTCCAAGTGGAATAAAAATTGTATAGTAAATTTCTCAAGACTTTCGTCGGTTTTTTGGTAGTTTTTTTGGCGTTTTAGACTGTAAATAAACCTGTTAAATAGTTTTCTCTGTCTCTTTTCATCGTGTGTAAATACAATTTCACAGAAAAAGATGAAAGTTCTCTAACTAAAACAATACCCTTAGACAGTTTTTCGTATAAGGTGAGAAGTCTAGACAGTGAAAGTACTTATTAAAATACCCTTGAGTGTAATAAAAGATAAATCAACTATGAGTCAGAAAAAAATAATGACTCCTAATAATCTTTGTTAAAAACTGGATTTGATATAAAATAATTAAATAATACATACACTAATATTTCCTTAAAGATAAAATGGCAATTATTATATGCTAAAATTAATGTAATAAAAATATATGTTGTGTGTGCAATAAGCTATGTGATGAAATATTATTTAAAAAATGAGTTAATTTGCATTTCATTGGATTTTTATTAAAAATAATTTGTAGGAATATTTTACTTGCAAAAATGTATCTTATTACGTACTATATATAATTGGTGCGAAATGCAAATTATTAATATACTATAAAGTTGCCAGTTTTATATAATATATAAATAATTAAGAAAATTTGGCATAAAATATACTAGTTTTATTTGGGTTTTTGCCTGGCAACTCTATAAATGATGATTGCATATAAATATAATAGGAAACATACAATCTGTCTAGAGTTGACGTGTGCTCAGCATTCCGGTTAACCATATCACCACCGTTTGGCCTAGAATAATACATTTACCATATCTTTTAAACAGTTGAAATTTATATTATTTCTTGTGTTCAAGTCTGACGAAATGATTGTCAGACCAATTATGATCGGTCAACAGCATCTTGTCCAATACGTGTCACGTGACATACGTCATATTACGTTTGACCAATCACAATCGAACGCAACGTTGCGTCTCACACTCAGTATATTTTACACTAAATCTATTTATTGAAATGAGAGCAAATCGCGTCCGATCAAGTTCTACATTAATCATTTGAATATAGAAGCGAAACGAATTCTAAGAATATATGTTCCAATTTTTTGTAATCTGTCAAAAATCATTTGACATATGACAGGTAAGTCCGGGAGACTGTTTTTTATAACTTTAAATATGTTACTATTTCAAAACTTTGTTTTAATAAGTTGAATCGTGTTTAACAAAAAAATATAGCTACATAAATAAACAGGTGGGCTAAAAAGTTTGTAGGCTGACACATAAAAGGCTAGGCTTTAATACTAGTATTCAATTAATTTTTTAAATTAATTAATGATTTTTAGTTAGCCTTAATCTTCATAAGACACCGGTACAAATTTGACAACTGTCATACTATTAGTTTGTGAGGTAGTATTTTGTGTGTAGGAACAATTGTTTTTTTAAATACGTGGATAAACAGGAATTTCGCGTGTTAACGTAGCATTATTTTTTGCGAAAAAATATATATTGGCTTGCTATTTGTTATTTATATTTACTTTTAAATTCGCCTTTTTTCTGAATATACGACCATTCTTTATTCCGTTCTTTAGGACTTATTTGAAGTAAAAATTTAGTTAAATATTCAATATCCACATAATATGACAATACAGGCCAAGATGCATGACATCGCTTATCGAATATTTGGAATTCCACATCTCCGAATGGACAGTAACAATGAACTACGTTTTGATTATACAACTTAGTTAAATGTATATTTGTATAGAGATTTGACTTCGAAATTCTTTGATATTGCTGTCATTAAAATTTAAATTACCATGAAAATTCTGAGCAGCGCTCCGCGGGTGTTTTTGGAACTGAATAGAAGACATCATTATATACGATTACTAGTCCAAAATAGTTGTGTGATGACAAATTAAGGGTCGTAAATCTCAAAGGGAACTTACTTGCGTTTAGCGTGCAGCATTTCCATAAGTAGAGTCTGTGTAGGCGCCTGACCCGCACAATGTCGCTGATACAAGTGCTCTTCGCCTCGCGCCGCGAGCGCATGAATTTCAGGCACCACCATCACTAATTTGCCAAATTTGTCCTGAAAATTAATATTACATATATAAATTTATGTTAAAATGTGTAAAAAAAAGATTTTTCACAAAACTTCTGAACCAGTTGATAATCCGTAATTTTTAAATCTATATCGTGCGGCCTAATTATTAACAAGGCGAAAAGTCAGTTATGGACTATTGGATGAAACAAATAACGTACTTGCATATAGGGAAAGATAGAACGTCCAGAAATGTGTTTACAAAAGTTTATATAAGTATAAGAAGCTATATATTTACAGCTTTATTTTAGTCACCGACACGATATTCATTTGTATCCATCCTTTTTCATAATTAATATCAGAAATACTAAATTATATGCCTTTAGAATTTTCCTCAATTGCCGACAATCCTAATATAACAGTGTTAAAATGAAGCCGATATAAATATTGCATTGTATTACGACGAATCAGTTTTCTGATAGTTTCGCTATCAAATCTAATACTGTGTATATTAAACAAGCAATTTGAACGAAGCCACATTAATAGTATCAAAACCGTATGTAGTTAATTAAATATACGATAAAGACTACAAAAATAATTAAATAGTTGTATGAGCAGGTAACAGGGAAAAAAATTGACTTATTTTTATATGGTTTTGTTTTTCGGTAATAATAATAACACATAGGTAGTTAATAACATTAAAATGTGAAATTCAGTATTCAAATCGCTTATTTTGAACATTTAAATTAAACGCCTGTTATATTGCGTTCATGTAATACATAAATCATTTTTACGAGTTTAGGAGAGTATTATGGGAGAGATATAATATAATAGTATGTAGAATGTTTTTTGGTTTTGTTTATATGTTTGTTTGTCATGTACTGTTTAGGCACATTAAACTTCATACGTTACCTGTATCGTGGGATAGCAGGTAAGTGTGTAGTCTAGAAGTGCGGCCTGCACTGTCTGGTAACCATCTCGGACGCATTTCACGTTTACGATACCCCGCACGTCTGAAACCCGAAGAGAACTCTTCAAACATATAAAAGAAGTCAGAAATCTTCATAAAAATCAAACAGAAATAAAATTCGCCACAATGCGCACATAAATCACACAAATTAATAAAAACATTTAAATAACACAACAGAAATACTGACCAGGGTTTAAAAGCAGGAGGAATTTCACACAGATGTAATCAGGTACGTCGAATTTGAGCTCAGCTAATTTATTCTGGAGCTCGTTGAAGTGGTCTGCCAGTGAAGGCACCCCCAGAAGACCGAGGCAGAGGAGATCAAACTTCTGCCCGTTGTGAAGTGTGGTTTCGTCTGGTAGCCCGTTATGCATACGTTGGTGAAGGTGGTCCAACACCAACATATCCGACCACGAGTGTTGCAGCAATTTCATTTGATCGTCAACCTGAAAAGGGATGCGGTTCTAAACGGACATTTTTTAACAGCAATTTTGTAATGTAATAGTATCGGGAACAGAGCGGTTATATAGTTGTATTAGACGTTCGCAAGGCAGAACCGCCCTGTTCACCGGAAGTTCTAAGGATCTTGAGGACGTGTGACGCAACTGGTTATGCATTATACGAAACCAACCGAATACAACGCGACGACCTACATTATTTCGAGGGCTGTGAGTTTACGAAACGACACAACTGAAGTTTAGAAACCACCGATTACACAATATCAAGATCAGGCCGACATCCGTCACCGAAATCTGTTACATCTAGAACGATTTCATTATTATTCAACTGTTAATTTTTGGGCGTTTTATAATCCGTGTAAGAAGATGTGTTTTAATTATTGACTATCCGTGATGCCCGCACAAGGCAAATCTGGGTCAAAGTCGCGTCGACATGCGAGTACCAGATACCACACTATACGTCAATTAAAATATACCACGCTTTTGTCACGCAGATTAAATAGTTAAATTTGTGAAAAACTCACATAATATTGAATATACTTTTTTTGCCCACTTACGTTAATAGGTTTTTGTTCGATTCCAACAAGTCTCACAAATTCGTTTCAATTTATCAGTTATTACTTAATTTATAGTTTTAATGTGCATAATAAATAGCGTATATTTAACAAAGAATATGTAGAGCGTATAATTTGCCAGGCTCATTGTTATTATGAGCGGTTTTGAAACCGAGGCTTGGCTAATATCTTGGCAAAATGTGGCACGATGTAATAGAAAGGCGAAATACTTAACCAAATTGCACGACATAGACCGTGTAAATTATGCTGTGTCAAGAATTTACAAAGAAAACTTAGAATTCTCAATAGTGTTCATTCGATCGCTCGTCTGATAAGTGGTCATTAAGCATTGACGTGACGTCAATGCGTGTTCGACTCAATGCGGTATGCGCCTAAACTCGAAACTTATCGTGACTAGTTGGATGTTACGTAAGAGAAAGCAACGAAAGGCCGGTTAACTAGTTACGTCTCGGTTAGCAGTGTTACGAGCGCGGTAAAAAGTGCTTTCTCGCGGCAACTCGGCCACGGGCACTATGTCAAGAGCACCGATGAAAGTACGACGTTGCCGCACCGCACGCCATTCCGTTACATCATATCCGTCTGGAGAAAGCATAGCATCAACATTGATCTTGTAAGCTCTTACTCAACCATCTAGCCCTCTATTAAAGCCGATGAGGTCATTACAAACAATTGTATTGAAAGATTTGTGTCCTGGAACGTACGCGGATCAATATACTTATATTCTTAATTTCCGTAAACACACTTTTAAATCTGTCTGATTTGAGATTCGTGTTCGTACGCTGCCGTCCTAATTCTCAGAATGCGTCGTAAACAAGCATAGTCATTTAGCACAAATTAAAATTGCTAGCTGCAAAGTAGAGGCCGTCTGTGGGAGCGAGAAGATGAAACACGCGGCGCGGCAACGTCGCAAGTCCACGTGACCGGTTACGGGTCTTGCGTAAGCGTACGGCGACCACGGAGCGCGAGCTAGCTTCTCCGTTGGCTTTTTCTGATTGATTGAACTCCTGTACAAATACGCATAATTGATCGCTGGACACGGGATCATTTGTATTCATGAACAACGTTCATGAATAGGTTAGATTCTTTTGGAATATAAATATTTTTACATCACCGGAAACTACTGCATGTATGGATGTCGACTAGGAAATAAATATCAAGTAAGAAACAGTTTCGAATTAAACAGGAGACGTTCACAAAATACTATTGTCCTCGTTGACCTACTCACTGATAAGTAATGTAATTAAGAACGTTATTATAGATCGAATAGCATTTGGCGGCATGCTTGTCGTGGGAACTTGACCCAGTTGCGGCGCGTCGCGGGCGGCAGAGTATCGATTGCCAACGGCACCGCACCACTATGCGTCACACGCTCTCCTATAATCAAAATCATACCCCTATCTTATGATAATAAGAACACAAAAATACTTCGCATAGCTCAAAAAAATCGCAAATACAATCGCAAAATTCGCTAGCATTTGGTGTACACCGGACGGGTTGAAAGGATTCGGGATAGGACACTTATACTTATCTGAAATTCACCTTTAAATACTTAAAGAACACGGTGTTCCTCGCCCAATCCACTTGGGAGAACAGATTTTGATCCAGGACTTTGCACATTAGCTCGAAGAGATCCACTTCACATTGGTTGTAGGTTTGGCTCTGTAGGAGGCCAAAAAGAGAGTTTTGCCATTCTCTGTCGTCGATAGTCTGGACGAATTCTCGTATCATGGGTGACACCCGAAGCGTTTCAGTGCTGGTGGCCTCTGCAGTGCTGGACGGCGTGGCAGCCGTTGTGGCTGAGTTGTCGAAGGCAAAGGCGTCCGGTGAGGCGGAGTGTGGTGAATGAGCGTCCCACTTGTCGTGGGCTGGAGGGGGCGGTACTTGAGGCACCTGTGGCTGTGCTGCTAGAAGTGCCGGTCCTGGTGACGACTCAGGAGAAGACGTCAGCGAAGAAACCTGTGGGATCTGTATCTCCTGTTTCACAGGCACCGAGGTGTACGGTGAACTGAATCCAAGCACCAACCCGCCATCTCCGAGGGAGCCGCGAAGGGTTTGTACTGCAATCTGCCTTTGTCTCATCATTTGTAGTTTGCGGGCACGGTCACGTTTGTACATGGGCCCGAACTTATTGCGGCCACCACGCATACGATCTGCTCGCACAGCTGGAAAATTGAAAAATATATTAAATTATCATAGCAGGAAAAGTGTAACTTTACATTTACGAATTGGATAATGATGGTGACTGTTCATGTATAATTATATATTTCGTCAACTTATTTTGTTGTTCTCTTCAAGAAAACTTAGAAGAAACGAAGGGTTATCAAGTACGTTGATTGGTGATTGAATGATGTCACGGTACAAACATCAGGATAAAACTCAATATAGTACTTGATTCCGCGACAAAAGTTTAATTTGAGAAAAACTAAAACGACTTATTCTACTTGTAAACTACGGTATAAAATTAGACTAATACGGTTTCATTTCTTATCAGCGTCGCAAAGATAAGACTTCATTTCGAGAGCTCACTATACCTACGCTACATTCTTCCTATTTTGTTTCAATAATTTAAAAGATAACTGCTTGCCGCAACTGAATACATTTCTGGATAAGTTCAGACCATGATAAAAGTAAAAAGTCTTCTATGGATCAAAACAATCTTGGATACTCTAACTCTATATTTATACTACAGTCGTGGTAATCGAGCCCACAGCGTATTATCGTAGCCTATGAATCGATAAAACTTGATTAACATTCTTGAAATTTAGGACAGCGTCCCCATAATGCACACAGACTACTGTACTTTATTATATTGGCAAAATTCCAAAGTATTAAGCGGCTGCTTCACACGATATCAGAATTTATGCTTGTACCGATTCTTTGAGAGGTAGTGTCTAAAAGGGTGCCTCTAGAATGTGAACAAATATATTCTCATAATTTACATATACACATATGTTTCAAATTACTACGCGCCTCGACGTGTATACCGGATACGCAGCCCGCGGGAAGCAGAGGGAACTAGGAGCTCAAACGAGACATGACGTTGTTAACACATTTCTCACCCAACTTGAAATTACTAAACAATACGAAAGTATAATGAAACATGGCCTGAAGCATCTAGGCTCAAGAGTTGGAATGCTTTAAAGTGATCTCGACACTTCTTATTTCCCAATCATAAATGAATCAAGTACATTACAAAAAGCTCGACACGACGATAAGGAAGGTAACAGACAAGTTATCGGGTCTGTTACAAACTGTAAATAAATAAGTCTGAACCTGGAACGGAAGGGGGCTTTCAGTGGCTTGCCGACTCGCCCAACCCACGAGTTAAAAATAACAACCAGTTTTTATTGTAGCCAACGCGCCTGTGCACGAAAAGGACAAACTTATAGGGCACGTCAAAGAATCCAAGAGAGATGCCAAGCGTAACGGATTTGAGCGTTGTTGTGTGCAATTCCACAAGTTTCGTATTGCAGTCTGTTTCACCAAAGAATTTATGTACTTACCACCGCACCGCAGAACGGGTAAAAATAATTTTAACTTTTGCTATCCTGGCATCTTAAAGACACATTACAATTTTAAAAAAGCCTATCTATTCCAGCCTAAATCCTGTTTGACTATTATAATTTTTTTTAAATATAAATAAATTCCTTTCCAACGACTAAAGGAACTTAACGTAACTGTTACATTGATAGTCCACACATTTGTCAAAACAGGTTTACAGGGTCGTCCCTTGACACAATTTGATTGAACTGGTTTTAATTCTTTTCTTCCTCTTATCATAATGTAAATTACATACTTGGAAATAATTTACGCTACTTTTCTATTGCGGAATCAACATTCTTTTTAAAATTTTACACAGCCATGAATTAGCATGCGATAGAACAATTACTTTTGAATAATACGTCATCATTGAATTTAAATTATATAAGTGGGTACATACATCGCTCTACAGATTAAATTATTTTGATCATAATGTAACGAAAACCATCATACAAATATTGCTTCGTAATATTGGCAAATGTTGCCTTTCGTGAATACGCCGAGTTCCTTTGTGTCGTATGTATGCCTTATTACTGCTGAAACTAGTTATTTGTTGTAAAGCGATTTCGAGAGCTATTGATACATAACTATTATTATGCCTTATAAATTCAGTACGTTATCAATTAATTTTAATTTCCTCAACGACGTTTTCATGAGGTTTTATGAAACTATTCTTTTAGCCGGATATTATGTGAAGCACAACTAATTTACTTTATCATGACTAATACCAGCACATTTGCGGTTTCCATTCACTGCCTATATTGTGTATGCGAGTATTTTAGTTATTTCTTTTAAAAAATTGAGTAATATAAACAAAACAGACAAATTGTCTTTGATTAGTTTTTTTTATGTATAATTATTTGATGTTTCCACCGTACTTTATAGTTAATAAAATAAACTTATTTTACATCTACCTTTGCACGATCTAGGTTCGAAACTTAAGTTGAGTCGATATGTTGTTTGCGTTTGGTAGCATTTTCGATGGCGTAGAGAACATTTTTTTATGAAATAGTGCATCGAATAATATATCTGTATTATAATGAGCAAGCGATAGTAGCTGATAATATTGGAAACGAGGTCAGGCACTTATAACACAATATAAGTAGATCAAGGTCAAGGTCAGTTTTACAAATTAAAAGCACAACTGTGTGACAAAGAAACAGTGCGAAAATAGCAAACGAATATGTTTACCTTGCGTTCTAAAGCTATTTGCGGCTAAGATATGGCCTAGTTGCTGAAGATGGGTCAAGGTCGACCCTAGCGACACGCACACAGCAGATTAATCCGCAGCGGCCTTAAACGGCGCAAGCCATAATCAGTACATGACAAGATCGAATCAGTGATTACTGAGATATGACCTTGGAATATACATCAGGGTCGTCAAATGAAGTAATCGTGTCAACGAGATAAAAAATTGTATGTTCCGAAAGGACGGGAAGAGGTGGGGAACGCTCCTTGTACCGACGAGTTGGTGAAACTTGGTCAAGGCTGGCGGCGCCCCCCGCTCATCGCCTCGTTACGTACGACCAACTCCGAATATAGCCGAATACCCGAACGCCCGCTCGCACCTACTATATCGCGCTTATTAGATACTAGATAGTATGGCTGTGATCGTTACACAAGAAAACAGAGATAAATCATCGTCCATGTTGAGGTACCCAACTATGTCAAGATCTCTACTCTTCTGATTACAAAATCAATGAAACACTTTTGGCTCTCGAGTTATAAAGCGCTCACAAATCAATCGCTTTATCATTTAACATTTATATGTCCACCATTGAATTTCTGACACGATTATTACGTTACGTACCGTTTATACCCCTTGCTTTTATATACTGTTAAGCATTTTTTTTTAAATTTTCAACTAGTTCCCTACAATTGCCGTAATAAGGTAATGTCTAAAAAATAGAAAGGCCCGGTTTACGAGGCCGCTCTGTCGAAACGCTTAATTCGGGTCAAGGCAGCGCGCCGAAATAGTCGGCTGGCGTGCGCGTTTTTATTGTCATCTAACATCTGTCGCGGGCCACAAACGCCTGATCCCGGTCCTTTCTCTCAAAGGTGTGCTACTGGTCATAAATCAAATCTCATCTTATTTTAAATATTACGGTCAAAGTAACTTAAGTGTAAACTCTAATCAGATCCTAATTAGAATTAAAATACATAAGACAACTAAAGACTTTGGCAAACAACGTATTATAATCATTTACGTATGGTGTAATAAAATTGCGTAATTAAATATAGAGAACTATAAAACCAAACACTGAATAGAACATCAGCCTGAATACTGATTACGTTTTAACTGTCGCTGTGTGAAACAAGCGTAGCGCGGCGACGCCTCTGATTACGTAAGGTGATGTGAACTGTGAACACCAATTTGTGGGCAAACGTTTGAGAATCAGCAACGTCTATTTGAAAATATTCTAATGCTGCATTTTCACATAAAACAAATGCATGATTTGAAAGTTTCATCCTCCTCCTAACGTTTGAAATCTTGAGATCCAATGTATTAGGAGTGGTTGGAATACATGGTACATAGAAAACTGTATGCATAGTTTTTAAGCTGTAACGTGATACGTGTTCAGGTCACATTTGGGTAGTCCATTGCGACAGGTCGAGCGAGGCGTCTTGTGAAATGACGCTTGCGCAGCGCACCCCACTGAACGGTCGATTGTGTCGAAATACACGACACAGTCGCTTGAGTATGCTTCACTCGAAACTACTATTTAAAAACTGTTTGATAACCGCTTGTTATGATGACAGATGATGATGAATATAAGACGATTGGAGAGGACTTGTTAGAAATTTGAGTGGCTTGTACTGGAGCTATATCACAAAGCGACAAACTTAAAACAGTTTACTGTAAAAGGGTTTCACTATTAAAAGAATACTAGATACAAAAGTAAATGTCTAAACCAACTTAAATAACAGTAAAATAGTTTATGCATTACACAAGGTTTGCTTGGTTACAGGTCGGGCGGTGCGAACCTCTCGCAACAGCCGCTATTCGGGTCACCAACCGATTTGTGAGAATTGTGCCATCTCACATAAGCCTCTGTACTACTACATACCTACTACAATATTTAGGGTATTAAAAATACAATCCCCTGAAATTTGCGCATTATGCATGATGGATGGAGGCTGTCAAGACTAAATCAAGTTATGTGGAGATAATAATATAAACATATATGTATATGAAAAACTATTCTGAATAAATGACTCAACCCACAAGGGAAACTGCTTATATATGCATATATGCGTGTGAAGTGAATGGACAAGAGATATTAATAATTCAATAACATTTACGTATGTATTTTAGCCAAATAATTACAATAAACTTTCTTTTGGTATTTCGTCAAATTTGGGAAAGCTTAACAGTGTTTTGGACGTATAATTAAGCAAATATTATCAATACACATTTCAATGGAAGTACTAGATGTTGCAAACATCCCAGCATCTGGCGAAACGCGCAATGGCGAGTGGCTCACGCACACATTTTCATCTGTTGCGTACATGAACAACGTACAAACAGGCAGCGCGCGCGCCGCATCGCGGCCCCGCTTGCAAGTAGGTCAGGGCGCTATGCCGCAGCGCGTGTTTTAAATTTAGAATGATCTGCGCTTCAAACTCCGCCCCATTTGATCACCGAACTAGTGAATACTTAACAGTAATTACGCTACAATAAATTTTTTAACTCAATCCCTGAAAACAATAAAAACTAATTATATTTTTAAGAGAATCGAGTGACGATTAATTAATATAGGATAAAAATTTAAGTATTATTTGAAAATATGTAAAAAATCTAAATGCGAATCACATAACGCATAGAAAATTAATTACACAAATTTTCTATAAAACAATGAATAACATATTAAAATATGGCAATGCTGACTAAATAAAGAGAAAAGCAAATTAATTTTGTTGAAAAGTGTCAAAGGCGTTCAATGAATTTACCCCGTTTACCGCTGAAATATAAGGTATTCAGATAGAAAATGACACAAGAAGTAGAAAACTAGATTGAAACGATTACCAGAATCAATGATACAGCTTCCCAGTTTCTATTTTTAATTTCAGAACGTAATAATAAATACGAACAATTCTTTGTTTCCTTTCATTCTGATTAGATTCAACAATGTATTAAAATGTGGCAGATCTAATATGAAATGGAATCACTTCAATTAATATGGAACAACCAAATAAGTTTTTCATTTCGAAGACATTAGGTAACGGTTTGGCGTACCGCGTACAATTATTGCCTAATTGTTTTGAGCAATAGAGTTAAGCAAATCAGAAAGTCGACTTAACTAAAAACTAATCCAATTTGAGCAAGTTCTCATACGAGTTTTTTGTGAAGATAGATAAATAACGTATTCGATTTTTTTTAAATATATCTCGGGTTTTTGGATTATATCTATTTCATGATAAGATATAAGATAACGATCAAAACTAGGCGAAGGTCGCAGTTCTCTAAAGTCTTAACACAGTCACCACCCATCCAATGATTAATGAAAGAAAACCAAATTACAAATACCCTCTGTTTAAAATAGTAAAAAAAGGTTCTTATATTTCTAAACTTACCTTCTAGTTTCATTCCAACATCCAGACATTTCTGGAAACGGCAGAAGGGACACCTTTTCCTCTGGGTTTTATCAATATGACATGCACGTTCTGCTACACATGTGTAAACCTTCTTATTCTGTACGGTCCTCTTAAAGAAACCCTTACATGATTCACAAGTGAGTAGACCGTAATGGTATCCACTAACTTTGTCACCACAAACAGGACAAAGTTCTTCTATCACATCTTTTGTGTCAGTTTGATCACACACTGTCCCAGCTGCGGGTAAGTACGCTCCAGATTCTCCACCAGGACCTGTCGGAAACAGATAGGAAGCGTCCAAGTTAGCGTACGCGAAGGGTTGGTTATCTGATGTGCATTGGTATGCAGCCCCTTGGGGCACGTATTGCTGTGAGGCTCCTGATGGTCCACTGCCTGAGCCAGAACCTTCTGGACCGGGACTTAGATCAAAAGGAGACATGTTGAGGGACATGAGGCCTGTCTGCTGGTCCATCGTCATGCTCGGCCGCACTTAGCGGCAACTTATTATAAATCCCTACGACGGCGTTCAACCGAAACAACGTTCACACAGTCACTGAGTTCACAGGCGGTCTGACCGCAACACTATCTGCCGCTGGCGGGCTGCACCTGTTCAAGCACTATGGTAAGAGGCACATAAATCCAGCACATTTTGTTCAATAAGAATTTAGGGTTAGAACAGAGAAGGCGCCGAGCGCCGAACTCAGTAAACTATCGCAACGAAAACTGTTGTTGGAGTTTGTTGACGGCGCGCGTCGTTACGATCGCGACAAGTATTGTAACCGCAGCAGTACACGTACCTATCAAGAGAGGTCCCGCGATCGACTGGCGGCCGGCCGGCGACAACGGCGCGCGTGCCGGCGCCTCCCGCATGCGCGCCCCGCTAACCCGCCCGCCCGCTCGCACAATGGAAAACGATTAGGAGCCCATGTAATAAGTGAAAGTGAGTCGGTGACCCACTTTCCCGCGATCCAGGTCTATGTTAGTGCGCGTTCGCGCGGTTGCGCCACCGCGCGGGCGAAGAACGGCGCGGGGGGCGGCCCACTGACCCAGTTGCGCACAGTGCCGCAGCAGGGCAGGGTTGCCTCGAACAACGAGCTTATGTTTACGTTCGCATAGCATTGGCTCTTGTCTAAAGAGCATTTGCTGTACGTAACAAATCTAATCGTTGCAGTACTCAACAAACAAATTCACTATCTTATTTTCAGTAAACGGTGTCAATGTATATTTATTCTATAAGAAAAATATGGTTGCATCAATAGCTACTCGGTATGGTGTAACATTTATGCACACATACATAGATAAAAACGTACGCTAAAAGTTAAGAGCAATTGCGAAAATTATTATTTTTGACCCTAGTTCTAAGTACCCTTTCTAGGCCGCGTATAAAATCTTGAGGACTCTTTACAGCGACGATGGCGTCTCACAATAAGTCTCGTACTTCACGAATTAAATACCTACAGCCATACTAAATAATAATATTTATCGGAGAGCTCGCATGTCTCAAACCAACTCATAGCAACTATATTAATAATTAAATCTTAATAACTGAAAATCTATGTTCACACGATTCAATATCGGCAATAATTATTTTCTCAAAACAAAAAATATGAAATTTATTTAATTGTATATGCAGTTAAGAAACTATTAGAAACATTCAATATTACAGCAGAGTAAATTAAAGATCTTGACCTGGATTCGGTTAAAATCAGTCAACGGGTCACGAACGACAGACTGCCTTTGACAGCCTTGTGTCTCGGTGTGTAACGCGAGACGTGTCCTAATGTACTAAACATTCAACGCAGAAGTCTGTATGTGACCAGCATAGAAATGTCGACCAATACGAATTTTTTACAACTAAAAAGCTTCTCAAACTGAAAAGTAAGAAGTACACGCATGTTTAAAACAAGACATCGCGGCAAAAAGCCAAAAAGTGTAGGTTCGATTTAGTCCCATTCAATTTCCTTATCCAACGAGCCAATAATTGAAATAACACGTAAAATCACGTACGCTTCAGTCGCAACTAAAACAACTCAGTTGCGTTCGTATTCTCAAACCACAGGAAAGCACATATTGCGTACAATACGTAATGAGTCAATAAGTTTCGATTTCATAATCAAGACCTGAATACCGGATGAAAAAGCGACAGTTGCCGTGGGTACACAAAGTGTGTCATTTTCGCTATCGTGCAGACGTCGCGACCTCCTACGAAAGTAATAGTGGTCGACTCACGCGCATTTGCTTTCTTCGCATGCGCAACTGACGTCATGCTTTCTCTGTCGGTGACGTCCACTGATGTAACTATCGTAATCCGCAACTATGTAATAGACGCGCCGTCATCGATAGCAATATTATCGGTTCATGATTATATATTATGTGTAATATATGGGTGTATGTATTACGGTTTCCATCTTAATTGTTCATTAGCTGACTGCACTGGAGATAATTTAAGTTTTAGAAATATTTTTCAATAAAGCCGCGGCGAATTATTTTTTATCCATTGGTGCTGCGGCGACATAATTTACACATAGAAGGGTTGGGATCGAGTGTGGAAACGTCAGGCATACTAAATTGAGAGACACATCATCATAAATTTGTTTTATATAACAGTAAAGTAGGTAGGTGCCTTTTGCCTGACGCCTCGAATTGCTTCGTAAGAGCAACTATTACTTGCGAATAGAAAAATCAATTGATTCAATAAACACTATACTTTAATGACTTTATATATTAGGACCGAGGTGGAATAAAATAAAAAACAAAAAAAGAAACGGCAAAATATAAGAGTGTTTATTTTGTAAACTTTGATTTTGTACTCTTTCTTGGGCTAAAGTGCACAGGCACTAATTCGCTCAACGAATTATAAGTATCGCGATATAGCTAGGAAATACTGCAAAGGGGTCATTCAAGTATTACGTAAGCACTATAGGGGGTAGGGGTTCTTTGATTTTCTTATTTTGTAATTATTTACTTTTTTACACATATTACCCACACATTGTGTAATGTCTATGCTTGAAAATTCCTACAAAAATTGAATACGTTTATGTACTATTTTTGAGAGCTTTGCTTACTTTTGCTGACAAGAGGAGGGGGAGGGGGGGATTAATTGCAATAAATCTGCTTACGAAATAATTGAACGGCTTCAAAGGCCGCAGGGATAAAGCTTTTTAAATTTATTTTTGTGTTCTGTTTATCGCGCATTTTTATTATTACTATAATCGTTAAGAATAGTTAAATAATTAAGGAATCGTGTAGAGTACATTAAATGTGGTGACCTGAAATAAGTTTATTCGATATAAAGAAAAAAAATAACAAATGGAAAATGTTAATAGAACAATAATATGAAAGAGAATGAATAAAACTTACTAAGAAATGTTCCTATTAAATTTCTCAAGAAAACAATCTAACATCGATAATTGGCGCAGTCTTATATAATTTAAAAATTTATTTTCAATTTGTTCTTGTTCACATATACAATTTCTTTACCGGTAACAATTTTCTTTCAAATAATTAGTTTTTTCTAACAACACGTTCCCAGTAGAACGATCAAAGCAATTATATCTTTCAACTTTATTTACTAATATTGAAATTTAACACGTTAAAAACGTCATATGTTATTTTCAATTAGCCAATCTCTCCATTATTACAAGTAAGTATGATAAAGCTGACAGAGGAGCTTTTCAGTGTCCTTAAATCCATTAATGTTGTTCTAGACAAAGAGAAATTGAAAAATATGGAGGAGACTTTTACTTTAAAAGGGGCATTCACAAACTAGACGACTAAAAAAAGAAATCTAAATTAATAAAAAACTTATACTAACATTAATTAATCTTAATTTCTTGGAAAAGCAACTCATTTGCGTTTATGCGAGGAATAATGCGAGTAACTGTTTAAATAAATTAATTAAACAGTTTTTCATTCCGAAATATCTGAGGATCCATATCACCATAGCGACTATATAAAACTTGACTTCAAACCTAGTATCTGATGGTAACCATGGTAACCGTTTTACTATGATATGTGTGATGTAAATTTAAAACAAAAGACGAAACGATGGCGCGGACTGCTTAATTGTGATTGGTTCATGGAATCCTTAATCTAAGAAGCGAAGACACAACATGTAATAACAATAAAAGGCGGAATAAAGTAAAACACAGAGAATCGATATAATTAAATGTTATTTCGCGTGATCCGAAATAAGCTCAGTTGGTTTGTGCGTGAGTGGTAAGGATGGTTAATATTTAAGTCAAGAGCAAGGGGTCACTGGGTCAACTAATTTTCCTTTATTCAACCTCTACGTAAAAGTTTTATTGTACAGGGGCAAACAGACAAAGCTCACCTAATGATACCACCGCTCATGGAGTATCACTGCCAGGCTCTCAAGTGCGTTGCCGGGAATTGGTACGAAGATAAGAATCTTAAAGAACACTATATCGAATTGGTTTTACTTAAGTAGGCAGCTGCTTCCACATAGCGGTGGTGCGCGGCAAATGGTGCCCTAAAAAGTTCAGTTGTGGAACGACGGGGTGATACAATTACCTATAAACATTAATTTATTCGTTTCGTCTGTTACGTTCAAATAATTTGATAGATTCTCCTACACAATAGTAGTCGGAATAGCTAGGACTCGTAGATTATAATAAACGCGTTTTCTATATAAAAATCTATATTTAGTACGTAGTATTCGTAGTATTTAATCATATTAATTCCCTTAGTTATAAGCCTACTTAAGTCTGAAGTAGTTTATAAATATCTGGTACCTAACCAGTATTGTTCAGCGAATAACTATTTTTAAATATAGAATTGCTAGTAAAAACTAAAATTGGAAGTATTATTTTTATACATATAATTTAAAAGAACTTGAAAAATTTGAAAGACGTTTAAGTAACGATTGGAAACTGGTCTAAGTAGTCAAAAACATCGTTTACACAGTAAAATTCGTACTAAGTAATAATGTCATTTCTCCACTGACTGTCTTTTTGGAGGATATTAAGACAAATCACGACGGCTTTGTGAAAAAGTTCTAAATATAAAGGTACTAAAATTAAGAAACGATGACGCGATCATGAATCCAATCAGTCACTATCCAAGCTCACCTACTTTAGCAAACAAAGGCGTTGGTATAATGTGCTCCAGTATGGAGATGCTTGGAATAACAAAGTAGTTGTTGCCCAACTCAATAGTTGCAAAGAAACTGACCCGATTCCAAGATACGACGATTTCACTTGTCCTCAAAATATGTTTCATAATATTAATCATATACCGTGTGAAACAAAGAATACAGTTTGACCTTATGTCATCTCCCTTTAAAAAACATAAAACCTTACATTTCTCCAACTAAAATCAGCTACATAAAGTTGCAATTGTGAGTATATAATTATGTCAATGTATTTTAGTATACCCCCTTTAGTTGTGAAGGAGGCAAGAAGTCAAATCAAGTTATAATTTATTCATATAAGGTAACTTTAATGTACACTTATGCACTTAAGTAACAAAATTAATGGTTCTAAATTTACAGCCAGTTCTCGAAAGACCAGTTTTCTCTTAATTAGGCATCATCCCCCCCTTTTAAAAATTAAATCTATTTTAAAGTGCTGAGTCATTCTGACAAACGGTTTTTAGGCTTTGGAAATAGAGGAATAGTATTTCACCCTATTAATAATAAATCTCACGATTTGTACTCTTTTCTATTTTGTCTCTTTTAATCGAGTGCAAAAAGACTGATGTGTAAAAGGAGGCTAATCTTTGTAAATAAATACTAAAATAGGATTACAATAAAATATTATTATGCGCCCTAAAAGGTGACAATCTGTAAAATTGAGAAATGTATTGTTCATCAAGCAATTATTTAAAACAAAAAGAAAACTCTAAAGTTAATGTTATGCGTCAAAAGCATTTGAAATGAAGCTGAAACTTTGCAGAAGCCAATGAAAGTACTTATTATACTAGTTGAATGCCAAAAAACGTGAAAAAATAATGTTTCCAAAGAGTCTTTTGTTATTTAAACGTAATTGAAGGTAGCGTTACGGAGCCAAAGGGATAACAACGTGAGGAGAATTTCACCATCCGTCAATGTTTCTAAACGTTAATCGCAAATCGAATATATATATAATTTAATTCAGTTTATACTATATTTACTATCATTAACACATAATAAGGTAGTATATATAAAGGTTATATGAAAACATCTGTTCTATAGTCATAGGATATCAGACGAATTCGAAAAGACATATAAACTTTAATACATACATAAATAGATTACTTGTAGTAAACTACCAAACTCTATACGTTATTTAATATTCATAGATATGAGAGGACTTCTTATCTATGAATATTAAATACTAATAACAATCTATGTACATAATGGATCCCTCTTTCCTTGTCCAAACCATAACTTAGTATCAATCGCTCGATCTATAAAGATCGGACTGATTATCATAAAGAAATAATTCAAAGTACAAATGCAATCAACTTTTATAGAAATCGTGGGGAACATATTCGACGAGTAGACCAAATACTGACCAACAGGTACAGCAATAAAATTATAAAGTTTGTAATAACTGTTAAGGTCCCGTTAGCTAACTATTAATTGTTAGACAACCGAAATTTCCAACAAATGTTTTATTAGGGGTGATAAAGGAAAGTGCTCACTGAAACGAATAGCAATATATATGACATTCCGAGACTAATACTCGTATACAAATAGACAATTTAGAGAATTTCATTACACTATGGAATGAAAATATTCTAACATTGAATTTTTACTAAATGAAACTACCAATAAATATTGTTTTAATATCCGATGCCAGTATCCGATAATTCGATGCCAGTAATATTGACATTTCAGTATCAAATTATACTATCACGAAATACACTGGATGTGCGTGGTGACTGAATTGTTCAATTACAAGATAACAAGGAATGACAGTACTGTTAGGCGCGCGTTATACTTATACTTATTGATACTGTTAGTTATGTGATAGTTATTACATATAAAGACTTTTTCAGTCTATCGAATGGTCTATCCTCACACATGGTAGAAAAAGATGAATATACATTTCTCGACAAAACACTATTAGGTCCGAGGTAAGTCTAAAGAATGTATAGACCCCTAAGAAAGACTAGAGAGTCTATTTAGCCCCTTAAAGGTTTTTAACAATATTTTTATATTAGGTGGGTGGGTAGGTATAGTTTCAATTGTTCAAATTTTCTTTTACTTAAGAATGGCGTATGGCGAAGATAAAGGGCATGTTTATAAGTTCAGATCAAAATCGACGACGTGTGTCAGGCGAACGAGGCCGATCCTTGTCTAAAAGCCACACATTGTAAAGGAAACATGCAGCCAACTATAATAAACAGTTGCAGTGTAGCTAGATGTTTTAAATCATCTAACATATTTATATTTTAACTGATTCACCCCCTCTCTATCCACATCACTGCGCTTTTAAAAGCACTTTCTGCCGCGCACCACCTCTTTCCGATACGACTTCGATAGGGCCTTAAAGAAAAAAACAAAAAAAAATCCATGAAAGTTCGGCAACACACCCGTTAGCCCCCGTTCCAGATGTCTATAGGTGGCTGTTATCACCTTATTCAAAGTATAAAGTTTGCCTCCTGTCCCATAAAACAAAATAATAAATATTGCGGGCAAGTAGGTGATCAGCCTTCTGAGCTCACAAAGATAGAGTAATTTGTATTTTATCAGTTCTCAACAAAGGCTTGTTCGGAAAGTAGGTCATAGCAACAAGCAATCTTTACACACACTGAATATCTGAATAAATAAAATGCTTAGATTCTCTTTATACCACGTTTTAAGCCACATGTACCCAATAAATCTTTTGCAAGATGCGAGATAACTTTTATGTATGATTTGTAAGTGTTCGAATAATTGTAATCTATTATTACCCGCCTAATACGATTTTAAATATCATGTCACAGTAAAGAAAAAAATATAGGCTCTCTCGTTTAAGACGATAGTTAGCTGAATAGATTGTTTTTTGCCGATTCCCGAATGTGGCGAGGCGTCACCTAAAGGCTCTCGGCACGAGTGCTAGCCACTTTCGATTTATTTTGTTGATCGCAACATCTACAAGATGGACGTCATGGGAACGACTGCGTTAGCTACTTTATGTGCCTACTAATATTTTAATTTCTTGCGTTTAATGTAACAAATGTAGGTAAATAAAAAATATCATATCTTTTTCTTATATTGACATCTCCTTTCGAAGGTTGTCGAGCATCATGGCTACTTTAATTTTATATGCCGCGCTTCTAAACAATGACTTAGCGCTTTGATCAAAGCATTGTCGGAGGTTTTTCAACCAAGACGTGCGTCTGCCAGGTCTCCTTCTACCTTCCACTTTGCCTTATATGATTTGTTAAAGGAGCTCGTATTTTTTGGTTTTACGTAAGACGTGTTCTAATTACTCAAGTTTCCTTTTCTTAACCGTCATAAAAACTTCTTTGTTCTTCTGCATTCTGTCCAGGACGGCTATATTTCATATCATGTCGTTATAAATATATTGTTTTTCTTTAGTTTTTAACCTATAAAAAATAAATAAACGTATATTTATTTCTTGTCTTTTCTGATCCCTTTTTTTGATTCCAACTTACAGGTCCCGTTTGATATAATTCCCATAAAAGCGGCATACAAAGCGTAACTCCAGTCCATTATAAAAAATGCCCGCGTTCTTACTATTAACAAAATTAGCGAGCGCGAGAGTGTGGGTGACAGCGTTGCCATACGTCCCGATTTTTTAATGAAAATTAAATGCCCCGCGCGGGACAGGCTTTTCCCGCTTTTTTTAACATTAGGTATCGCAACATCAGACTGCTTCCCTGAATGCCATTTATCCCACATAAATTATAATATAAGTATGGATGCCAACTTCAAATTGTCTGTAAATTAAAGCAGAATTACTAGAGAGTTATAAGTTATAAAAACTATTCTGCTTTATAAAAATAGAATAGTTTTTTTTTTTATTAAGAAGACGAGTATTTAACGATAGGGTAAATCTGATTTAAAATATCACCTTTAGTTACTATGTCCCGCTTTCGATGAAAGATTCCCGCTTTTTTAACTCAAAAAGTTCCAAAATCACGACTTGGCAATAAAAAAATCTGGTAACGATACTGGGTGATTCTCTCGCCTAGCGTCTTCAAGCGGAAAACGGAACGATAGCGAGGCGAGGTACTCTGGAGTCCGGTACTCTCTACCTACTCACTAGTATAGTGAAAAACTGAAATCTTTAATAAAAAACTGATAGTAAAATATATCTGAGTTTAATCAGTGGCAAAAACATACATTGGAATCAACATATACTCGTTGAATACGTCTACGATAACCTCCAACAGTTTTTAGCACAAATAACAATAATCAAAAAGCGCATTCCATTTAAAAACTAGTATTTTACAACGCACTTTGCGAGTGAATAATTAATCGCGGTCTAAGTAGCTTCATGTAACCTCCAACTGCGAATCCTCAAACGTGTTGTCTCGAACATACGACATCGACTCATATAAAAATGACGGAAGGGAAATTTTTTAACATTGTAAATTACTGCCTATAATAAAAATGGTGAAATAGTGGTTTTAAAATGTAATGAATGATTTATAATTTCGTTGATATTATTCTGTAAAATAAATGATGTCGATTCCCTTTGACTATCTATCTATCTACAACACAAACTAGCGTCAAGCGTCTTACACAAAAACCAAATATTATTTTAAATTTAACACCTTAATTTATAATAGTCTCCAGTCTTCTAAGGGTTTAATTATTTACTACGTTTAAAATAAATATGTAGAAATATTTTTTTTCGAAATGCAATAGGTATATTTTTTACTAAGATTTCTGTCTTCCAAATATCAATATAATTAAAAAAAATTATTCATACAATACTCCAGTTTTGTAACCCCATTTGCGTTTATAACAAAGAGAATTTAGAATATTTTTAACATATAAGATGTTATATATATTATTGTTTAAAAATATATTACAGAGAATTTTAAACAATTTTATGTCTACCGAAAACAGTTAAAAAAAAGTTAAATGTAATAAAACACATAATATTTAAGTTATTAGAAGTTTCAACTATCTTTTATTTTTGGTATTTATATAATATCTTAAAATGGAATATATTTTCATCAAAAGCGATTAAATAATTAAATATTCAAGGAAACTTTCCACTCGTGGAAAATTCCCTGAAAATAGGCAACCTTACAAATACCTTAAAAATGTTGCAAAGTAAAATAAAGAAAAAAATGAAAAAGTTTAATTGTTTGTTTTCTTTTGACTTTTAATTAGGGTTTGAATTGTTATTGTATTGTGTACAATAACAATTCTTAATTACTTTAGTATACATAATACACGCAAAAGCTACCTAATCAAAATGTTACTAACAGTGAAATCACAAGAAGCTATCGCCGCAAACGTTAAAAAATCACAGCTGAGTTTTCTCAAAAATATCAAATTAAATTGAGACTAAATACATATATATGTATATACAGTGTATAATAAAACTACTCGACTTTGATTTGTCTCCTCTTTGCCGCTATATTCTAGTTTAAACTTTCATTTACACTGATATAAAGCATATTCTACGATTGAGATCCAATATAATATTAGCATTAATAGTTCAACCGCTTTGTAGAGCGACGTTTTTCGTCATGAGCGTACATTCTGGAAGGACCCAAGGTCAACGAGTGGTTTACGGAACAAGTAACTACTGTCTCCACAGACACTTTTCTCGTTTTACTTTTATTTGTCCTCGTTTAATGGCTCGTACACAGGCTCTACCTATAAGTCGATCAAGGAAATTCTAAAGGGCTCGGAGTATACTTTGTCTTATTATTTGGACAACTATAAAGATACCATCTATTTCAACGTTCAATTATCTAAAATACTAGATAAAATTTCTGGTACTTATAAACTGAAGGTGTAGGAAATGTATATCTTTAACTTATTGTAGTGCAGTTACTATGTTCGACAACTAAATGTAAAGCCGCTCCAAATCAGACTTAAGTGCACTTTCTTTGTTGCATTATTATCATATTCTCTGATATATACAAAATACTGACTTGAGAATATTATATTTTTAAAACATTACTGTTTGAAACGTGTTGATCATGTGGCTTTAGCGTGCGTGTCTCATTCCTGACATCGTGGGTTCGATCCCCGGCTGTGCATCAATGGACTTTCTATGTGCGCAAGGAAGGTAGTCATGGCGAGAAAACCGCGATTACCAAGACCCAAAACAGTCGAGGGCGTGTGTCAGGCACAGCCTATACCAAAAAGGTTGTAGCGCCACTGGTTTGTGCAAAACTCATTTTTTTGTAGTTTAAAAATGTATGTATTTTCATAAGATTGCTCAAACAATATATTTGTTCTAGCACAGATTTAGTCTTAACGCTAAATGTCACTACCGTATGTCAAACTGTTTACGTATGGGAGTTATTATAATTCTTTGTAAAGAACAAAGAAATATAATAACTCCCATTTTCTCAAATTAGTTTAAAAATCTACGTATTAGGCGACATTTTTTCTACCTTCAACAAGAAAAGTTATCAATGATATACAAATTAGAGGCTAAGAAAAGTTCATTATTAGTAAATACAATTTAGAAACATCACGTGATAACATCACATACATGTATCCAGTTCCGAAGGGCATGACGTCCAGACCTAAATTCGGAAATGAAGTCAAAACCCTATTCATAAAACTAATAGTACCTACCTTGACTAAAATTTCTATATAATGTCAGATGTCACTCATTAAATATTAAAAATAAATAACGTGACAAAACATATGTATGTTTATAAAGAGGTACGAAAAATTTAGATTAAGAACTTATTGTTTTTATCAAATGTCGAATCAAAATATCACATAGGGTATCAATTACGTCATTCAGAAAAGTGGTTTAGGGCGAGCATTGACACGTGAGGTCAAAATCCAACATACGGACTTAGGCGCCAAATCTTTTCATTATAAGTTCCATACCTAGTACCCAACAACTGCAATATGTTTAAAATAGGCTTACTGGGAAAAATAACAATTAAACAAATTACGTTTAATGCGTCGAATTCCAGCTTTTGTAGTAAAAACCGCTTTATATCACATTTTGTAAACACGTGAGAGGTTTAGACTGAGGGGGAAGAAAGGTTAAAATTGCTAAATAACGTCGTAAAGAATAACGTGACTAAAGAATGTCCTCGTAATTCGTTTGAAATTGTTGAAAATGCTAAGGTGTTAATTTTGAATAAAACGCTTTATATCATGTAGTTCGTTGCATACCTACTAGGCATTTAACACGTTCGTTGCATTACGAGATCTATCACATCTCTTGCAGGACTTTTGTATTGTGCGTTGAACATAATCGTGTTTTTTCACTCCTTGCGGGAGGATGTAACTTGTAAAGTTCTTTAAGGATGAGCAGGACAAATATACATATTTGCTTCCAACTTAAAGCTGAATTCAAGGACTTTAAAAAATAAATTAGAGATGGATTAGGTCCCTAACGCACAGTACTGTAACTGTTTTAATTCCTAGCGTTAGGAGATATGTCGCCTCGTAGACGCAAGAGATGGAGGATGGGATTTTTAGTGTTGTCCTAGAATCGACATTCGGGAAGTCGCGGGCACGTTTTGGAAATAACACTCGCGTATATATCAGCGTGTTGATTATTTTTGATAAATAATGAGTGATTTTAAAAGAAAAAAGTGTAGAAAATCTATTTTATTGGTGAGGTTTCTAACAAAAAATCAACGCCGGATTATACTGCTGCATCGTCCAGTAAAATATTTGTTTTGGAAAATGTTCAAATTTGCCCCCCATTGACTAATAATGACAGTGATTCTGAGTATGCAAAAAATAATCAATTTTTGATAAACAATGAGTGATTTTAAAAGAAAAAAGTGTAAAAATCTATTTTATTGGTGAGTGTACGGTTCCTGGATCATCAGGGGTTCGAAATAATAGAATAATTTGAATTTACTCTATATTTATCACTCGCGTTATACAATAGAATATGAGCGAAATAATAACTATTATGTTAATTGCTATATAATAAGTGCAATCTAACAAACAGAGAGAATGCCTACGTCTGGCTATGCTCCCGGGTGAAACTCCTCTGTAACAGTGGAAGAGAGTGCCTGCGTCGGGCTATACTCTCGGGGCGTGACTCCGACGATTTAGGAAATCGTCATGCTTATAAATGATCAAACTGTACAGCCAGTACACGTACTTACATAAGACAAACATCACGCTTGTAGGTGATTGGAATGTACGAGCCCTGGCACGTACCTACATTGGAAATAATCACGGTTGTAGATGATCGGAATGTACGAGCCCTGGCACGTACTTACATAGGGAATAATTAAGCTTAAACTAAGGAAGCCTGAGCGAGTAAAATGTACAGCCTTGGCTCGTACATACTCCCCCAGGCAAAAGTGCAAAATGTACAGTCTTAGCTCGTACAGTGAGGTTTCTAACAAAAATCAACGCCGGATTATACTGCTGCATCGTCCAGTAAAATATTTGTTTTGGAAAATGTTCAAATTTGCCCCCCATTGACTAATAATGACAGTGATTCTGATTATGAAATATTTAACGATAAACCTTTTTCGTTGGAGGACACGCAGTTAAACAGCACTGACGCTTCTAAAAAAACTAAACGAATTGTTACCATTTGCGCGTAATGTGCAAGCAATCAATGTGCTTTCCAATTTTTTTATGAAAAACACTTTGCATAATTAATAAAACTTTTAGAATCGATAACTGAGATATTATTCTATTCCCATCACTACTTACTACACATATTGAACTATCTTCGGTTGCGGTACGAGATCCAATCGATATCTAATTTTTTTTTGGTATTTGTAGTTTATTCAAATGTCGTAACTGCGTGCGAACCTAGCAAAATATAAGCTATCTTTCACCCACAAAAACTTCAAAATATATGTCATTGTTTTTTTGGAAGATATAAATTATTTTAAAAAGTGTATTTTTAGGAGACTGATTAGGTCTCAAACGCACCAAAGGATAGGCTTGTTACGAGATCTTTTAGGTCTCCATAGCACCAGATGAAAGTTCTTTAAAAATGATGGCGCAGTGAACGTGTTAATATATAAAATTGTTAACTTTTTATGAAATATCTTTACAATAAGTATTATTAAATCTAATTTGAGCAGTGTTGGCCTAGTGGCTTCAGCGTGCGACTCTCATACCTCAGGTCGTAGGTTCGATCCCCGGCTGAGCACCGATGGACTCTATGTGCGCATTTTCAACATTTGCTCGAACGGTGAAGGATAACATCGTGAGGAAACCGACATGTCTTAAACCTAAAATGTCGACGGCGTGTGTCAGGCACTGGAGGCTGATCACCTACTTGCTACTTTCACTATTAGATTTAAAAATGACCATGAAACTGATTCAGAAATCTGATGCTAAGTCCTAAGGAGGGTAATTTTTATTTAATTTAAAAAGCACATTTTTATTTACGTCGAATATTTTTCATTTCTTCACATTACATAAAAGCAGCCCTAAACGGCCTTACAAGTGTCCCCAATGGAAGCATAAGTAATAAGAAAATCAAGAAGGCTGTTGCAACAAACGATTTCAGATGCGACGAAAATCATCGAACGCATGTATTCACATAAATCCATCAGAAATGATACATAACTTGGTACTGGTACATTAAACATAATTAGGCGTCGACCCACTTTTTTATCAAACTCGAGGTGAGCTGCAAACGACGCGGGCGCACAGAGAATAACACATCGACGATTTTGGTAACAATACATTCGGTGTTTATCTTATACAACACGTATGTCTCTTTTACGGCAACATCGTATTTGGCTCAGTCAATCTAAGTATATTTACGTATAGAGGATTACTAAAGTTATGAGCAATATATCTTATCTATAATTTTCATCTAAGAGGTATTGTCAACTGGTTAACGAATGTTATAGATAAAAACATCCCAAACGAAAAGTTTGTGTTTATTCGTGTTATATAAACGCTTTTTGATTTGGGGCTGTTCAAAATACAGTTGTGAAATTTTTACAGTTAAATACATTCAACGAAATCGTATGAATAAAAACCGAGGATAAGTTTTTTCATTCCGAGGACCCCATTGAAATTCTAAGTGAAAATGCATTACGAAATATGAAAAATCGTATTTCATATGACACTTACACTCGTATTACACCTACATTATTATGAGTGCTCCTCGAGTCATTCGGTGAAGATTTTATGTTACTATCCAAACCGAAACTAGGAAAGCTTTTTACTATTTGCTTTGCTGAATCGGTCGTAAACTAAACAGGCATTAAACTTCAAAGGTGATTTTTTCCACAATTATTATTATAACCATTAACTTAAGAAATAATTTGAAGTCTCTGAGAATGGGTGTATGGTACGTTTTATATGAATTTGTAATGTGTTACTTTGTAAGCGAAACAACATTTATGATTACAAACATACAAAATATTATATCTAAAACATTGTGTAATTGTTATTTAATTATTTATCTTCCTATAAAGATTTAAATAATTATTAATATGCGCATTTGTACCAGTTTAATAACCGTCACAAACATGGTAACCCATAATACAGTAGAACCTCGATAAGATAAAGTCCAAGGGAAACACAAAATATTTTATGTTATAGAGGTTTTAAGTTATCAAGGTTCTATGTTAGGTAAAGGTTAATATAGAGGTATGTACATGTTTCTATGTACCCTTGCTCTCATTTTTACTTGAATGCATCAGAAGAATGGAAAATTAAATATATAATCATATTTATTCACATTACTTACATTACATAAAAATAAAACAAAAACTAAAGGTTTAGTCTACTTAAAAAAATCTGTGATTTTCTTTTGTTTTAAAAAATTCACTGTTTCTAAATCCATTTGATTTTCAATGACAAATAGAGAGGAGAATACATTAACACATTAACTTATGATGCAAGTAAGTCGTTGTCACAAAGCTAACCGCCGCAAAGCTTTGAAGAATTTAGATAAAGCAAACAATAGGTAATGTATTGTTTACGTTAACAATACATTAGTAAACACGTGCAAGCAATAAATACCGAAACCATTTGTTTTGACACTCTTTCAAAATTCACAAACAATTTTATGTTATAGAGGTTGTGGAAACATTTCTTTTAGTTACTGAGGGCCTATACAGAGATTATTTATTTAAGTTATAGAGGTTGCGTATTTTAAGTTATAGAGGTTTTGGGCTCTGATGGGAAGGGAACATAGTATTTTTTGAAGTAACAGAGGTTTTTATGTTACCGAGGTTTACGTTATCGCGGTTCTACTGTACTTGTCAAACTATAATAAAGTGGTGCCGGTTTCCTCACGATGTTTGTGTTCATAGCATATATACGCACATAGTAAGAAAAATCAGCCGCAAACAGCTCAATAGCAAATATTAAAACTATTTTGTATTGTTTAAGATTAGTGCATGCATAAACGGTATTTCTCACATACGTGTAAATAAGTGGAGCCTTGGCCCACTTACCACGATTTTAGCATCGTTACAAAATTATGTGGCACCCGCGTTATGTGCAACAATTTGTTCATCGCACATTTTAAAGAGCCGAAATCGTAAATATATATAAAATGTAAACTTATAAATGAAATTAATAATTGATAAATAAATTATTTCTATATCAAATTTATGTCTTCGTGCAGCATTAACTTAGTACTTGGTATCATTCCCATCACAATAACATGTCGCCTTCGCCTAAAAGCTATATTTTATATGTTCACAAAAATACATTCACTTTCCCTATAGTACTAGTAACCAGGCCAATATGACAATATCGAAAAAAATATAATTAAATACATAAGATACACAATATCGCTTCTGTGAACAAATAAAAATTTCAATTGTGTCGGATATTTAATTTATAATTTAATTAATACATTACAAATTAATATAAGTATTCGTATGCATGAGAAAGTGCGTATAGATAGTGACTAGATAATCATACTATACGAGTATATACTATAAATAAAAACAATCGCAAAATATTAGTTAAGCTTAAAAATCGATGACGGCTGGACCAATTTGAGTATTTCTATTTATTTTTTAACCTCTGAGGAGGTTTTTATGAAATATTTATAAAAATAGTTTTAAGTACTAAATATTTAGGTTTTTATTCCGTTAGGGGAACAGTCACTTTGGGATAGCATAGGAAAATGCTCTACAAAAACATATTAAGGCGAAACGAAGTTCGCGGTGCAGCTAGTCTTATACATATAGTAAATACATATATGTATATAATATTAAGTAGATTTACTTCAACAACTAATATCTCAATTGCCTTAATTGTACTCTACCTTAGTTTCTTATCGTGTTTTCCGAGCTCCAGTTTCAGTGAATTTACATTTTAATCAAATTTAATTGAAACTAGGTTAAATAATTGAATAAAGTATCGATCTTATTATTAATAATTAAAACAATCGCTTTTATTCAACGAAATAATGTAATAGCGACCTCTTTAAAAATATTTTTGCGTACGTATTCAGACGTAGACCATGTTTGGTCATGAAATTTACGATCTAATACTTTATAGTATTAACGCTATCGGTATCGTATATATATGAGTATACAAAAGAGGACAATCTGACTACAGAATCAGAGCTAATACTTTTGAAGACTTAGAAATCATATCAAATAATCTTTTAGTTTACAATTAAATCGCCTTTATACGCCTTTATAAGAACCACCGCTTTAGATACATTTCCCATGTTCAAAGGAGGTCTTACGCGGAGGTATGTACGCGCGTAAGACGTTATACTTCTTTGGCATTATTAAAAATAGTTTTTGATTGCAAATAATTAATTACAATTACATAATAAAAGACTGGAAAAGGAGTCATTATAGTCAATAAAGTTCAGTTTACATTTGAAAAATTAAATAAATAAATATTTATTATTATTCTCTTACATTAAGTGTAACATAAATTCTATTATTATTCGAATGTTGTTTTTAAATTATGTCCAATGCCGACGCATCTTCCGTGGGCAACTTTATTCTGTTAATTTTGTGTCACCGTGCGCGCGCATCGTAAAATTTCACTCTCATAAATTTTTAATAACGCGCCTAAAGAAGTATAACTTCAAAAACCACCTCCATAGCTCATATTCTCCATAATCATGTTTTCTGATACCAAACATTGACTGATTGACGAGCTAAAAACATTTAAAGTAATCAGTTTTATTGTTTAAATTTATACGACCTACATAGAGAATGCAAAAAGTACGTAATTGTGTATACAATTACGTACGTATTATAATTATTTATAATCAGTGTTTTTACGATGGAACATATCATTTTAATATTGAAATAAATTAGTTCGGAATATACATCAAAACAAATATGATAAGAACTAAAATAAGTTTTTGAATGAAGCACTCAATCAATTAAATTTTTTAGAAGTTACACCACCTCGTGCCTGTTGCAGTATTGTGTTACAAGCTTACGACAAAATTCTTGGCGATTAAGTAGAGTGGCGAAGAGTATGAAACAATGGCGTCTTTCGTTGTCGTTTCTATTTTATTCTTCTATTCTAAATAAACTATCTAATCAGTGATATTCTGAAGAAACAGCACGTGTAATCCGCATTCTATTTGAACATTTGAAACATGATAATCAAATAGAACTAAATCTTCGTTAACTTCAGTTGCCATGGCAACGCATATAGGTTAATTCTAGAGCCGTTTATTTACGTACAAGTCTTGAGTAAACATGATACATGTAATCTTTATATACGGGGAAAGGGAAATGTCATGAGTTTTTAATACTGTGTGTGTAAAAAAAATAATTTTAATAGAAATTATATAAAGGTATCAAAAACTTTCTAACTAATTTATTTAGTGAAACGTAAATCAAATCAAAATTTATTTATTTATACACATATGTATATATGTACACTTATGAACGTCAATAAAAAAAAAATTCCGTAAAAATATTTTAAATTCTTCCTTTTGTACGACTACGATTTACGAAAACGAACACAAAAAGGAACTGGCAAGATACTTTCGCCAATCTTTATAATCGTAACACGAACCTCTATAATCAAATTTTTTTATCGTTACACTAATACGGCATGGGGCTAACAAATTTCTAGGTGTCACTTAAAATTTTTAAATAATTGTTTAGATGTAAAACGAACCCACTTTATTTGACAACCTGCTTTAAGTAGTAGCTTATTTCTATAACTTCACAATTCAATATTTGTAGTAAAATACTTTTAAAATAAGCGTCAAATTTTCGGGCCTGCCTGCCGCGCAAGAGTTGTGTAAGATTGCAAGGTTAAACGATTAAGAAACGCGCTAACCTCAGAATAAAGCAGATAATCTAACGTGTACATTTAATTAACAGATACTCTAAGTCGTAAACACTTCTTTTAAATTTGTTTATTATCGACAGTCTTTCAGACTTTCGGATTACTTTCAATAATTTTTGTCTCTGCAAAGGAAAAAAGCCTGTCCTCTCTATGCCGCTGTTCAACAGCATCATTTTCATCAACAGTGCCCCTAGTGGTCTTAGCCTCCTATGTTTTGAGGTCCTTGACAACTCCATCCCACTAACGCAGCCTCAGTATCTTCAATGATGTTGATGTCCCTATTTGGGCACTGGTGTTAGGTGTTTTCAAGAGTGTCATACCACAGGTCCTTAGTTAGTTTATCCGCCTCTTCCGTTAGTGCATGGGCGTTGATGATGCTATAATTAAAGAATTTATCTTTCTAGCGCAGCATAATCGATCACTCACAGCTTTTATTTTACTTAGGGCAGAACAGAGTGCATATAGGCCAGAGGACCATGCGATTTTAAGAAATACCGCATATGGACCGTCGAACTGCCAAGAAAGCTCGCAAGTTCAATTGTATCGGAATTAGTTTAATGGGCAAGTTTAAAACGCTCAGTTGTAAAACGACGAACGTCGAGATGATATCTTAAAAACAATGAAAATAATGAATGTGAAGCAAGTGTTGAAACCATATACAACTATTTTTATCTGTATACTATTGTGATTTCGTATCACAAGATACTGTTCCAAAATAAGAGCAGAGATAATATTTTATCGTATTGTTGCCAGACGTTTTCATGAAATAGCTGCAACCATCAAAGAAAGAAGTTAATCGCTAGGGAAACCAAACACATTATAGGGACATATTCATAAAAAATACATCAGTCTTCCTTAGTTTTAGCATGTCTCTTTTCCTTATAGCGTAAACACGATTTGGCAGAAAGAGTCGAAAGTATTTTAGACATTATACCTTGAACTTGTTTAATAGATAGACGTTTACAAAATTTTTAAGTACCGAGTGATTGATAAAACATAAGTCGTAATTTTTCCTAAGCAAAAGCCTATTACTCTCTTAAAATATTTTTTATTGTACTATGTATAGTTTATTATATATTATTTTATTTCATCTCCACTGAACATGTATATTTTCTGTCTCTAGTTTAATACAATTCATTGCGTGAAAGGTCCTGCTCGATTACCGGTAGAATAATAATTGTTTCAGGGTGAAACAGGCTATATGAAGACTTGAGTCCTACATAGCATTTCACTGACGTGCGAACATAGGCTAGAGGAGGACTTTTAATAATAATCATTGTTATTGCCATTTTGCCCTTCAACACACCAGGATTTTGGAGTAAAGGCCTAAAATTCGGTTCAACCCCAAAATCCTCGAATCAAATTCCATTATTTAAACTATACTTTACTCCTTATGAATTTGTGTGTTTTTTTTTTAAATATAGAACAGGCAAATGTATCACTTAACATCAGGTGAGCCTCCTGCCCGTTTGCCCCCGTTTCATGAAAAAAAAAGGAAACAAATTGTGAGCGTGTCCAATCCATCCATTATAATATTAGAATCACGTAAATAAACATTTTGTGCACATTTTGTGTAAAAACACAACAATAAAAAGTGCGAATACGACTGCAAACTTGATCTCCATTGTCGTGCGCAGAGACAATATTTTTCACGTTTCTCGCGACATCGCGAACGGTAAAACAAGTCCATTGGTACGCATATTGCAAAACATTCGCTGTCCCACTTACCAAGATAAATTGAAATTCAATTTCGCCAAAGGGCAACACACGTATAAACAGGCTGAATGCTAAATAACGGCACAGTCTATGTTACTGCGAAGACTTCAAGGCTCGTAATATATCAAAAGTACACGAAAAAGTTGTATATGGAAGTATTATTTTTTCTTAATGAACCGTGATTTTAGTAAACTATTCAAAGATTTTACTGTAATGATGAACTACGAACATGTAATGTAATACTCGTAATGTCTTAAAAAGCCACTATTTTACTCGCATAATATAGTATGTGTATCTATATATATATAAGAATTGTAATATAAAAAATATAGCATCTTAAAATACTGAACTACTAAAAATGTTTGTAGACTATGGTATAATGCGAAGCACAAGTACATTGTATTGCCAAATGACGTCATATCAAGCTAATTAAACTTAAATGATATATTAAGGCAAAATAGCAACACATTAAAAAAAACTAAATTTCAGTATAAGATACCTACGCTCAACTTAAGATACCAAACTTTATGCCAACAGATTTTGTACTTTATGTATAGGAAAAGAAGGTAGGAGATAAATTATTTCATGTTGTAACATCATTATAATTTATTTTGATATTAATACATATGTTGTCATTGGAGAATCGCAGAAAAATAATTGATATATCGTTTGCAGCTAAGATATTTAACAATCAGATTGATTGCCCGAACCTTCTATTTAAATTTAAGTTTCGTGTACCCACTCGATACCCCAGGCATCCCATTTGTCCCCCCTTTCCGTAGAACGCGTTTTGGTCAAAGCTCACCTTTGTCGAGATTAAGCATTCTGACAAACGAGCTAGATCTGGTCTATCTATAGTTGCTCCCATCACACTTAAAAATCGTTTAGTTTTTTGTAATTTAATTTTTTTTGATTAGTAATTGTTGTGTGTTTGTTTTGTTTAGTGTGTTTGTTTTGTTTAATAATAATTGTTTAATATTTGTATGATCTTTAAATGTATGTCATGTTTGCCTTTAAGTGCTTGTCACATTAAAATTGTATTTTGTGTTTGTTTTTACCAATATATCAGTGTGCCGAGCGTTGGCAAGTTTTATCAATAAAAAAAGGATATATTTACTTGTATGTTCTAGTTGTAGTATTTCTTTTCCCTTAGGATTCCACCTACAGCACGTCCTTGCTGTATTGCAAAACTCTGTTCAAAGTAATAATTTTTAAGTTTACTAAACAACTGAGTGCTACCAAAAGTGACTTTCCCAATACGAGAACAACCCACAGCCTGCCAAACGGATGTAGGCGAAAATAAATTAATCGACGTGGCTTAAAGCGAATTCATGATGTGTCATATAACAGAGATATATACACACTTACATGAATACTCCAAAACTAATGTAGATTTAACCTATGCACGGGGCAAAGGCCAGGCTGAAAGTTCGTGAATTACAAAAGCGTCTTTATTACTTTCCAATAAGGTGTATTTTAAAATGGACAAATATTTCCTTTAACTGTAGAACTCGTGAACCCTAACTAAAAGCCCGAGAATGACTCAGAAATGTTTAATTTTTGGGTTTTTGTTTTTTAATAAAACCGTCTATAGTTCTGAAAATAATATTCCTAATGAAACAGACAGTGTGCCAATTACGAAACTAATAACAAAAGCACATTTTCTGTCATCAGCAAAATACCCTAACTTATGTTAATATACCCATTACCAAGTATTATGCTCCTAATACCTATTTCAATAAGTTTTCTGGGGCAATCTTTATTAGAGCAGATAGTGTTATTATAATTGAATTATTAAAGCCCCAATAACAAATGTTTCGCTGGAAACTAGGTAAAATCAATACATGTTTGCCGGTTACGAAGCCTATAAAACTCTTCTCATTTGATATAAGTGCACTTACAAAATGTTAATCAAATGCGAATAATATCTTTTTTAGGATTAATGTTTTTAAATTCATATCTATATATAGCGTTGTTAAATTCTACCCTATGTATTTCTTTTCTTTTTCCCTACTTAGATCGCTTGTTAGCGATAAGGCCGCCCGTTGCCTCCTTAATTTATGTTATCTGAATATATATGTACCAAATATGTAAAGCAACAAAGCGTTTATATATTATAAATAAATATTGCGTGTTTGTTACCTTTTTTAATAACCCATTATCTGAGATATTCGTTAATATCGATTGGGTTAAGTTTACTGGAAAGTTCAGTAGCGTGCTTTGGCCTTTCAATATAGATAACATATGTGCAGTGCAGTTTGAAAACCGCAGCAGTAAGCGTAGTGTTCCCAGAACCAAATTTCCCCGCAAGGCTACTTGTGTCAGCCCTAGACCCTTTACCGCGGACATTTAACCACGTAAAAACTGTAACAGCAATGTTTGAAAACCTATTAAAGGGTTTTTATTTGATATACTAGATTATAAGCTATATCTAATTATGCAGAATAAACTTCATAAGCCTAAGGTACATTAGCGTATAAAGTTGTCCGTAAATTTTATTGCGAGTACTGTAAAAAATAACCGAGAAATGGGTCAGTTTTGTTACAGTGCTTACGCAGTACAAATCCCCATATAATTGATAACAATGTTTTCCCTTAGCGTTATTGAGTGAATTGCAATCTCTCGGGACCTTGGGGCAGAGTGAGGGAAGAGGGAACGGGGGGTGACACGGCCACGGATGACGCGCGACCTACTGACACACTGACACACTTACCTACTGACAGTGGTACTCCTTTTGGTGCGACGAGGCCACTTAGGTATGATATTATGTATTGATTAGCACTAACATGAGATGAAACATAGAACATATGGTTTAGGTTCTACGAGTATAAGTGACTCACTAAATAAAAATACATGGAATATTTTATATACGATAATATGTACTACCAATCAATAATAAAAATTCAATTATATTAGTAAAACTGAAAAAATTATATGGAAATGAATGTATGAGAATACAACAGCTGTCTCTTAGTACAATCAATATGGTGACACAAGGCACTGATATAGTACATAATATGAAGTAGGCACTCCAACGGCAATGATGTATATTGTCCTCATTTATATCTACTATATATTATATTGTAACTAGCTGTCCTGACAAACTGATCGCCATAAGATTATAACAGTAATAATTAAAAATGGGTGAAAATGAGGCGTTATATATATATTTAAAAACAAGTGCGTGCGAACAAAGTAGGTACACATGTCAGAAGTGAAACTTCTTAGGTAAACGAATTTTTAGGTCTTGTTCATATTTATACAAATCAAAATTTTAGATTTAATTGTCATTAAAATATTAAGTTTCGAAAATTAATACAAATTATTAATTTAATTTATTTCTTCAATAATAAAAACACGTGGGATTTTAATTTACAATTCGTCATTTGAGATTTCAATAAATTACTTTGCATAAAATATAAAATACTAAATAATAAAATATGAGGAAATTCGCCCTTCTCACTCTCTCTCAATCGGTCTCAATAGCTCTCTCCCTTTTCTTCGACAAAAACGCAGCATCTTCGTGACGCTAATATTATTATTATTGCATTTCACCCGTAAAATTCGAAATAACAAAGTTTTAAATAGGTTAAAGGTTTAAATATTTTACGGTTCTCAGATACATGTAAACCGATTTTATTTTCATAAAAATCGTTAGACATTTCGGAGGAGTTTGGTAGGTGTCAGTGACACAAGATATTATATACATAATTGTATATCTTAATATATATATATTAAAATTTATAAATTAAATACATATATATATGTAAATTAAAAAAGTTTCATATAAGCTATCTACCTTTCACATAAGTTCTCCTACCGTTTCCCTTGAATAGTTTACTAATATGTAATATAACAAAAACCTTAGCCACAGCAACGCTTGGCCAGTCTGCTAGTATATATATAGATTAGAGTACTTGTTTTCGTACTAAAAAAATTATAGCGGGCATTAACCGAAATCACTCATCGTAGATTTGATTTTAGACAAGTATGTGATGTTTTGTTTCAATTTAAAACAATAAATTGATAGTTCACTATAATTTCAATAGTTGACTCCATTCACAAAACAATAAAATATAATCCTTAATAGAAAAAAATCAAATAGTCAGCTCTAGCTTTTGTCTAATTTCGTTTTTATTCAATCATTGCTAGTATGATGGAGCCAAAATTAATTAAATTACATCACATTAGTTTGGCCGAGAGCTGATACTAGCGATTTTATTCAATATTGTTTATTTTACGAGTTATTAAATTAAATCATTCGCCGTTTCCTTCATTTTTGTTTCGCGAAACACTGTATCGTCCGTCTCACGCGAATTTCGTGTTTCGTTTCTTTTCACCAGCGCTCGACATAATATTACAGTTACCACGAATAAAATGAATACCATTTCCAAAAACTAAACATTCGCATTCAATATTAGTAAGAATATATAATGCGTAATTATTCAATTGAAAAGAGATTCCATGGAATTTCAAATAGAACCGCGTATATGTAAACTAAAGAGATGCTATTCAATGATTTTATTGAAAATTATAACTGTATGCTTTAATTTCCATGATACCTATTGATACCTATATAAATTTAATTGCCACTTTTAGGTAGAATAATGGAATTAAAACTCGTTCTTATACATTTTGGTAGCATATTGTATGAAATAACAGACAGTGTAGCAATATCGAAATAGTGTTCTGAATCAGTTTAGTAGTTATACATTGCGTTTGTCACTTAAGCAAGTGGAAGAAAACGCGTGAAATCATAAATTTTCCTAGCTTTCGGCGCGCTCTTAAATAGACCACGAATACCTCTTAAAGTGTTTTCAAGTAATTGCCGAAATATTTTGATGTCAAGGTTTATCGTGTTGCGCATAGAGGAAAGGAAAAATTTACGTTGCCATTTCAACCTTGCAGAATATTAAATTAGTAATTAAAAATCACGATAACATAATTATATTTTTTATACCCGATCCACATACATTTATTTATGTAAATATCTAAAGTATAATTGAAATATGGGTCATGGTAGAGTCCTTTCCCTACAAATCATGTGGAAGCATTTGACTCTTTATCAAGAGGTTTATCGATCTTTTATTAATAAAGCGTGTTCTTTAAAAGCTGACAAATAGGGATGTGAAAAAATAATCGATTGTTAAAAAAATCTATTTTTTTAAAAGTAAAAATTATATATATAAAAACGAAATTAAGTTAATTTCGATTTTGATTATTCTTAAACGTTAATTTGTGTTTATAATTTCTATTGTTTATTTTTAATTTAAAAAACCATGAAAAATAAAATATTTATGGTGTTTATTTTGAAATTAATTCAAAAATTAGGAAAAAATCGTATAATAATTTTTTATTCGATTATTCATGCAAAAAAATTAATCAATTAATAAAAAATCGATTTTTTTATGCAGAATTTCACATCCCTACTGACAAATAAAAGTTTAAAAATTTATTTTACTATTCAGTGATTCCTTTTAAAAGGAAGCTTAATTGTGTATAATTTTAGGTACATGAACGTGTTGTTATTTTTGATACATCTGAAATACTTAAAATTCCATTAATCTACAAAAAATAAAATCTATTAGCATTCGATAATAGGGGAGCGCGGGGCTTGTTGTAACAGGGGTAAATAGTAACAGACCTTTTTCAATAGGAATTTGAATTTTATTCACGTTTTTTTTTACCTTATCTTAAACTTATAACATGCCACGCCACTTTAACACAGCCAGGGTCCCACCAGACGGCGTAGTGAGTGGGTGTGTGCAAACGCTTTATTGTTGACAGGTAACCTATAATTTTACTTACGTAAATTTTCGGTTAGTTTTACTATTTTCGTAGATTTGAAGTTTTATGTATTTTATTTTATGCTAAAGTATAACTATTTATGATGATGTGTAACAGTTTTCGAGATTACTAAGTTGATTTAATAGTTATCGTGATAAATATTAAGACCTATATCTAGGGGCTAGTTGTAACAAAACCTCGGGGTTTGTTGTAACATGTTACAATTTGCCCCAGATTGCTGTAAGTTACTGACGACCGATGTTTATTTTTCCCCGACTTAAATACTCAGAAATTTTCATTCGCGGTGGACCTCAAGATTGCATTGGAGCTGGCAATTCTTCAGGGTGGATGACTGAAAAGAATTCTTGATTTTTATAGATCACTTTATCAAACACGCGAAACCTACCAAGAAATAGCCAGTTCTGTTACTGCTCGATAATCATGGCTCACGTATGACTATTGTAGTTATCGAAAAAGCCAAAGAAAACAATGTTATCATGTTATCGTTTCCCCCCCCCATTGCTCCCAAAATTTGCAACCTATGGTTGTAGGAGTCTACGGCCCTTTTAAAAACCACGTGAATAGAGCACAGACTGCATGGATGTATAATAATCCAGGAAAAACGATGACAATTTATGACATCCGAAGTGTAGTGAAGGAGTCATTATCACTTGCCTTGAACCCTGCAAATATTATCAGTGGATTTAAAGCTTCTTGTATTTGGTCTTTTAATGTTTAATATTTTCCAAGATAGTGACTTTGCGCCCTCTTATGTTCTACAGAACAATCAGAAAATGTTCTAAATGAAAGTGAAAATGTATCGTTAAATCTTGAACATCCACAACTATTTAGTAGATTCTGCTCCTGAAGTGGATATCAGCACAACAGAAATATACGCCACATTGAAACTGCGAACAAACCAACTCCAAGTTGCTCTGGTCAAAATCAATTTTCCCAATGAAAGATTAGACCATTACCAAAGGCGCCACCACGAAAAACAAATATAATTTGCAGACGCAAAAGGAAGTATCCTATTCTGACAGATACGCCTGAAAAAGAAGCTTTGAGAGTAGAATATGAAGAAAAAGCAAAAAAGATGATAAAGAAAAGCGAAAGGAGAAAGGAAAAGTTAAAAAATCTGCGAAAAATAAAGATTGAAGGTGTCACCTTTTTGTTTTTGTTGTTGTTACTACTTGCCCCAACAGATGTTACAACTAGCCCCAACCACGGGGTAAGTTGTAACACTTTCCTTTTTTCAAAAAAATCATAATTGTGAGATAGTTACCTGTAGATTTGATAATATTTCAATTCGACTTCATAGATTAATAGTTAGAGTATCGATCAAAGTTTATTTGGTAGTAATTTAGCCAATACACTTCATGATATTCAATTATTTGTTAAAATTGTTACAACTAGCCCCTCGCTCCCCTACAGATCGTGGCAAGGAAGATATTTCTTTGTTATTGGGTTAATCTAATAAATTATATTAATTTTCATATCTTTAGGGATTGTGAAGAAATGATGAGACAATGGCCGAGAAAATACAATTTATTTATTGCCCTTGACTGTAATGATGTTAGGAAATAGAAAAACATATACAGTTTGAGATGAATGGTGTATCTTTATCTGGGTAAAGATACACCACCATAATGAGTATCTTTTCTACATCTTCTTTCACGTTTAAAATAAATTATTAGTATAAATCTATAATAGCAAAACATTTAAATTAACATTATGCCAATCAATTTAGAAAAAAAATTATACCATATCAAAATTTCGTGTTGATTAGTATGGTTTGTACTGACGGAACGCAAACTTATATGTAGGACAACTTTAAAAGATATATGATGAAGTACAGTATTGTTTAGTATTCCATGTAATCCTTTTAACTCGCCAACTTCTTATCTATATATATATACATATATAATAACCTCTGGAATCTGGATGTACTGAATAGATTTTGATAATTATTTTACCAATTGAAAGGCACGTTATTTGGGAGTGTATATGAACCAAATGGCTTATATATGAACCAAAAAAGATGCAAGAGTTTGCCGTGGTAGTTTGTGAATCCAATAAAAAAAGCGGTCGAACAAAAACGTCACTAACAAATGCTGCCTTAAAGATAGATAAATGTGTTTTAGAGAACATGGAATTTATTGCAGTTTTCACAAATATCCTAGAATTAGTTTAGGTTAGGTCGCCGAAGCCGGTGCGGGTCGCTAGTATGTGAGCATAGTTTTTGCATGTAATAAAGGAAGCCACGAACGTCGTAATAAGATGCGGATGCGAAAGTTAAAAAACCCCGATGATTCAATATGCGTAAAGTGTCGTTGCGACAGCTTGCAAAACATGGGAAAATAAACCAGGATTTTGAGAAAGCTACTGTCATCTCAAATATCGCCTGTATAACATGTTTACTAACAAAACAAAGTTTTGTGTAGCTTTACGCTTTAAACGACTTAAATATAACTACAAATGGATTTAGGACTTTGAAAATGTAAAAATAAATTATCATAAGGAGCGTTCAAGTATTGTGCAACGAATTTTGGTTGGTTTGTTTGGGAATTGGGGTGAACCGTAAAACGTTACGCGTTATTGAAAATATTATTTTCGACTTTCCGGTACTTTACACCACAAAGGTAGGTATAAAGAGTCACTCGGTGGTAACGAAACGTTTTACTATTGTTATGTGTTACGTACAAAAAAACGTTATGGCGCGTTACATGGGGGGAGGGGCGAAAAATCTCCAAAAATTACGTGACGTAACACTTGAACGCTCCCTAACTACATTACACTATAAGACAAGGCCCATCAACTATGTTGGCTAAAGCACCTTGAGCGTATGAAGTACAATACGAGTAGACAAGTAGGCCGGCGCAGGTACCGCTGGGTCATTGAAGCCAACGATAAGGAGGAAGTGCTACCTGACAGGGGCGATGGAAGTTTCTCGTTTCGGAGGCCAAGAGACGTTTTGTGTCGCAGAGGCGGCGGAGTGTGTGTGAATTTGTAAGACAACTTCATCCGTCAACAGGCAGAATGCGCGACACATAACAACCAGATCAGCCTAATTTAACTGTCTTAAGTAAGTACTTGTATGAGTTGTATGTCTCTCTTAATTACCGCGTAAACAAAACTTGACAATTTGCGATTAAAAAGAGTGGCGGAGACTTCATTGCCAGTTCTTCTTTTCCGTTCTACGCCCTTGATTACAGAACTGGCATAAATGTAAAATTATAAGCATTTAATATATATACATCTTTCTTTTTTGACTTTCATAAGTGTACATTTAGTTATCTATATGAATGAATGATTTTGACTATTTTTTAACTTGACGTAAGTGTAAAAAAATTAAGAGTTTGAATACACTGATTTAGTATTTATGAATAAGGGGAAAGGGATACGTGCCCAATTTGAATTGATAATTTTTCCCCGAATCAAGTAGGTACATAATGCTTATATGCAGTGTAAAACCAGCCATCATATTGTGACGTGGGAATTAAAGTAATGGTTTCAAGAACAGTTTTAATAACTAAAATTAGTCTTTGTAAAAGTAGAAACAAAAGAATTAAAATTGATGTTGAATATTTTATACAAACGTGGGCATGGCGCATAGAGTTTTTAATAAATAAGTTGTTTCGATTTAGCCGCCGCCGATGCAAGCATCGATCCATTTTCAAGAATCAAACGACCTCGACACAATTGTATTTCTGTAGAATAGTATCTGCTTTTTCCTTATTTCCTTTCAAAGGTTTTACAACACTTAGCGCAAAGTATGTCGGAATGACACATATTGGACTGGAGTCGCAATTCGGGTAAGGTCTCGCCTCTGAATTTTACCTTTTTAAGTTTTCTTGTACACGTATTTTCCATCTCAAGACAATGGTTGCCATTTCGCAGTTGAGCCATATTGCCACGGGTTTTGCAATCCGTCGTACGGTGATTCTCGGCTCTGACATCTAAACAATATATGATTCTCATGCCCTTATCAAAAAATATATATTTTTGTTCCATCAGTTTTGTCTAAATAACTAATTATGTCTTATGTATTTTTGCACTTATTGCGCTTACCTTATTTAATTTAATTTTGTTTTTCTTACAGTGGTTGCCTGGAAGAGATCGCTCTAAAGCGATATAGCAACCTGTAGCCACTAGCCCTCCTTTTTGTTTTATTATGTCAACGAAGTTTTAATTAGTAAATATGTATTTATATACCAATTCAACATTGGTAATATTATTATTTACTGTGTAGTTGAGTCTACTAAAACTTCTATAGAAAAATCTGCTATTGATATGTGTTTTATTAACTTTTATTCAACTAGAGTTAATATTTCTGGCGCTGTACCTTTGCTTTATATTTCCCCTCTCAGTAACATAATTTTAAAAACAGCGGATCTGCGAAATATCATATATAAATAGCGAACCAGACAGACATCGTCCTGTTACACAGGTCTTAAAAACCATCTTATTGTAAATCTAAACGATTCTCGAACCCACAAAGAATCAGCTCGTCGAAATCGGTTTAGGACTTTACAAATGAAATATATACTCATACAGTAACAGTCAACAAAAACATCAACTACATTTACAAATCAATTTTTTATCTATAATATATTTGACAGAAAAACATTATATATTTTTTTTTATTAAATATGTTTCTCAAAACCTTTCATGAACTTCCACAAATATTTTAATATAAAAATCGGTCCAGCCATTCTCGAGTTTTAGTGAAGAACAGTATATATATATAATTTGTTTTCATAAAGGCTTATAGCATGGTGAGACAAAATGAAATATTACAGTTCCCGTTAAATTTACAAAACGTGATGTTTACGTCAAGAATGGCATAAAAGGAGTTATGTTTAAGAGAATAACCCCAGTATCTATTTATAACAGCTCAGATGGTGGTCCGACGGTCCTGTGTTAAACAATGTTTAAAATCTGAACTGGTACACTAAACAATTAGCTGTCCAAAACTAAGTGAGTGGCAAACTATTTAATGGGAAGCGCATCAAAAATTATACCTTAAATCAAAGAATATTGGATATAGTATACGCAACAATATACTAATAGCAATATGTATTTCAAGTATACTTTAAAACCTTTCCTATGTAACAGTACATGTGCAGTAAATAAGGCAATTCAAATATTCAAGGTGCAAATATTTTTATAAATAGCGGCTGTGAGTACAAATTAATAAATGTGCATACTCGTTATAGTATATAAACAGACAGATCCGGAAAACAATGGAAAAAACCACTGGTTAAAGCCATCAAGGTCTGATGCTGTTCTTTCACTTAAACTAGAATTTCTTTTAAGGACTTCCCTTGCAAGACTGTGTCAAGGTGTATCTTATTGTTACTCTATTAGTCGATGACCATCATGATCAATAATAATTAAGGTAATTTTAAATAAGGTTTTTAAAAATACATAATACCGGTTTTACAAAGTGCGTAAAATAAAAGAGCTTGTTTGTTGCAACGTGATCCGAGGAACGAATTGAAAAAATTGTTTTGTGTTGAATAAAACCGCAGAATACTAGTTTACTTATAAAAACGAATCTGGCTTATTATACTGTCAAACTTTATCCATATTCTGTCACTTTCTCTACGTCAGATGAAAAGAGACGGTAGTAATAGTAGTTAGGTTAGCATGTTGTTACTATGTTGTCTGAGACGTTGTGTAATGTATATGTATATTAGCGCATATAAATAGTATTACTTATTTCTGTTAACAATTCTGTATTATATTGACAGTAAATTTTTAAGAACGTTTTAAGGCTAGACTAGGCGCTCCATGTACTTGCGTAGGAATCCAACGGGCAAAAAGGGCATTAAGTTACCAAGTAAAAACTCTTGTCTAAACCTAGTTAATACTTTCCCTAAATTACCATAAATCCTATAAATTACGCAGCTACCTATATTCTAGTACTAATACATCTATTTAATTTACCATCTGATTTGCGTATCAACGAGAAGCTACAACGTAATATGGGCCAAGTTCACAAAAGTAGGTCACGGGATTACACACGGGACAGCTAATGTACAGTCCTGGACGGATATTTCTGTTACACGTTTCGTAATCACTCTCTGTTTGTATTGGAGCCGTAACTAGAAACATTAGAAATAGATTTGAGGTTATACTAATCAGTCGATATGGATATTCAGAGCCGGCATAACTGACTTCTATTTGTATAAATATGTTTACAAACGAACGTCATACTTACCGTTAAATCGCTCCTTTAACTTCCTTATTCATACAAACAAAATTCTAATTCAAATAAAAAATAAAAGATTCTAATGAAAAAAAGTCTAATTGCACCGTATTAACTAATGTACTCACCTGTCTCTTTTCAAGACAGCGTGATCACAATTTGACAGACAGAAACGGAAGATTACAATAAAGGAGTAAATTCGAGGTCTTATACTCTTATACTCTGTTTCCTTAAATCTGTAACTCACCAAGTTTTAGACTAAGACACTAATTATAGATTTAAGTTGGTGCCTGGTAGATAGTACCGATGATTCCAGGGCTGGTGCTTTCAACGGGTAAGCATCGCATACAGCAAAGAAATTCTGCCAGCATTATAAGGTGTACTGCTACAGGGATCAAACAAATTAAATTTGTTTCAATTTTCTATTTATACATTTTTAATTGTTATTATTACTAAGTAGGTTAAGAATATTGTAAATACTGTATATTTGTGTGGAAATAAATGCTTTATTTCAAACAATGATTTCGTGGAAAGATTGCACTGCATATATATAATTAAGAATTTGAGCTAAATTAATAGACAATTGCAGGTCCTTAGTCATCAATAGTGTGTATAAACATTCACAATTCTAGCCATGTTCATTAAATTGTTACGTTAGATCACAATTTAAAGTATCTATAGATCTTATATGACTCACACCCTTAGTTTAAGCCGCGTGGTAGAAATGTTCGGTGTTCTAAAGCATTCGGAGTTCTACATCTATCGTCATCATAATGTTGAGACCTGTTCCTCGAAATCTGTCAACAGTCAAGAATTATTACTGTTTGAATAAATACCCATTAGTCATCAAATTATGGTTTAAGAGCCTCGTTCAGTTGCTGGATTGCTAGACTTGTGGTTGTAGCACAAGATTATGAGTATTTTTACCACTATTGCGTTCTGTTCTGTCTGTGTAAAAATGAAATTTTTAATTTAATATTACGCGATATTTGCGTACATATCGGATCTAAAAGATTAAATCATGTGTCCAGAGAAAATATTTTTTACGGCAAAACTACGCATCGCTAGTTTGCATATGAAAAGAACAATATAATTTCATAACAACGTCTTAATGGGATTGTTTCAGCAACAACTAGAACTGAGCGTAATTGGCATTTCCTACAAAGTAGGTCAAGCGTGTCAAGATCAACTGAAAAATAGGTCACAGGGACACTCGTTTCTCCCTTGACATAGGAGGGTAGGGTGGGACTCATCCCGGTGGCCTTGTTGGGTCTCGGAGTCCTCCCACATTCATAATTGCGATTATATAACTTTTCTCGATCAATTCGAACAAAATTCTACCTAATGTTTAACTTTTTATATTGGGAATTTATACCATGACCAGGTGTATTTTAATTTTCAAAAGTACTACATATTAGAACGGTATACTTGGGAATCGAAAAAATACGAAATAAAAGTATATAAATTAAGTCATTCTACTAAACATCGTAAATAAAATCGCAAAAAACAAGCAACTTTACATAACAAAATGGAAGTTTGAGTGAAAATCTTAAATATTTAATTTTTATTTCTATGACTTTATTGATTTTGTTCTAACGTTATAGATATTTGTCCGCGTTTATATGGACAATCTAAGGTCTAAAGACACGAAACAGTTTCAAGAAGAAGGATGTACCAATAGTTTCAACTAATAATTCAGTCATTCAGATTTGTATTCTGGCCAGAATAACATATAACGTCAAGTAGCAGGTAAACACTAATGAATTACAAGTATGTACTACATTTATTTATTAGGTATTCTACGCAAGTGTGTCAAGTTCAAATAATCCGGGCCAGAGGATAACAGAAGTGCAGTTGACACGATTCAAAAGTAGGTTACACAAATAATATTACGTCATGTAGTGAGATGTATAACGCGACTATTTTTAGTTGAGGCCTTATAAACACGATACAACCTTCACGAAACGTCTGTGAATGTATGTTGGAAATCAATATTAAATTTGTTGGGTAAACATTTTCCAGTTCTATTTAAAAACAAGATGTACTGGGTATAAATAAAACACCTGTTATTAATGGCTCTACAACCCTATATGGATATTAGCCTCAGATTGCATCTGTTTGTTTGATCTTTTTATTTTTCACCAGCTAGCCTCGCAAAACTTCGTTTCTTTTGATTTATTGAAGTTTTGATTAAAATTAAAATTCACTGAAACTGGAGCGAGGAACGCACGATAAGAATCAAAGATACAGTTAAAGTAAGGCAATAGAGGTATTAGTTGTTGAAATAATTCTAATATTGTATATTTATAACAAACTGCTATCCCATTTTTAGTAGATACATACCAACGAATGGAACATTTTGCTATTTTTGCGTTTTCGGAATAAATACCTAAGTACCTACGAACGAAAACTAAATTTTTCGATTCTTTTTTTTATGTTTCCATTTTTTCATAGAGTCCTAAAAAACCCGAATTGCCTTAGCAGTCTTTGAGTTTTGCTTTACATCATATCTTGCGATTCATTTTTTATATAGATAGATGAGTAGGTTATCAAGTGAGCCTTCTGTGCCTCACATATTTCAGTATATTTTAATGGCTTAGAAATAGAATAGAATTTCCTTACAATGTTTGATTTCACCTTACAAATGTTAATTGCGCTCTAAGAAAAATATATTGGTGCAGTCGTGATTCGAAGACACGAACTCAGTATTAGGATTCGCACGTCCAAGCCACTGTCAACACTTAAGAATACCTGTTACGTATTCGAAATTTAAACTTTTCTTACTTCACCGACTTTGGAGTTCTCATTTACCACGATCCTAAGTGATAACTGAAGTACGCAAATAACATATAAGATTTTTGGAAATAGATCCCCACAATTGTTAGAGAACGCCCACGCTAACATTTAAATATTCAATGCACTTTATTAGATTTGAGGTCACCTTTAAAATCTCTATTTGGATAAGTGGGTTAAGTAAATATGAGCATATTTGTGTGATATCTGAGCACTTAATTAATATAGTGCAGGGTTAATAATTAATAGTTTAGATCGCGGCGCAACAAAATTTAATACCTAAATACTAATAATAAAAACATTATTCATTTGTGAAAAAAATCATCTATTAATAACTTACCAAAGTGTTGTACATTTTTATGTACCTAAAATATGTCAATATTATTATGCATTTCATAATACGAATACTTTGATTTTAACCGACGAAATTGAGTTTTTTTTTACAGAAAAATCGAATATTAGACATGAAAAACCCTATTCGGTTTCCACTTCGAAAATATGTCCTTTACCCCATAGACGTAAAATTAGTATTGATAAATATAAATAGTCTCAGAGAGTGAGATAGATGGATAAACGTGTGTTATGAAAAGATTTACAGAGAGGTCGGATCCGACCGAGTGAATAACTAGGCGAAGGTTAGCCGCCATTGTGGTTGGCTTGCAATGACGTTACTCTATAATAGATAAGCACATATTATCAGTTACAACGCTAGTTCACCACTTTCAATTTGGAAAGGTGTAATCAGCTTTTCTTTTTAGAAGTCTGCTCAAGACTTTGTTGTCATGAAAAAGTTTAGGAATACATTTAAGGACAGAAATTAAAATTAAACTGCTTCACTTAAAACCTTTCATTTTATTTTATCTATTTAATCTAGCTTTTTTTCTTATAATTGATTGGCTCATTTCGCGGTTTCGACTATGACATTGTGTAGAATTGTATTCTGATTTTATTTTAATTTTGCTGTTATGAAAAGTTTAGGTATATTATATTAGGGACAGAAATTAAAATTAAACTGCTTTATTAAAAACCCTTAATTTATCTATCTTTTTTCTTAGCTGTAGCTGGTTTCGACAATATTGTGTAGAATTGTTTTGTCAAAAAAGAATCGTAATTTTACATTGGAACAAAAACCATGACCGTTTTACTATCACCTTAATATATAATATGTAACTTATACACATCGCGATTCCAAGGATCGCTGAACCATGAACCAGCAAGAAACCGAAATAAAGGGGAAGGGTTAACTTCATGGTGATTATATGGGAATAAATGAAGTTTTATCCATGTGGCGAGTTGCCAAGTCATGTAGGTATATAGTTGGCTCATATACTATGTGACCCAAAAGCACAATCAACGCATCGTATGCACTGCAATTGAATGCTAATTGCATTTATAAGCCACCTTGTCACAATTAAATATCAATTTGAGCGCACACTGTCAATGTTATTGAGTCCTGCATATCTTCACTCATCGTGTAATGTCAGCATTCGCATTTTAAGAGCCAAAATCATGTATATATTAGTAAGTATCCCGTGCGATGCCTTCGCGAAATAATAACCATGATTAAATTGCAATCCATTATGTATACTTTGAACGCAAATAATAAAAAAAAAACCTTTCTAAAACAATAATATAATATATCGGTATCAAACCGCTTTTATATCTGTCGCTTCTAAGAATGCAACAACTGGAATATTCATATTTTTTTTACATTTCTTCCTACAATGTCACACTGAGACTATTCCTTATTCATAAAATCTAAGTACTCTTCCGTCTCTTTCTGTTTACACTGAACTTGAAAAGAGACACATGAGTACTTTAGTTGAAACGATCTAGATAGATATATTATTTATAAATTTGAGTCGAATCAAAATATATCACATATAACCTTCATAAACGCAAAACGAAATAACAGCATAAAGTATTTACATAGTGATCATACTGACAACTGATACCATACTTGGTGTCGAGATATTTTAATTTTATTTTTCTGGCTTATAACTTTTGAGTGCCTTGAAACGTAAGGCCATTCACGCAACAACAAACTTCGAACAAACAACATACCTACAGTATTGACCACGTCGGTTGTACCAAGAGTAAACTTAATTGAGCACTTTTATGGCTATATTGTTTACATTAATATACATTGACGCAAATAAATAGACGAAGTTCCACAGACATTGGTCTCGAGCGGCATTGGACTGCAAACTCGGCGATCGTCAGTAGCTATGTAGAGTTAACGTAAGTTATAACACTGAATTTGTAGTTGTTTTCCTCGACCTAGTCTGCTTGTGAGCCATCTAAGGAGACCGATCGAGAGCAGGGCCATCGAGCCATTAAGGAGACATTGTTGTGCCATTTTTAATTTAATGATATATTTTTTAGCCCTTGAACAGCGTCCACGTGACAAGCAAAACGTTGAATCGACGTGATTCATTGGTTTCATTTTGTCTCTATTGATAAGTAGGTAATTTATTAATCATTATTTTTGTCATGTTGATATACACATTTGTGTAATAAAATGTTAATTAATTAGGTACTACACCTTTTAATTGTCTTAAGTTTTTTTTATTATTTAGATATAAATCGTAAAGTAATTATATTGTGTGACAGAGAACGGCTATTTCCTAGTTGTTATTTATGATTATATGTAAACAAACGTTATATTCATAATACCTCAGATTCATAAATTCATGTAAAACCAAATCTATAGCAAGTATCGTTGCGACACTCCAAATCGAATTAATTACCTCGCAACCGAGCGTAGTATTAAAAAACTGTTTGCGCAAGAGTCGATCCGCACCTTGACACAGATAGAGCTCAAACTGTCGTTTTGAATACACAAAACCGGACGCTGCCTTCACTATTTTAAAACTCACTATACAAAAGCCGTTAAATTACTTAAAAATAAATAATTTTAATGCGTTAATCCTAGTAAAGAACGTACAAAACATATAGTTTGAGCAACCAACTTTATATATATATATATATATATATATATATGCCTTTTTAATGCTTATACAAATAAAAACAACACAACAATTGGTCATGGCCTCAAATTTCTGTTCTTAATCATATGTTTTAATAGCCCAAGCAGGTGAACAATTCTCTGCGTCACGTCGTCTTTAATGTAGGTATTACTGCATGAATAGCACTACTCATACCCTCTTTCCCCAACTATCATATATATTCAATCCATAGAGAGATTAAATACAGAGTTTATGGCTTTATCAAACTCCGGCGCCGAGAAAAAATACAAAAAATATCTTTTAAACATTTAAATTCCACGATGACGACACCAGATCGTATTTAAAACAATATTGTTAAAGCGTAGTATCAAATAATTGCGTAATTATAAGCGATTAATAAAGTGTATTTGACATTTTAAAAGTATAATATCCTAGAGAGGCTCCTAATGTTTTAAACTTTATTTCGCTGCCATTTTGTTTTTCTTGAATATGTAGCTGTCATTAAAATACAAAGTTTCAAAATTTAAGTGTTTCGTAAGTAGAAATGTTTGCTGCTAATAGTAATTAAATTCTCTAGCTTAGTCTGAAATGAATAAAAAAACATTTAAATTGGTATGATTTACCTAGATAAGAAATTAATGAGGTTTATTTAAAGTAAAAATCTTAGGTTTTATAGTTAGGTTAAGATTCTTTGTCAACACTTGAAAAATAATGACTCCTGTATAAAAACGTTTTGGTTTTGGGCATACGCAATTTTTCGTTTAGCTTCAAAGCCTTTGGTATAAAGATTTAAAAGTTGGCTTCCAATATTATACTCTACAATCCCTTGAAAAAGTTTAAACAATGAGTCAGTCAAAAAGAAATTGTGACGTTAGTGCCTCGTGAATTGTATTGTGTAAAGTACCTACTCGTCAACGTGCCTACATCGTAACTTTGTTCCAAAATAGCTTATACAAATAACAATCGTTTCGATTATCATGCACTGAGGTTTAGTTATAAAGAAATCCACGTGTTTTCGTTAATGTTTATTAAGACCGCGATGTTTTCTTTACCGTCGGTGTTAATTGCTCATATGTATATAGACATTTTTATACATAGCTTCATGAATATTTAAAGACATTGAACATAATCTAGTACCGACATACAGATGAAACGTCCACGAGAAATACAACATGAGAGAAAATTGCTTCCCCACGGATCATATAAAGATTTTATTTTCCTATATGATTTCAAACAATAGGCCCGACAAATCCCCACGAGTCTCTCATTACGAAATATCAAGGACATTTCCTATAGTGGGAAACCTTACAGCGCACATACGTCGATGCTGACAAAGTTGATTACATAGCTCGCCAACTATTCACGTCAAACAATATTAAGTGTCAAATACAATCTTATTTTAAAAATATGATTCTACATTAAAGGTTAATTCTGCTAACAACCAGTAGCTATAATTGTATATACAATTTGAATTACTAAGAACCTCTTATAAAATAGGTAAACAAGTGAGTCCTAGAAAAAGTGCTTGATGTAAGAAACCGTCAATACGGGTTAAGGCCACAAAAAAAGCACAGCCTTATTGACTATATACGAGACAAAATTAACAATAAAAACTGAATAGAAAATAACAATATTTTGTTTGGACATAGAAGGAGCATTAGACAGTGGCTGGTTCCAATAAACTTGAGAAAGAAAGCTGACAACGAAAGGATGCGTTCAGGGATCCATAGGGAGCCTCATTCTGGAACCTACTTTTGGGGACATTGCTGCAAGAAATGGAAAAAGGGGATACGTGCTACTCTGTCAAGCCTTTGCAGACAACGTGATCGTGGTGTTTGTCGGAGAATCGGCACTTGAAATTGAAATAAAACGACATGCAAATGCTGCTCTTGCCTATGTTATAGACTGGGGTATCAAAAATAGACTCGAATTTGCACGAAAATCTCAAGATATAATTATAAGAAAAAAAAGTAATATCCACACCACGTCTGCGTATGTATGTCCGTCTGATGAAAAAAAAATACTTGGTTTGATTCTCCATCCTAAATTGACCTTTAATAAACACATCTCCAATATATGCAGGAAATCAATAAATATTTACAAATAATCAACAAGGGCGGCGAGAAATTATTGGGGTTTACATCGAGATGTAATTCATAATATATACGGCAGTCATCGAGCCCATAATCCTATATGCGACATCAGTTTGGGCTCTAGCCCTTAAATAGTAATTATGTAGCAATTAAATTCAGTGCCACGGCGTCGCGCTGAAGTTAATCTGTAGAGCTTACCGAACCGTATCGCTGAATGCCAGCTTGATCTTCGTCAGACTACTGCCCTTAGATCTTAGAATCCAAAAGGCCACTGTGAAGCAAAGAGAGCGTTATTTCAGTCTGAATTGGAAGGCGTCTTGGAGCAAAGAGTATCGTGGATACGTATTCCTCATCCCTTCAAAAAACCAGATGGATGCATCAGCAGTAAAGCTATATACGTGCGGAAGTATATTAGACGAATTGTTTCCTTATGTGAAAATGGTGCCGAATTTGAGAGTCATAATTTGAAACTACTTCATGCTGTATCGTGTATCAAGCTGAACTGATAACTATTCTTCAAAGTATCTTTTGACACCCAAAAGCCACCTACGGCATATATTTTGCGGCTCCCGATCTGCTCTCGAAGCTATTGCAGGGGGATGCTTTACCTATCCCCTTGTTGAAATCCCTAAGAACATAAATAAAGCTCATAAAGCGAACATAACACGCATGCGGGCATGGAGGGGAATGGCTGCGCATCTAGAAATGTCGGCCGTATAATTAGATATCACATCTGAAGAACTGTCTACGTGCAAACACGATAGAAAAATGGAGGCACATATATAGCAACGGCAATATAGATGCAATAACTAAGTTATTGTTTCCAAATGTTGTGTCGGCCTATTAAATAACTAAACAAATAAAACCAACGGTATTGACAACACACGTTGACAGGTCACGGTGCATTCTTATCATATCTTCACAGGATCAGAATTAAATAAAGTTCCGCCAGTCCTTGCAGCAATACAGCTGAAGCTACATGTCCTGACTGTCTGTCCAATGTATGGCTACGACAGGTAAAACACTGAACACGTTATGGTAATGAAAGTAATAGAGACTTTCTAAAAATTACACAAAAAGTTGTTAAAAGAAATAAGCAGTGCTTAATTAACTTAAGTGATACATACACATAAGTTATTTAATTAATACCTTCGACAACAATATAGTCGAAGCCAAAAATGGGGGTGACCGCTTTGTTCTTTTATTACTTATACTAATACTAAAATAATAAGTGTCACCATGCATATTATAAAAAAGGCTTTTGTATCATAATAGTATATTTTCAGACATTCAAAATAACTTCGAATCAAGCGGCATTATATGAGACCAAGAGTACAATTATTATTATAAAATTATTATTTACTAGTTACGATAATGAAGCTGTATAATAATATTAAAGTAATACCTCTGAGGCTCGATTGTGCGAGGACGATTTCCTACCTATCGAATTAAGGACCTTAAATGCCGTACTGTCACTGGGCTTTGAAGTCTAAGACAAGGAGAGGGAAGGAAACTATGCGGCAACACTAACAAGAACTTGGATTGATTGTAGAGAGAAATGCGTAGTAACATGTTGTCATAGAATTTTTTGAAACTTTGAAACAGCTCTAAATTCTTATATATAAAGATGTAATTTAATTTTACGTTATTATAAAAACTAGATTTGTGTCAAGTCGATGCAGAACTTTTTCAGCTCGACTCGTTGAGAAGTTGGTCCCGCGTCATTTGGATTCATGTTATTGGCAATGTAGAGGTATTTTAATGCTTTTTATTTCAGGATTTTGTTCCAAATTTAAAGTAAACCAGTAAACGCAAAAATTGCCCACTTTATAGGTCAGGGCGATTTTAGATAAGAGGCAAGTTCGTATAGGAATCTTACGCTTGATTAGACAAGGTTCGGGTAAGCCTTAGAGAATTTTTTTATCATCTATGTTCAGCTCTATATATTGTTAAGAATAGTATACAGTCAAGTCAAATTTATGCACATGACACTTCTCCCATATAGACCAATTATTGCCCGTCGCTCTGTCTCACTCTTGAATGGTCTGGTAGAGAATTAATTTGTCACCTGATTACATTTAATTTTTTACCATTAAATCTTATTGATTACGTACTACGAGGAGTCAATAAATATTGATAATGCGATATATTGTCTTATAAAAAAAAAGAAAAAAAATACGGTCAATTGAGTCGAATCCAAACGTGTGCTTAAAAATGGGGAAAATTTAAGTTAGTAATAAAATATCTTTGCTTTAAAATTTTACTGCTTGTAAATCAAGAGAGCAATATTAGAGGTTCATGCATGAGGAAGAACTTCCATGACGAACCCCAACGGGACACCCAACATCGGTGACTAAACAAATTAAAAACGTTTAAAATATATATATAGTGATTGATTTCTATGAGTGTGATAACAGCAGAAAGCTCTATCAACTGACATTTCAGTAACATAGTACGTATGCGGTTATATCGCCTATAGTCTATACTCTATACCATAAGCTTTACCAATTTCACATTGTTTCTGCTTGTGTCGACAGATGGCGCTTTAACCATAGTATCTACCACAAATTAAAATTGTTTAATGTTTAAAAACATTTTCTCATACACTTTATTCACAGTAAGATACTCATGGACAGTTTAATTGCTATTCTGAAGCAAAGTAGGTCAGTGGGTCACAGACGAGGTCTACTGATAGTGAGTAGTCATTTCCCAAATTGTATTTATACTATATTATTTACAGTAGATTTTTATTTCAAAATATCAATGGGGTAAATTTATGTTTATGGTAAACTTTTTAAACAAAAATATAAAAAAGAATGAATAATAATATTTTTTTTCTTTATATATATGTTCTGGTTGTAGTTGGCCCTAGCTCAACATAATGCTAAGAGACTGTTCCACACCGCTGGTCATTCTGCCAGAGACTGACCTTTTTGAAGTCTTTATGCTATTTTGACATTACAAACGGACAATTAGAAAAGACAGAATGACTGACTCTCTTAATATATGTATACAGATAGCCTAGTTTCCGATAGCTTTTAACAGCAAGCTCACTGTGGCATAATCGAATTACATTCTAAGAGCGTGATTTTAAAGCTGAGGAACAACAATAGACCACTATTAGCAATATTGTTTCATGATTAGGTACTTTGAATTACACTGTAAAGTCTATATATAACGACACTCAAGGGGCTGTGCCTATTTTGACGTTACAAAGAGTTCTCATTAAATAGAAAGACTAATCTGTATTAGAAAAATAAAGGTTATTTTAGAGTAATGTTAGTAATTACATAAAAACAATTCGTATTTGAACGCTATTGCGTTGTCTGTTATTTTTGAACTGTACTAGTAGTTAGGTTGTATGTTTACTTATTTAATTAATATCTTGCAGCTTGCTATATTGAGGCATGAGCGTGCGCAATTTGAAAAATAAAGAACGAATTTTATGGAAACTTCGGTACGTATGACGAGTACCGACCAATCGAGTTTACTTCTCGCTAGGACAATAAAGCGACAAAACAACGTACACAGATCCGCAGTTTTAACTGATTTCGGCAACTTAAAAAGTACTTTTTAGTATTTAATTGTTGTCGTTATTGAAGGTGGGTGTACCGCTATGTATAGTGTATCATTGTATGGATGACAAGCTAAACCAACCAAAGCCGCGGTGTTTCGACGCTTTAGGGGATTTGTTGTTAAATCAAGGGACGTGACATGGATTACCACTGTAATTGTCCTTGTTGTTTTTTAAAGCAGTGTCGTCAGTGGTTGTTAATATCGATCCTAAGGCAGTCCAAGCACTGGTCCTACAACTGGCGTAATCTAGACATATCGTAAAATATAAATTCAGCACAAAATCTATTGAGGTCACTGGATCATTAAAACTGCTTTATACGTGTGTTGAATTAAACTCCTAAACGGCCGGACAAATTTTGATGAAATTTATGTGTTCAGTAAATTTACAATTATGGGTTCGGTCCAAACTTTAAGCACGTCAACGGTTTTCGGATCCGCTAGGCTTAATTATTCGTTAATATTAATATACCTGCAATAATTCACATCAAACTTAACAGATGGAAAATAAATTGCATCTAGGTCAGATAGCCTACACGCTGATGGAAAGTAGGTCGCCACACAGCTCATAAATCTACTATTACAGAATACAGCGTTTTTATATAAAATCACGAGCAAAACACTCCACGTTGATGAGGCAGAAAGCAATTTAAAAATGTGCAATTAGAAATTCAACTAACGTTATATCATAGTTAACTCGTTAGCTTTTTTAAATCCCTCAAAGACCTTTAAAAATTATTTTATTGCAACTTTCGCCCTTAAGAACCTTCGGTATTTACGGAATCCTTTACCGTTCCTGTCAACAGCATTACGTATTCACTATATGTTAATATAAACATATATTCACGAATACGAGTTTAATATTTTACGATTTGATAAGTGTATTTACAGAATCCTTTAGATTTACCGCTCCTGTCAACATATTTTTACACATTCCCTGTATGTCAATGTAAAGATATATTCATGAATGCGAATATAATCTACGGCTAATGTTCAATAACACCAGTCGATTTGAATTTATCGATGTTTTTTACGCATTGGGTATATATTTATAAACCCCCACGTAAACTGATTTTCGACATATATGAATGTAAATTCTGATATTATGTACCTTGGCAGTAATATAAGTCTTATTGAAAAGCGTTAAAACAATTCCATAAATTAAAAAGTTAATAAACAAATTACTATCACAGAACTAAATACAATTCAATTTAAAGCTCGTAGAGTCGGCGTTTTAATTTTTAAAATAGTGCCCCTAAACAGAACTACGCACAGGTCCTTGTGTATTTCATGTTACGGGTTTGAAAACCATGTTTTCTTTATATTCTCCATAGTTTTTGCAGGTGGAAACTTCACAGGAAGGATTCTATATCTAATTCATTACCCAAATCGATAATTGAGCCTAATATTAAAAAAATAAAAAGCCCGGTTGAAATAGAATGATCGCTCGGCCTACTTCCTAAAATACGTAAAACGTTTACGCAATAGCACTATGGGAGCGATAGTCAATCTGCAAAATATCCAGTCGATAGCTTCAAAATGTCTAGTTTCAAAGCGGCGCATTTTCAACGCGCACTTGTTACCTAACAGTTGCCACATGCCCCTATCTGCAGGTCTAATTCGTATAATCTTGATCTAACGTCTCTACTAAAACATAGCCGCTACAAACATACATACAGCTGGTTCACGCCACGCGTTTAATATTAAAAATTAATATAATTCAGATAGTACACACGCTTTTTGTTTTACTTCACATTGCGCCTTCTATCATAGTCACCGCGAAATGAGAATGCGACGTTGCCACACCGCGAGGCCGAGTGTACGAGCAGGTAGTAAGACTACCATGAAGTATGGTCTCAACAACCAACAATGCACGTAATTATTATACAACCAACACTTGTCTGTTATGAATAAAAGTATTCATTATCCTTTCAGCCTCATGTCCCAAAACTTGATTCTAATTCATTGTACATATGTAGTTAATTTTAGAATATCCTTCCAAAAACATCAAACAATACTTTGAAGGTAAAATTAATAATCAATTATTCAGCTCCTTCTTATTCACATGATTGTAAGAAGATGTTTAAAATTTACTACATTTGTGATTTGTGAATTGTGATACATGTGACACATTCATTATAACGGAACTAAAACGTATGATATGAACTATATTTATGAGTTGTCTTTGCAATCTAAAATACATACCATTTGTAGGATCGACATAGGCGATTTTTAGCTCCATTTCTATGTTATTCTCCGATGTCTTGACTTCTGTTAAATTAATATTATATTCCAATGGATTTTCTATTTCGATATCGGTCTTTATCTGGCTCGTTGAAGCAACCAAACCCTGCGCAACACTCATTTTGGGAGAATGTTCATGCATTATTTACAAATAGTCGAGCAAAACAACTAAAAGCTGCTCGCAGTATGCATAAAATACCATTTAAGCATAAGATATAAATGTTTTATCTTAAAAATTTTACACAAAAACCAATAATTCCATATAAAACACAAATGTAGGTCTCTAGGCCACTTCACTTACACTTAGATATTCCGACATAACTCGGATTCAATAGAAATACTCTACTCATGACTGACATTGAAATAAGTCGGTAAAGGGCAGTGGGAATTTAACCTAATTTTACAAAAGTATGTCATGGCCTATTTAAAAAAAACAGTATTAGAGTAACTATTGAAAACATTATTCCAAAATACTATTTCATTACTGTAATATAAAACAAAATCGTAAATTTTAATTAAAGTGCTCCTTTTTGTAGAGTTTCGATGTTACTATGTCGCAATAAATTTTCTGTTAAAATTCATGAAAATAGTGCAAAATGACTACATTTGCTTATGAATACGCTGCGTTGTGTAATAAATGACCGTTTCTATTGCACAATCTTTTCACAAGGGCTTTGAATGTAGGTCAATCTGTATGAGCATGATTGCAAAGCATTACAGTTACAATTTAAATTATTCTGTTTTAATTTCAGAAAATACGGTCGTTATGGTTTTTTATTAGTAAAAAAAATTGCAAAAGTTACTTATAATAGAGAAATATTTAAAAAAACATATAATAAAAGTGTGAGAATAATTTTAACATCCGGTGTATATCCACGCCATCTACTGGTGAACATAATAACCAATTATAGGTGTCGCTATTTACAAAATTTAGTTATTTAACCAACCAAAAGGTGTCACTATTTCTGATTTCTATGTAACAACATTTTAGGCTATACAAATTATTATGTAGGTATGTTCATAAATAATTTAGGTCTTAAAAGCTATACATACATGCCCTTAGCCTACTCGATTTGCTTATAGTCACTATTATAAACAAAGTGTGTATGTATTACCGAATATTTGTTTTTTTTTTCAGTAGGTACTTAGGGGCCATCCATAAAGTACGTCACACGAATTTTAGGACTTTTGAACCCCTCCCCCCGTCCTTGTCACAGGTTGATGTGACGTCACACATTTTTTAAATTCATGTATGTATTTAAAAATAATCGTTGTAATAACAACTTTAAACAATTAGCGTAAGGTTGATTTTGCAATAATATATGCTTGTAACTTATAGAAAGAGACAGAAATAGTGTTTCGGGACACTTTCGAGCGTTACTTTTATTCGAGACTGTGCATCTTGGGTGTTTTGTATAACAATGGTTTTAAGTATTTAAAATTTTAACATGTGACGTCACAAAAGTATTGACCCCCCATGCCCCTTGTCACACGATGTCACACTTCGGTGATACCCTCCCTCCCCATTAACGTGTGACGTACTTTATGGATGACCCCTTAGATTAGTTTTGATACCACCGATTAAATAGATAGACGCCTACTTTTCTAGGAATTATTTTTATATCTTAAAAAATATGGCAAATGCAGGCAATCTTCCTTCATTTTGTATGTAAGCGGTAGCCTCCGAAACTACTCAAGCATGCCGGTTTTTATTAAAAAAAATCACTCGGTTAGGAGTTCAATCTTAGTCGCAGTTTAATTAATAAAGGCTTCGATACTACGGTACTTATTCTAAATCTGATTTCAACTCACAATCCCGTAGTGACCGCTGTCAAATTTTAAACTTCATACAGAAAAAGTAATTTGACAACTCTTGAAAATAGATTCAAATCCGTCGTTGTATTACACGGACCTAAGTTGTGTAAATTAATATGCAAAATACATTTAATTAATTATATATCAAGCGTAAAAATCATACTTCAGTAACAGTGAAACTAATTTATTATTTTACAAATTTATACCAGGATAACAATGCAATTGAAAAACCTTTGTAAGGGGTTTGAGTTTATTCATGATTAATTAAATACATACATGTAAAATAGAACATTTCCATGGACTCCGAAAAGCAATATAAAAATACGTGATGCTTTTAACTTACAAACTACCAAAAAATGAAACAATTTATACCATCAAAAAAAAGGAAGTATATAAGCAAGTTCATAGCAATACAAAAAATTACACTTACGCTATACGTATAACAAAAACCACATGAACTAATAAATCCCTTCTATAACACGGTAGTTTACGGTAGGACGGTAGGAGTTTTCTAGTATAACGCGCTTGTATGACCACATAAACGCGTTGAGTACACCTGAATGGTTCACTTTTCCTTGTTAAGGGTATTTAAATATAATATTAAGAAAAAACTAAATTTCATAGTACAAATCATTATAAATTTAACAATACAGAAAATTCCCCGCGTTATATGAGGGACATCGGTGTTATACGAGGGACTGAAATCGCTTAATATAATATGCGATTGATAGTTATTAATAAGTGCAAAGTACGTTGATCTGCTGTATTATATATATATATGTATATATAATATGACAGACTTTAATCAGTATCACAAGGTTTTTGTTATTTTGAAGTTTCACGTCAGTTTTGCAACTACATACATACATTACTGAGCCCTTTACGCCATTGCTGTATATTACATTAAATTATATATATTATATTACATATTTAAACATAGACAATTATTTGCAATTGTAGAACATTGAAAACGAAACAATATAATCTGTGATTAACCAAGGGTTGGACGAGTTTGGAGTTTTTGTGACAAAAGCACCTACAGTTTATATTGTTTCGCTTAATTACCAATTATACCTTTAGAAAAATTATATTTTTAGGCATTAGACTGCTTAGCAGCTGTCAGTATCTCCCTTGAGATAATAAGTCTTTGAATTTGTGATGTACCTTCGTATATTTGGTAAATTTTTGCGTCACGCATTAATTTCTCAACGGGATATTCTGTATTGAATCCATTTCCGCCGAATATCTGAACCGCATCTGAGGCAGCTTTGTTAGCGATTTCTGAAGCGTGGCACTTCGCGATTGAAGCCATCAATGTGTTTCTTTGTCCTATAAAATATGTTATGTTTAAAATAGGGCTTAAGTATGTTTTTATAGAAATTATAAATACTCAACTTTTATGGTTCTTTGGCTACCATGGTAACCATTATCGTAATAACATTATTCCACATTTTAAAATAAGCTAATTAAGTTTATGTTAGTGTATAGTGTGGCACATTTCTTCAATACGTTTGGCGTAGGTTGACCCTAAACATTTTGTTATTCATAGACTAAGAGCTTACTATGAATACGTTTTTAATACACAGTAGGTATATTAAAAAGGTTGTCTTCGATATACGCCATTACTAGAGAAAAAATGTTAAATTATAATACAGTGTATACTCTATAATTTCTGACAATAGACAATTAAGAAACAATAAAAACCAGTCAAACTAATAGAGTAATTTCATTTTAGGAACGAAAATTGAATTATAATAAAATTTATATTTATAAATATTATTTACTATTTTATTATTTAGCTTATGTCTGGATGACACTGCCTACGTATGGTTTTTCCTGCTTTTAATACGTTTAGTGTTTTCCAAATGTACATATAGAAACGTCGATTTTTTTATAGAATAATATTCCCCTGGCAAACGAGCAGAAAGGTCACCTGATGTTGTGACATACGATCGCCTACACACATGCAAGGCTTGAAGGGCTTTTCTTTTCTTGAAAGAAGTCGAATTGTCATAGATTAATATGGTTCCACATAGTGTAATGCTATGTCATCGAGAAGATACGGATGGAATTTCGTACTCCGCCAACCACTAATGTCTACTCAGTTACACTCATTTATATCATAAAGTTATTACCGTGGTCAACCATCCAGGCAGCCCTTTGCCAGGCAAGTCTGGCACTCTCAACACCAATCGCCATATCAGCAATCATAAAGGCCACTGCCTGGTGAGCAGCGATTGGTACACCGAATGTTTTGCGTTCTAACGAATATTTCGTCGCTTCATATAAAGCTCGTGCCGCGAGACCGGTAGCGCCAGACGCGACCTATAAAATTTAAAAGTTATAACCCTTCAACTTTAAGGCCTTAGTGTCTGTTTCGTGGTCATTTTAATAGGCATGGTGATCAGCTTCAGGTGCCTGACATGCCAATCTTTGAGTCTAATACCCTATCGAAGTTTTCTTTCCAAGACGCTACACCGATACAACAACCGATATCTCAACTGCACCGATTTTGATGAAATTTGTATTTGCAGAAAGTTTTAACAGTTTGGAAGCCTAAAGTTTAAAAGTCCTACAAACACAAGCTGGGAGGATATTATCCAAGTTCCGGAAAGCTTAATTAATAGCTTAAATAAATTGTAGGAAAGGGGAGAATAGACGCACCACAGATGTTGGTATGTTAAAACCTCGGGGTTTATAAAAAAAAACTTAGAACATTTTTTTAGAAAGAAACTACAAATACGAAACTTCACATATATCTAACTCGAATTCACTTATTTTGAAAAGCCACTATTCCATTAACCATCAACATTTGCCTCCGCGAACTTCGTTTCGCCTAAGATTATTTTACTTAGCTTACCTTATTAGCTAGATACCAACAAATAGAACATTTTGCTATACCACCCTATAGACTGTTCGCTTTTCCGGAATTAAAAACTCAGTAATTATTCAATGTTTTTTGAGATTTTCCAATGTAATTAAGTGTAATGTTCATAGTGAATTATTTCTGCACAAGTAATAGTCTAACTTATGATCTTTCAAAAAAAATAAAATTTGTTCGATTAAATTGGCCCTACGTTCTAATTCAATACGTACAGGTGGACGAGTCTTGTCAAAGGCCCCCATAGCGATCTTGAAACCATCACCTTCACCAAGGAGAACGTTCTCTTTGGGCACGCGAACATCTTCGAATGATATGCCGCGCGTATCGGACGCGCGTTGACCCATGTTCAATTCCTGGAAATAATTATTTTTAGAGCCCAGACTGGTTTATTTTAGTTATCGACATATGTTTAGTGTGTATAAGAGTAGCTGTCTCCAAGACATGGGCCCACTAAATCAGTGTTGATGGTGGTGGCCGGTGTATTTCGTTTGTTTTGTGTATGCTGTAATGAACCAAATAATTTTAATTTCATCCTAAATTAGCCAAGTTCGTTTATTAATTCGTTTGACAACTGATTTAAAATGCAAAAATTGTTTTAAAAAAATAGTAGAGTTCAGTGGCGGTTGTTGTATGAATATGTTAAATAAATCTCCGTCCGTCACCTTCTTTGATCGCGTCACGGTATTCCCATTCGATTTTAGAAATAGGTCACCGATATTTCTCTAATTTTAAGAAGACTTTTAGTGATAATACATCGACGCGATCCTACCGACTGGGCCAGTTAAGTTCGGTGGCGGATCTTGTATATAGATAGAGGTGTTCAAATATGTATATGTTAAATGAAAGACTTTGTTTAAAGCTGGGTAACAACTGTCTTTAATTGTTTCAAACATGAGCTTATAACTAAGATAAGACCATTAGGGTTGCGACGCTGGATTAATAAAAAACCAACTTAACTTATTGGAGTTCGTAAAACTAAGTGAAACTTATTGGACATTATCGGAAACGAGAATGTTAAATTACAATTTAAGAGTGTGGTTAAAACTAAAAGACTCATATTGGCTCAAGTGTGCGATATTGTTCACATTTTGTTTACGCTTTTAATTATTAACTATTAACTAAAACACATATGTAACTTAACTAATGTTACGTTACATAACTCTTACTCGTTACTAAAGATTTCCATTCAAAACACACGCAACCTTTTTTTGAAATGTCAGTAAAAAATGGGTACCATGGAAACAAGGCAAATAAAGTTATAAACATGTGAGTATTTTTAAAGCAATTTAAAAAGTGGCATCATGTTGGAAGTATGGTGACCAATGTCTATAACGTAAAGAGATCTTTCCCTCTATCTTCGACCAGTCTAACCACTGACTGGCCGGCTCGAAGGCCCCACTGGGTCAAGAAGTAAGTTACAGGGTATGACGTCATCACGTCATCGGTTTTCAGTTTTATTGCAAATAGCTACTATTGAAAACGAGGGAGTACATACCTTGCGTCCAGGGTTAACGCCGGGCCAATCTCTCTCCACAATGAAGCCAGTGAATGCCTTACTAGCTGGGCATTTGGGGTCCGGGTTTGTTCTCGCCAACACAAAGTACCTAATTTTTAATATAGGCTTTTAAATAAAAAAGTGTGTGTACTTAAGTACACGCGTTAGAAGTTATACTTCTTTGGCGTAATTTTCTTCGAGCACGTTAGAGGGACGTTTCCCTCTTCGAATTGCATTTTTCTTGTCTATTTTAATGGTCACTTCCAATCGAAACGATATAATATGTACTAATTATATCTTACAACAAACCCTATGTTTTTTTATCACATCACGTTTTGTCGTATAGAATTCATTATTTTGGTTCAAATAAACACGTCTCTGAGAACACTACCCCATGACAGACAATGCATATTATCGATAAAACAGAGTAAGCGCCAACTTGCGGCCCAGACCCTTTTACCACCGTTTGAACCGATATTCAGGGTGTCGGTTTTTTGACGGTGTGCGCGAGCATCGTAAAAATTTACTCTCACCATTTATCCCTAACGCGCCAAAAAAAGTATATTTTCAAAAATCATAATAGTTGCGCATATCGAACACAGCGACAATAAAAAAACCTAAGAATTACCAGTTGGCGACACCACCATTGGTGATCCACATTTTCTGGCCATTGATGATCCATTCGTCACCTTTTTTTACCGCTTTAGTCTTTACTCCAGCCACGTCAGACCCGGCACCAGGTTCGGTCACACAGTAAGCCTGAAATAACTCGACATTTGAAGGCAAAAGTACGCGTGGTCCTTACATGATTTCATGATGGCGGCGTTGTTACAGGTAGAAGGAACTTAAATATTATCGTTAAGCATTCACATACTGAATTACAATTAAGTTTATTCTTAAGTAATGACACTAATTTGTTAGTTGCTTAAGCTGATAATGTTTATAGGTATAAAAAATAAATATAAAATGGATGTTTTTTTATTTTTATATAACATGGAACTTGACTATTCGATTTGAGCGATGTCAAAAAGTCAGAAATCATTTATTCATATAGGTAACACAATGTATTATGTAGTGTATGAAAAAAGAAATATACATTAAATGCTTCTAATTTTACATTTACTGCCAGTTCTCAAAACAAGGACGTAGAACGGAAGAGAAGAACTGGCAATAAACTCGCATTCTCGGGCTTCCGTTTTGTTCCCATCAAGCACTTCTTAATTTTCCATAAAATCGTTGCTATACGACATCGATTCGATAACATGCTTGCCTATTCGTTTTGAGCAATTAAGTAACGGCTATATCAATCTGTATATTTCATATTGTAATTCAGGTTTGAGGGTCATTGACCCTCGGAAAAGACGGGCAAGGTACTTCAATCTAAATATCCACAAATAGCTTTTTATAAAATTATAATCTAATTATTATGATATTTATGAATAAGGTATATGTTGTGTTACCTCTAGATAGTCATACTACTTGTCTTTCCGTTAAGAAAAACGCGTTGTGGTCCAAGTATTCTAATTAACAAGCTCGGTAAGAATCTTACCGTATTTCAAAGTGTAAGCGGGCAATATTCAGATTGCCCCCTTACACTTTTAAATAAATTTTTCGTAACTTTTTATTTTTCATTCTTGTACCTTTTCTCTGTATATATCAGTGTGCCGAGTCTTGGCAAGTCTTTGTTTATATATATGCGACCCGAAAAACATCGCCGAGATTCGAACTAAGACTGGGTTCACACGGCATTGTCCTGCACGTTTTCTTTGTATTCGTTTTTTAACATACCTTCACCCGGGTGTTCACATGGTAGATTCTGATTCGTGTAAAATACGAAAAGCCGCAGTCTTCACACAGTTGTCACAGTGAGCGAGAACGAGACAGAGCTATATTATGTGCCCCTCTAAACCAAATTAACGTTAAAGTTCATTCGATTTGCTTGACAAGTCCGTTGAGTATTCGTTTGAACGTATAAACGGTGTACGATATTTTGCAGTACAAACGTCGTGTGAATGGGTCTATGTACAATACATGTGCCACTATTTATTCGTTAAGACGTATACTGCAAAAAAACGTGCAGGACAATGCCGTGTGAACCTGGCCTAAGCTATACGTGACAAATAGGTTATTTTTTAAATATTATAATTTATAATACTTACGGCAACAAGGGGTTCGTCGATCAGCCTACCCAAATATTTCTTTTGCTGTTCCTTATTTCCGGCAATTATTACTGGCGTTTGCTGAAAACATTGAAATTCTTTGTAAGATGTATCCAATCGATATGAATGTAAGTTAGCCATTATAGTGACAGTTAAAAGTACCAATAGAAACAGGAACCCAGAACCACATTAAAGGTATAAGATTCGAAAATATAAATAGTAAATAAAATCAATAGACTTTCACTAATATTAAATCATTTATAGTGAAAATAATTCTATTGATTTTACTTTATTAATGTTAGTATATAACTTAAGATGTATGAAGTGCAAAGCATGACCATTACCAAGTACTCTTGGAGAGCTTTGACAATTGAACTTCGATACGGAAATATTACCTTATTTTTTTTTTCAATACTCTCTCTACTTTATGTATTAAACCTGTACAAACTATAATGCTTTTTAATTTAATTTATGTATATAGGGTTTAAAATTCATTAACAAGCATCTAAGCTTGGTACTACACCACGAGACATGCACTAGCTCATGCCATAATTATAGATTGGTATTTGCCACTCACTCCAAGACCACTTGCTTCCAATGCAGTCGCTATGCCTGTACAACCGAACGCAAACTCCTCCCCAATCAAACACCCATCAAAGACTCCCATATTCATTCCACCTGTAATTTAGTATGATTCAAGCGATAAATATGAGTCGAGTAGAATGTTTTAACCATTACCTGTTACTGTCTCCCACTCAAAACGAAATATTAATAAAAGTATTGTGTTGGGCATATGTCAATAAGACGTACAAGTATTTTTAGTTATATTCATGGTGATCAAAGATGTAATTCACAGTGCAAACTTCACAATGACGGTTGTTTCTACCAACTCTGTTTCCTGTATCTTCTTTCATTAATTTAATTTAAGAATTTTAATTCAAAGGTCAGTATTTGATAAATTCAAATATAATGTTATATCTCAGTGACTTTGTCAATAAAGCCAGGAATATATAAAAACTGTTATTATATTATTCACAAAAGCACAATAAATTTGTGCCTCCCCTGTACATGAGGTTTGTAAATTCGTGCATTCATGAGTTAGCGAAAAAGTTAATGACAAAAAATAATACACAAATATAAATATGTACTTAAAAATAGAGAGTGAGTAGAGGTTAAGTCCAAAACGTGAAAAATATTCCTTTATGTTGTGTTTTATTCCTGATTTAGGTACCTTTAACCGCTTAAAGCGACATGTCAAAGCAGTTTACACAGTGCCAAAATAAGAGAAATAATTAACGACTTACTTCCGTATCTATACAAAGTTTTTAATAATTTCTAAATTAAGCCAATATTTCTAACCTTCTTAATGAATATTTTATGTGTAGTACACGCACATTGCTTATGTTAAGTTTAGATCCACCCTAGGTTAATAATTACTTATTTACCAAGTGGAAAAGAACTGCTAAGTATGATTTCGTAAAAATATTCACAAATTTGTTTTGACCAATTTCTCAATTACAGTATAAAAATTGCATAATCAAATACTTAATTAAACCATATAACTACAGATACGGAGGCATGTTAACTCTTTTACCGAACGCCTTATGTTACATATATTTCGGCACCTTAAAAAATTTTGATAATCCCAATAACTCACTCCCAAATTCGTTCCACCAACAGCCGTTCCGATGCCGGTACAACCGAAAGAAAACTCTTCACCGATGAGACATTCTTCAAACACTCCTAAATTGCCTACACCCCCTGTAATTACGCCTTTTAATAATGCGAGCATGGCCGAGATCAATAAGAAAAGAAAAGACCGCATGCTTTCCTAATCACACAAATCACAACATTAAAGTACGGATGCTCACTCCGACTTCAGTGATGTACAAAGATGCCATCAGTCCTGAACAGCCGAAAGCTATCTCTTCGCACACGATACAACTCTCCATAACGCCTAAGCCTAACCCGCCTGAAATTAAAATGCTGATAATGCTCAGCATATTTTATACACCTTCAGCGCAAGGATAAACATACTTTACAAGAAATTGAATCATTAGTATCTCATCCTTGTCTGTTAATTGCTATATTACAATCAGAATATTATATCTCAATCGGACTTACACCTTTATTAGAAGGACAGTTGCTTTAATACCAGCTCAGCCAAAGGCCACTTCTTCAGTTACCAAACCACCGTCAAAGACTCCTAATATTAGTTCCTTACGAAATTGGCGTTCTTTACGGAAGAAACAAAAAGTAGTATATTTGTAATTTAATCTATTTTTAATTAATTCCAGTATGTACCATTGCTATCTATGAACTTTTGCCATATAAGTTTCATTGATCCCTTTACTAAAAAAACATTCGGACGGGAATAAAAAAAAAATTGAAGGCGGTTTCGACTGCCCCATCGGAGTGGAATTTTTTACCATGCAAGAAGTTATCCAAATTTCGAAAAAATGTGTTCTGTTGGAGTAAGGTCCGGGGAGTACGGTGTATATCTTAGACTTTCCAATTGAAGCTAACAAATTGAATTTGGAGTTCCTAACCAAAGAGGAGATATTTGAGGTCAAAGTGGCTAGTACGATAAAACGCCATATGTGAAGATCTTATATTATTACAGATTCATCTGTATATTATGAATATCCAAATAAAACCATGCATTTAGCCGTAGTCCTATTAGAGTATATGATAATCGAACATAGGTAAATGGAAAAGAGATTGAGATTTTTTTCTGTATGAACATGAGAAAATATTATTCTATTTATGCCTTCGTCCGGAAAGAGATAAGTAGAGATGTTTAGAATCCTCCGCTGAAATTCAATCTTTTCGACTATAAATAGGATTGTGGATAATAAAGCTAGATTCTAAAATACCTACCTTTTCTGCGTAGTCCAGCCGTCTTGAAGAAAGATATAAAATATAGTCATAAGTTATCTTTGTAATATAAATGGAAGTTAATTAATTTGATACTAAATGTTTTTATAACAATTATATAAAACTTTATGCCTTCCTAGGGAATTCCATAGAAAATAAATATAAATTCGAATTAATAACAGATAAGATAATTGTACTTTGTACGATGTAAATCGGTTAATTACATAACTTATTTATTGATAGATGCAGATTATAAACAACAGGATGCAAATGTGACGAACCTAACGTGAATAACGTGAAGAATATTTCGGTACGAACAAAGAAATATATTTAACAGTCAAAATAATTTTCTTATAACAAATATTTATAATAATTTTCTTAAACAGGGTTTCACTTTAAGTACTTCTACTTCAAATAGAATTGAAATGTAAAAAAACCCAGTAGAGCTACAACTTCATGAACATTTCTTTTCTTAATTGGCAAGAAGGTGATCAGCCTTCTACGCCTCACACACGCCGTCTTAGTCTAAGGCATGCCGGTTTCCTCTGGATTTTTTCCTTCACCGTACGAACGAGTGTTAAATGGCCACATAGAAAGACCACTGGTGCACAGCTGGGGCTCAAACTTTCGACCCCAGGGATGAGGATTGCACGCTGAAGCCACTAGGCCAATACTGCTCTTAACTAATCTAAATGAATAATGTAATTTCAGAGACATTTTAAAGTGAGATGACATTACCACAGTGTTCGGGAACATGTCCATTCATAAGCCCGAGCTCCCACGCCTTCTTGACAATGGGCCATGGGTACTCCCCAGACTTATCATATTGAGCTGCTACTGGTGTAATTTCTTCACGGGTAAATTTTCTAGCCAATTCTTGAAGTGCTTTTTGTTCATCAGAGAGTTCTGAAACAATGAATGTTATGTATTATTAAATTAAAGAGTAATTTAAACTAAATTAGCAAATTAATGAATATAGCAAGTTTTATTTAAACTTTGTAAAAGTAAATTCCTCGGAATGTATTTTAAAAATACCATAGCTCTTCCCTGCGATGGCAGTTAAAGAGATTTAAGTACCTAAACGTATATATGGTTCATTTACCGCAGACCGAGACTGCGCTAATTATGTTAAAAACATATTGAATTTTGTAATACTGAAGACATAGTTCGCGTTACGGATCAACTCTGAATCTAAAATTAATTCATCAACGTTTATAACATTAATTATTGTTGAAGCATCTTAATTATATCTACTCGCTCTATTATGTTCTTGTGATATCGTGTTTCTACTTAAGATCTATAGTGACTCCGGTAGCATGTTTCATATTTTAACCGTATTTTTTATTTACCATCGTACCTATTCATGAGTCTAAATGAATTTAAACTAAATTTTCACAATTAATATTTTACTCCTAAAAGCGTGGAGTTGTACATACAAGACCTGCGTACCTACGCTTTCTAAATAAAGTCTCTTAACAATTTTTGATGATGAACCAAAGTTCTTGTTCAAATTATATCTGTACTGATTATTACTAGTCCTATATCTTGTGATCATTATCATATGAAATGAAGGACACATAAAATCCACAAACAGATATACGTCAACTGTTTCATTAAGTTCCACGTGTCGACGTATAAACAATATTGTATAAGAAAATTGAAAAAATATATCTTAATATATATAAATTACGTGTCACGTTGTTTGTCCGCTATGGACTTCTAAACTACCGAACCGATATCAATCAAATTTCCACACCGTGTGTAGTTTGATCCAACTTAAAAGATAGGATACCTTACATCTCAATTTATACCCGCAATATTATTTTGTAGCAAAATATTTATTTATTATTTCATAGTCACAATTCTACAGATGGCGCTGTGTTGAAAGTACCAACGTTTTACATAATATACAATTTAATGGCATAACCACCATAGTGTATAAAAAGCATAGTCCCCATGACTGGTGTTTTCCTACCATTTCCCTTGAATAGTTTACTACTATGTAATACTTATAACAAAAACTTTAGCCACAGCAAAGCTTGACCGAGTCTGCAAGTATATATATAATTCTGAAAATTTTGTATTACGTAAGAGAATTGGTGCCTCAACGAGGAAATTTGTAAAAAGTTTAGAGCATTTTAAAAAGTAACGACTGTATGAAGCGTTTTATATAAAAACAATTCAAATTACAAGTTAAAATGACTAGTTGCCCCCTTCAAAAGGTACGTAGTTTCATATCCAGAAGAATGAGCAAGAAACTCCATACTTTTAAAATAGTTTTTACAATATTTTGTATACATTGATTTGATAATTATATATGAATACCATGTACCTAGAATAAAAAAACTACTATACTAAAATAAAATAGAAGCATGTAGATAGAACTAAATTATTATGTAGATACATGGTGCTCACATATTCAATAATAATTGTAAGCTTTTATTTAAAGTACTATTTACCGTTCTATAACATACATACATGTAAGTGTTTGTATGTTTTTTTCTTTTCTCGCCTATGTATCTAACAAGTATATTTATTGCAATTTACATTAACAGCGGCTTAAAGTTCAAATTGTTAAAGAAGAGAATGTAGCCTTTAGTTTTATTGAATAGTCATCGGCTTTGGTTAGACATTTTTGTTTCTTATTTCCTTTGCTGTATCTCTTGTAAATATCCGAATGTACGAAATATTGTTTGCATTTGTTATAAATGTAGTAAGTTCTTTTTGGTTATGTACTTATTTCTCCTTCTCAAAACTTCAATCAACAACTCTCCTATTGCACACAAAAACACCTTGCATCAAGTCAAAGGTGTAACAATAATCACAATCACTTCTTATCCATCGCTATTTATTATTGATTATTATAGATATTAAAACATAATTAATTTTATATCTCGAACCAAATTCGATTTTACGATAAAGGTTTCCACATTGTCATATTATATCTGTGATAGATAGATATTAACGTAACCTAAATGACTTAGATAAGAATATTAAATAGAATTTGTGTTAATATAAGATGCGATATTTTCAAAGTGATAAATATTTTTAGAGTTGGGTAATTGCATGAAAGTTGCCTTACTTGATTTGGCAATAAAAACGATTTTCTTTTCCATATGGCGAGGGGGCGACGATGAATTTGAACAGGTGCTACTTGTGGTACTACTAGTAGAACTGGCAGTTAATGTTAATTTAGATGCATTTAATTATTTTATACACTGTGTATAAGTGTTAACATATCTACTATATAAAAATAAGTCGGGTTTTCCTTCCTGACGCTATAACTCCAGAACGCACGAACCGATTTCCACGGTTTTGCATTCGTTGGAAAGGTCTCGTGCTCCGTGAGGTTTGTAGCAAAGAAAGAAAGAAGAAAGAAAGAAAAGAAAATTCAGGAAAAATTTCAACAGAAAAGCGGGATCACCAAACGAAATGTTACATAAAACGAAGCCATCTGATGGCGAAACGGAGTTCGCAGAGTTTGCTAGTAGTTTATATATAAGTGTACTTCAATTAATATTTTGAATAGTGTTCTGATATGTTCGTTATCTCTATATGTACACTTAAAATTTTAATTATAACTGAGGTTTTGCTGCATATTTTATACTAACCTAAGTCATGACAACATTCGGAGGCAATGATATCTTAATCTTTTTAGTGTCATATAAAATTTACAATTTATTTTTATATATGTCACATTCAAGAAGCCTAATTAGGCGTTCAATTAACATTCTAGCCGTTTAACTAACGGATTTAAAGATATTCAGCCGTAGCATTTGTTACAACATTCAATAAACTGGCTGGCTAATACTTAGGCCATTCATACGATAGAGTCATTATTTGGCAGATATAAAAAAAATAAACATATGCCATAACAAATATGCCTGAACATCTTTTAGGCCGCTAGTTAAACGGCGCCGTTTAGTTAAACAGCTAGGCTGTTAACTGAATGGCTAATTAAGCTTAAATATAGCAAATAACATGCAAATGGCATTTTATTATAGTTATTTTGAATTAAACAATTGTTAAGTTAAAGTTTTAAAATTTTGAAAATAATTACTTCGAGTTATGAAGTAATCAGAATAATTCAAGAGCCAACTTGCTCAACTGTAATTAGAAATTAAAATCACTTTATTACTACTAAATTATGCATACTTAATTATTATAACTATTATGATTAAAAGAATTGTCTACATGTTATTAATTATTAACTCCTTCAGGTGTGTCATTGGGAAATAAATAATAATATGTAAGTAGCTCCATAACAATATGTATGGACCAACAGCAGAAACAATTTTGTGACCAAACATTTCATAGATTGACTATCAGAAATAGCGAATGACTATTTGATCATATAACAAGTCACTCCTTGTTAGGTTACATTTATGTAAATACCGATAATTTTGCACAAAATATTTAGATTTCTTTACTTACCAAAGCACAAGCCAGTAGAAGGGATTTCTTTGGCTTGAGATGCACTTGACACAGATGTGGAGAAAGTGCGATAGATTGGCCTGGCAGCACGTACAATCTGTTATTATACAATAAAATTATACATCTCACATGATTTCAGCTAATACTGATTATAGTAAACTGCTAAAGTTTAAAATTTGGAATAAAGAGGAAGTGAATGCAGATTACAACATAATGCTGTGAAGCGCACATGGATCATAGCATGACACTTTTTATTTTGACAATGTAGCTCTACAGTGATAAAAGTATTATATTAAACAATCAGTGGTATAAATAGCACAATATAATTGTACTGATTTAGTTACCACAAATGGCTTAGTAAACAGACAGAAATTTGTCTGCTCCATAATGTACTGGGTACCTCACAGTAGATTATGGAGGCTATGGAAAGGTTTTCAAACACACAAACATTCCAAAAGTTATATAAAATAAAAAAAAAATAATGAATAAACTACAAACCATAATTCACTTTGCTTTTACTAAACCTATGCTTACATGTCATCAGTTAAGCCAAGAACAATTGTTGTTTACTTTTATCAGCAGTATACGTCAATGTACTTTATATTACACAATGATGACTTTTTTACAATTTCATTTCGGTAAATTACAGGAAAAATTTATATAAGTATGTCACATAGATAGGATTTACCGCAAGAAAAAGTAAAAATGAATTATCAACAAATGTACTATAAATAATTCTTAAAATATACAATTTTTCGCCAAGTTTACAAGAAAAAATTGCCATAATATACAAAAACAAAACTTGCATGCTTAAACAAGTTTTTAAATGTAAACAGTATAAAATAAACCAATAAATTTAATGTCCCTATAGTTCCTGAGTGGTACACTTCATTAAAAAGCTATTTATATGATTTATTTCATCGCTTCGCCAAAAACTTCAAAATTATCGTGATACGAATGAAATTTACTTAAGTACTTGTTATGTTCCATTGAACTTTGGACTTTGTATCTACGGTCGTGGAGGTGTACCAGTATGATTGACATACTAAAAGTAGGATAACACATTGCCTTAGAGCATTAATTAACATAATTGTAATATTTTAAAGCCGCGACATTTTACTAAAAACTTTTTAGATGATTTAAAACAAAGATATTAATAATTATAAGAAACTTACTTGGCTTAGAGGATTCATAATGGTCGACCTGAGATAATAGTTTTTCCTTATTATAAGCTGTATAGGATCGTTACAATAAAAATTCAGTGGCCACGTCCGATGTTAATAAACTTTCGATTTATAATAACTAATAAGAAATATAAAATCCCGAGAAAGAGAATGCTTTTGTAGCCAGTGATGCCAACTTCTACAGAATGTTTCCCCTAAGAAAAACTTTAATTATACGATTAGAGAGGTAATTTCTAATATGCATCACAAATACACTCAAGTAGTATAAAATTCAAGCTTGGAGCTTTTTGGTATTTAAGTTATAGAGCCACGCAGAGAGTTTAATTTGGTTTAATTTGTTAGTTGAGATCAGGGCTTAATAATATAATAAATTGCAAAAAATCTCGTGCGTTTTAAAAAATACTAAATTTGTTTTCAAAGTACCCCTAAAAATTATCCTAACGGCCGATTTCTATACTCATTCCCAATCCAATTTTTACTAATGAAGATTGAAATTCCAATTCGATTTTAAATAAAAAATTACAATAATGTTCCATCTAAAAAGCCTCGAGGACAACTGATCCCCCTAAATTTGGGGAGAAATCACTATTTGCAGTAAACTGTGTACTAAATGGCCAATACTGGCAAACCTAAACCAAGTAAAAACCAATAGTATCCGGCTAATAAATAAATTTAAAAAAAAAACCAATAATTCAATAAAATATGTTTATCTCTTTCGTCAAACACAACGACACTGAAGACAGAAAGGGACATATATTTTTTATATTACGTACCATAAATTACAAATATATATATATATATACATATACAGTCTCTAAGCTGCAGAGTTATAATTTATTTTGCGTTTTTATAAGACAATTGACTTTTTTTACTAATTCTTATTAAGATTCGAAAAAATCTACATTCTGTATCTTTTTCATAATATCCACTAGATTGGTACTGATGAGTTCTTGCGATAGACATACTATTTTTAGTTGTTTATTGAGTGTATTGAAGATAATATTAAGTTATACGATATAATTTTTTTGAAGTTATACTTCTTTAGGCGCGTTATGAAAAATTTATGAGTGTGAAATTTTACGATGCGCGCACACCGTGACACGAAATTCAGTATGGGCGCCGAGCGTGCGCGAGCGAGATGGGAATAAGACAATCTACTTGTAGTACCTTTTAAACAAATAAAGCAGTTTTAATTATTTTGTCAAAGAAATTTAGCAATGCTTTTACACTAAGACCTATTTATACTTAGTTAAAAGGTTATGAAACATACCTAGTTATTAAATTGAATTAATAATATAATATTTTAATAATTATTATTAATAATAATTAATAATTGAATAATATACTAAATATCAAATATGTTAAATTATTAACGCTTAATATCGATTATTAATTATTTAATATTTAAAAAAATAAAGAAAGCCAAAGAAGTATTACTTCAAACGCGCGTACATAAGGTGCGTTTTCCAATTACAGCACTAGAGCGCATTTTGCGGCATAATGCTCATATTGAGTGTTCCAACTACAGCAACGCTTCGCACAATTGAGCACTCTCAAAACGAATGCTCTCGCAAATGCGCTCGCAAACAATACCAAAACAGTGACAGAAAATTGACCAGTATTTTCCTTTAAGTTGGCATTTATCGAAATTTTCGTTAGTAAATATTATTTATTGTTGAAAAATTTGTAAGGCTTTCGTTTCGTCGTAGATATTGAAAATAATTAAAGTTATTTCAAACTGCTAAAAAATATAAATATTAGTATGGATGAAGGTATAAATAGTTACTTTTTTTATATTCCACATTTAAAATATGAATACAATTTTATTTTAAAATTCGGATCTGTAAACAAATTTACTTTACAGGATTATACTTTAGAAAAAATTGCAATGGTTTTGAAAATGTATATAATATTTTTAGAAATCATTAAATAATATTACTCAAAACGTAAATGATGTAAACTTCTTACATGAAACTAAATATCTTACTGTTAATTTAGCTTGTTAAAACCTTATATTCTTTAAAGGTTTTCTCTTATTTCAGTAAAAAAATGTTAATGAAATAATTTGATTATTAAATTAAGCGTAAAAAGTTTTCAACCAATTATTATTGTTTACCACATTATTTATACATTAATGAGGTTGCTAACTCAATTATAAAAGTATAACTTCAATAATTATAATTTGTACTTATTACGCTTCATATGCGGCACACTGTGACACAAAAAATTGGGAAAACGCACAAGTACACGTTGAAGTTATACTTCTTTAGGCGCGTTATGAAAAATTTATGAGAGTGAAATTTAACGATGCGCGCGCACCTGTGACACAAAATTGGGAGTGTGATTATAGCGTGCGCGAGCATTATTAAATTTATTAATTTTATATTGTGCAATACTGCCAAAGCTACAACATACATCTTAGTGTTTGGTAGAGATGTTCTAAATATATAATAATATATACTTTGAACTAAATAGAATTTATGTTACACTTAATGTAAGAGAATAATAATCAATAATTATTTATTTAATTTTTCAAATGTAAACTGAACTTAATTGACTATAATGACTCATTTTCCAGTCTTTGATTATTTAATTGTAATTAATTATTTGCATGCAATCAAAAACTATTTTTAATAATGCTAAAGAAGTATAACTTCTTACGCGCGTACATAAGTACACGCACCCTTTTTTTTTTAAATCATAACTTTCTGTTTAAACATAGTTTGACGAATAAATAAAAAACTTAACTTGTTTAAAAAATGTGTTCTATCAATCATATTATGTTAATATGTGGTAAATGTGAGTATGAAAATATAAAATTTAGTTAACTACGAGTCGGATCACAAAAACCTGACAAATTAACTTTAATGTCTTAATTTTTACTCTACTAGCCACAGTATATTAATTAGTGTAGTGGAAAATGATATGAAAGTCTCTCTATTAGTTAGAATACCTTGACTCGATCAAGAAATGGAATAAGGTGATGGACGGCGCTTTGTTTTCACATAGGTATAATTTGTTTAATTTTTACATAGGTATGTTTAATAGAAGAAGAGTTCCGGTCTGACGTCACTGAAGACTCCAGCATCGCGTGCGCGAGAGCGCGTTTCAGTATACGTCTTCAGTTACTACTGAAGTTCAGTATACTGCCCTCTTAAAGAGGGAGGAGTTATGTAACCTAACATTAGTTAAGTTGCGCAACCAAATGTTAGAAATTATCCCTTTAGTTTTCCCCACATTCATAAAATGTAATATGTCCAAAATGTCGACTACACTTATATTAAAGTGTCACATAGATTTAATAACCTTTAAATAAGCTATTAGCTTCTTTGTTCCGTTAAATTAAGTTGGCAACATTGTCTATGAAGAAGCCAGAGAGAAAGAAAGAGTACGAGAACTTTTTTCTTTATTCTCTGATCTCTGAATCTGTGATTACTTTGTACTAATCTATGAAAATTGAAAATCCTAAAATCTACTAATCTATAAAATACCCTTTTATAATTATATTTTTTAAGTTGATTTATAGTGTGGAATGTGGATTCATACTAATGATCAGTATTCTATATTTATTATTTACTATTTTACTACTTTTCAGTAAATCAAAATCAGGAGAATTGCCCATTATTATAAGAGATTAAAATAAGAGAAGTTTACAATTATTAAGAAGACTTAAAATGTTTAGTGGTTTCTGTAAACTTAGTAAAAGTTATTTTCCTTTACTCAATGCTACTGCAAAAAAAAACTCCATAAATGTTGTGAGGCAAAGCTCAAAGTTTACTCCTGGCCAATCTATTAGACTGCAAAAGATAAAAGAGAAGGAACCCGGCGAAGTAATTAAATGGATGTTATTGGTATAGATATTTTACTATTACATAACCAATTTTGGTGCTAAGTGCTATAATTTAAAAAATTACCTTACATTTGAAGGTTATACCAGTTGGCTCCTTTGGCTTAGGCTGTTGGCAAGCGTATCGCCTACAATGGAAGTTAGAACTTATAGACAGAATGCAAGCAACAACAAATTGTTTGCCAGTGGATATCCCACATGAGTATGTTAGCTCTTACTAAAATAAGCAATATTATGAACTGAAAGATTTTACGGTTTGTTAGTTTCAGCTTCTGTAACTTATATTTAATCACTAATTACAGTTTTCATGAACTTGATAATATGGAATATAAACCTGTAAAAGTTAGAGGAGAATTTCTGCATGATAAAGAATTTTTAATAGGCCCAAGATCTCTGGTTGAAAATGAAAGTTTGCCAAGAGTTGGTTCATTTGTATCGGATCCTAAAAAAAACCAAGGATGGCTGGTGGTAACACCATTTAAATTGTCAGACACTGGGTAAGTCTTTATTGGTTTTAAAACCATTATCAATTTGTTATAATGGTATTTTTAATTACATAATTTAATTTTGAGATATGATCTTAGATTTATACGTGATCATGTCTTTTTATGAAACTGAAATATAAGTGAGTAAATCCGATTTTAGTGAGGTAATCTTAGTAAATCGTGGTTGGATACATCAAGGACTTCGGCCAAAGGAAAGGCGTCAAGCATCACTGATTACTGGTGAAGTTGAACTTACTGGAGTTGTCCGATTAACAGAAACAAGAAGTCCATTTATGCCAAAAAATAATCCAGTTAAAGGTTCATGGTTTTATAGGTATGGTAAATTAGATAGGTTTTTAGCGATAAACTATCTCTTGAATTTATAATAAACATAGTTTATGCCTCAAATAGCTTTTAACTCCTGTACTTTTGTATATAAACAATAGTTTGTAGTATTTTTTTGCTAATTCGGCTTATTCTATATATATAATAAGACTATTTCTTGTATATTGACAATAACATATAGACTTAATACTTAGAAGTTTTAGCTTTTCAAATAGACACCTAACAAAGCAAAATATATTCTTTTTTAGGGATTTGCATCAAATGAGTGCATACTTAGGATGTGCACCAGTATGGATAGATGCAAGAGGCAATCCGGAGCCACCAGAAGGATGGCCCTTGCCCAATCAAACACGAGTCAATCTAAGAAATGAACATATGTCATATCTTATAACTTGGTACTTGTTATCAGCATTTACTGCAGTTATGTGGCATCGCTACTTTATAAGGAAACTTCCTCTTGTGTAGAGCATCAATTTTTGTTTGTAGTATAACAAATATTTATATTAAATTGTCATTTTTTTTACCTTGCTGACTAGTTTGTAACAAATTTCAATGTGTAGTCCCTTAGGTTATGAAGAGAGCCTTAGAATTTACCTAATACCATAGGAAACAGTTTGCTATGAGTAATTGATCAGAGAGTTAATAGCAATTTATAATTAATAAATTAACAAAATATGCAATATTATAAAGTTTCAGAGTTAATTATTGTCTCTTAAATAATAGGAAAATGTATCATTAAGACCGTGAACAATTTTATATTTGCAATTTACGAAAATTAGTATAAGCTGATTAAACAAACCCAAAAGCTTTTTCGGGAAAGAGGTTTAAATAAATTTTCGAGGTATATGAGAAAATTTATTATGGCTAGCTTACACGGATCGTCAATTTATAGTCGCTTTTGGTTGTTTCTACTATAAATGAAATAAACTTGATTTGAAAAATGAAAAAATAAGAGTTGGCCTTATTTAGTGGAAGAAGGATGGCGTACTTTTCCTCCTACCTATGAAAGGTACTCGATCAATCTTAGCACTGACTGGCCGGCCCGAAGGCCCAAGTGACAATAACCTTTCAGGATATCTTCGCTTCGTGTCTTCTTTATAATTTGCAGTCGCAAATTGTGGGCGTTGCTGCAAGTTAATATAATAATATGCATGCATAATAATTATGTAAATTTATAATGCTAATTGCGTTTATGGCATATTACAAAAACACATTTAATGATACTCGAGTCTCAAAGTAATAACAATTAATCATACAGAATGCCTTCCTTTACACTTTGGCCGAAATTTATATGCTCATAAAACATATTTTATATGTCGTCACTATTCTACGACTATGACTATGACGATTTGTGGAAGACGTTTGCCGGCATCTGTAGGAAGGGTGTAGTGCGCACTGCGCATCTTAAGACCTAAAGGGACAATCCTCGACCGGGCTTACGGCCATTAGTTTTCAATTACAGTAATTCATTAAAAATTAGGAAGGGATGTCTAAGTTCCTAAGTTGTTCTTGGTCTTAGCTTTTTAAACATGCCGTTATTTTTGGATTTCAGACATACCGGTTTTCTCATGATGAGCGAGTGTTAGATGCGCGCAGAGAAAACCGGTAATACCTTCATTAATATCTTACATAAAATTACGTAAATTCGATAAACGTTGTCAAATATTTTTAGTACACTTAAGTTTTAAAAACAATTCGTAAGCCTATTAAATTATCTGAAATTAATTCGTCTTGTGATGTCTATCGATATCAGGATCGCTGTCAGTTTCGCTATTGGAATTTCCAGAGTAAGGACTCAATTTCTCACTTTTGGCTCGCGGTAAAGTAATTTTTATCGACCCGTCTTTAATGCTCAGGTGTCACAAAACAGCGAGATTGTATTTTGTAAAATCCATATTAAACCTAATTCTTGCAAATACCTACGTTATCTGCTTGTAGTATATTAATATAATAATTTAATTTGTGTCTAATTTATTCTGTTATTGTTTAAATTTTAATTCGAAATAATTTAAAGAAAACGGTTTATATAATGAGCTGGCTAATGGCTATAATTATAAAGGTTAAACTAACGATTTATTTCTTTATTGACGTTCATAAGTGTGAGTGAAGTGTTACCTAAATAAGTAAATAATTTTGACTTTTATTTATGTGAGCTTCTTACAATAAGTCATAATAATAATCGAACAAAATACACTTCTGGACACATCTATTGGCCCGGCCCACCTTGCATTTTCAGTTTCTTTTGGTCCTAACTAAAAATTTATATTAGGTCGAGTAAAAAATTTTTATGCAGTTTTGAACCTGATACATTTTACCATCTTTTTCGACCGTATTGTTTTAAATTTGAATTTAGAATACCACACCACATGGAGATACGCCTAACAAGTCGGGTAGGCGCCTTGATGAAGTCAGTTGATTTTTGAATAAAAAACGTGTTTTATCAAATAAAGGTTTAATTTAATAACGCGTGTTGCCTCCATAGGCATCTACGACAGCTCTCATACGATTAGGCATAGAGTTTATCAACCGCTCTATGAAATTTTGAGGGTTCATCTCCCATTCCTCTTCTATGGCAGTTTTCAATTCCTGCATCGTCTGGGCAACTGGCTGACGAGCCCTAACACGTCTTTTTAGCTCGTCCCACATGTGCTCAATGGGGTTCATATCTGGGCTGCTGGCTGGCCAGTCCATAACTGCGATGTTCACATCCCGAAGATATTCTCTGACGATGCCGGCCGTATGGGCTCTTGCATTATCATGCATAAAAAGGAAATTTGGGCCCACATAGTCCGCGTATGGCATCACGTGAGGTTCTAAGCACTCAAGAATGTACCTTTCAGCATTTAATGTTGGCAGCCGTGGTCCCGTGACAAGCTCAAGTTGAGTTTTGCCGCTCGCGGATATACCGCCCCAGACAGTCCATGAGCCACCGCCATAAGCAACCCTCTCTTCAAAGCAGCATTGTGCAAAACGCTCTCCCTTACGTCGGTAGACCTTCTTCCTTCCATCATTGCCATGTAATGCAATTTTAGACTCATCAGAAAAGAGTACACCGTTCCAATGCTGCTGAGTCCAATTTCAGTGTGAGCGCGCGAAATGAAGGCGCGCTATTCGGTGGGCTCGCGTTAGTTTTGGGCCATTAGCTGGCTTATGTGGTACCATATCGCGTTCTTTTAATCTTCTCCGAACAGTTCGAGCGCTCACATTTACTCCATGGAAGTCGCGAAGTTGGTTTTGTATCTCAATGGAGGTAAGGTGACGATTTCTCAAGCTGGTCGTCACGATGAATCTATCCTGCCTTTCAGTTGTGAAATCGAAATCGTGGCCTTCCTTGGCGACGAACAAAGTCGCCAGTCTCTAGGTATCTCCGATTAACGCTTCGGACCGCAGATCGACTTAAATTAAGTTGATCACTCACATTTCTTTGGCTGTGTCCGGCCCGGATAAGTGCCACAGCTTGGGCGGCGACTTCAGGCGAAGTATCCATAGATTATTGATAGAACGTCATCTTAATGTTAAGAATAAGTTATGTTTGTTGCAAAACCAAAGAGAAAAATCACACTTTCAAGAATTAAATCCAACTAAACCAATTTAATCAAGTTTTTTTAGTATTCGATTGTTTGATATCAATGAGCAGGCTCCAAATTGTCTTTTGTTTCTTTAAATTCTGTATTCGAAATTAAAAAAAAAAATATTGAATGCAATTATGAATGTGCCAGGTTCAAAACTGCATAAAAACTTTTACTCGACCTAATATAAATTTTTAGGTAGGACCAAAAGAAACTGAAAATGGAAGGTGGGCCAATAGATGTGTCCATAAGTGTAGGATTTTAACGATAAAGATTTCGACAGTATCTATGTTAATGTTATGATTGTCCTGAACTAAATGATTTAGATAAAAAAAAAATGGTGCGTGTACTTATGTACGCGCGTAAGAAGTTATACTTCTTTGGCTTTCTTTATTTTTTTAAATATTAAATAATTAATCATCAATATTAAGCTTTAATATTTTAACAATATTTAATATTTAGTATATTATTCAATTATGAATTAATATTAATAACAATTATTATTATATTATATTATTAATTCAATTTAATAACAAGGTATGTTTCATAACCCTTAACTAAGTATAAATAGGTCTTTGTGAAAAAGCATTGCTAAATTTCTCTAAAAAAATAATTAAAACTGCTTTATTTTTTGTTAATTAATATTTAAAAAAATAAAGAAAGCCAAAGAAGTATAACTTCTTACGCGCGTACATACGAGTAAGTAGATTGTCTTATTCCCATTTCACTCGGCGCCCATACTGAATTTTGTGTCACGGTGCGCGCGCATCGTAAAATTTCACTCTCATAAATTTTTCATAACGCGCCTAAAGAAGTATAACTTCAAAAACAGCCCAGCGAAGAATTTAGGTAAGTTAATTATAGTGAAAGATCTGCAAGTAGGATTCACCTTATGTCGTCTTATTGCCGGTTATTAAAAATAATGGGGGGGGGGAGTTGCTCGCGTCCGTAGGATTTACCATCTTTTCCTAGACCCACCCTACACGTCTCCCCCGGGTGGTGCTAAACGAGCAACAACGCCGAGTATCGGGCGGCGGTTACTAACCCGACTCAGATTGCCTAACAAGCAGATTATGTTTGATGATGTTTGATTTGTTGGGGGTAGGAAATGACCTCCACAACCCGCAACCCCATTGTATTATGGAGCCGGGGGCATTGGCTTCACCGCCCGTGTCACGAGGTAGAAAGCCTCTCTAAAAACTCACCCTAATCCTAAGGTGGGAAGCGCGCCGAGAGGATGTATGGCTTACGGGTAGTAAGCTGCTAGCGCCAACCTCAACGGACCCGGCAAACGTTGTTGTATGAGCCTTCTTGAAGGAATAGGCGTCACCCTTCAAGTGACTACTTATTTCGACCTCACTCGTGGGAAAAATATGAACGAAACCAATAAAACTACAAATAATACTAATAATTTGATCCAACAGCAATTTCACAAAAGTATGTTTATCAGAAACCGTAGTAACAGTCTACCATCAGTCGCAGCAAGTAAAACCAGCAATAAACAATCTCAAAACAATGAACTAGAGCCTAAAAATAATGATAAGAACCCTTTAAACCCATGGCAAAATGATCAAGTACCTCTTAAAAGGCAAAAAAGAAAGGAAACGAGCCCCATCTGCAAAGACAATACTAAGAAATCTAAGAATACACCCACTTTCGCAGTGCCTACGCATAACAAATTCGACATCCTCAACAGTGAAGAAACAGAAGAACCGGTCTCAGTTACAGAGTATATACCAAAACCGGAACCTATCTTTGTGACGGGAGTCATGGATGTTATAGCACTAAAAGCAACTCTAAATGAAATTGTAGATAACAAATCATACCAAATGACAACATTAAGATCGGGCCATATCATTAAGTTAATGCCCAACGATATACAAACGTATAAATCAATCCGAGACAAGTTTATAACCAACAATATTTCACATTATACTTATAAATTAAAATGTGAAAGAGCATACAGAGTTGTACTACGAAGACTACACTTCACAGAAGATACTGCACTAATAAGACAAGAGTTAAAAGAACAAGGCCATGAGGTGAGACAAATAGTAAATGTTTTACATAGGACTACCAAAGAGGCATTGCCCATCTTCTTTGTGGACTTGGAGCCAAACAAGAACAACAAAGAAATATTTAACGTAAGATACCTAAGTCAAATGAGAGTAACATTTGAAGCTCCTTATAAGAAAAAAGAAATAATGCAATGCAAAAGATGTCAGAGGTTTGGACATACTAAAAACCAGTGCTTCAGACCATACAGATGTGTGAAATGTGGTAGCGATCATCCTACTTCTTCGTGCACCAAAACTCCTGAGACAGATGCCACATGTGCAAATTGTCAAGAAAGACATCCGGCAAGCTACAAGGGTTGCTTAAAATATAAACAATATAAAGAGAAACTATTAAAAACCAAGCCAACCAACAAAGAACAGCAACTAACCCTGAATACAAAAGAGATCAAAATATTGGATCAAAAAGCAAAACAAAACCTAAGACAAAATAGTCACACAGAAAAAAGAAGCTATGTGGATGCAACAAAAGATCGACCACTAACCGGCATACAGGACCCAGAGAACGGTCCAGACAGATTAGAACAAATGTTCGCCAAATTTCAACAAATCATGATCACCATGATGGACAAAATGATGGACAGAATGATCCAACTTATCTCAAGCCTAATAACGAAATGATTAACACACTCCGAGTAGGAACGCCAATGGCCTGACGTACCGTTGTCAGGAGTTTCAAACATTCCTTCAAATAGAAAAAACTGATATAGCGTTAGTTTCTGAAACAAGGTTCACCGCAAGATCCCACTTCGCCGTACAAAATTACACAGTGTACACAACTGAACACCCATCAGGAAATAGTCATGGCGGAACCGCAGTGATTATTAAAAGTAATATTAAACATTATGAACTGGAAAAATATCAAACGGATAAAATACAAGCTACGTCAATTAAAGTAGTATTTAATGATAAAGTTGAGACCACCTTTTCTGCAGTGTATTGTCCACCCAGACACACAATAACAAAAAAAGACTACAACACGTATTTTTCTTCACTTGGCTCCAGATTTGTATGAGGTGGGGATTGGAATGCAAAACATACATACTGGGGCTCACGCTTAATCACACATCGTGGACGGCAACTACATGGCACAGTACAGAATCTGAGACTCGAATGCATGAGCTCACGTAAACCAACATACTGGCCAGCGGATAGAATTAAAATTCCTGACTTGCTAGACTTCTATGTAACTAAAAACATAGGTCGAAACTACATGACTACTGAAGCGTGCACGGATCTATCTTCCGACCATACGCCAGTCATATTAAATATGAGCGCATCAGTGGTACTAGTGCAACCTGCAGAAAAACTCCATAACAAGAGTACTAACTGGGAGATGTATAAGGATAAAATCACGATGGAAATTAAACTCACAAATCCATTAAAAACGGTGGAAGACATAGAAGAGGCTATTGAGAACTTCAACAAAATAATATTTGAAGCAGTCACAATTGCAAGAAAAGTGCGAAAAAACTTACCCCTAACGCTTAACAAATATCCGAAGACGATCAAAGACAAAATATCAAAACGTCGCATTCTAAGAAAGATATGGCATGAATCTCGATATCCTGCGGACAAAACAGCGTTCAACAGATCTTCGAATGAATTAAAAGACCTCATTAAAAGTTTTACAAATAATAACAAAGCGGAAGCAACTGGACTTAAAACTTCGCAGTATGCACTGGTTAATAGGACTACACTCACAAATGAGCACAAACAGCAAGTTGACTGTGTATAAAGCCATCTTGAAACCAATATGGACCTATGGCATACAGCTGTGGGGTGCTGCTAGCAATAGTAACATTGAGATACTGGAAAGATTCCAAACCAAAACACTGAGGACCATATTTAACATCCCTCAATACATCAGTAATAAGAACATATACCTTGATTTAAATATACCAACTGTCAAACAGGAGATAGAAAGATATAGCATCAATTACCAAAAAAGACTTTCAAACCACAAAAATGAGCTTGCCCTCAAACTCAGTGGAGATCAAAGCCTTCAACACAAAAGATTGAAGAGACATAGTGTCCTAACCCTAAAAAATAGATTCCTCAGGATGGAATGAGACACCTACTGGAGAAGTGTCTCACCACGCTAAAAAGCCTAAGCGGATACACTCGTATCGGAATAAGTAGTGGCTTATTGTTGTGTTCAACAGATTGCCGCGGAGCAGAAAGAAAGAAAGAAAAAAAAAAGTATCTATGTTAATGTTATGATTGTCCTGACCTAAATGATTTAGATAAAAAAAAACAGCCCCAGCGAAGAATTTAGGTGTTAATTATAGTGAAAGATCTGCAAGTAGGATTCACCTTATGTCGTCTTATTGCCGGTTATTAAAAAAAATGGTACCGGATGCGGGTAAATAATAATTAGGTGTGGCCCCATTTCTACCATTAAACCATCAAATTATTTTTTTACGAAATCCTTTCCTATCTTTATCCTTTTCTATTCGTAAATGTAAAATTAGAAGCATTAATATTTATTTCTTTAATGACGAATCACAAGTGTACCTACCTACCACAAGTTACCTACGTGAATAAATGATTTTTGAATTTTGAATTTTATTTTTATGTTGAAATGTTTATATTTTCCGTCAATTATCAATGTAACATTGTCGATTTTTTTTTGTGTGTCTTAATGTATAAAGGTTCCATGCTACTGCTTCTTACACAATAATTTCAAAAAAAAATCCTCTCAAATTAATGTATTATTTGAGAACTATTATAAATTTTATGGGATGCAACGTATAATGGGTAGTAGTCATTATTAAAATAGTATGCTCATTTAATATTGAAATTGGTTGAATATATGAAGTAGTTCATGGTTCATACTTCACAGACAGCAGTAATTTTACCTAGTGCCTCCGTGGGTTCATATAAACAGAGACAGTGAGGTGTTTATCTTTCTATTGGCATATTAAATTATTATCTTTCAAATTAAATTCAATAAGTATCAAGATAGGAAATTGTTAGCTTTCATGAACTTTGTACCTAAGAAAAACGAATATCTGATAACTAGTAAAATAATAGTTTAGTTTTATTTCAAGAGTATTTAAAATGTCATTAGGCTGTTATATTAGAAAACGAAATTACATCGCATTAGTTAATAGCATGTTACGCAATAATTAATAATCTTGATATGTGAAAGTGTAGTTTTTCTACTTTGGAAATACTTTGTTGGAGATATGGACCAGTGCCGATAATTTTTGAAACCAAAAAAAATTACAGTAGGATGAAACCCATTAGAAAAGCAGGAGAATATTATAAAAATTAAAGGAAAAATAAATTACGGGCGATCTGAGGTCGGGAAGGGGAAGGGGGGGGAGTTTTAAGGGTACAAAAACGGTTTATCTCGATTTCCGGCAAAACTAAAAGTCCTATCGAAGAAAGTTAAATGGCAAAGTTGTAGGTAATAAAAAGATCTAAAACACATTTTTCACATAACCTCAAAATTTATGTGAAAAATTTAAAAAACCAAGTTTTTGGTTTTTAATTTTTGTCTTTTACAAAAATATTTTTTTTTAACGAAATTTGGTGAAAACTTACCTTTCTATGTCCCAAATACGCGGTAATTTATTTGATTAAAAATATTTATTTGTTCACCTTATTTTGAATTATTATCGAAAAAACACCCTAATTTTCAATCGAAAATTCTGACGTCAAAATTTCAGCTTTTTTCAAAAAGTTGGTGTGCTTTCAGTTCGTTGGAATCTCTACTTTCCTATGGTAAAAAAAAATATATATATTACTATAGTAAATCTTCTCAGAATATGCAAAAAATCGTATGCAGTAACGCCCAGACCCGTCATCCCCTTCCCTACTTCTCTATGAAATACGAAAATTTTACAGTGTATATCTACTCTTTATAACGGAAACCTCTATAACGTAGACATTAGGTACATTAATGCTTTATTTTTGTATAATGTGTAAAAGGAGCATTGAACTAGTTACGTGTCAAATATCGTTTGAATATCCTAGACCATTTATTTGTTATCAAGATTTTTCTTATTTTACATTCATTTAACGCAATTTTTATGTACTTTGCCAACATTTTCTTCTTTGTTTTGCCTGCCTACCTGATTTAAAATTACTATCACGGAGACAGTCTGTTAAATAAATCGACTATAAAAGTGCAATATTAAATTTAGCGTTATCTCGGTAGCGTTCTAAGGGACTTTCCCTTAGAAGCATGTCACGTCTATATAATAAGTACTTCAGTAATTAACCAGGGTGCGTTAAATTTATCTGAAAAGATAAGAAATAAAAATACATTCGTGTTGATTTAGATTTTATTATTTAATTTAAATTAATAATGAAAAACTTCTCGAAGAAACGAAAGGCGCGGTCAAATTAATTACAAACATAAAAACATATGCAAATAATTACCATCTTATTATAAACTAAATCCAATTACATTCTTGCATATATTCTCTTTCATCTCTATCCTTCAAATTGTATTTACGCTGTGATGAAAACAGACAAATGAGCGCTTAAAACGGAGCAATTAGACTTAGTTACAAATAGGTTACGCGATTTGACTTTTTGAACACAACGATCTTTGAAAAAAAAAAATTCCTAAATTAGAATAGAGAAAATAAATGGCCGCATTTTGTAAAGGTAAAACATTTTGTTTAATATAACCAAAGTGCCGATGTGTTCAATACAAAACTTAATAATAATTACAGTTAATGAAAATGATGTGATAATAAAATGTTTGGCTTTGAACAAAATAAATACAGTAGAACCTCTATAAGTCGAACATCAAGGGAGACGCCAAAAAATTCGAGTTATAGAGTTTTCAACTTATGGAGGATTTCGACTTAGGCGGATTTTGATTCGACATAAGGAGTTTGAGGTTTATTCTTATACATTTTGAGTACGAGAACTGTTGTACTAATTGATGTGTATTGCAGTAGAACCAAACTACTTCTGACAGTATTTAAGTCGAAAACAAATGACTGGCTTAGCTAAATTTCAAAGGGAATCAAAATTGAACACCTGACACAAAGCAAGCAAACACGTGTTTCCATGAGTCATAAATTTATTATTGTATACTCCTAAAATGTTTTCTAAAAAACAATAGTGTACTCACATTGTCGGCAAGTTCTTAAAGTCGGTAACTTATTTTTGTTCAAACAATAGAGATAATAAATTCCAAATGATCAAGTTGTAAAGGTTGTAAAATAAAACGTTCCTATGTTCGAGATAAAGAGGTCAAATTTAATTTTTCGAGTTATAGAGTGAAAATACGTACCAAAATGGCTTGGAGGGACTCGGTGATTATTTCGATTAACAGAGGGTCAAGATTTCAAGTAATGGAGGTTTTGGTGTTTTAAGGGAAGGGAACAAAACATTTTTTCGAGATTTGGAGGTTTTTGACTTATCGAGGTTCGACTTAACGAGGTTCTACTGTATATATGATGACTTTTTAATAGATCGAAATTAAATTCTGTATTTAAAAAAACCGAACTAAAAAAATATTCACATCATAATGATTAAAGGATTGAGCACCTAAAATATAATTCCTACAATATAAAGAATGTCTAAATAGTTGCGTTTAAAAGGAGGATATTAGACAATAAAGGAATGTAATTAATTTACTTATTACTTATCCAATCCGTTAACTAAGATTAGAAAAATCGAACGCTATAGAAAAGGTCCGGTCAGCAACAAGTATTTTCTATTATATAGTATTGAACGCTAACTTCCAAAATGAGGGCCGACAAATCGGCACATAATCTAAATTCTTTAAATAATAACTAAAGTGAGAAAATTAGAACACACGGAGGATGTCTTTTATGGATATTTCATAGGACTTCATCCTTTGGCGACAATTATTTTTTTCCAAAATACTAATACAAACCTTTCTTATTAATAAAAAAATACATTAAGATTTAACAAATATCCACCTTTTACAAGCATATACAAATGAATAAATCAGACTTAATGAAAATAATTGCAATCAATTAACTTCAAATAAAGACCAATATCATACAAACTAAACAACGCATCTTATGTCAAACAAATTTACAATAAATGATACTGCGCCACGGTAGAAGATTCCGTGAACGACGAAGAGACCACTTTAGAATATTTAAAAAATATACTTTTTAAACGTTTCGAAGTGTGTTGAAATACGCAATTTTAGATCAATGATTTCGAGTAAGAAAGACCTACTCGTAGCAGCACTCAAGGTGAGATACAAAAACAGCGCGGTCTGTCTCCCGTAAGCCAAATTCAACTTGACATACGGGTACCCAAGTGGAGTTCTCGTTTCTGTCTCCCACCTTTAGATATGTAAATAGCAATAGGTATTCAGGAAAGCACGACTGCGGTCGAGAAAATTTAGAGATAATCCAATTTAGTAGCTCCGCTTGATTCGTATTACCAATTGGTGTTATAAAAATGCTAGATTGGAAAATGCCGTCAGGCGTTACATTAAACTAAGGCAATATGAACTTAAAACTCAAGCGGGCAAATCAAAATTTGACACGTGTATTTGAGGTACGTGTGTTGGATCAATTTTCGGAGTATTTTTATGATCACATAGACCAAGCTCTTTGAGTTTCCATTCCCAACCCATAATTTGTACAGCGTGAAGTGTCTCCGCTTCAGTATGCTGTCGCCGCAACATGCCCTCCTACATAAGATTCAGAAATTACTTGATGAACTATATTGAATTCAAATTGAGGGAAACTCATGAGAACTTTTCCCGTTTGACTACATTAATTAATTATAATAACCGCACCGCACCGCACTTGCGATGCCTCAGGGTGTGTGCGTGTCTAAGGGCGGCAGTATCACTTAACGTGAGTAGAGCCTCCTGCCCGTTATATATAAAAAAAAAAAATTCATTAATAACTTGTCTACATTCCAAACCAAAACTATAATATTCAGATCAAAGCCTTTATGGCTTCTAAAAGTAACATTACAAAGCTCTTGCAACAGTTAAAAAAAAATATAGAAAAGAGGGGCAAACCACCCTACGGGACGCCCAAAATGGGCAGTTATCACATGGACACCCATTTTAGTGGGTGCGTTGCCGGCCTTTGATGGAATAGAGGGAGGAGAATTATACCTTAATCTTTTCCCATTTGTCATCTACTTCCTGCAACCACGAGTTGATCTGCCTTCCATTACATCTTGATCTCTGCGCATTTCTCTTCTCTTCTTGATCGGGCGCTAGTACATTATACACTTCTTTATCACGTAATATCGTGCAAACTGAAAACGGCAGCGCCTGAAAGAGTATCGGGGTTCGAATTACGCAAAATTATTCGCTTTTAGAATTATAATGAATTTAAATTTATACCAGCGGACGCAGACGTCGTGTGCACACGTCTTAAATACAAACATTTCAAACTAAGAAAAACATCCAATTGTAAATCTAAACATTTATCGAATCTACACAAAACTTTCATCAAAATTGATCCAGCCGGCGGAGTTTAATTATAAACACACACGCACTGAGGATTAATATATACACACTACACAGGCTACTAAAGTACAATTCGCGTAAAGAATCTGAGATCCATATTATGTACTTAATTTGATAGCATTGTTTACTTCCAAAGAAAAAGGAAAATAAAATCCCATATATACCTGATTTGCAACCGCCCGTTCAGCCCGTCCATGCACCCGTAAAATTTCCTGCTCCACAGCCAAAACCAATTTTTCCTTTTCAACTTGATGCTGTACCCGTAACCGGGTTCTATATAAAATATTAAGAACAAAACTAAGAGGTTTACACATATTGAATAGAAAGAGAAAACAACCGTGTTAATTACGCAGGCAGAACTTTTAATCTAAGCAGGACAAGAGTTAAATAATTGGTATTTTTCAATTGTTTTAGTAAATCGAACAATTCCAAATATTTACGACTTTAATTAGACAAATTTCTGTTGTCTACAATTTTAGCAGACTCTATCTCATAGCAAATCGATTGATAGTTCAAGATTCATTAAAATCAGTTCAGTAATTTTGAGTCAAAGTAATTGTATTTGAAGACAGCGGAAGTTTAAAATCCTCACCTCTCCTTCTCTTGCGACTTAAACTCTGTGACCATCTGCTGTGGCATGTTGATGGTAATATCAACCTGAGGCTCCGGGTTCACGTTATTTTGAAGCGTGTAGGTGCATCTATTCATCAGGTACTTATTGAAGTCTTTGGGCGGTTTAGGTTTGACTGGAAAGAGGGTTTTTTGACGGCGCTCTATCTAAAAATACACAATATTATACTTTAAATTCTTGTGATTGTTATGGTATTTGACCATTCATTAAATTAGGTTTAAACAAGAATTACAATGACTAACAATCAATTATACTGTAAAAATGAATGCAGTCGGCCCCGTACCAAGGGTGCCGTCACCATGCGGTTAGAGGCAGTTCTAGGGAATGCAATCTCGAGTCAAGATTATAAATTGGAGATGTCGTGGTTTTTAAAATTGCAATCTCGATTATTTAGGTGTGATTTTGGAAGAAGCTGAGAGTATCGAGAGTGCTGTCAGTCGCTATGACTCATCACGGGTTCGCACCAGCGTGAGTGAGCAATTATAAGTGAAATGTAAAAAAGCAAACAGCGAGTGGATGCATTTAAAACAGTTTCTAACGATATAATCGTTTAATTATAATTTTATTTTTTCGTACAGGCAAATGGAAATTTTAGTCGCCTTTGAACTGGTCCAACTCATCTTTATAATTATAGGGATTTTCAAATGCGGTTGCATTATTCTACGCTCAGAGATACGCTTGTTCATCGAAGAAATTAACTTTTCTAATACTACACCTAGTTAATCTCGTTAACCCTACGAAATCTCGTCATATTAAGCTCCGGAATTAATCTAGAAAATAGCACGAAATCTCGCGAGATCGAGATTGCATTTCTTAGCCATAGTTCCCACGTACTTTAATTATATAAAAGAATATATTCAAACAAGTAAAAATATAAAACTGCTTGAATATTTTAACACCTATTAACCTCTACACTTATTTATACTTACCGATAAAGACGTATTAACTAATACATTCTTTAACATAATTAGTGTGTATGACATTCGTTTAAATGTAAATTGAAATTATTTTAACAAATACTACTAAAGAAGTTAATTAATTGTAAAGCCCGTTAAGTTGAATTTGATTTAATGGCAAAATATATTACTGTTTTAAGTTAAGACACGTTTATCGGAAATTAAAATATAGCCCATATATTAATAGTTTAAGTAGTACTATAACTCGGTGGCTTTCCTCGATTAGACAGCTTCATGGGTCACTGTTTCATAACATAACAAAACATACCTGTTTCCTTTTGTGTATGTACATTTGATAAGGATTGGAATGCGTAACATTATGGGCGATATTTTCAGAATGTTCGGACTTAGTCGGCTCCCTTGAGTGGCTCTCTTTAGAGGCTTTGATCTTTCTCTTCCTTGGGTGGACGTCGGCCGAATGTCCCGCAGTAGCTGTACACATAAAAACACAGTGAACAATCGCCCTCTTAAATAATGGCAACACCAACAACAAAATATTAAACACCAATAACAGAAAGAGCATTCACTAAAACATTTAGGATACGAACATAATGATAGAGCTCCCGCGCCCCGTTTCTAATGACATTACGCACAGCTCGAATGAAAAGCTTGCTGAAGCTCGGGGAACGATCATTCAACACAGATTCATTCAAACACATAAGGGATGGCGATTTTCCATTTCTAAAGCGTTTGCAAATGCGAAATGGTAAATCATGACACAGGCTCAAGGGAAGAGTAGGTAAGTGCGTGGTGCTGCAATGTCATTATACGAATCGAAAAACTCCAGGGCTCGGTAGCTGATGGTACACGTAAGTCCCTCGAGGACATGCAGAATGCAAAATTATGACCAACCATTGAGGAACGTATCGTATGACACATATAACAAAGAGACAGCGGAAGTACAGATAATATTATTAATAAATTACAAGAGTGTCCTCTTTTCTTTGCAGACTTATTGTGAGTACTGCGGCGACCTCTGCCCCCCGGTCCGTCTTCGTATGTGCGTGCACATAATACATGTTATTTAATAAATGGCATATAACAATAGGCAAGCTAATTAGGGCTACCAGTTTATTTAGTCAAACAGGTGGCACCCGAAATAACGTCCAAACATCATTTATTTCATATCAAAACATCGAACAATATATTTGAAACATCGACACATTTAGGGGGCAGGGCAATCTCTAGAAATATTAATATTAAAATGTACTCAATTTTTGTAAAAGATATGGGAACTCTTTAAAGATTCTACTGTTTTCAAAGGTATTCAGAGACATTGTACAACCACAGTAATGATTCAAATATATATGGGTCATGGGAATGCTTAACTGTTATTGACTTAATGTGAGCGAGATCATAATTCTTGCAAAGATTTCTGATAAAGATTGCCTTCTGACAACCCCAATTGGTAGCCCTCATTAGATAAAACATTCAATTCGAAAGTAAAAGATGGAAAATAGCCAAAGAAATCTTTACAGAAGATGAAAATCATCAATTGCATCAAATCTAACAAGTTTGCGAGATGTGATACATAAACAAAACAAAACCACTTTAAGCTACATTTCAAAGAAAAGAAATAATGGAAGAACAGAGAAATATATAATAATGAATTACAAGATTGGCGTGTGCTCTTTGGAGACTTTAAGGGAGAATGATAGCGCCGGCCTCTGCTTCCTGGTCCGTCTTCGCATATGTGCGTGCACATATCAATTACAAACACGATGTTAAACATACAATCTAGATTAGTAAAAACATTACCGCTTAGAAAAACATCATACAATCACATTAAGCCATGACTATTTCTTTTCTTTTAATATATGGCGTATAATGGGGACAAAATGTCGGATTTAATTAATATTAAACGGGTCGAAAACGTAAATTCAGGACATAGGGCTTTTTAAATATTTCTTGTTTTCTCCCCTTTACACATGTTAATCGGTTATGAGACAATGGTTCAAAGTTAATCTTTTAGCATATTATTGAAAAATATTCTTGATGTTTTTCTATAGCGCGATATAAATTACCTGATTCGTTTCTCCCACCTGAGTTTCCAGATGTTGATGGCGTATCATCGGCCCCCTGAAATTGCCTCGCATTAAAACTATGAAACCTAACACTTAATAAAACCAGTGCAAATTAAGTAAAAATAAAAGACATTTATGATAAATAAAATACATGCAGACAAATAATATGCGTAGATAGAAAAAGGCCCTTAAAATTCGGTGACGTCTAGCTAACGAATACTTACTGGAAGTGGGTTTTTATGGGAACTCAGAATTTGGTTAGATCCCGATCGGTCTGAGATATGCGGGCAATTTCCTTTATCTTTGTCGGCGTCGTTCGTTCTATGCGAACGCAGTACTCTTTGCCCGCCCTATAACAAACTCCACTTAAACGCACCGTTACCGACAAATCTATCTACGGTTTAAATGTTCTTTTACTTTTACTTTTGTACGTCAAATTATAATAATTTGATGAACGTATGGTACAATATTTGCACTCGTTTCGTCTCGTTTCGTAAAAATTATTGTCATTTCAATTATATTGTACCACGAGCACGAGTGTATGTTGAGCACTACAAGCCATCTGAGTAATTAAAAATAAAATAAAATTGAAAATAAATAAAATTTACACTAAATTGAAATCTTCGATTTACAGACGGTTCAAAACACTCAACACTCCAGATGCTTATAAATTCCATGTGATGTAGGTCAGTACATAAATGCATAAAAATTTAAATAAATCACATTATAAAGGCAAATAACCTTAACAGGAAATAATACACATTACTGAATACATGATGCATCTGTTACGTTCCAACTATACTAAATATATTAGGGAGCGTTCAAGTATTGCGTAACGTATTTTATCTCCTTTTGTAAAACGTTACGATGCGGGGCGGGGATTAAATTACGCGTTATTGTTAATATTTTTTCCACTTACACCACCACATAATAGTAACTAAAGAGTCACTAGGTCACGAAACGTTTTACTATACTTGGGTACAGTACTGTACCTGGGTATAACGTTACGGCGAGTTACATGGGTCAATAATCCCCAAAAATTGCGTTACGTAATACTTGAACGCTCACTTATATATACATAAGAATTTATGAAGACGACTATTAACAATTACTAGTTAATTATATATTTAGGCTTGCGAGCAGGAGTGCTAAATTTAATAAGTGTTGCATGTTTGTCCACAAATTTCTCGGAAACTAACATATCCAGTTGATCCAGTTAAATAATTTTGATTCCAATTAAGGAAAAAGTCCATACACCAAAATCGGTTCAGTTACTGATATTTTTGAACAAAAAAATCGTTAATATATTATCCTCATCAGTTGAATGGAATCTGAAGTTGATTAAACATTATCAAAATTATTACTTCCATTTAAATTAAGATTTTAGTATTGACAAAATTAATTCAATATGGGCTTAATTTTTATACTAATGAATTAATTCTCTTTATCTAACTAAAAGGAGACTTAAACAAGTAATTTAAAAAAAAACAGAGATTCACTGCTGTGAGTTATTCATTTGTGTATGTATGAAACAATCAAAAACTTTACCAATAGAAAAAAATGTCTTGAATTTATTCCTTTTTTATCTAACTTCTCTTTTATCTGTTATCTAAATAGCTATATATAGAAATAATGAACATTATTAAAAAAAAAACCAACCTTGCATTCCACTCGCTTGTCATCTGAATTTCCATCAGAACTGTCTGATGTTTGCGCTGTGTCCGTAGTACATGGTATTACATAAGGTAATGTTGATGCACTACCACGCCCCTTTCCTCCTCCACGCTGTACGCCTTTAAAACACATGTAAAACTAAATTTAAAAATTAATAATAAAATTATTTTTATCATAAAAATTTTAAAACACAATTACTATAAAATGAGCATCATATATCATAACAATCATTTAAAATTCTGTATCATTCAGAAAATCTCTTAAAAATAAGCAATATATATATATATGTGTGTGTGTGTGTGTTATAAGTTATTTACAAAATTTTAACCAACATTATGTACTAAATTATTTAATTTTTTTTTATTGCTGATGATAAAGAACAACCTGCGAACAAAGACCCGTATTCTCAAAACGCACGTAAATCAAACTTATACCTCGTTAATAGCTGTAATACCATTTCCTCTGTATAAAGTTTAACAAATTTAACGGCACTTAAGACAACATTGAGATTTGAGACACAAATATACAGAGTGAAACAACATATATTCTATGTAAGGAGATTGCCTACTTGTCTAAAATAATCAAAAATATACAATCTGAGGGCATACAGAGTTATAGCTTATAGCATTATGATTAGTACAAAAAACATACCTTCTTCCTGTTCATTCCTATTTCCAGAACCACCAGCTCCACCAGGAATAACTATTTTCAAAGGTGGAACTTTTGGTGCCATTGCTTCTTGTGGTTTCTCTTCACTTTCCCCATCATCCTTACTTTGGCCGGGTTTAGGACTTGCTACAGGACTCCTACGGTCTTGCTTTCCACTATGCAGACCAGATTTCCCGGAGCCTGTTTTCCCCTGAAATAAATAATAAAGGTTTTAACGTCTTAAATAAAAGGTAAACACTTTAATATTATGTGGCACAGGCACAAAGGTTTTTTATATTTCTGTGTCGTTTTCATAGATAATTTCTTAGGTTATTTATTTGGATTGTGTTTAAGTTATTATTATAACAAAGTATAACTCAGCTTTTTTATAGTTAAACCAACTATTAATACATTCGCAATCATTTGACCTTTGGACATCATAAATGCGCTTCAGATCATACTTTTGTGATTACTGATTATTTGCGACATATATATTCATTTTAATCTTATTAATTGTTAAATTATAAATAAATGATATTGACTTTGTTCACAATTAAGTTCCTATCAAACTATTTACTTGGATAGCAATTCATTTCATATTTAAAAAAATAACCTTGCAAAATTATTACCTTATCATATACTATATTTACATAGCCTTACAGCGAAACGAAGTAAAAAAATTCTAACCAGTAGTTCTTTAGATTAGCGGGTTGAATTAATTATTATTAATACAAAATCAACATTATTGAAAGACTTTTAAAAAAAATACTAGAGCATCAATTTCTTCCAGCATTGTGCAACAGAATTGACTCTTGACTCTTGCTTTATTACCTTATTCCCTGAAGCCCCTTTGCCTGTAGCTTGAGCCTTCCCAGTAGACGAAGTGGCAGCACTTTTGTTAACGTTGGGCGAAGCGCCGCCTTTACTTAGCGGCAACGCGCCCGTCTTGCTCGCAGGCCCAGGCTTACTGTCAGTTAATATAATAGTCTGTTAAAACATATTTTACAAAACGCAATACACCCCATTTTATGGCCGTTTACCATCTCTGTAGATTAATTTGAGATTGGGTCTAAATGATTCAATTGCATTGAATCATTATTTAAAGTGTGAAAGCACTTACAAAGTTTGAACACAGGATTTTAACCAATTTTGAATAGTGTTTTTAATAATGGCCTTGACATACTCTTAGCAGATAACAATCTAGAAAAGATAAATACAGTTTAAACTTTATATGCTGACTCAGAAACAGCAATTACTGACGTTTAAGAGTTGTAATGAAAGGAAAAGAAATGTTTTATGTGGACAAATCAAACCAGGCAGAGTTGGATGTTAAATCAATTTACATGGAGTTAACACTGTAATTGATTATAACTGCCCACAGTAAGATACTTACCGCCCAGTCCCAATCCTAGCTACAGGCGCAGGCTTAGCCATCGGCTCCTTTTCTTCAGTCTCTTTACGCTTCTTCCGCTTAGAAACGTCATCCTCGGGTGTGTCAGCTTCTTGACTTTCTTCATAATTTGCTTTCTTACTACTTAAGTTAGTGTCATCCTGTGTGGATGACACTATTCCGCTACTCAACTGAGAACCTTCTGAAAATTATTTGATATGAAATCACATCACACAACTGGTCTGCTCTAGCAAGAACCTAGAGAGTTTTAATTTCAGACAATTTTTAAACAACCTGAAAACAAAATTTAGGTAAACATAGTCTAATTATATATGTATGCATATTATTCCATAATAAATAATGACAAAGACGTGTGCAAGAACATTAGGTACAATTAAAATATACGGTATGAACTACCATCTTTAATTTCTGCATTGCCTTTCTCTTGTGGGGTGGCCTCTTTTCCTTCAATTTCACCCTGTGCTAGGCCCTCCATGTTGGTTCTTTTACTGCCTTCACTGTTTGTACTTGCATTGCCACTTTTCTTGTTGCTGTCATCCCTTGTTCTTGCAATATGAGAAGCTCTCGCGTTATTATCTGCAGCAATAAAATAATATGTTCTAAGTAAAAAATTTAAACTACATTATAGATTTACATGGAAATATTTTACTGAGTTCAGATTTATTTAAAATCTAGTTGAATTCTAATTAAAATAGTTTTAAGTTTTTATTTAACACTATCTACTGGGTTTAATGTTTCTACCAGGTATTAAGCTCAGCATCAACTTTCAAACTTCAACTAAACTTATATTTTTAAATGAAGAATAAGTGTTACTAGCACTATCAAAGAATAATTTACTAAGGCAAAACTTTAATTTAACTTTAATGTTTTTATTATTTTTACTTTTTTTTTCTATTTAATCTCAAGTATAATACATAAAATTAAGTAGATGTTACAGTAGTAGATATTAAACTTAATTGTATGTTATTAACACTGCTATTTTATCAATATATCATTAACATAGTTTAAACTTTAATGATCATCTATTTTGTTTTTACAAATAACAAAGTTCATTGTTTTAAATATGATATAAGCTAATAAATCTTTAGTAACATAGTAGTCAAAATGTACTATGTACTATACAACTTAGGTGGCGTTTAGTAGGGTCAAAAAAATATATTTGCAATGTTTACAGTGATTAGACAAACAAGTGTGGAAATCACCTTATATAAGGTGGTTTCTTTAGCATATCATATGCTATATCTACAGAATTGTCTCAATCAATTCCTTCTTTTAGAGGGCAAATAAGGCAGAGAATAAATTAGTGAAGTAGAAATTTTAATGGTACTATTTGAAGGTGTATTACTAAGAATAATTTTGTGCTATTTTATTTATGTTACTTCTTTTGTTTTTATTAAAATCACAGACATTGATTACATACAAACTATCAATTTAATGTAAAAGAGGCTAAGATGATAGGACTTGATATATATTTACTAGCTATTATTACTACAGTAAGATAAGCTGTTGACACATGAAATGATTATCAGTTTGAACTTTTTATTTAACTTGCATTCAAACATTACATACACACTTTACAAATTGTCCCATATCTGTAAAACCAAATGTGTGAAGGACTTACTATTTTTAGAAAGAACATAAGTAGCATATAAGGTACTTACCTCAGTATTAGCACGATTTAATATTCATTAGTGAATCAGTAACCTAAATAAAACTTTTGGACAGCTATGCCAATTTGAAATTTCCTAAACTATTACAAATACAGGTTATAATCAGTTATGTTGCAGATGAATCGATTTGAAATAAACGTAAATCTCTAACTAATATTCTATTGTCTATTATATTAACTTTTACAATCAATTAGATGCTTGTTAATAACAACGTAACGTAATAATTGTATCAAGTCGCAAAATCTACCATAACAGTTTTACATAGAATGCAATGGACGAAACTATTTTGCATGAATTAGGTACGCATGTATCTGCACAGTTATATTAATACGTAGGTTGGTTACTGTTAACAGTTTACATGGGAGTCGCAAAAATAAAGTTAAAGCAGCGTGCACTTCAAAACTTGCTACTAATGACCAAAACTATCGACTCCCCTTTATTGTGCGAGAGCGCTCTCCTTTGCATTTCACGATGGCGGACACTTTGAATAGTTATCTCCGGCCGCAGTCAAAAAATTCACATCAATTTTGCTTAATCAGTCTTTACTAATCCACCACCACGAAATTGACGTTACTAAGCGGCCATGTCGACAGGCCGTCGGGCGACTGCCGACAATATATAATATTACTGCAACACGCCCCAATACGTTCCATTTCAGGCATGCATCAGAGGTTACGAATGTGTTATTTTTTTATGTGACATATTAAAAAACACACATTTACTCATGAATAGAAAAAAAGTATGTTTTGTTAACAAAAACTGACAAAATCCCAATAATATAAAATACTTTTACAATTCAAAGACTTAATCGAAAGCATCATTATTTATTTCCAATATGCGTCCGTATTACGGAACGTTATAGCGTCAACAATAAAGTACAAGTTTCAATAATATTCTGTGACGTTAAAGTCATAAGCTGACACTACTCACACTGTCAATTGCGCTCTATAGTCTATGGTTGAGCTACGTGGAAGTGGTGCGTAGTGCGTACTGCGTATTTTAATACAGGAATTTTGCCGTAAATGGAAATGACGGGTTGGGTTGTTTATCTTTCATTTTTTTAGCTTTGTCGACTGCGAAATATAATAGTACATACCAAATGACGGAAATATCGGTACACCTTGCTGGAGGCATATAATTAAATATAATTTATTTGTAACATAATAAGCTTAAACAATTAATGTTAATATGTAGTTAATAAAAGTACAAATAAACAGTTTAAAGGATCTGGCTATGACTTCGTTTACGTAAAATAGTATAGCTTCAATCAATGAAATTTTCCAATGAAGTATTAATTTTTTTATAAATTAATAAAAAAACACCATATTACGTTGTTAACTCATTGATTCAATAATTATATAGATTAAGCATCATGTCCGTAAAATGACTGCTCAGATGAAATAGAGCCCTACAACTGGGCTCTTATATTATTTTTCTTTATATGTATATATATTTCTATTGTCATGCCATATTGATTGTGTCATTTCAATGTCATGACATGAATGCATTCCAGTTAATATACATGTTTTTATGCGGCTCTGTTTAAAGACTTTGATAATTAAGTAATCTTAGTGGATCAATATGATAGTAAGGTCTACTTTGCTTATAGAAGTAACATATTATAATATTACAAAATTTACTGGTCTATTGCTTAAGTATGTTTTAAGTGGATTAAATCTGGACTATTAATTTTTATTTAATAATTTCATTGCAATGAAACTTATTGTAATTAGCAATATGTTTTGATTTTTACTGTTTATAGTAATAATAATAAGCATTTTGTTAATTTGATGGAATAAAGATAAATATATTTACTAATGTGTTTAGAAAATTGTTAGAATTAATAAAGAAGAGTTTTTACATCCTACCTATGTTTAACTAAAATCACACCTTAACATCATAAATTTCTCATTTTTTTAATAAAAAATAATTAATTTAAATTCAAATTATACATTATTTACCAACATGTTATATTTAAATTTCCATATATTAACGGAAAAGAATGTAATTTGTTCCTATTGTTAATTATACTTCTAATACTTAATAACAAAAGAATAATTTTATCAGAAGATATCTGTTGTGTTGAAGCAGATGCTGTCTAGCAGAGCACAACATAGACTGTGCTTGATGTTATGATTTAGGGAGCTCTGTAGTTTTTGGTATACATGCTTTATTATAGTCAGTGTTTTTTAATTATGATGTGTCTAGTTATAATTTGAAATGATATTGTAACCACAAGCAAATAAGATTTTTTTTCACACTCACAATCACACAAGTCCCTCAAAATTATACCAATATGTTTCTATTTATATTTAACTATGATGTTTTGCACCACTAAGGACCATTTTAATATTAAAATAGCTTTATATAGCCCATATATATTTAACAACTTCCTATATTTTATTACACTATTTAATTATTATGAGTAATTGACCAGTGGCAAGATTGGATACACTACACAAAACACAGACAACTATTAAAATTTATTAAACTAATTATGTTTTGTTGATGCTGTACATCACATTCAACAGCAAAGTAAACATATCAGTACTTATTAAGTACAAATAAATTAAAATTCTAAAGAGACTGCAATATTTAATAAAGTGAAGAGCAGCTGAAAACCTTAAAAATAATATTGTAATTGTAAACTACGATATTTTCTACAATTATTGGCCTTAGACAATTGACCTCACAAATTTGTCTTAGATGGTTTTATTTGTATGCATAATGAGCACTGATTGTTACAATTAATCTATAGTAAAATAAAAATTGCAAACAAAAATAAAAAACTTACCTTTCAAGGATAGTATATAGTCGTAGATGTGTGGAGCTGCATAATCTGATGGGGCTTTTCCTTTAGTGTTTTTTACGAAAGGCTCTGCACTATGCTCAATAAGAAATTTAACCATCTCTAGGTTGCCTGAAGTAGCAGCATCATGAAGAGGAGTATCATCATCTAATCCCTTTGCATTCACATTAGCCCCACCATTTACTAGTACCACTACTACTTGCAACCAACCATAACTACATGCTTCATGTAAAGGTGTCCATCCTTAAGTTAAGGGAGGGAAAAACAAATACAAAACAAGATTAGACATAATATGCAAAAAAACCATACCAAAATAAAAGTAAATAGAACAACAACTTAACATATAACAGAGAATATAATATGTGCCTTAAGTATTACAACATTCATGCATACTTGGTTATGGTCTCTAAGAACAACAAGAAGTTTGACTTTGTAATAAGTTTACCTTAATACCTTAACACAAAATACTTCTACTGTCATACTTTACATTAAAGTAACATATACGGGCTATACAAAGAAAGTAAATCAATACCTTGTTCATATAGTGGTGTATATTATAAGCCCACTCCTCTATTTATGATGTCATATTTATAAACATGGTTTTATATATATAATATAAATATGATAACCCTGTAGTGATTTTTTTTGTAGATAATAAGCTATGTGTAAGTCTATCTTTATTTCAAACAGATGTCTCTAGTGTTTGATTTAAGCACACTTAAAAACAATCACTAGTATAATCTATTATATATACCTATAATACTCACTGTAGTATAATGTATACATACAAACAATACATATTTAATAATAAATATATTAAAAACCTATGATTACAATCCAGATACCATAAATATAATAAATGTGTTATGGAAGTTCCAATGTTTATCTAAATAAACATAACATTAACAATTATCCTATACTTTAAAATATACATTTCCGTTCAGGATATTTAACACTTCATTACCTTTTCCAATAAGTATAATATTAAAAAGTATAGCTTTATGATGTTAGGGGCCTAATATGAAATTCATTAAAAAATATTAAAGCTAAGTTTAAAGAATACAATAAACTAATTCCTAGTACTTCTCAGTTACAAATATGAGTAAGCAATTTTGATTGAATCAAACCACATATCAAATTTCAAGTTATTGTTAGCCTTATACCTATTATAGTGTACATACCTGCAAAATCTGTCACATCAGGGTCTTGTCCTTGTTCTAGTAATTTTTTGACCTGGTCATGATCCCCTCTTATAGCTGCAACATGGAGGGGGGTTTCTCCACGTTCATTTCGTTGTTGTCTTGTCCGTTTTCGTTCTTCTGCTGGGGTCGGAGCGGCTGCAAAAGAAAATGGCGGGAAGTCAATTTATGACAATATGACATCTTTAAAAAGGAGAATATTGATTTTATACCTGGAGGAGCATCTTGTGACGATATTTGCATCACAAGAGCCAGTTGTTGCCGCTCCGACATAGGCGCTATGACCTGCGTCCGTGGCGCGGCGTCACTGGCTCGTCCGGAGCCCCGCGACCGCGAGGTCGAAGGCATGCTTCGAGCATAACCACTCGCCTATACACAATAAATTAACTTAGAATACAATTTGATACAAAATCTTCTAAAAGCACTCAGTTTAAGGCGCCAATACCGAAAATTACATGAACTGTAATGGCTCGTCTACGAACCTTTCTTTTAACCCCAACCAGAATTAATTTATTTCAAAACAATAACACAAATAAAAGGGCTTTGGTGCTTTTACAAATTAACACAACTTAATGCAAAACATTCTATAATTCCATAATAATTATAACGTCTCAACTATAGTATCAACAGTATCGAGACGTCATTCCAGAATAAAGAGAACAGACTACACAGGGTACAGACTTGAAAAAATATTAGTCTATACAGTTTAGGAAGATTTTAGATCAATAATACAGTCTCTTGCGTGACCACAGCATTAACATTTTATTATACTGCTCATATTAATTCACTATAAAAATAAATTAGTGCAAATTACTTAATGTCCATATTAGTAGCGAATTTTACAGGACGGTTTCACAATAACTACTCAGCCACATTTTTCAATGTTTATGAGTTTTCGAAATTTCGTTGATGATCTGTGGCAATATTTGAAGTTTTTAGTTTAGATTCTAATCTAAACTAATAGATTGATTAATTTAAATAATAAATATAACATTTATAAATTATTATTAATACATAAGGTATATTTGAGTAGACTATCATATCCATTATTATTTTATAATTAATTTAGGGGATCTATGTAATAGCATGTGGCGGCCAACCTTGACGATTTTCCGTAAGGTAATCTTACCTTCTCTGAAAGAAAACACATTAATTTCCAAAGTCTTATATTCAACTAAAACTAAGCTCCCTAAATCAACGGCAAAATTAACATTGGTGAGCGCTAGTGTTGGAATATTGATAGGTGCCGGCTATGGAGGTTACACACATTACAAAGTAAATGTTAAAAAACGAAATAATGTCATTGAAACTGATGAATATGCCTTTTTAAAAGAAGCACCAGAATACAAAGCTCATTACAAGGTAAATTATTTCAGACTTAATTCTTTAATATTGATGTTACTTGGTAAATAGTCAAATACTTTTCATATTTGTAGGTTTTGAATGATACAGACTCTAGCAATTTACAACTTATTTTGTTTCAATATCGTACATGCCCATTTTGTTGCAAAGTAAGAACATATTTAGATGCTAAAGGAATCAGCTATGAAGTTGTTGAAGTGGATGCTGTTCTCCGACAAGCAATTAAATGGTCGGGTTATAAGAAAGTGCCTATTTTATTAGCAAAAGTAGAAGATGGTTATCAGGTATGCTATTCATGAAATGTATGTTAGAGACTCATTCAATATTATTTATGTGTATTTGACTTTAAATATAAGTAGCCTGTTTTTAACTGTTAAACACTGTCTATATATTGGTCTGTATTATTATACACCATATTTGGTGTGGTCAGTTTTAGTTATATTTTATAGCTAAACTTTATAAAATGATGGCCAAATCATGGACTAACCAGATCTTACATCTGTATTTAATTGGTTTTTACTTTTTAGCAATTACTTGATAGTACTGCAATTATATCTGTCCTTGAAACATATCTTCGGGATAAATCAATGCAGTTAAGAGACATCATAAAATATTATCCCACAACCCGGTATACCAATGATTCTGGAAAAGATGTAACAGATATAACTAATAAATATTTTGTTATGTTAAATAGTGCAACAAGTGAAAAAAAGAAAATAATTGAAATGTAAGTTTCATTCAAAATTATTTAAACCATGTAATGACTGCAAGGTTGATAGTGTTAAATCTATTTCTTAGGTCTTGTAAACATTGTCAATATCATTTACCATGCACATTTCATTGGTAAATGAGTCATTAATAAACAACAGCACTATGTTTGTATCATTAAGAATTATTAGTTATGCTAAGAAATTGCCCATCTACCATCCCATTCATTTACAAATACAATGTAAGTGTAAAATCAAAATAAAGATTTTGCTTGAATTTTATTTGTTGAACAAAATTAAATGTAAATATTACATGCATTTACAACTAAAGATAGCCCGAAGAAAATGCATACTATGAGTTATTGTAATAGTGTGTATTTTCTTACAAAATATTGTATGAAAATATTAAATTGTAATATCAAAATATTACCTCTTTATGTTTTCAGGGAAGAGCGGGACTGGAGGAAATGGGCAGATTCTGTATTGGTTCACACATTGTCACCTAATGTCTACCGAACAACTGAAGAAGCTATTGAGACATTTAAATGGTTTGAAGTTGTTGGTGGTTGGAGGGAATCTTTCCCAGCTTGGGAAGTTGCACTTATGGTTTATGGTGGTGCAGCTGCAATGTGGATAATTTCAAAGAGGCTTAAAAAGAGGTAAGTGTGATTTATCTTTAAATATGTGTTAATTTCATTTTAGATATGTATGTTAAAATATAATAAGTAATAAAAATACTAACTGTGACGTATGTTGTATTTAAGAATAGTTACTGAAACAATATTTCATTATATCATAGCACATTGGCAAAGTACCACGTAGAAACATTTGTTGATGTTTGGTTTGAATATACAGAAACATTAATTGCCTACTTGGTTAATTAAAAGTATTAAGACATATGTAACAGATGGAAAAAGCCAAAATTTATACAGGGCCAATAGTGCCGTGAAATTATTGTAAGACTAAAATAAATGTCAGAGTAATCAATAAGGCATTGTTTGTTAATTCATTAAAAAAAAAAAGTAATTGTATTTGAATCAAAATAACATTAAATGCACATTAATAAATAAGAGTGGAACTATTCAATAGCTGTTTGAGGCTTGTTGCTTAATGTAATTATTGTTATGTATAGGGAAATACAAAGGCTAAAATTTAAGCTTTATAACTTGCACTATACACTTCTGTAATTAATATAATAATTAGATATTTTAATAATTAATATATTTTGGATATAAATAAAGCCTGTGTAACTCAAGGATGTACCATACTAATGATACAATTTTGATATGGACCTAGTAGTTAGTAGTTTATTTATTACAAATCTTTCCTCCTCATAATCTAATATATAAAATTCTTCTGTCACGGGGTGCGTAATCGAACTCCTCCGAAACGGCTTGACCGATTTTGATGAAATTTTTTGTGCTTATCCGGTATCTATGAGAATCGGCCAACATCTATTTTTCATCCCCCTAAATGTTAAGGGTAGTCCACCCCTAAAATTATTATTTTTAATTTTTAGATAAATTTTTATTTTTTAATTATTTATAAAACAGCATTAAAAAATACATACAACCCCCATTTTTTACCCCTCTACGATCAACCCATATTTTTTATTATAAATGATATACATGGCAAAACGACGTTTGCTCGGTCAGCTAGTATTAGTATAGATGAGATGAAGGTCTACTTAAGTCAATTCTAAAAGGAGAAAAATAATATTATTGTTTCAGACATAACATTAAAGATGACGAGCGTCAGTCATTATATGATGCAGCCAATGATTGGATGTCGGCCATTCAAAAGAAAGGCACTATTTATCTTGGTGGTAATACACCTAATTTGGCAGATATAAGCGTATTTGGTGTACTGTGTAGTATTGAGGGATGTCGAGCTTTTGAAGACTTGAGGCAAAACACAGCAATTGGTAATTGGTTTGATAATATGAAAAAACACTTAGAGACCACTAAAGGGAGGGTTATACCCCTTTAATAAAATATTGATAACAAATATGTACAAAATAATTTTGGGCATACCATTCTACAGCCATTCATAGAGTCCTCACATATATTTTACCATCTTCAATCAGCTAGTGTGGTAATCAATTTGATTTGTCCTGGATAAAATATACAATTTTGTAAAGTTTTAACTAAATTTAATTATTATTAATTTAGCTATTCTGTAACAATTAATTATATTTGCGATAAGGGAGACGCTATCCAGGCCTCAGGGATCATATTAAAATTATCTCACATTATTAATGTCATGAAATAAAACTTTTTTTACTCTAAAACTGATTTTTCTCGTGTATGGCTATTTTAGTATTATATTTATAATTATAATTTCGCGAGCCTTGTATAACGAAGCGCGCAAGTAGTGTATATTTCATAAAATCCTACCATAAGCATGTTAAGTTCAGTTGAGTTCAGAAAAAAAATTTTGTTAAAATATGCCACAATTTGTATTTTCCAAAGAAAGTTAAGTTTTATTAATAAGTTGTATTTTAGTTTACATGCCTTGATTATAACATATTTACATTAGATGTAGTTAAAAGAATAAATGTAAATTTGTAACCACTGTTTTAATTATACACTAAGTTGATGTCTGCGACTGCGTTCTCGAGGACTCGTGGCGAACCAGTTTTTTTAAAGGAATCTCTCGAGATATATTACGTAAAAGCCGAAGTTTCGTACCGAAACGGAACAAAGACGATCTCCGTATTAAACCCTATTACCAAAGCACTTTGGATCCGAATAGTAAGTACGTATTTCGTTCGGAGTAGATGAATAGAAATTTTAGTGATGATTTGAATGACACCCTATTATTTCCGATAAAAATGTGCGAAAACCGATAACAAAATTAAAAAAGCTTTTTATTATAAAAATGGGTACTTATGTACGCGCGTAAGAAGAAAAAAAATAAATAAATGAATTTTGAACTTTGGCTAATCGAAAGATGGTTGAGCTATTTTATCTTTATTTCTATTACTAAAATTATGTCTTTCATTTATTTTACTAAAAAGATGTAGATTCTTTCTTACAAACATAATATTTTCATAAATGAATTGGCAAGGTACTGTCATAATATTAATCTTTTTAAATAGTTTCCTGAGAGACTCGCAACGACGTAGATTATAAATGGCTCTGACCGCTCTCTTTTGCAAAATAAAAATGGATTCTATGTCAGCAGCCCGACCCCACAGTAAAATACCGTAAGACATTATGCTGTGAAAGTAGCTAAAATAGACCAAACGCGCAGTTTCTACATTTGTTAAATATCTTATCATTCTAACAGCATAAACGGCTGAGCTCAGCCGCCCCGCAAGAGATGTGATATGAGGTCCCCATTGTAACTACTCGTCTAGCGTGATGTCTTGACGGATCAGAGCGATTGCCTTTTTTAGGGATCGGATGTATCGAAGCGATCTTCCAGCACTTCGGAACAGTGCCGAGCGTGTAAATGTACCGGAAAAGGCGCGTTAGGACCGGAGCCAACTCAGGAGCACAAGTACGCAGCACAATTGGAGGGATGCCATCGGGCCCGCTCGACTTATGGATGTTCAAGGAAGACAAAGCATAATGAATGAAACTAGGTAACTGAAATTAAAACTTCTTTTACATAGTACATAAGCATTATAAACTTAAATTTACTATTATTTTTAACTGTTCATTATTTAATTGCAGGTGTGAGAGAACTGTAACAACAATTACAAAAGAAGGTATGACAGCGGCGAGTACTTCGAAAAAAATTGTCACACCGGGGAAGAATCGCCCGCATCCGATAGTATAGTATCAATATAAAAAAGAACAATTATATCTACGGCTAGTGATACTGAAAATGAATCTAATTCTATTTCCATCCACTCTTCAGACAGTGATGTTCCTATGGCCGCTGAGCACAATTATTCAATAAAACTGAATAAAAAATTATTATGCTTTTCTTTAACCCGTTTTCTCATCTTTTCCCTGTAAGTAGGTAGAATACCGCTTATATAATTAAATAAAAATATACTTTTTACATAACAGAAATATTGTTCCATCGAAGTATTCAGAAAATATTTGATAAATTACATAAGCTAAATGATTTTACATTTACAGGTAAATTTTTTACTCATAAATGGCAACATTACGAGACGCGACTACAGCGCCGCGTCTGGGGGAATCCTTTCATGAAAAGGACTATAGTATTGTATTTTGTACCTTAATTTCGTCTGTGGTTAAAAATACTGCTTTTTGTAGCCAAATTTATATTTTGTGACAACTGTCATAAATCACATTGGTTTTTCAATGTCTACTAAATCTGTGCCGTAATGCCAATTGCCAACTTGGGGGTGTTTTTACAACTTTTTTTTTTTAAACTGGGCTTTTATATTAAAAAGATATAAACATCGAATTAACAGCTCTTTTATATACTATTTGAATGTATTTTCAATGCATTAAAATTATTCTCAAACCGAATGTACAGCTAAAACTTTAGGGGTTTTTAATTGATTTTTAAAAAGGAAGGGTATTTGAACTTGGTCCTAGCCCTTAGGCCGGAAATCAAAATATTATGTAGGATTTGGCTCAGGCGTGACTGTAGTCTACACATGGTCTTTAGTGAGAATAAATCCGAAAATAAGACTTGGCTTAGGCGAATGCTACACGCTCGATATATATCGTGATATTTATCTTGTATTTTTTTAGTATACTACACACTCGATACGAATCGCGTCAGTACGACGGTAAATTTCATTGAGTACACTCGTACGTTTCGTGTTACAATATGAGTAACAATATTAAGAAAACTTGCGTTGCCATTATTATTATTATTATTATCAGTATATACTGATATATATCAATTTCCAAGACTTTGAATTGTAAACATTTTCCGCTGCAGCACCAGATCGTTTCAAATCTGTTATTTTTTAAATTATTTTCTGTAGTTTGCCTAGTTTGCATTTGAGGTGTCCCATATGGCCGATTTACACGTATTAAGTTGACTAAAAATTTATTAAATATTTACTTAATTTTAAGTAACTTAACCCGTGTAAACAGTGAATTTAGTAAGAAATTGCAAGTTAAAATTTAGTTGCAACTAAACAAGGTAGAATAGAATTTTGCCTATTTTTCGGTTAAGTTGGTGGGCGTGGCTAATCACTTGACACGTTTGGACAGGCAAAATTTAGTTAAATTTAAGTGAAAAGCATAAGCTGGCGGAGTCATTGCAAAGCTATGCTTTTGCTTTCGGCGCTGGAAGCTCAAAAACATATCCAAAACTATTTGTCCGATATGCGTATACAACAATAATTAATGAACAGTAGTAGAACCCCTTCCCCAATGAATAATAGTAGCCGTTTTACTCCTTCGCCTTCTTCAAATACGTATTACGTTGAGTCCCCAGAACCTTCACAATCATGTATTTGAGCATACAATACAGTAAATCCCCAATCAGGAAGAGAAAATCCTATAATATTTTGTTCTGTGGTCGTCCATCTTGAGCGAATAAATGAGTTTAACTAATTATTTAGTATTTTTACGTGTAAACGGTTCGTTAAAATTAAGTCACTTGAAATTTAGTTAAAATTTAGTTAAGACTTGGCAACTTAATACGTGTAAATCAGCCTATACTTATAGGTAATGTTTCTAATACAAGTATGAATTCTCTATATTATTCCGCCTCCATATATGCGCGTCCTCTTCCATCGCTGGCAGAATAAATACTGACGCGATAAATATCGACCAGACACTAGACGCTCGATATTTATCGACGATAATTGATACGGATCGTGGATTTTTAGATTTCTAGAAATCCAGCGATCCGTATCACGATACGTGATACGCCTGTACTACACAGCGTGATTCTGGATCACGATCCAAATATCACGATAAATATCGAGCGTGTAGCATTCGCCTTAAAGGTCTCGTTACCAGGCCATAAAATTATTTAAAAAAAAAAAAAAAGTGAGAATAAATTAATTATTCTTATAACGGTTTTACATTTGGGAACACAAATATATAATCGAATTATAATAAAATATACGAATACTCGTTAACGTGAAACAAGTTGAATAATAAACTAATAAACGATAATGGGTGATCCTAATTTAACGGATTTACGAAAACAATGTCTTAGTAGTTTATATTCGTGCACAGAAAACGTATCGAAATATTTAGGTGTTGAAAGTAGTGAATATGAAGGAATGAAGTTACGCGTGAAAGAATATTGTATGATGGAAGCAAGAGAAGCTGTAGCGGCACAGGCATTAGAAAAAGCCAAGGTATATACACAATGAGTTACTAAGTAATTTATATTATTTAAAGGTCGCTTATTATTCAGATCTTTATGGAAAATCGTAGTCAAAACTTATATCTAATTCTATGCCTAAAGCAATATTTACACTTTATTGCTCATGTTTTTATGGCGTTGGATTTCATTTATCTATCAAAAATTCATATTTCTTCCTTTTTTTGAATAAACTAATTGCTTAAGTGTTTTAGGGAGAAATTGATGCTTCAAATGTGGACAGCCTAGATACAAAATTTGAATCACACTTACGTATTATGGCAAAAAACAGTTTGCAGAGTGTTGATGGACATCCATACATGTTGGAATTTAAGAAACGCGTTGAAAAAGGAATGCAAAGTCCAATAAGTAAGTCCTCAAAAAATCATACTTACACATATTATTTATATCTTTAATTGTGTTTTTTTTAGGTAACTTAGATGATTCAGAGATAGAAATAACAGAATCTCAAACAACATATGTAAGTATTTTGTTTGAAATCCCATATTTGAAAAATATACAGAATTCTTAATATAATTATTAATTGATCTAATTTTAAAAATTACCTTGTAGAATGACCCTTTTACAAAAAAAGCAATAGAAGATCCAGTAAGAAACTCACTGTGTGGACATATATATGAAAAAGAAGTAATAATGAACATCATACAAAAGAGAAAGAAGGGAATCAAATGCCCAGGTATTATTTTTAACTTATTATAATGCAGAAGACAGAATGTGTGCTGTTCTCGCAACCTAAAGGGAGAATTACTAGTTTATCCTCTGGTTGGCTAGCTCATAAGTCTTGGTTACTCAATGTCGACATGTTGCATACCTATTGGTCAAAAGCACTTTTTTCTTGTTTGTTCTTTTCAGGGTATGACATCATTGCATTGATTGTAGTCCTAGCTTTGTGTCTAGAGCAATGTAACTGATGTATATATAATAGGGGGCAGGCATTTCTGTTTTGTTGATGATTATTCTTTCAGCAAGTAGGCAAGTAGTCTTCTGTGCCATTTAAAGTACAACTTTTGTGTCTTAAGACAAGTAAGTCTTCAAAATGTTTCCATACCCTACAAGCAAGTGTTTAATGTGTACACAGTAATAACTGTGAAAGATACGGTGAAACTAAAGTAAGACCAGGTTTATTTTCTTTTCAGTTGTCGGTTGTGGTAACCAGAACTTGATAAAGGCAAAACACTTGATATCTGATGATGAACTTAAATTGAAAATGATGCCTACTTACCATTCCACAATGGTAAAGGAACACTCTATTATGGAATTAACTGATTCAGCTCAATAATGCTAATGTACCAAAAATTTAAATGTTGCTAGAACAGGATTCTTCAATAACTCTTCACTTTGTTTTTTAAAATAAATTTTCATTTCTTCCATTTTTTCTTATATTAATTTTACTATACTATTAAATATAATACTAACAATAAATTAAGAAAACTAAGTACTAACACAGCTAAAGTAATGTTATTTAAAGTTGGCAATAAAAGGCTTTTGAATTTGAATTTTGAATTGAGAACAGGATTCTGGAATTTGATTGCCGATAAAGATATAAGTTTAAATGAACTGTGTAAGTCCAGTAAGACTTGAAGACTGAAATTGCCTATAAACTTACCTCCTTATAAAACAAAGTTTAATTGCACTCTTTTAACTATAGTACTCTCTTGTTTCTTTCTGTCAAATTGTTTTAACGCTGTAATGAAAAGAGACAGATGACAATTTAGTTAAAAACAATGAAATCAGTTAATAAGGGGTCAATTAAGTGATATTCATTAATTATATTAAACTGCAATATGTATAAAAAGTTGAAAGTTCAAAAATATATACCTATACAGTACCTATTTATTTTAGATAAAATTTGAACAATAATTGAATAATAAATCCTAAGAATTTTTATAAAATATGTAAAATAAATTTTAAATTCAAAAATTAAACACATGATTGATTAATAGTAATTAGTAAAATACTAATCTAGATACTCTTTGGTTAAACTCATAATCCTAAAAGTTGAAAAAGTAGTTTTACATATATTTTGGTCCATAAACCTAGTTTTCTCTTATTGAATCACAGAAAATTCAAAGAAATAGTGTTGAACAAGATTGTAAACATGTAAGAATATTACAACAATCCAAAAGATTTGCTTGGAAAGCTCTATTTTAAAATTATGCTATGTGATCATGGCTAAGCTATATAAGTGCACTATTGGATGTATTAAAAGTAAACATTAAAATACTATATCTAAACGAAGTAGGTGCTAAACTAGACTAAAAATCTCTGATCAACAAATTTATTTATTTTCATTTCTTTTCTGAATACTTTTTTATACTTTCCTATAAAATTATATTCTTTGTATATTGTGAAGCAGATGTCTTCGCTCCAATTTCCTTACTAAAAATCCTCTAATGAATAATGTCCTTTCATTTGGATCAACAGTATTGCAAGAAATAAAGGTAAATGAATATTAAACGATATTAAAATAAAAACCAAATTTAACGACGCATACACGACATTCAGACAGCTAAGTGGAGATAGATAGGATATATGACGGGAGAGAAGCGAAAATGAAACAGACTCTTAACGAAATGATCCATGAAATGGGAATCGATAGAGACAGGTAAACCTTATAAGGGACGCCAAGATTAGATATTTCTAGAGGAGGCATTTGTCGATGGACAAGCTGTAGAGGAACTACTCTTGCCAATAGATCAAAGACTGAATATCATATTTTGTATTGCATGTAAGTTAAGCAGCTTCTGGAAAAAAGCCATGGTAATAACCAGGAAACTTAAACTACGGCTTCCGATGGAGGCAAAAATGTTATTAGTGAGCCATTGAAATCTTGACTCACCTCACTGAAGCAACTCTGACTTCACGCGCTCTATGTAGTTGTTAGCTCTCATTATAGAAGCTGCTCTGCAGAGAAAAAGGATTTCGCAAAAGCAGCTCCACTCTATGCCATAAAAGTTCTGAAGGAAAACAAAACTTTCGTTAGATCACTCATGAGGTAGCCTACCTATACGAAGGACATAAAAAAAGCGGACACGGCCTGCTCTCACAATGGAAAAGATAGATACTAAGCGCAGAGACAAATTAATATAAGGATTGTTATTGACAATATAAGAAGATCGGAATTCCATGTGAGTACTCTTAAATATCTAGTGAATTAAGTGTCGCTAGAACTCCTAACGGAAATATTAAGAAAGGAGACGTAATTTTTGACGTGCGGTCTTTAGCCTCCTTAGCGTTAAATCTCATTTTTGCAACTTCTATATATGTTTAATGATATTTTTGGTTAAGGCACGTCCGTTTCATCGCGACGTTCTCGTATGAGATATTTTTAAATGCAGACATAGAATTAATAGTCCATCGGTGCATAGCCGTTATTGAGGAGGTCCTCGCTTAAGTCACTAGGCCCACACTGCTCACTGCTAGCGGTGTAAAGCAATGGAGCCTTTTTATATACCTTTATATGTATTCTATCAAAAAGGGTTCAGATGTGAAGAAATGCGATGTGTTAAAATTAATTATAGGTTCTAATAACAAATAAAATTTGGTGTTAAGAACAAATAAATTTACATTAGCATTTATGCATAATTTTTAGGCAAAATAGGCTTAAAGATATGAGTCAAATTATAATTGTCGTTTTATAGTGCGCTTAAATGCTACATGTGACTGGCCGTTTTGGCTTTTACTATTTAAAAAAACACCGGAGGTTGTTTTATGACTTTTTTTCCAGATTATAAATTTAGTATTCAAATATGTTTTCGTCACTATTTGAAAAATAAATGTAAAAGTAAATATTATATGTTTAATAGTCTCTTTCATATCACATACTCGATCGCTTAAATCGTTTATTTTTTCCAAATATTAGCGCTTAGACTTATACCATTTCATATGCGATCATCATCATAATATGCATTACCAACAATTTTCTTGTGACAAATTTATTTTAATTTAATAAATTTTAACCATTTCTTTAGTGTCTGGTCGAATTCTTGTGAGTTTCCTTAGCCTAGAATTGCGAATTGGTAATACTCCACCAGGGTATTGAACAATTCTGGGATGTGCGACCCACTCGGCCCCCTTTATATACCCCTATTGTGAAATGCCTGGGTCCTGGACCTGTTGTAAGAAGATCTAGTTTCTGATTGTAAAGGATATATAGGCTGGTGTTTTTGCTTGTTTAAATATGTAAGTTTAGTGTGGCGTGCGTTTTAATGTAAGCTTTTGCGAATATAATTTCTCTGTGTTTGCGTACAACGGGCTGGCGCAGAAGCATATAGTAAACTGCTATAATTTTATTATAATATCGTATATATTTATCTATCTACTATCCACAATTTTCTGAATATGTCTAAAATTTAAACTATAACATGTACATTATACACATTTAAACAAAAGTTTTGTTATTCCGTTATACAAAATCAAACGTTTGATTATATATTTTATGATTTAGTAGAGTGCCTGGAGCATTCAAAACCGTAAAACCTCGGACTTACAGTGAATTAATTTATATGATCGATGTGAGATATCGTTTTTAAAACTATAAATTGCAATCTTTACCCAAAAATTTTTTGAGCACTCCTTTGTTTCATTGTTTAAAAAAAATATTATGAAAAACTAATGTTTGACCATGTATTTTCACTTTAAATAGTATTTTATTTATTTATATGTTAAATCTTACCTGAGTATGTCTACTCTATGTCTACTACTGTTTATGTATATAGAAAACCTTTCAAAGATACCTGTGTATAAAAATAGCAGTAGGGACCTCGAACAGGTAGGAAAACGTGGAGGGGAGAGCGGAGGGACAGATGCTATGTATAATGGAATTTCCCGGCCAGTTTAGTTGCAAGTAACACGTTTTCTGTGAATATTGTGCTTTCTATAACAGTATAGAAGAAGAAAAAATCTTGTATATTTTTGTTCTGGAAGGTGTATTGAAGACGACGTTTTTATATTGAACTATTACAAATTATTTTGTATTGCTTAATTTGGTAAGTGATTAGATTGAAAACTACAGTTTATTATTGAATTAATTAAATAATCAATAAATCGAAACTTAAAAAAATCAGTTTCAATAAAAAAAAAATATGATAATAATGAATCAATTGCAATTAATGAATTATTAATTTTAAATTTTAATTAAATATTAATAAAAACTCAGGTAAGATTTAACATATAAATAAATAAAAATACTGTTTAAAGTGAAAATATATGGTCAAACATATATTTTTCATAATATTTTTTTTAAACAATGAAACAATGGAGTGCACAAAAAAATTTTAGGTAAACATTGCAATTTATAGTTTAAAAAACGATATCCCACATCGATCATATTAATTAATTCACTGTAACTCTAGTCCGAGGTGAAAACTCCCAGGCGCCTTACTAATTGTAGATGACAAACTTTGCTGCGCGTGCGACTTTCATCCCTGAAGTCGTAGGTTCGAACCCCGACTGTACGCCAATATTCGTTTTTCACTGAATATAACATTCGCTCGTACCGTGAAGGAAAACATCGTGAGGAAACCGGTTTCCCTAAGACCCAAAAAGTCGACATTGTGTGTCAGGCACAGAAGGCTGTTCACCTACTTACCTATTAGAATAAAAACAAATTGTCACGCAACAGATACAGAAATCACATGGCCAGACCTATTGTGTGCCTAAATTGTTGATTTAAAAAAAATATGAAAAACTTCGCTGTGCAGCGCGATATGCGAATTAGAAAGAAATAAATAATTTATGCAATATAAATTAAAACAAACATTTTTTGTGCGTATAATATGTAAAATATTTTAATTTTTAAGTATTAAACAGCATTACTATAAATCTATTATCAGTAAAAATGCCAGAGGCCTTACCCCACTAAAATAAAGTCTAAAAAAATTTGGTGTGTTTGTGTTTATGAGAGTGACATCTAGAGAAAAAACTATGTCCCGTTGTACGTCTAGGGACTTAATATTTAACTGATAAGCTGTCTCTAAAATTTGTATGCGCTTTTAGTATTGTAAAAATACATAAGACCCCATAGACAATATATGCAACGGCAACATAAAAATATTGTAATAGTAGTTAAAGAAAGACGCGGATATCCTCTGTCCTTTTGACCTCTCGCCTCTCACAATTTGTCGTCATGACTGAAATTAGTTATGTAATTGGGCCATGCGCAGGTACCAAACCAATACGCACCGTATTAAACCTATGTAAAACAGAGTCCCTCCACGTTTTTCTACCTGTTCGAGATCCCTACTTATATTTTTATGCACAGGTATCTTTAAAAGATGTTCCTATATGTCTACTCAGGTAAGATTTAACATATAAATAAAAAAATACTGTTTCAAGTGAAAATATATGGTCAAACAAAAATTTTCATAATATTTTTTTTGAACAATGAAACAATGGAGTGCACAAAAAAATTTTAGGTAAACATTGCAAATTATAGTTTAAAAAACGATATCCCACATCGATCATATTAATTAATTCACTGTAACTCTAGTCCGAGGTGAAAACTCCCAGGCGCCTTACTAATTGTAGATGACAAACTTTGCTGCGCGTGCGACTTTCACCCCTGGAGTCGTAGGTTCGAACCCCGGCTCTACACGAATATACGTTTTTGACCGAATTTAACATTCTCTCGTACCGTGAAGGAAAACACCGTGAGAAAACCGGTCTCCCTAAGACCCAAAAAGTCGACATTGTGTGTCAGGCACAGAAGGCTGTTCACCTACTTACCTATTAGAATAAACACAAATTGTCACGCAACAGATACAGAAATCAGATGGCTAGACCTATTGTGTGCCTAAATTGTTAATTTTAAAAAAATATGAAAAGCTTCGCTGTGCAGCGCGATATGCGAATTATAAAATATTAAACCTATTTTAAAAAAAGAGCAATGTCGGCCTAATAGCTTCAACGTGCGACTCTCATCCCTGAGGTCATAGGTTCGACCCCGACCAATGGATTCTCTTGCTATTTGAGCATTTTATATTCGCTCGAACGGTGTAGGAAAAAATCGTGAGGAAAAACCACATTTCCTTAGACCCAAAAGTCGACCGCGAGTGTCAAGCACAGGAAAAGCTCGTGTAATACGCAATTTTTTGAACTTGACGCATACCAATGCCTAGGCTTGTCCGTATCTACTTATAGGTCACTCTCTTATCTTTCTCTATCATACGTCGCACAGTACTGATGTTATCTTCAGTAGTCGCTGTTAAAGGACGTCCCTCACTCGGATCAGCATTTAGATTGCTACGTCCACGCTTAAACTCGTTAAACCAATTAAAATAGTGGCACGAGATGGGGCTTCATTAAGCAATGCAGCCTATTACAGCTTTGTTATTGAGTAAGCCCACAACGAAAGTCATAATAAAATAGAAAATTTTCTCGCGTTAGGTTAATTTTCATGTATACCAAGAGTTTTAGATTTGCCGCCAATTCACAAAAACAAATGACAAATGAATGAAATATACCAAAGAGTTATAAAATTGAAATTCAAAACAGTTGTCATTAGAAATGTTTCTAACTGGCCAGTTCGAAATATTTTCATTGTCACCACGTATAAATAGAGTGACGCAAAGAAAGAAAATTAAAACGGGAAAATGAAATGAATCATGGTTTTTTTTAATATTATGGCAATAGTTTTAACTTTATGCCATTTTCAAGTAAAAGGTTGGGACGCGAGAAAAAAACAAACACATCAAAAGGAAATAAGAGGATAAGCGGGTTAAAAACAAAATATGTACACAAACATATTACATATTAATATTTTTATTGATTATGAAAGATACATTATAATAAAAAAAGAATAAAGCAATAGGCAGACGAATTTAGTCGGAAACGGAACATGAAGTAATTGTGAGGAATTCAGAAAGGAGGTGCGGTGCGGTCATATTGGGAACAAGAAAAGAAAATATGGTCAAGGTCACCAATATCTTCTCCACACTCGCAAATTTTACTATAAACAATACGAAGAAATATTATCAACTTTCATGCCGACAATATTAATGGCATCATTAGAGATTAATTAAGAAAACACTATTTCATAAAAATTTACTGAGTTTTTGACAAGTAATGCTAGGCCAACATGGCCATCAAATCTTTCATTTCTCAAGAAAGTATATCCAGCGATCCTAAATAGGTAGGGGAGACCGGGTACAAAAGTAACACTTTGTACTTCACACTTGATTTGTGGCTAGGTTTTAATATTGTCATTAAATTAATATAACCATATATAAATTCAGTTTATGTTCTTTACACTAGCAGCTCCATTTATTTTACTTTGGTGTGTTTTATATGAATAACAGAGAGTTAAAAAAAACGTCAGTTGTTACTTTCGACCACGTAGGCAGGTCGAAAGTAACACGTTGTGGGTCGAAAGTAACAAGTCGAAGAAGGTTGGTAATTAATACAATATTATATGTAATACTTGTTTATTATCAACAAGTATTTATGTAAAAAGTAAAAGTTCTGCATTCTGCATCCATCCACTAGCATTGCCAGCTCCGGCACAACCAACAGGACCCTCAAGTATCATGTGGTCTTGGAATTGTTTCAATGGGAATACGAAAAAAGGAGGTATGTGTCCTCCTTGAGCATTCATCTCAACAGCAACAGTTACTAATCTTCCACGTTCTGCTGAGGTTACTGCACCTACTTGTTCAGTTCCTTTTTGAGCAACAATCGTGCTAAGTTTTTGGACAGTGGACCCCTGTCTCATCCATATTCCAGATATCTTTTGGCTCAAATTTGTACCTATCAATTACCTCAGCAAGATTATCAAAAAATTTGCTCACATTATGTTCGTTGAAACTCTGAGATCTCAAACAGAGGCTCGGGTGCCGTTTTAAAAAACCCGTCAACCATTCATTACCAGCCATTTGACTATCGTGCCACCTTTCAGAAAAAAAATTATCCGCCGCTTTTCTATACACTTATGTGTCGTGTAGTTGTTCTTATGCGTTGTCGCGGCATACTGTTGAAGTAAAGGTAATTAAATCATTACGGGGACAAAAGTAACTTGTTACTTGTGTACCCATAGGACTATGTTACTTTTGTACCCTTCCTCATTTTTGTTGAAACATGAAATATAACCTTAGAACGGAACGTGCTAAACAAAAACAAATTTAAACAATGTACAATCAATCTAATCAAAAATAGATATGCAAACATTATTAATTACTATTATCCTTTTACGACTATGTAAACATTAAATAACAAAATATCGAGAAACTTACTTTTGGTTTGTAAAAACACTTAGTATCCTCTCACACAATCTAACAGTGCTTGAAGTACGCGGCGACTAACTACAAGTAAGGGGGGTGCTCTCAGCTATCGCCAGACGGCGGCGAAGCTGTGTTCGACCATTGGATGAAACTAGAGAGCATTTGTTACTTTCGACCCGCCGTTACTTTTGTACCCGGTCTCCCCTACCCTTGGCTTTAACCTCGTCTCAGATAACGCGACAACAACAGGAGAATGTTTATTGAATTAAATGTTTCATCATATTTCTTTGGAACAACACTCTTGAAATTCCATTGAATTATTTTGCAATCTATTATTTTAATAACATTAATTGATTTCTCTTTTTCATTAATAGAGGCAACGTGGTACGGTTTCAGTAAGTTTGAGTTTTAATAAAGTCAAACTTACTTTAATAAGTAGTTAAATATAATAATAATAATAATATTTTTTATTAATCAGATAAATACAGTCCATTGATTGATTAGTGAGTTTTTAACAATAGTTTCTTAAGATCTATGTTAGAGAATACTTATTAATATATATTTCTACTGGAAGAGCATTATAGCACATGAAAATCCTCTTTGGTAAAACTTGCCCATCAAATGTTATTACAACTGATTCAGAGGGTTTCCAAGAAACCGAGTCATTAATTTTTACCTTGCGATTCAAACGTCTCATTTTAAGTATTTTGCCGCAGCCTATAGGTATGGATATATTTTGTTGAACTTCCTCTACACTCCAATCTACAGGGACCCCGCGACTCTACAGGGAACCCATTCTTGTTACGCTGAAAGTGGGAATGAAGGGTTTTAACTTTTTTGTTTCCAAAAGATTGCAGTTAAGAAAATTATTGGCGTCTTTATAATCGGAAAAGCCAACTACGCACCTTTTTCTGTCAATGCGCTTTACGCTTCCGGGAATAATATTATCAAACTTGTTCTGCTTTTAAATATTGCCAAATGTTATAGGTTGGAGAACTGACCCGTCGTCAGGTGAACTTTGTATACGTTGAACATGTATTAAATAAGGGAAAACATCAGTAGAAACATATTCAGTACAGCCAATCGAACGGGAGTCCGTATTGGTTACTAAAGCTTTGGTATTGTTTGAATTTCCCGCGTTAGAGTCTTGAGAGATAAGTGAATTTTCCGTGTAAGATGTTGATGGTCGAGAGGATGTGTTATGTGAATTATTATTATTTTCCGAGTGTTGAGATGACGTGGATTGAGATATAGGTTTAGAAGTAACCTTTTTGATTAAAATTGACTCATCCTCTACATTGCATAAGCTTTCGCACTGACAGTAATCACCGCTAGAACCACTACCTTTCTTTTTCTTAATTTTTTACATTGCCGACAAAGGCGTAAATAACGTGTTCGTTTACGACTTCCTTCACCTGTCTGAGATGATAACTCACAATCCGTATCCATTTTGTAAAATTCATCTTGTGAACCAACAGATACGTTTGATACAGGGAGATTCAGGCCAACATGGCCATCATCCCCCCGACCCAGGTTGGATGATGGGGGGATGATTGTCATACAATATTTACAAAAACTTTCCGACTACACGATGACACTATACACAAATATGATAAAGATTTACATATAATACAAAAGTTAAAACTACCAGCTTATCCTCTGCGTTTTAAATAGTAAAATTTAATTTAATTTTCACCACCGTGAAAAAAAACGTCTACCATGAACGAAGCTTCCGGCGCTTCATTAATCATGGCTTTCTAAAAACAAATGCATGAGTAGCTGTAAAAAATTGATTTGGAATTCTTAAGGAAAGAGGAGATATTTGAGGTGAACGTAGCCAGTACGACAAAAAATCAATTTCATATGTAAGGACCTAATAATAATAACACGTTAATAAATTAATTAGTCATATCACATATGTTAATAGTAACTTCAGTACCTAGGGGTAGAATCACACATTTTTTTTTAAATTAATGCTTATTAACAAGAATCAAGTATTGTTAATTATTACTAATACTTTAATCGTTTCAGTAAAGTGCCATAAACAGCAGACAGCTCTAACCCTAAGGTAGTCTGGACCGCTTTGAGCTTAGCACGTCACATCTAGGTAAGTAAGTCCATTTATGTAAATATCACAAAAATGCAGTTGACTCCTAAATGTGTAAAAAAAAATGTGCGTGTACTAATGTACACACGTTAGAAGTGAAACTTCTTTATGACCTTATTTTTCGAAAAATTATCTATATGCAACTTTACAGAAATTGGTTAAATAAAGTTAAATTAGATAAAGTTTAACAAAAGGCTTTTAATATCACAGACTTGAATACAAATAGTACAATTATTTCATTTTACCTTATTACCATCATTTTACCTTTAACCTTTATTAAAGGTTAATAATCTTTATTAAAGAATTTCATTAATTGTAATAAAATTTTTAGTATCATTGTTATAGTTATTATAAATTTTTGTTATTAATGGTTTAGAATCTCTTCGAATCAACCGTGGTAGGGACAAGAAAAAGACGCGCGTAACGGTCAAATGTGACGCGTAACCGAAACATGTGACGCGTAACCGAAAAATGTTACACTAATTTTTTTTCCAACCCCGATAAAGAAGTTTCACTTCAAAAATTAATCGTTGTGATGAAACGTTAACTTATTGTACTTATTATGAACATGTATTTTTCTAGGTATATAATCTGCTAATTATAAAACAATTTACTTTTAGCGCTTAAATTTTTGAAGTGAAACTTCTTATCGGCGTTGGAAAAAAATTACGTCACGTGACGTCACATTTTTCCGTTACGTGCCATCTTTTTCTTATCTTGCGTTTCGGATCCAGTTTATTGATTAGTTGCAAGATTTGTTGTTTGTTGATTTGTTGTTTGCCTACCTCTGAAAACTAACTTCAGGCTCACCGCAACGTACTGTTATTTATATAGGATATTTTTTTTCACGTTATATTTAATTAATATTGCAGTGTTATGTTTAGTTACAAATAGAAATTATGCTTTTAAATCGTTATCATTTATGTCAAAACCCGTGTAGTGCGTTCATAAAATGTATAAAATTTATATTAAAAAAAATGTATTATAACGATAACAATGATTGTCATAATTATGTTACAATTAATGAAATTCTGTAATAATCTTAGTAGTAATAAGGTAGAATGAAATAATTGTATTATTTGTATTCTATTTATTTATTCTATTCTATCTATGTCTTTGATAATAAAAGCCTTTTTTTAAACTTTATTTAACCAATTTCTGTAAAGTTACATATAGTAGATAATTTTTCGTAAAATAAGGTCATAAAGAAGTTTCACTTCTTACGTGTGTACAACTAGTACACGCATACATTTTCTTAAGTTTTTTATAGCGTATATCATTATAGTTATTATGTTAATATCAAAAGCCTTGTATGTCCTATTTTAGCACAAGATCTTTCGCGGGTTCATAGAACTATACTATGACATTATTTTTCATGATCTCTGTAGTAATTTATTTGGTCAATTATTATTTTAAGATAATTTATTAAAAGAAAAACGATATATTAAGTGTTTAGTTTTAAAAAGTTGATTCCAACAAAATTCCGTTTGGTAGGTCACAGTGGGTATGCTAACACTGTACGCATTTATTTAGTCGAGATTTATTAAAGTATTCATATAATTAAGAGGTTACAGTCCATCATAACATATTTCTGTTATGATTTAAACAATAGTGAGTTTAGCGATAATACATATATATTATGTCCCGTCGCGGTCGTTGATACTGATGTATGGTATGGGTATGCTACATTGTACGCATTTTTTTAGTCGAGACTTATTTAAGTATTTATACAATTGAGAGGTTACAGTTCATCATAACATATTTCTGTGATTTAAACACGAGTGAACTTAGTGATAATATTTACTCGTATATATGTCCCGTCCCGGTCGATGATACTGATGGTTGAGTTGTGTGTGTTTCTTAGTTATTCACATATTCCGTACTATAACGATAATGTGTTATACATAATAATGCAATGCTATAACGATTTTTCTAGGTTGTAAAATGCCTCATCACAAATCATCTCCACAAGTGCAATATTGTATTATACGATTTTAAATTTAGACGAGACATAAGCCACAATAATATGAAATATGGTTTTAAAATTTAACTACCTCATCCCTGGAAACTTAATGAATCACAATGCGCGAATACCCAAACCTGGCTTAAACCAACATTCAGGTCTGCAAAGGAGCTAAAAAGTGGTCCTTAACCAACGCAGAGCTGAACCTCTTAGATTACAAAATGGTTGTTGTTAGAGGCCTTGACATGATCTAAACGACATAGGAACATTGAGTCCTCTAAGACATGACTGCCGCGGCACTGGCTTAATTGCTTATGGAACCAGAAAATGCAAAGATTCGTGGTGAATCAGATTATGTCTGAAACGCTAAGGGAATTCAATTTCCAATTAGAGTTGTGACTTGTTTCATCACTATCCTCTTTATGTTGTCTATTTCTGGAGCTCTATTTTTCTCCAGTACGCCCTACACTGCCCTCCCTGTATTCACTGGGAGCCAACCTCCTTGAAGATGTGGTAAGTCAGTGAGCGGGCGCGTGATCTTTTGTTCTGCCGAGGAGCCTGTGGGTCCATTAGTTCTTGTCCATCTTTGACTTGTTTAAACTTCAATAAATATTTATATCATTAGTTTTACTTAGATACCGTTACGTCATTAAAATAACATGAGGTACATTTGTGTACGTGTCACAGACTTTTTTATTTAAGGATAGTTTTGACAGTTTCGTACAGAAACTCAAGATACGACTTGACTAAAAATGTATCCAAATCCTGGTTCTGAGGATGCGATAAAACTGTCGACCCAAACAGTGGAGGATTAAATAATTTTCAAGGTATAGGCTGTGAAGTTTGCCGCCCTTGCTCTCCTAATGTTCTAGATTATTTTTACAATCAAACAATAGAGTTGAAATTGCACGTAAAATAATGTTTGCGTTAGATTTTTGAGAAACCATCCATTTCGCAGCCTCCAATCAGTAGTGGAATGCAGTTTCTGAAATTTCTTTTCCATGAATTAATCACCTGATAGCTTAAATTTATAGTCTAACTATCTGAGATTCATATAAAAAAATTACAAATGATTTCATCTGATGGTTCAACCATAATTATGATTTAAACTAAATCTTGAAAACGTACGAATCTGCCTCATCAATGGGGCACCTTCGTACAGTGTTGGGGGTACCTTCGTACGCTGAGGGGTACTTCCGTACGTGCTATTAAAACGACACACATAAATCAAAATTCATTTATTAGCTATGAAATTAAACAGAAATATAAAGATTTAATTTCTATTGAACAAAAATAAAATAAAAATAAATAGCAACACAGGACAAAGTAAATGCAAAAATTAGCAATTAGCACACTAACACAATCGTACCTACCTACCAGAGGGTTTAGTCAAGATGCCTTATCAGTAGTATGTAGAAAGTTAAAAACTTAATTTGTATCAAAATTACAGTTCCTGTCGACAAATTTAGTAGTACAATTCGTTCAAATGTGCCCCATCTAGTGCTGTCCGAAAGTACCCCACTAAATGAACAACAACAAAATATAACTTATTTAAATAGTAATAGGAAAACGTCATAAATTAAGTATTGGAGACGTATCTTAAGTATATTTCGCAAGTTCTGATAGATTACTCTACTCGAAAACTTATTTTATCTACGGAAACAAGAGACAAAAACATTGATCAAAAAATTACTTACCGAGCGCGAAAACACGTCCACGCCTGTAACTTCACTCTCATCGGTGCGAATTTCGCGAAACTTCGTTGATGTATAGTTGGTACCTCGACTCATACACACATAGAAAAACAAGACTGTACTTTGTTTCGTTCAAGTTTTATTTTGACTGTATGAATGTGCCCCGCGTACGAAGGGTAACGATCTTCCCCTAATCGTCGTTATAGGTATAGGTTAGCGACTCGCAACAGCTAGTTTATAATAATAATAAATTGTTTATTTGCAAAGAAAGTGAACCATTGATAGTATATGATGTATCATAAATGAATAAGGAGCCCTGAGATATGCGCCGTATTAATTGTTGACGATTTATAAATAACTTCAGCACGATCGATTGAGGTGTCTTGTCAGAGATTATAGCATACAGGCTCGCTCATGCATTTAAGGATTTTGACTAAAGTCTAGATTCCTACTTTTCGATCGAGGCCGACCTAGCAGACACGTATTTATTGTTCAAGTGTTTTTGTGTCATAAATTATGGGTGTTTATTTCTTCAGTGCTCCTCTCTAATTCGGTAATATATTTTGATAATTATTTATTGCATTCTCTTTGCTTGTAGTGTGGACTTAGTCCTTTGTACATTTTTTCTATGCTTTTGTCAGTAATTGTGCTAAAATACCAAATTTTGAAGGATAATTAATTATAGCTTATACTATGAGTACGACTAATTCAATATTGCTTTATTATTTATTTATTTATTTATTACCACTTCGTTGCAAAAAACAATAAATCAAACACAATACAATGAAATTATAAGGGATGCGATGACGGGCGGCCTTATCGCTAATAAGCGATCTCTTCCAGGCAACCCTAGTTAAAGAAAAAACTAAAAAAAAAGAAACATGATTTGTGTGAGAAGTGCAGAAACAAACGTTACATAAAAAAATATATATACATAGTACCTTAATCTAAAGTAATACAAAAAAAAAATATTAACAACAGACTAAAAACTTAAAAGCTAATCTTACAAATACATGGACAGCAAATAGTCATGTAAAAGGAAACATAAGATTTATACAAGTCACGATTGATCAGGACAGGATAAGGTTAAGAAATGATTATACAGAAGAGTTTTAAAAGATGACAGAGAGGTAGCCAATCGTACGGAGTCGGGCAGCGTATTTCACAACTTAATGGCGGAGATCGTGAACGAATTGCCTAAGAAGGATGAAGTGTGAGATGGAATTTCCAATAAACATCTATTAGAAGAGCGTAACATATACTTAGAAGGACCTAAGAATTTAAAGTGATTTTTGAGATAAGAAGGGGTTTTCGGATTGAAAAGAATTGAGTATAGAAGTTGAAGAAGATGAATGTGACGTCTGAATCGAATAGGTAGCCACCCCAGCTGCCTGCGGAATTTAGACACATGGTCATATTTCCTAAGACCAAATATGAACCGTATGCAGAAATTCTGCAGGCGTTCGATCTTGTCAAGTAGCTCTTCGTTCAAATCAGAGGAGCATGAGTCCGCATAATCGAGAATAGGAAGCAGAAGAGACTGCGCTAACATAGTTTTAGTGCGGATAGGAAGGAAATTAGAAAGACGTTTCAGAGTAAAAGAAGCGGCGTAAAGTTTACGGCTGATCTCCTTTACGTGATGACCCCAGGAAAACGTTTGGTCGAAGAAGACCCCAAGGTTTTTAACAGTCTTATTGAGGGCCAAGGCCACACCGTCAAGGTAAACACCAGGGAGCTGAGCCCATTTGACTCTTGAAATAAAGAAAGGGCTTCCAATGATAATGACTTGGCAGGATTAATTTGAAGACCAAAGTCTTTACTCCAGTTGGCTATGTTTTCAAGATCATCATTCATCGCTTGTATTGCAAGAGGAAGCTCATCCAGTGTAGACTGAACGTAGATTTGGAGGTCATCAGCGTAAAGGTGATAACTAGCGGATAGATGTGCAGTCAGGGTGTTGATAAATATAGAAAAAAGAACGCCACCCTGCGGAACACCAGCACTTATATTATTCCACTGAGAGTAAGCATCATTCATTTTAATACGCTGCCGACGACCGTTAAGATAGCTATGAAACCAGTCAATAGCGGATGGACAGATATTCATAGAGCGAAGCAACCCAAGCAGAATTTCAAAGTTCACAGTATTGAAAGTATTGCTAAAGTCAAGCAGAGTGAGAACAGTGAGCTGCCCACCATCCATCCCTCGGCAAATGTCGTCACAAACTTTTACCAATATTATCCATTTATATTAGATATTTTTCATGTCTATTATATTTTGTATATTTATATGTTTGAGACGTGTTGCCTTGCATTTTACAATTAAGCGGTGATACCTAATTAAAGATTGTAAAAGTAAAAATGTTTTAGGCTGTGTAAACAAATACAGTGTAACGTCTTTATAACGGATTGCAATTGACCAAGCATTTTTTACGTTATAGAGAAGTTGCGTTATACTACGATATAATAAAAAATACCAAATTTAACCAATCACAATAATTTCTAATTTCATTACAAAATTACTTGATCTAACTCCTCGAATTTTAGATTCCTCAATTTTTTGAGGACACTCCCTACAGTTCCGCTTGTAAAATTGCTTCTTTGTTTTTCCAAATGGTAGAAACAGTAGATGGACTGAGGCCTAAATGTATTCCAACATCACTTTTTTTCTACTTTTTCTATCGCACGTATCAATCATACTTTACACATAACGGTCTTTTACTGGCCATCTTGACCGACTGATAATACACGATAGGTGACGATTGTGCTTTTAGTAACTGAGACCAAAATTTCCTACAGGCAATGTAATCTAAAAATAATGTTGTAACCTCAGGTGTCTTTCTCAAAAATTTCGGCACCTCAAAATGTTCGTTTTGTAAGCTGATTATAAAAACAATTACACTAAAATATTACAAATATAAATGTTGCGTTATAAAGAATGAATGCAATTAACGCCTTTTGCGTTATAAAGACTGTTTTTATAAAGATGTTAGACTGTAGTTTTAAAATATAAGGGGCTACGAGCCTGTTGCATACTTGCCTGGGCCGCGCCTGTAGACATCTAACAGAATTGTATATTGGTTGACTATGTTCCTATCAATCTTTGTGTGCAGACGTGTTTTCAAATGTTTATAATTAATATTTTTTAAACGTGTGGGGTTGGAATTGACATATCGATAGGTTGAGGTGCGGTCTTAAGGGCTTCAAGCCTGCCAAGTTCAAGTTACAGGCCTGCCCGGCCTTTAGGCATCTAACAGAATTCTATATTTGTTGACTTTTTTTTCTATTATTCTTTGTGAATAGACGTATTTTCAAATGTTTGTAACTATTTTTTTAAACGTGTGGGTAGGACTCGACATATCTATCGGTTGAGCTGCGTTGTCAGAGGCAACGAGCCAGTTGCATCCCTACCCGGGCCGCACATACTCTGTAGGCATCTAACAGAACTCTATTTTTGTGACAATGTCAATGCCGGAACAAGAGCCTGTGCCTGAGGAGGTAACTATCTTAGTATTTCTTCTAGTTTTTCAAATAAATATTTTATTTTAAGTTATTTTTAAACATAAATTATGAAATTTGTATTACAGTGGAATCTCTATAACTCGAATGTCAAGGGTTTTGTCAAAATGAGTTAACAATTTTTCGGCTGCGAGTTATGATTTAAACTATTAACAGATTTTTTATCAATTACTTAGTTGTATAAATGTATTCATACATAGCACGTGTACATTACAATAACATTAGATTAGAAGCCAACCGGAGCATTCTTTTTGAATTGTATTGCTATTATTTCGGGGGATTCCAAGTAAGACGTCATTATATTTTACGACTTACGGAGTCTCCTTTTTAAATTTAGTATTATAGAGTATAAATTTGTATAATCAATACGTTTTGTTCTAGTTACTAAGTCTAAATAATTCGAGATACCGCGTATCTCGGGTTTGAGCGTAAGGGAATGGCAATTTTTTCGACTTACTGAGGATTTCGACTTATCGAAATTTCACTGCATTTAATACATTATAGTTAAAATTATTCTCTGACTGAATTTATATTCAAGTTTACCATTCAACAATTTTCATTATGAGTAAATTTGTATATTCTTTATTGTAGATTTCATTTCCTCTGGGAAAATTGACAAACTTAGAAGATAAAATTAATAGTTGTGTTGTGCCTGTGCTGCCTGAACAGGAGTTAGAGAGTTTACTTATTGCTGCGACAGAGCTTGCAGGGAAAGGTTCGTATTTTAAAGCCTATGATCGACGGGCGAGTAAGACCGTGGTTTTAAATACCGACGAACCTGGCTCGCGGCTCGTTGGTGCTGATCGATTGGCAAACAAAACAGTCGCAAACATGTCTTGTTCCGAGTCTGAAGCCTTGTGTTATCTCGCCATAGGATATTACGCCCTAAAGTTTGGGTTAAAAGTTGGATTGAAAAAATCGATCGAGCCGAGTAAAAAATATAGCACGACGACGAGCCGCGAGCCAGGCTCGGCGGTATTTAAAACCGTGGTTTTGCAATGATACACCGGCGAGCTTTACCGACGAGCCATAAAACCGCGGTCTTACTCGTCCGACGATCAGGCCCTTAAGACTTTACAAATTTAACAAATAGATAAAGCATATTTTTTTAAGAATATTAATTCAGAAACAATGTTAATTTTAATGTTAGGCACAGAAGTCATGATCTAGGTGATATCTTAACTCTTGACTATTACATTAAAAAATATCATGAACAACATACAGAAATCTGAGGCCATGACCATGGGTTAAATCAACATTTGTCAGGATGTGCAGGTTCATCAACACCAGAAATATTACTGCTATTACACACTTTAATACTGCTGTAACTAATTGTATTGCTTGTTATAGATTGTTTGTGACTCAATAATTGATTTTTTTGACCAATTCAATTACTAAATAGTACCCTAAAACAATACTAGCGATGTTATTTGGAGATGTTTGAAGTCTTATAAACATATCCTTATTAATTGTCATAGGGTTTTCTCGGGAAATAAAATTTTAATAATATATATATACATTTTAGGTGAAGATGTTAATGACCCAGGCTGTCAGCGTTTCTACAATGATGCACTCACATTATCATTTATAAAGATTCTTACTGATGATGCACTACCATCATGGAATGATAATATCCAACAGTGTGTGCGTTCAAACTGCGAGAAACTTGTTCGATTATGTGCCATGAAACTTGATGATCCTATATTCTTGAATCTTCTTACTATGACTTTAAATCCGTACAATAAGTAAGTGATTATAAGAGATATATGCATGCATGTTCATTGTTCATATAAGTCGCTAGGTCATTGCATATTGCATCACAATAATTATAATATTTTTTGAATTGAATCTTAAATTGTTCAACAAAGGCAAGGGCAAATAAAAACAATAAATAAACCATATATAACATATGAGTAACGTACTTTCTCTGTTTATATCATAGTTTATTAATAATTATATATATGAATTAATTAAATAATATTTCAGCAAAGCTTAATGTCAAAAAAATTTGTAGGTTTCACACATTTAACGCGTCAAAAACGTGTGAAAGCCTAACAACATCGGCCAACGGTCAAGGGTCTACTCAAAAGAGCCATGTTTATGCTCAGTCAGAAGATCACAGGTCACCACGAGGATGGCTAATTCATCTTATTAATATGTATGTATTTTTGAAGTGAAACTTCTTTAGGCGCATGAGGGTAAAATTTTTACAGATGAAACGCAATAATAATAATATAAGCGTCACGAAGATGTGAAGCGTTTTTGTCGAAGAAAAGGGAGAGAGCGATTGAGAGTGCGAAACTTTATATATAAAATTTTGTGATAAATTTGTAATTCGTCCTATACTAAGCAGTTGTTCATAGTAATATATCTGTTATCTTTTTGTTAATGCTAATTTTTTTTATGCTTATTCGTTACCGTCGTTGAAGGTAAGGAAGTTTTAATGTTTACAAAGAACATGTGGCATTTTAATTTGCCACACGACATTTAATAATTTAATATACCTACTATTTTTCATAAAATAAAAAATAAAAAAAGTGCGTGCGTACAAAGTACACTGTCGGAAGTGAAACTTGTTTGGCAAACTAATGTTTAACGCTTGTTCATATTTATACAAATTTAAAACTTTAGATTTTCGAGACTATAGAAGTAAAAAGGAAGATATGTTAGGAATTTCATAAATTTAATTGTCATTAAAATATTAAGTGTCGAAAATTAATACAAATAATAAATTTATTTTTTATTTGTAATAAAAACACGTGGCATTTTAATTTACGATTCGTCATTTGAGATTTCAATAAATTATTATATAATAATAAATAATACATTAAAAAAAAGTAAAAATTCATATTCCCTTTACGAAATTTTAATTTTTAAATAATAGAATTTCTATAAGGTATTTCACCCTTCTCACTCTCTCTCAATTGGTTTCAAACGCTCTCTCCCTTTTCTTCGACAAAAACGCTGCACATCTTCGTGACGTTCCGTAAAAAAAATTACCCTCATGCGCCTAAAGAAGTTTCACTTCAATATTTATAAATTCTCTTTTCTAAATGTTATTAAAACAATTTTTAGTTTACAATTTCGAATATTGACAAAAAACGTGCCATTTCAATGCAATACAATGATTAATAATTAATATACAAAGAAGTTTCACTTCTGACATGACGTGTACTTTGTAAGCACGCACTTTTTTTCTGTTAAGGCTGATTTACACAGGGTCTAGACAAGTCAGTCGCAACTGACTTTAACTGTTTACATGAAGTAAGTAGTAGTGGTGCGTTTCTCACGATGAGCACACGTCTGTGAAGTCAGTGGGAAAAATGAATTCGCGAAAACAACTGAAACGACGATTTAATTATTTGTTGAAAAATTTATCAATTTTGCCGTTGAATGAGTTAATAGAAATGGTAGAAAATGAGATAACTAAAAATAAACGACAATGGGTAAGAAAATGGATTGACGATAGAAACGAAACTGGTGGCTCTGCTTTGTTGCTGAAGCAATTGCTAATTTTCGCCAATTTTAACGTTTCGTCTTCGCTAAGCTTCATTTTTATCGCCAGCGAAAAAAACGTGGTCACTCTACAACGCAGCGGCACTGACTTGTCTGTTTACACGGGGTTTATATGGCTGGCGCGGGGGTGCGCGGGTGGCGCCAACTGACTTTAAAATATTCGTGCAAATATTCGTGAATATTCAAGTCAGCGCTGACTTCAAGCCACTGTACTGACTTCAAATCAGTTTAACAGGGTTTTTGTTCGGGTCAGCAGTGACTTGCCTCGAATTTGTAGTCAGTTACTGACCCTGTGTAAATCAGCTCTTATTCTTTTTCTCAAACATTGCCTGAATCATCTGTAGACTTCCTGTTATATTTCATTCTGATCAAAGATGAATGCTGAATGTTTGCCTAAATGTCAAGGAAATATGGTATTTAATATTTTAATTTGATAATAATTCTCTTTTAAGTTGCCAGTAGATTAAGTGCAGGTCAGTTATTTTGATATATAAATTATTGCATAAGTTTTAAATGGCTACTCTCAATTTTGAGGTCCTGTCTCCAATCAACGACTATACAACAATGCATACTGGTTTTTAATCACCTACTTATTAAGAGGAATTTTATAAGTTTGACGTGTCTGTGTGTTTGTCTGTGGCAAATGGTTGATTGTGATATTATTATTTATTAGAAAGTTGACGGTGAGATGTTTTATAAAAATATGTTAAGGTATTTAATTCAAAGATTTTGTTACCGGCATTACTTAAAAACTTCTCGAGTTTATATAGAAAAAATTGTGGCATGAGGTCAAAGACACTTACTTTCCTATAAAAAATATCAAGGAACAGAAACAAAAATCTGAAGGTTTACGATAAGCTTTTCTAAAGTTCACAAATTGTTACAGTATCAAAGGATATCAATTTAATTAAATAAAATGAGTAATTCATTTCATGGTATTAGTTACAACACCATTTGAAGACTGGAAACTATTAAAAAAATATCAAAACTTTAATGAACTACTGACTTCGAGATTTTTAATTCGCATAAAAATTTACTATTATTATAATAATAAATTAATAACGTCCTGATGTCTGAATACTACTTGACGTTCACGAACTGTACTTATGCTTAAGTAACGCTAACAATCATCATATATACTCTTCAAAGAAAATTTGATTTGAAAATAAATATAATTTGACAAAAATTTGCTTTAGTTTTGGCCAAGCCGGTGGGTTCGATAAAATAATGGAAAGATTTGAAATCATAGTGGGTTTCAAAAAGACAGAATTGGCAACATCCGTTAACAACGAAGAAGAGATGGACATTAATGAGATCACCGAGAGTGAAGATCAGAAGGTGGATATTACCGAGAGTGAGGATCAACAGGTGGATGTCACCGATAGCATGATGAGCAGTCCTAAGGTAGGTATATCCTCTATCCAACTACATATTTATAGAAAGTGCCCAACGGGCAACGGGCTCCAGACCCATACCAAAGTATTCTAGTAGTAAGTATATTTGGTCTCTTCTTGAAAAATGGGTTTGGAACAGTTAACTTTCGGATTTTAAAAATACTTGTAATACGCTGTAAAATGCCAGGTTCCGGTTTCGATGGTCGCACCAAAAATTTTGGTTGTTAACATATGTTTATTTCAGGGTTCGATATCGTCTCGCTCTGATCAGCCGCCTTCTCTAGATATGTCCACGGGTGGAGGCAAAGTTGCGGCTGTATGGAATTTACTAAGGCCGCTAGCACATTGCCACGATCTACTGATGCCTTACCCTGTTACTTTTTGTCTTTTTCCAATTCTAGTAAGTACCAATGGTTTTATTTAGTGGAACAGTGCGATTACTCGTTGGAAAGTCGAACGTCAGTGTTATCCTAGTGGATTTGTGCAACTTTTTTCCCTGAGAATTTAATTTAAGGGATTAATAAGTGCAGGATTATTGATGTATTTCTTTTTTCAGGGAAGTATCCTAGGCTTTGTAGAACGTCAGACTGCAGACGATTTACAACGCGATGCGCGAGTGGCCGAGACACTGCACTGTTACGACCTACTTAAATGTAAGTGTTTGTGTGTGTTTTGCTCTTCCGACGGTGCCTCTCCAGTTCGGGACACCACCACTTATCTCTGCATTAATATTGTTTGGTATAGTTAGTCTGATACTTCAGAGTTGATAAGTCTGATGTATTAAGCTAAATCAGTTCTGATGTATTAAGCTAAGGCAGTTTGCTTGGTTGCGGTTTAGGTTTTGATTGCATAACGGATCTACCTGTGATCGGAACATGATAATTCGCTAGACACGCGTTTAGTTAGTTCTGTATGTCTCGTCTCATTACATCGACCTCCGCTTCTCCCAAGGTCATTCATTTAATCGCACATTTCTCAAAGCAATATAAATGGAGCCGTCGTACCTCCAGCAAGTCTTCTCAATATATTTCAAAAAGGCAGTATACCGAAGCGGAGATAACATTGGGCAAAGACATAGTACTTACTGTTCATATGATTGAGTAATACAATTTATAACTACTGGAATATTTTTTAGCTTTTGAAACAAGACTTACTGAAAGTCTCGGTCTAATGAATCAAAACACAGACAATGTTCAGAAAGTTAATGAAGAAATAGGTTCTGACAGTGAACTGATTGATGATGAGGTTTGCATTACAGAATTTTGTGTTTTTAGCTTCCAATTGTTCATATATCTCTACATTATCAAATTGATACTTCTAGGTTCCTACCTACACAGCTCCAACGGGTGGTGCTGAAAGCCTGAGTGACCCTATAAGCATGGAGACCGATCAATATATTGAAATACCAGGCAGTAAAGCCACAGTACTAAGAGGTCATGAGTCTGATGTATTTGTTTGTGCATGGAATCCTAGCACGGATCTATTAGCAACTGGTTCTGGAGATTGCACAGCCAGGTTAGTTGTATGATATTCTTTTGTTTTAATTTAAGTTAAACATCAATTATTTACGTTTACATGATTTTGTTGATTAACATATTGTACAAACAATAATCGAGCTCAATAGCATTTGTCAATCATGTTCTTTCTTTGGTCGCGAGTTAATAATTGAATGAAATCACTGTTTCACAAAATATGTAATGTTGGTATTTGTGCCCACAAAGTGGTTCTTACTCCTTGACCCGCAAGTTTGTTTGTCGTCCTATAGTATGAAAAGTATTTATCGTCCATTAATTACTATGTCATGGTTATGATATATTATATGGTAAATGTAGGTACAACTGATCCCCAAAAGGAAATACCAACTAAATTGTAATATAATTTCAGAATTTGGGATATGTCTGATAATAATGCAACAAGTATTCCAAATCAACTTATATTAAATCACTGTTTTCCAAGAAATGAACCAGAAGTATACACTTATCGGGACGTCACATCACTTGATTGGAATGTTTGTATAACTGTTGTGTGGTGTTACAATATTATTTATTATATTATTTATATATTATTTCCATTTTAATATTAGGCCTTACATATTAAATTGGCGTATTTCGTACTGGCCACTTTAATAACGATGTTCTCCTCTTTTAGAACAACCTTGTATTTAGCTCTATATGTAGTGACGCGCGCCTAGGATAGACTATCAGATTAGTAAAAAAAATCGATAGTCTGCAATACTCGAGCACGTCAGATTAAGATATTGGGGGTTGATTTTAGTGTTTAGACTAAATTTAACTAATCTGACGATAAGTTCTTGACGCCGCCGAGTTATAGGGTCGCGAACTTATAAAAAAAACGTTAATCCGGCATTCTCGAGCGCGAATTTTGATTTTTTTATTTTGAAGAATATAATCTAAAACTTACTAAAAATACAAAATCTTTTTTTTTTTAAATTTTCAAACATTCATCGTAAGTGATCGTCACGCCGAAATCGTTAGTTTTTTTTAAGGGAGCTTCCTTGGGGCCTACTTAACACCCTTTCCAAAAATCTGACGCGCTCGAGTAAATTTTTTTTTTTCATTTTTGACTACTTTATTACATATAATATTATTTATGCATACCCCCACCACGCAAACGCAGATTAGTATACCGTTGTTATCAGAGGCACTGGCATACCTAGTATGAATATCTGACGCGCTCGAGAATGCCCAAGTAACTGTTTTTTTAACATATTTGAAAAACCATACACGCCAAACCTACCGCTAAAATGGTTTTTACCATATGAGCTTTTCTTTTTGAAATTATTTTATCTTTCGATATTGATAGGTCTCGACGGCGCCGTTGAATAACGCCATTTAGCAACCTCGCCTCCCTAACTATTACATTACTGAACCGGCAGAATAATGAAGGTATTAAACCGAATCATTACCTGTGATGAAAAATGGATTCTTTACGATAATCGGAAGCGCTCAGCGCAATGGTTGGATCCTGGCCAGCCAACCAAATCCTGCCCCAAGCGAAAATTAGCCCCAAAAAAGTTATTTGTAAGCGTTTGGTGGACTAGTACCGGTATTGTTCATTGCAGTTTTCGCAAATCTGGCCAGACTATTACGTCTGATGTCTATTGTCAGCAATTGCAAACCATGATAGAAACGTAGAAAAGCTAGCGGCTAAACAACACAACACAACAAACAGCTTCGATTGGAATGTCTAAGACATCCTCCGTACTCGCCGGACCTTGCTCCAACAGATTACCATTTTTTCGCAATTTGGACGACTTCTTGCATAGAAAAAAATTTCTGTCTGAAAAAAAGTCTGATGGGGCAGTTCAAAGCGCCTTCACAGATTTTATTGATTCCCGTCCGACTGGTTTTCTTAGTAAAGGGATCAATGAACTACCTATGAGATGGCAAAAGTGCATAGAAAACAATGGTTCATACTTTGATTAATTAAATATATTGTTACGAAGACGGGTCGACTACAATGTTTCTAGATTTTTCCACTACTTAAAGAACTTTTGATTGTGATTTATGACCGTTTCAGGAGAGGGTCAATCACATATTAGAAAATCGTGATTTACATAATGTTACCCTAGTTTTCAGGAGGCTGAAACATTTTTCAGAGCGTTTCAGCACAAGTGTAGTCGAGTGGTACACTTTTCAGGATACCCGTTTTCTAGGTGTGGGACAAGGACGGAATGATACGCGAGAGAGAGGGAAGATCGGAACCTTCTCGAAGCTAGACCGAGCACTCTAGAACGCCGTACGACAAGGACGGAGCAATGTGCGAAAGAGATAGCTAGTACTCACGTTCTAGAATTGTGCGATCGCTACTCGGTTGCGCTGCCGCCTAGAGAGTTCTCGAACACCGCTCCCAGGGATATATAAGTGAGCCGAAACGCGACCGATTAGTTCAGTTTTGAATGCGATACCAAGCGATAAACATCGGAGTGACAAAGTGCGAATATAGTGAAGACAAGTGAATATAGGTACTGTGTGAAGTGCGTGTAATAAGAGTAATTAGTGACAATATTTTGTGTGTGTATTTAGTGAATTTTTGTGCGTAATTTCCAGTTTTTAGTGTTAACAAATTGCCCGTTAATTTATTTAGAAATAAACCCTTGAAGAGATCTAGGGCGTTTTCTATCCGATCCCCTAGCTCGTAACAATATTATATTTAAAAATATTCGACTTTTGTTCCTCCCATACAAAACGCCAATTTCATATACGTAAGGACCTAATATATAACATTGTTAATCATTATGAAATAAGATAAATGAGTAATCTTACTAGAATTAATGATGATACTTAATTATATCAATAGCACCCAAACATTGAAGTCTTCATTTTATATTTTTCATTTAGTGTGATGGTGATCAATTAGCTACTGGTTCTTATGATGGCTTTGCTCGTATCTGGTCAACCGGTGGGAAACTTATCTCAACATTAGCTCAACATAAAGGACCAATTTTTTCTTTAAAATGGAATAAAAGCGGCAATTATATAACGAGTGCAGGAGTAAGATTTTATGTCATACTATGATTAGATATTTTATAGCTGTAAATATTTATTTATGTCATATATTGTATGTTTGTAATTATTAGACACATTTTAATGAATTTCTTTTTATTATAACAAGAATAAGAGAAGAATATATGTTATTTTAGCATAATATGTGCTAGCTCAGTTGATAAATAATTATTTTAACTTATATCAATTCTCTCTGAAAGCTATTGTATTAAAATCATGAACAGAAAATTATAACTTTTTACATTTCAGGTTGACTGTACAACTATTATCTGGGACGCAGCCTCAGGCAAATGCATTCAACAGTTCTGCTTCCATAAAGCACCTGTGCTAGATGTAGATTGGCAAACTAATACCTCATTTGCATCCTGTTCAACAGACCAGAGCATTCACGTGAGTCAACTGAATGTTCAAAAACCAATTAAGAGTTTCTTAGGTCACACAGTAAGTATTATTTATATTTTAAAACATCTTTATTTGAATACATTCTTCACCATAATAAATAATATTTTGGGGATATAACCTTGTGGCATATTTTCCAGGATGAAATTAACTCTATCCAATGGGATCCCCAAGGACAGCTTCTTGCATCTGGTTCTGACGACAAATCTTTAAAGATTTGGTTAATGGATAGAGATACCTGTGTCCACGATTTACAAGGTCATTCTAAGGAAATAAACACCTTAAAGTGGTCACCCACTGGACCAGGGACTCAGAACCCCAACATGAACTTGATGATAGCAAGTGCCTCTTTTGATTCCACTGTGCGTCTTTGGGATGTAGAGACAGGTGCATGTGTTCACACACTCACTAAACATATACAATCTGTATACACTATTGCCTTTTCTCCAGATGGAAAGTTCTTGGCAAGTGGATCATTTGATAACTGGGTTCATATTTGGTCCACACAAACGGGATCTCTTGTTCACTCATACAATACAACTGGGGGTATTTTTGGGGTTTCATGGAATTCAAGTGGCACTAAGGTTTGTGCAAGTGTTTCTGATGGAAATGTATTTGTTTTGGATTTACGCAAGCTGTATGATGTTATTGGTTAGGGACTTTACTACAATAGCTTCTGGTTTTCACATTTTGAAGATATCACAATTCTTTTAAAATCATTAAGTACTTATTAAATCTATGATAGTTACGCTATAGGTCTACTCTTGTTAAAGGAATTATATAACTTCTTTGAAACTTGTATAACTATGTAGCTTAACTGATAAAAAAACTTGTCAAATGCATAAATTATAATATAGTATAGCATGCAAGTTTGGCTAATCAAACTACTTATTTAGCCATTGGGTATGTAGTCAAGGTCTCAATCAAAGAAATTATTAAAGTAGGATATTAAATAAGTTTAAATTGTTATTGTATTACAAGAATGTATTAAAGATATTGATGTTTCGTCTGAGCTGTATCAAATTGTAATGTACGTTGCGTATACTTTGGAAATATATATATAATATATAAATGGAAATAGAAAATGACATTAAATAAAGATTAAAATTAATATGTCTTTGATAAAATCCTTTCTTTTTGTTAACGCAACTTTTGCAAATAGAAACCTTGACAAAAAAAGCAATCATACACGTTTAAAAATAATAGTTTATTTATTATTGATTTTACTTCAATTTGTCTTTTGTAAGCCGTAAATTTTCGTGTAGTTTTTTTAATTAGTGTGATCTGCCTTATAATCCATCATGTTTTTAATTGATATTGCATAGGTAATCTTCATTAAGTTCGTATTTTATATATTGACTGTACCCATGTAGCAATTTTAATTACTAATTATTAATATTGGGTCATATCACAAAATAATATTCTTTCTTTTGTTGCAGAAGATCTATAAATAAAAAATTATAACTATATTTTTGACCGATGAAGATATTCCTTTAATTTTGCGAGAATGTATTACTACATTCTCGTTTGTCTTATTTTCCTTTCCTTCGTTATCTTGTTTTCCTTTTTCGTGGCGAAGGATTTTATTTATTCGGTTGTGTCTTGTGTATTCGTCTTCATAAGCGTCGCGAAGCTGTAAAGCTAGCTAACAATTAACATAACATTGTTTTTTTAGTAGCTATTTACTACATACTTTGAGCATTGTTAAAGACCTTTGTGTCTTTTTTGGGGATAGCCTCAAGGGTATCTTGGTTGTGTGGGTGGTACTGCTGATGTGGGCTGTACTAAAAGATTTTTACCAAATCGGATTCTTTTTGGCATGTAAAAATATAAAAGTATCAATAATTAAATAATACTTATATATACCTTTGAACCCGTGAATCAATTATGTATTTAGTAACTGGGAAATGCAAATGTTACTGGCATAAAGTTAAAACTACTTATTACCATAATATTTAAAAAAAATACAAATGTTTAAAGTAATAACATTTAATTTATCAAAAAGAAGCATTTTAATTAAAACGCAGTAAATGACATATGGTCTGTCAATTTTTTTGTAAATAATATATTTTCTACATTAAAATAGGTCTCGTGTAATGCAATTCCACTATTTAAACACATTTTTGAAGTTATACTTCTTTAGGCGCGTTATGAAAAATTGATGAGAGTGAAAGTTAACGATGCGCGCGCACCGTGACACAAAATTAATAGAATGAAGTTGCCCACGGAAGATGCTACGGCATTGGACATAATTTAAAAACAACATTCGATTAATAATAGAATTTATGTTACACTTAATGTAAGAGAATAATAATAAATATTTATTTATTTAATTTTTCAAATGTAAACTGAACTTTATTGACTATAATGACTCCTTTGCCAGTGTTTGATTATTTAATTGTAATTAATTATTTGCATGCAATCAAAAACTATTTTTAATCATGCCAAAGAAGTATAACTTCTTACGCGCGTACATAAGTACACGCACACTTTTTTTAAACTTCGGTTTAAGAATAACTTTATTTCTCTTAAGAATTGCATACAAAATTCACTTACTGAGAAACACATATTTAAAACTAAGATTAAAAATTAGAAATTAGAGCGCACAGATGTAGGTACATATATAAAATAAAAAAACAGAACAGCACCAAAAATGTGGGTAGACATAATAATAAACTTGATCAGTCAACCAAGCAAAACACGGATGTTCGAATTTGATTTTTTACTAGATGTGGCATTGATGGCATAGTCTGATATATGTAACAAGTTTATATTGATTATTGTATTATTTTTCATATCACTATTTTATTTTTAATTTATTCCTATTTTTGAAGTGAAATCTCTTTATCGGTGTTGGAAAAAAAATTTAGTGTAACATTTTTTCGTTACGCGTCACATTTTTCGGTTCCGCGCCATGTTGCTTTTTGAAGTCAAACTTCTTTATCAGCGTTAGAATGAATTTTTTATCGACGTATGGGAGAAAGTTTTTAGCAAATTGTCACGTTTTTCGGTTACGCGCCATCTTTTTCTTGTCCCTACCACGGTTGATCCGAAGAGATTCGAAGCCACAAATATATATAACTAGCGGACCCGGCTAACTTCGTTCCACCTTAGTCTAATAATATCATTGTTACTTTAGTTAAACTTATTTTAGGATTTCATTAAACTAACAACATTAATACAACTTTTTTACAAGCAAATACAGTAGAACCTCGTTAAGTCGAACCTCGATAAGTCAAAAACCTCCAAATCTCGAAAAAATGTTTTGTTCCCTTCCCTTAAAACACCAAAACCTCCATTACTTGAAATCTTGACCCTCTGTTAATCGAAATAATCACCGAGTCCCTCCAAGCCATTTTGGTACATATTTTCACTCTATAACTCGAAAAATTAAATTTGACCTCTGTATCTCGAACATAGGAACGTTTTATTTTACAACCTTTACACTATTTTTTCTTAGAAAACATTTTAGGAGTATACAATAATAAATTTATGACTCATGGAAACACGTGTTTGCTTGCTTTGTGTCAGGTGTTCAATTTTGATTCCCTTTGAAATTTAGCTAAGCCAGTCATTTGTTTTCGACTTAAATACTGTCAGAAGTAGTTTGGTTCTACTGCAATACACATCAATTAGTACAACAGTTAACATGAGTGCTGTGAAACGTAAACTAAAAACTTTGAGTCTTGCTGAAAAATTAGAAGTGCTCGAAGCTGTGAAGAGCTGTCAAAAAAAGAAAGATGTTGCTGAACAATTTGGCCTGCCAATGAGTACTCTTTCAACAATAATAAAAAATTAATCTGTCTGATGAGAAAAATACAATATGTTTGTCACCTCTGCACGTTGAATTTTTATTTATTTTACCTCTCTAACTCAAAATTTATAAGAATAAACCTCAAACTCTTTATGTCGAATCAAAATCCGCCTAATTCGAAATCCTCCATAAGTTGAAAACTCTATAACTCGAATTTTTTGGCGTCTCCCTTGATGTTCGACTTATAGAGGTTCTACTGTACAGAAATGTTTTATTGCTTGCAATTCGAAAGAAGAATGGCAGTTTTACACACCTCTTCTCTCTAGCGCCAATATTGCGATACTGCATGTTAAAGCACCTCAAGATCGGAATTTGACGTAAAATGATGCGTAGTTTTGTCAACAAATGTCACCACATGCCATGTGCATTCGTAAAATTAATTTATTTATTTATTGTTATTCGATAACTTATCCGATATTTTATTACTTATTCTGCTATTCGGAGTGGAGAAAAATGCATCAAAAAAGACATAACTAACATCGGTCCAGCCGATCTCGAGTAATAAGTGTTGTAACAAACACGACTTTCTTTTATATATATATAGATAACGATAACAATGATAGTAATAATTCTATTACAATTAATGAAATTCTGTAATAATCTTAGTAGTAATAAGGTAAAATGAAACAATTGTATTTGTATTCATGTCTATGATAATAAAAGCCTTTTGTTAAACTTTATTTAACCAATTTCGTTAAGTTGCATATAGTAGATCATTTTTCGAAAAATAAGGTCATAAAGAAGTTTCGCTTCTTACGTGTGTACACCTAGTACACGCACACATATTTTTTATGGCTCTGGCACGATTTGTGCATTAGCCAGCGTCAAGTATAGGTTTTTTTATAATTCGTGCTTGTCTTTTAAAATTTCCTCCATGTCCGGTTTAAGGCACTCGCCCGGTACCGCGCAACCCTCCCAAAGGCCGAGAACAAATTTAAATTAAATTAAAACCTGCCCTCGAACCGGGAACCGAACCCAGTACCCCTCACCTAGCTGCCACTTAATATTGAAATTATTCTAAGTTGTATTATTTGAAAATACAAAGTCCTTATTGTTTTTAATACGGATAGTAGATAGATAAATATATACGATATTATAATAAAATTATAGCAGTTTACTATTTGCTTCTGCGCCAGCCCGTTGTACGCAAACACAGAGAAATTATATTCGCAAAAGCTTACATTAAAACGCACGCCACACTAAACTTACATATTTTGCATAAACAAGCAAAAACACCAGCTTATATATCCTTTACAATCAGAAACTAGATCTTCTTACAACAGGTCCAGGACCCAGGCATTTCACAATAGGGGTATACCTATAAAGGGGGCCGAGTGGGTCGCACATCCCAGAATTGTTCAATACCCTGGTGGAGTATTACCAATTCGCAATTCTAGGCTAAGGAAACTCACAAGAATTCGACCAGACACTAAAGAAATGGTTAAAATTTATTAAATTAAAATAAATTTGTCACAAGAAAATTGTTGGTTATGCATATTATGATGATGATCGCATATGAAATGGTATAAGTCTAAGCGCTAATATTTGGAAAAAATAAACGATTTAAGCGATCGAGTATGTGATATGAAAGAGACTATTAAACATATAATATTTACTTTTACATTTATTTTTCAAATAGTGACGAAAACATATTTGAATACTAAATTTATAATCTGGAAAAAAAGTCATAAAACAACCTCCGGTGTTTTTTTAAATAGTAAAAGCCAAAACGGCCAGTCACATGTAGCATTTAAGCGCACTATAAAACGACAATTAGAATTTGACTCATATCTTTAAGCCTATTTTGCCTAAAAATTATGCATAAATGCTAATGTAAATTTATTTGTTCTTAACACCAAATTTTATTTGTTATTAGAACCTATAATTAATTTTAACACATCGCATTTCTTCACATCTGAACCCTTTTTGATAGAATACATATAAAGGTATATAAAAAGGCTCCATTGCTTTACACCGCTAGCAGTGAGCAGTGTGGGCCTAGTGACTTAAGCGAGGACCTCCTCAATAACGGCTATGCACCGATGGACTATTAATTCTATGTCTGCATTTAAAAATATCTCATACGAGAACGTCGCGATGAAACGGACGTGCCTTAACCAAAAATATCATTAAACATATATAGAAGTTGCAAAAATGAGATTTAACGCTAAGGAGGCTAAAGACCGCACGTCAAAAATTACGTCTCCTTTCTTAATATTTCCGTTAGGAGTTCTAGCGACACTTAATTCACTAGATATTTAAGAGTACTCACATGGAATTCCGATCTTCTTATATTGTCAATAACAATCCTTATATTAATTTGTCTCTGCGCTTAGTATCTATCTTTTCCATTGTGAGAGCAGGCCGTGTCCGCTTTTTTTATGTCCTTCGTATAGGTAGGCTACCTCATGAGTGATCTAACGAAAGTTTTGTTTTCCTTCAGAACTTTTATGGCATAGAGTGGAGCTGCTTTTGCGAAATCCTTTTTCTCTGCAGAGCAGCTTCTATAATGAGAGCTAACAACTACATAGAGCGCGTGAAGTCAGAGTTGCTTCAGTGAGGTGAGTCAAGATTTCAATGGCTCACTAATAACATTTTTGCCTCCATCGTAAGCCGTAGTTTAAGTTTCCTGGTTATTACCATGGCTTTTTTCCAGAAGCTGCTTAACTTACATGCAATACAAAATATGATATTCAGTCTTTGATCTATTGGCAAGAGTAGTTCCTCTACAGCTTGTCCATCGACAAATGCCTCCTCTAGAAATATCTAATCTTGGCGTCCCTTATAAGGTTTACCTGTCTCTATCGATTCCCATTTCATGGATCATTTCGTTAAGAGTCTGTTTCATTTTCGCTTCTCTCCCGTCATATATCCTATCTATCTCCACTTAGCTGTCTGTATGTCGTGTATGCGTCGTTAAATTTGGTTTTTATTTTAATATCGTTTAATATTCATTTACCTTTATTTCTTGCAATACTGTTGATCCAAATGAAAGGACAGTATTCATTAGAGGATTTTTAGTAAGGAAATTGGAGCGAAGACATCTGCTTCACAATATACAAAGAATATAATTTTATAGGAAAGTATAAAAAAGTATTCAGAAAAGAAATGAAAATAAATAAATTTGTTGATCAGAGATTTTTAGTCTAGTTTAGCACCTACTTCGTTTAGATATAGTATTTTAATGTTTACTTTTAATACATCCAATAGTGCACTTATATAGCTTAGCCATGATCACATAGCATAATTTTAAAATGGAGCTTTCCAAGCAAATCTTTTGGATTGTTGTAATATTCTTACATGTTTACAATCTTGTTCAACACTATTTCTTTGAATTTTCTGTGATTCAATAAGAGAAAACTAGGTTTATGGACCAAAATATATGTAAAACTACTTTTTCAACTTTTAGGATTATGAGTTTAACCAAAGAGTATCTAGATTAGTATTTTACTAATTACTATTAATCAATCATGTGTTTAATTTTTGAATTTAAAATTTATTTTACATATTTTATAAAAATTCTTAGGATTTATTATTCAATTATTGTTCAAATTTTATCTAAAATAAATAGGTACTGTATAGGTATATATTTTTGAACTTTCAACTTTTTATACATATTGCAGTTTAATATAATTAATGAATATCACTTAATTGACCCCTTATTAACTGATTTCATTGTTTTTAACTAAATTGTCATCTGTCTCTTTTCATTACAGCGTTAAAACAATTTGACAGAAAGAAACAAGAGAGTACTATAGTTAAAAGAGTGCAATTAAACTTTGTTTTATAAGGAGGTAAGTTTATAGGCAATTTCAGTCTTCAAGTCTTACTGGACTTACACAGTTCATTTAAACTTATATCTTTATCGGCAATCAAATTCCAGAATCCTGTTCTCAATTCAAAATTCAAATTCAAAAGCCTTTTATTGCCAACTTTAAATAACATTACTTTAGCTGTGTTAGTACTTAGTTTTCTTAATTTATTGTTAGTATTATATTTAATAGTATAGTAAAATTAATATAAGAAAAAATGGAAGAAATGAAAATTTATTTTAAAAAACAAAGTGAAGAGTTATTGAAGAATCCTGTTCTAGCAACATTTAAATTTTTGGTACATTAGCATTATTGAGCTTAATCAGTTAATTCCATAATAGAGTGTTCCTTTACCATTGTGGAATGGTAAGTAGGCATCATTCTCAATTTAAGTTCATCATCAGATATCAAGTGTTTTGCCTTTATCAAGTTCTGGTTACCACAACCGACAACTGAAAAGAAAATAAACCTGGTCTTACTTTAGTTTCACCGTATCTTTCACAGTTATTACTGTGTACACATTAAACACTTGCTTGTAGGGTATGGAAACATTTTAAAGACTAACTTGTCTTAAGACACAAAAGTTGTACTTTAAATGGCACAGAAGACTACTTGCCTACTTGCTGAAAGAATAATCATCAACAAAACAGAAATGCCTGCCCCCTATTATATATACATCAGTTACATTGCTCTAGACACAAAGCTAGGACTACAATCAATGCAATGATGTCATACCCTGAAAAGAACAAACAAGAAAAAAGTGCTTTTGACCAATAGGTATGCAACATGTCGACATTGAGTAACCAAGACTTATGAGCTAGCCAACCAGAGGATAAACTAGTAACTCTCCCTTTAGGTTGCGAGAACAGCACACATTCTGTCTTCTGCATTATAATAAGTTAAAAATAATACCTGGGCATTTGATTCCCTTCTTTCTCTTTCGTATGATGTTCATTATTACTTCTTTTTCATATATATGTCCACACAGTGAGTTTCTTACTGGATCTTCTATTGCTTTTTTTGTAAAAGGGTCATTCTACAAGGTAATTTTTAAAATTAGATCAATTAATAATTATATTAAGAATTCTGTATATTTTTCAAATATGGGATTTCAAACAAAATACTTACATATGTTGTTTGAGATTCTGTTATTTCTATCTCTGAATCATCTAAGTTACCTAAAAAAAACACAATTAAAGATATAAATAATATGTGTAAGTATGATTTTTTGAGGACTTACTTATTGGACTTTGCATTCCTTTTTCAACGCGTTTCTTAAATTCCAACATGTATGGATGTCCATCAACACTCTGCAAACTGTTTTTTGCCATAATACGTAAGTGTGATTCAAATTTTGTATCTAGGCTGTCCACATTTGAAGCATCAATTTCTCCCTAAAACACTTAAGCAATTAGTTTATTCAAAAAAAGGAAGAAATATGAATTTTTGATAGATAAATGAAATCCAACGCCATAAAAACATGAGCAATAAAGTGTAAATATTGCTTTAGGCATAGAATTAGATATAAGTTTTGACTACGATTTTCCATAAAGATCTGAATAATAAGCGATCTTTAAATAATATAAATTACTTAGTAACTCATTGTGTATATACCTTGGCTTTTTCTAATGCCTGTGCCGCTACAGCTTCTCTTGCTTCCATCATACAATATTCTTTCACGCGTAACTTCATTCCTTCATATTCACTACTTTCAACACCTAAATATTTCGATACGTTTTCTGTGCACGAATATAAACTACTAAGACATTGTTTTCGTAAATCCGTTAAATTAGGATCACCCATTATCGTTTATTAGTTTATTATTCAACTTGTTTCACGTTAACGAGTATTCGTATATTTTATTATAATTCGATTATATATTTGTGTTCCCAAATGTAAAACCGTTATAAGAATAATTAATTTATTCTCACTTTTTTTTTTTTTTTAATAATTTTATGGCCTGGTAACGAGACCTTTAAGCCAAGTGTTATTTTCGGATTTATTCTCACTAAAGACCATGTGTAGACTACAGTCACGCCTGCGGCCTGACGCCAAGTGCCAACTCCTGTGTCTCCTACAGATTACAGAATGTTCCCCTAGGACCAACTTCAAATACCCCTATAAAATTTCAATCTTAGATTATTATTTCGGCCTTGATATTTCAGATATAGCCAAGCTTGGAGTTTATATTCAGCTTAGTTTGTTGATTGGGTTCTAGGCTTAATATAAATTTTATTGGATTTTTAAGAAATAAATAAAACTTTTGTTTAATGTACCTTCTAAAGAACTCCCAGTATATCTTATTTCCCCCTAAAATTGAGGGAGGTACCCTGCAAGTTGGCATCACTGGTAGACTATACTCAATTATTGATGTATAGGGTCGTAGAATATTTCTAAAAAGTTGCTGTAACAAACTCTATAAACAAAAGCAATGAATAACCGTTCATGTTTCAGTTTTACTCAACATTCACAATTCTACATACCTTTTCTTCTTTCTCCCAATTAATACAGCGTTGTCTTTTATTACTAAGCATTTTAATATCGTATGAAAGTGGTTATGATAATAATAATACATACGGATAGTTAACCTCAATTGTATTGAAGCACTTAGGAGGTTGATGAGCACAGTTTTTTCACAAATATTTTCTAATATTAATTAGTATTGATTTAAATATTCAATTTAAATCACTTCTGATTGAATTTAATGAAAATAACTAGGTATGTTTCATAACCTTTTAACTAAGTAACAATAGGTCTTTGTGAAAAAGCATTGCTAAATTTCTTTGAAAAAATAATTAAAGCTCCTTTATTTGTTTAAAAGGTACTATGTATAAAGGTCATTATGGTTATTCAAAGTTCTTGGCATAGCTGCTAACTTCACGCATTATCTATTTCTTTTTACTTGTAGATTGTCTTATTCCCATCTCGCTTTCGCACGGCTGGTTTTAAAATTATTCGTTAGTGGGCAACTTCATACTGATAATTTTGTGTCACGGTGCGCGCGCATCGTAAAATTTCACTCTCATCAATTTTTCATAACGCGTCTAAAGAAGTATAACTTCAAAAAATGTTTTCATTTAAAACATAGTTTCATTACTATATAAACTAATCCTTAAAGTTACGTTGGAGACAATTTTAACCATACGCGACTTTACTCTAAACCAATACAAACTAAACGAAGATTTTCTTATTACTGTCAGTAGATAATGTATATCTAAAACCTAAATCTTATGAAAAAATAGTGGCGCAAAACATTATTACCAAATAAATAAAAGAAAGGTATAATAGACCTTGGTCAATCTTGACAAAAAAAAGAACAAGAAGACGAAGAGAATTCTTTAGCCGATAAGTCTCAACTGAGATTTTTTTTGTTTATGCACTATATAACCAGATTAAACGTGAAAAGGAATTATTTTTTAAAGAATTACAGAGAATAAAAACTCACATATAGGTAACTAACTACTGACGCGGTAGGCCAGAGGGTCAAGTCTGTATGGGGTTACTTTTAATTATCTACGGGTAGGGAGTAGATTTTTTAACCCGATCCGATTTTGTGGTTCGTATAAGAATTCGATCTGATTCATAGTATGCAAAAGAAGTCGCGAAGAAATTTTATTAAAAAAAATGTTTAAGCTACCCATAAAAGTTGATATGATGAATTTTAAGGAAAGCGCACGCACGCATCTGCACATGCAGCAGTGTTAGCCCCTAAAGATGTAAATATTTTTGCATTCCCCAATACACCACAATATGATGATGGTGAAAGAGTGGTTCCTCTTTATCCTGGGACTGATGCTTGCGCTACTAGTAGACATGAAAAGTCGTATCAGACCACCTGTCTGATACATCTACATTAAAGTACCTACCAACATTATAGCCCCACGGCTATAATGTTTAATGTAGAAAATATTTAATAGCAATTAGGTACATAGAGAGAATTTACTTAGCTATAGACTTGTGTTGATTGACAGTACTTGGAATGAAAGCACAGGAATATTTTTGATAGCAGATTGCAATGCATTCCAAAAGTTGTTTTACAGAATAGAGTTTCACACTTTTGGCGCCATCATTGTTTTTTTTTAATGTGGACCACAAAATTACAAACACATAATATTAATTGACATACATACAAAAATATACGATAGCGGTGCCGTCCCTAAAACATGTGAACGACCAGCGAAATCAAGTAAATACAATAAACAGTGTTAATACAAACAACCAGAAAATTAAAAACTAAAAACTATATAAGAATTAAACTATTTGAACCAAGAAAAGAAATTATCGGTACTGCCATAAAATGTTTGAAAACTGCTCATTAGGTATTTCGTTTTTTTCTCTTGTTTATTTTTTATTATTATTAAACCTTTTTAATTTTGGTTTTTAATGATGAATGATGAATGATGGAACTATTACAATTCAAATGTTTGTTTTAATGAGACCTTATTAATCGAAATCGATAAGAAATGCTCTGTTGTGATCGGGAAGCCGGCAGAGCATTTTACGATTTTGAAAAAAAGTATTTTCTGAACATAAAAGTCCAGAACTCTTTCTAAAAACTATCAGTAACTATAGAACTATTGAGTGTGCTGCCAGAACTCTATTTTTTTTGTGCTGTGCTGGTAAGTGCTCTGCTCACTTCACAGGCACCTGTATCTAAGATCCCTGGACTTTTCATTCATTACCTTTCTACATACGCTAAAGTGTGTTTTTAAATGAAATTTTAAACATCTTAAAACGGGTTTAATGTGTTTTATTTGTCAAAAAGTAAATTACAATTTTATTTAATCACAATTTCCTTTTCAAGTTAGTCGTAACAATCGAAATTCAAATTGCCTGAACTTTTGAATTATTTATTTCTGAATGATGGAATTTAACAATATTTCTAAAATCTTCGTCGAAACATATCCTTCAAACATGTTAAATCCCTATATTATTTTTAAATTAAATTAATATAATAGTCTTAAATTAAATATTACACTCTAAATGTGAAGCTTAGCAGGCCGTTTGTGAGTATCCTATTGAGAAACCCCTATTGGCGATATCTGGTGGTGTAGCGCCCACTGCAGCTTCATTAGCGTTGGTAACGACGTATAACACGAAAGGCTTAAGCGTTGCTATAACAAAAATGGAAAATAATATATAGTTTTATTACTGGTAATTAATCTATTTTAATTAATTATCTATCTATTTTAATTTAATTTAAACAATAATATAAATGTAAATTCATCTAGTGGTGATAGAACTGTTCACGACTTCTAGTCTCATTTTTTTATGCTATATATAGAGTTATACAGGGTTATTAAATAACACAAATTTCCGGTTTCTTTTGTGATCCACTAGAACAAGATGTTTTAAAGTTTCTTTGAAAGAAGTTGTTAGGCATTATTTGTGAGCTAAGAACATATATTTTAAAAATCATCTGCAAGCCAAGTTTTTATGTGTTTTTAAGAAAAACTCATTTTTTAAAAATAATTTCGTTACTCGTCTTGAATTTTCAAATTTGGACCGATAAACAAGAAAAAATTGGATTTAATTGGATACTTTTATTGTAATACATTTTTGATGTTGCATTTTAGACAACATCAAAAATGTAAAAAATAATGTAATTCATTTGTTTTTTGCTTATTTTGAAAAAAGCTAATAACATGCTAAATCAACAGTTTCAGGATCAGTTTTGCATAATGGGTTAAAATCCCAAATAACTGTCACCTTCGAACGGGAAGACGTCGAATTACCAATAACCCTGTATATTGTAGGCGAGTGTATGATCAGCTGTTTCTGCCTGTGATGTCTTCCTTCAAGTAGGTGTCAATTGCGTAAAATGTAAAACGAATTGCAAAGCAGACGTTTGAACGCATGGCCTTATGACTTATGAACTTACACGTAACTGGAACAAAGCCGAGACCACAAAAGCGGTCTACTCCTATAGGCTGATTTGTAGCGGTATTTACTGGGTTAGGTATGACCACGAAATCCGTAGTGCATGCCAGCCCATTCACTGCACCGACCGCGGTTCCTAACACAGTGTTATCCGCACCCTCCACGTCGCCGGTCACCGTGAACGAGAAATTATCACCTCCCGTCTGTAATTTAAAAACTCTTTATAGTAATAATATGCAACCGGCATAGTCTAGTCGACAAGTTGAAAATGGAACAAAATAGAGATACTGCTCTTAAAATTATGTGCGATACCTCATTGGATCCGGAATGATGTCTAGAAAAATGTGCTAAAAGCGTGTATTAGCACATAAAAAATTGCAAAAGTTATACACAATTAAAGATGAAAAAAAAATGTAATTTAGTTTTTTACTAGCAAGCCTTCACTGCCATCTTACGAACCAAACAAATTTGAATCCTACATATGACCACGCCTGCACTAGAAATCTAGGTTAATTTTCCTAATACTTAAACAATCTAGCCAGATTGTAAGACAGTATCACAGTAGTGAATCTTACTTGTGCATATTGAATTCCACAAAATCCTGCTTCCATTCTTATACAAATACCATAATTGGTATTTGCGATTTGTCGAGTTCCCGTTACCAAGGAGCCACTGAGCACCGCGTTTGCTGGTGTTCCATAGTTAAAACTTGTTATCGTTCCACTCCTGCCTGTATAATATTGGAGGCAACCGTTTGGCGCTGAAATAATAATGTGTTGTTTATAGCAAGTCATATACCTACGTCGACAACTTGTTAGTAACTAGTAGCAGTATGGTTAATTTTGAAACAGAAATATCACGTGTATTAAATTTGATAAACAGAACCTAGATATTGATAAAATAATTTAAAATTGTATTTTAAAGTAATAATAAAATAATTCTTTCGCATTCGAAGCTACAAAGGTCTGATTACTCACTTGCCAATGAAGGGAGTAATAATAAGTAGTGGAACATAATATAATGTAGCTACCCCCTGCCCCCTTATGAACTTCGACCAGTTAAACCCTCTCACTCAGTTCTTTAATAGCAAGTCATATACGTCGACAACTAGCCTTACCTTAAAAGAGTATTGACCTAAAAATTCAAACGTTTCAACAAAGCAAGACCAGAGTCGAATTAGTCAGAGTTTATGAGTCTATGATAAGTAAAATGTCTACCTAATCCTGGACAATCACAGCCAAGTTGTGTTAATCTCATATTCCATCGTCTACCAAATGAAGTAGCAAGAGTTGCTGCTACGGTAATTGTAATTGCAGCATTCCCGTTAAAGTCAACGAAGATGGTTTGCCCAGTATTGTCCCCACATAACACAGGCACTTGAGTATTTCCTCCTGTTATAGTCAGTGAGTCCACGTTACAAACACCATCGCCATTCGGCTGTGCCAGGACGAGGTCCAGGAATTCAATTCGGAGCTAAAAGTAAGAGGCGTTAATGGTACTTAAGAAAATTATTACAATATTCAAACTATATTTTATAAACGTGCTATACATCGCGTTTGTAGTTTTATATAAGACTTAATCTTCGTTTTACGCATATACACAGAATACAATATACCTGAGACTTTGGACACAAGTGCTCCAAGAACTCGGTTTATTTGTACCTATGGGGTATGCGACGGCGAAGGCCAAGGTGATTTGCGATACCACGGGCCAGAACCAGTCTGTTGCACAGATCACCTTTATCAAAGAATGCTGTCTCCGACACAATCGACATATTTATATGTTATTGTGTTAAATATACCTATACTTTATTATATATTTTTTCGATAATTTTCGTATTGGCATAGTCTGTAAGGATAATGTATGTTTTTCTGTAATAAATAAATAAATCTTGACACATATAGGGTCATCTGCTTCTAATTGAAAAACCCAAGGTTGGAGATATTGAATTTTGCCAATAACATCGGTGTTGGTTTAGTGTTCAGAGTTACATACTTAGTATTTGCACACGCTTATGTGCTCATTCGAGGTACTGAGCGTACACTAGCTTACCGTAAACTGCTAACTTACCTGGCATATCATATTGTTACAGCGATTCACAATAAGGTTACATGCCTGTCCGCCTGCAAAGGCTGCGGGGTAGCCAGGACTTGTGAAGTATGTATTGTTCACATTCGTTGTAGATCCACAACTTCTCGACACTGTAAGTATTCGAATTATACTGACTTTATACTGACCTTTTTTGTACTCGTTATTGTACTTAAAACAATGAACATAAAAATGAAATATATAGGTAGGCTGCGACATGCGGCTTTCTGATTTCCAAGCAAAGGAGAATAATAGGTAACGTATAGAAGTACAGAAAAGTGAACTAAATATAACAAGGTTATCCTTAAAAATAATGATAAAGTTACAATCGACGTCGTAGGTGCAATTGGTATAAAAAAAATGAACAAAATAAACAAAATGATTTAAATAAGATTTTACTGAAACATGGCGCAAATAAAGTAACGAAAAAGTGGTTGGTAAATAATTATTTGTCAGTATCTAAAACGAGCATTGTTGGCCTACTTAAGCGTGCTACTCCCTCAACCCTGAAGTCGAGTGTTCGAAGCAAGAAGGAATCAAGAGGGATAACCTACTTGTCTCTAAGAAATGAAATTAATCATACAAACGGATGCAATCTACTACCAAAAAATTTATGCTGTAGCGCCACTGAGTAATTTATTTATTATTATTAAAACAGTACTCTTATGCAAAGCATATTTAGCGGGGAGTCTAAAAATGATAGTGCTTTATTAATCGCTGTGCACAATTCATATAATTGAGCAGTGTTGGCCTAGAGGCTTCAGCGTGCGACTCTCATACCTGAGGTCGTAGGTTCGATCCCCAGCTGTGCGCCAATGGAATTTCTTTCTATGTGCGCATTTAACATTTGCTCAAACGGTGAAGAAAAACATTGTGAGGAAACCGACATGTCTCAGACACTAGATGGCGTGTGTCAGGCACAGGAGGCTGATCACCTACTTGCCTATCAGATTTAAAAATGATCATGAAACAGATTCAGAAATCTGAGGCCAAGACCTAAAGAGGTTGTAGCGCCACTGATTTATTTATTTTATTTGCACAATTCATATAAGCTAGGCCTTTATTACAAAATCTCCTTACCTACGCAACATCTTCCTCGTCGTGCGGCACAAGTCCCAGTTATAGTTCCATTGAGATTATTGCATTCGCGTCTAGCTAGGCACGTCCCATTCATAGTGTTCGTACTCGAACAATCAGAATTAGCAAATCTGACGATACTGATAAATGGAAACACTGAAAAAGAGCGATTAAGCGCGTGCTATGAAATTTTAGACCATTTTTGTAATGCTTGCACCGTTTTTACTAAACACAAGTCAAATTTAACCAATGAGTGAGTTCCAAGAATGCACTTAGACTACTTTATTTTTTATGCATAAGGGTTGCTACTTTATAATTAAGAAAGAAAGTTAGTATTTATAAAGCGGCCGTGTATAGTTTTACCCCTTTTAGGGCATACAAATGTGATCACGTGTGCGGCTCTCGCGTTGATTAGAAGTGGTAAAAACATTAACAAAAATACATAACTAATAAAGAATACTAAATCACGCAATGAGGATACCTTCTCAGATTTATTAAATTTTACTTACCAGAGAAACTGTTTCAACTATAAAAAGCCGGACGGTATATTTTTTTACATATCCTACGATCGCTATGTAGTGAATGATATATTATTAGTATTTTTTTTGTTTAGCACATCGGGTGACAGGTGTTTATGAAAGCAATCATATATTGCGAATGGTTTAGTTCCAGAATATTATATAACTTAGTACTTACGTTATACTATAAAACAACTATTAAGGTCAAATACACGAATTAATTTATAAATGTGATACGCCTAGATGGCCTTATAGTATTATAACATTAACAGTCGAAAAAAAGTTCAATGAACCAAATCCTTACTTACTAACACTTTAGCGCCAAGCATTACTTACAAATCTTTCCTTTTCTATCTCCTCCAATATCGTCTATTACATCGTCATCATCATCGTCAAAATTCCTAGCGTAGGTCGTTGCTGCCACCAACACAAGTACCGACACCACTGACAGCCACCACAATTTATTGTTCATTTTGAACTGCTGTCAAAACTATATTGTCATATTATCTATACGAAATGAGAGCGTTTCTAATAAGTCACCTTATTTAAAGTGTGATAACGGTTACCTATTTGAACAAACCATTAGGTACTGTACCGTTTTTCATTTAGCACATTTGTGATATGCGATACTTCTGTTACCGTTGATTAGCAGCTAACGCTTTAGTTAAATCATATACTTATGACCGAAATTCCATAAATATCAGTTCGAGTTAGAATTTCCACAATCCATTAACCCTACTTTTAACTAAAGTACTATTTCTTTCAGTTTATAAGCGTTTACTTTGTGATGAAGAGAGGCAAGGTACTTTCAATAAAAGAGTGCAACACCGATTTTGATATGAAGGGGGACCCTTAATATCAAAATCCATTCCAAATCCAATAGAAAAGATCCATTGCGATTGTCAATGTTCCCATGATCGGTGGTTATTAAGACGGGCGATTGAATTACTTTTCGAGAAGTATAAATCGCGAACACAGTCATTTTTTGAAGTGTGTTGAGAAACTATTCTTATTTGTTGCTTATTTTTTGCTTCACCCATCTGCCATCAGCCTCTTAGCTTTTATCAGAGCTTATTTATTGCAGCGTTTTACAATGATTTTAACTACAGATATGTTATATCTTGCAATATGTCTCTCCTCTATAATAGTCGGATTATAAAAAATGTCTTCGCTTGGGCCAGAATTCATTTGTTGGAATTAATTCGACCGCATATTTATATAAATGACAAATATTCCGCCGTGTTTAGTTGCACGGACGAAATTAATGAAACAATTTTGCCATCAATGACCGTGTATACTGTATATGGCGCATCAATTGCTAAAAATAAAAAATCCTATCACACCAGACCAGACTCAAATTGTAGTTTAATTGCACAACTTTAACTATTACTTATCCGTCTGTTTCTCACAGCGTAGATTAATTTAGACAGAGAGAGAGGAAAGAGTACTTGGTTAAAAAAGTGCATATAGAAATTAGTTTTTGAAATTAAAAGTTGGCGCGGTTTTTTTAATATAAAATGCAAAACGAATGTATTAAGGATTCAAATTGCAAATTGGTCAGACATAGACGAAGATGGAAAAATAATACAACAATAATATTTTAAGTGACTATAATAAATTTGTTTTGTGAAGTTGCAATTACATATTATACAATTAAGAATATGAGTTTTTTTTAAATGGACTTTCTTATGTTTAACTATACAGCACATTTTCGCAAAACTACTTAAACATTTTTAATTTGTTTTCGAGACGAGACTAACCTAACTAATGTCTAAAAATTAAGATGTAGGTAATATTTACATTAAGAGATGGCATTTTATATCTAACTAGGTAACTATCGTAGTTCCTCATAATGCAATACCAAAAGCCTATTTTTTCACTACTTATTTATCTTGACTTAATGTCATATGACCCCCCCCCATAGTAAAACTTAATCGCGCTCGGTCTTTAGCTTCGCATTTTTCTCTAAGTCTTATCGGCTTTCTTGTAAAGTAACCCTTATAACAGTAGACCAGTAACCCAAATCGCCCTTCAGAGCTGAATCTATATATTATTTAGAAGAAATAAAGGTTAAATAGTGGTAAAAGCAAAACTTGATGAGCATGATAGCAAAACATTATGACCTATTATTTTTAGCCATATTTTGTTATAAATTTTAATGGCCCGGTACATATTCTATGATTATTATGTATCGTCAGTAGCGATTCGCATAATTTACCAAGAATATTTCAGTTTTTTTAACGCGTATTATTAACATAACTGGACTTTTTAAGTGCTCAGTTTGCGATTAATGACAACTATTGCCGTAAAGTTATTTACAGGATTATCAATAAATTTCTATCATTATTATGTGGCACGAACTGAATCTCTATTGAAGTAATGGGGTAAGACCAAAGTACTAAGCAAGTCTAGTCTAGTGCTTTCGGCTTTTGGCATTCATACAGTAAGATCCAATTTGTTAAAGGTATTTATCTTATTAATATAAAATAACACCTCGGTACCGGGTGTAAATAGACCTCATCGAATAAGAAAATATTAGTTTATACGTAGAATTGTAGAGAAAGTGTTTTTTATTATTTAAAAAAATTAAAAATATTACAAATTCTTGCTCCCCGAATAACATAACTGGTTATCGAAAGCGGTCTAACTACACCCTGTATATTGAACTTAAATATAAAAGAATAAAAAAGTTTTCATTGGTAATAAATTATCTGACTTAGTCATACATAACTAATCATAAACTTAAATAAAACGTGAAACCAAACATAATCTTTCTTAAATTTAATAAAAGGTACGAAATTATGTAACAGGAGTAACCTGGTACTAACTTATAGCTATAAATTTCTATTCATAGTTTCTTCATACATTGTTCTTGTCTCCTACATTTCCACTTCATAAAGGAAGAATCCTGCCTCATGAATTTTGCCTCAAAACTGTAACGTAATCTTACAATAAAATAAAGTTTACACGCACGTAAAATTTTATAAAATTTATCGGTAATTTTGAAGATCCGCTAATATAATTTGTCTTACGCTTAGTATGGCAATTCCTGATTTATGGCAAACTAATTTGGCTTTAAGACTATCTACAATATCTACAATTGAAGAAATTTTCTCAAACAGAACTTCCTCTTATTACCGTAAAATTCTTCAAGACCGAACTTTTTTATATTTTGATACAGAAGCAATCATAAATGTGTCAGGCAATGTGTTGTGAAAGAAGTCACGTCCTTTCTATGTGGGAAGATGAGATAATCTTTATTTAGAACATATACCAATAAACAAGTCAACTAGAGAAAGTGTATGACAATTTTAATTAGTATTGTTAATTTGTATACGGTAAACGGAATTAGTAATTTGTTTGTAATGTTAATTTTTATCTATAATATTTTTTAGTTGTAGAGCTGGATAAAATTAGTTGGAGGCGAATATATGCTCTGTGATGTCATGCGTTGGAACTCCGAAAAATTCATAGAGCAACTAACAGGTCTTAACCAACAACTACATGCCTATAAAATGCACAAAAGAAACAGATATACAAATCTGAGGCAAATACGGTAGAGTATGGTTATCCCTTTGGTACATGGAATATATTATTTTTATTTTTTACTCACGGTATTTTTTTGTAGACAGTACGAGAGGCTAAAAGAGTCGGTCATGAAAGTTTCCTAACATTTCAATCATATACGTTCACTCACAGTCTATACACGTGTGAATTAATAACAACCAATTGTTATATAGAATAAACTATGTTACTAATTCAGGAAGCGTAAAACAACTCTCATTATGACTTTTATCATTTATTACGTTTTTAATGTGACATAAAAAGCATTTAATAAACAAAGAAAAGCCACATTTTAATTAATCAGACTCTTACGAGGATTTTATTTCTGTAGGTAAACTTATCTATTTTGATATGAATCAAACTTTCACAACACATAGTATGATAATGTGGACCTGTGTTACAAATATGCTTAATAAGACCTATTTAAATATATCCTAATATAAGGGCAAGGTAGAGAAGTAGAAATATGCACTTGTTTTATTCTAGTTATGATTATTCTATTCTAAATGCAAGAGAGATTGGCAAGTAATAAAGTATTGTGTGTGATGAACTCGTAGCAATGAACATTAGGCGTTCTTCCTTATTGCATACCCGTACCTTTTTGTATAATTTTATTCAAAAAATTTGTATCTTGTTAAGGGATGTACAGATTGCTTTTTCCATATAAATAATCCTTTGCCCACGTGCATACAGAAGTGCGGTTTAATTAAAGGCTACTTAAGCTATAAATATCAAAATATTTGCTATTTACTTCAAAACTATTGATTCTTATTAATATTGATGAACTTAAGAAGGCATTAGTAAAGGCACTATATTCGCTCAAAATGGACATTATTACTTGAAATCTATATACAATATTCTCTGGACGGACACAATAAGGATTTTTATTACTAATTTTAAATATATTTACGAATTATAAACACAAAATGTGCGCATGATGTAAGCATACAACGATGAATGAAGTGACTTGAAACAACTCTAAACTATTTTAACTTGTTGAATATCAAATCTGTTTTATAACAAGACTAGAAAGTGTGAGGAGAGCGAACACAACGACCTCGAGATTCATTTGGAGAATTCGTATTTTCGATGAAAATTTTGTTTTCAAAAGGGTGAATAAAATAAAAGCCAGCTTTGGCTACATCAAATTAGTCCTGCTATAAGATGAGTGTAGCCAGAGCTTTGATGTTTCTAAGAGATACAATAATGATACCGTATATATTTTTTAAATTGAATGCTAGACTTGGTTAGGTCTCTGCAGGTCGTATATTCAACATCTCCTAGGTAATTATTAAATTGAATAAACACTTACAAACTAAAACTATCGCCTAAAACCTATGCCAATAATATCTTGGATATTCAAATTCTCTTAAAAGTAATAAACTCAATAAATTAATCATATCTAATCAATACTAAAGTTACGGAGCGATAACAACATCAATGCAGATGTCGTGAGCAAATACCCTTAAGTAAGTTGTCGTACTTATTTAGTTTTTAGAATATTTACATATATTATAATAAGTAACTTAAAGCAGTGAATAAATTGGTCTTTGCAATATCTCCGCAAGATAAGTTTTATCTACATCGAAATTCAATTTGTATTGAACCCAATATTTCCTTAAAACAATATAATATTGTTTTTGAATCTCTGTGTTCCTAATGCTCATAATTATAATTGTTAATACTAGCCGACACATCTAAGTAGTTAATTAGATTTCCTTAGATCATAATAATCTTGAAACTGGCAATGGATTTATGAATTTTCAAAATTAAATTGCAGGTAACGTATCTTGGATATCACATTTGTAATCAATCCAACAATGATTTTCATGAAACTACCTATGTATGAAAAACTTATGTGGAGAACACTGGAACTTGCACGATTCTTATAATTATCAAATTTTAAGTAAATCTCTTTTCTCTTTTCACGATATATGACCGACGAAGTGTATGGCCGTAACGTTTGCAGGATATCCTTGTGTAGATCACAAGACGCTGTAAAACGTGTCCAGCAGGCTAGAGTCTAGGTCAGTTTCCAGAAATAGATTTCCACTACAATCATCCTGAAACGAAAACAATTGACGTTTTAAATAAAGTAACAGTCTTGACCTCAGCATTAGGTATACGATAAACCTCGTGTTTGTATGTGATGATGTCACAAATGTTTATTCCAGATTAGAATATAGCAATTGTAAGCTCATGAGAATATTGCACGTACTAATTGACAAAAATTACCTGAGGGATTTGAGGCGCCGGCGGCTGGTCCGCGCCTCTTCTCGCATGTCATTTCGAGGTTTTTGGCAAGTGCCGTTTCATGTGAAGTGCGAGGTGGTCAGACCTGGCGAAGGACCGCTCGCAGACTGTACATTTAAACGGCTTGGCTCCCGTGTGCTTACGGTAGTGACGCGTCAGTTCGTCTGAACGAGCGAACCTCCATTCGCACTCCGGCCATTGGCAAGTATAAGGTTTCTCTCCTGTTACATCGGAAGATTTTAATTTATACTAGAATAGTGTATCATGTTATCAGGAAAAAAATCGCTAAGCCTGTAAATGCGACGTTGCAAAATAGCATATTGGTAGCGCGGCTTTTGCTGACGCCTGCCATGGATGTACATATATTCGCTTTTCAATATTCGCTAAGGCAAACGCACCGCTAATATATGGAATCAGACAATTCTATATTATAATTACCTGTATGTATTCTTTGATGAGCCTTCAGATGCGAACTCTTCGTATAAACTTTCGTGCATCCTGAAACATGTATTTGTTTAAAACCTTTGTTGCTGGTTAATTGAGAAAATTAAATTGAGAAAATAAATAATAATTACATTCTAATAGTTACCAATTTAGCTGCATTTTATTTAGATATTTAAGGGCATTAAGACATATTGTAGATGGAAAATAGAAATAGTTTAAATTTACGGACTATTTAAGAAATCGTGACGTTCTTTACTGGACAAAATATTTTGATATAGAAATTTTAATTCTAAGAATAATACCGCTACGCGTTGCCGGACTTTAAATAATTGGTACGCTCTTTTCTTGATGGACACTAAGTCGGATTGGTTCGGTAATACTTCAGTGGGCAGCTGGTTCCACATAGTGGTGGTGCGCGGCAGAAATTGCCTTAAGAATCGCTCAGTTGTGGAACGATCAACTCCTCTGAACACTGCATGGTAAGTGCGGTAGAAGATGAAGAGCGACCCCACATCTCTATTAAGCCACTCGGAGGAGGGTCAAGATGAAGGAGCTGGTACTGAAGAGTACCCACCCAGAGGCGAAAATAGTACTGGAGTACTATTTTGAGGGCTGAATTTTTGCTTTATAGAGTTGCAAGCGGTGGCTCGGAGTGAGGTACCGTCTTCTAAATGACCAGTATTTCGATGCAAGCTGAGGCTTTGGGAAGGATAGTGTCTTTAGACAGAGGAGTAGCAACAAAGGGAGTTGCGTTGGAGTGCGGAAAACGCGCAAACTTGGGTCTTCTTGGGGTTAAATTTCACTAGATTTAGACTACCCCAGTAGCAGACTTCACGTAGCAGAGTCGACTTCAGACACTAGTTTTTTCAGGTCATCGACAACTGCCCGAGAACTACCTGCCCGGTTTTATAGACTAAAGCTTCTAAAAAGTGGTCTTAGTAAAATCCCAATTTAATTTACAAAATGCTTTTACTGTGTATATATACTAGAATTCTGTTGAACATAGAGGGATTTAAAGAAGAGGTACATATAATCATGAACAGTGTTGGCCTAGTGGATTCAGCGTGCGACTCGCATGTTCGATCCTCGGCTGTGCACCAATTGACTGTCTTTCTGTGCGCATTTAACATTTGCTTGAACGGTGAAGGAAAACATTGTGAGGAAACCGCATGTCTTAGACCCAAAAAGTCGACGGCGTGTGTCAGGCACTGGAGGCTGATCACCTACTTGCTAATTAGATTTAAAAATGATCATGAAACAGATTCAGAAATCTGAGGCCAAGACCTAAAGAGGTTGTAGTGCCACTGTTTTTTTTACATATAATCATTTTAAGTATGGTATATATGGCAGAGTTATTTTACACTGTATGGAGATTTTGACACGCCGTACGATAAAATCAACACGTGCATGGTATCCGGTACCCACTGAAATTTTTATAGCTCCTTGTTAACGGCTCAAGGGTGTATATAATATTAAGGTTACCAAGGAAGTCGCAGTGATGAACTCTTCTCTTCTCCAACTCGGGATTGTTCCGTCTGTTATACTTCATAGAGTGGGACGGTGGTCCAAGTCTTGAGTGGTGAATTGGACCATGTCCTAGAGGAGATGGCCCCAGTGGTTGTGGTGGCATCTGCATTTGTTGCATAGGCTGAAATTTAAAGGACACCATTAAAATCTTATCTTAATTATCTTCTTTTTATTTTAATATAAATTATAAATAAAATTAATTAAAAAGTGTAATTTATAACGAAATAATGGTTTGAGAAATCGAAACTATTCATTTGTTTTTGATAGGCATTAAAATTCCGTTGACTTTCCTATTCTAACCAAAGTAATTTTCTTTTTACTGGTCATGATTTGGTTTGATTCAAAAACACTATCACTACTCAATTGGGAGTAAAGAATACTTATGAGCTAATACCGGCTGATGATGCTGGACATGTGTTTGATGTTGATGCCCCAAAGGTGGTCGAAGCATGGGGGGCGGGTGGTAAGGTGGAGGCGGCGTTCGTCTTGGTCCACACTGTAATATATCGCATAACTTTACTATTAATGATCAATATATCTAATAATGAGCTCTATTATGATGACTGTAAGAAATCGAAAATCGTTAATTACTTGATGACTTGCAAAATAATGCGATAATTCATAGATAACCTGATATTTCAACTGCTTACCCACTCCGTTTAAACTGTTCGCCATTTTATTTGTCCGTATCAGGTTCCTAGTGTTAATAAATATACAACTTATACGTCTACACAAAAGTCTTTAAAAACTACCAATCATTCGCTAAGCAGAGATGGTACCATCTGTTGTTTAATCGCTAGCATCGCAGAGCTTGAATTAAAGTTCTAAATTTTAGAAATGAAAGAGTGATTTGCCTCCATAATAATAAAATACATTCTTCTGCATCTTACAAACAATGATGATGATGTCAGCTTTATTTTTACCTGCATAGAATTGCCAGGGCTGCCTTGGTCTGATCCGGGGGGCGTTAGCGGGGACATATAGACAAGTCGCGATGGTGGGTATTTTGGGAAAGGTGTCGCTGGTTGCTGATGATGCTGTGCGGGCTGGGGTTGCGCGTACGTTGGCGGTGCAAGGAGCCTCTCCGTCTTGATTTCCAGCGGACTAAGAAGTGGAGTAGCGCATTCCTCAAGCAGAGCCTCATCTGTTTCCAGCTTGACGTGTGTGGCACCCAACGGCGCGAGCATGTTCGCATTCTCAGGGTCAATGTTCCTGATGGAAGACGCGATGTCTTCCCACAAGGCCGGCCGCAGGAAGGAATCATCGCGTGATGAAGTCCCGCCATCGAAAAGGTCCATGTGGGCGGACGCGATTGATGCGCCCTCTTGCTTGCAAAGAAGCGATTCGAGCTCGGAAGTCTGAAAATGATTACAACGCGTGTTAATAACTGAGTGTAATTATAATTCACACAATACAAAATCAATAAGCATTATTAAAATCTTATTCAAATGTAAACTTTCCTACATTATTTACATAATGATTTATTCTAAGAAATACCACAAGAAATTTATTATGCAAATCCATTGATCACAAAGACCAATCCCACAGGGCAGTGTATTTCAAACAGACAGTGGTTTGGCTATTGAGTAAAATCTGCAGGTAGAGATCGTTAAGGGAGATATTGTTTCGATTGAAAATCTGTCGTGAGGTATGTCTAACTTATTACTTATATTATTATAGTATCATATATATTTTTTTATTTACAGTAAGTAGATCCTATACGCTTCCTACAAAACACTGAGTACAACATATTATTGAAGAATGATAAAATTTTGTGTGACCAAACATAAAAAAACAAGTGCGATAATAATATTATATTGGGTGACCTTTCATTAGAAAAAGATCGATAACAGTGATTTACACATAGCTTTGAAATAGCGAACATGCTATTTTCAATTTCTCTGGCGGACTGAGCGAGCTTTCCATTAGCATACAATGAGCTAAGGCCCACGCAGGCTCACAGGTGACGTGCACGCATTATCATCAAACCGAACCAAAGATTATTGTTAACTTTGAACTTTTTATTCATGAAGCTTATTTGACTTTTGGTATCATCGTATTTAAATTCCAACATTGATTTACGTTCTTATAATATCGCGGCATGAGTCACGGTGACACAAATCCTGAAGATAATGAAACGAGTATCAGTAATCAGCACAATGGTATTAGTGCTTTTCTAATCTCAGTTCTTCTGTTTAATAGAATAAAATAAATAATAAAACACCTATCCCGGCGGTTGTGTATGCAATTTCGAAATAGTTATCTTAACATCCGTAGCGCTGATGTTGCAACCTTGGGATCGCACGGAACAAAAACTCAACGTTTCACAAAGTCGGGATCACAATCGCTATCGTTATTGGGAAAATAATCTCTATGCCGGCTTGAGAATCGCACGCTTAAAAACTAAGCTAACCTGCACTGTAGAGCAATTATTGCATTATTATTTACTTTCTGAAATAATTTGCAGTCATTAATGTATATTTCAATATAGTGGAACACAATATTGACATACATATATATTAAACTTATGTGTTATACCCTATAAAATTAAAATGCCGTTTACATTTGTTGAATTTAAACCACTTTCATAAATATATCCATTATAAAAGTAAGTCCTTTGTTCCACGCATAGCTATCGTTAAGCCAATAATATCGTAATCAACAATCTAATAAGGTAAAATGCATTCAAAATATCAGTGCAACCTGCAGTACGAATAACCCTTCGATGCCGAATGGAACCTCTTGGTAGGGAGTTTGTGTCGCAAGCGCGTCGTGGCCGGACTGCGCGCGAATTCCTTCCATGACCTTTGCGGATCGATTGCGCCAGAGCCTCCTCAAGCACGGCTAGACAAGCTTAGGCAATTGCAGATTAAACCGTGTTACAGATCGACTAGCGCTGCCCTGATAGCAGACGCCAAATTAATTTTAAGATGAGGTCACGTAATCGAGAAAAACAATCAATGTTGCTGGCTCAATGCTTACAAAATCTATGCGAGAATTATTTTGTGCTTCGAGGAATTTATATCTAAATGAGATTATGGTAGATGATTTCGTTTACAGGGTTGACATCTAGGTATAAGAACTTGATAAATCTGGAATGTTTTCATGTACCAATGTATGTAGATATTTATTAACTTGAGGATTAAATAATTTTATCACTTGATTCGATTAGGTATCTGGATGATTACGGCTATCTAAAACCTGTATTATGTGGAATCGAATAGCTCTAAGTTCTAACTGGTTCCTAAGTTTAAGCTAAATGTTTATGTCTATAATAATTAGGATAGATAATAGACGGAGTGTAACTCCAGCAGTAGGTAGACATTTTCTGCCCTAACGAGAAAATAAATTAACTTTACTATAGAAATAAAGCAAATAATAGCAGTGAAATATATCGAACTTTCACTCGATGGGTCTCAAAATTAATTTATCAATAAGGAAATCGATTTCCACTTTATTAGTGTTTTGTAAGTAGTCGGTGTGAGTTGGTATATAAAATGCTAAATTCTTTTTTGGAATTGTTTAGTAGACTTTTTTAACGAGCAGTGTTGGCTTAGGAGCTTTAGCGTGCGACTCACAACCCTGAGGTCATAGGTTCGATCCCCGGCTGTGCTGAAACCAATAGACTTTCTTTTTCATTCTTTCTATGTGCGCATTTAACATTAGCTCTAACGGCGAAGGAAAACATCGTGAGGAAACCGGTATGCCTTATACCCAAAAAGTCGACGGCGTGAGGCACAGGAGACTAATCACCTACTTGCCTATTAGATTGACAAATGATCATAAAGCACATTAAGAAATCTGAGACCCAGACCTAAAAAAGTTGGAGCACCACTGATTTTTTTCGTAGTTTTTTTTTTATTTTGGTCGAAAAAGTCCGACCAACATTTTTTTGCGTTTACAAGTGGGAAATGAGGTTATTGGCCTTCTCAGACATGTAATTTATGGACATGGAGACTATTCTACCAGATCGTTAACTTTTTTACCAAAATAGAACCCAATGGTAAAACACATTAAACTAGGGCTATGCCACTGAACCATGGCGGTAGTTTAAATATAATAAAGGACGATAAACTCTATTGGACGTATCGCCTGTGTTATCGTTATGGGGTTATAATAATACATAAATCTAAATAAATAAGAGGAATGTTATCTACCTAATTACGATTGTGATTGGTTGACAACACTGTTCGAAATCTAAATGTGGATACTGCAAATGCGTTGAAACTTTACCTGTGTAAAAATAATTCTAGTTTATAATTTCTCGGCCATAAATGAAATGAGATATGCTTGTTCGCAGGCGCAATATATACTCGTTCTAATAACTATGTTTACAAATTATAAAACTTCACACTCGATTAACTCCACTTGAAAAGCGATGTATTTGTATAAGAAAAATAAGTTTAAGGAATATTGGAAAAATTGTTCATACTGTTTCATACTGTTTCATACTGTTCATACTGCAAATGTTTTTATTACTATGATGAAGTTATATTTCTTTTGGCGCGTTAGAGAAAAATGATGAGAGTAAATTGTTACGACGCGCGCGAACACCGGCACTAAAAACAGACATTCTGAAGTTAGCTATACTCAACATTCGTCTTTTTGTGATATTTAAATATCTTTATTTAACTAGTTAATGAGTAAAACTTCTAATGTATTAAATACATTTGTTCTATTAATTGTTAGTGTCGCTTTTTCTTCAAACGTAGAATAGATTTTTATCCTGTTACGCCAAAGAACACCGTTGACAGTGACATAAGTAAATCGTCAACATTGCTCTTCTAATTCCATTCTTTCGCTTTTATGTACACGTGTGGCACAGGTTAGTATATATAAATTATACGAATAAAAAGCTTGCGAGGTTCCGATTCAGTTTCAACATTTTTCAACCAATCACAGCACACGTCGCGTGTTAGCTTGCAATTTACGAAAGCAATTTTCTCTTGCTTTTATGACTGGCAACTATCCGATCCATAGTTGATATAAAGCCAGACTGAAAAGGAACACCTATTGTCCAATTGTTTTAAATATTATGTATTTATGAATGAATGGATAGAGTCGATATAATTTGTGATTGTTTTATAATGTATTAAATAGGTAGGGTAGAGCGGGGCTAGTTGAGCATAGGGGCAAGTTGGGCAATCGAAATATCTCGGAAACTATTCACCTTACGCGGGAGTATCAAATAGCAAAAAGAAGGAGTCGTAGGAGAGGTAATCATCGCACGATAGCTAGTGGCAGCTCGACGAGTGAGTGAAGTGTCACGGCGTTTTGTTTATTTTGTGACCAAAAAGTAAAAACATTGTTTATCGCAAGTTTTTGTCTATCTTTGTCAAATGTTCTCTGTTTTCAATCAGTAGAGTGTTAATCTTTCAGAAGATTATTGTATTTTTGATTTGTAAATAGGTTTTGGGTCTAATTCTAGGCGTTTATTTACAATCCTACTTTTCTTTTAAAATTCCGGATTGGGGTAAGTTGAGCAGCTATAGCTCAACTAACTCTACGACTTAAACAACTGATGAGTAGTGAATCTTTTATTTTTGTTTGGATGCGGACTTACAAGAGGAAGACTACAAGATGTTCTTACACTACTGAATACTTAAATAATGCTGCAAAGGCTGTCCACGATGAGGGAAAGAGTGTGAATACCACCGCTAAAGAATTGGGTATTGATCGACTTTTAAATAAATTAAATGAAGGTGATGATTAATTAATGGGATATACAACACCGAGGGAAGTATATCCTCTCTCACAAGAGAACTGTCGAAAAAATTCTTGCTACAAATAACATTTTTCTCCAAAAGACGTCTGTCGCCTTGCCTAAGAGTGTGCTGAAATTCCACCAAGCTGAATTGCAAAAAAAGATTTCCGGAAAAGAATGGTTGATGATGTTTTAAAAAGAAAAAAAATCGTAGCTATGCATACAGAAACCAGAACCCACCAGCTTTGGTAATCTTTTTTTAGAAATTATCGGAAATAATGGATAGATATGGATGCTCATGTTTTGTTGATTCTAATTTTGGTTAATTATACAAAGACAATTTATTTAAATTTTGTTGTTCTGTCAATTAAAGACTATAAATAAAAAGCTGACTGTCTAACATATATTTTATTTCATCTCAAGTTAACATAGAACCCTTGGTTTGGTCTAGACATTCTTAGTACTCAACTTGCCCCATACCCTTGCTCAACTTACCCCACTTAAGGGGTACATTCAGCATACTTGACTTTCTGCATTCAAACATCTGTAGCTATTATATTGGACTTGTTACAAAAAAATACTATGGACACTTTTGTTGAGGGATAAATTACTAATCTATCAGGACACATAACAACTCATTGAGACTTATCATTGAGGAGCTATATCCAAGCAAGTAAAAATTGCTCAACTAGCCCCGCCCTACCCTACTTAAAGTTAGTTAGTAATATAACGTAAAACGCGTATACAATTTAAATAAAGCGTCTAACGAGTGATTACGAGAAATGCTTTATTTAGTATAAGCCTGTTGTACAAATGATTCTAGCTTAGCTTATTCTGATGAAATAGTTCATTCTTATGGTCAATAAAGCGTCTAGCTACTGTTATAGCTAACTATACTAAGAGGTAGTGTTTTCTTCTTTTGTATAGTGATTTGGGTTTTAAAAATGTTGTGATAATGCGGTAATAATTGTGTCTATTTAAATCCATCCATCGTTTAATATACATGATATTCTTGTGGAATAAAATTGCTGTACCATCCCGTTATGGCATTGTTTGAACATTGGCCCGTGCCGACGCTCCATTTCCATAATTCAAGTGAGCACCCACGCCGGCCCATTCTTCAATACGTACAAAGATTATGTACAATTGTAAACATCCATTTGTCGCTTATTACAAAGACGTATAGTTGAGTTTTGCTATTGAAATTTAATTCGCAAACATTAGTTTTCCTCCGATGTAGGTAAGACCATAATTCACCGCATTAAGTTTATAATTTAATAATCGTTACATACGTGAGTCAAAATTGTAGTCGTCTATGTGAAAGCTTGATTTTAATCTGGGCAATTGATGATCAAACGCTTTTGTCAGAGTTTCTTTAGTTACGCAGGTTGTTTTATTACATCTATTTAGCAAACATGATAACTATATCCAGTGATTCAGTGGTCTTAACCTCTGTATATGATATGTTGTTTTATATTTTTTTGTTTATATTTAAGGAACGTCTTCGGTGCCTGATACACCTCGTCAATTTAAGGTTAAGCTGTGACATCTTTAAGATATAACTTTAGCAGGTTTATTTTGGAAATACTGTATATTTGTGTGTTGGAAATAAATATGAATATCATGTAGTGTAGTATAATTATTTTGTTAATAGGTTTATTGCCTCTGGCTCTGTGTTCATACTATTGTATGAAGTGAATAAACTTTTATAAAACTAAGTTTTATTGATTTGAAATTGTGTTATGTTTGACTTTAACTTTCATCAAAACTTGTATATTTTACAGTTCGTTATAATAATTGAAATTTAATAAATAGCCAGCGGCTATTTTATTACAGTGTCCTTAAAACTTATGACAACTATAAATAATAGCAATAACATTTAATAGGCAGAAAGCACACATTGACAACGAGCCATGGCAGCTTTGGGCGGCATGGGCGGGCGGTGGGCGATCGATACGGTGGTGGAGCCCGCCCATCGTACCGGGGTGGTTTGTTTAAACTATTTTATTTTGAGTATCAATTCCTTATTATCATTATGTGCGTTAACAGTACATACAATTATGTATTTATAAAATTACACATTACTAACATAAAGATTTCACAATTTATTATATAACATATAACAAATATTATTATACGTATATTGTTATAATCGACGAAATTTAACTATCATAAACGATTTACGGTAAAACTTGTTAAATTTCGCATTATATTTAAATACTACAGTAGGTTTACAAAGTATTAATCGCCAAGGTGAAAATCTTAAACGCAATTATGCGCAATAAGTATTTTTTTACACATATTTGATTTGTCAAGTAGGTATTCAACGCAAACGACGGCGAAATATAATATAATAAGTGCCCTTGTATACAAGTCCTTCTACTACTAAATTAATGTTTGTGATGAGAAAAGATAGATAAGTACTTTAGTTATTACGGAGACTTAAGACCGTTAAAGACTAAAGACTTAATTTTTTATAATAAAGTGTAATAGATGATACGATGATATTCCTAACCATTTTAAGTTTCCTCTAAATATTCTTCAATATAAGTGCTTATCTTGGGAATTTAAATCACATACATATATAAGTAATACTTAGCAAAATAATTTTCGCAGCTCAAATAAACGCAAATTTGTTACTTGCGTATAGTTTAGTGGGTCCGATCAAGAGTTTCATTCTTCTCAGCGTCCATGCGTCGTATGGTCACTCTCCATGCAATATGGCGAAGCCGATGGCTGGCCATGCATCGTACTCGTGAACGGGTGTTACTTGAGGCGAGTAGTCGGACTTGAATTTGTATATGTACGGATTTATATTCAATATTTTCTGCCTTGTTTTCACAGTAACGTAAGTGTGTGTGCCAATTTCATCTTTATGATTGCTGACAGAAGTTAAACGTTTGTTTTTTTTTATTATTATAATTAGTTGCTTTTAATGTAATGCTTGCAGTTTACAAACGTTTGGCGTTACAAAACACTTTGGAGATTTAGAAGTACTTCATTTTTTATATTATTTTTATTATTGAAGTTCATAAGTATGTAAATGAATAATTTTGATGTATTTAATTATTTGGTACGTAAGTAGGTGATTTGCCGTTTATGTCTCTCGTAAATTTTGGGATCTATTATATCTCTCATGATCTCTGTAGATGAGCCGTAGGATTAAGTGCATATCACTTACATGTGCGAAAATTAGTCAAGGATAGTCAAGTAGAAGAATAACACAGTAGGCAAGCTCATAGTCGATTCGCACTTAGCCCACTTTATATTATTAGTGTTAATAAGGTAAGTACAAACAAACATCAAATTAATAACACAATTTTTACGAAGTCCCACGGCTGGGGAAATACGAAACCGAATATAAGTTAGTGTTTCCCATCATTTTGATTGTTCACAGGGGTGGTAACGAGTTTACTTTTACTTCTTTTATTTCACTGAGTAAACGCATTACTATTAAAATATGTCTTGTATGTTTGGTAGGAAAATTAATTGTTATGTAACATTGATAGATAAATTCAAAGTCCACTTTGCGAATTCGTTTTTACAATTGAGAGCACTTTCCTGAACAATAATTTCGTGACGTATATATATCTAGCAATTGCATGAGCTGTATTTTTCCCTACTATATTAGGGGATATAATCATCCTGTGTTAGCGGACAAACCGGCGATACAATTCATAAGGAGCAAGAACTAGTCCAAAACTTACAAGCTTCATTCATTTGTATTTTAGCTGCTACATCGAGATTCGCATTCATAAAGGGCCTGATCGACGGACGAGTAAGACCGCGGTTTTAAATACCGACGAACCTGGCTCGCGGCTCGTTGGTGCTGATCGATTAGCAAGCAAAACAGTCGCAAACATGTCTTGTTCTCTTTCCGACACGCGGTTTTGCATGGCGAGCCGCGTAAAAAATATAGGACGACGACGAGCCGCGAGCCAGGCTCGGCGGTTTTCAAAACCGTGGTTTTGCAATGATACACCGGCGAGCTTTACCGACGAGCCATAAAACCGCGGTCTTACTCGTCCGTCGATCAGGCCCTTAATATTTGTATGGACGGTTGATAAATTAAATCAGAGTTCAGAAGGTGAACCTAGACCGGTAATAGTTATTATTAGAAATTTGTGATACAGTCGACGACTATGGAATGTTGAATCGTGCCATTTTAAACCTTCCCCGAACGTCACTGTTTTAGTAAATAAGCAGCTAAGGGCACTTGACTTAAGGTCCTATGTCCCCCGGATGGGGCAGAGGGTAGATAATAGGTAACTAAGGGCACAGGTACCTAGTGAATAAATTATACATATAATTATTAAGCTATTGGTGAAAACCGCAATCCGTGCAGAAGTTTTTGACTTTCGCGAACAGAAAGACACTGCGGAGGACTTTGATAATACGTAGTTATACAAATTACGTGCCTTTATGTACTTTATAATTTAAAATGCATTAATCTGCATTGTGTCGTTATTTCAATGGGCCTAAATTGTTAGTGTTATATTTGCATTAACTATTTTTAGGGATAATTTCGAGTAACCGGCATGTCTTACACGCAAAGCCACCTTTCAGGCACACACGGCTGATCTCTTGCATGTAGAGAAAAGCAAAGAATGAAAAGGGCTTAGAAACGTAAGGTTTTATAGCGTTGATACTAATATTTATCTTTTGGCTGATGTATCTTCTGGAAAAATCAACGTTACATTAAATTTCAAATGTTATACATATCGTGTAGTTAATTTCCAAGTAATGTTTTGAGTAGAATAAAATTCTATGTATAATAGTGATTCAAGACAAAAACCGAGTTAGTCATTCAGAAGGAAGCAGATAACATAGAGATAACTTTTAACAGTGTCGTCTGCGCCTTAAAGAGAAACGACAAAACACTTGACTCACGATGATGAAAATATGTAGCACAAAGCTGTCAGCGTAAAACGTTGTTTATGAGGCGGGAATTATACTTTTTTGGAAACAGTTGCGATGCGCCCGCAATTTTCTTGTAACTGTAAAGTGACAGGAAATTAAGCTAACACGCGGCCACGTAGTAGTACTTTTCAATAGTATTGAGCAGAATCCACACCTGTTCGCCCCAGTAATATGTTCTAGATTTTTTAGTTGTGATAGTAAACTACATATTAAATATTAAAACTTTAGATTTTTACGAGACAAACCAAACCTCTTGGTTAATTAGATGAAAGTGCTGACCGCGGTTCGTTGCGGGCACCTGCATTGCTTCGCATCCTATAAGTGGGGCAGTACTGAGTAATTGATGATTTATAGCGTAGGTGGTCTTTGCAAGAAGGTTAACAGCGTGGTGGAGTAGAGTCGGTCGAAGACATTGGGCATTGGACAAGGTGAAAAGGTGATCAGCCGCTAATCAGATAAACCGTTCAAATATATTTACGCATACGAAATTCCCTAAAGTTTTGAGTTTCTTTAAATCTAAACAATGCTTTTCTTAGATCAGAATAGTTATTATATGTGTAATTTATTTTAATTTTTTATTCATGTATAATTTCAGAAATATAGTAATTTAATCCACTAGCAACAAAGTAATAGCCAGACGTAGAGGTGCCATAGACACTAAACAAATCACCGCATGAATATTCATACCTCATCCCCATGTTCGGGGGATCCGATGGACTTTAATAATAAAAACATATTAGCCGCATTGCATGTCTATCTTTCCGTGACCGGGCAGTTTTACACCTGGTCGGGGGAGGATGGGGCAAAGGGGGGCGACCGTTTGCCAGCCAAGCTATTAATGATGGTAGCCATAATGTTTATTGAGCCCACTGAGCTGTTTTAGGTAACGCACGGAGCCCGTTTTATAAATTAACAATTATGACTTTGCTATTACTTATTGTAATGGTGTCATTTATTGGAGGATTTAGAATCATTGCTAATAGGTAACTTGGAATTTATTGTTAATACACAAGACTATGGGAATTATGAAACGTGATTACAATACTCAATTAATAGGAATAGGATAATAAATCTACAATTCGCTTTTAAAGAATTTAAATACATTAAAGTATGTATTTTTTAAATTATATTTATAATCTTAAGAATTCCCGTGCTTCGCCTACAACTTGTTCTATTCAACAACCGTGGGTATGTTTTATAATACCTATAGTGGATAATGAAATAGCACGTTAAAAAAATACTAATTACAAATACCACATCCAAAAATTTTCAACTACACGTGAGGTCATTTAATTATAACATACATGAAAAGTACACATTAACCTCGCTTTGTCACAGGGATCAACTAGCACGCGTACTGACATTTGACTTCGTTTTATTATAATAAAATAATTTGGTCGCGTGAACGCCACGCGACCCCGTTCGCCCTAACATTACTTCATTAGATAGTGATGATACAGGCATAGGGTAAGTTTAACTTTTTAATTTGATGGCATCACTTTGCGGTTGAACGTATTGTGTGCAGGGGTGTGATTGTTCACAGATTTATTTAAAAATACTTAAGAGTTCGCTCAATTTCTGCAATCGTGCAATATTCGGTATAAGCGATGTGTGCTTTTCCCACAAAGTTGCGGACCCAGTAAGAAACGAAAATTGTAAATATATAACAGGCCTCCATGGGAAAGCTGATTCACTGATTCTGGTTGATCTACTCAAAGACCTCAAAGAAAATTGTGCTAATGGAACAAGTTTCATTTATTTATGTAACTGTTTATAAGTAATCCACACCTTTTTTAAAACACGAAAATCTATACACATAGACATTGGAGACGTTTAGACACTATTTTAGCACATATTACTTATTTTATTTTTGCCTGTTGAGTTGAGACATTCAGTTGTTGAGTTGAGCAGATTTAAAAACTCTTAAAACTATATATAACATAATAATATAACGGTATTATATTATAGTCTTCGTTTTCTTCCTCAAGTCGCTTTCTTTTGTTTGGGTCTCGGTAAAGCATTACTATTGCCCATCTTCAGCAATCCTTAGCGCCAACTAGCGTGCAGAGAATCCCCCTCGGAGGTCTGCCATCCAGTCTACCGCTCACACCGTTTGTACAGATTTTCGGTACCTTTGGATGTTAGGCAGTATGGGCAACATGGTTTAGCTGTCCAGGGTTTCCAAAGCATGCACCATCCTCTTTCGTTATAACGACATATAAAGCTTACCGGCTTGTTAATGAATGATTTATTGAAGTCATGTTGATAGATTGATACTTTGGTTAACATCGCCTATTTGATAATCAGTTTGATTAATAGTGAAATAACGAGTTAACGAAGAGCTAAAACCTCAATTACAATTTATTAACAGAATAATTTATCCCAGAATTTAGAGAACTAATTGGCTGGCGATAAACATATATATAATATTTTTATATGTTTGTCACATATCGGATTCAAATAATACAATTTACTTTTCTACTACTGACGTGTTTGGAGTTGAAAAATTTACCTAAAATAAAAATCAATAAATGCTAGGTTTATTTTTCAATATGTTAGTAGTATACGTTTTAATGGGAAGGGAAGCACCGATGAGCGATCAAATGAGTAACACGCGGCTTTAAACAATCTTCAAAACTTGAAGATTTATTATCACGGCCAATTACCAAGTAGACTTAGAACGGTAACAATCTGAAGAAGGGGGTTCAGACTGTTAATTAGCTAATGGACGAGGCACCCTATTTACTGGCAACCCGCTGTAATGGATTGTGGCACGCTTAGGCTATCTCCGATTTCACTCGCCTAACAACTATTGATATCTTTTTTAGAATCGGAAAAAGTATTTACCTGAATCTTTTTTCGTCCACTAGTAAGAGGTACCGATGAAAACACTTCAAATTACAAATCGCTATTAAGACAATGTTAATTTATGTATTAGCAATATCTACGAAAGAGAAGAGTGCCACAAAAAGCTATCTAGTGGGGTGTCTAACCTCTATACTGTGATCAAGCTTATAATTATTGTGATCCTCAGAAAATAAAGATTATTCGTTTAAGTCAAAAACTTATCAAAAAGTAGAAAAATATAAATGTCTGAACTGACTACACTTGTGTATAAAAACACTATTTATATACAGCAAAGAAGTCCATTTTATATTTTGTAACTTTTTGAATGGTTTTCATTTAAAAGAAAAACTAAATTTTTCTTGCACCTACGCCTACAAACGTTTTATGCTACTTTAACCTTATTATAAGTTAACGTGAGTGAAACATTAACATAAATAATGATCCTTGTTCCCATAAGTAAATATATTCAATGCGTTAGGTTATCTGTCAAGCAAGATGCATAGTGTTATTTAATTATGATATAATAACCGAGTGTTGCATTTAGTTCTGTCAATCGAGTAGAAAGTCGACGACCTCGTGTGCTTGTCTCGCTGTTTATCTGATATCAACAAGACAGACTAGTAACTTTTCATCTTTGGCTTAAAAATCACTTTTGTAGCAAGTGCATAGTAATATAATTTTGTTTAAACTACGATAAGTTTACTGGATATTATAGATAATTTGTTTAAATTTCGCGAATTACAAAAAACGACAATGTATTTAAACCAATAACTGTAAGTGTCATCAGAATCTGTAAAAAAATATATTGGAGACACACGTGTAGTGTTATTGGACGCTATTCTTTTATTTGAAATATTTTTTTACAAATTAAGATGTAAATTAGTCTGACAATATATATCAATGTTTTGTCTCCGTGAAGGTAAATCAACTTAATAAAGAAAATTCTTTGAAGATTACTTTTTACTTCATGTGATTCACTTACAATAAAACTGCACATTTTCAACACTTTGATCTTTAATATACGGTATTGCCTGTAATAATCGAGGCGTCAATTTTATAGCACTCCGCAATAAAAAACGCATAACTTGTTCGACGTAAATGAAATTGACTCGATCAGAGGGTAGCATTCGTTGTTATAGGAAACTAATCTTAATATCCCGGTTCTAAGGTGTGTTTTCGTACATTTATTATTTATAGTTAGAGATCGTAAAGCAGTATGGGGTTGAGTATGCTTCGGCATTGGGGATAATATGATAGATCCACGTCATAATATGATACAAATGCGATGTTAACACCTTGTGTCTAAACTACAACTGTTTGTATTGTATAGATAGTTACAACGAGTTTGTCTGAATTCTTTAAGTATTCTTGCCAAATTACGTCTACTGTTGTACTATTGTGATACTCATGTTCATGATTTAGGTGATATCGTAGTTGTTAATGTTTTAATACTGTAATATGGTTTTTAGATTTATTTCGTGTCATTAGAACACAATATTTTACAAATTCACACCTTTTCTAAACAATAAAATATTGTGTGAGAATGTTTTTACATATTTGTAATTGAAAAACCAATATTGGTAATTTACACATAAGTTGCTTTGTTTTAAGTGATGAATTTTATTACTTGTCTAAATAATATGTTTTTGTTTTTGTATACTTTTCTGTCGACAAAGCGGGAGAAGTTCTTTATTTATAACTTGTATCATAAACATAAAACCTATTCATTCTCAAATACAGTCACCTGGATAAGTGAGAGCTCAAGGGACATCAATCTCATTCTCTTGTATAGAGGTTTCTCACAAACCCGAGTTTCTAGGCTACAGAAGAGGCCTGTCTCACATATAGAGGTCTATAGAACTATAGGTCTATACTACTCTAAACAATAACAGACGCACATTTGGTGTGAATTAAATAAGAGTCCCTCGAAATTTAAAAATTAGTCACAAATAGCAAACGTTAAATGCGTTGAACTGTCGCTTATACAGGTATGGGCAAGTAACAATCTCACTTATGGAGGTTCATGAGTGAAAAATAACTATCACTTATGCAGGTTTTATGTTTCTCACTTATAGAGGTTTTAGGAGGGCAAAATCACGCCTTCCCAGTTGTCACTTACTCAGGCTCGACTGTACTGGTACGAAAATTGAAATGTTTAAATAATATTCACGAATTGTAATTGGCAAACTGCATGAAAATATCAATTTATCTATTTAACGGACCTATTTACTTTGTTCCTTTTCAGAATAACAAATTAAGTGCACTTATCTGAAATTGTATTTAAATAATACATTACTTTATGTAGTATACTTTAGTATTCTTAGTGGTTTCATGACCTCGTGGTACGACATAATCCCGGGTCAGACACATAAACTACCTATATACATAATTTCCCTTGGTTTACCCAATCACAGCTTTGGGCGGTCGTTAGGGCGGGGGTGGAATGACATCAATATCTGCGCGCGCAGTTTTTATAAACCTTGATAAGTTTAATACAAGAGGCTACTCTTCGACTCAATTTGTACAGTTTTTATACTCTATGCAGTGTAAAAGGAAAAGCTAACACAGCTTCAGAAAAATATTTTTATACAAAACTTTTACGAATAAAAACGAAATTAAATGTTTTAGACAATCTTCAATGCTAAAGTTAAAATAAATAGCTTCAGACAGGGTGTAGAGTGTGTAGTAGTAGCATATAATGTAGTCTAGCACGATGATCAAACTTAAATCTTGTTTTGCTGTTATACAATTTTTTGTCTATTAAGTACCTACACATTTGACAGAGCTCAAAATGCGATGGTAACTTAAGACCCGAATTAGAATACGGCTGTTTTCTGCTGCTGCTGAATTAGTAAAGATGATTTGATAGCGATTATTACGATTACATTCCAAGAACAAGAATATCAAAAGACAAAATATTTATAATTGATATAATATTTACCACACTTCTTTATCATATTACAAAATACTTTTTTGTGGCTGTACCCAGTCCGGGTTATAGAGGCCTCGATTAAGGTCAGTAGGTAATAATGTAAACAAATAAATCAGTTTTTTTAGGTAAAAGCCAAAAGATTTTTACCTAAATGAAATAACTACGCAAAGGAATGCAGCGCACGCGACGCTCGCACATACACATATTAAGTTGTATACACAAACACATTGGCACGTGAAACTAGTTATTTAATACACACACATACATTGAAACGTCTGCACGCACATTCTTATTCATAAGTACATAATTGAACGGGTAATCACAGTCACAAATCAAAATTCTGTATTAACACGTCTCAAATACCATACCTATAAATATTGTAAATAAATTTATCATATGTTTAAAAAGTACATATCATCTCTACTGATCATTTAATTAGCACTTAATTTTATATTTTCTAGTACCTAAAGGATTACTTATAGTATGAGATATGGCGTGAGAGAAACATTGAAATTAAAGTTTGTTAGCGACTGTACAGTCTTTTGAATGGCGTCCCAAGACGAGATTACTATTTGTGCCCGTTACTTGTCTCAATGAATGGTGCCTCAAATAACGAGTCAAACAAGACAGGCTTTTTAGGAATATGAACGGAAGACATTTAGATTTAGAGTTCAGAGTCATTTGAATACGGATACCGTAAGATACACATATTATACAAATTGAAAGTCTTCGTTTTTAATTCTTGATTTTAATGCGAAATTAAGGTTTTAGATGATTCAAGTATATAATTAAAATAGATGTGATTATTAATATATATTTGGAGGTATCGCTTTTGTTTGAATATTAAGAAATTGAGAATAGATAAAGGTTCGAAATGCATTTGGTCCGAATTGGATGTCCATTCCTGTATGTACTTTTTTAGTATTATTTATTTAAACACATCACTCGCTATGTACAGAGGCACGCTTCTATCAATTTAGTGATTCATGCCAAGGTAAGGCTTTGCGGCTGTAACGTTAACGTTCCTAGTTTAAAAAACGGTGATCCGATCAAAACCTGTCAGAGGAAGTTAACGCAAAGTAGCTTTTCAAATATTTTCGGGTTAGGAAACTCCACCGCCCACGCACTGCCGGAAATATTGTGGAGATTATATCGCAAACAAGTAAGCATGCTGCGCACGACTTCGTCATTAGAAGGAATTGTGCATTTTTTACTATACTAAAAAGGAAGTTGGGTGATAAGGTCTCTCTCAAGTACCTAGGTGTAATTAGTTTAATGATTTTTATTTCATACTAGCTGTTCCCAGCCACGCATCGCTGTGGCACATTGTGATTGAATGGTTGAGAAATGGGAAACAAAACAAAGAATACATTTTGACTAGTGGAAAAAAAAATGTTTTTATAAAAACAATACTTGATGCGGATTATACATCATGCTAAAACTCCAGCGGTGCAGAACTTTTTAAGTTTTAAGTATCGTACACAAACCATCATATCATTTATATATATAGTGTAGCTCTTTATAACGAATTTCAAGGGTCCGTGCATTTTGATTCGTTATAGACATAGACATAGACATAACATTTATTACAAACGAAAACACACATACATAAACACACAAAATAACAACACTTAAAGAAAAAATAAAATAAAATAAGACAAGGGACGGAAGAACGTTTCGTTATAACGATTGACGCTATAAAGAGTTTTGCATGAACGTATTGGTGATGTCAAGCGAAGCATCGCGCATTACTCGTAGTAAAATCATTAAATTACATTTACATTAAATGTCTAAAAACTATGTATCTTAAGTAATGTATTTCCTGTTGAATGTATGTATATGTTGTGATCTGATCTGATCCTGCCCATCTACTTGTTTTACTCCTAGTGATACAGAAATGTGTATTGCATAATGCAATTTTCATTGGCACATGACACAGTTTGAGACCTACTTAAACTGGGCGAACAGAGTAAAAAGGACAAGATCTCGACTTGGTAGAACTAACAATGGAATACTAGTCACGACTTCTGTTTCAATTTGTATTATACATATCGGGTGACCTATGACAACTCAGCTCAGTTTTAATGTACCTGTTTTGGCTATTTGCAAATCTGCGATTTATGGAATCAATGAAAGTATTATCATTGATGTAGCCTCTCTGCATATTGCACGTATATATACGTATATCAGCCTATACACAGCCTTTTGCATTCCATAGTCCGTTTACCGAAAGTTAACTCGGACGGATTCGACGGTAATTGGTGACTATTACTTTTTTATATTAAAGAATTTTAAACTTGTTTATTTTAAGGAATAATCGAGTCGAAATCCAAGTGAGTTCAAAAAGTACGGGATTTGTCAAATATTTGCTGATTTTTATCGATACGAAGGAACCTCTAAATTATGTCTCCTACGTATGTAATCAACGAAGCGACAAATGTGAAACATTATCAAAATTTTAAGCTAAAAAAGGTTAACACATTGTTTAAATGTTCTCCGTGATTTTCTTTCAAGTTTATGTGGGTCGTCTTTATCCGACTCTCATGAATGAGTGTTAACGGACCCGCCATTGATACCTAATTAGCATGAGTCGTAAATTATAAGTCGGATACTTAACTACGAGTATGATAAATTTTCTAAATGAAAACAAGGTATTGTAATTTCAATTACTATGTGATGTGAAGTAGTAGTTGATTTTCACGTTGAAAGGGTTTTGTTGTTATTTTCAAATAAATATGATTTTTTGTAAATTTCCATATTTTTTATATTGATAAAAAATGCTGTCTACAAAGATTACAATTTTTTTTTATTTTTGCGAATTAAAATGTATTTTCTCAAGAAGGTACTTAATGGACGCTTAATTGATACTCTTAACTTAAACAAAAGGACATTTTTACAGAAAGAGATATTGATATCATTCCCTAAAGTTTTGCAACAAAAGTGATATATTTTAACGAGTTCACTTTATGAGTCAAATTCATTTAATATATTGTAGTTAAATTAGATTCCGACAACTTGAAGTTCTTTAAATGTTAGTAATGTATATTTTCGTAGTATTTCAGGATGTATTCAGCCTTAATACATATATAAATTGTAGTAAAATTGTGGAAAAATAGAAACCCAAGTAGACGTGTTTAGAAGATGATGTCATCTTAATCCTAACGGGCACTGTCTCAGATATTATTCAAATTAACAGAGTATTTATTTAAATATTATTACGATGATTAAGTCTAGTCGTTGATTTATTTGAAATACCCGCAAGACACAAGATACGATACTGCACGTTTCATTGATTTTTTTTACCCCTCTTTTACTCATTCGACTGCTGAGTTGCACCCGTGTGGTGAATTAAGTATATCATTCTTAGACAATGTGGATCAGCCGTGTATAAGATACATAATTTTTAGTGTATTAGATTTAGAGTTGACACTTAGCGCTAAAGTCTGATTCCGGAATGTCATAAACTTATTAAATTTGACATAAGAGTCACAAGCTAGGGCTAGAATCTAATCTATAAGACGCTGCTATCATTGCACTGTATCTACACCACGAGTGTTGTACATATTAACATAAATATATGATATAAGCCGACACGGCAAATACATTCTTATTAATTAATGATACGTCAATAAAGTATATACTTTTATGAAAACACAAGAACAGTAAGTAACAGTTACGCTGTTGACTTTGCCGACAAAACGTAAAATTTAATTGGTCATAAGCTTACAGTCAGTGGACCACCAGCAAACAACATATTGGGTGATAAGATACCTACTGTGCTGGGTATACTTAACGATAATAAAGAAAGTATTGTAAATATTAAGAAAGTAATTAAAAGCACAAATTGACGCTAGTTTTGTTTTGTTACTCGTATTATTCCCCAAAATATGGATGAAATTGTTGATAGACTATGTTCAGGGAATTAAAATCATTTGTAACATTTAATATTTAGTTTAGTTTAATGAAATAATTATTATAAAACCTGAGTTAAATTTTTTGCTGTGTTACCATGGTGACGATGTATTTACATAAAAATAAGCACCTTGGTAATTGAACTATAAGAATACACTATCTTTAGTCACACATTTTCTAATAAGCGTGTTTATGTCGAAAACACAGCTAAAATTACGAATAAACTAGTAATTAAAAAAACGCTTCAACCCTCAGGCATTGGCTATCTCCGATGTCTGTATCAGTTTCATAAACATTTATTTTTCTGAATAGAAGATAATCTATCAGACTTCTGTGCCACACGCCGTCAATTTTCGGGTCTAAGGCATGTCGGCTTCCTCACATTTCCTTCATCGAGAATGCGCACATGAAACGAAAATTCATTGGTGCCTTGGTGATTAAATTTTAAAGATCTTCAAATTTGTTAACTATATATCTATAATTAAGTCTACACATACATTAATCGCTAAACTAACGCTGCTAATTTTAAAATATAGGGACATACAGAAGGTATGGTACATAAACCTTTTATTAAGTGGAACTTAAGCATTTGAATGTTTACGAGCAGTAAAACTATACGTTTGAGTGTTTCTGTATTATTATCAAGTATAATATGCGGATAAACGTGTATAACATCAATTTTAGTCGTCAGTCTTCATTTATTGATATAACTGTCGGGGTCGCGGTAAAACTAGCCGCCCACGCGCCATTACTAATGCGGTACAATCGCACACACAATTTTAATTAAGGGTATAAAGCTTAATCGGTGTAATACAATCTACGTCTCGTAGCAATTAAGATGCATATTTTACATTCAGAGACTTTGTCAATAAAACTTGGAAGGTTAGTTTTTTTAATTTTTTTATAGAACAGGGGTAAACGGGTGGGAGGCTCATTTGATGTAAAGTGATACCGCCGCCCATTGACACTCTCAATGCCAAAGGGCTCGCAAGTGCGTTGCTGGCCTTTTAAGAATTAATTATTATTATTATATTATTTATTATACAACAAAATCATTATATGTTGCATTAGAAAACCACTGTGGTTTGTATTAATGTACCTAACCATAGCAGTCTTGTTTAGGAGCACGACAAATGCATATAAAAGTAGTTTTTCAAGTTACTTTTTGTGTTGGTTAGGTAATCTAATAACTGACTAGGTAGTCCATTTATTAGCCGCGGTTGTAGCAAGTACCTCAACGTTCTCTCGCCATAGACGTTGTATGCTGTCGAAGTACAGAAACCAACTTGCGTTACAGCTCAGGCCTGTATGTCATGCTCAACTCAGTATTTTTATATCATCTCGAAAAAAGAACAGAATTGAAAATGGAAGACTTTTTGTTTCTTAATTTTGGTATCTCTTCTTTTATTTTAATTATCAAGACTACTTCATGAAATTTTTTTAACATCCAGGTCAAAATAAGGCTACAAATGCTTTATTATTTAATGTTTTGATTACAGAGGATAAACGAAATAATTCTAAAATTTGGTGATTTTTATACATGAGAATTGAGGTTTTTATATATATACTATTACAAGTTATAAAAATATATTTTAGGTGAAAGGTGAGTTTTTATGGCAATATCACGTTAGACATAAATTTTACCAATCGTATCTGAATGACATCACCGCGCGTCAAAAACTTTACTGAAATCTTAAGATTGTTAAAATCTCTATGTCTTAATTAAAAAAATCTAAAGCTGTTTGACATAAATCTAGGAAAATATTAAAGAGCAAAAATTAAAACTTTGGCAGCCCTTTGCGATTAAAGTGATATAAATATAAATTTAGGTTATAGAATATTATATACTTTTGTATAGTTCAACCACTCGGGCACTCCCAAAATCTGGAAACTACATGATATCGAGTAATAGTTCTGAAAGCCCCCTCCGGGTCCAATCATCTCCAATCGTCTTTTAAGTCTGAAATTCGTTTAATTTGAAGTCCGTCTCCCTAGACTTTCCCACACAATTACAAATATGTGAAAATTCAACAGTGCTTAGCCAAGTTCAAACGTAAGACCTCGCTTGAGAATAACAAGTTAACTTAAAACTAGGCTTACTTAAGCATCAAAACTAACATTTAGGTACTTTACTTAAACTTAAATGAGTTTACGGATATTTTTAAATTGTCTTTACTATTTAACCGGAACATTGGATGTAAAGTTCAGAGGTCAGATTAAAATCTAGACCGAGTTGAAACAGGTATTTTCAACCATATAATACCTCGGATAATAATATTGATATTTTACGGAAAGTTGATCTGATTAAAAACGTATCTTAGTACATTTAATTCCAAAATTGTAACTCTACGCGCGGGTATAATTAACAAAAAAATTAAATTGCAATATAGGAAATATTTGAGGAATACATTTTATTATTGTTTAAAGTTAGTTGGGGCAAGGGGCTAAAATGAAATGAAAGCTACCTCTCTACCTACTTTCGACGGGAAACGAACGCAGACCCTATCGGCTTCATATGTGCGTTAACAACTAAGCCATTAAAACAACAAGTTGATATTATCAACCACTTATCAATTAAAATATAGAAAATATGTTACGTAGTCGTTATACACAAAGTTAATAAAACAAGTCCAACGCGTTTTCAATCTGAAGAACTGTACAAAATTAATCTAAAAGGTTCCGAAACCTCGTACTCTCACATATATTACAATTCCATCAATTAAACTGTATAGACACCTTGTTGTGTGCTAAACTACCTACTACGTACTTTTTTGGTAACACAGTAAGAAAATAAACAATATTTATTTAATTACCAGATTTAAATACTCGTATAATCGTTGTAGTTCTCGGCGTGGCATGCTGTTAAGCAAATGTGGAAGATGTCCAGCTTTATAGCGTTCGTTAATAAATTGACAATAGTGTAAATATATATAAGATCAGTCTTCTTCAAATAAATGTGTACAGATTTAACCTTCTACATAACGAGCATTATGCAATATTACATTTCGGTGATTCATTTTTATTTGATTCATCTTTAATAACAGTGAAAACTAACATCAACTTTTCCTAAGTCAAACATGTCAGTTCCATTTCTAGAACTATCCTTTTCGGTCACATTTAATGACGTTTAGCCTTTCTTGCAACCAGTTGTAGCAAATACAAGTTATACGATTTATTTAAGCCCACCACATCACGTATAAAGATATAAAGTTTTCATTAAGGCGATACTCACGAAATATTGCGGATATAGAGTACATACATATTTATATACATATAGTAAAAAAACGACACATATACAAAATATTTCCCTGTGTTACAAATCCATTCTACTATCACATTAAAAGCTAACATTGAAATTGGTGAGTTGTAGGAAAACTCCTAGAATACCGTTTCGCTTTTGTTAATTAACCTCTAAGAAAATTTGTTTTAACTTTTTTCAGAACTGTCAAACCAGATATCGTGGGTTCATACATCCCTAGCAACAACGGATTTTCCTTTACATGTGTGCAATTAACGCTTGCTCGTACAGTGACGGCAAATATCGTAAAGAATACGACAGTTTTCTTTAGATTCAAATGCTTTCAGGTTTTAAAAGTATTAACTTTAGATCCAAAAATCACGGAAGACTGATCTGAGGATGATCTGATGCCATCTGAGGCCAAGACCCATACAGGTATTATTATAATATCAGATAAAGCCTTAGATAGGACAGACCTTATCCTTAAGTAAAACATAATTATTAATTAATAGGATTTTCCTGTTCCTACGCGAACAAAGTCATAAATAGCTAAACATAGGTTAATCAAAATGTGATTAACAGCTAATTAATAATAAACATTATTTTAAGCAAAATTATATTGGTAAATCATGAAAACTATTTCATATTAGAATAGTCTCCTCATTAAGCAATTACTACTATAACATAACGATTAATTGAAACTTGTAATTAGATTTACGGCCGCCGGCTACGGATAACCATTGAATGAGTCAGAGAATCAATATTTTTTATTACTGTAAATTATGACTATAGTAGAAAGTTTATATTTGCTTGTTATAGCTTCTCATTTATACTGCAATTTAAATTATGGCTTGTTTCACTTTAAGAAACGTACTTCAATTGCCACATAGGTCTACAGATCATTTCCCCGGTTAGGGCCATTAAGATTAAGATTTTTGTGATTTTTTCAAATTTCAAATTGCACTGGCTTTCAATATGTATGTAAGTTGGCGGTGAATAAACACCCTTGGACTCAGCTGTCGGTCCTGCGCCTGCGTTCGTGGTACTCCGTCGTTTCGGATATTCTACAATTATTGGTAAGTATTCAGGTACGAGAGGTGAGGAGTGAGGATGAAGTGATGGGGCTACCACACAGTCAAAGTTAGAACTTAACCTAAAACCACATATTTATCATACTTTACTATGAAGGCCCCCTTGGCGAGCTATCAGTATATTAAAGCTGACTAGCAGACATTTCCTAAATGTAATTTTTCCAACAGCGAAATTCCCTTTAAAAATAACAATTTTTCTAAATATTAAGAGAGCCCCAATGAAGCATTGAGACGTTTTTTCCTGTCTCAAAGCAAGGACTTCGTGGTTGACGATTTATTAAACGTTTAAGCAATCGAAAATTTATAATGAAGTGGTTTAAACTAAAGAAACAATTTGCATAATAATCGAGTATAGTGTGTGATTGTTTATGACATTTCGATAGCCATTAAATTGTAGAGACACCAAAGTCCGCGACGACTATGAACGGCCCGCCTAACTGTAAATTAGAAAAAAGGCAATAACGAAGATTTACTGCTCTTCTGTGCAGGTGGGGAGATTGATTGGAAGATAATATTTTGATTATATTGCTAGTTTTTCTTATTATTATATTTATATTTAGTCAAATAATACACTTGTGTAAAGTACATAGGATATACTTCTACATAATATATATAAACCTAATAATGAAATAAAATAAATATATCTATTTAGATTTATTTACAAGGCCGTGATTAAATTTTCAATTTATTTAGTTCAGTAAATCAGTTAGAATATGCTTAATTTACTTAAGATTCTATTAATTTTTAGTTGTCAGTCTCATCTTCAAGTTGTCTAAAATATTATTAGGTCATAGACTAAATAATCTAATAAAACTATAAAAACTATCCTGTTTATTTATTAAGTACAGTAAAAAAATGGTGTTGCTGTTTACTTAATTTACACTTGTTCTATTTACTTAATTTGTCCTCTTAGAGCAGGTCAATGAACCCAAAGGTTATTAAAGAACGTCCACGGTATTATATTAACATCAACAGCAGTGTGATAGTCTAAACGTTGACCGCGATTACTTTAGGCGAGTTCCAGGTGCCTTAGTCCCTTTGGGCGACGCGGCTTCTACTTTCTACACGCTCCGACCACAATCGAACCGTTCGTAATTTCACTCATTACACGTGCGAAATGTTTAACTAGACATTTGGTTTCCATTTTCAATTCATATTTGCTAAGTATGACGGCTAACCGCAGGCACTAATGAAAAGCTATGGGATTTTGGAAGATAATGCCACCACTACGCTTAATGAATAAGTAACACAATACAGCGAGGAAATGATGCCAGCATTAAAGGTAGACAGGGACCAAACTTAGTAAATTTCTTTTAGTATTTATCCATTTTTAATTGATATTACTATGTAGGTCAAGAATATTGTAAATATTGTATATTTGTGTGTTAGAAATAAATACATTACGGCTTTATAACATTGAATTTGAAATATAGAATTATGTTGTAAAATATGGTATCCGAGAAAGCTTTGATATTGGCTAAATATTAATGAGAAACGCCGTGCTTTTGTTTTTTTTGACACTTTCTGGTGAACTTCGAACGACATCTCGGAGTTGTCGAAACTTACTGTTATTATATTTAAAGTTTGCCAACTTTCAAAAAATAAAATGGTGCAAAATCGATAGAAACAATAAAAATTTGTTGCCTTTTCGAATATTTGTTAACTTAAAAACTTTGACATTGATAAACTCAATATTCATATTAGTCATAAGGTGACCTTTTGGAATGAAAAATATTTCTTTGTATGCGTGAACATATACAATTTGAATTTGCATCACGTGCCTTCCTCTTTCTATCAGCACAATCTAAATCGGCTTAACTTTGACTGTGATATTAAGAAGTTGTAAATACGACTTTCTGTCTATACATTGCTGTAACGTATGGCGGATTTGTTAGCAATTTATCTTCGAAGCAGCGATGTATACGTCTTAGATGCTTCCCATCTTTTGAAACATTCGTAAGTTGAAATATAAGATCATTTGTCATAAGAAGATGGAGTTGATGTTTGTTGAATTGACAATGGATCGTATTACTTTTTTTTTACTTTTACTAATCTTATTTTGGACGACGGTGATTAAATAAAGGGGTAGTTTATTGACTGTATTAGATAAGGTGTTCTTATAATGGTGTGAGTGGTAAAGGGCGTGATGAGTATTAAAAGTACCTAGTTAAATTTGTATTAATATTGTATTTATTCATTTTCAAATATTATTTAACATATTTGTATAACCGACTTCTGAAATCAGTTTCATCTGATTGTGATATTGATTTGGATATTTAAGTAAGATAGATCCCCTAATTAAGTGGCTGAAGGCAAAATTTCTTACCTGTTTTATACGCTTGATGTCGCAAATATCCCGATATTAAAAGTCACATTGGACCAATCTCCTATTGGATTAACTTTCGATTTGGACTTTAATTCCTACGAGACTCTCGTAGGAATAACCTGGACAAGCTGGTAGTCGTCGGCAAGGTGGAAGGCAAGGTCGCGGAGCAGATTGTCAACCCGCTAGTCAAGCCACGATTCTCACGTGAAGCTCTATATACCGAACAAAGTGGAGAGAATTTACTGGCAGGGCAGCAGGCATCTTGACGTTGACCAATACGACTGAGAAGATTGAGAAGAAAGCAGGTATATTCCAAGTTACATAACAGTGTGGGTTTCTTTACAATCGGTTCAATAATTTCTGGGTATAAAAGGGAACAAAAAATTTCATTATTTACCATGGTACAGTCTATTTCAATTTCACTTTTTAAAATTAAAAATAAAAACAGACTTAAAATCCCTTACATATCTCATTTCTTAGCACCTGCGGAAATATTGTTAAACTTGAGATACATATTATGATTTTATTGGTCGTTCAAACATACACATTGCCTCCGCATGAATTTATAAAAAGCAATATATTTAAACGCTCAGTTTCGACGATTCACAATCATCGTATGTCATTGTTATAGCGAGTAAAAAGTCGACTACTTATAGTTTGAATTTGTACTAAAACTTCGATGTGCAATTCAAATGGGTTTATTATAGGCTTTTTAAATGCCTAGAATGTATGTCTGTATTTCTTTATTTAAAATGGATATGTGATGTAAGCGTATTTTGAGTACGTGTTGAAGTTTTAAAGATATGATTTGTACATAGATAAAATAAAAATAAATACTGGCGCTACAACCTCTTTAGGTCTTGGCATCAGATTTCTGAATCTGTTTCATGATCATTTTTAATCTAATAGGCAAGTAGGTGATAAGCCTCCAGTGCCTGACACACGCCGTCGACTTTTTCGGTCTAAGACATGTCGGTTTCCTCATTATGTTTTCCTTCACCGTTTGAGCAAATGTTAAATACGCACATAGAAAGAGAGTCCATTGGTGCAAAGCCGGGGATCGAAGCTACGACCTCAGGTATGAGAGTCACACGCTGAAGCCACTATGCCAACACTGCTCTACATAGATAAATTTATTACAATTTATTTTAGTATTTAAGTTAAAAAAATGGTAATAAATTTTTGTAATTAGCGAAAGTAGAGGTTATTAAACACTAACGGTATATAAAATTTAGAAATTTTATCGGCCTATAATACCCTGTTATTCATCAATACTTGCGTTAAAGATATATACTAAAATAAAGTTGACGTCATCGGATAATAATGATATGTCAAACAATGGTCGGCAGCGTCTCGCCAGTACTGGCCATTAAGATTCCGCTACCCCACATAATTAATAGATTCACAAAACGAGCTGGTCACATTCACAAAAATCGATCCATTAGGTCAAGGGTCGTTAAATGATAGACCGAGATAGACATACTTTACTTGGTTGCGCTGTGCAATTCTATTTGAAATGGCGGATCACGCCTCCAGCGCCAGAGTGGGACAGCATTATCGATAGCAAAATGCTAGCTATAATACAGTTTATCATGAATTAAACTGTATAAACACGTCTCAAAGTATACTTTCCTCGAGCGAAGAGTTTAGTCACGATTTCGTTATTCTTTGGCTTTCGCTACTCCGTTTCATTAATAGCAGTTACTTAATACAAGTTAATGAAGAATTTGCAGTTATTATTAAGCGATCATTCTCATTGATGAATATAAAAATTAAAGACGTATTTCTCACGTTTCTTGGTATTCATCGATCTTTTGAGACGTTACGACGCCAACAGTTGTAACATTAATTAGTGGAGGCATATAACATATCTTGCTAATGAAAATACTTATAGGGTGAATCCATATATATCATGGGTCGCATGATCAAAGTTTTATGAAAAAGCTGTTTGTCTGTATTTTCCGTACATCGAAATAGTTTTAATAGAATTAAAAATTAGAATAACCTGGAGTCAGGATACTCCAGGGCGGTATGGCCCTATGACCCAACTAAATTGCCCCATCCTAACTTCTGTGGGGAAAAAGACATATTTTATTTATTTTTTTACAGATTACCTACTACCATTTTAACAAAATTAGTAATTTTCATAAAATTATAGAAAATCCTTTGTTACGCTCCCCCTCGCCCCCGTACGCTTCACAAATAGGTTGCTCTCCGGCGATGGCGAAGAGTCAAGAAAACTATTAAGCTGCAAGAGTACGCGGGGAATGGAAGCTTGTTGACGCTGGATAGTGGGAGTCCATACAGAAAAAGGTTATGATTCCGGCAGCGGTGATGTTGACTGAATGTACAGTCTCATAATCTCTCCCAGCAAGTCAGCTGAAGTATAACTTCAAAAACATGTGTGTGTACTTATGTACACGCGTTAGTAGTTATACTATTATTTTTCCCTAACGCGCCAAGAAGTATAACTTAAAAAAACATTTTCGTAAGAGTTCTTACCATAATACTTATAATATAGATTATTTTGCTAATTCCCATAGTTATACATTACATAGGTTCTAAAGTTATTTCTGCCTAATCAGTCTATGTCAATAGATGTCTGCACCGTATATTTGCGTATGATACTCTTTGATAAGGAAGCTACGTATAAGGAGACACAAATATTAGTTTACAGTACAATTTTATTACATTTTTACCATTTTCGTACATAAATACTTTTATGGCAGGCTCAGAGGGGGCACCCTGCCCTTGTATGTCAGTTTTTCCCAAATTGTTAACAATTTGGGAAAAACTGATTATTAATTATTATTAATTGTTAATAAATAAAAACTCATTCCAAAATTGATCACAGCTAAATTAAATCTATCTAAATCAGTTATATTGAAGATAAGATTTTAGACTAAGCCTCTGATGCGACTGTTTCAACCGCCCTCGATGTTTAAAATGTGTCCAATGAGAAATATGTTGGGGGTTTACGGATAACTAATGTGCAAGTAACATCGACAATGTTACCTAAATTGATATCAAGCAAAACGCATCGCGCATTTTTTGAAAGGTTAGGAAACCGTTGCTATAATAAGAATAAGTATTCATTCAGTATTAGTTTGTATTAACAATATTACCTTTTTGTTTAACCCAAAAAAATATCATTAAGACCTAGTGGAAAATACATTATCTTTATTCTATTGTATATATATTATTTGAAATAATTAAATGTTATAAATTAAATTATATCTGTACTAATACGTATCGTGTTTGTTTTTATCAAATCAAACATGTTTTTTTTTTAAACTTCACAATATTGTAATATAAGTATAGATAAACATATATTAAAAAATACGCTTTACGGACTATTGATGCATGAAATCCATCAATCAATCTTACAAGTCTCGTGAAGATATAGTTTTTGGTAACACAAAGTCGTTTTAGAAATACTGAGCTGATAGAATACCTACTCTCCCATGTCTGGCAAAGATTTTTCATACAAATATGCATGTGTATAAAATGATGCGTTTTATTGAATGCATTTATTTTTAATATAATATTATTAGCTCGTGTATAATCAACAACTTTATCACAACGATTTTTAAAAATAGAACGGAACAAATATGGATAATGCAAAGTGAATTTCTACGAAAGATTAGGTATAGTGTGAAATACAAGTTATGTGACAAGCGTGGCCATATCAATAGTAAACATATAATTCGAGTAAACGATAAATTGATAAGCGATGCATTCACAAAGTCAGACATCATGTACATAATGTACTAATTGTTACATAAAAATAGTAATTTATATATTACAGCTCATATTTCAAAAACGGCTCAATCATATATCATAATCTCAGTTAAAATAAGGGCAAACGATTTTTTTAAGTCTACGGATGAAATCTATGGTATTGTTCCATGCGTATGTGCTTATTCATAAAAGCTAAATCTTCCAATTAACGCCGTTTTAACTGGTTCGTCTCATGAATAACAGACACAGAGCGTGTATCTGTTTCGTAATCATTTGTTTTTTCCAATAAGCAATTGGTGACTAACATACCGATATTTTCCTTTACCGTACCAGCAAGTGTTAAATGCGTTGATATCCATTGATGCAGTCTAGGTTTTTTTATAGAACAGGGGGCAACCGGGCAGGACGCTCACCTGCTGTTAAATGATACTGCTGCACATGCACAATCTCAATACCAGAGGGCTTGCGATTGCGTTGCCGGTGTCTTAAGAATTGGTACGCTCTTTTCATGTAGGACTCTAAGTCAATTTGGTTCGAAAATACTTCAGTGTGGTGGTTCCACGAAGTAGTGGTATGCAGCTAAAACTCCCAAAATGCAGGGTTCAAACCTACAACCCAATGGACGGCGATATTGTATAATTCGTACAGTGTAAGTAATAACGCATACTGAGTATGATTGATTACATTCTTTAAATTTTCTTCATTGTTTGTAATTTCGTTTACATTTTAATATTATTAATATATCTCTTAATGGCCACGAAACGGTACTCAAACCTTTAAGATAACAATAGGTTGAAAATTGATAAAAGTAACGAAAAAAATAATTAAATTTAATTTTAAATGGGTTAGCAAATAAAGGCGAGGTTTGCAAAATACTTGACAAATTTTTAACTTATCGGTACGTTGCAGAAAGTGATTAGATAATATTGACAGATAAAAATATTAAAGCAAATACGAGATGCATATTTTTGTAGATATACCGGACACCTGTTAATGCGTATTTTGTACTTCGAATTTACGATAAATTTAAAAGACTGGCTAATTTCTTCCCTGTTCTTCTCGACCCTTTCCTTAAGATCTGGCAGTAAATGTGCATTTCGTCATTTAATATTTGAGACGTTAAAGTGTCAACGTCCAACATTTCGTCTTTGATTCGTAACTGCCTTTTACCGTTCATAGTAAAAGATTAAAGGCATATTTCTGCGTCTGTTTCAGTCATAATTTTTCGTAATACAAAAAAAAGCAACACTTTTAAGCCCGACATAGGCTCTACGTGCAGCTTTTCTTTAATTTATGTTGAACTGTTGAAATGAATTGCGAGCTTTGAGTATGTTTCGTCTAATTAGCGGGCGAGATAGTTAATTTATATCCCTAAATCCAGTGATCCTAAGCTTTTCTCTTTGTAAAAATTTAAACTAACTAAAAAAGGAATATTAATAATGCTTATATTATTACGAAATGAAGAGTATTAAAAGGAGTATTTAATACTAATAGAGAGTACGATAGATCGAGTTGGCTTCGATCGTTTTATAATCAAAATTATTGAAAGTGATATTCTAAAAAAATGGAAAATACCCAGAAATATAGAAGATTGAATATCCTAATATTACTCTGCCAGTGTATAGGCATTACTAACATTTCTACAATTCCAAATGTGTCATTTTCCGAAGGCATTTTGGGTTGTATCATATTCTTTACGTTGACTTACATTTTTCTTGGAATTCCACTTTTGTATATGGAAACTGTGATAAGTCAGTTTACGAATCGCGACTGTATTGATGTCTGGAAAATCAACCGTTGTACCTCACATGTTGGTTATATTCTAATTGTATGGCAAGTCCTGATTCTTTTATACAATCACACAGTCACATCGTTCCTTATGCACTATTTATTAATCAGCTTCGAGAGCCCCGTACCATTTTACACGTGTGGGCCGTGGAGCAACAGGCAATGTGACATTTTCTATAGAAATTATACTGTGAACAAAAATTGCATTGGAAAACAGCACGGTGCACCGTATTGCGAAGGTCTCTATTCGACGTACCCCGAATATCAGTACTGGAGATTTAACTTAGTCAAACTAAATGAGAAACATCAGATAGCTTGGAAGATATGCTTGGCTTCGGGAGTAATTTGTATTTTAATATATCTCAGTTGTTTCAAGAGAGAACGATCTTTGAAATGGGCGACGTACTTTTTAGCCATCTACCCAATAGCTGCTTACACGGTGGTACTAACTGGGTCATTACTTCAGAAGGGAATAGTATTCAAATTCACTGAGGCGTTAGACTTCGATTTCAATGAGTTTTCGAAGAAGTTTAGAATATCTAACATAGTTCAACGTGTTGTTTACAACTTAGGCATCGGTTCTGGGGTGACATTGAATCTCTCAGCAAATTCTCCCTTCCGCACTCCTTGCCTATCCAACAGTGTTATTTGCGTGGTGATATGCACACTATTTACAATTTTAACCATCCTTACAACGGCTCTAATGACGTGTCCCTATGCGTTCGTGTTTGATGACAAACCAGAGACAATAATGAAAATACGTATGTCGTTTCTCTTTGAAAAAGTGCCAAGAATGTTATATCATTATGAGAGAAATTCGTTTTACTTAATTACAACCTATAGCTGTTACACAGTGCTCGGGTTGTGTACTGATGTAATGGTATTCTACAATTTATTGGACGTTGCCGCGAAAAGAAATGACAAAATTGCGAAATACCCAGGTCTAACATGTTTTTGTGGCAACTTGGTGCTGTTTTTAATAACAATACCATTTTTTAATTACTTTGGGATAAACATATTTACTGTCAGCTTTAGAAGGCATGTAATAACTTTTACCATATTCATAGCTATGCTTGAATGTATCGTGTTTTTGACTTGGTACGGCGTGCAAAGATTTTCAGAAGATGTACACTTTATGTTGGGAGTACAGCCGCAATTTTGTATCAAAACCGCTTGGATTCTGTCAAGTATATTATTGGGATACTCATTTTGCAGAGAGCTGGATCACCATTTGAGACTGACCACTCAATTAATTTATGGGTCATATACCGTTTCCGTAATAATAGGACTAATGATACTAACGTTTATAGGGAAGATTGTATATGCTGCGATTACAAAACAATTACGTGAATTATTCCAGTTGGATCCGACTTGGGGTCCAAAAACTGAAGTGCTACAAAGAAGTCGGGCAATGTTTTCAGTTCAAGCAATGACTAAAGAGTATATGTATAGACAGTACCACTTGAAAGCGGGGATCCTTTCGCGACAAAGGGAATCAAATGTAAGAAATAGTTTTAATTAATAAATTACTTCCCTGTGTTTAACTGCATTATCTCTCGCAACCCTTGGAACAGTGGCGTTTTGGTTTTGATTTTTTTTCTTCAATTGACAAGTTGGTGATCAGACTGCAGTTGCACCATTATACTAGCACAATTACACTCCGAACTCACCATTGACCGACGTTTTATTCGCCTTATTTATAATCTCTAACAAACAAAACACAACAATGTATTCTATCTTTCATCAATTTTGTATAAGGTTAGTTACATGCCTGCAAAAGTTGATAGTTTTGCTAATGGTAGTAGAACTTGTCCGTTCTAGACCTAGGTGCGTGGCAAAAGCAAATAGTTTAATAGGCCTATTAAAAAATAAACTATTAAAGCTCGCTCCTTGAAGCTTCATGTAGATGGTAAAAATTTCATACTAATTACATTGTAATAATTTAAATTTCTAACCAGTCAATATAATAGATACGTTTAACCTTGAAATTTCACAATTTAAGTTTTATTGAACCTCATGATCGATGGTGATCCGACATATAAACAGATAATCCGTAATTCTGTTATACTTATGACTCATATAACCACTTATGTTATTAAATTAAACTGGAATTAGTTATTACGTAATTTACTATATGTGAGTCACCACCGAAAATATTGTATATTTTATTTATTCGTATAGACATTTTAAATATGCAAACTTATGTCCGCATTTTGCCTTACTTATTTCGCTATTATTGATTCGAAGATAATTTGCATAAAATTATTATTTCACGTTAGGAAAAACACAACAATAAATCTGGTTTAAATTTGAATATAAGTACTCTGTTCGAGTATTGTTTAAATTATGTACGAACGACCGACTTTAAAAAATAAATTTATTAGATGTCTGACTAGTACTCATCTTATTTATTACGTTCTGAGAGGCCATAAAAAAGAAAGTATACAGTTTCCGCCTGAGCAGCCGCCTACACGAATCTGACGGTATGTTAACAAAAAATAGGTTTGGGCGAAAAAGTGACGCGCCAAGCTGTCTCGCCGTGGTGTCGTAAGCGCAGCGTCTGCCTCACGATTGAAATTCATAAATTATCATTTCAGCATATATTATTCTAAAGAACTGTAGTATTATTGAATGATGAATGATGAAAAAGTTAGTATGAGGTGTGATTTACGATTAATTACACCTTTAGACAAACATCTTATTAGGTATGTCTACATATTTATAGATTCGAATTAATTAAAAATCGATAGCAATTCTTTAATTACATAGCGCCTTTTAATTTGTATAACTTAATTAGGTTTTACGTAAAAAATATTATAAAAAATAATATGCGCTGTTGGCGTATGATTTTCTCTGAATTATATTTCCGGAAAATGGAAAGCTATGAAGAGCCATGTTGTACGATCTGAACAGGAGGAGTAGTTCTGTGTTGCCACCATCCGTATATAGCCATTAATTTTCACGACGTTTTTAAAATTCACTATTTAATTTACTAAAGTTCGGATTTGTCAACAGTTTTACTACTATTTATTTCTCGGATAAATATTGATAACAGTATTTAGGAATCGCGACAACCCCGCGACGTCCCAAGCCGAGGTTCGAGTCTCACAGGAGTCGCCCTTACACTAGTCGCGGGAAAAACGCCCATTCAGGCCAAGATACGCTCGCCAAAACAGCCCGAGCTGTAAAGGCCCTTAAGGCCAACAGCGAGATTCCATGAAAAAAAACCTAGGAATCCTATCCTAATCCTAAACTAGGAAATTTCCTGACATGCTCATGACATTTCTTCTCTAATCTGAATAAAAAAGAGTGCGTGATCAAGTACCAGACGGAGAATTGTTTAAATGTTTATTAAAGCAATATTGTAATTATGTATGACCAAATAAGTAAGTACTAAAGCTCGACAACCGTGCGGGATCTTAAAGCTAACTAGGTCATGCTAGCATTGAACTTTCGTATTTAGTAACGATACATTTTCGATCGATTGCTTGGTGATTTTTATTGTTAACCGTATAGTTTCCCCATGACTTGATACACAGATACAAAGATTTTTTAAGTACCTTTGCTGCTAGAAAAATGCGCAAGTGCGCATAAAGCAGAACGTACTACTAAGTACTTTTACGCACGATATCTCAGCCAGTATTAGGCAGGTAATTTTGGTGTAAACTGTATTATACTATCAAAACGAGTTGATTAACATAGAGCGTCAATAAGACGAGTGCAAATCCAGTTCGCTAAGCATTGCGTCATACATTAGAATGTTTGACCCGGCACAACGTCAACTGCACGCTCTCTGCCACCGAACTCTGCGTGCATTCCTGTCATTGTCACGATACAGTTGCCGTTCTTTGCTGACACCTAATGCCTAAGAATATCAACCGACTCTAAGGTTTAAATACACCGGTGTACAGAGAATATGATCGATAAATATGCAGTCGACGGCAAGCAAGCATCTATGATATCGTTAAATGATTCTTAGTAAAAGTTTAAATAGTATGTTAATTGAAATGTTTTTGTCTCCAAAAGCGTAAAGACAAACGTTTCACCAGAAAACATTAAATGAATTCTATATTTCGGACCCTAAATGACCCTGGTTATACAATACACTATCGCGGCGTAGGTATATTATATATCATACTATACGGCGTAACTGGTAATTTAATCGTATTTTATGCTAATATTATCTTGAGCCGATCGCTTAAATAACTTTGTTAAATTGATCCGATACTGAAACTTCTCCATAAATTAGTCCTTAGGTTACCTAATAAAATGTTATTGCGTGTGTTTATCTCGAGAAACGTTGTCCAACAATGTTCGTTTTCGCAATAAATGTAAGCTCAGATTTAAAAGAAAGCTTTAATTTAACAAATTTTTGAAATACCTCGCGTTGATAACTCTGTAAAAGTGATCAAGTCACTTTACACGCAACAGTAACTTTACTGTGCTCATGGCTTTTAAATTCCATCAACATATATTGTGTTATCGTGACACGGTCACTTAAATACACCAATTGCACAATGCATAGGCTTTTGGGAAAAGTTATCGCTTAAGTTACTGTCCGTAATTTAGTAGTGGCTAATAAGGCTTTAGTTGAAAGGCGTTTATCGAACGCGTTAACCTGCTGCGTGCAGTCTGCGGTATGTTTGACCAACATCTGATCGGTTTGCAGGTGCGAAACGAATAGAGAAGGCGCAATTAAAAAAAACGAGTGTGAATGTGCACGCGTTAGAAGTTATGCTTTATATAATGTGTACTAATCAATATACTTTACAATAAACACTATATTTTTTATCACATTAGAACGGGTTTTATCCTAAAGAAATCATAACTTTAGTTTAAATAAACACGACTCTTAAAAACACTACGCCATGACAGACAATGCAACTTGTCGATAAAACAGATCTAGCGCCAACTAGCGGCCCAGACTGTTTTACAGACGTTTGAACAGATATTCAGGATGTCGGTTTTTTGTGACGGTGTGCGCGCGCATCGTAAAAATTGACTCCCATCATTTTTCCATAACGCGCCAAAAGAAGTATAATTTCAACAATTACAGTACATTAAAGATTACAGCTTAAATACAATTTGACAGAAAGAGACTATACTTTTATTAAATTACAAGAATTTCATTCATTCATATTATATGCTAGAGTCGAGAGTAATAAAAAAGATTCTTAACACGTTGATATCGTTAAAAAATCACAATCTTGTGTACAGTCGACACAATCAAATACTCAACTGATGTAAATGCACTTTTACGTATAAATACCTGCTATACCAAAATACAAGTGACATTTCTGTTTATTACGAGGTCTACTGTCTACAACGCAGATCACTTTCGTCGGCGCGCACGGACCAACGCTCCCACTCCCCGCACTTAACGCACGTAACGGTGTGTTAGGCAAAACAGAAATACCTAAAGGTCTATTAGGACTTAAAAAGGCACAAATGCATTCGCGACAGAATGTAAACTTATTTGACCTTTACGTGAATATTTACACAGTGAAGTGACAATAATATTTATCGTACATTTTATACTTTAATTCAAAATGTTATGCTTATTTTAACTGTAAATATTTACTTGGTAGATATAAATAATTCAGTTACTATTTCGATATTAATGCGGTTACATAATACTTTTAAAAGTCCTCCACCAGTTACCAGTTACAGTTACGTCCCTTCGAAGTAAAGGCATTGAAGCTAAGTAAAAAAGTATTTTACTACTTCGGGCTTCGCAACAAACAATTATGTCTTTGGAATGGAATGTTGTAAGCATAGACATAAATTAGATCAGAAATTGATGCGCACGCGGCGGTGTCAACTAACGCAAATTATTGAAAGTAATTTGAACTAATGATTAATTATAATCATTTATGAATAGTCGGGTTGAGTTAAAACTTTGATCTTAATACCTTGAAATGTTGCTATAATGCGTATAAATATATAAGGTATTTTTAACGATAACCATAGAATATAGAAGATGTTATTATATTGTACAATTCTGGGGGTGGCAGGTCCACCACTGGGGCACCGAGTGGACACAAGATAACTTAACGTGGTCATAATATTTCGCCTCCTCCTTGATTTGAATCTTGCTCTGCAGTCGAACGAGCAAATACACTATCGAGGCTGTCAATGTGATAATGCACATTAGTCAACGTAATAATATTATTAGTATTCTAACCTGCGACCATAAGTGCGCTTGTTAGAGTACCTATAAGCTACGGTGTTTGAGACTGGGCGGCCGATAAGTCGTTAGAATGTGTCAATAAGATAAGCAATGCAAATAATCGTGAAGGTATTGGTGTGTCGATGACACCTTTAACTAGGACAACTAAGATATTATGTATAAAAAAGGAATGACCATTTAAAACATTTCCGCTTGTATCACTGCCCGTATTTTAAGTGTCAAACCAAAATTACGTATTACATAATCAACAGTCCGATAGAAACTTAAGCAATCTAATTTCCCCCTTATACAATTCTGTCTTTCTGGAATAATTATGTTCATTTATTTACAAAAACATAAATTTAGATTTTTAATCAGGAAAAAATACATGATATCCTTGTATATGCTTAATATTTTATTCGGTAAATCATGTAGGCCTTTGGTTATTAAACGTCAATATGAGAAATAATTGGTAATGCAAAACACATTTTTTGTCAAGAAAACGAAAATTTAACGTGTGAAGGAAGTTGGGTAGTAAGCATTAGTCAAGAAGAGAGCGGCTATCACGTAAATATAGGAGTTTAGAATTTATTATCAAGATGGGGGCAACCTAGTCTATATTACGTAAAGTACTCGGTCTTTTCTGATAAATTATGTTCACTATATAAAGGAAATAGACATTTTTTTATTTAAATCATTTTAATTGGAATTAGTTTTTATGAAGAGTGGGAAAAAAAATCAGATAGACAAGTAGTAGCTGTGCTTCTTAAAAGCCGACACAATGATAAATATTTGCATTATACGCACTGTAACGTCATTGAAGTATTCGTACTTCAAGGAATTCAATTAAGATGAGCTGTTAGCATCTAAGGTTGAAGTCGCCTTAGTCTCAAGGAGGCGTGTAACCCTAAGGTTTGAAGACCAGCAATTATTACTTCCTACTTTCTTCTACTATATCAGCTTGTTCACATATATATAGATGTAATATATAGAGCTCACAACAAATATAAATAAATGTACATACACAATAGATTACTTCTTATTATTGCTTTTTGTATAGGTTATTACTACTTTTTGTAATTAATTCGTTCTCCATAAAATGCTAAAGCTCTGAAAATGTAGGTTAGGGCGATGCGACCCAAAATCCCCGTACACATGGGTGTGAGCGAGACTACGATATATGACCTAGAGTAACAGGTTGAGAATCCGGAAGGTACCAAGAAACCGGCTTCTCACTGCATTTTTCCATTCAATGGAAAGCTCCGCTTCGCGAACCGTTCGCTTTGATTTTGGGAATTGCTGATTTTTCTTTCAAACGTATTGTTATTATTTCAGAATAGCTGTTTACTGTTATTAAAATCGACCAATATACCTAAATGATTAGAACATGAAAGTAATATTGACAGACGAACTAAACGCGATAAAGAAGTATGTAAAAGAGGATAATGCTTTGGGTCCTGTTACCCAATAATTAGGCAAATACGTTTCTGTATTTCAGTCATAACTTCCTTCTTATCAAACCCAGTGCGAGTTTTTGGACGATGCAAATAGAACGAAAAATCCAGCTGGGATTAAACCTACGGCCTCAGTCTCGAGAAACGCTGGTTTAACCACTAGGCTGCCCAAACATTAGTGAACATAAAAATTTAATACGTCGTTATGCAGTTTAGCTGAATTTATGGTTATGAGTTAACAAACAAAATATTCTCGTTAGTAGGTCATTACGGCGCGTTTAAATCATTTCAAATGTTTCTTTTCCGCTTAGTACATATAAAAATGACATTTACAATCTTTAATTACTGTTTATTGATATATGTATATATGTAAGTTTATTTAAAGGAATTGTCTTCATAATGGCAGCATACTATCGCTGTATTGCGATGATCCAGCACCAGCTCTGGGGTCTTCCGTACTGACTAAACATACGTACTATAAACTTAGTTTTGTTAAATGATTATTTGCTAAATGTTAAAGACATTATGAAATATTGTTTACAGGTTAATGCTGTTAACGAATAACAGCGGATATACATAAATATAAAGAGCAGAATTGGCGTAGTGGCTTCAGCGTGAGACTCTCATACCTGAGGTTCGTAGGTTCGATCCCCGGCTGTGCGACCACTGCGTACGTACCAATGGACTTTCTTTCTATGTGCACATTTAACATTTGCTCAAACGGTGAAGAAAAACACCGTGAGGAAACCGACATGTTTTAGACCCAAAAACCCGACAGCGTGTGTCAGGCACTGGAGGCTGAGGCCAAGGCCTAAAGAGGTTGTAGCGCCATTGATTGATTTATTTTATAAATATAAAAAAGTTATTATCATTTTTCATAATAGAACGGACCAAAAACGTGAAAATATGACGATTCTAGTTGAATCTGAATTATATATATATGATAGAACCACAGGTAGAACCTCTCATAGAACTCGAACATCAAGGGAGACACCAAAAAATTTGAGTGATATAGATCTCGATTTATGGAGGATTTTGACTAAGGCGGATTTTAATTCGAGTTGAAGATGTTAAAATTTATTCTGACTTACATTAACAGCAAATACTTATACTTACTTATACTTATTATAGTCGTTAAATTATTTACTTTATACTATAGACGTAAATATTTTCAAATTATCGGGTTGTAAAACAATACCACGTTCGAGATAGAGGGGAAATAAGTACCAAAACGGCTCACTGATTATTATTAAAAAAGGGGAACAGAGCTTACAGGGGAACAGAAGATTTTGATGGTTGACTTATCGAGGTTCGACTTGAAGACGTTCTACATGTCGTAAACTACCTTTGTCTAATATCTTAGGTAACAGGGTACGCCGCTTAGTCTGGCAGGAATGTGTTGTTCGTTGTAAAAAAGACTTTAAGACAAAGCAATAAAGGTGATTTTACATTTGAAAATATCAAGTTATAATCAAAAGTTTAAGGATGAACGAGGTACTGAGTTTTATAAGACATTAGAGAATATAAACTAAACATAAAAAATATATAAGATGTCACCCATTCCGCCATAATTAAAAAAAATATATACTGACATGTCCATATATGAAAAATTATACATCTACTATATAAAAATAAGTCGGGTTTTCCTTCCTGACTCTATAACTCCAGAACGCACGAACTAATTTCCACGATTTTGCATTCGTTGGAAAGGTTCGGGCTCCGTGAGGTTTATAGCAAAGAAAATTCAGGAAAAAATTCAAAAGAAAAGCGGGATCACCAAACGAAATGTTACATAAAACGAAGCCTGGTGGCGAAACGGAGTTCGCCGAGTTTGCTAGTTTACTTATATATTTGATGTAAATTAGAAAAATATCGCCCGCCCATAGACGTTAACTTAAGTAACGATATTAGCAAGTGCTTACAAGCCATAAATCTTTAAAACTTTAAGATTGCATTTTTTATTATTACTTAATTTAATTTTTATTTAATAATTTTTAATTTCAGAATGATTTACAATATGGATCAAACTAATTTTCGTCAGTAAACCAATAAATAAACTCTTATTATCCAACTTTCATAAGTGATAAATGGTACTGTATTTTATTCTCGTAAGTCTAATAATAACACAAAATATTTGGGGATTATTTAACTTTAGATCTTAGTATAGTCAAGAATATCTGTTGCATTCAGTATAAGATCTTTAATAACTTTATTGCTTTTGTAAGGGGCATAGTATTAAATGAATTTCTGAAATATTTACGCGCCTTTACTGGCGCTTGACTTTAATTGTAATTCTCCATTAGGTAACTTTTCGATTCGAGACTCGGCGCTTAGTGCGTTGAAAACGTGTGAAAAGTGCGTGCGTGAAAATTGAAAAATGTCTCTGAATTTTAATCTAGGTCCTACAATGCCGAATGTATGGTATGTTATGTACGCCAATATTCGAAACAACATTGGTGTACCTTCCATCACAATATAGAATTTGTTCTACGTCAGTAATTTTTCTGCTACAGTATTTTACGATATCCATACATTACATGCTCGTATACATTGCTATAAAAGCATAATCGATCACGAATTGAGCGCGATCATTGTATTTGGCAGTTGAACCGTGAATCCTGTCACTATTGCCTGCATCCCCCCCCCCCCAACCTTTATTATTCCATTCCCATTTACGTCGGCGCTTACGTAACTTTTAAAATCTAGTCGAGTGTGAAAAGTTTATTAATGCATACGATTTATTATATTAAGATTGTATTTTAATCATTAAACACCTTCTTGACTTAGGGACTAGAATTATACATTATTTAAGTTGGGGATGGAATGTATAGGAAGTCCCGTGTCCTATAGCAACAATTTCGGATGTTTAAAGTTAATCTATTCCTTGTTCAATGGAAAATCCTCCAATCATACATATAAAACTGTTTAGTAAAGAATGGTCAGTCGCAATTATTGAAAAATCGAGTCAAATGATTATATAATAATCCAATTACATTTCATATTATTTAATTTTTAAATAGAGAAACGATTGCATGGTTTGCGAACAATACAGAGCGAGCCGCTCTAATGGGGCGGATAATATCATTTTACACGAATGAGAGCTCAAATACACGCATCATTATTTAGGTTCGAATTTATCTTTTACTCTAAAAAAATATCATAGATAAACTAGAAACAATAAAAAAACAATTTAATAAATGTTACTGAAAAAAAAATAAGTTTTCTTACATTTGTGTTTCTATGAACTTGAACTCTCGTATCGTATTTACTGCGAAATGCCATTCCTGTCTGTGCAAATAAAATTATATCTTAATCTACTTTACTAGAAAGTGTCGTAATTGTGGATATTACATAATACAGCCAAAGTAAACCTCTTTTTGTATTAGAGTCGATAACACTTGCTATTGCCCTGGAGTCAATAAAAATTAGAGGAACTTATTACTTAGGAAGTATGAACTACTACTACTGGTGAATGAAATTCAGTGTTTATAAAGTCAGCCCGAGATTACATCCTACAATATAATAATAATAAGTAACAATGTGTGTTATTGCTTAAATATATCTTAATAAATGTCTTACTATCGACATCATAGAAAATCAACATTTACTTAACAGTATATCGTCCTTCATATAAAGTATTGCATTAGATTTTAATCAAAATAATCAGAGGGGACCTCACGTGAATGAACACTGTAATAAATACAAACTTGTGACTTCCTCTGTCCGCTTCAATGATTACTATTCTGAATTAAAGTTTCAAGGGTTAGTAGGTTGCAAAACAAACATATATGATTTCTATGACCTAGTAATATATTAATCTATTGGCGTTCCCGTCATTTATTACTGTCATCGGTGTCTACTATTTGCTACATCTTTCTCTCTTTTTCTTCACTCTTAATTACGCGCATAGAAAAAATATTTTTTTTTGCAGTTGCAATTCGTGAACAAAACAAATTTAGGGATTTTACAACTAAAAACTACGTCAGTTAAAGTTAAATTCTAATTTTGAAATCTTTCAGCTGCATTTGGACAATCGTAGGTATTACCACATCTCGATACATCTCGATGCCTTGGAATATCTGGATCCAGAAGGGCAATAACGTTTAAAAACTTTACACAACTATACGGATGTACCCGACTATTACCACCCTGTTCAGCTTAATATGATGCGTAAGATCCAGGTAATAAGGCGTTGTGAAAGGGCAGAGATCATAGATATGTAAACAGTAAACGGATATTACTGTAGAATACCTGCTACATCTGGCATGTGTAACCCACACGGTTCCTGAACAAGAAATGGAAAGTTACCTGCCCTGCGATTCTGTAACTCACTTTACAAAAACATGGGAGCTTGTAGTTTATTGTTTATCAGAATGCCAAATCATAAAATGACTGCTTCACGACTGATTGGAGAGCGACCGTCGATGCGAAAACGGCTGTGTGAGTTCGAAAAGTGAGTTACAGAATTGCAAGGCAGAAGTAACACGAACAAAAGTAAGTAGAACTGTGGTTCTGCAACACCTAGCATCACTAATTCTGACTGTCCTTGGTAAAGAGTAAGAATATTTTAATTAATTAATTAGCTTCTAAATTGCATTTACTATGTAAAAACGTAACTACGCAATCGAGTTCCACCCCGGATGAGTTGAAACAGCATAAGCGTAAATTATTCATAATTTACAATTAATTGTAAAAAAATCTCGATATAATCAAACGCTCTGTTCGATTTACCGATTACACCTTGTTATACAATTATAATTATTGTAATGAACACACGTCACATATAAGCGAAGAGCAGCGATGCGTGTACGCAGCCCCTCGCGTGTCTGTTGATAACAGAAACCACTTTTTTACTCACACAAGGCCTTCTTGCTTTATCAAATCAATAAATAATCGGAAATTATGCATTTTATTACGAAAATGATTCATAAACCTATCAGTATGAATTGCAAATTATTGTTTCGGAAATTAAAAATTAAGCACATGCAGTCGAAGTTAAGTGACGTGTTAAAAAAAAAATATTGCAATATTTATGATTGAAAACGTATTTTATAATCTACTAACAAACCTACAAGGTTGTTTTTCTAGAGTTAGGGCAAAAGAACGCCACTTTTTTCGGAAATATTAGTAGAATGGTGCGATGTATGGGATAGGATGTGGCTGAAAATTATAATAGTTAATTTCAATCAAACAACAGCAAGATAAATAATGATCTGAAACTCCCCGATATGGTATGGGGGACAAAAACGTTTGTGCACCTGTGTCATAATAGAATTACATTTTTCAAGTAGGTGATCTGTCTCGTACAGGATTTTTGTTTCGTCAGGCATTGTCTCAAAAGCCAATTGGCAATAAAATATATGTTACCATTGACCAATAAAATAGTCCTACGAGTTCGGTTATCAGTCGATTTTTATTTGATGAAAAGCGCATGTCAATTAATTTATAAAATCTATTCGTACCTCAATGCACTAAAATCCGCAAACCCCTTTACTCAAATTTTCCCATATTAGACTGCCCCTAATTTGAGTTCGACCTTCATAGAGTATTCGTTGTACAAAGTGAAATCTATTCTAAGTAAATGAAGAAAGTTCGATTTTTAAAATAGTAAACATTTTTTAACAACAATTTTTTTTCTCATGTGAACAAGACAAGTCAAGTGACATGTATGTTTTTAATGAGAATAAACTTCTTTAAACCCAACATTAGTCAATCGAAGCCATTCCCATGCACGACACGGTGACTGCTCACAATCCCCGCACTTATAAACCGTGTAAATTGTGCCCACTGCCCACACAATTTAACTACTAATGCGTTTGATAGCTATTATACCAACCAGGAAATTAGTCAAACATTAGCAATTAATTTTGTCCAACTACGATTGAAAGATTTTTTTTAAATCATTGAATATTTGAAACTAAAGTTCTTATATGAATAGTAATAGTATGTGGACTGGAACTAAAACTATACATACAATAATTTATTTGCCGAATTGCGAAAATAATTGCTGTGCGACAAATACTTTGAAATCCTCGGTAGGGTCGATAGAGTGTCTAATTAAATCACCTGTGTACTCCAAAAATATGTTTTTACAAATTTGTATCTATATAGCAATAATATAAAATACAAAATACAAAATATAAAATTCGAAGAAGGCTGGACCAATTTATTGAAAAATTTTAAATATTTAGATTTATTTGGTACTAGGTTTTTATTCCGGAATAGCGAACTGTCTTTATGTTTTGCTATGCGCAAAATTTTCTATATGTAGCTACTAAAATGTGAGGCTACATAGGAAATCATATTAAGGCGAAATGAAATTCGCGGGAGCTAGTATTTATTATAACTACTCGTATGAGATATGACCATAATTGGGTGAAATAAAATTTGAATCAAAAATATAACAAACTGAGATTCATTACGTTAGATAATTTGGATACATTATATCATAACATTTCTGTTTTAAAAACGATGATTATATTTTTCTGCTATTAGAATAATGCCTATATAGAACTTACTATTTTATTTAAATATATACGTAATACGCGACGAAACTATTTATTACACATACTTATTCAATCAGTGTATATTCTTGTGATATGCTTCGGAATGTATTGACTACTTTTCAATTGTAACAATTTAGTAGCGATATAAAATAGTATCACATACTACGAAGACTTATAGAAAGGGAAATTAGATATTATACCCAAATAAACATTTTACTAGCCTAGCAACAGCCAAACATTTCATTTATAACTAAGTTTTTTTAGTTCTTTGCTTTGTTCGCTTTGACTCACCTGCATCTGAAGCCAGGTATCCAGCAGACCGTGTGGAGCGCCCCAACGGCCGCCGCCAGGGACTATCTGAAAATAAAAACTTTATTTTGTATTTAATAAACCAACAATGCCTGCTCGTACACTGTTTTCATATAGTGACATCAGTAGAGTAATGGGAAAATATGTTATAATAGCAAGGGACTCTAGTATTCCCAGGCACATTATAAAGTATCAACCTTGTTTAAATAACTACCTATACTATTAATTTGTAATTGGTCAATTGTCATAAATCCGTCTGCATAAAAATGTTACGTTATGTGTTCTGCACTGATCGAGCTGAAATATAAGCAGGATATATAATCCGCATCAAGGATTGCTTTTATCTTTTTATCATATTTTTTTTGTTTTTTCCCACAAGTATTGCAAAATTAAACTTATATGAAATGTTTTCCTGGTTTTGTTTCTCATTTCTCAACCATTCAATCACTATGTGCTACAGCGAAGCGTGGCAGGGAACAGCTAATTTATAATAATTATTTTACTATAAGAAACAATTACCAATTGAAGATTTATGTATCTGTTTCATGATAATTTTGTCAATCTAAGAGGCAAGTAGGTGATCAGCCCCCTGTAGCTAACACACGCCGTCTTCGTTTTGGGTCTAAAGCAAGCCGGTTTCCTCACGATGTTTTCCTCCACCGTTCGAGAAAATGTTTTATGCGCACATAGGCACAACTAGGGATCGAACCTAGCTATCTTACGGATGAGAGTCGCACGCTGAAGCAAATAGGCCAACACTGCTCAACACTGAATTGAAGTTTATAGTGAATTTATTATTTAGATTGTTACACTATACCTAATAAAATAGTGTTAAATTCAATACATTGATAAAAAATAGACGTAATTACTATTAGGTATGAGTTCTTAGTGCTTAACAGTCCAATTTAAATTGTCACTTATACATCTATCTATATATATAAAAATGAAACCCGTTTTCCGTTGTCACGACATAACATGAAAACGGCTTGACCGATTTGTCAGATTTTTTTTATAATATACCTTGAAGTACGGAGATGGTTCTTACGGAGAAAAATTTAAAAAAATTGAGTGAAAAAGTCTAAAAACAACACTTTTCTATATTCCCATACAAAATATTCATAATAATACTTAAAAGTGAATTTGAACTTTAATACCATAGCATAAAGTTCAAGTGTTAGTGGAGGGGTTCCGGGAAGGTAAATTTTTATTTTTTGACTGTTAGGCGGTACGATGTTCGCCAGGCCAGCTAGTAATATATAGAAATGAGACATCACTGGAGACCGAAGAGCTTGCAGCTACCTCGGACAAAGATTTAGTCTAGCTATCCAAAGGGGGAACGCTGCCAGTATCTTCGGAACCTTGTCTAAACGGATTTACTTTTTATATTTTAAGGTTAGTTATTGTTTTTATTGTTCTTTTTTTGTATTTATAAGCTAGGTTAAATTATCATCTTTCATATATAGAAAGTAGATGGTAATATAGAGAATATTAATTTATCTATTTATTGCTGATTTATTCTGCTACAGTGGTTGTACGTCTCAGTTTCCACTGTCACTAAGCTTTCATAGAAAATCCATTAGTAATAAATTTTCATCCAAAATATGTCAACTATCAACAATAAATTTCGTCTTGTGAATGTAAAATTATACGACTTTTATTATTGTTTTAATATATTAATGATTCAACGATGAATTATTAATGAAATTGACTTTATCTTCGAATTTCTACCGCACATGAATCAATGTTTATATGACTGTAGGCATAACAGTTCACAGCTTATTCCGTAGCATTTATTAATTGCTATTTAATGAATGAACAAAATCCCAGACGAATAAATTTGAGTTTAGAGAAAAACTTTTTAGCGAAATAAATCTAAATCTTTACTACATTAGTTTTAAATATGTATTTGAAAATATTATTAATTTATGTACTATCACCTTATCTGTCAAATTGGTCTAATGATTTTATTTCTTGATGATTGTCTCAAGTCAATTATTGTTATACTTATAAATAAGAAATTTGACTTTATTAATTTTTAACTAACAAAAAAAATTAATTAATTCAAATCGAAAAAATATATATTTTAAGAATAAAAGTAAATATAAATAATATTTATGTATTAAGCGCGTACCTACCTGTCGCCGTCGGATGATTCTCGTTGATGTCTTTCTCAGGAGCCTACTTAATTCGTCGAAATTTAATATCAATGAGGTACTTTAAATAGTAAAAAAAGTTAATTCATTGTATAAACTGTTTATTCCTATTGAGAAGCAATCTTTGGTTATTTTTTACTTAAATTATTCCAATTAGTATCTTAATTATCATAGATATTTTCTCGTGCTGTTTGTATTATTTGAATTCATTATTGAACGACCGTGAGGTCGAAAATAATTAGTTTGCCGAGGAATATTTTACAACATAGATATTTCATTCAGTTCTAATGGAATAGGAAAGCATTGATGTTATCTAAACAGACTAACCTGATCCCTTTGATATATTGATTTCGTTGGTTTATTATTTGATATAGTACAATAACGTCCGTTATTTCTACTTAATTTATGGTCGAGTAAAAAAATATCTTCCGACGGAAAACTCCTTGAATTTAAACCAATTTCCCAATAGATTTTAAAATATATATATATCACACACTTATAATTGCTTAACAAACTTAGTGGACAACCACTTGCACTTAAAAAATAATAATTATGAAGTTACAAAGTCTTACACACATTCATTTGCGATTCAAGTCGATGAAATTATTAATAAATTAATTTAGTATTATTTATTATTTAAATTTATTTTTGAGTTAACTTACTAACCAAAATGAATCTTTGATATAAGAGTGTTAAAATTATTTAGTTTTGATTTGGTTTCACTTTTTAATTAAACATAAATTCACACAAAAATATCGTATAGCAAAATCTATGTCGATTTTTCATATCACAGTAAAAGTTGTGATAATAGACACGTGCCGTATTTTCGTCGACACCATTCCAGCTAAAACACAGGTCGCATAAATCACTGATCCATTGCCACTCATACCTGGTCTCCCACAAGGTCCTCGGCAGCTGTGATCGCGCAGCAGGCCTCCATTCCCGGCAACGGCCGGGTTACAACACGGTATAAGCGCAAAACGTGCGCAAAGCGGGCGCACGCCTGCGCGCACTAACTGCGCGGGAACAACTACGTTCCGAGCCGCGGCCTGCGTGCGTGATAGCGCCACGACCTCCTTCGCGGGGTTGCAAGAAAGTGATTAGGCTGTTGCACGACTGATAACGCGCAGCCCACTACTTCATATTGTCCCTCGACGTAATAAGCTCAATTGAAAGTTGTCTAGGCAATGCTTCTATGAAATTTTCATCAGATTTACGTAATTTTTATATTTTGACGCTTTTTTTAATTGAAAATGATTTGAGGCGTTGCGTAAACCAGGATCGATATCTAGATTTTAATTATATTTATACCAGACATGAAAATAAATTAACTATTTTGGTAAAAAATAAGTTGCAGTACTGGTAAAGTAGTATTAAATGTTAACAGGATTTTATTTTTTGCATTTAAAAATAGTTAAAGTTTATTACGGCTTTCATTGTACAATAGAAACAGAATAAACTGGATGCATTTTCTCGTACAAAAGTGAGTGTATAGTTTCTTATCAAAGGACCTGTTTCTAGCCGATACTAGCACATCAGCAGCTTTCACTGATTCACTATGGCGGCTAAGTTTTTCTTTCTTCAGGTACTTCTTATCAATATTTAAACATTCGTGTTAAACTAGATTGTATATCTTGTTTAATTTCTAGTTTGTATGTTACTTAGTGCAATTGCAGATACAAAATAATTTCATTTTGTAAAAGTAATTTTCTATTACAAAAAGCAATTTTTCTTTGAATAATTTCTTAAATTTAGCATATTTTTTCTAATTAGATGATTTTTAGCTAACAATTTGATCTTGCTCAAAAGTCATAATATATATACATTTTGCCGATGAGTAGGGATGCCTTCAAATTTAATGACGTGGAATAAGTGATACATGTATCTTATGTTCCAAAATAAACATATTTTTTTTTTTTTTTTTATTCAAGTCACCATTTTCAACTATTCCTCCCTATACCAATACCTGCTAATTTAATGTCTTTACCACCATCGTCTCATGGGACGTGAAAAAGAAGTTGTTTACGCATTTTGAAAGTATGATATCTCCTAAGATATCGAATGGTGTGAAGGATAATTTACAATAAAATAATAATACTTGTGCTGAATAACAAATTTATTTGGGAGGATTTGATTGTATAAAAAAAGAACGCAATCTGAACAAAAAAATACAAAATTTTCAAATTTAATTACCATAAAAGGTATGTGTTGCTGTTTTTAGAACTTTTAGAGGGAAGACATTCCCGTCATGCATTATTTCTGTCTCTGTTCACGCAGTTCTTGGAAAGCTCTCAATAGAAACAATTTAATCTGGACAGGCAATGTCAAGAGTCAAGATAGATTATATGAAAAATAATTTTACATTCCGTTCGCTGTTGGTAATAAGTACCGAATTGGCTGAAGTGTAATCGATGTTAGCTGTAAAGCCATATTTTCAAAATATTTCAAATTTAAAATGGCATTACTATATTAAAACCGAAGACATAACCCATATATTTCGAAATGTGTGAGACTTTTAATACATATATATTTTTTATTTATCCTATTTTTCTTTGGATATTTTAAAATGATTTTCTATGCAGATACAGGCTATGTGAAAGGACGCATCAGTTACGTGATAATCTTCTAATAAATATTTTATAACTAGGTGCCCCCGCGAACTCCTTTTCGCCGAAATTTTTACTTAGCCTTTCCTTTTTAGTAGCTACAAACGAACATATGGAACACTTTGCTGTGCTACCTCATGGCTCATAGAGACTTTTCGCTTTTCCGGAATAAAAACCTAAGTACTAAATATAACAATATTTTTTTCCAATTTCTCTCTCGATAAAATCTTTCCTCGGAGTGCAAGAAATAAATATAAAAAAATACTCAAATTTGTCCAGCTTTCTTCGAGTTTTGCGCTTAGCAGGTATCTATATCTAGGTATCGCTACAAATATTTAATTAAAACAGCCTCTTTTGTCGAATTTTAATTAATTTAAAAAAAAACTATGATGCTAGCAAATAGGTTTGAAGTCTTGGAGTAAACTGCGATTAGATTGATTTGTTTGTGGAATCGTCGATAAAATTTTAAAAGCATATTGTCTATCCTTGCTCTCTATATCTATTGACACGCAATGGCGTATAGCGACTGCCTAATATAGTATATGGAATTAATATAACGCCTTTCAAAAAATTAAAGCAATCATATACTTGCACAGGTTAGTCGATGATTTCTACAGGCGTATCCTAATCTACCTATTTTAAGAAAATTAGTGTCCAATGTCCACTTATGCAAAGTAAGAAGTCGAAGAATATTCTAAAATATCTTTTATTGCAGCAGCAATAAGTAATATATTTTTAAAAGTTTCTATTGTTTATTTAAGGACCAGTAACACTTATATTAGAAATGAAGGACATTTATAACGCTTTATCAATTCTTGTTTAGGTTACTAAACGGGTAACCCTGAAAATGTTTAAAAAATAAAAAACGGCTTAATTTAAAAAGTTGCCAATACTTTAATTGTTTTCAGAAGTAATCTCCGTTCCTCTCTACACATCGTCGCATTCTTCCTAATGGGTCTCTTCTATGACATTTTCGTACGCTTTCATCGCATCTGCAGGGCTCGTAAAGCGAATACCTCGAATTTTATCTATAGTTTTGGGTTTGTAGCCGTAGCTTTCATCACCTTTGATGATGTCAAATACAGCATTTGAGTCACCGCCGTTGAACTTATGTAACATGTGGCGACACCAGTCCATGCGAAGGTGTTTCTGGTCTTCGGTTAAAGTATGGGGAATCCATCTGGATTTCCAAGTATCAGATGATACAAAGCTTCCTGACGCCTAAATGTTTGTGTTTTATTTTTTGAACTTGACTCATACCAATGCCTAGGCTTGTCCGTATCTGTTGATAGGTCACTCTCTTATTTTCCTCTATCATGCGTCGCACAGCACTGATGTTATCTTTAGTAGTCGCTGTTAAAGGACGTCCTTCACGCGGATCATCATTGAGATTGCTACGTCCACGATAAACTCGTTAAACTAATTGTAAATAGTGGCACGAGATGGGGCTTTATTAAGAAATGCTAATCGCAGCCTATCATTGCTTTGTTGTTGAGTAACTACTAACTAGTAAGCCCAAAACGAAAGTTATAGTAAATCATTGCCGAAAAATTTCACGCGCTAGGTACGTGTAACAAGAGTTTTAGATTTGCCGCCAAATCACAAAAACAAATGACAAATGAATGCAATATGCTACATAAGGTTACCAAACAGTTCTAAAATTGATATTAAAATAAAGTTTCTAACTGGCCAGTTCTAAAAATCTTTAGTGTTACCCACGTACAAAGGATCATTTATATGACACTATAAAATAACAAACATAAATATAAGTGATTTAATTTCACGAGTATAATATGTTCGAAACAATATGAACGTTGATTCCACGAACAGAATATAACGGTAAACGTAAAATGATTTGTAAGCGGCTAATACTTAGATATTTCTTGAACATTCATTGCATATCTACGCTAATTTAAAGTTAAAGTTCCCATAGAAAGCAGTGTTCCACAATATTAGTTGTATTAAATTAGAAAAATCTATAACTATATACGAGTATACTACTCCCATACTATTTACTAATTGCTCACTCTTCGGCGAAGAATTGAGGATTCTATTAAGCTGTGGGAGCAAGCGGCCCTGATGTTATACACAGGAATAAGTTACTTCTTGCTACTTTTCCATTTTATACAGCGTTAGGTTAATGCTTAAGATTAAAATAATGTGTCAAATAAATAAATAACTTTTGCTATTTAATGAATACACAATTAAAGCATGGCATATGACTAACAGTCATATATTAGGTCCTAACATATGAAGTTGGCGTTTTGTATGTGAGGAACACAAAGTAGACTTTTGTTAAATATAATATAATTAGGTAATTGATCAATGTATGTACCATTGCTATCTATGTACTTTTGCCATCTTATAGATAGTTCATTGATCCCTTTACTAAAAAATACCATTCGGACTGGAATCAATAAAATCTGAAGGCGGTTTCGACTGCCCCATGAGAATTGCATTTTTTTCCTTGCAAGAAGTTATCCAAATTTAAAAAAAAAAGGTAAAAAAGGGTGGTCTTTCGACATTCCAATTGAAACTCCTCTAATTTCGTAGCAGTCTGTTGTGCAGTGTTTGGTCTAGCGTTGTCGTGAAGCAGTAGTGGCCTAGAGAGATTGACCAGCCATGGTTGTTTAGCGGCTAGCTTTTCCATCATGGTTTGTAGTTGCTGACAATAAACATCTGTAATCATCTGGCCAGATTCAAGAGAGTTATAGTAAACCATCCAGGCACTAGTCGACCAAAACGCTCACAAGTAACTTTTTCGGAGTCAACTTTCGCTTGGGGCACGATTTGACTGGTTGGGCTGGGTTCAGCTATTGCGATGAGCGCTGCCGATTATCGTATAGGATCCAATTTTCATCATAGGTAATGAATCGGTTTAAAATCCTTTTAATTATTGTACCGGTTGAGTAATGTAACGCAGCATAGTGGCGCGCGCGTTTGTCGATTTGCTCAACTCAATTTGTGAGGTTTGTGACTTGAGAATTTGAATGAAATGAGAAATGAGAAATGAGAATATGAATTTAAAACATGTGGGATTTATGCATAAATAAACTAGTTGTGCAATAAAGAGATGATCAAACTCTCATGATAGATAAAAAAATGCTTAATCATGGGCATAGTTAAGAATACTTATGAGATTGTAGGCGAACATTTTTGTTGTATGTACATACTTTATGGGATCATAAAGTTATAGTGCTTGGTCATATGGACAATAATTATGAAACAAACTTCGCTCATAGAGAATATATTTTGTGATACAAGATTATATATGGAAACTTGTTTGATTTGAGAATTGATAGTAAAATTTAACATACGATTTAATTTTATTATTGAGATTCAATTTGTATGAACCCATGTTCACACTATCTCAATAATAACAGGACAGTACAAAAGTACTATTTAATTGAAAAATGTATCGCATAATAATTAAACGTCTCTTGACCGCGTATACGCCTCTAACAGTGGTTTGAAATTTATTAACACTGTTGTACATTTTCTTGATATATATATTCAATAAATATTACAAACAAATACAATGTATAAAACAAATACTGCACTCAAAGGTTTATTGTGTAGGACACGATTGATTGAATCGCACCATACGAGCTTTATTTCCTGAATATTCAACGGACTATTTTGTGAACACTAACATGTCGAGACATTTTCAGTTTTTATTACATACACCCGAAGAGTCCAAGATATACTGACAATGTACATTTACATATGAAATAAAGAATTAGTCTAGCGATTGAAAGGGGGAACGCTGGCAGTATCTTCGGAACCTTACCTAAAGGGATTCCTTTTAATAATATATTTTAGTTTATGTTAAGGTTAGTTATTTTTTTTCAATGTATATTATTTTAGTTATTATACTATATATACTTTATATATGTATATACCAACATCGTTTTTTAGTTTTTGTATTACAAAAACGAATGCATTTAGTTCCAAATACTTCCACGGGTTTCTATACAAAAGTTTCATTCATACTCTAGCTATTATATTTTGCAAATAACTTAATAAATATTAAAATGTAAAGGATTTTAGCGAGAATTTATAATAACATTCTTGCTATTCTCGACTGCTATAAAGTACAGGAACGCAATATTTTCATCGTGTAAAATCTGGCTCGCAAGTATCAATTAATATTTTTTTTTTTTTTCTCTAATACTTTAATCATTTATGTCGCGATATCGACTACATTTATATCACCGACCTAATAAATAATAAAACTTCAATTGAGTCACTAGCACGAAGCGTGTCGCCTTTCGTTTAGGAAATAAACAAGATCTCATTGGCGCTATTGCTCATAATAAAATACTCAAGGCTCATAGCATTTATATTATGGCCTTCGCAATTACACTTAAACTATCAACGATTTTTCTTTTTGAATTCCATGATGGTCCCATTTAATAAAACATTTTTAAATTTTAAACAGCCTTTAAATTCCGAAACTCTGTGATTTTATATATATATGAACTTTAATATATTTTCACTCCAGTATATCTCGGAGTTCGGTGTGCCTCTTGGCAAAGGCCGCCTCTAACACTTTCCCCTGTTCTCTATCTTTTGCGACTATTCTCCAGTTGTAGCCTGCTGTTAGTTTCAGTACTTCCTCCCATCTCTTGCAAAACAATAAATAAGGCATGTGAATATGGTTAGTTTTTTTATAGTATCATGCAAACGGGAAGGAGGATGTTAGGCGGTGATGTCCGCCGCCTATGGACACAAACAATGCCAGAGGGCTCACAAGTACGTGGCCACCCTTATTGCGTTTGATTTTAATGTCCGGGTTCTTCTTCCAATAAATAAATAAAGAAGGAAGTTAACTAATAGTTCAAATGTGATATGGCTTAAACAATTTTATTTCTTCTAGATGATCTTGTCTTCTATGCCTAATCGTCAATGATTTTAGGTCTAAGGCATTGTTTCCTTGTGGTTTCTGCTCTTCCTATAAAAATTAATTGTATTCCATTCAATAAAAATGCATTGGTGCATAATCAGTATTCGAAGACACCATCATAGGGTAGAGTACTCCGATTTTCAGGTGCTCAAAAGGTTTTAATACCTTCATGAGACAATTTATATTTGGTTTTTCTAAAATTATAATCATTGTTCTTTGGTAATCGAATATCAAATAATTATTCGATATTTTGTGGAAGTCTATTATACCGCTGCACTCCCCCAACGCTCAATGTTTTTTTACCGTTATTGGTTCTAAACTTAGGTACAATCAGATTGTGTGGGCGTCGTGAACTGCGCTTCTGAATTTGATTTATTTTAGTGAAAGTAATGTTAGCCTTTTGCCTTAATAACATTTTCATTTTATAATGTACTAGCAGACCGGCCAAGCTTTGCTGTGGCTAAGGATTTTGTTATATTACATAGTAGCAAACTATTCAAGGGAAACGGTAGGAGAACACCAGCCATGGGGACCACCATGCTTATTTGGTGGTTATGCCATTAAATTGTAGCTTATGTGAAACGTTGGTACCTACTTAAAACACAGCGCTATTTGTTAGAATTGTGACTATTAAATAATAAACAAATATTTTGCAAAAAAATAATATTGCGGGTATAAATTGAATGTAACCTATCCTATCTTTTAAGTTGGATCAAACTACACACGGTATGCAAATTTGATTGATATCGGTTCAGTAGTTTACGAGTCCATCCCGGACAAATAACGTTACACGTAATTTATATATATTAAGATAAGTTTTACCCACCGGTCAATAATTATTATTCTTATTAAAGACTGTGGAGGAGGTTGATACCTTTTTTTTTAACGTCAGGAAATGCTTTTACGCATATCCCTGCTGAATTTCGCTCCAGCAGGGATTATGTGGGACTCAGACATACCTTTTCTACAACCCTACCCACTAAAACCTGACGGATGCCTTCAGCTCGCCAAAGGGCGGAGGCAGGTAACAGCTGAGCCCTATCCTTACCCCCGCCAAACGCGAATGCCACAATACCACCATGACTCCTCCCACGAACAAATCTTCAGCATCTTAACTTAGGGCAGACGTGCGAAAACACGGCGTCGCTGCCCCGGTCGTCATTTTCTTACCGGCGGAGCATCAGAATTATTTTCACGCTGACGCTCCGCATTCACTTTCTGAGTCATGACGGCCTCACAAAAAGTCTTGAAAGCATTCCAAGGACCGTCATTGTCAGCTTCCACCATTCTTTGGATAATTAGTGGAAGCGACAGATTGCTAACAATGCTAACAGCAAGGACCGAGCGAAAGCCTTCCTAAGCCGGACACTCCTCGACTGTGTGCCTTACCGTATCCTCTATACAGTCACAATGATGACAAGCAGGTGTCGCCTCTCTTCCAACGATTCGTTGCAGGTAACTCCCAAAGCATCCATGCCCTGAGAGAACCTGAACGAGCCGATAGGAAAGCGATCCCCACCGTCGGTCCACCCAGTGTTTCAAACTTAAACTAACTAGGAGGTTCTGATACCTTGGAGTAACACATATAACAAAACCTACCCCTACAATCATTTTTTACAAGAAATTATAGTTTCCGTCTAATATCGCAAACTAGTTGCTTGTTATTAGTAGTGGCTTCAACGTGCCACTGTCAACCCTGAGTCTAGTTCCTTTGCTTTGTAATCTATGTGCGCATTTATCCCACGTTCGGTGAAGCATTTTAAGAAAACCGGTATTCATTAGACGCAAAAGTCGGCGCGTGTCAGGCACAGAAGGCTGATTTTCTATATGTTTTTTACGAAACAAATAGTCATGAAACAGATACAGGAAGAGACCCATACCTAAAAGGTTTGAGCTCTGTTCTTCTTACTCAAACTCAAACTCAAAATATCTTTATTCAAGTGGGTAACCAAGTACACTTTTGATCGTCAAGTTAAATAAATCGTAAATTTACATTTACTACCAGTTCGCAAGTCAAGGGCGTAGAGCGGGTACGAAGAACTGGCAAGAAACTTTCCGCCACTCTTTTTAATCGCCAAGTATTGTCATACAAATTGTTTGAACTGGAGCAAATCAATCCCAAGGATTAGGATCATTTAAGTAGTCCTCAAATTTATAAAAAGCTTTGTTGATTAATTTTCGTTTAACGAGCGCTTTGAATTTATTTAGTGATAATTCTCTAATTTCGCTTAAATAGTTACATGCGAAAATTATCGCGCAGTATATGTAATCTTAATTAAATATTGTCTATACGTAACATGCGTCGCTTCATATATAGAAGTGTCTCAGTTAATTTCATCGTAGTAAATAAACATTGCCCGTACATAACGTTGGTGGTTCAACGTTCCTATATCAGTTCTTTCATGTGAGCAGATAGTAACGTACGTCAAAATGGGATACAAGAAAAAAAAAGAAGTGTAAGTGATTTTTGCAATTGCTTTGCGAATTTAATATTCCTTTATTGCGATATATGTATAAATGCGTGTATTAGCATAATATTTCGTTTACGATAAACAATGCTTATTTAATGTTTCAGTTATTAGAATTATTATAATAATCCTGCAAACGCCGTTTTGCCATGTCATTATATCATTTATGGTTATTGTGCTAACTCGACGCCTTTTTTGTAGATATTTATAAGATCTACAATTACTTAGAACATTTTATGGTTCTATCTTTAATAGTTTAGGCAGTACGCAAAATAAGTAACTTTTTGGTTGATTTTTTACACCTTGTGTCCGAAAAACCCTAATATCTTACGGAACCTATTTTTGTTCAAAATTAAATATAGCCTATATTACTCGTGGATGTATGAATGGTGAAAGAATTTTTAAAATCGGTCCAGTAGTTTATGAGCCTATTCATTACAATCAAACAAACAAACAAACAAAGTTTTCCTCTTTATTATTTGTGTAGATTCTGTAGATTTCTTCTCTACATATTCCATTTCTCTTTTTTTTGTATTTTTTGCAATAAAGGTATTTTTTGATTGAATCTACATCATAAAAAATAGTTCACACACCAGGATTTGCATTTAAATTAATAATCACATTTTGTAATATAATATTATTTCTTTTAAAAGTTATGTAACTTATTTATTGGTTCTTAGACGTTATTAAAACCAAGAATCGTTATTTAGGAATAACTTAATAGGTTTGCTTTCGCAAGTATTTACAAAAAAAATGCGCTATTTAACAATAGCGCTGGAGAGACACAAAGCAGTGATTTGCTACACAAAAAAATATTGTTAATCCATATGTGATTTATATTATAAACTATACATATTGAATACATAATACATCACTGTTCCAAAGTCCAATTGATCTCGTTGTCAATTGATTTGTAATCATATGTACTGTTTTATTCACTTACCTAATCATATAAACTTTATTGTATATATTTATACTTATACTTCAGACTTACTAAGTTATATTACTAAACTGGGTCTTGGCATCTACAACTTTCTATAATATAAAATAGTAAAATTAAGGAGTCTGCTAATAATGTGATCGTGCTAGAAATACGAATGGTACCTACGATTGTTGAAACGTATCAAGTGCGATGTTTGATAGAATGCATTCATAGAATGCTTATGGTATGAAACGTTGTATTGGCACCTTTCATCGTTATATAGCAATGTTTTGCGAAGTTTCTGCCAACCTTAGAGTTTCATGTATCAGGTGCCTCTTTGATCAGTACTTATGCACAAGCACTCACTCAAGATGCCTGCTTGCATTTCTTATTTCCCTTTTAATTGTTTGACGGTTATAGCAGTGTTAGCCTAGTGACTTCAGTGCGCGCATCTCATTCCTGAAGTCTTAGATACAAACCCCGGCTATGCACCAATGGACTTTTCATGTGCGCATTTAATCGCTCGCACTTGCTCGTAAAGTGAAGGAAAACATCGCGAAACCGGCATGGTTTAGACCCTAAAACTAGGCGTGTGTCAGGCTCAAAAGATATTAGAGATTAGTATTAGAGAAAACAAATGATCGCGAAACGAATTTAAAAATCTGACCAGGCCTTAAAAGGTTGTATAGCCATAGCTTTTTTAATCTGTCTGTCTGTTTTTTATTCTATTCAGATCAGCACCTTAACAAGAAAATAACATAAGCGAGTCATTGATAATCCAAAAAATTGAATAGTAAAATAAAACATGATTCTTTGGGATAAAAATATTTAAAAAACAACTAATTAGCCCAATATAGACGTTACTGTGGTAATAATAAATAATAAAATGAATTCATAAATATATATTTTGAATTAAATGGTTTACAAGCGATCATGCTGTAATAGCGATCTATAAAATTACGTTCAATTTACACGTGCTTATATAAGAGTTATAAAATGCGATGGTTATAAGTCGGGATTAGATTTGTCAACATACATCGTAATAATAGGTGTTACAGATAGATCTTTATTAGCGTAGATAGTGAAAATATAATAAGAAATCTACGGTATGTCTAATGTTAGAAATGTGAAATGTGCTTGAAGAATTTTAACAGCTCAAGGATTTTAAAAACCTTTTGGGACGGGAATACCTTGGTCTTAGCCTCAGACTTGTGTTTCTGTTTCCTTAATATTTTTTTAAATTGGTACCGATGATTTATCTCGAGAGAGAAAAATCCATTCATTATTTTAAATTTATCACGATCCATCGTAAAATAGAATTATTCCTGGTAGTGGTGGTAGGAATATTTCTATTTCAGAAAATGTAGGTTTGTAAGCAACATTGCCAAAAACCAAAACTTAATTTTTTGTGGCATATATTTCTAGAGATTTTTTTAAATATTAAACTAAAGAAATTTCTTACAGGAAGGAAGAAAAGCCAGACGAACCTTCGATTTCATATTTCCAAATTGTGAGTATCGAACATAATAAAAGTAAATCGCTAATTAATTAAATTACTACATAACGTATCGAGTGCTTTTCTGTAGACCAAACGCTAAAACCAAAGCTTACACAATATGATGAGACGAATTACTATTTTTATTAACAAATTAAAGAGTTAATAAGATTTATGTTAGAATTAGAGCCCTTATCTTTTCCTCTGTAAATAAAATTATCTGAATGCTAAACATGGTTTCACAAGTTACAGTTCATTAATCTTTCTAATTAATTTTTTTTTCCTTATACGAGTATGACACATAATTAACGTAATTTCTATATAAAAATTATTAAGCTTAGGTCTAATAATTTTTAAGACAATCTTAGTGGTGCACATTAAGACAATCAATAGGTGCATAATAATTATCAACGATGAAAGATCGCCTCCCTTCAAAATTTAATTTTGGTTTCTTTCTTCTTCTTACATATTTTGTGTATGGTGGTCACTTCTCATCTCTTGATTGCCTCTGATTCAAAATTTTCAAACTCTTATTCGTTGCGCAACATATCAAGTTAAGCATGTTGTTCAGATTTCATCATTTGAACATCAACAAACTGCTGACATGGATCCGGTGTGTGCTAAATATTAGCAGCTGAAGAGCAATTTTAATTATATTTTATTTAAATATTGATCATCTGCTGACACGGCTCATATGTTTTCCAATCTTAACAGCTGAGCTTGCGCGAAACACCAACAGCTCACTAGTATTTAAGATATTGTTTTATAACAATAAATCAGATTTGAATATTGCTCTGTCTTGTTCATTTCTCGCTTCCTCTCAAAGTGGCGAAGACTACTTCAAGCCCTTAATTATCGTGGTGAGCCTGCCCGGTAGCTTGAGATAATCCCACCACCTCGAACCTTTGATCCTACCCGTAGGGCTCCGTCTGTTACCTTAGGTCTCTTGGTATTCACTATTTATGTGTTACGCTACGTCTGTAGGGCTTAGGGATCCGTAGGGTTGTTAGGTTCTTACGTCACACCCTCTCATATACATATTTAGTCATCTAGTGCAGCTTGCTCATACATACATTACATATACTATTCAGATACTCACAATTACAAGATAACACAGTTACAAAAAATCAACTAATTAGGATACAAAAACTGCTTGTAGATCCAGTTCACAGTTCATTTAGTGTACACTGTCTCGGTCTAGTTGAAATATGCAGGGGATGATGCCACCGAAGACACGCTTTCAGCGCGCCTGCGCCCTCCTAGATCGTTGCGCCCTAGGCTACAGCCTAATTAGCCTATGGGTTAATCAGGCCCTGGCCCCACTCAACTAGTTATATGCTCAACAAATATATAAATCTATGGAGCGGTTTGTTGAAAAGCAAATCAGAGGGATTAAATAAATAATCTTTATATGTTTGAAAAGATATAGTTTAATCTACTATGTAAACATTAATTAATACTGTGAAACATTTCAAGGCAAATTTGCGATTTATGGATCTTCATATATAACCATATCCCCATAGGCTGAAAAAGCTGCCTTGCTTCCTTCATCGTTGTTCTAAATGCTATGTATTATGAAATAGAACATTTAACTGTTATACTAAAAACAATAACTAACCATAAAATATAATAACTAAAATATATTATTAAAACGAGTCCCTTTAGGCAAGGTTCCGAAGATATTGGTAGCGTTCCTCCTTTGAATAGCGAGACTAATGCTTTGTCCGAGGTAGCTGCCAGCTCTTTGGTCTCCTGTGATGTCGACTAACCTTTTTGATATTTCCTTAAAAAGCCTTATAGCGCTAGGACCCCACGAACCACTGGTCTCGACAACGAATGTTACAAAATTATATTCGGAGCCTAGACCCCTATTTGCATGCTTTAATTTATTTTATTGTTTTTAGTTAAGAAAATTGTTAATAATAAAGTGTAAGTATAATAGTTAAGCTCTTAAGAAATAAATATATTATGAAATATTTATAGTATCGATACGGGAAATGGTACGAGTTACTCGCTACCATCATGGGTGTGTTGATGGGACTGCTCAGTGGAGGTGGCGTCTGCTACAACTTGGCCCAATTTGGCGAATTGAGCACAGCCTTCGTGGAGAGAACAGCTCAACATCAGATCAAGCTAGTTTATGGAGGCCGAAGACTGTAAGAATTCTTTTTTTTTTTTTTATATAATAGGGGGGCAAACGAGCTTGCGGGACGACCAAAAAGGGCAGTCTCATAGACACCCATTTTTACTAGTTTATTTGGTGGAGGCCGAAGACTGTAAGAATTCTAAATAATTTTGTTTAAAGTAGTAGTCAGTAATATCCTTACAGACTGCTGGACCGATTAGGATCGATTCACAACGGAATCCGATATTCCTAGTCAGGAATAACTAAAGTTAGCCAGTCTTGATTGACAAAAATCTCAAAGCCCAGGAGATTGCTCCTAACAACATATTGATGTTAATCGTCCGTGGAATGTTACCAAATCATCGATATATAGATCGCATAAAATTGCCTATAAGGAATATATGTAATACACATATATGTGTAACCGAACTGAATGAGGCCTAAACAGACGGTAAGTTTAAAAATCAATAAAAGGATAGCTTCTATAACGCACATGGTGTATTATATCCGGGATATAGACGAATCGCCAATCTGATTTACGACAAAACATTGTTAAAATCGTTTAACGTACCATTACGTAGTATGTTTGATAATAAAATTTGGTCTTTTTAGGCACAATGCGTCACACGAAGAGAATATGGAGGCACTGGTTGAAGATGGTAAAGCGATGGCCATCGGTTTATTTGTGTCGGTGTTTGTCTCACTCGCTCTCTGCTTCATATCTGTCTCTCTCATCAGTTGGAGTGCTTTGAGACAGGTAAGAAAATTAAAAAAGTAGACGCTGAGGTGCTACGTCATCATTGGATTTACATTTTCAATGTAAATATCAGGATGTGGGCAAACATATGTTATGTCTGCCTGACAGATTTTACCTAATTAATAAAATTAAAGCTTTTCTTCTTAATCAATAACTAAAATAGTTAATAATTGTTACTTTCAATTGAAGAATCAGGGTTGTTACCGCCCGTTAAAGCTTGTGTCCGTTCAATATTTATAATAAAATTTTACAAAATTATATTAAATTAAAATAACATTATAAATGATTTAAATCCGATCCGATAAATTGTGAGCTAACCTACATACTTCAGCATCGTACCCAAATATTATTGAACTCTAAAAATACGTATAGGTTAAACATTTATAAAATAACATTCAAAAGCTCCTAGAACTCTACAAACTCAATTCTTCATCATTGATTCTTTATTGTCTTGTATGAAAAGAATCAATGCTTATTAATTTGTTCTTGCCTTGAAGACAACTTTTGCAATTACTGACATAGCCAATTGTTTTAATTGGTGACCTTGATTTATGTTTACGAGCGCATCGCTTTAAACAGAAATTAATTTAATCTATTGAACACATTGTTAACGTCGTAAATACTACTTTTTCTAGGTACTTTATGTACTTTTCGGATTTAAAAGCTTTCTTAGAACGTTTACACGGGGCGTCACGGGAAGTCTCTCAAAGGTCTAAGAAAATATTATAAATCTATAAAATTCGTTCGTTTCGTAAGAATTTTCTTTATAAACTCTTTAGCGATAATAGATATACAAAATCAATCGGTGAATTATGTTACATTTTTGTATTACCAAAGTTCGCCTATTATCTCTTATTAGATTGATTATATATGTTTCTATAGATGCTATTCCTTGTCACATTGAAATTCTACCGTCCAATAATTTAGTTTGAACAGTGTTGGCCTAGTGGCTTCAGCGTGCGACTCTCATTCCTGAGGTCGTAGGTTCGATCCCCGTCTGTGCACCAATGGACTTTCATTCTATGTGCGCATTTAACATTCGCTCGAACGGTAAGGGAAAACATCGTGAGGAAACCGGCTTGCCTTAGACCCAAAAAGTCAACGGCGTGCTTAAGGCATAGATGGCTGAAACACCTACTTGCCTATTAGATGATAACAAATAATCATGAAACAGTAACAGAAATCTGAGGCCCAGCCCTAAAAAGGTTGTAGCGCCTTTGATTATTATTATTATTATTACTAATAATTTAGTTTCCATAACCAACTAGCAACTACCCCCTTTGGGAAAAATTAAGTGCATAGTTATCGTGAATATATAATATAAAAGTAAATTACCTTTTAATTCATCTATTTTTTTTCATGATGTACTACTGAATTTAATATTTTTAGATTACTCGAATTCGTCTCATGTTCCTACAATCCGTACTACGACAAGATATGACTTGGTTTGATACTGATACCGAATTCAACTTGGCATCTAAAATGTCTGAGTAAGTTATAAACCATTTTATTATTTCAATAGTTACCACTGCATTTAGGTATTTTTATGTTCTTTCCATAAAATATACTAATATTAAACAGAAGTTCAGAGGTAATGTACTGAGTCTAAGTTCTAATAGAAATTAATTTCCTCGTACTTAACGAGTTATGGCCAGTAAACATCGCGGGGAAGCACTAACGGAGCACTTAAAAACCGACGACATGTCGACATCACCTTTTTTACAAATTACATGAAGATTCAACCGAAGGCCATTGAATTATTAACGTTCCCATAATGTAAAATTCCGCTTAATTGTATTCATTTTAGGAACATGATGAAGCTAAAGGAAGGTATAGGAGAAAAAGTCGGTGTTGTAGCAAATCTTGTTGGAACAGCGATAATTTGTCTCTGCCAATCATTCCCTCAAGGGTGGGAATTGACGCTGGCATGCGTGACTGTAGTACCCTTTTCAATTGCAGCCTCGGTTATATTAACAAATGTAAGTATTTGAACCATTCATCACTTTGGCTTGTAAAATAAATATGAGAATAATAAATTCAAAGGCAGGCAATAAAAAAATTATGCATAGCTCTGAATAGAAGGAATTCCTTGAATATTGTTTGGTTCATTCTATGAATCTATCCATTCATAATCCATTTATGAATATAATTGTACATATTCTTTTTATTGGTTGAAAACAAAACAAGAAACAAATACAGCGTTTCCCCATTGGCCACATTTAAACAAGTTTGATCTTTACCTTTTATGAATATTTTATATAAATTTCTTCCAGTATCAAACGCGATCATCTCAACGTGAAATGGGCTTCTATAGTAAAGCGGGCAAACAAGCTGAAGAAGTGTTAAAGTCTGTAAGGACGATCGTGGCCTTTGGTGGAGAAAGCAAAGAGGTTGATAGGTATGTTTAAAAGTATTTATTGTAGATGTTGTAGACTTTTGATTGATGTCCAACACCCAGTATCCAAGCATAAGATTATTTTGGTAATATTATAGGAACGGTATATTCATTAACTTTTCTGGTGTAAAAGGTATAGTTAATTGTTTATTTTTTTTCGTTTTCGTAAGAATGCACACTTATATTTACATCGTTTTAGGTTACTTAGATTTGGTTACAGCCTTTTGTGTCTTTATTTTCTTTATATACCTTTTTCCTCATGATATTTTCCTTTACCCTATAAGCGAATGTTACCTGATAACCTAGACGAAAGTTCACTGATGCACAGCCGAGGTTCAAACCTACGACTTTAGGGGTAAGAGTCACTCGCTGTAGCCAACACTTCTCACTTACCTACATCGCATTAAAAATATTTTTAATGTGATCAAGTCTCCGCCGCTAAAGGAATTTAAGACCTGAAGTCTTCTTAGTGCCTGATATTATTTTACATTTAGGTATCGTCGCCTTTTGGAGCCCGCCGAGAAGTATGGCCGAAAGCGTGGCTTGTACACTGGGCTTGGTACTGGATTCAACTGGGTTCTAACATACTCATTGAATGCAATTGGTCTCACTTATGGTACACGGCTTATACTCATCGATATGGACAAACCAACAGACGAAAAGAAATACCTAGTTGGTATAGTTTTTAATGTAAGTAATATGTGCGTAATATCTACGAAATCTTTATCTTTAATTCAGTAAAATCACTGTTAAAGTGATTAGAGTTTTTAGACTAGATCGTGTACATGAACAAATTATAAATTCTTCATTGACTTAGTTTGATATTATTATTTATTAATTTCAGATACTGTTCGCTGTGTATATGGCGACCCAGTCAATCACACTGTGTGTGCCCCATATGGAGATATTCGCTTCAGCTCGCGGTGCCGCAAGTAGTCTTTTTAGTTTACTGGAAAGGAAACCAATAATAGACAGCCTAGACGATGCAGGTCTCTCCCCCAGACGAGTAATAGGGGAGATATCTTTAGAAGATATACATTTCAGCTATCCGTCTAGACCAGATGTCAAAGTCCTAAAAGGCTTTTCTCTAAATATAAAAGCTGGAGAATGTGTCGCACTTGTTGGATCTTCCGGTTGCGGTAAATCTACGATTCTACAACTCGTACAGCGACTATACGATCCACAACTTGGTACAGTTAAAATCGATGGAAAGAATGTGAGGAGTCTTAATTTAGGGTGGTTGAGGAGCTCTCTTGGTAAGTATCCGTTTTAGTAAGACTATACGTAGAATAATAAGTGTAATGTACATGAATTTGAAATGTTTTAGGTGTTGTGGGTCAAGAACCAGTTCTATTCAAAGGCACAATTTTTGATAACATTGCGATCGGTTGTCCAGAAGCTACACGTGAAGACGTTCAAAAAGTTGCAGAAATGGCATACGCTCACGATTTCATTTCTCATCTGGCAAATGTAATATAGTGTTATTTACTTACAAAAAATCACGTGTGTGTACTTATGTACACGCGTTAGAAGTTATACTTCTTTGGCGTAACAAGATAAAATATTTTTATTTTTTTATTTGCCTTATTCTACAATTGTACAAAAAAACACTAACAATTGAAAAAAATTAAATTTAATTAATTGAAAGTTTTATTATAACGCATTATCTAGTTAAGTAAAGTTTATTTAAATATTACAAAAAAATATTTCTACGTTATTAAAGAACTTGACATTTTAAAATGTTGACTATGCTAACTTCAGGATGATGGTTTTTTGTGACGGTGTGCGAGCGCATCGTAACAATTTACTCATCAGTTTTCCCTAACGCGCCAAAAGAATTAAACAATGTTCTCACTTTTCACGGATATTTCAGGGTTATGACACCGTTATAGGGGAGAGAGGAGCTTCACTATCAGGTGGACAGAAACAAAGGATAGCTATAGCGCGTTCACTTCTCAGGGAGCCAGCTATTTTACTACTGGATGAGGCAACTTCCGCTCTGGATCCTCATTCTGAAAAACAGGTTCAAGCTGCTCTTGACCGAGCAAGTTCTGGTCGCACTACACTGACTGTATCTCACAGGTATGTTGCAAATATATATCGTTTTAGTAGGGAATCAAGCTCAGAGTAGGAGCCTTCTAATAAGAGAGACCAGACTTTACAGCTGCTGGTTTGAAAACCACCAAAAATATGTTTTTTTCAGATTGTCAACTATTCTTAATGCTGATAGGATAATTTACATGGATCAAGGAGTTATTATGGAACAAGGGACACATGATGAACTTATGAGAGCCAAAGGTATCTTCATCATTTATTTAAAAAACGACACCTTTATTTAAACGTACGTTCTAGAACATCAATAGTTCAAAAGTAAACCTCTGAAAAAGTTTTTTTATGGGTATAATAACCTATATTTGGAAGTGCTCTAAAGACTAGACGATATTGTCAGTTGAGATAGGAATTTAATTCAATTCTGTGTATAATAAAATAGAAAAAATTCATCCTTAAGGTCACTATTACAAGCTTGTTACAAATGGCAACGAGAACAAAGAGCCAGATGTTATCGAAACTTTACAAGAAGAGGACGTAGAAAATGGTGATGCCAATGAAGTTTCCTTGACTCCGCGACATGATGTAAAACGAAGATCAACGAAGAGGATTATAAGACAGCATTCGATCAAGCGAGGTAATATACAAATAATATAAAATGTTCTTTTAGAAAAAAATAACTATATAAATTACTGCTTTATGTCATGAATATGTTGTCGGAGCTTCCGTTCGTATTCAACTTTTTACCTGTTAAACATTTTTAAGCCGCATTAAAAATTACACTAAATTTACATTTATTGACACTTTTCTAAATTAAAAGCATATGCGTATAAATTAACTTGCTAAAGCTCTTTTGGGAAAAAGGCTGTAGCTTCGTATTTTGATACACCATTATATCAAAGAGCAGTTGGCCGGTAGACTGATACCTAAGACTGTTCGTTCCGTGCCGCTATTGGCGACGCAAACCGTATTCGGAATTCCTTCTCACTCAAATGATGTGTCAGGTACAGAAGCCTAATCATCTATTTTCGTTTAATAGTAATAAAACAATGTTATCTGATACGAAGACCAATAAAGGGTTTGTAATTATTTAATTGATATTGAATTAGATCAATGTTTTTTTAAGATTCACACGACTGGATGACTCCCCGCGGTTCTATTTCTTCAGTTATATCTACAGGCTTACAAAATTTCATTTACAACAATGATTATGAATCTGAGGAGGAAGATAAGGACGATGAAGAGGTAAATCAGTTGAAGTAAATAATAATATACACTGTATTTAAATTGTAACGTAAAAATTATAAAACAGAAAATCTAATGATGTAAATGGTTATTCTGATAACATACAGTTTCTCCCAGACTCAATCGTTAGAGAGATTCATACATTTTATTAAAGAAATTATCTCAAAATTTAAGGGTTAAAGCAAGTCTACTACATAACTTAGAATTGAGTTTTGGTACAACGTAATTGCAAGTTTGAAATATAGATAATATTAGCTACATACATTGCAAGAACGACGTCGATAGGATTTCATCTTTAGATGAGATTATTTAGATCCCTCTATGGTTACTATGTCAGTCTATTAAATTAATAACTGAGTCAATCTTTAAAATTGGTATTGATTTTACAGGGTATTTCACATATAATTTTTGTCTACTAGGTTACGTTATTATTTATTTACGCACGCGTTAATTTAAAGTGAGTCGTGATATATTTAAAAATCGATGTATCTTATAATCTTTCAGGAAATAAAAGCCCTGAGTGATTGGCAATTAATGAAATTAAATTCTCCCGAATGGCTGTATATTGTTATCGGTTCGATAGCTGCGTTCGCGCAAGGTACATGTTTTCCGGTCTTCGCTTTGCTATTCGGTTACACGGCTGGGGTACGTATTCAAAGACATTAATTAACTGTAGTTGAGTGAGTTGTATGATGTAGAAGATGTTTGACCGTCGGTCTCATAAAAAAACTTATCGTTTCATACCTTTTATTTAAGAACCCTCAACCTAAATGAAATAAAAGTAATCTGTAATCTAACAATTGACAGACTCAAGTCAAGCTTAAGCTCTGTCAAACGTCAAGATTATCTGTTGTCAAACATTTTGAATTATGAGCCTATTAACCGTACTCGGAGTAGCCTTTCAAATTACTTCATCAATAGTTTACCGTTTGCTTTCCCCCATTGAGTAAAGAGTTAAATAATTATATATAAACAGGGTCTTTCAATGCTTCCTTAAATCAGTCATTCATGTTTCGCACTGAGGTTTTTTTTATTACTAAAGAACTATTAGAACTTAAATCTCATTCTGAAGGTATCCTATTCAATAAGAGGTACGCCCCAAGTATGTTAAATTTCAATACTTTTTTGACATAAGCGAATCAAACTTAGCGCAAAGTTTCGATTTCGAATCTTAGGTTCAGATTCTGCTTTGAGACGAACTTTGAACTGATATTAAACGTGTATTTTATTATAGTGTATTCCAATAAAATAAATTAGAGTCCCTTTTAGTCATCATTCTATAAATTTGATGGCACGTTCTATAATTTTAGATACACCCAGATTTATTCAGCAATACCTATATATACTTCCAATACCATAATTGAATTTTTCAGATTTTCGTTTTACAAGATCGTAACGAGATTATATATTTGGCGGATATGTATTCGGGGCTGTTCATAGTGGTTGCGGCAGTTGCTGGCCTATCTATGTGTCTACAGAGCGTTACATTCACTAGTGCAGGACTCAAAATGACAACACGGCTTAGATATCAGTACTTCGGGGCACTTTTGAGACAGGTAAATTATGCAGAGACTATCATCGGTTATTATTAGACCAGTGTTAAACGTACAATGGAGTCACGCCTTCAAATCCCTTTCATACCAATGGCGCTACAACCTTTTAGGCAAGTAGGTGATCAACCGTCTGTGCTCGACACACACTGTCGACTTTTTGGGTCTAAGCCATGCCAGTTTCCTTACGATGTTTACCTTCACCGTACGACTAACGAGTGATAATGGGCACATAGATAGAAACTCCATTGGTGTATAGTCAGGGACCGAACCTTCAACCCCAGGAATGAGTGTCGCAAGCCACTGGGTAGAGAATCCATCTAATGCACATAACATATTTTTTCTTTTTGCTATTGAAAGAGCAACGACAGCTGATCATCCAACTACCGAAGAAACTTAAAAGTATTTTATTCACACAGGAAATCGGTTTCTTTGATAAAGAAAAGAATACCGTTGGTTCTCTTTGCGCCAGGCTAAGTGGAGATGCAGCCGAGGTCCAAGGTTCCACTGGACTTAGAACTGGTCTCATTATACAAGGAACCAGCTCTGTTGTGGTCGGATTTATAATGGCTATTTGCTATAATTGGAAGCTTACACTGGTCGGCACAGCTTTCTTACCCCTGGTGAGTAGTTTAGCGATACCCATACGGCTACAATCACTGCTACGACGATAAATTCATACAATTACTAGCTGACCCGGAAAACGTCCCTTTGCCATGTATAATATATCTAGGAAACATTTTTTTAGTTCAATAAAACTAACTAACTATAATAAAAAATAGGGGTTGATCGTAGACGGGATTAATGGTTATATGTATTTTTGTATGTTGTATTGTAAAAAAATTGTGCAAAAATTAAAAAAGAAAAATTAGAGACGGGACCACTTAACCATTTAGGGTAAAACTAGATAGTATAAGATTCTCAGACTTACTGAATATGCACAAAAAATTTCATAAGAATCGGTCGAGCCGTTTCGGAGGATTATGAGAACGAACATTGACACGAGATTTTTATATATAAGACTAGCTGACCTGGCTAACTTCGTTCCGCCCTACAACCTTATAATATCGTTGTTACTTTAATTTAACTTATTTTAGGATTTCATTTATGTTAAGTATTACATTAATACAACTTTTTTGCAAATACAGAAATGTTTTATTGCTTGCCATTGCGAAAGAAGAATGGCAGTTTTACACATTAGGCATCTTCTCTCTAGCGTCAATATGGCGATACTGCATGTTAAGCACTTTCTGATATCCAACATCTTTTGATCAGGATCAAAGCATGGTTATGCATCTCCTCATTCACCTCAAGATCGGAATTTCTTGAATTGACACGAATTCGACGTAAAATGATGCGTAGTTTTGTCAACAGATGGCACCATATGGTTTTTGCATTCGTAAAATTAATTAATTTATTTATTGTTATTCGATAACTTATCCGATATTTTATTGCTTATTATATATTCGGGACGGAAACAACTCCAACAAATCAAAAACCATCGCAATCGGTCCAGCCGTTCTCGAGTTATAAGAGTTGTAACAAACACGACTTTCTTTTATATATATAGATATTGTGCACATTACAGATGGTTGGCAGTATTTGGCTAGAAGGTAGAGTTTCACAAAAATCACAATCGGACGAGCGTGACGCAATGGAGTCAGCTACTTCTATAGCCACTGAGGCTGTCGTCAGCATTAGAACTGTTCAGAGCTTAGGTAGGATATTACTAGTGTTAGTTCAAGTTAGTGTTAAGTGCTAAACAGTGGTAAGTGAATAAACTCGTAGAGACTGTACGTAGCGTTGTTAAACACTGTCTTATTTTAAATATCTTTTTTAGTAAATTAGTTTAGACTTAAATTACTTATTAGTCTTAAGTTAGGCTACATTGTAGGCAGACATTTAAAAAAATTTATCAAATTAACACCATGTATTTATAGCTGTTCCCTGCCACGCTTCGCTGTGGCACATTGTGATTTAATGGTTGTGATCATGCTAATATTTCAGCTCGATCGGTGCAGAACTTTTTGATTTTTTGAAGCTTGTGTACGCTTGCCATTATACCGTACCAATATAACATTTATGGCACGCTTATGGTGCCTACATTTCCCTTCTAACAGATACAATAAATCGTTAATATTCTCACTACTAGTTTTTTCTCATCCTGCGGGTGTAAAAGTTACTTCCAATCAATGGATTGTAGTTTTCATCACAAGTCAGCTAAGACAAATATATCCTCTTTCAGGTATTGAGAAAATTTTCCTAAAGAAATTCCACGATGCGTTACTTGAATCATGCGTAGCTGTGGCCGCTAAAACTAGATGGAGGGGTATAGTACTCGGTCTAGGCATATATGTCCCGTTTATGTCCTACTGTTCAGCTACCGTGTATGGTACTATGCTTGTGGCGTACGAAGGGCTGCCATACAATATTGTTTTGCTGTAAGTGTGATAATTACTTAATATTTATGTTTTTCCATACTAACAAAGGAATTCACTTATTTTTAATTACTAGACTCCGTTTTGGTTTTATATATGTGTGAGTAGATATATTTTTAATAATAATAAAATGATTGGACAATTCACACCAATTGACCTAGTCCCATGCTAAGCTAGTGAAACTTGTGTTATGGGTATTAGGCAACGAATATACATACATATTATAGATAGATAGACATAAATACATATTTAAACACCCAAGACCTAAGCTCATCACAACGATGTTTGTCTCAGCCGGGGATCGAACCCGGGACCCATGGATTCGCAGTCAGTGGTACTAACCACTAGACCAATGAGCCGTCAAACAAACAAAAGAAACAATAACAATAATGCTATTACTTTGATGAGCTTAATTAAATGACGCACTGTGGTGCGATAAAGCTTATATGCGTTTATATGAACTGTAATTTATCACGACGAACATGCTTAGCGCAAAGTTGGAGTATAAACAGTTGAACACTATATATCTATACTTCGGATAATTCCTAAAATAATATCTTTGGAGAAAAAAAAGTGATTTTCATTTTTTAATTAATGTAAAAATTGAGATCCTAAGCGAAGTTCTATCTTATTTATATTATACACTTTTCAATAGTAGAATTCACACTAAATCTTTCTAATAGTGGTGTTTTCGTGTATGTATTATAGGGTCAACGAAGCTCTCATGTACGGAGCATATATGTTGGGACAGTCTCTTGTTTACGCACCCAGTTTTAACTCAGCCAGAGCTTGCGGGGCCCGAATATTATCAGTTATCAACAGAGAACCAAAAGTTCAAACCAAACCGGGTATCAAAGATAGGAAGGAATGGGTAAGTCTATTTAATCTATAATTTTTAAATATTCTCTTTGCGTTCTTTAAATGTATGTCTTGTTTTTAGTAATGATTAGCATTTCATATTATTTAAGCGAAATAAAATTTCTATTTAAAAATTTAAAAGAAAAACGTTCCCTAAACCTAATGTTTAAAGCCAGGTCCCGACGAACTTGAAGCATTTTTTAATTATTATTACTTTTAGACTGCCACTGGAAATTTCTCTATTAAAGAAGTGGAATTTTCATATCCAACTCGACCAAATCAACGTATATTAAAAGGGGTCGACCTTAAAGTGGAAGCTGGAAAGACCGTCGCTCTAGTTGGTTCCTCTGGTTGCGGAAAATCTACCATATTACAACTATTCCAGCGTTTCTACGACCCTGATACTGGAACCATCGTATGTATTTATAACAACTAGTCGTACAATTATTATATATATAATAAATAATTTTATAGCATTTTCTACAATGATTGCTTCACACAACGTCGATGTTGAATTATCTATATATGTATGAATAAATTGTCCAGATTTATGTATACGTTTCCTGATCATTTTATTCAAATAATCAAGTAGGTCATCGGCACTGTGTGTACTTTTGGTTCATTAAAGGTTTATACCTTTTTTCATACTGATTTTTTACGGCTTAAAATGCAAAGCTATAATATAAATTAAGGCTCCCTTTTAAAATTAACAAATGACGTATAGTGCAATTTATTATTAATATTGTACTAGATTAGAATTTACCGGTGTCTTCGTAAAAATCATAGAGGGCTTTAAAAATGAAAAATCTAAATACGTCATGAGAAAAGTTTAAATAAGCTCTATGAACAATTATTTTTGAATATCCTTTTTAGTTCTAAATAAAATTTGATTAGCGCGTCAATTTGACAATAAATACTAAAGTTATAAACACATTTTGATTACATTACAAATATATTAATGGGTCAGATATTGGGAACTTGGAACACTCGACATCTCGGTCTTAAAATGGACGACAAGCCAACGTTTGCCGAAACGGCTGGTTTTAAATATTCTAGGACAAAACGGGCGCCTTGTGCAGAAGAGAATCATTTGATATCAGCAAAAATTCCACCAAAATACAGAGACTACTGCGCGCATTGTTTGCTTGAATATAATGCGTGTCGATACAAAAATTGGCCATTTCCCTATAGGTGTGCTCACGAGAAACACAAATATCTTAACTGTGAGAAAGACGATTATGTTATAAGGATGAAGGAATTCGAGAGAGAAAGAAGACTACGCGAACGCGAGATAAGACTACAAAAGACAAAGGCTTAGTTTATGATAATAAATTTTTAATGTTATTTATTTTTGATATTTTATTGGCAGCACAAAAACTAAATCACTGTTGTCTCTTTCCGTCAAATTCCGTTTTCGCTGTTATGAAAAGCATGACATATGAGCTTCATAGTTGGTGCAAGAAGCCGAATTAATTTTTCTTTAATCAAGATGCTTTAAATAAATAAATAACGAATTATTACCGCGCGTTAAAATTTAATCCCGGGAATATATACACGTTATTAGAAGTTACCTATACATAACCTTTATGATATAAACCAATTGTGGTTTTCACCATCGATTCACCATCGCCAAATTATGATTTCCAAAAGGGCTTATATAATTAGGAATGTTCCCTTGATTTTCTTATTTATATTACCTCTAAAACTTTCATTATCAGTCCAGTCGTCTGAGCAATCGATATATAAAAAGTCTCCAACGAATTCAGAAAGTATTTGACTCGGCTGAACTTGTATAAAACAGTATTTTGATCACTACGATTATTCTGTGTTTTAATTTAAAAATGTATGATGAAGCTATACGTATTTTTCATTAGGAACTGGATGGACGTGATATCCATGCTGGTCTAACTCTGCCTCGCTTGAGACGTCAACTCGGCGTGGTCCAGCAGGAACCAGTACTCTTCGACCGAACCATTGCCGAAAACATCGCATATGGAGACAACAACCGCAAAGTTACCATGCATGAAATAATTGCAGCAGCAAAAGCGGCGAATATACACAATTTCGTTGTTTCCTTACCTAAGGTTTGTATAAAATTAATCCAGAAGTCAAGATAAATGCATTTTTGTTTTTGATGAAATATCTTTCATAGATAGGTCAGAAATAACCAAGAGAGTGTCGACATTAGCTAAGGATTTTAATAAAGCTAAAATATATTTGTGAGAGGGCAAGTGAGGTATGGGACAATCACATAGCTATGTGTTGTGTGTTGTTAACAATTTTTATCCGTGAACAATATATTTTTTTATAAGTTTATTAAAAATAATGTAACTTGTTACTCCATATATGTGCAGAAATGATGAATGACTTTAACGCAGGGCTATGACACAAACCTTGGAGCAAATGGCGCTCAATTATCCGGTGGGCAAAAGCAAAGAATTTGTATCGCCAGAGCTCTGATAAGGTCACCGCGACTCCTCTTGCTGGATGAAGCGACATCAGCTTTGGATGCTAACAGTGAACGCGTAAGTATAAAATAAATCATAGGCCATCCAAACCAAAACGTTCGAGTCGATTGTTGGCCAATGCTGTATTGCCATAACTTGTATTATTATCCATTATTTGTGAAACTTATTTATTTATACAGGTTTATACTATGTTTAACTAATTTATTATCAACATATTTTGCAGGCGGTGACTGAAGCTTTAGAGAAAGCTGCTAAAGGACGTACATGTATTACAATCGCGCATCGGTTATCGACCATCAAAGATGCAGACTTGATATGTGTTGTTGATAAAGGTAAGATTAATTATATTAGTAATCATTGAGCCAGGTTATAAATATATGGCGTATTATTAATATATAATATTGATTCACGGGGACACAATAATTGTTCATGGTAGTAGAAAAGGCCAAGCACAGTCCCTTTAAATTCTCAAATGTGCGTCTGTATAAAACATTTAGCCACATTTTATGTGTTTAGTACATAATAAATACATTTAAAAGAGAAGGCATCTTTTCTCATACTGTTAATGTCGATTGTTGAATTCACTTTCGGAATCGTATCTTCATAGGCACGTTTGGGTAAATATCGCTGCCCATTTGAAATAGTAAAATGGCTTAACAGGGATATAAATTTTGTTTCAGGAAAAATTGTTGAACGCGGTTCTCACACGGAATTGATAAATCTGAAAGGTTACTACTGGAGGATGGGCAAAGGTCAACAGATGTCTTAAAATAACCAAAGTTTATCCTAAGTATTAAGTTATAATAAAACAATTTAATAAATTTTGACGTTTATTTAATTACATCGAGGTTCCTACTACAAAATTCTCCTTATAAACCCTGTTTTAGACTGGCTTCTTAGTTTCTTACCCGTAACAGCTGGCTTTCATCTTTTTCTTTTACAATAAAATTGATTACGAACCCCACGAAGTATGGACACATTCGAAAAATTTATACATTACATAAGTCATATTTTTTTTAATTATTCAACGCCGTTAATGCGCATATACGTAGATCACACACATATGTATATTCATTTTTCATTAAACACCAAAAATATATACGATTTCTACTTAAGGACTTAATTTCTCTAACAAAAGTAAAATATGCTTTCCGTAATGTATACATATAATTATAATTAGGACCTTGAGTTTTAAAATATATTTTTTTACCGTTGAGGAATAACATATCAATACTTTCGATAATTTTTTTTATAAACACATTTAGAATGTATATTTTTTATGAATACTCAAGGATATTTTCAATTTTTCCAAAACTACCATAAAATAATATCAATGGTCACCTATTTCGCGTATCTTCACCATACGAAATAATAAAATGATGGCAAGTAAAAAGTTAAACAAATTAAATAACAAAATTATAAACTCTAAATTATAGGGTTCAATATGCACCAAAAAAAACATTATTTTATGTTCATAGAAACTATTGTATACGACACATTATACTTAATCTACAACGAACAACATTCAGTAAAATATATGATAATGCAAAAAAGGTAACGAAAAATAAAATTTAATAAATTTAATTTATATATTATAGGAAGTATAATTTAGTGCATAAACGTAAAAAATGTATTCTTAAGAAATTCGATAACTTTGATGGATACATTTTTTTACATACGTTATCTAATGAATGGTTTTGCACAAATTATAAATATTAATGTAAATAATTTTTTAAACTTAAATTTAACTTAAAATATATCAACAACAACCATTGATACTTTATTATAAATGGAAACATTTAAATGTATGACAAATGGAAATATTTAAATTTAATTTATAATTTACAATATTGTCATTTATATGTAAATTACTTTTTAAAAGCTAAAATATTGTAGTTACATTATTTTAACTAAAGTACTCTTATGTCTCTTTTTTTCAAATTGTATTTTCACTGCGATGAAAAGAGATAGGTGAGTATTTTAGTCAAAACTGTACACTTAGACTTGAATGACTAAGCATTTAAATATGTAAACCACAAAAGCTTTCAAAATTTGTAAATGTCAAAGTATTTCTACAAAATTGTAGTTTTTTTTTATTTAACGCTAAAGCGTAACAAACATAAAAAATTCTCGTATAAATTTATGTTTGTTTTAACGCATCGGATTAATACATTTTTGTATTTTAAAGTCATTGACCAGAAGTAGATTTAAGATAGATTTTATTAAAGATATTTTTATCGATACGAATTCCCTAATACTAACAACGCGCGAAATACATTTTGACACCACATAAAGAAGCCTATTTCAATTAAGCATATTTTTTATAAATCTGCATAAACGGTTAACTTTTTACCCTTTCCGTTCTTTTAAATTAGTCTGATTTTCATTTATTTGTTAATTTTAATTGATACAACATCGCTGCGATAAATGTACAGCGATCTCATTAGTTTAACAAAATACGTCTATCAAATATTTGTTTGACAAGTCTTACACTCCCACGCAATACTAAATTTTTCTACCAATATTCCGTTTCCAACGAAACCAGGTTGAACTTTAGTGTATTTTGTCCAATCGCGACTCGATTTAACGAAAGATTTCTTAATTCTCACTCGTCTTACCTATCACATTTTCACAAAATATTTTTATATATTTTAACTGTATGCGTATTTTAAACAAATAGTTTTTAGAGTTGGCTCCAGATGGTGTCAAAATAAATAACGTTTGTTACAAACACTATAGTTATAATAATTAATAATAATAAAACTAGCTTAATCTTAAGTTAAACATTAATATAGAAAGAGAATTCTGATTCTATCCTAAAATAATGCAAAATAATGATTGCACAGCCTTTTTGAAAATAATCAGACAATGTTGTCTACAACATTAAAATGTATATTGTGCTATGGAAAACATATAATATATATACAATCTGAAAAAGGGTTTCATAATTATGAAACAAAACAAAATACTTCTGTATTAATTTAGTTGACCTAGTCTCACCGTTTATATTATATATACCGCCTAAATCTAGTCTCGCATAAAACTTCATAATCAGAAAAAAATAAAATACAAGCTGTCAACGCAATCTACACCTACAATCCAAATATTGACAAATGTCACTTCACCGCAATAATCACAACCACAAGTTCCATTCCGGATGGATGTGCTCCAGGTTTTTACTGGAACAAGTGTTGTACAAGTGTGTGTGTGTCAAGTAGATTATCATGCTACAAATTATACCACGGTGACGGTCTTCACTTACTTGATTTAAAAAAAATATGTTACAGTAGGAAGGCCTATAAGTGTACCTAACTACCCACCAAAAATATAAATTTATATTAATAAGTAATACAATACCAAAGCAAAAGAATTTAATAGCTGCCACAAAAAAAATACAACTGGAGACAGAACAGTTATATCCGTAGTACAGTATTTTCCCAATCGATTATATAAGAGTGGTGCCTACTAAGTAATCCAGCTTCTACCAAATGCTGTTTTGAATTTTGGAACCGTACAAGTTTACACATTTTACGAGAGTTTTATAGTCTCAGTATTATATTACTAGCGGTCGCGCGGTGCGCTGGGCCGCGTTTTGGTGGTCTAGACTCTAGAGCATTACGACCCTCATCACCTATGAATTATTATATTATAGAATAAGTCGCATCCCCTTAAGGAAGGAGATAATTCCGCAATGACAGATCTATACAAGTTGAAATGCTTTCGAAAACAAATGACTTCCGCTCCCAGATACCTTATGTTAAGGTGCAAGGTGCGCATGGCGCTGGAAACATTTTCTTCCTTTTACTTGCGGATTTTTTTATATGTCAGTGCAATGGGCCGCACTCGGCCTGCGAGTTGGGGGGCTTAAGGGTTAAGAGTGGAGGGATATAGGGATTTGGAAAATAATATCGCCAACGAAGGACCATATTCCGTAAATGCACAATTTATGAAAGGTTTAATGAAATGCTTCTAATTTCTTAGACGAATTCCTTCTGCTTTCGGCATATTTTTTATGACGAGGATAAAGGTGCTCCGGGCTGCGAAGTACGCGACATGGGGGTCTGGAATTTGTGAAACTTGTAAAAACAACAAATTCAAGTTGAAGAACAAAACTTATGAAAGAAAATGTATGGTGGATTTTCTGTAAATTTTCTAATGTTTGTTCTCGGAGCAAGTATGGGTTTATTTTTTAAAAAATAGACGGATTATTATTATATATGTATTTAAAATTTGGAATAACTTTACTTTTTACCAAAGTAAATTTAGAACAACTTAATTTGCTTTAGCATTTAAAATTAGATTATAAGCTCAGAAAACAGTATATTAACTCTGTGGTATTTACGAAGAAAATTTTAATTTTAATTTTATATTTATGCCAGCTATAGATATTTACCAATTTATTCGGTGGGGTGATGTGGGTGATGCGGCAAGTGTGGTGGTTGCGAATGAGGTGGATAAGTCACATTTCGGCTGGTCGAACCTTCGTACATTATTTGTGCTGGCAACCGCTGATTTTGCTGGGGCTCCTCATTGGAGTACGGATTCTGAACCTGAAAATATGTTTCTTCTTATACATATTACGATTCGTTACCCACAAAAGAATAACACATTCATCAATTAAAATCGAAAAACAAGTAGGTAATGTTTAAAAAACTTTATTCTCTATAAAACATCTTTTTTAAATATAGTATATATGTCGGAGCAATAGCATTACGGTCGGCTGCCACTGTCTTTATGTCACAGAGCTCATACATTAACAACGTCAGTAACGTAATCAGTTCTAAACCGTTAATACTAGTGGTTTGATTGATTTCTCAATGCTGATTTATAAAGGAACGACTAATCAATGGTGTATAGTAACAGTGATTCCATAGACATTATTATTTTTTAAGTTATTTTTTATCATCTTAAACCTTTGTCACTTCAAAGACAATTAATATTAATCATTTGACACTTGACACTTGACTACAGTTTGACTTTAATCACTTCGGCTCCGGCCACGGAACGAGTACACGAAATGTCACGAAACTTGTATACCTTGAATTCGGGTTGCTATAAACACAGGCACTGGTGGGCCCATTCTTCGATTAAGCGGTCGAAACAATCAGAAGCCTTTACAAAGTAGACTCTAATGTCGAAATTAAACGGTTGATGCCAAGAAACAAATTTTTATCGTCAGACGTTAACATAAATAAATTAAAATAATTTAATAGTAGGTTCTATATATATGGTAGATATTCTGGTAGAGCTTTCTCCTTATTGTTCCTTACTTGCAGTCTTTGCGTAAATCCATCTCTTTCCGTCAATTATCTATAATTTCCAAATAAATCAAATGTCTAAATTGACTATCAGTGCCCGCAGAACGGACGAAAAGAACTGCCAAGAAAGCCTTTTGTTTTTCTCAGTTACACCTTGCTATACATAAAATTGTCTCATAAATAAATTTATTCTTATAATAGATGCAATCAATAACTGCTAAGTATTTCACAGTGAATGGACATAGGGCAGACACATTTTAGCAATTGTTTAACTATTTTATAGACATCCTTTGTTATAAATGCAGTTTTTTTTAGTTTCGAGTCCGTGTGGAACCTAACCAATTGAGTTTAACATGTAAACATACGAAAAAATATGTCTCGACTTACGTCAGTTCGATTCACGTCGCGTATTTCGAGAACCTAACATGCCGTAAGTACGTGGACTACCTGTATTGTGTTTAATTTATTATTCACAAAATGTAATAATTATTACTTATAATTTTAAAGCTTAAACATGCATTTCGTCACGGTTGTTACTTTTGATGACTATTACTTTCACCTAGATCTGAATTTTCAATTATTTTTGGTTAAAAGACATGTTTCTTACAAACAACTGAAATGTTTTCTTACGTTAATAAGCGGTTGGAGCATACCAAGCCTGGCCAGCAGTAGTTGCTCCTTCACCTGTCGCAACTCCTCTTGCTGCCGCACTATCATCTGCTGCAATTCTTCGTGTTTGCGCTGGAGCTGCTCCTGCCACGGCAACTAGCTCGCATCATCATAACCAAATACTTATTACACCGGGCTCTAAATTTATACTCGTTTAACTTTTTTTGCTAGACCTCATCGGATGATAGTTAGAAATTTTAATTTTTTTAAGCAATACATGTCATAATAAAGCCCGTTGTTTATCTAAATGTAGGAATAATTACATTTTAGTAGACTAAACATTATATGAATTGTACATAGAATTTACTAAGCCGTGGCTAAAACAAACATTAAACATTTACATATTAAAATTATACCTTAATTAAATCATGAATTAAATCCCACCTGTATTTGTGTTTGATCTGACACAATCACTGGCAATGAAGGCAATATAGGTACTACTCCCGGTACGCTCACAGTACCAACGTAAGGTGCTGGTTCGAGGTATTGAGCACCAATTCCGTGTTGTGGTACTACTGTGGGTTCAACTGACTTCTGTTGCTGCTGGAACATTCTAGCGCGACTTGAGTTGAACTCTTCACTCATAGGACGAGAGTCTTCCATGTGGGACGTTGTTTCTTTACTCTGAAATTTTACATTTTTCGCTAACTAAACATAGTATGAATCACATTATGAATGTATAATTGAAATTTGTAGCCGTAACTTATATTTATCTTAGAGACAAATTTAGGCGCAAATTGGACTATATCCCCCAAAATAGTATATAAGTCAATAAATAGAACTATCTCTGAACATATAAAATTACAGTTTCAGTTATCATAGCAAGTTCATATGAATAAATTTTAAGATATTAAAATTATAATGTGTGACTAAATCGCTTGCCTCGGGGAACAAAGACGTCAAGCTCTATTTTACGACTGTTTTACATTTTTGACTTTCTTGTTTGATGTACTATAACTGTAGTTTTGTTCAGAATTTTCACAAAACATTTTATTATAAAAAAAACGAGAATGTCGTTATTCTACAAAAACTATTTAGTGCACAATGTTAGTAAAACTCGTTTATATAATTTTACTTTCCTGCAATAGATAGAAACCACTATTAAGATAATTTTAGTTTCGATTGAAATTCTACCAAATAATCATATAAACCAATCCGACAGTTTAAAAACAAAGAGTGGTGGTATATGTCTGTTTCACCAAGATCATAATATTTCGGCGTATTTCGTTATTTCTATAATAAATTACTGTAATGTACATTTAGTTATTTACTAACTATGTACTCTAAATACAACAATGTTTAAATCGTCGAATAGAAAAAAACATCATTCATCTAATATATAAAATTCTTCTGTCACGGGGTGCGTAATCGAACTCCTCCGAAACGGCTCGACCGATTTTGATGAAATTTTTTGTGCTTATCCGGTATCTATGAGTATCGGCCAACATCTATTTTTCATCCCCCTAAATGTTAGGGGTAGTCCACCCCTAAATTTTATTTTTTATATTTTAGACAAAATTTTTAATTTCTATTTTTTTATGATACAGCATCAAAAAATACATACAACCCCTAATTTTCACCCCTCTACGATCAACCCCTATTTTTTATTATAAATGATATACGTGGCAAAACGACGTTTGCCCGGTCAGCTAGTTTCTATATGTAATTTACTTAGTATCTTAGTATTAATAGCATTATCTTCTTAAATAGATTTTTCTTTTACAACTTTGTTCCCCATGGCAAGGTTAATGATACCTCTCTAGAACTTGACTGATGCGAAGATCTGGAATCAGCTGACGCCATACTATTCTCATATCCGCCCGAGTAGCGAGTATTAGACGCCAATGACCAGGAAGTGCTTGCCGTGTTTGCTTTTCCGAGTAACCCACAAGTCCCACTTGTACTACCAGCTGATGCGGACTTTACTGACGCAGGCTAAAGAAACGGTTAAATTTATTTCAATTTCTTTGGTTTACGAGATGACCAATGTTTGCCTAATGGCTTCAGCATACGAACCCATCGGTCCTGTCATCACGGCTATTAGACTTCTATGTGCGTAGTTAACACTCGCTCGTAAGAAAATGATCGGAGGAAACCAGCAAGTATTAGATCCAATATATGACGGCGTGTCGGACACGAGAGCCTGATCACTTACTTGCTTATTAAATAATGCATGAAACTGATACAGAAATCGGAGGTGGATCAAGGGTTTTAGTCATTGGTTTTTATAAGCGAGCAATTTAAAGAAAATTAAAACAAATACGGGATTTAATTACGATTTCATTTCCACTTTTCTATCATTTATATTCTTTTCATAAAAGAGGGTCAGAGGTCAAACGGCCCACAGGCTCAGAAGATGGCATGTCTGCATTGCTTTTCTCAGTGGTTACATCGAATGCGACTATATGTAGAGAGGAACGGAGATTACTTCGAAAAACAATAGAAGTATTGGCATCTTTCTAATTAAGCCGTTTTTCATTTACTAAACATTTTCAGTTTTACCTAGGTATAAAATAAAAATTTGGACTATAGTTTAGAATTCAGCACATTATAATCAGTGCAGGTTAAGTTCAATCAAACAGTGATACGAAGAGTTAAATCGCACTTTTAAAGTGAATAAAAAATGGTGCGTGTACTTATGTACGCGCGTAAGAAGTTATACTTCTTTGACTTTCTTTATTTTTTTTAAATATTAAATGATTAATAATAGATATTTAGCGTTAATAATTTAACAATATTTAGTATATTATTCAATTATTATTAATAACAATTATTATTTGTTATTTTATTATATTATTCATTTAATTTAATAACTAGGTATGTTTGCTTAGGTCTTTGCGAAAAAGCATTGCTAAATTTCTTTGAAAAAAATATTAAAACTGCTTTATTTGTTTAAAAGGTACTACAAATGTCATTATGGTCATACGTCACGCATTCTATTCTATTGTCTTATTCCCATCTCGGCGCCCATACTGAATTTTGTGTCACGGTGCGCGCGCATCGTAAAATTTCACTCTCATAAATTTTTCATAACGCGCCTAAAGAAGTATAACTTCAAAAATTACACATAAACAATGCAGCTTGGTTTAAATAATTTTTCAACACAGGACACAAAATAACTATAGCGCAAATATATTTTTTATATTTGTACAAAGAATTAACAAAATTATTTCACCGAAAATGAGGAATTTTAGTGAGTGGATCTTTTACAGCTGTAATTAACTATTACATTAGTTTTTGACAAGTTAATAAAGAATGAAACCGTAACAAAACTTACCCTAGAATGAGAATGGTAAGAATTCCCGTAGACATCACTAGTCTCAGACATATATGACGGCGACATGGCTGGCATTGCCTCCTCTGATGTGTCCTTGATTTTCAAGTGACTCTGATCATTTGGCTTGGCCACTTCAACCTCAGAAGTCTCTTGCTTTGTACTCTTTTGTATGTCTGCATAGCTGAAACATTTATATATATATATACAACTGTAGTCGTAAATATAATGGAAAACTCCATTTTATTTTAAAATAAATGAAAAAAGAATTACACTTAATAGCAAGCGATCTCTTACAGGCGAGCCGTTCTAAGACAACAAAAGAAACAGTGCAAAAAAAACAAACATAAAGTTAGCGTGTTTTAACATTAACTCCTTCGGTTATTTTTAAGTCGGTTAAAAATAGGTGCTTGGAAACATGGTTTAATTTTAAATCTTTACATATGTTGATATAATGTGTAACTGTTCATTATTTTATTATTTTTATTCATATAACACGAGTGATTTAGGGCCTCATAGCCTAGCGGTCTTATTAAGTGGCAGCTAGGTGAGGGGTACCGGGTTCGATTCCCGGTTCGAGGGCAAGTTTTAATAATAAGGGTTGTGCGGTACCGGGCGAGTGCTTAAACCGTACATGGAGGACATGGTCGAATTTCTAAGGCAAAAAGCACGAATTATAAAATTCTCATACTTGACGCTGGCTAATGCACAAACCGTGCCAGAGCCATTAAAAAAAAAACACGAGTGATAAGGACAAAACATTCAATAGTATGTTCAGGATATCAAAGCTGTGTTAACTGAGTGGGTAAGCGTGCAATCCTCAACCATGACGGTTGGGCATCTTGGGCATGTTTATTTTCAAAAGTTCATATTATGTATGCCAAACGTAACGTTAAGAGAAATTTGTAGATTATAATAAAACACCTACCTAACAACTCTATGCGTGCACATAACAAACTCCGGCTTTGAATTCCATTGGTGGTATGTGATATAGAATCGTGTCTGGAGCCAGATCCATTGCTGTCCCTTTGTCAGGAATCTATAGTAACATGAAGTCAACTCCCCCTTTTGCATTACTGAAAAATTACAAAAATCCCTTATCTCGCTATAACCTTCTCTGTATGTTTATTTTTTCGAATATTTTCTATGTATTCGAATATAGATGAAATTTTCTGTTTTTTTATATACGAGATATACTATTTTTATATACTGTTTTTTCATTACGAGACTGTAATTTGGTTTTATTTATATAGAATTTATTATCATATAGACCACACTTTTGCTAAACTTATAAATAGTGGACTAAAGATAGTGTTACAAGGTAGGGGGTCGAATAGAAACGCCGAAGGTTCAAGGGTTTATTTTAAATTAATCTACTACGAATTTAATTGCACTAAAAATATACAAATTACGCGGAAAACAAATAATAACAACTTTACAAAATACTATCAGTTATTACATCAATTACGCACACTTAACACTTTTCAGCTTGATGAAAACGTCTCCAAGTTGTTGTGATATCGTGAAACATTTCATTCAGTAACACAATACTTTATTTAAATAACATTAATTTAACAAAAAGGGTGCGTGTACTTATGTACGCGCGTAAGAAGTTATACTTCTTTGGCTTTCTCTATTTTTATAAATATTAAATAAATAATAATAAATATTTAACGTTAATAATTTAATAATATTTAGTATATTATTCAATTATCAATTAATATTAATAATAATTATTATTTATCATTGTTATATTATTCATTTAATTTAATAATTAGGTCTTTGTGAAAAAGCATTGCTAAATTTATTTGAAAAATAATTAAAAGTCCTTTATTTGTTTAAAAGGTAAATGACAATCATTATGGAGTATGGTCATTCAAAATTTGCGATCTTCGAACTTCACTCATATTCTATTTCTTTTTACTTGTAGATTGTCTTATTCCTATCTCGCTCGCGCACGCTATAATCACACTAACAATTTTGTGTCACAGTTGCGCGCGCATCGTAAAATTTCACTCTCATCAATTTTTAATAACGCGCCTAAAGAAGTATAACTTCAAAAATATATATAACAAAGATTATATTATATATACCGCATAATACTTACATGCCTCATGACAGGTGATCACCTTTTCCAAGTCATCAAAATGGTAATAGTCATAGCCAGAAGTGCCTAACACTTCAAATGGCAAATATCCGATTATAGGCGGAGCACGGTGATCGAGAAACAGGAATTTCCACTCAAGACTGTGCCGGGATGTGAACTCACTCCTACTGGAGTCAACGAGCGTGACGTCACGAATAAGCTGTGGCGTGAAGAGCCGGCCAGTACACACGAAAAGGAGCCTAATACAGAAAATTTCATATGTAATTCTATGCCGGGAAACTAACCTTTTACTGGATATGTCTTGACAACATAGAGGCAATATATAACAATATATACATATATAATATTTTTGTGATGTGAATTATATCGGATATACTTGTAGAATTATAATTAATTTTATAGAAATCCAATTAAAAAGTGTATTAAGCATTCAGTCAATGTAAACATCTCAGATAATTAAATTTACAATTTACCTAGAATCGGGATCTATCTGGTACATTTCCTCTCCATCAACTTGTTTCATGTTCGAACCTGAAAAAGTTTAAATAATATATTAATAAATTTGTGATTGAAAATATATCCTGATTCAGGAAGAATAATAAATAAAAGAATATCTGTAATCTGACCATTATTTTGTGAGCTCATTATAAACGTATGGATCTTTCCCCTTATTACCTGTATTATTGGTAAAATAAAAATAAAAATTTGTAAATTTTTACTTCTTTATAAGAGGTTTCTCAAGGTTTATAAACTGATGGAAGAAATAACAAAATAGTTAAATGAATAATAGATATTTTAGCAAGACATTTCAGAAGGCACTTCACTGGCTTGAGAGTGCTCCTCTCAAGGATATGGTCCCGCGTTCGAGTCCAAGCTAAACGTTATACCTGGCTGGCTGGCTCGAGGAGATTTTTCTATGTACAAAAACCCATTTATGGCTGGGTTTTCAACGCACAACTTCAGATTGAATGCTTAAGCAAATAAAGACAATACTTACGAAAGTGACCACTGAATTCCACAAGTTCGTAGGTAATCTCATCTCGAAAATCCAAAGTGCCCCGTTGTAGATGACATTGAAACTTAATTTCATTTTCTGAAATATCAGGATACACAACTAAGTCTTGTGGTTCATAAAGAGTTCCTACATAATAAACAAAATATTCTAACTTATTATACAATATCAATCAATGTAAATAGGACTTGAGGTATCTTAGCGTCTATTTTACTAGTTTTCTTCGCATTTTATGACAGTTGCCACGACTTAGTAGTAACACATGTCATGTAAACCGGAAGGGCTTAGGTTCGAATTCCAAGCAAACAATAATGTAACTGACATTTTACTTCCTTCCTTGGTCTTAAGAAAATAATAAATATTAGGTTTTATTTTAACTTACTTTACAAAATTAATGTATAATATACAAGTAACAGCTTGTGTCAGCAAAATGAAGAACAATTTGCAGAGGCTTCAAATAATGTAGAATTTATATAAACACTGTTAAAATTTGCATTAGTTGCATCGCAAAGCAAGCAATCAGCTTTAAATTACTTTTGAGAATTCATTGTTTCCTTATAGAATGTATTAAAAATCATGTTACTTTAAAAAAAAGGGTTAAACTGAATCATAAAAAAATTATTATATGTAAACTCATTTAGTAATAATTGTTTTAGTTGACACATAGATTTAAATCACCTATCAGACTTTGATTCACAATATACTGTTTCCATTCAAATTTAATTATTTCATAATGTCATTCAACTGCATATCAGGGATAAAATTAAACTGTTTGTCTTCATAATACAGCTTTCAAATATACCATTTATATAGAAGTTTCTCAACATGAGTAGAGAATAAAAGACATAGGTAATATTTTATATCACATAATCATGTGAGGCCTAACATAAGCATGCAAAGCAACTAACACATATTCATTTATCAAAATTCGCTTTAATACAGCATTGAAAAACATGAATAAAATAAATACACAACATAATACAATATCTTTTAAACGTCTCACGCATTGCACTTTTTTCTGCAAATAAGCTCAATTGTAACAATAATTAAAGTGTGAGTTCCAACCTGCAGTAAGAGCTTGATTAGGATCAATTGGATTTCCAGTATTTTGAAGCATATTGTAGAGGTTTGGCCTGTCTTCTTCAAACACTAAGTCAAATATGGTTGTGTTTATAACATCACTCTGAAATTTTTATGAATGAATGGGGTATTTGAAATTTTATAAGGGTCACAATTATTTTAAAAGATAGTTTGGGTAAATAATTACCGGTGTATGTCCAAGTAATGATGTAATTCCTTCAGAAACATAAAAAATTCGACCAGTTGTTGAAAAAACCATAAGAAAACCTTCCAAAGCCTCTAATACAAGATAGGTAAATTCTTCATTTGAAAGGAATGGCGGTTTCCAATCTTCCTGAACATCATGAGCTCGGGATCTTACTGTAATTTCTGTAACATAGTAAAATCCTTTTAAATTGTTTATAATTACTAATTAGCTTAGGATAAAAAACTAATCAGCATTTAATTATGAGAATGATAATCTAGGGGCACTACCACCCAATTTGTATCTTGGCCAAGCCTTAGATTATATATAATTAGTCTTAGATATAAGCAAGAAGGTCATTAGTCTCAACTCATGTAGTAAATTTTTGGGTTTAAGACATGCAGGTTTCATATTCTCTATAGTTAAAAAAAGTTGTATAAAGACAACAGTTAATTTATAGAATTTTACAGTTACTTGAGTTAACTTTACTTAAATTAACAGTTCCAACCAATAATGATAATTTAATGAATAACTTTTGTAAACTTTTTAACATAAAATCAAATTCTTTGAAGTCTCTAAATTTACATTTACCCATATGCTATGCTAATCAATGATGTAAAATGGATAAGAAGAACTAACAAGAAACTCTCCGCCTTAGCAGCTTGAATGGTTGTCAACATAAGACCATTAAGGCTCACTAGTACAAGTTATGATTTAAATTCTATAACCATTATTATAATAATTAAAAAAGTATATTTTTATTGTGAAAACAAACATTTTACCATTATGATTCTTTAAGAATGATATTGTCGATTTGAGCACAGTTGATTTATCCATTTTTCTATTACTTGAAGACACCATTACTCCCAGTTCATTAACAAGCATATTAAACTGGTCTCTTCGTTTTTTCTCGCTTAAATTACGGGTCCTCCTAAAATATTCATGGAGCAATATTTAATCGGCACAAAATCTTACTCTCAAAAAGGTCACTTTAGAAGTTGCACGTAATTGATTTGAATAAAAACTTCCTTGATTTTTGGTACCAATACCATTAACAGTAGATATTGAGCGAATTTATTGGTTTTTTTTCAAAAATTTTTCAGAAATTCAGAGAAAAATCAAACATTAACACATTCATAAATTTTTTAATGTTTCTTCAAGAAAAGCTTAAAATATATAATTTTCTTCGTACATAGACTAATTCTGTTTTCAAGTACCACACCAATACCATTTAATAAAGAAATTTTTTAAATTTTATTTCAAGTAGTTAATTGAATGAATGATAACATTTTTAAAAGGTGAAAGTTTAAATACAAAATAGGACATACATTTAAAATGCAAATTAATGGATCTTATAAATTTACTTACTATAAACATTCTCATATAAAGATAAATAATCAAGATTTTATTTTTAGAATGTTGTTAAGGCTGATACAGAACAGTGAAAATAGCCTATTTTATGAAAATAGATTTAGAGGATGTTAATAAGAGAAAAATGCACTGTAATTTAAAATTATCCTCAACAAAAACTAATACAAGTTTAATACTTACCTTTTGGTATCATCTTTGTCATCACCATCGTCATCCATGTTGAAAAGTAATTGGTTTCCAAACAGTACTTATGCAAGCTTGCGCCAAGACAATTAAATATAAATATTTAATGCACTAAAAAAAATATAAATCACTTAATTTATTTTATACACGTGTGTCACTGTTTAAGAATCTTTTGCGCGGGTTTGTAAACAACACCCCTTTCTTAGATTAGCCATTTTACAAAAACTATAATAGTCATACAATCACTGTCCACAAGTATCAAAAAAATTAATGCAGATGTAAATCAAATGTGTTACTTTTTTTTAGGAAAAAAATACAAGGTAAAGCTCCAAATCAATAATGATGGGCTTAACGATTTTGTACGTGAAGTTTACAGCAAACAGATAGCTGTCGCTTAACAACACAGTACTGTGACAATATAATTAAATATTTGTATGAAATATGAATAAGTGCAACAATAACCTGTTGGTTCACATAACGGAGATCCGAAGAAAGTTAATTCCAAACCAATATTTTACCAGGTATTCAAAAACCTATGTATTGACATAATATTGACCATTGCCATTGGTCATAGCAGTTATACTTAAGATACTTAGACATGATTGAGAATACAGAGTATTTATTAGTAAAATGGGATAGATTATATTCCACGAGTAAAATGCCAACTGTCGATGTCAAAATGCTCTAAGCCCTAAAGCGGGCCATAGACGGACCGCATGTTGCAGTCAAGACCGACTGCAGTTTCCATACTAAATTCATATTCGCAACACACGGACCGCTCGAGCAGTTCCTGAGCAAACCGCATATTGCAGTCGGTCTTGACTGCAACATGCGGTCCGTCTATGGCCCGCGTAAGAGATGACGATTTTTTGTCATTTTTACTTATGTACGATCGCTAGACCAAGATCATACAGAAAATGTACATACGATTTTTCTGTACCTGGCAACATTTCGTAATTATTTAGAGTGCGTTTTCCAATTACAGAGCATTTTGCGACTCAGTGCCGCACAATGCCGCATAATGCTGAAGCTTAATTGGAACGTGAATTAGTTTTCAAATGCATCAGCAGAGTGCGCTAATTCAGTGTTGTAAAAAAAATGTTGAATTTGTATGAATTGAGTTAGCAACCTCATTAATGTATAAATAATGTGGTAAACAATAATAATTGGTTGAAAACTTTTTACGCTTATTTTAATCATCAAATTATTTCATTAGCATTTTTTTTATTGAAATAAAAGAAAACCTTTAAAGAATATATTAAGGTTTTAACAAGCTAAATTAACAGTAAAATATTTAGTTTTATGTAAGAAGTTTACATCGTTATATAGTTAATGATTTCTAAAAAAAATGTATACTTTTTCAAAAGCATTGCATTTTTTTCTAAAGTATAATCCTGTAAAATAAATTTGTTTACAGATCCGAATTTTAAAATAAAATTGTATTTATATTTTAAATGTGGAATATAAAAAAAATGTAACTATTTATACCTTCATCCATACTAATATTTTTTTTTTTAGCCGTTTGAAATAACTTATTATTTTCAAAATCTACGACGAAACGAAAGCCTTACAAATTTTTCAACAATAAATAATATTTACTAACGAAAATTTCGATAAATGCCAACTTAAAGAAAAATACTGGTCAATTTTCTGTCACTGTGTTGGTATTGTTTGCGAGAGCATTCGTTTTGAGAGTGCTCAATTGTGCGAAGCGTTGCTGTAGTTGGAACACTCAACGTTGAGCATTATGCCGCAAAATGCGCTCTAGTGCTGTAATTGGAAAACGCACATAATTATGGCTAACAAATAAATTTAAAAAAATATATATATAATTATAATTTGGCCTAAAGGTCTAGATACCAGGCCATAAACTCCAAAAAGAAAAAAAAAATCAAAATTTTCGGAACCTATCATCAACACGAAATTAGGTTAATTTCAATGTTGATTATTCTATAACTTTAAAATTAAAAAATGAGGAAATGAAAAAGGAATAATCATATATTATCCATCCGTATATCCGTATGAATAGTCACTGCGATTAATTTAATACTTACATCTTTCGGTTAAATATAATTTACCCGAATAGGGAATCATTTTATCTCAATAGTGACAATGTCAAGAAGATTTTACTTTTTATACATACAAAGACATTAGACAATATACAATCACAAAAATGTCGAAAGTATCGTGCCAGTAGTTATCATCTACGTTGGTTCTAACTTCTATAATCTGTTTATTTTTTTCTTCTATTAGTTGTATCAATGATGTTTTTGTTTATATTTTAAAATAGCAAAATGTGTTTTTATGTGTCTCTTGAACTCGAAATAATCTATTATGATTAACCGATTAAAAGGGTCTATTCGACTAGTTGTAATTTATACATATTTGTATATATCTAGTATACAAAAATGAGCTTGAAGGACAGATTAAAACCGCTGTTAAAAATATTTAAGTATTCTTCTATCGTTGGTGGCAGTGCTTTACTAATAGCTTATCATTTTAAACAGACACATATAAGGATCTCTAAAATAGTGAATCCATGTGTTCTCGATGCTGGAAAGAAATGTTCCCCAGAGTATATTTATATAGATGATCCCTCATATGATGCTGCTATGAAAGCTGAAAATGACAGGGAGAATAAACAAACCGTAGGTCTTTCACGGATTTGGAAGAGTCTTAAGTATTCATTAGCCTGGAAACTTCTTTGGCTTTGTCGACATGGAAGTAAAGAACAACGAAATATAGCTATAGAACAATTAGCAGCATTTAAAAATAATAAAAGTTGGGATTGTTTAAAGCTAGCTCAAGCTTTTGACCATGATACCGCAGTTTTACTTGCTCGGACACGGGGAGCCGACTTAAGGTATTTTTTACCACCTCCCATACATGTCCGCAGAGCAGCTTTAACTTCAGAATTAACATCATTTAAGTTAAGGGACTTACTTACAGCTGTACAAGGTGTCAATCCTCATGGTTGTATACAATACTTTCTAACAAAATATTTTTTAAATGTTCAAGAACAACCTGTAGAAGTTGATGTACCCAATAAACCAGATAGTCTAACCGAGAAAGAACTTTGTATTTTATGTCTTGATGGGATCCATCACCACTTGTCACTATTCTATCAAAAAAATTATGAAGAAGATGTGTCTGTTCAAACCTTAATGAAATTAGGAATTTTACCTTGCTTAGCTGAACTTCTATTAAGATATCACAATGATATTGATATGGATATAGCTGTATTAAAAGTGCTTACTATATTAAGTATACATAAAAATCTTTCAAAAGATTTCTTTCAAAATGGTTTAGTGAGAGACTTATCAAGATTATTAAGATCAAATGATGTACGTTTAGCAAGTTCTGCTGCAGTATCCTTAGTTAATATCTCTGGAGAATTTTTATTCAGACCTGGTTTATATTTGTTGTACCCATTATACAGAACTCCTGTTCAGTATACTTGTGATACCTTGTTGGTGCATGGTCTTAGAGGTGGTGTGTTTGTTACATGGCGACAAAGAGATAAAACATGCTTTAAGCCTATTGGTATTTTAGAAGTATCTGTTTCTGATGCTGACTGTAATCCATGTAAGGAAAATGAAACAGAGGCTAAATACTATGACCTAGATCTGCAGCAGGTTTTAGACGATATCATAGAAATAGAAGAAGAGTCATTACTGTCAAATATGGAAGTTGTTTTACATGATCTCCCAATAGATGCGAAACGTGAAACAAACTTAAATAAATTTACAGCAAAAAAGAAAAGGAATGCCTTGATACAAGAAGAAGAAGATAAATGCAGCTACACATTCTGTTGGCCAAAGGATTGGTTACCAAAAGATTGCAAAAATTTAAGAATTTTAGGAATCAATTATTGGAGTTCCCTTTCAGAATGGTTAGAACATTGTCCCTTACAAAATGCCGATATATCAACAAGAGCAGCTGAACTTATACCAAAATTGGTTGATGCTGAAGTGGGAAAGAAAAATGTTGTCTGGCTAACTCATTCCATGGGAGGCCTCATAGTAAAGCAGTTGTTAATAGAAGCATCCGAGAGTAGCAATACTTTAATTAAACAAATAAGTAACTGCACAAAAGCCATATTCTTTTACAGTACACCACATAAAGGCAGTGCCCTAGCCACTATGCCAAGAGCAGCAGCTGCTGTTTTGTGGCCATCACAAGATGTAAAACAATTGCAAGAAAATTCACCACTGCTGCTTGATATCCACAAAGATTTTATTAAGTGTGCTGAAAGATACAGCTGGGAGACAATTAGCTTTGCTGAAACATTACCAACTCCTGTAACTGCTTTTAAAGTACCAATTCATTTTGTAGAACCTAATTCAGCCGATCTTGGCAGAGGAATGTTCTATCAATTACCATTAGACCATTTATCCATTTGTAAACCAGCTACTCGGCAATCAGTTTTATATACAACTGTTTTAGATGTCCTACAGAGGGTAATAGCAGAAGATGTAGAACTGCATAAGTCAAACAATTACATACAAAGTTTTATTGATTATATTCTGTGGACAACAAGATTGAAAATAAAAGCTATTATTGAAATATTAGATGAAGCACAGAGTGCAGAACGTCTTCGTAGTTTAGAAAAAACATTGTTAAGTACATTCACAGATGATTTCTGGGATTAACACACTTTGTATAAATTATGTGGTAAATTGTGTGTGTAACAAATAAATTGCTCAACACTGAATGATAAAAACTTTATATCATTCAGTGTTGAGCAATTTATTTGTTTCCCGATTGACATAATGTTGTTATGATAATTGCTTCTAGTCTTTTGCTGTATTTACCTGGATTCCTTATAGTTCTCAATTTTATGTAGTTTCATTAGTGACCTCTTCAATAAAATAACTTAATGTGTTTTATTAAAAAATCTGTGGTATTTTATATATTTATTAAATTATTTTGTATTTACAGTGCTTTTAATACCTTTTATATTTATATAGATAAATTACAATATGACAATTTTTTTTTTCAATTTATATATACATACAACCGGTATATTGTATTTAAACTTTGTAGCTAATAATAGGTATATATATATATATAATCATAAGGCTAAAGGCGAGATTGAATAATAGTTATTAGTAAGACACTGATGTGCAATGCCATCTTTAAGTTTAAGTCACTTAAGCTTGATGAAATTACAGCTATTCCAATCGAAGTTGTTTTTTTTATCCTTTATTTGACTTAGTTGCATTTATTTTGAGTAGATAGCGCTTAAATAAAAAAATCAACCTTAGTGTTTTCTTTAAGATTTAAGGTGCTCGTTATATAAAATAACATTTTTTTCTAATTATAATATATTATTAAGGAAAACGTAATAATAATAAAAAACGTCAAATCTTAATTGTTATCCTATGGTTGAAGAACTTTTACAGAAACTAAAATGTGTTCAGCGCCATACAAAACGCCGTACGTTACGTAGAATTTGGAGTTTAAAACAGATGGCATTGTTTTTATAAAGAAATTATATCTTGTCTAATTATAATATGTATAATAAATGAATAATAAAATAAAAAGCCTTTTATTTCTTGCTAAAAGATATACAAAATAACATAGGTTAACTAAAAAGAAAAAAAAGAGAAATTAAAATAAAAAGTTAGTAATATACATTAATGTGCATGATTAGATAGGTACTTTATTAATTTCTTTTCTTCAGGTGCTTTTATATTTATGGGTGCAAGAACCCCTCTCAGCGGAGGGTAAAGGGCAAAGGCCTCCTCCAAAGATGACTGAATGGGTGAAGATGATGAAAACTTCTGAGAGACCAATAATATCGTACTTTATGTTTATTAAGGATTCTGTTAGTTCCAATAGACGTGAATAAGTAGAAAGAGTTTTAGCATTGTAAGTCGCTATGTATAAAGTGTTGTGGTAATTGTTGTTTATGGTATTTGAAAAGAGCTTCGTTTCCTTTGGAGGGTTATGGTCTTGATCTTCCACGGTGACCAACCGGCTTGGAAGATGTTATTTGGTACTGTTCGTTTCTAATTTGTTTTCTAATATGTTTTCCGAGAGAGAGGGCGGTAATTGCTATTGTTTATTATTTACATTTGTTTGATCGTTTGGTTGATTGTTGTGGTTTTTGGAAGTAAAGAATCCGAGTATTCCTGGTTTAATAACTCCCTCTGATAGGCTTGACGATCTTTGTAAACCTGATTGGGTTTGAGTTTTGTTCTTTTTATGTGCTTGTTGTTTTGGCTCTGAATGCGGAAGATCCCTGTAGTTTGGTGATGTTGATAGAGTTCTTTTCTTGTTGCCTATTGTTGTTTAATTTTTCGAGTGTATTATCAGTTTATCGTACTTAATAGAGGCGGAGTTCCCTTTTTCTTTTTCAATTTTAGCTGTTCTTGCAGTTCCCTTCTTTTAGCTTAAATATGCTGTGGGAAGTCCTCTTTTATGTAGTAAGTCGTGTCTTTTAATACTCTCCTTTGTTTTAAGATTTCTATTTTCGTTCCCAATGAAGTAAATAAATGTAATTGATACAGGTCGGGGTTTTTCTCCTTTCTTTCTTATTCTCCTGGTTTCTTGAATGTCTCTGCGTTCCAGATCTGCAGAGAAATATTGATTTATGAAACTTAGTATGTGTTTTTCCAAGTCTGCATATGATGTTTAATTTTCCGCCAGTTCAAAAATTCTTAAATATAAACGATTACGATATCCTCTGCTTTGACTGTTTTTCCAGAAAATATAGTCTTTTTTCTTGATTATCCAGCTTTGAGGTTTTCGTATATTATATCTAATGCACTAAATTTTTCCTCCAATGTGTAGTTTATATTTTTCGTGACTTGTTCCGTAACTTTATCTGCGGACTGTACAATTGTCGTTTTTTGTTCGTTCAGCTCGTTTTGAATTTTTCTTAACATATTCATAACTTCCTCCATGGTTTATCTGTTATTTGATACTGTGTTGAAGTGCCGTAGTTATTTTTATCTTTTGTTGCGATACTTGTGCCGCCCTCTTGTGGTATTCGGTTGTACCAGATGTAGCAAAGTTGCTTGAAGTTCGATCTATCGACGGTATGCCTTGAAGGTGCAGCTACTCGCCGCTAGGTGGCGATAGTGGATCTTCGTTTGGTAGTATAGCAACTCGTCGCTAGGTGGCGTTAGTTTTTCTGTTTGATAATGTAGCTACTTGTCACTAGATGGCGATAGTTGGCGAAAAATGTCCGTGTTTCTATGAATAATCTAGAATTTTTCTTTTAGGTTATTTTTCTTGTTGGATCACTGTTTTTCGCATTTTAAGCAATGTTCACTAAGTTCTTGCACTAGGCGAATCACGTAATGCACTGTGTAGTGTCTTTGTTTTGTTTTTTGTTTGTCTTTTCTCACTAATTGTTGTTCACCTTAATACTTAGTTTTTCTTAAAAGTCACTTGGTATTCACTTTGTTCTCAATATTGTTTTTGTGACACTAACTGTACTTTATAAATTTTAACACTTTTTGCATTTTGAATATGTGTTTTTAGCTTTTTATTTGCGGACACGAAGTACTCCGTGGCTCTGAGTCTGTGGCGCCCTCTCCCCAAAATATGTATACTATATAGAAATTAAATCATAGAACCAGGTTTCAGGTGTTACATTTTAATTAGTGCTGAAATTACATAGTACATTTAATGTATAGTAGTTTATATAAACACACCCTCTTTTTGTTGACTTGATTGTTAAAACTGTATTGGCTCATATATACTTTTTTTTTGTTAAATACCTATATTAATATGTAGTTTCTTTTTTACGCATGAATATGAAATGTGAAGCCTTACATTCGTATAAGCCTTCGTCAAACACGTGAGCAAAGTCAGGCGATTTTAACCTTCTAGAGACTTTTAAAACTTTTTTGTTTAGTTTTGTATGAAAAAAAACTCTAAAAAACAATATCATGTTGTTTTATAGTAATAAAAAGTCCTGTTAACTTTTGACTGATATTTCTTCAAATACTATTAGAAAACAGTAATAAAATGTATAAACTTACACCTAGAGTAGGTAGGTCAAGATTTTTTATTTTACCAATTTTAACTCTATAAAAATTATAATTTTAATATAGGTACAGTATACAACTTAACGAATGTTGCCGGTATGCCAGGCACATTTAAAGCTAGGAAGCATTGCTTCTTGTGCGCTACACTCTTCAAACTCTACTGGATACTAAATTATGAACCTACTTTAAATAACTTATATATATTAGGCTTTTATTGTTTTTCGTGGCGGTATAATATGCTAATATTACTCCCAATAAAAAATAACAACTCTTTCGCACCTGCTTTCAAAAGTTTCTTTGTTCATTTATTCATGTAGTAAGCAGGTGCTACACAGTAATAAATATTGTTATGAAAATCTTTGGCTATTTTTTTTACCAAATATACAATATTTTCATTACCCATTACTACAGTGTAGTTTCATATGCATTAGCAAGTTGTTATAAAATATTGTCAGGCGTTTGTAGATGTCATTTTTACGAAAAGTAGCTATATCTCAAGCAAAACTCTATTTAGTATGTCATTCTTAATGTCTTTATATGTTACTTTTTTTTCTTAAGGTATAATAACGTCAATGATAGAACTAAACACATCACTATATACACACCGTTAGATTCAGAGATAAGAGAGTATCTCAGAATTCCCGTACGTCGAAATCCAATATGTTTACATATTGAAGCATAAAGCTGTACCCTCGGTAATAATTAGGTTTCCAACAAATTCTAAGGTCAGAATGTCGGTTTCACCGACTTGTGTCTCATATGTTTATTATGCATTTATTAATTATTACTGTGACTTCGTTGTATGGCTTGATTTAATTTACATCGTTGGGTTAACAGGAAAATGAGAGAAATTTATTAACTGATATTTTAGAGACCTGATAGAGGAGGGGCTATAGGCGAGATACGTTTTTGCAATATTATGACAGAAAACATTTAAAATGTGATGTTTCAGAGTCGATGATCGAATATATTGTTTATGACAGACCAAAGAACAAACAGTATTTTCATACTGTAATTCCGTCGTATATCCTGTAGACGCTGTGAAGTGTTCAAATCAACTAGCAACGAAATCAGGTCATCGATCTGTCCAACCACCTACCGTTGACTCTAACTCGTATTGAGGTGAAAGTTGAGAAATATAATTTTGCTAACATTTCTTTCTAAGTTCAATGAAATTAATTTTCTGCTCGCTAATGTTTCAGCTGAGTAGATTATTTGTAATTATTATGTTATATTATTTTTATATTATAACTGTCGTTAAACAAATATCGAGAGTTCCTTTCCGAAATGTTTTTCCATCAAAAGCTCTAACCGCAGACATCATACCCAAGATAGGCTCACACATGAAGCAGAATTAATTATTTAAGATAATTAATCAAATTACATTTTAAAGGGATAGCGACCTATATATACTTCAACATTTTTTTATTATTAGATATAAATTAAATTAAAAATATAAATTATATTTAACAATTAACATTGACCATACTCATTAGAAAGTATTTTTCAATTTATATACACAAATAATCAACAATTCCCTTAAAATATGTATATTTACTATGTTTAAAGTATAAATGAGACTCGTATCCACTCGTAGTTTCAATGGAATAATATTTTATGCAAAATATAAAAGATATACTCGATTATCTGGGTCAACACTCTGCAGCAACAGTAGGTACGTTTCAAATTGGAGCACAGTCATTGTGTAGGTAATATGGATTGCGGGGTCGCTCTGGCACAGTTGTGACCTAATTTTTCTGTAAACCTCTCAAGTATGTACTTCCCTTTCATAGGCAACTAATGGTTTATTCTCAAGCAACCGTAGCTATGTTGATTTGTCTTACCTAAATTGGTTTTGAAAATTTAAATATGGAACGAATAAAACGAAGGAACGAACAACAGCTTTGATTTATTTCGCGATTCATGGTTCGTATACAACATTAGCATAAAAAAGAACGTATTCTTAAATAACAATAATTAAAAGTCAAAGGAATTTTTTTAAACATTTATTTTCCTGGGAAATTGTTCTTTTCTTAATTTTACCCAAGAACGACACACAAGTAAACAACATCAGATGAATAGTAATATTATGTATTTAGTTATATAACCCCGTGTGTCACCACCATAGGATAATTATATTTTATATAAACAAAAACCATTGCAACGTACAAAGATCCTTTATATTTCATTAGCCGAAATGCTGTTACATGATTCTACGAACAACTCTTAGTTCTTACTAAGTAACGTTTCCTTGTAGAGTGTGAGAACAATGCATCAGCAGAACGATCACGTATGCCTTTAAGAATAGGATATAAATACATAATATAATAGAACACATATTTAGTATTAAACGGACCTCAAATCGGACCGGTTGTACTCATTTTATCTTTAAGTTTTTAAAAACCCTTTTTCGCGGACACACTAGGTACTTGACTATTTTCATACCTTAACATACTTAAATTAAAAACACACAGTTTTAAAAACATTGCGTTGTAAATGACTCCGATTATTTGATAGCTTTATATTATTAATTTATATCTGTTGTGATAAAAATATTATATCAGTGCATAATATAACAATAGAATAGTGTACGAATAAATATAGGATATTATTTCGGAAACCATTTCCTTTCGCTGTGTAATTAGGCCGGTAATATATGCCAAAAAAACTGTATTTATTATTTTACTTTATGAGCAGTTTGAGTAAAATATTTTTTTTTCTATGTACATATATATTTCTTTTCTATAACCTCGATGGACTTTTATGTAGATGTACCTATTTTTGAAATAGATTTCGAACATTCAGTTTTAGGGACTTTTATTTTTACGTATAATACACATAATTCATTTCAAATATATATTTATATTCGTGATAATGACACCATATTTTCAATAACCCAACAATATAAAGGTATAAAAATTTTGGTTCACAATAATATTTAAGTACCAACAATAAAATCATAATTCAAAGCTTCCGACTGCAGTATGCTTTAGTTTCTATTATCGTTCAAATTAATACAAGTACTTACAATTGAGAAGAATGAATGAGGAAGTATCAAATTCCTAACAAAGACCTTCGTAGAACGCGGCATGGTCACCATAATTTATTCGCTTTAAATATGTGTGATTTCAGATAAGGCATATGTGTACACGATACACACATATATATCCTTCAATAGTTAAACATACGATGTTGTGAAGCTAAATTTTATAACGAGTTTCATTTGTTATCTTTTATGTAAAAAAGTACTTTTATCGGATACCGGAAGTTGAATTTAAAATTCGAATTTTATAATACTGTCGTATGACAAGTATTATTATTATAAACGTATTTTAATAGGTAAACTGGCCAATTAAAATCTTAGTTAGACAGAAGGTGGCTTTTTAATAATAATCTTTATAATCAATAACAATATTAGCAATTGATGTTACTTCAGCGTAACGTGTATGCATTGTAGATAAGGGACGATAATATTTCATAATTGTTCTCATAAAATTATTATTGGGAAGGAAAATTATTTTTTTTTAAATTAGGAGAATCCAAACAATGTAACTATTTTCCTTACCCATAGAATAAATTCATATAGTTAATAGAACAGCAAAGCGTGTTTCGAGGAAACAAAAATATACGGCTGGCTCAGAACATTAGAAACCTACTTCTCGGGTATGTATAATGCGTACAGAAGATTATCTGAATAATAAATATTCCAGTGGCACTACAATCCTATATAGGTTTTGGGTTCAGATTTCATACGTTCCTTTGATCGTTTTTATTAGGTACATTTATAGGTGAACAGCTTCTATGCCTGACACTCTCACAATGTTTGACTTCATAGTCGGAGTAAGTGTCTTAAGAAAATTCCATTGGTGCAACACCGTGATCCGAACTCACGAACTACATCGCTTTTATCTATTCAAAAAAAATACCTCAAAGAAAAGTACCCACAAAGAAACGAAAAATAAGTAAGACTTCTAATTAAAAATAGAACAAGTATCTAACCGACTCAAAACCGAGGGGAGGTTTGAGATGAGACTTTTTTTAAATACTCACTGTTAGTTCTTACGGTCAGCATTATGAAGCTATGGAATACAAGAATGTCTTTCAAGGCCTTTATTAGAGTTACACAGAGCAGTTACAGGAAGCACATTCATAGTAATTTATAATTTTTTTGATATACTGGGTGGTTATATACTTCGGTAGATGAAGCTTTATTTAACAAATTATATAACGCAATGAAAAATTATTGTAAAAGAAACGAAGCTGCATTTTTTAAATACAGTTTGATAGAAACTGGTTAAAACCCGAATAAATTAATTCGAGGTAGATTTTTACTAGAGTAACAGCCGAAACTCTTAGTCTCAGAAACGAGACTTAGTAAATGTGACTCCACTCGACTCTGAATTTTAACATGGTACGGGAGATATAGTTCGGGCTTTCTCTATTCCTTTTCCCTTTAATAGGACTAAAACCTTTTATTCACTTCTGTTACTATGAGCACATTGTTAGCATATTATCCTAATATTCTAAACGTTATGCATTACGGGCTATATAACTTATAATCCTAGATGACGCAATTAATGTGTGGTTATAACGATTTATGACCAAGTCAGGGCGTTCCATCTTGATCGAATTCCGTTTTCTGCCTTTTGTGTTTAACTTTATACTTATATTAACGTTCTTGATAGTGTATCACTATAAAGGCGTTAATATTGTAGAAAATATTACTTTCACAGCTGATCAGTATACCTATTTCTGATCTTAATACTTATTTTCATAATTTACAAATTGGTGTATGCAGTAATACGCTTGTCCGTGATGAAAAGCAGAAACGTCTAAATATGACATTATTTTATAATATTTCTTAAATGGTTAGCACAATTAAACTTACCTAACTAAAATATATTTACTACTCGTAAGGATTTTCTAACGCTAGAACCGCCATATAATCGCAGTATTCACTATTCTGTCACAATATTTTGTTGAGAGTAAGATCTGTTTAAACTTAACAAGATTTATACAGTCGTAGTTCGAGGAAATTTGTCGGAAGTAACAAAATCAAATTGAAATGTCTAAGGATGTTTTAATTTAATAGTCCGTAAAATATAAGATATTATATTAATTGAACAACAACGTTTATTTTACCTAATAATAATTATAATAAAAAAGGTTATCGTCAGATAAATCATCTGATAGATATATCTATACATAAATTGTAATGATAAATTAAAATATTCTTCTATAAATAATATACCAAAACGTCATTTAAAATTAATACTTCTAATTTCGCCGTTCATAGGACAAAATTAGCTCTATCATAATCCGCTTATAATTCATTATTTTTTTAAACTTATACTGTTTTTAATAAAAAAGCTTAATGATTATTACATTATTTAAGCAAAAACGTTATATTAAAATTGATTTAGTATCGATTAAAAAGGTTACCTAATTATCACGATACAAATTGTTTCAGATATAATCGATGACTGGTATATTTCCCTTCAGTAAGAACGTACGAAGGCAATGGTGGCAAGCCGTTTACAGTGGAGTATTGATTCTATAATCATCTTGACCTATTTTCTCGATGCGCTGCTCTGTGACCCTATTATATTATCTACAAGCATTCTGCAAGTATATTACTTTATTGAAATACCTTAAAACTCTAATAAGGTTTATCTCAGCTTGATATTAAATAACTTGTATACTTAACTTGGAAAATATGAATTCGTTCGGTGGTAATTTCTTTTTAACTATAAGTAACGTTAAAATAAGTAAGCCTGTTATTCTTGTAGTGTTATTATAATGATATTTATTGAAGTTTAAGTATCACATATAAGAGAAATACAAATAAACGTTTTAACTAAAATATGTTTATAATATCATGATTATATATATATTAACATTGTATTATATCCTCCTGTAAATCTATTATTAGTAACATATAGCGGGACTTGTGTAGTTTATACGGTTTTTCCGTAGTAGCACTTATGCAGCGCCATCTAGTGTCTAACCCCGTTTAGCAATTTAACGCAATATGACAGATACATATTAACATAGATTAGATATAGACAGATATAGATTAACATACCGGTATGCATATATACATAAGTATTTATTACTTTCGTAATGTTATAATAATAAGGTCTCAGTTCTGAATGGCTAAGCACTCTCATGACACGTACAACTAGTAACCACTTCAATGTAATACCAATCGTTAGAAGGAAAAGGAAATATTCAAAGGAATGGAATATTTTACATCGTCATAGAATATAGATTGTAATTATATTAAGATGAATGAGTATATTATAATCTGGTGTTTTTAGTTTTTCGTCTAAATATGCGAAAACCATTAAAACGTAAGTTTCAGTTTTCTTGAGATTTCTTTTAGTTAATGTGTAATATTCCTACTAGAAGTAGTTAAGCACGCAGTCAGCTGTAAAATTATTGTCAGTGACTGTCAACGCGCATAGGCCACGTAATCTGGAGCATTTCAATCAAATCCAATTTATTAACTAACAGTATTAAACTTCACACAATTCTGACCCTTATACATGGAATAATCACGGATGCTATTGCAGCAATATGAATGAAAATAAGAAACAAACAAATTTGAATTTTTAATCGACTACCACCCCATTGAGTCGATTTTCGTTTGCCCCCCTGATCCCCTGTTACATAATTAGTATACACACTTGCATACATGTTAGCCTAGTGGCTTCAGCGTGCGACTCTCATCCCTGAGGTCGTAGGTTTGATCCCCGGCTGTGTACCAATGGACTTTCTTTCAATGTGCGCATTTAACATTGGCTCGAACGGTGAAGGAAAACATCGGGAGGAAACCGGCATGCCTTAGACCCAAAAAGTCCCTGGCGAGTGTCAAGCACGGGAGGCTATTACCTACTTGCCTATTATATTGACATATGATCATGAAACAGATAAAGAAATCTGAGGCCCAGACCTAAAAAAGTTGTAGCGCCACTGATTTATTTTATTCTTTTTAATATTGTGTAACTAATATTAAGCCGTAACCTTATAAATTAGGTACTTCATATAGACTTAGTTGATGGTATTTATTAAATTTACAATAAGGTCGCCTGTTGTTGAGTTGTACTACGATAAAGTTACTAATCGCTTATCGTCATTATATCCTTGGCCCAAATTTACTTGAGTTTAAAACTTTGTGATAAGTAGATAACTTCCTAATTTTATGATGAAATCTTGTTTAATTAAGATTCATGAATTAAAATACATATTTCTGTGGTTACTCATTCATAAACGTAATAAGTAGGTACTTTATATATTTTGGGAAGTGATCTAATACGTATTATGTATAAAAGTATTTATCTGATTTTTGTAATGTTTTCGTTAATTTTTTTGTATTAACTGTAATTTTTTAAGTTTTTTGAAATTGAAATTTGTACTGTGGCGTAGCCTTTCAGGCACCAAGGTTAAACGCCATAGTTGATATTTGGCGTTTTCTGTACTTTTCGTTTATTTATGATATATTAAGCAATAATAAAAAATAATAATAATGGCGCTATAAGCTTTTGTAGTTCCTGGTCTCAGATTGAATGTTTTTCGATGATTTTGGTATATTTATGATTGCGCAGGAGTACTTGAAGATAGTTAACTCACGCAATTACGAAATTGAAAGCCGAAAATGACTGGACATGCTTCTTTTTACGCTTGTATTTTACCACGCATTATGAAGGGAATTTTCATTTGTGTCGTTAAAAATTAGACCAAACTTTTCTCGCATTTGCAATTATAGGAACGAGGTTTATTCAGACGTTATAATAAATTTCCTAATTATAAGTTTCATGGGAATACGGCGCATTTGTCGCCTGCCACGTTGGCGACACTCCAGATTTATATTTAAACATTATCAAATCAACTAGGATTAGTGGTTCGGTACGATTTTTAACTGTTTTACAATACATCTATTATGAAAGTTAGAGCGTTCTTTCTTAGAAAAGACATAATAGCTTTTGTAATGTTGATCGCCACTCGTATAAGCTAAGATTGGTCCAGCCGCTGCTGGCGCCGGCGCTGGTATCTGTAACTTTCAATAGCGATAGCTATGCCAATTTTTTGTATAAAATTTTGATAAAGATCTAATATCCGTAGTCGCTGCCTGGCAATCCTGCGGCATTAAAATTCACAACTGAAGATACTCGTATAATTACAAAGTATATAGTATTAATATTTTTTGTTTTTTGTATTACTTTAGATTAAGGATTATGCACTTCTCGCACGCATCATGTGTCTTTTTTTTAGTTTTTCTCTTAACTAGGGTTGCCTGGAAGAGATCGCTTATTAGCGATAAGGCCGCCCGTTGCATCCCTTATAATTTTTATGTATTGTGTTTCTTATATTATTAGCAACGAAGTGTAAATAAATAAATAAAAATAAATAAAATATATGCTCAAATTAATTTTTGGTTCTGAAGCATCGTCATAATTCAGCATGGATTATGATTTGACAATATGAAAGAGCAATAATTGTTAAATATGCACATTCCAACCTTAAAAAATGTTATCTAATATATAATATTCTCGTTAGCATACTCCTTCGAAACGGCTCGACAGATTCTAATGAAACTTTTTATTTTTTATGCATATTCAGTAAGTCTGAGAATCAGCTACTATCTATCAAATCCCTAAGTGATAAGGGATGTTCACTCCAAATTTTATTCTAATTTTTTGGATATATTTTTTTTATTATGTCGCTATACATACAACCTTTAATTTTCACCGTTCTACGACTAACCCCTATTTTTTATTAAAGTAGATAGTTATTTTTATTCAACTAAAAAAAGTTTTGAAAATTAGGTTAATATGTATTTAATCTACCTAGCAAGAAAAAAAGGTAAACATATCAATTTGGGTTTCAATTATAACCTTGATGAAGAATTAAGCAAATCACAACAAATTTCCAGCTAGAATTTGTCCGATTGACAATCCAGGATTTAAGCAGTAATTTCGTGCAGAAAATAATTGTAAATCTTTATTATTTTTAGTGACCGTTCTAAATAAAATTTTGAAATGCAAATAAATTAGTTTAACAATATTAAATTTATATTTTAGGCGAGCCACAGAAAATTCCTTAGTTTGTAGAACTACCCACATGGCAAAATAACGTTTGCCGGGTCACCCAGTAATTCTATGAAGTTACGGCTTACCTCATACGGGGTATTTTTTGACAAGTCGGTTACAAATTCCGGTATAGAGATCAAAATAATATTTAATTATTCCTTTGATTTCAAACAAATTTTGCATTATACATACACTTAATACAGATGTATTAAACCTTAAAATTATCGACAACTTACGAAATAAGAGCCCAATTTCCTGAACTATTCATAACACTATTTATGTATTTACAAGTTAAAGACAGTGTGTATGACATCACAAATTTACACACATACGCATAAAAATTAATTTAGTACATTAGAACATAAGCAGATTGCTTAATCAAAGGGAAAAATTTAGCAAACAACAACAATATAAAAATAAAACAAAAAAATTAACTAAAAATGAATAATAACTAACACTAAAAAGATAAAAAATAACAATAGTACCCAAAACTAAATTAAAACTTAAAACATATTAAGAGCATGATAAACAAAGCGGTAAGTTAACAGACTTGTAAAACACATCAATATTTTCATCCATGTTAGTAATCAAGTTGTAAGAGTGTATACTGTATATTCATATATCAGCAAGATTTACGAGTTTATTTTAAATGTTGTATATTTAGTGTTTATATGTAGTATTTGTTTCATAGTATTCAAAGGTCAGAAAGTGTGAACACTCTAACGCTAAACTACGTTCCAAGTGCATAACGAAACCCAGCCTTGACCAAGTTTTAACACCTCCACAACCTTCAGAACCTTCTAGCCACTTATCTAAGAATTTATTACACATTTGTCATTTATGGTATTTCAATATCTTTTAAAATCTTTGTTCTATTTATATTTCCCGCCAGTTGCACTTTACGCTGTATTTACCATGAATAGCATCAAGGATTCCTTCCACATCTATTATGTCATGCGTATACTTATTATATGTGCATTAAAGAAGATGTATGCCACTTAAGGTTTGCTATTGTGTGGGTAAGTTCATATGTTCCGATATTGAATTAACTCTTCTACTCGTAGCATGAAGTTCGTCGATATTTTAACTGCACAGGATCTCTTCATTAATCTAAGGTAACATAAAACACGTATCGAAAATATTTAATGTTTTGAAGTTCTAAATGTTTATTTCAGTGAGATTTCGAAATTAGCTTTGAAATGAAAAAGTGCTCCAACAGCGCCTTGCTCGCATTACGGCGAGCGTTAATCTTATAGTTGTTATTGTAAATTATTTATGGCGTGTCTTAGTTTTAATAATTCTAGTAAATGTGTATAATATCATCACCAAAACTTATTGAAATTGAAAAATCAATAACTAGCAACTGCTGTGGATGAACTGAAAAAGGAAGAGCTCGATGCTTAAGCTGAAAAGTATCGTTAATAAACTCGCACAACAAAAGCTCAGCAAGGACAAATTACAAGATCATCCCTTCCATCCACATATGAACAGAAATGTAGCGACAAAGTAGCAGATAGAAAATAAAATTAAACATACCCTAGCCTCTCAAAAAAGTTAATAATGACAAAGTTACAAAAGAATGCTTAAAAAGGTTTTTGCAAGGTCTAAATTTTAATATGAAGTGCTCAGGGTAGTCAACGCTGGTATATACGTCGCCAGTATTATTAAAAATATTGCTGAAGCTTACAAACGAAGCACGTGAAAGAAACTTTCATATATATATGGACATTATCAAATCTTAGTATAAATAAAACTATTTCAATCCTTACGTTGTTTTAACACTGATCTGTTTCTTGTTTCGTGTATAAAAACAGACGAGTATTTTAGAAAGACTTACCACTTTGAAGTCTTGTTACTTTTAGGAGCGATATTCAACTGTGTACCTACTATTATATACATGTATCTGTCATACCTAAATTCCAACAAAAGAGAGTGTGTCTTAGGTTATTTTACTAATCAATTCAACAAACAGAATAAAATGTTTTACTAGTACACATAATCACAATTCACCTAGCACTGGAATTCTCAAATTATCTTATACAATTTTAGCTAGATTTCTAGCGATTCGGTACTCCTATTACTTTACTGTTTAACTGATTGGAGAATAGCCAAATCTGTGAATCTTAGGAAAACGATTACTACCAGCTGCGCGTGCACGTGGAAATCTTCCCACAAAACACAAATGGTGTAGAAATTTATGCCAAATTATCTTGCTCGAATAAATATGTTTTTTTAATTGTCCCCATCTTATAATGGATGTTCAAGGCTATGAGATATGTATATCTTTGATCGCCTACAATAAGAGCAAATCGCAGGCATAGGGGCATGAAGAGGGGGACGGGGACAGCGTGCGTGGCCACTTCTACCGAAATATCGTCGTAACTAGGCTACTCAAGTGCGATGACATCGCCGATTTTCGGAGTAAGCGAGTCGTGAATAGGGTTACTGGCAAAGCTTGCTTTGTATGAAATAGAAATGGTATATTTATCAAAGGAAACGTCTAAAAAACTCACCAAGATAAGCCACGCTATAAGTACGAGTATACGCCATATCTGAAAACAGTTAAAACATTATATAAGTTGTAAGAAATATTTTTATTTCTGATTGTAAATTGAAGAAGATTAAACGTCCTTTTTAATTCGAACAGGCGGTTAGGAGCGCATAGGTGCGCTCGACATTCCTTGATAGTTATTGCTATAGGCCTTATAGCAACATTCACTCTTAGACAAATGTTTATATAATATATTTACACTATAAATAATAAACCAGCAGTAAGTTATATAAGTAACGCACTAACATTAGCGGGAACTGGAGGCTGTTGCTTCTCACCGTAGCGTCATGGTACATTCTACTTTAGCTCACATGTTACATATAATCAAGGTATAACTTATAATAGTACACAATCAAGTATTTTTCGGGTTTGCTTTTACTGAATAATTTACAGTAGAAAACTATTGCTCGTAACGCCTATTATTTTTCTTTATATTTGAACTTTGAGGACTATCTGTCACCGTACACGCGTTAATAAAACGACAGGGCTGATAATGATATGCTTAAGAAATTTAAATCAAGTGCCAACCCTATATTAATTTTGCAGATAAATAAATTAAACCGTCACACTGTGTGCTCATTTGGTAGTAAGAACTCAAAAAGTTATTCATTTTATTGCAATTTTAATAAATAAATTTTATTTGCGTTTAGTTTCTTATTACATTGTAGTTGGAGAAGATTAAGAGTGGTGAACGTTTATTTAACAATTCACTGATGATTAAATTGGTAAAAATAAGATTAATCTCTTACGTCCTGTAATTACACCGGTACAATTATTTTGCCTACAAATCGACCCATCCACCTCCGAGTTAAACGTTTTGAATAAAATGCGTTGCCATGTCACATACAAAAGAGAAATACTAGGAATTTAAATTTCAAATGTACATGAAACTAGCGATCACTTCTAAAGATTTAGAACGGCCACATAATATTCTGTTTAAGGTTAAATAGATTTACCAATTTGTATTCCTTTGTTATGAAGAGAGACGTAAGTACTCAAGAGTCGCGATTTCCAAACTAGGATTGCTCTTTCAGTTGAATCTATGATCCTGTAAATAAACAGATATACATAGGACGTTGAAATACAAGTATATCATCAAATAAACCTTCTGGTTCGTGGGAAACAAGTGCGCAAATTTTTGCATCCGCGGTTTATACTTAGTACGGGGTTTACTATAGTACGTCGACCGTATTTGGGATACTGCCTGCCTCTGTAATCTTATTTGTTTTTATTTAGACTAATAAAGATTTGCGACAAATATAACTTCTGAATAACAAAACGTGTGTGTACTTATGTACACGCGTTAAAAGTTAGATATACTTCTTTGGCTTAACAAGATACAATTCTTTTAAAAAATTGTATTCTACGTTTGTAGAAAAAATGACACTAACAATAGAAAAATCTAAAATGTTGACTACAGTTAACTTAAGGGTGTCGGTTTTTTGTGACGCGCGCATCATAAAAATTTACTTTTATCATTTTTCCCTAACGCGCCAAATGAAGTATAAATTCAAAAAGAAGTTTGATTAAGTACAGTTGATACAGTCTTAAATAATATATATACTTACTATCATTTACAAACGGATGCTTAGCTTCTTTGTCAGGAGACCATATTGTCAGAAGAGGTATAGTCTCGACGAGCTCGTCGAGACTATACCTGATGGATAATCTAAGGTTGGTTTACCAAACCAACCTTAGATTATCATCATTCATTCATCATAGATATTTATGGAAATATTTTAATTTAGACTTATTAGAATTGTGGCGGAGTCAGCAAGACTTATTATTTTCACGATATTCTTAATGGGCAGATAGATTAGCTGTAGTTAATTTATCTAAGAATCCCTCCACGCGACAAGAGACTCACAATTGTTCCATGTGCCTCGTTCGTGTTCGTACACGAATTTTATGCATAATTTAATGTTTAGGATTTTAGTTAACTACTTATTATGAGAATGTTTAATATTTTTAATATTTTCCACCTTACCACTGAGGATGTGAGGAAATATTTGAAGATGCGGGAGGACTTTTCTATTATTCTTTTAGATTTTTCATTGAAATTAAGTGTTAATTGTCGTTTTTTTGATGTTAAATTTCAGTTTATTTTTATTTTTATTCTTTTCGGCTATTAATGTACTTACCTTTATTTTCAGTTTCATATATATTGTTTATTTATGTAATCTGTTTTGGATTTGTATTTTGTATGAGTATTTTCTTTTATAATATGTATGATTATTAATAAATAAATAATAATCTCTTTATCTGTGTCCCTAGGGGACAGTATATCACCTTCATTGCTGTTTACCGTGTGCATGAAGGTCCATGGTTTCATTTTAATAATGAATGTTAGTACATACTTTATTATTTGTCCTTAAAGTCAAGGATCTGTCTATGAAAATATCCCGTTGTGTCGTCACTCGGTATTCTATTAGTAATTGTATTATTGTATAATGGTAGGAAAACCACGATCAAACAATTTACACTTAAGTATAGACTGAACTAGTTCTAGTTAACGAAGTAGTTTTGCTGTGGTGTTCATGTAAATAAATCATTAGATTCAATCATTTAATCATCAAATGAAGGGTTCACTTACGCCACGTCGTAGAAAATTAAGAATATACGTATATAATTTATATATTTCTATATATATTTTGATATTATTTGTAAACCACTACTGTAGCTGTAGTATTCTAGGATTCATTTCTCGTAACATTTTTTATGTATAAGGTACAGGAGGTTACATTATAAAACGCTGACCTGCTGCTATATTTGTATTATTTTCCATGCGGAAAGGAACCTATAGTATACCGTTGTAGATATTCAAGGAAAACAACTCATTTCCACATCAATAAGCGTTATAAAATAATACTTATCTATGTATATCTCGATTTATTAAGTAGTTTCGTTTATACAATTCTTCTATCATATTAAAAGACATCAACGTTCTTGTCTATATGAAGACGGAAAACTCTGCTCTATAGGATTATTCTTACAGTAAATTCTTAGTTTTGAGTTCGTAGCAATATATCCAGCTTTTATCACCTGTGAAGATGTTAAATACAGCATTTGAGTCACCGCCGTTGAACTTACCTAACATTTGGCAACACCAGTCCATGCGAAGGTTTTTCTGGTCTACGGTTAAAGTGGTGTGAGGAATCCATTTGGTACAAAGCTACTAAGCCTAAATATGTTCGTGTAATATCTTTTTTAACTTGACTCATATCAAATGCCTAGGCTTGCCCGTATCTGCTGATAGGTCACTTTCTTATCTTTCTCTATTATGTGTCGCACAGCACTGATGTTATCTTCAGTAGCTGTTAAAGGACGTCCCTTACGCGGATCATCATTAAGATTGCTACGTTCACCCTAAAACTCATTAAACTATTTGTAAATAGTGGCACGAGGTGGGGCTTCATTAAGAAATGCTAAAGGCAGCCTATCACAGATTTGTTGTTGAGTAAGCCCACCACGAAAGTCATAATAAATCATTAACCGAAAATTTCTCGCATCAGGTTAATTTTCACGTGTAACAAGAATTTTAGATTTGCCGCCAATTCACAAAAACAAATGACAAATGAATGCAATATACTACATTAGGTTACCAAAGAGTTCTTAAATTGAAATGCAAAAAAGTTTTAATTAGCAATTTTTCTAACTAGCCAATTCTAATCATTTTCAGTGTTACCCACGTTTATTATTTTCGCCTCTTTTGCATCTACTTACACCGTTGCATTGTTATCGTTATACGCTAAAATCCATTGGAAACGCATGAAGGTTTATTTTATTTATAAAAGTAATGCTTGAGTGTAAATACTATAAAAACGAAAAATGCTAACTTTATATTCATAAAAACTCTAAATGCACCGTTTTAAACAAAGTTATCAACCATCAAATTAACACAATTTGATTTAGTTCTTATGAATATGTACGTAATAAATAATTATTAATTATATACATATAAGATTAGTATTTAGTTGTTGCTAATTCACTATATAATAATTAATTAATTGTATATAAAATGCTACAGACTTACCTTTTTCCAAAATAAATGGATGTTATATAACGTTAACATGTCAAGTTATATTACTTGTTACATAATGTTTGTTAAACCGAAATGGGAATGCGTTTGTGGATTCATTTACATCAGCAAATTTTCTCTGCTTGAACTCTGCTATATCAATTTGTAGAGATTAGATGAGCTCAATTCAAATTATGAAATAACCAAAATCTAACGCCTATTTCCGGACAATCATCCTTTATAACAATATTAACATAGAAACACATGCACCACCAAAGTTAAACAAATTAAAGTTTAAATATATAAATAAAATATTCAAACATCTGGTTCTGTCCCCTGAAACCACTCGCTTACAGGAACGAAATTGCTAGGCTTACGATGTCTTCTATAAATACTGCGTACTTTGATTTGCAAATGAAAGGTTCAACTTATTAGAAAGGTTAACATTTTTTCACGAAAGAATTCGGAGTGAAAGTCGTGGTAGCTGGTGAACGGGAATTTTTGGCACTTCCATACAACGTAGGGTGGGGCGAACGAGGTCTGCTTGGCAACAGGTGCGGTGGCTTTTTTGCCGTACCGAGATCGCGTGGTCAATCAAACGCTTGATATCTGACAATAAGATTGGAGCTTTAAAACGAGACATTAATATAGATTTTAATATAAACTCGATTGGTTTTTATTTGGATATTCAAGGAGAAATAAAAAAATATTAAAACTATATGTTATCATTGTTTTCATTTTCATATATAAATACATACATAATATTATAATTATGTCTAAATCCATACAATATTGTCTCTGCTGCAGTGTTGAAACATTCGGCGCAGTGGCATTCCATTAGAAAACCATTATAACTGTCAATCCGCGGGGTTCGCTCGTAAACCTAAAAGCTGGCAGATATTGACATGCAAGAATTTAAAAGATCGCCCATCCTATTTCAGCTTTGTTAGATTACTGATTTCGTCTCCCTCTCACACGTTTCACCTCCAAATGCTATTCGGTTGTCGCTATCCAGACAGGGCTGGACTTGTTGGACAGGTTTCTAAAAATAGAAGAAACAATGCGATTTTTTTCCATGAAATTCTCAACTAAGTTCTCTGGATGTGTCTAACTTTGCCGGTTTTGCACGGCCTCCGTTTCGGCAAGAGTGCTTGTGCGTACTAAATAAATCATAGTTGAATTTTTTACGAAAAAACGGTTAGGGTTTACACGATTCTTTCAAATATGTGTTCATAATAAAAATTGAAAATCAGTACCTATATTAGAAAACAATTAATTAAAATTAAAACTGAGCATAGCTTGATTTTCAATCTTCAGTCACTTCCCCGGCAACAATTCAGACGTTATTTAAAATTAACGACGATGCCTCAATATGTACCCTCAATATTACAGATAGGTGGTCTAAAACTAGCAATCATTTTAGTTGTACCTACATCACATTACCTTTTGCAACTTTCTCTTTTACAGTTTAACGAACTAGTAGATACGTATTTTTTTAATGGTATTCATTTAACTCATATGAACATTGTAGAACTTGGTACAATAAATGTTCGCTTATCTTAGAATGTTATATATATGTATTTGCCAAAAAATTATTAAATAAAAGTAAAACTATAAATATATTCCAAACCTAATTTACGTATTCAATTAGCTAAATCCTAAAACAATTCATTAAAAACTGCCTAAGATTTTGTTGTACGCGTAAAATTTCAGAGATTTTTATACATCAAAGAAATATAACAGTGATTGCTGACAACTAGAGTTGAATTCCTTTAAAGAAACGTAATGCCTCATTATCTGAATATCTTATTTCCGCTACAAAAGAAGCAATAAACCGAATGAAAATGCATATATGTATATAACTATACGTCTAAGTGTTTTATGTCCAATATACAACATGTTTGGTCAGCAATAGTACTCATTAGACAAATCATTAGGGTCTCGCGAATTCTTACGTAACCAGTTTATTGCCTACCTACCATGCGCACATTTTTGTATGTATAGTGATTACTGATTCTTGGTAAGATTTATTGAGTTTAGTAATATACTTTGGAACGGTACGAATGAACTTTTTCGGATGGACTTATTTTGGTCATCAATTATGCATGTCCGTGTCCATGTGCATGTGCATAATCACTGCCTAGTGGTTAAGAACTAAATGACTTTCTATGGGCGCGTTTATAACTCGTTCGTACTGTGAAGGAATAATGAGAAAAGAAGATACCAGAGAAGACAAGAGACATAGAGAAACTAATACAGATATCTGAGGCCCAGGCCTAAAATGGGTGTAGCGCTACTGTTTTTTTTTGTTTTTAGTCTAATCTTTATTTCTGAAGATGCAAGATAAAGAGCAATGTTTCAATTGTTGTTTTGCATTTTTTTATTTGCAATATGTAACTTATACTGCATATGTATTTGAGTTTTTATGATTTTTGTTCATAAATTAATGCTTCGTAAATCGTAATCGTTGTTTCAGAACATTATACTTTCACTGAGTATCTATAGACTCACGTGTTTTTCCTCAAGGGGAAATCAGGGACCACGGATATCCACTTGCTACGATCCTGACAAACCTTCTCCGCTGCATCCACTTTTATGACACCATGGACGCTGGTCGGTTATGGGTACTTGTTCCACTGCATATATTATATATATTTCTTTAATTAATGTGTTTCCATGCGTCTTAAATAATCGATTATGAAATTTTAGCTGTTTTCTCATTTATATAGAACATAAATGAAAAATTGACCCTGATTGGCAGAGGGTTAGTCAAGCGTATATCAGAAATAATAGATTAAGTATTAACTTATTATATCACGTTCAGACGGAACACATTTCGAACCTGTTTTAATGAATAAACATACTATCTTATAAAATAGGTTTTGAGTATAACGGTAAGCAGTGTTAAACCTGCTTAGCAATTATTAATGATATATCATTAAACTTTACCTTTGACCTTAAAATAGAAAGTGAAAGATAGTCGTTTTCTTACGACGGGTTTTTGACTAGCAGCTTGTTCGGCTTTGCATCGACTACATTTCATCCATGGAATCTAAACAAAAGAAAAATGCTCTAAAACAATTGTTTAAATTTAATTTTGAGATAAAATGGTTAGATTTGCTGATTAATAATGCGAATGGTGAATATCGCACTGCCGGCACTGGTGTCTTTACAAATATATTAATTTATCTATTCTACTGTAATCTGGCCTGTTTGAGCTAATAACTATGTATATTGATTACAATCGTTTACATACTTGATTATTACAATTTTCTTATCCTACAAATTAATAATAAAAATATTAAAAAGAAAATCAAATTTCCCGTCCGTCCAATTTTCCAACGGCTTAACGACATCCCAACTAGTTAACTAGTTATTAACCGGCTAATAACTAGTTATATGGGAATTAAAAAAGTACTTTAATCCTCCAAAGGGATTGATCCCCATTGATCAGCTTTCTTCTAAAAAAACATTTTTTGCCATTAATTCATCTCAAGACGTCCTAGAAGAATATGGGTACTTCTAATTGAATAGTTTGGTTAAAGGCAAGGTACTTTTTGAAATAGAAATAAATTAACAAAGTTAAAGTGAACTTAGCGATTCTTGTGTTTTTATATTCGAAGTTATAATTTTCATGTAACTTCCGTTAAGGTTCTGATTATGTTTAAGTCAAAAACTTAACCATCGTCACTTTTCTTACTACCTTGACTTATATACAAGTCAGATATCTCGGAGATAATTAAACTAATTATAGGATAAATTATCCAGTTATAACATTAACTAGGAAATGTTTATACAGGACTAGAAAAAGTTATAAAAACTGGCTCAGTTCTGTGTTCAATAATCTATGCCTATCTATTCACAAGGTTATCAATACACAGACAAAGCTATCTTGACATCACCTATAGGTATAATATATTACCTACAATCATTATCTTGAATCTAGGTACAACGATCTTGTGAAATCAATGTTTTTCTTTTACAGGAACTTATACACAAATAGCATTCATTTTATGTATTTTTTTTTTCGATGAAAACAAAACAAACCTTACGTACTCATAAATAACTGAATAAACGCGCAAATTGTGTAAATCTTGTAAATGTTTAAAGTGCAAAATATTGTTGCAATAATGCGCGACGCAGTATCGTTTTGCTAACGGGTGCGATTGACGCACTTATACCGATCATATAAAGGTTAAAATAGCGTATAATGGATATTCGATTATACAATTTAAAACAGATACAATATTGCAGACCGTCGTTTTTGAATTGTAAATGTACTATTTCAAAACAGAATGAAAATGGAAAGAACTTTTCCATCTCTTTAAGTATCAAGGCTTTTCAGGAATTTGGGTCAGCATACATGAATCATTCAAATCTGGGATTTGTTTTCGTGTGAATTGATAAATCTTATGAAATACAAACCTTTCATCCACGTAATAGTTGGCCCGGCTCCGTGTGCATACACTGCATAAATGCTAAATAACATAAGTTTAGTTCAGCTTATATAATAAGAAAATTATATTAAACTAAAGTAAGTTAAACGTAACTTTAATTATTATTATATTAAGTTACAGAGAATCCTAACCGATTCGATACATAGAAATAGCAGTCGATCCACCTAAAATATCTAATTATCTGTATCTAATAAGTCTAGTAAGAGGTAACTTTTAGCTACATATATCTTGCTTTAAATCTAATTCTATAGATTTATTTTTCATTTTGAGATTAGCGAACAATCTTTTTATCAAATAAACTTTTTACATCGATTGACATATAATCCTTCAAAACTTAACATTTTGTAGTCAAGAAGAATCCTACTAATATTATAAACGCGAAACTTTGTAAGTATGGATCGATGTTTCTTACTCTTTCATGTAAAAACTACTGAATGGATTGTAATTAAACTTTAAAATAATATAGATTACTTGATATGATAAGTAGGAAAAACTCTACCATCTGCGTGCTATTCTGGCGTGCGCTGCCAAAACCGCTACAGTCACACATATGTAATGTATGATGGAAATGTTTATCATAGTCAATATCTTAATATATAGCCATTCCCCACTCTAGGGAGTCCCTGTGTTGAGGGTAACTAGATAACAATGAGTCAGTGATTTAGTGTTACAACTAATCAAGCACAAGTCTTATGACAATAAGTATATGTGAATGTGTGAATGGGTGCGTGTGCGCATGTATTTGTGAGTGTAGCTTTGGGCACCTCAGAGTCATGCCAAGATACGTAGTAAGTCCTAAGTATGTAGAATTGTAGAACTCCAATTCAGCTAGAGTAACTTTTATGTGATTTGTAAGTTTGTATCTGGATAGTTTGACTATCTCAGAATCCATAAATGGGCAAATTTTAGTAATAAAGAAGATAATTTCAAATACCTAATTTATAACAGAAAAGTCGTTACAATAGAGAAATACCCACATTTTTATGTTTAAATGATTTATGGAATCGTATGAATTTAAGTTTCGAATATAATAGTAGTTGCAAAATTTATGTATTTAAATTAATCTCGTGTTGAATGAATGAATGTCGGCAATTCTGGGCAAAAATTTTGGATACCTATATTTGGAGTACCTACTGCCGTTACGTGCCAGCATTAAAGAAATACCACAGGGACCCAAGCTATTTAAATTAATATTAGTGTTTTATTTTTATGTCATCATTTTACATTTGTAGCTTATGAAATATAAATATAAAAACATATATTAGTAATCTTGTAAGTAAGCAAAATATCATAAAATTTAATAATAATAATCTTTACTTCTTCTCTCACATATACATACAAGGTTATTATGATTAAACTAAGATGATATCTTTAGGAAGTGTATGTGAGAGACTGGTCTTCGTAACAGGAGACCTGAGTGACAGATAGCCAGCCTCTCCACCACTGGACCGTAACACGTACAATCAGTTCATTTTCATAAGATACAATAGAAGAAAATAAGTAAGTGCTAAAAGAAAACAATAAAATTATAAATTTTTGAAATGATTTTCAAAAATTTATGAATATACACTTTTTTTATTCTTATAGAATTAATTAAAATACAACGTCCAAATTATACCTAGATAGCACTCCTTTAAAAATCGTATACCATTGTAGCTCATCGTATAAACTACTATTTATGAAAGTCTTACAGAGCTATGAAAAATTCTTATTGCACTGTTTATTCAAATAATTATGAACATTGAAGTAAAAAAAGTTAACCAAAGTACCAGCTCATCTACTCGTGTCTTTGTTCTTGAAATTATGTTTAGACTATAAAGCATTTCTGAAGAATAAAAATACTGAATTATTATAATTATGGTATAATTATAATTAAAGATAATATATAATTAAAGAAAGTTTCTATTTAGTCAGAGCGGTTAGAAGAATGCCGAAGAGCTTCTTATTAAAGGAAGCGTAGGGCAGAGGGTTTTTGCAGTCGGTTCTTTCAAATACGTGATTAACAGAAAAACCGTTACGTTAGAGAATTACCCACATTTTAATAAATAAATAATTCATAGAATCGTATGAATTTTTTATGTTACAGTAGATCAATTTATGTTCAATTTAGAATAAAATTAGTTTTATATAAATTACAACGTCCGAATTATACATAGGACTCCTTTAAACATCGTATAACTAATTTAAAAACTACTAAGTACTATATAAAATTTCTTATTGCACTGTTTATTAAAATACCAAGTATTAAGTATTTTATGAACATTGAAGTAAAAAAAACGTTAGCCAATATACTCGTATGTCCCAGCTCACCTCGTCTTCTAACGGAACAGAACGGTTCTAATTAGTCAGAGCAGTTAGTAGAATGCCGATTAGGTAACAACTTATTTAAGGAAGCCTAGGGCAGTGAAATAGTTACCGGTTATTTACCGATATGGTTAACTAATTTAAATGTTTGCTAATCTAAGTAACCATTCACTAATAGACTGAGAAGATATATTTCTAAAGAGGACTTGGTTTTGATACCTATGTACACTAACAAATATTACATTGCCTTTATTATTCTAGTTTATGTCTTAAAATAGTGGTTTTATTTATTACTTCGTAGTTTTCTGTTTTAGGGCGACAATACTTTATCCAATATATACACTTAGACCTAAATATGTTGTTCTGATCAGAATGTAGAGCGTCCTGTATATTATAGAACCTTTTTTTCTAGACTGAAAAAAGGTAGTGGTCTAGTATAAAAAGCAAAGTTTAACTAATAGAACTTATAATACAAAACGATTATAATTATTATATTTAAATGTTTCTTAGAAAAACCAGAACAAAGCTTTTAGTATGGGTTTAAGTAATCGCTTTGTTCTCTAAGGATAGTTAGATAAAGATTTTCAAGGATGGTAAGGTTGCCCTTATCCCTTGGCATGTTTTTTTTATATTTTATGTTTCTAGAATTTATACATTTCAATGAGGTTTAATTCTACTAGATATAAAGGAAGGAGGCCCTATATATTTATAAGAATGATGAAAAAAAAGAGACACGTGGTATTTAAGGTGGAGTTCGAATATTTTAATTTTAAACTAGTTTTTCGAGGTAACTGTAAAATAATTCATAATAGAAAAGTTTATATTAAAGGTAAAATAAGACAAAACAATTATCATTTATTTAAAAATCGCATTGCAGACAATTCGCAGTATATCAATCGCATTATTAAGCATAAATATCTTTGTTGGGCGTGCACCTTAAATCGAAAAACACCGTTGAAGTTACCAAGCGGTTGAATTAAAATACTTAAATTCAAATTAGCGGCGCAAGAGTTGAGTGATTTGGAAGTCGCGGGACTCGAGCATCCGCTCACGATTGGATTGCCCAATTCCTACTACAACTCAGCGCCAACGCGGTTTGGTCAGGTACCGATGACTCAACCGAATGATTACGACACACGATATTTTCAGATAAAAAATTGAAGATATAAATATTGCTTCTCTGTAAAATTGTAATGTCCAATGCAGAAAATTTAGTGATTTCGAAACTGGATAAAAAACAGTTAACGAAATCTCCAACGTCACTGCGGACATTTTCAGTTGTACGAAACGTGTCAGCTGCTTTATCTTCCACGGTGGTTAATCACGCCAACCATATAGGAGAGAGAAAAAGACTGACTGATATAATAAAGCCTAGTCGAGTTCTCCCTCCGACACAGCTGACAGAAAAGTCTTCTTTCTTCTGTGTTCTTCTCCAACTGTAAAACTAACTTGAAGATTTCCCGCCAAAAACCGACCGTCACATAAAGTAAGAAAAAAAAACAATTGCAATAAAATTATTAACTACTGAATATAAATTGCATCTAAAACCAGCAAGTAATTTTTGACAAAAACCGTTACGTGAAACTACTTTGCGGAAGTTTTGAAAGTAGGTCGCGAACGTCTCACAACTTTAAAATTCGAACCACTTATTTCCAATGAAACGCACAACTAAAATTGATGGAAGTTAAACTTCAATTGACAAAGGTAAGACACAAAGTTAAAGTGATTAAACTATGGCAAACTGACACAATATCTAACGGAACAATGGGAAACGAGTGTAGCTGCTGACGACCGAGAAGCGAATGGCAGCCCGTGGCGAGCAGCGTAGTCGTAATGGTTATGGATGAGGAGGGGACGGTTGAGGAGGTGAGAGGAGTAAGAGGCGAGGTGTGCAGCGCGCGCAGAGAATACGCATGTGATGTAATAGCGATCGATGCATCGTAACATATAAAAAAATTATACACAACTTACTGAGTTTCTCTTTCTTAGTAATTTAAATACTATTTCTAATTAAAACAATCTTAATCTAAGTGAATTTTTTACTTTTACAATTACACAAACTTTAGAAGATAAACGGATTCGGGAATAGATTATGTGACAGCAAGATACGCGCGGATTTACAAGTTTTACAAGGTATTTTTCATGATTGTGGTTTAAGAGTTTCAAAGTTGTTAGTTAATTTAAAATTCAATACAAAAATTATACAAACACAAATAAGTAAAAGTTAATAAGTTTTTATTTTGTGTTTATTTAAAAACAGGTTTGAACCATATATACTTAGTAACTTCGTTAAGACATTATATTGCGATCTAGTCTAATGCACATTTCGTATCGATCAAAGCCTATTACTGTTAGTTCGGGTACTGTCGTGAGCCCTCGCCTTCTATCTAGGTCACACGTGTACACATTATCCCCACTATAACGGCCTTGGCTTAGTTAAAACCAAATGGCACCTCCCCTTCTCTGTTTATTGTACTATCGTAAATACTAATTGTCTAATATATTTCTTGTACTCTAAAAACGTGCTCTCATGGTTTCTTGACATCCCGCCAAAGATTATAATAAATATTATTCAATACATTCTTGTTTTCCTTATTGCTTTCCGTAAATGAGTTTTTGTCACTGCTCTATGTGAAAATTAAAACGTCATTTCGATCAGATACCGTTACGATACCGTAGACCGTTTTTGATGATTCGAGTGACGTGACTGGTATTTGGATGAATATAAAACGAGTCACGTTCGTGTGGAACGGTTTGTTTCCAACTAAGTAGTAAGTACCTATCTACCTAACGACTTGTGTCTACGAGGTCGCACGGCCTACCGCGGCCCCATCGAATAAAACTTGCTGCAGATGATGAAAACTACGCTTCGGGTGGCCTCGTTTGAATCTAGCACAGTACCCGAAATAACTAGGGCACCGTTACTACTCACTCTCTAACGCAACGTTGTTAAATATTCGACGTCCAACTTGAAATTTTCTTAAGCGATGTCGTAACCAGCTAAGCCGAGAGACAGATGCAATCATGTACCTCTTATATAGAAGCATAGTTTCATAGATCATTTCTAAGATTGATTTATGTTGCTGATTTTAATTTAGGAATATATTAGTTCCTTTTTTATTATATCTATATACCTAATTAATATAAAACGACGCTTGTGCTGGTAGTTTTATCGAAAAGGATAACGATAAAGGAAAGGAAAACTTCAACATTATGAAGTTAAACTATTTGTTAAACTGTATTAGAAGTTAAGAATTATCCTATAAATATGCGATCGGAGGGAATATACTGCAGATAATGTTCTTATACTTTATATTTATCTATTATACTATGAATAATTTATATTAAGAATAACTGTAAAACTTGGAATTGTAATAACATAATTACGATAATAATTATCATTCTACGTCACATAAAATATTATTGTTATCAACCCAAGTGTAATTAGTTTCGTCATGTTTTACTATAATAAATGTTTTCAAATCAATTTAGAGTACATAATTAATTATCTTACTAATGTAAAAAAATCATATGAAAGTTGTGTTTCCTGCTTCAATAATTATTATAATTAAAATAATAATATCATTAAGCATTACCAAACAACTAATTAGCAGCGTTTCATTATTTTAATTATTGTAGTATTATTTTCAATGTTATTAATTTTTATTAATTTTACTAACGAAGTTTTGGCAGGAAACCATTCCACATTTTCCTTCTGCAAGTAAATACCATTATAATTAACATTTGAATATCTTTTTATAGTACTAACACGAGCGTTACTAACACAAATACAACTTATAAAATAATGTAGAATTAAATGGTGTCTTCAGCTACGTCAAAATGTTTACACACGTTTAGGTATATGAATGGGAGATTATTATTGTGTTACTCGGTAGATAATAAAATTATTCGGTTGTTTAAATAATTCCAAATTCACGTATTCCTAAGGTAGAAAATAATGGGCATGTTCTTAATTTAGCCAATTTAGTTTTATTTTTGTATAAGTTTCATTTTATTAAATAATAATATATATAACTTATACCGTGTTTGATTTGATTTAATCGTTTGTGACTGATAAGCTTAATTATGGTAAAAAATGAGCTAATGCTCAGTACCCAAAAAAGCTGATGTATGACGTTCACGTATTTTTCACGAAGATATTTCAGATTCTTTGAACTTTCTATTGATCATCACGTTTTATTGGCAAACACTTTAATAAAGGCGTGCCTATAACTTAAACATGCAAATAATACAATAAATGTAATCATAAATAAATGGTAGTAAATATTTTAATTATCATCTTGATAGTACATCAAGATAGTGTACGTTAAACAAACATTTGTTTCCAAATGAATTATGACTCAATTCATATTATTGTAATCACAATAATATCTCTTGCGCTACCTAATTGAATATGATTTTGTTGTTAGTTAAATATACAAGAAAGAAAACTTATTCGGCTATAATATTTTATTCAATAGTAACTTGTAGTGCACCCGGAAATATTATATTATACGATTCCTTTAAAATATATATTTTTTAAACTCTATTATAACATAAGCTAACAGAATCTTTCGTGCACTAGTATAATAATGGCAAAATTAACAACATTAAAATCTTTAATCTTTGTTGATTGGTGTGAATTACATAATATAGAAAACATCTAAAGTGTATCCCAGCTCCGCCCACAACCCAAATAAGTACCACCTCTAAATACATACTACCTGCTTAAAAAAAATCCTGGAACTCCGATTATTGGCCAAGGGTAGGTAGGTAACTAAATAATGAGTACAAAAATATAATACTTAGTTATTTTATGGATGTTTCTTAATTCAAAATAATAGATATAATATCTATACAAAACAAAATAAAACAAGTTGAAATATTGCGAGTTCTTTGTCGTTTATCTAGGTAACAGAATTATGTTAGACGAACGCGATTGGTCGGCGAACGAATGACGTATTTAGAAACATACACGAGGACTGATAACAACCCGATAACCCGTACCGTAAAATTATCGCCAGCTCTTAAAAGAAAATCGCAGGAAAAATTCGCTAAGCGTCACTTACCTCGTACTCGCATGTTACTCGGCTTTCGGTGTGTGATTCTGTGTCAAGAGTGGTCTTCGAGGTAGTAATATTTATTACCGATGGCGAAGCTACTACGCTGGCGCATGGATTCACGTCGACGCAGAGCGGTGCCGCATTGAGCTCTATACGGCTATACGTATGGGCGTAGGAACTACTGAGTTCTTACCCCGCTGCCCCTCTACCCAAAACTCATAGGCCGACAAGCAAAGTGGCATAAGTACGCATTTGGTATACTGATAGAAACCAACCGTTTCGTCGGTCGAAAGAGACCTTATCTTTAGAGGAACACCGCTCAAGCGACATTTGTACCGGTTGCGTTAGAGTTTAGGAGATTTTGACGCGACTGAAATGGGCAACTGTTATATAGGAGCCAAGTAACCCAATTTTAGAGAGAAATAGGATAAGGAGTTGTCAGAGTATATGAGTTGTAGGAAAACTCCGTTTTCATACAGAAATACTTTTCACTTACCTTCCATTGAAAACTTTTTAAATTCTTGCAATCAACTTTAGAACGGTTTATTTAATATTTTTGTTTGAACTAAACATAAAAATGTTGAAGTTTTTAAAGTATGATTTACACATCGATTAATGCATCTTGTCTTTTTTAGAAAAAGTCGTACTTTGTTCACGATTTAGAGCCAATATAGGATATATATATAGAATAAAAAATTCATATTTAATAAAAAGTATAATCCAATGACATTTATATAAATGTTAATTTAAAAAGAATTCAGGTGATGGTACATTATTCTTTTTTCGTAGCAAAATTTTCTCTTGTCTTTGTCTATAAAAGGATAATTATATATCGTTATAAGAAACTGTTTATATTATGTTTATCAACTTAAAGGTTACGTAATTTTTTCAAATTATGCTTAATGTTATGCTTATATTCACTTTCACTGTTAGTGACGTCACTAAGATGTTTGTGTGTGACTCGATCATTTAGGAATCATTAAAGGTGTCTTACTGTATAAAATAACTTTACAATATAAAAACAAATACCTACTGTATCAAAGAATAGGAAGAAAAGAATTTTTTTTCCCGAGCAAATGGTGGGCAGTGTGGTACTCAAGTCCTGAAATACTGTGTACCCGATCTAAACCCCGAACCGAACCCTGAACCGTCTAAATAGCATACTGGCTGGTACGGGTAATACTTCTTTTCTCCGTGAATATAAGTCTTGGGTAAGAATTAGATTGAGCATCAGCGCACAGTAATAAATCCTGTATGTCAAATAATTTATTGAGTACTAGCGGACCCGACAGACGTTGTCCTGTCTTAACTATGAATATTGATTTCAAATTGGTATAATTAATTATATATATTATAATATTAATAATAATATTTCAGAAACAAAGTGTTTATTATTCTAATGCTTTATGTTATACAACATTCTTTGTTTGTTTTTCTGGCTCGCATATTATTATATTATCAATATTATAACTCCGATCGAAGCATTTATTTTAAACGATATTCATTTTTCTTACATCCTCTTTGACTATATTTGCAGCACGCATTCTGTCAATGTTATGTCAAACGCCATAAGGTTACATCAAAAAGTTCGAATTGTATGGTGGTTAAGTATTCTTAAATTTTCTAATATTCCGCGCATTTTTTTTCTTTTATAAGAACCTTCTCCTGCCAATTACAAACATAACAAAAAAAATCAGACAAATCGGTCAAGCCGTTTTCGTGTTATGTCGTGACAACGGAAAACGGATTTCATTTATATATATACATATAGATAAACTATAAAGTACTTTAAAAAGACTTCTATTGTACACAGGCAGAGTGGAAATGGAAAGTATCGACATTCCAAATTATTACCGCGTCAGATTTTTGGCACTTTCCCATGTGCCCAATATTAGCTACTTAACTTAAGAAGACGGTATTCTAAGTTAAGATGTTAAGCCGATTATATTTAAAGGCTATTTTGTTACTATTGTTCGGAAATTAATTTTACTAGCGATTATGTAGGTATCTACTAAATATGTACCAGTATGTACAACAAGCAAATTAGTATGAAGTTGAAAAATGCCTGATCCTTATTTATCTTACCTGCATTTGCATGCAATTTCATGTCTTATATTTCAACACTGATTCAATTACGGGCGACCAAAACTACTCACCAATGTGAACATTGTTTCGGATGTACAATGATCATCTATAGCAGGTGATCAATGAAATCAACACAGAAATGCTTCAGAGGAAAGACAACAACTTAAGATATTTAAAAAAGAGCTTTAATAACATGTGATTAAATTTATATGTTAAATATTGAAACCGGAAACGAAGCTATATAAAGGCATGTCATGGTATCCATGCATGTCGATAGTTTTATCTAAATAAATAAAACAGTAACCTAAACTTTCTAACAAATCTTGTCAGGCGAGCTGCAGATTCATAGAAAAGTGACAATATTTTTAAACTTCTCATTGTTACAAGCTTTATAATTAATCTTATTATTTTTGCTGTAAAGGAAACCGCTTAATATTTAACAAACACGCCAAGGACGGGCTTACAAAGCAAAAATGGGTCATGGGGCCTCGTTTGTCCCTCAGGGGGTGGGGTAGGGGGTCATGAAACTAGGTGATCTCCCGGTTGGCCTGCGGGCACCGGGCTACGCGGCCGATGCATACTTCCAACGTAGCTACAAACTGAATTAAATATGCGTTATTTATACATTTTTGTAATTATTAACATGTTTTACAACACTTATCCTCACATCAAATTGTCTTTTATTAAAGCTTCATGGTACCCTTTAATAGGATTATATATAAGGTCGAATAGAATCAAACACATATAGTATACATATTTCACTAAATTATCCTTTACCAATAGACAATATCAATTGTAAAAATAAAACATTGGTTTTCAGTATATTCGCACTTATTTTCCCTTTAACAAAATAATCTTTTACATTATTTGTATTCGTAACAATAAGCTATTCGAATATTCAGCATTAATATCTATACAATTCCCGTACAATACTTACGATAATGCAAAAGGAGTAATTCAAGTCACACAGGTTTCGAAGTTAACTTGATTCAATGGATTATGATTTTTTCCAGTCACCCTAGAACCCAGACTTGTCTTATAAGAAGGAAGCTCAACAAATGTATAAAGCATTACAGTAGATAGATAAAAACAAGTAGTAGTACATATTTTAAAATGATTTTATTGAGTTATATTGACTCTAAAGAATTTTTTCAGACCGGTAAGGTTTCGTAAGGAAAACGAAAGGTCCTTCTGTGAGATTCACAAGCGAGCTATACTGTCTGTCAAAATTCAATACATTTTTAGTCAGATTAGATCTCGTTTCTGAATCTCACCCATTTGCTCTTACACCAAATATGTATATAAAAATACCAATGGAAAAGTTACCTTCTTGAATAAAATATGGTGTAGCGCCATTAATGAAATTAACTTTTAAATAAATGTAGTAAAAGATATTTTTCGTCAATGTCGTAATTAAACAAAAATCGTAAAGTTTTACATATTTTATATTGAGGTAAATATCATTACAGTGAATCCCGGTTAGTTATTGTTGTAAGATCAAAATCAAAGAAACTCGGCGGCGGTATAGAGTTGTCTTCATATAAATATTTTCTAAAACAAAATGAAATACTAAAAAAAATAGTTTCACGTATATTTTGTACATATTTGCTTAAAAAATTTAATTAATTAAACCTTATATTAAAGTTGCAATCGGATCTCCATAAGTCGTAGAAACTAGTATAAAAAGTAATTTTAGCTTATCCAACAATAGAATATTTTAAATAGATAGTAAAATCAATGAATTCCTATATTTCAAGTTATCGATATAAAATACAACTAAAAGGTTAGCTGATTTCATGTTTTTAGGATTACATTTTTATTTTCAGAACAAATAATCGCTTCACAGAGCTCACATCCAGGTTAATATATTTATCTCGGAGCGTTATTCTTCCGCTAGGACGTCGATATAAACGGGGTTTATTCGAATGTAGGTCGAGAGGCGCGTCCACGTTCAACGTGCCAAACCCACACACAGGAGACATGATATCATACACGGATGCACACACACACACCGGCCCCGTTCGAGAACTAGGCCGAAAATGTCGCGCATGCGCGGCTGACTATTGCAGCTGTACCCACAAGTCATGAATAGAGGCCGACACCTAGTGTTACTTAAATTATTATCACTGTCCATTCGAATACCGGAATATGGTCGACATGTGATTTTTTCCGCCTTTGTGAAAATCCCTTTCTCAATTATAGGTTTAAAAAGTCAATAGATATCTAGATTCTAGGTATAAATTATATTTTATTTGATGCATTATACTCAATTTAATCACACCAGTTTAATCAATTAGGTAAAATAGCATCACCATAAAGTCTTCAAAATTAAAATAGCTCCTAGAATATACATAAGAAATTCAAGATTTATTTTGTTATCTATTAATGGTTTATAGGAGAAACAACAGGAAGAATATTGCAATATATTATTGATATGATCTAGCTTAGCTAAAGTTGTTAAAGTAAAGCTTGTCTAAAATTCAGGTCAGCTCAGCACAGGTCTAAATTGAGTATATTAAGTGATATAGCATCATAAAATCAATAACTTCGTTAATACGTGAGGTCGGCAAGGTATTTTTAACCGACCACCTTCTACTACCTAAAGCTTAAAAAGTTTTGTATACCACCAAACTATGCAAAGGTGCGTACGACTTCGACGAACGAAAGCTTTTGTCAGAACTTTACTATAATTTATTATAACGTGTTAAAAACGGTGGTTATGCATAAATTATTACATATCATCATACCTTATACAGCCATAGAGGTGAATGTGGGGCCCATTATGGGTGCCCGAATAGTTGTAGCGATCTTTCGACATTGTCTACAAGTACAACTCAGAGGAATTTATAAGATTTCGCTTGCAACTTACGATAGATCATTTTGTAATCGTTTTTTTCTATTTAGTGTCTAGCTGTAGTGATAATTTTTTGTTTTCATATGTACGTTATAAGGTAACATGAAATTTTTTCTAATAGTTCGTTTATAAATAAGACCGTTCGTAGATAGGCATTCAACAGAATATGTGCCTATGTCAAAATTTGTGTAACGAGCTTATTGTGCAGCGATATTCTAAGTTGGGTCTAGGCTTTCTCTCTACAGTACGCTTTAAAAAATACCTACTACCCTACTACGTACTACAATAAACTATGTTCCTACCGAAGTAGATAGGTCTAAGCGATGATATAAATATTAAATACCTAACAAAGCCTATGTCGGAACATAAAGATGCCAGGTCAGTAAATAAGACAGCGTATTTATACATCTTCCTTTTTATTTAAATTTATAAACGCCGCAGCAGCTTTCGGTACATCACCATCCGCACTTTCTAATTCCTGTTGCAACTCTTCAAATTTTGTTTCTCCTGATCCAGCAACCGCAATCTTCATTTTAAGCAACTTTATGGCAATATGTATGTTCCAATCAGTAAATTCCAACGCTTCAAGGCACTCCTCCGGTGAAATCTGTTAAAAAAGGTTCATTAACATACATGTTTATATAGTCAAAACAACAAAAGCGTAGAAAAAATGTAGCGAAGCAATTACACAAAAGAGCGTATACATAAAAAATGCGTTAAATGTAATGACAACCAAAAAAGAAAATCATACATATATTTTATGAATAATAACGTAATTTTTTTTATAAAAAATGGTAAAGAAAATGTAAAAGGGCGATTTTCTAAGGCCGATTTTTTTATATAAAAAAGAAATGAATCAAATTTTTACCATTCATTCAAATCATCCTGATACATTTACAAACAATTTGAACAAATGAACAGAAAACAATGATAAATTAACTTTATATTAAGTACTTCCCATAGTAGTTATTATCTTTTCTTCGATGACTCCATTGTAAGCGTATGATTTAAAGTAAAATGAAATGAAATTAAAGTAGTTTTTGAACGGGATCCTAAATTATCAAACATAACAGTTTTATAGAAATTGACACCAGAACTGGAATAAAACGTAACTTTTTGTAAATTTCTATGATAATAAAAATCGAATTAACTATTTTTCCACTATGACACAAAATATCGGTCGTAGAATAAGGGTTAATTAGCTAATACATCTTTTGTCACATAAAATAAAAGGAAATAACAATTATTTAAGTAAATTAGGGTTTTAGTAATAATGTTTAAATATTAATAACTAATAACATAGATTAAACGACTGTTGGGTAGCAGCGCAGTTGTTGCAGAAAAATGTTTCAAACGAAAAATTGCTCTTTTAGAATTTAACACGCTCTCGTTTGATTCCAGAGAGAGTTTGGAAAGTGAGTTACAGAATCGCAAGGCAGGTCTAAGTGTGAAATTTGCTGCTATAGTGTGTCATTAAATTTAAAGAATTTCCCTACACAGCCTTTACCACGAGTACTATTTGTCGTCAAGTATTCGTAAACGTCAATACGATTATGTCAGTTTATTTACGAATTCTATAAAACTATGTAATTTCGGGGTTTTTAGTTTCAATAACGCCTATTAGCTCATTTTTTCAATATTCTATCTAGGTACTATTTTATTACATTGCAACGATCCTATCTGATGTTCTGTTCGTGTATTCGTTCGTATATAAACGAGGCCTATACCGCGTGAATCGCCAAGAATTTGGTGCACTTGTGCGCTGACAAAACATTTTGAGAAGAGAGATTTTGACACGTAATAACTTAAATATAACTTGAGATATGATATAAATAAATATAAAGATTATTAAATAGAATTATTATTATTGTGACAATTTCATCGATACACGATTTTTTTAAAGTTTTAACATGCTACCTCGTGGTATCGTGAAGTTTTTGACATAACAGACCTTTTTGAATAGCTAAATCTTTAAACCTAAGAAAAACTTCTACCCTATAAACAAACCTACGAAACCTGAGAAACGATTTCTTTCTAATCTTACGCCTCTCGTAAAAAATTACATAGCCGATTTAAGAAATGTATAAAAATAAGGCTGTAATTTTGAAACATATATTTCACAACATTCATACAACATACGTTTTAATATATGTTAAGTTAAGGTTATATTTGTAAAACACATTACATATTTTAAAGACGATAAAGAAAGCTATCGTTTTCTTAAAGTAATTATATATTTCATTAAAAATAATATAATAATTACTTAAATACATTTTACTAAGCTAGAAATAACATTATAAGTAACTTGATATAAAACAGAAAATGCATTGGTTGTTAAAAAGTATCCACATTTTGTATATATAACAAGTTTATAACTTTGACGGCAGTCTGTTACAAGCATACTGCGTAAAATATCTATATATGTGAAATGTTTATATGACAGACAAAGTCCTCTGGTTATTCTTTACTAAACTTACATATTAGGTTGGGGAAAAAGTCTTTTCGCATTACAGTACGTATGAACTTGTAATAAAATATATTTGGCTATACTATATGGATCTGGCTGGTTTTGTTATAAAGGAATGTTGAGATATTAAAGAAGATAATTCCAAAATCAAATTACGATAATGTTTGTTTTTTATTTATTTTTCGTACTGTCAAGATGAGTGAATCGAATGAAGAAATTCGATACATTTTAAAATTTTACACAAAAAAAGCTCAATATTTGGGTACCTCACGAGCTCACTGTAAGAAACCTAATGAACCGTGTACTCATTTTTGATTCTTTATTACGACTTAATGGAAGCGAACCATTTTTGAAGAAGCTGACAACTGATGATGAAAAGTGGATCACGTATGACAAGAACGTGCGAAAAAGGTCGTGGTCAAAGGTCGGTCAGGCTTCCCAGACTGTGCCGAAACCCGGGATAACTCGCAACAAGGTGATGCTGTGTATGTGGTGGGATTGGAAGGGCATTATTCATTATGAGCTGTTACCACCAGGCAGGACCATCGATTTTGAAGTCTACTGCGAACAACTGATGAGATTAAAGCAAGAAGTTGAGAGAAAGCGGCCGGAATTAATCACCAGAAGGGGTGTGGTTTTTCATCATGATAACGCTAGACCTCACACATCTTTAGCCTCTCAGAAAAAACTAAGAGAGCTTGGCTAGGAGGTGATAATGCATCGGACGTATAGTCCTGACCTTGCACCTTCAGATTTCCACCTGTTTCAGTCTCTTCAGAATTCTTTAGGCAGTGTCAGGTTTACATCACGAGAGGACTGCCAAAACCATATGTCGCGGTATTTTGATCAGAAGCCCCAAAATTTCTGTAGCAATGGGATCATGTCCCTACCTAAATGATGGCAAAAAAATATCGAACAAAATGGTACCTACATACTTTAGTTAAATGTAAATAAACTATTTTAAAAAATGTTTTGAATTTTCTTAAAAAATGCGAAGAAACTTTTTCCCCAACCTATTATTTATTTATATATAAATAAACAATTATTTTTAATAATATAAACTTACATACTAATAAGGAGTCAACTACTCCAACAGTTTATGTGACAGACAAAGTGATCTGGTTATTCTTTACTAAACTTACATATTTATATATAAATAAACAATTATTTTTAATAATATAAACTTACATACTAATAAGGAGTCAACTACTCCAACAGTTTATGTGACAGACAAAGTGATCTGGTTATTCTTTACTAAACTAACATATTTATATATAAATAAATAAATAAATATTCATTTTGAATAATATAAACATACATACTAATAAGAAGTCAACTACTCCAACAATTTATATGACAGACAAAGTGATCTGGTTATTCTTTACTAAACTTACATATTTTTTTAAGTATTATTTAATAATCTTAAATTTGTGAGAAAAAAGCAAAACATATTTTATAAATAGTATTAAATTTGTGAACTTTCCCAAAAATATATTTTATTTTTAGTTTTTAATCGGCGAGCCTTGTAATATGTGAATTGTCTAGTAAATATACGTTAAGTATACATTCATAAATAAATTATTAAAGAATTTTAATCTCAATAATAGAAAAAATTTGTCCACCATTAATTGACATCCTAATCTGCTTTGAATTGAGATTTAAAATACTGAGTTAACAATGCCGAAATAACGATATTTACGTTTATTCATAAAAAATAAATCAGTTATCTATAAAGATGACATATAATATTTATGTTAACGTCTAATATAAAACTGTCTCTTCCTTCCTACAATAGAACTGCATTAGACGTGAGAGACTAATCTATTTTTTTGCACACTAACAGGATTCACAGGGATGGCATTATTCACAATTTGTTATAAATTAGGTTTTATGTTTTCTTATTTAATTATTATGTGATATTCTCAGTTTTATTTTTGTATTAATAAGTTTCAAAATAGAACAAAAGAACAGAGTGTGACCCCTTAACAGATACTGTGAGTTGTGTTATTGGACAGTTTTTTTATGTTAAATATCCTTTTAAGTAAATTAGATTAGTTTTAAATTACTTATTAGTCTTAAGGTAGGCTCGATCGTAATTCAGACTGATTAAGTTTTTATGAATGGCCATAAATAAAGATACAGCTTTAAACAATTTTTAGAATTTATAAGATATATATTTTATTGTCACGTAGAAATTTAGAATCTATCACATTCATTTTCATTGTGTTTTCGCGACAATAGAATTGAATTGTGTTAAATGCAGTGATGGAATATTGGAATGGATGTGATTACACAAAGTTGTTCGGAAATTTGATGTTATCTTGAACGAAAATATAGCAAGTATTTTCGTTTAACAAAAAACAAATAGGCCATCACTTCATTTAAATCGTAGGCCATAAAAACTGAATCAACACATACACACTTAAGTTGCAATAAGTATGGCTCAACTATAATGTAGGTCAAATATATTTGGAATTCGAAATAGGAAAAAAAATAAGATTATTAATAGTAAGCTATACATAAATTAGAGTTTTTAAAATTTTTAGAGATAGGTAACATTGAGCTTTCATGCATTCTCCATTATTTCACAGAAATAAACTAAATCGACTTAAATCAGTCTACTTGAATGTAGACTAATTAAGAACATTGTATTCCAAACTTTCTTGAGTTCTTGAGCAAAATAAAATATCGAACGAAAATTCTATTAAGGTTAATTATCACGGTTTGCCCTTAAATTTCGAAAAAGTTAAGTAAAGCTACCTATCTCTAACTAAGTAACTGTAAAATGATATGATTTTAATATTCCTGAAATATTACTCGCTTTATTTCAAAAAATGCCAAATTGAAAATAATGATATGTAATTTTATTGTTAGTTAGTGTTTAGTATACATATTTAGATATGTTTTAAATTATTTATGTTAACTAAAAATGTACTGATTTCTTATGACTGATACGAAGCTAAAAAATTGACCATATTAAAAATTGTATTACAGTTAGGAATCATTTCGCCTCTTACAAATTAATTACGTATAGATTCTACAACTACTTGTCAACTTTACTTTCTAAGTAAATAGATTAAAAAACGTTGAAAGTAACGAAGGTACGTATACCTACTATAGACTAGACATATAAATTTGCAGTATGAAAGTATATGTAGGTATTGATCTATACGTGGGTAACACTGAAAATGTTTAGAATTGGCCAGTTAGAAACAGTCGTCACAGTCGTAGAATAGTGACGGATCTGACAATTAGTAAACTTTACAGGGCAGCCATTTCAAAATAATTTAATCATGTTAGATTTTTGTCATAACTTTTTTAATTCATATTCTGTACTTATGAAAATTAAGTAAACAATAGGTGAAAAAAAATTAAATTAAATTACACAGTTTTCTAGAAAAATCAATGAGCGTTATCGAATCCGTCAGTTTACCGGCTGATTAATTTGAAATTTAAAACACCTGTTTTTTTTTAATGTAGGTGTAATATTTAGTCAATGTAGTATCCAAATATGTTAAAAAGTGGATATTGTTTTTTTTTCAAATCCGACATTGTTCTACGATCATGACGCATTGCTAATAAAAACTTTTTTTGCATTTCAATTTTAGAACTCTTTGGTAACCTAATTTAGTATATTGCATACATTTTTCATTTGTTTTTGTGAATTGGCATCAAATATAAAACTCTTGTTAGACGTGAAAATGAACCTAACGCGAGAAAATTTTCGGTCAATGATTTATTATGACTTTTGTTGTAGGCTTAATCAACAACAAAGCTATGATAGGCTTTTTTATTAGCATTTCTTAATGATGCCCCATATCGTACCACTATTTTTAATTGGTTTAAGCGTGGACGTAGCAATCTCAATGATGATCCGCGTGAGGGACGTCCTTTAACATCGACGCATGATACAGGAAGATATGAGATTGACCAATCGGCAGATACGGGTAAGCATTGGTATGAGTCAAGTTCAAAAACGGACTGTTGAATATTTGACTAGTACAGGTGTCGAGATAATGAGTCATGCGCCATACAGTCCTGACCTGGCACCCTGCGACTTTCATTTATTCCCAAGAACTAAAGATGAAATTTGAGGTATTCGCTTTACGAGCCCTGAACATGCGGTGAAAGTGTACGAAAATGCCATAGAAGAGACCCCTAAGGAAGAATGGGCCCACTGCTTTTCTCAGTGGTTCCGTCGAATGCGACGATGTGTAGAGAGGAACGGAGATTACATCGAAAAACAATAAAATTATTGGGAACTTTCTACATTAAGCTGTTTTTCATTTTCTAAACATTTTCAGTGTTACCTAGGTAACTATAATTGCTTCCAAAAGTAGAGTCAATGTGACTTACAAAATTAAGATAGTAACTAATCTCTATCACATAAGTTAAACAGTAAGCTCTGACATCAATAATTCTTATTCAATTGACCTATAAATAAACTATTTGGATATATAAATTTATACCTCCTTTAGCACCTTGTTCATAATTCTAACTTCATCAGATTCCACCCCTCTCTGTTTCGATGACGGCTTTCTATCAGCAAATTGAAGGAGATCCTCCACTGAAACGTGATCTGAAAAACGTTTTTATTAATTAATATTATTTTTATATTATTGGGACGAACGCTTGCAGGTGATTCGAAACCTTACTACCGCATGGACATGTAGGATTTGGTAATAATAATAAAGCTCGTTTTATTTCCAATCATGACAAAAATAAATTACTAAACAGAAGTGACAATGCTCATGTTAATTCGCTACCTCAAGTTCTTCATTTTTATCTTCGAATGATAATTGTTTACCAAGGTATGTGTAGTTTTTTTACATATTCCAGAGGCTTTCTGTTAAGGTATACTGTAGTGTTTGTAGCAACCGCGCAGCTAGTCATTATTTTAGTTTTGTGGTTTCAAGGCCTACTTTTTCACGTTCTTCGTTTAAGGTCATCTTTTCCAGTTCCTTACTTGTTTCAGCGAATAAGACAGACAGATGTAGGTCGTTGATAGCATAATAAAAAATAATGTATACAACATATGGAACAGTTTCCCAGCCGTCTTCTTTAAGGATTTATTGAGAATCAATTTACAGGATTTTCGTTTGAATATATAATTTATAATTATATTACGATACAATCTATTGAGTTTCAAACATTCCTTCGTTTTAAAAACAGCAAAACAGATGCGAATTTAATAGGATATACAATTACAAAACTATTTTTATTAGACCAGGGGCAAACGGCCAAGAAGCTCACCTTATGGAAAGTAATGCCGCCGCACCGTACACTAAATGCCAGAAGGCTCGCGAGTGCGTTGCCAGTCTTTTAAGAATAGGTGTGCTCTTTTCTGAAAGACCCTAAGTCGAATTGTTTCGGATATACTTTAGTGGGCAGCTGGTTCCACATAGTGATGATGTGCGGCAAAATCTGCCTTAAAAATGGCGTGCAACGGCGGACGTCGATGTGATACGGGTGGAATTGAGGAAGAATGGTTTGATAGATAAAAATGCATTTCAGTTCTGGAATACCAAGGATGTCTTTGGTTTGGTTTCTTAATGTCATTTAAATTTGTTTGAATATTGGTTATTTAATCGATTCTTTTACCTAAATTTTTAAATAACTTTCATGGATTGACATCGGAAATAAAAATTATCGTTAACAATATTACTAATTTGTATGGGTCCACTGAAAATCACTTTTGAAACACAGTTGAAAACAGAAATTGATGCTGAGTTTCCATTTTTGATTATTTTTTGTGTATTTAGCTTTAATCAAAAATATATACATATTTTTCTTTCTAGGTAAAAAATAGAGCGTCTATAACAGGACAATTTGAATTTAGACTTTAGAGATTAAGTTAGAGTATTAGGATCAAACTTACCTTTATGATTAGTCCTCTCGCCGCCAGAAGCCTCACCTTTAAGGAATACTTCTTCGAATATAGCATCTTCCCCCTCATCCGTTACGGCGTCATAGTTACTTATATAGCACATGAAAGGATTTTTTGATAAATCCGGCAACACAATAGTGTCTGCACACGACGGATAGAATGGGTTGGTTGCTGGGTCCATTATGGAGGGGTTGTTGCGTACAGGGGCCTCCGAGTATTCGTTCTTAATTACAGTGCAAATGTTTTGGTAAGTAACGGGGGCTTGTCTTGGCCTAGATGCAAGCGGAGAAGGTTGTGGCTCACAGCAAATTGGAAAGCGAAGTGGGTGCTTTCGCACGTGTCGTGGCTTGTCAACTAGTTTTGGTTTGGTGGTCCGTGGAGGCAGAGGGATTTCGTTGCCCTGGAATTGTTTTTAATACTTTAAGTTAAAATTGTAATTGCAAATGGTATCAAACTGTAATTACTGTCGGCTAACACTTACATCATTGCTGAGCGTGTCAGCGACAGGGTTGACGATCACCCTGAAACGTAAATAAATTATTATTCAGCTTGTTATAACTGTATGAAGATTCCTTATTTTTAATGCTTTGTTCTTTAAGTACGGATCTCATCTATTGACTCTACTCTAGAAAGAGAATTCAGAACAGATTTAGTTATAACTATAACATATTTGAGTACTTGGTTGACTGATTTTGGCTCCGTACAATATGGCGGTATGTTTTACTTATGGGTTTTTTAAAAATGCTACTCACTCGCACGATGGCGATGGCAAGGAGTTGAAATTGACTCTTGGCGATTGGTTTCGCGTCTCCTTGGGAATCGTTGAAGTAGATGGATTTTCTTGGGGCAATTGGATGGTAGAAATTGCTGAGGTGGGCCCTTCAACTAGGCTAGCATACACCATCTTTGATTCTTCAGTTATCGTTTCCTACCAAGCAAGTATTGTTAAAATACAATATTATATCACTTACAAAGAAAATAAGAATATTTCTCTCGGACAAGACATTGGTCTGACAAATAGGCAAAGTGTGTCCTCGAGCAAGAAATACGTAAAAATTCGAGTGTTACCTGAATGTTTGGAACGCTATTGGCTTCCTCGCTGAAATTGCGTTTCCCTGATGAAATATAAAACAAATTAGTACCGGTAAAATAATCGTACCAAACACGGACGTGATTTTTATATTTGGAAGACATATAGAAAATAGGCATTCTAGATGACGAAATATATATACCACGACAGCGTTTGGTACTTCGACGAAACAAGACATTTAGCACTACCTTTAGCACAAGCGATAGTTGAAATGTTTACATCAAAATAGATTTGCCATAGGAATAATAGCTGCACACCTAGAAGATTTTACTTATTATTTATGCTAAGGATGCAGCAGTCAAGGTCGATATTTCAGAACGAATCGTAAACCTTTTAAGGATTGACAAAATGGTCAAAGATCACAGAAAATTAACGTTCCGAAATATGCCATTCTGGTCGTACACACTGTGTTAGCATAACATATTTGAAGATTGACTAAGACGGTCAATCTTTAAAGCGATCTTCTATCAGTCAACATATCATAAATTTAAAATATTCACGAGCTATATGAAGGGTGTATGAATAGAAGGATCAATGAAATGTCCAATGTGTACAACCAGGTAAGTTACTTGCTATCCAGACACATACATTATTATTAAGGGTGACACGTTCATTACATATAATATTTAAAGTAAAAGCAAACATTTCAAAACATATATGGCAGTTTATAACAAAGTAATCAATGCAGAAAAAGTTTTACGAAGTTTTACTACACGATAAATTCTCTTAAGATTTAATCTAATTAAGCAAAACTAACACGACAATTGTATACTACCACTACAGTATTTTTTTTTGTTTTATTTTAATTTAATCGACATTTATCTTGTATTTTGTCTTCTTGTATCTTGTATTTATATAAAGCCTCTGGTACCTCTTATGTAAAATATAATCACATTTATAAACTTTATATACATCATCATGAACGGACTGGTTTGCTTTTACCTCAAAAGACGTTTAATACAAATATTTACAGGTGTACATCTTAGAAGGGGCTCGGAAGAACCAGTCTTAAAGGTAAGGAACTAAAGTAGATTATAAATTAACGTATAAACGACACGATGACTCACGCTGACTATTGCTCTTTAGCCATCCCTAGTTCTTAAAAAGTATCTACAAAGTTCGTTCTCAGAGGCTAATCAGAAGCTTGCGTCTAGGCTTTTCTCATACTTCCATTCCAACAGTTGTTGTTGCTTTACGTCAATTTGACATCATTTATTAAATTGTGTGAGTAAAGCCTATCAGTATTTATAGGATAGGGCACACGAAAACATCAATCACAAGAAGTATAAAGCACAGCGCAAATACTATGAGCACTGATAGCAAAAACATTCAATTCTTGTAAATCATATGTAAGATGCATTTTACAATGCACAGAATCATATCAGCGCTCACGGTAACCTAAGAATACTAGGTCCGCTAGACCTAGTAAATCATTACGACAGTAATTTACAGTTCTTGCACACGACAATATGAAGACAGGCTAACAACATTAATTGCCAATTATATTAAACTTAATGAACTTAAAAGGATCGCTCAAATAATAATTAATGCTCTATAATTTTTATATTAATTTGCGTCATTATTTAACGCTTATTTACCATGAATTCCACAAAATTCTTTTATTTTGACAAGGCTAAAATGCGCACAAAGAAGTAACTTAAAAAAGCAAACCTAAGCTGTTGGGTTTAAACAAAACAAAACCAATTATTTGAGCAAACATCGATAATATAAAAAAGGTTATTTACGCGGGAAACAGCAGAACCAGGATATTTCCTGAGGTTCTCTGTTGGGAAAAGAAAAACCATTATATGAGGGAAATAAATTCAATTACAAAGAATAACCATTTCAAAAGTTAAGAGGCGGGCCAGGTATCTGTAACAAAGGTGAAGAATAAATGTATAGTATATTCATTTATGGCACAAAATTTTACCACCGCTAAAACGTGGGGAAGATGGTTATTATATTGTTACATAGTTTTCTTTTTACAAATATAAAGATTTATTAACAAGTTTTTGATATAACATTCATCATAAGATGATTGTTATATAAATGATGAATGTTGTATATAAATACACCTTATTAATTGCCCAGTATTAATTTTACATTCAAAACCTTTACCACATATCTCCTTTTCACCTTCTTGATGGTTATTATGATGAAGTGAAACTAAAGGAAATTTAAAATGAAACTTAAGTCGTTCACTCGGCGACGTCGGCAATTTTGCTTCGTCCAAACCCGTCATTGATCTGAAATTACATGAAAATATGTAATCATTGTATTTAAAGTTATTATATTATATTAAAAAGTCATGTAAAGACTTACTTAGAAGTCATTTCGTTTGCTAAGGCGACCGCCGTATCCAACGTTCTTGTGTCATGAGCTGACATCAGTTTCATTGTCGCTGTGTGGAATGTTTTTTTTTTCTCTGTCTTGTTCAATGTATGTGCTCTGCTACAGAAAATATACATTTTACTCTAAATGTCACACATTATCAACAATTTGTTATAAGAACTATACATACCTAATAGCTGCGTCTATTTCATGGTGAAGGTTGATCTGTAAGCAGTCGACATATTTTAGTATGTTTAGTTACACCTTGGAACAAAGTCTAAATTACCTACTACTAGGACTACCAATAACAGCAATAAACATAAGTTAAGCTTAACACAAATATACACACAGAGCCTACAAATGAAAAGCAATTCTAAGATTATTGCGGAAATTTACAATAACGAAAAAAATACAATTTAAGGATATTATCACTTACTAACAAAAAAGGAAGAAAAATAGTCAAAGTTTAAATATAATATGAACTGTAGCAAATGGACCTGGACCCATATAGAGACAAATCGTCATCATAGCTCTGAAAATTATCATAAAATATATTCACAAGATGCAGGGCCGCGTCGACCCCCGGCAGCGCCTGTGTGCGAAACCCATGAAGCGCCTCCTATTTTTTTAAAGGAGGGCAAACGAGCCTGCGGGACGACCAAAAAGGGCAGTCACCGCAGCCCATAGACATTTTTAGTGGGTGTGTTGCCGGCCTTTGAGCCTTATTTGAGGTTTTCGACCTATTTTTACGAATCTTCAAGATTCAATGTATTTTTTATTAATTTTGACCGAAAGAAAAATGTTCTTTAGTTTAATATAATTACTTAAATAATATTTTCTTAAGCGGACGGACCCGCTTGCTAATTGCCGTGAAAAATACCAAAAACGCGAATTAAATTGTTACATGCTTCATTTATTATGTTATATCTAACTCTTTTTAAGGTCAGATTTATTTAATAAATCCTACTTTTAGTAGAGGACGAAAAATATTTAAGTAAGTATACAGGGTGGCCAAAAAGTCGTGGATCAAACGCAAATAGGGGATAGATGAGGTCATCAGCGGCAAAAAATTGTTCTACGGGAGGTCTCTAAGGTCAACCCCTGCAGAGTTATGATTTATTTTTGTTTTTATATGAAAATTGACTTTTTTTTACTAATTCTTATTAAAATTTGAAAAAATCTACATCCTGTATATTTTTCATAATATCCACTAGATTGATACTGATGAGTTCTTGCGTTAGACATACTATTTATAGTTGTTTATTGAGTGTATTGAAGATAATATTAAGTTATACGACATAACATTTTTTTCAAATCATAAATTTTTCTTTACTTTGGACCCCACTGTGAAAAAAAATTACTCCACCGAAAAGTGTCCCTGTACTACAAGTTTTGGCGCATTTACTAGAGATTCTGAAAAGGTATTACACGTGGCCATGAGTCGCTCTAATATCTTTCTAGGACGAAAAAACAACAACGATTCGGACTTATGATAGATTATTTACCTACCTGTGACCAGTACTGTGTGAATCGGGCTAGATTCAAAAAATTGGACAGATGGCTGGAGGGTTACGTAGGAATTTGATTAGACGGTGCAGATTAAGTATTATGGTCAGAGTCAGGAATTTTGAGCATATTTTATTGTAAAATATTTTGTTTTCTACAAACAACCATTGAGAAATAATTGTTTTAATACAATTATTATTTCACTATCGTTGTTTGTAATTATTTCTAGGAAGATATTAGAGTGACTCATGGCCACGTGTAATACCTTTTCAGAATCCCTATTAAATGCGCCAAAACTTGTAGTACAGGGACACTTTTCGGTGGAGTAATTTTTTTTCACAGTGGGGTCCAAAGTAAAGAAAAATTTATGATTTGAAAAAATGTTATATCGTATCACTTAATATTATCTTGAATACACTCAATAAACAACTATAAATAGTATGTCTAACGCAAGAACTCATCAGTACGAATCTAGTGGATATTATGAGAAAGATACAGGATGTAGATATTTTCGAATTTTAAGAAGAATTAGTAAAAAAAAGTCAATTTTCATATAAAAACCAAAATAAATCATAACTCTGCAGGGGTTGACCTTAGAGACCTCCCGAAGAACAATTTTTTGCCGCTGATGACCTTATCTATCCCCTATTTGCGTTTGATCCACGACTTTTTGGCCACCCTGTATATGTCTTGCACAATTTAAAAAAAACCTAGCCGTGTGATGATTGAGGTTGGCAGCGTCGTTTACTATTTATTACATTTAAACTATGGCTAGCGCACAGTACATAAAAAGCGCTGGGATTAAGATCCAGCAATATTCTTACTGCGCATATTTGAGCCATTATCATAGTCTTGTCCCCTTAAATTGTTTATGTCCAAATTAATTTCGTTTAATTTTTCTATCATAAATGACGTTACTCCAGCGCCATTTGTATCTATAATTGGACAAAAAGCAAGGAAATGCTCTCTTATTTCCAACTTTATAGTTGATAGAGAAATTGACAAACCTTTTTATCATACTAATTTGCTCTTCGTGTGAAACGTCAGGAGTACAATCCAGTATTATTGAAAAGTATTTATTAATTCGACATAATATTAAAATAAAATGTTTAATTTGGTTACCGAGTATAAAAATTAGTTCATTTTGGATTTTATTAAGGTATGTCGGCATATAATTGAAATCATAAGACAAACACACTCAAGAAACTCACGGCGCAGCGGCCTTTCTTTTGATTCGCTAAGCTCTTGAGTAATTAACGTAAACTAAAACCCAAATCGTAAAATGACACTTCAAACATATTATGTAAGAATATTGTAGTGTAACATAAATAATTTCGGTGGCGGCGCCCTCTTTGTCTTAGCGCCTGTGTGCACCGCACACTTCGCACACATGGGCGGCGCGGCCCTGACAAGATGGTACAATACTAGTAGTAAATTTCGTAGCAACATTTTTAAAATCAGTTGAGTTGCTCAGTTTTATAAGAGTTACCATAATATATAAATATTATACTGGAAAACCAAACCCTAGATTATTTTTTTTCGCTCTAATCCCCTGCCATAGGGTTCAGGGACTTTTTTCCATTTCTTTTAGTTTCTTATCTACTAAAAGGATCATGAACATAAAATAAAATAATAAATTCATTTTTGTTGCGCGTCTCGCGATATAAATTACGTGGGCTCACTTATTATCTTGTGAGGGGTCGGTAATAAATAAAAATACAAGTTTAAGAACAATAAACTTACATCATCGCGACGCCTGTCATCTAAATTTCGAAACATAGACTCCATTTCGTCAAGTAAGCTTTTACTAAAGTCCGTGGAAGCTTTCTGAAAATTATCGACAGTAATAATTAAGAATTTTAATTATTTTTAAATATACATACTACACGAAAATTATTGCGTATTAAATATTTTTACAATTTATTATAAAATTTATTTACCATAATAACTGCGTCTGGTGAAGGTATATCAGCTTTCGCATTATCTGTAGCCGTGCTTTCCTGTAAATTAATTGCTATACCCTATTATTTACGGAAATTAAATCAGTAGGGTAGAGCGGGGCTAGTTGAGCATAGGGGCAAGTTGGGCAATCGAAATATCTCGGAAACTATTCACCTTACGCGGGAGTATCAAATAGCGAAAAGAAGGAGTCGTAGGAGAAGTAATCATCGCACGATAGCTAGTTGCAGCTCGACGAGTGAGTGAAGTGTCACGGCGTTTTGTTTAGTTTGTGACCAAAAAGCAAAAACATTGTTTATCGCAAGTTTTCGTCTGTCTTTGTCAAATGTTCTCTGTTTTCAATCAGGAGAGTGTTAATCTTTCAGAAGATTATTGTATTTTTGATTTGTAAATAGGTTTTGGGTCTAATTCTAGGCATTTATTTACAATCCTACTTTTCTTTTAAAATTCCGGGTTGGGGTAAGTTGAGCAACTATAGCTCAACTAACTCAACGACTTAAACAACTGATGAGTAATGAATCTTTTATTTTTTGTTTGGATGTGGACTTACAAGAGGAAGACTACAAGATGTTCTTACACTACTGAATACTTAAATAATGCTGCAAAGGCTGTCCACGATGAGGGAAAAAGTGTGAATACCGCCGCTAAAGAATTCGGTATTGGTTGACTTTTAAATAAATGAAATGAAGGTGATGATTCATTTATGGGCTATACAACACCGAGGGAAGTATATCCTCTCTCACAAGAGAACTGTTGAAAAAATTCTTGGTACAAATGGTATTTTTCTCCAAAAGACGTCCGTCGCCTTGCCTAAGAGTGAGCTAAAATTCCACCAAGCTGAATTGCAAAAAAGATTTCCGGAAAATAATGGTTGATGATGTTTTAAAAACAAAAAAAACGCAGCTATCCCTACAGAAACCAGAACCCACCAGCCTTGGTAATCTTTTTTAGAAATTATCGGAAGTAATGGATAGATATGGATGCTCATGTTTTGTTGATTCTCGTTTCGGTTAATTATACAAAGAAAATTTCTTTAAATTTTGTTGTTCTGTCAATAAAAGACTATAAATAAAAAGCTGACTGTCTAACACATATTTTATTTCATCTCAAGTTAACATAGAACCCATGGTTTGGCCTAGACATTCTTAGTGCTCAACTTGCCCCATACCCTTGCTCAACTTACCCCACCTATGGGGTACATTGAGCATACTTGACTTTCTGCATTTAAACATCTGTAGCTATTATATTGGACTTGTTACAAAAAAATACTATGGACATTTTTGTTAAGGGATAAATTACTAATCCATCAGGACACATAACAACTCATTGAGACTTACCATTGAGGAGCTATATCCAAGCAAGTGAAAAATTGCTCAACTAGCCCCGCCCTACCCTATTGTTACACTGTTTTAACGTAAGCCGTTGTCATATTTTTGTATACTATATTATAAGAATTTTACGTTTAGTACACTTAAAAACCCAGGGCCAGATATAGAGGTCTGGAGGCCTCGGGGCAATAACGGAGTGGAGGCCCCCTGTCCAAATTATTTTCCTAATGAACAATTTTTTTCAGTCAATTCTTTTAGTATTTATAGACCACAAGCCCATGAACAAGGCTGTTACTATATCTGAAAATAGCTCTGAGCACTATGCCGTCATTTCTGAGCGGTACATGTGAGTACGTGAGTGAATGGACTTTCTCATGTACAATGGGGGAATTACGACTAATTATTAATGTACGGCTTTGTTATAAGTGTATAGATGACTAAAAATTAATGTCGAAAAACCTAGTGCCGTACAAAAGTGATGGTGATATATGTTGCGACCCTTGGCTTTCGACCGCTCCTCTGGAAATATGTACGGCGTTTACGGGTAAAGTATCTGTATATGTGTCCAAAAGAAATCACACAAATGCCGTACAGTAATAAATGACCTATATTGATTCTGCAACTGTCGTCGAATTAAAAATTTGCACCGACTTCCGGCACCATCACTTTTGTACGGCACTAGGTTTTTCGACATTAATTTTTAGTCATCTATACACTTATAACAAAGCCGTACATTAATAATTAGTCGAAATTCCCCCATTGTACATGAGAAAGTCTATTCACTCACGTACTCACATGTACCGCTCAGAAATGACGGCATAGTGCTCAGAGCTATTTTCAGACATAGTAACAGCCTTCTAAGCATAATTCAGGTTGGGTCATTTCACAGGTATTTTTTGTTCATGGGCTTGTGGTCTATTAACAAGCATATAAAAATATGTCAAAAGAAAAATTGTTTACTAGTGTAACCTAATCGGAATTTAAAACTTTTTATTCCGAAGTCTCTATTGTGAGGGCTCCTCCTTTGTGGAGGCCTCGGGGCTGTAGCCCTTCCAAACACCTGGCTCTGTTTAAAACGTGTATGACTAAACAAAGTATATTCGACCAATGTGTGTTCATACAGTTCCAAAACGCTTACGCCAAGCCGCTTAGATTCTTTATAGAGCGAGCTTAAGCAGTGTAAAAGCGACTTTGTTTTTAGAAAAGAGTGCATCAATGCCTATCATAAGCATAACTATAACAAAAAATTAAAATAAAGAAGCATATCTTGATGCAATGTAAGAAAAAAAAAAAAACTTTTTTGCCAAGGCTAAACAAAAGAAAACACCAATATTAATTCATCACTAATTACCTTATGCATCTCGACGTGAACACAAAATATGCTTCTGATATCTTCTATCTTCTAAAAGTTAAGTCAGCCGCATTGAAAGCCGCGTTGTTTGACGCCAAGTTAAGAATTTATGAAAACGTAAAAAACTATAAGCCATAATTGAAGATCTACCCTTTGTTATCCTGCACCCGCCTCTTATTAAATCTTAAATTAAATTGACTGATTAAGGGAGCGTTCAAGTATTACGTCACGTAATTTTTGTAGATGATTGCACTTTTCTAAGTTTAGTAAAACGTTTCGTGACCACCTAGTAACTCTTCATACCTAAAATCTACCATTATGTGGTGTAAAGTAATGGAAAGTCGAATTTAATATTAACAATAAGGCGTACTTCAATCCCCGCCCCGCAACGTAACGTTTTACAAAAATAACACCCCCCCCCTCTCCCAAATTTTGTTACATAATACTTGAACGCTCCCTAATAAGAAATTATTAAAATAAATAAAATACATACGGTGTCTGTGTCGGAGATTTCATGGTACTCGTGGGTTTCTGCGGATCTTCCTTGGATTCCATCTTCGGTTTTATGTGAGCGCCCGAGGGTCGCCGACCTTACCTTAAATATTTTATTTATAGTAAGGAATGATTGACCATAACATAATATTTTTGTATGATAGGAGAGCATAGGAGCCTAACAGACGACCCTATAGTAGTAGGGGAGCTCAAGCGGGGATTTGGGATTTACTAAAGCGCGGCAGATTAATATACAGGGGGATACCTTGTACCCGGTTAAGTACCTCCACAAAACATGAGGCCCATATATAAGGCCGCCCGTGAAGGATACAGGATCAGATTAGTTAAAAAAAATTGACCATCAGAAATTCTCGAGCGCGTCAGATTAAGGTAGGGTGAGTTAATTACATCCTAAAAAGTGTATATTCCACTAATCTGACAATTTGAGAGTGACGTAAAAAAAGGGGAGGGCTACAAAGTTGTAAAAAAAAACGTCAGCTCGACATTCTCGAGCGTAGCTAATTTTTTTTTTATTTTGAAGGAAATACTTTAAGAATAATGAAAAATATATAATCTGACGATTTCCGCAAGCCGAAATATCAAAAATTCGTCGATAAAGTTAAATGCGTGCATCTGCGTGATGCCTACATTTCCTTAAACCGATCGGAATCTACTAAACGGCGTTCTAAATATTTCCCTCAAAATTACATTTCCTGTGACTTTGAACCGATTCCGACCGATAGATTTTGAGAAATTTGTGGTTTCTTTATCGATCAACTTCAAAAACTAATCCGCCTTTGAGCTTGAAATACCACGTCGATCGCCACCAAGCTGGTCAAAATCGGTTGATTCGTCCGAGAGATATCGTGAACGAATGAAACCCGAAAAAGTGTTTTTTCGGGATTACTCCGAAATTTGTGGTTCGATCAATTAAAATTGCAAAGTTACTTATGAGGATGATAAACTTGCGTCGAATGCCGCCAACCACGTGATTGCTTGATCCATTCAAAAGTTATTGCGGTTTGAAAATTCCAAAAATAGTGTTCTTTGAAACTTCTATCAGACTTTCGAGCTGGGAGAGAGCTCAAATGCATAGAAATATTATTTCTTTGAACTCAGCGAGCTCAAAATATCAATTTAAGCGCCCAGGAATGGAATTAGCGGGAAGTTGCAGGGATGGCCTTTAAGGTGAACCGTTTATCCAATTTTTTTTGTCAGAACAGGCGAATTCCTCTAGATAATCCTTAGATTATGAAACGTACGTTTAGAACATAAAGATGAACCATATAAAGTCAAAACCGGTTATAACGACATTGAAGGGACCGTATAGTTGCCGACGTTATATCCGATAGTCGTTATAAGCAATGTCATATACACAAGTACAGTACATATGTATGTACATAGTTATCGATCTAGAATAGGTAGGTAAGGGTTATAATATGGAATGTTAATATTATAATATGTAAACGAGTCAAAAAAGAAACAAAAATATTTATTACGAAATAATTAGGTACAAAAGTAATCAGTCAGTCTGTTTTTTTAGGCTAGTCTCAAATATTTTTTGCATTTTACGTTTTATACTCCTCAAGGTATGAGTACTGGTGATACTCATACTGTTCGTTAAAGGCAACAAATTTTTGCAAAATCGTTACAGCGTTAAAAGCCTCGGAAATCGTTGTTGGCTGAAACTGTTCGTTGGGAGAAAGTGCGTAGGTAATAATATGCTTAAATATTCATTCAATGCTTATAAATAGGATTTAAAATCGTTTGTATTGTTTTGTTTTGCTGAGACAAGAAGCGGTTGGTCGTTATAGCCGATGAATATCGATAAACTTTCGTCGTTATAAGCGATATGTCGCTGTATCCGATGTTGTTATAAGCGGTTTCTTTACTGAATAGTTTACTAGGGATTCGGACGGGACCATACAATCTGGTTGTAATAACCGATAGGGCGTTGTAAACGATGTCGTTATAAACGGTTTTGACTGTATATCTTAATCTGACGCGCTTGAGTATTTCAAAATGGCGACTTTTTTTGCACATTATGAAAATGGCTGCGGGTTTGCGTCCCATCGAAATCGTCAGATTAGTGAATGAGAGCTTTTTTTTGGTGCACTTAACAAATCTTCATCTCTTAGAAAATCTGACGCGTTCGATAAAAAAATTTTTTTTCATTTTCAACCCTTAAATAAAACCACCCGCATCATGCAAAAGATCAGATTAACAACAAGTTTCAAAAAAACAGTTTTTTTTACATATTTAAACATCTATAGCCGCTTCCCCTACCGATGTAAAGATATCATATAACATTTTTTTCTTCTTATCATCTAAGCTTTGCATCCCAATAGGTCTCTACGACGCTCGAGTAAATCATCCCCATTTAGCATCGTGGGCTCCTCTACTATAGGGCAGTAATGACAGACCCATGGACACCCATTTTTAGAGGATCTCTTTCTGAAGATTTTTCTCTCAATTTTTTTAGGTATCGTTAATTGGAAACGCTTTTACATACATTTTTGATAGAATCAAAAGAATAACGTTAGTAAGCAAAAAAGGAAATTTTTTCACTTTTTTACTTACACCTTTTGAATTTTGGCTTTATGATAAAAAGTCACACAGACATAATTGTAGGCAAAACGATTTGCTATATGTCTTCACAAATTTTTGTCCGATGGATAGTTTAGGAGATATAGCCAAAAACGTGTTTTCACCCTTTTTTCGGCCCCAAAATGGCGGTCGGGGGACAAGGGCGCCAACCCCACAAACTTGGGTTTAAGCTTGTATTGACCCCCCCCCTACATATTCTATAAATAAAATTGCATCTTCTAACAAATGTTTAGTTTGGCCCTCAAATTGTAACATTTCAATGGACAGACGAACTATTTTGCGTTATGTTTTTTAATTTTTTATGTTATGTAAAGTCATGAAAGAATTTCAGTTATGTTAAAATAAACTTTAAAATGTTCCTCAAATCAAGTTTTACTTTTTGTTAAGCATTCTTAATTATTTTACCAATATTTACTTTCTATATTTTACGCTTTGCACTACTTTTCATACTAGACGAACTATTTTGCATCGGGGCTCGTATGTTTTTCATTAATTTTTATAAAAATAATCTGCTTCAGCTTTTAACATTAACTCACTTTAAAAATTACATTAATTATTTTTTTATAAACAACTCTGACATTATTGCCTCTTGAAGGCAACGCTTATTAAATATTAGTCTTACCTTACTCAGAAGACTCTTGCTTGTCGTCGGTTCTAGGACTGATTTCAAATGACCCTTCTTGATCGGCTTCTGTTTCGAATCAACGCCTGAAATAGAAATATAAAAAGGAGCCCATTTATTAGCAAAACAAAAAGATTTTCAAAACACTAACGGCCCTTACAGCCTGGCCACGGGACGCGACTGAAATAAACTCATAGCAATGTAATAATCAAGCCACGCGCAACGGCGACCGGCGATTTGTACCGAGCGAACCGCGCGGGCGATTGGCTTCGCGACGGGCGAGCGAAACAAAGGCATGAACAAATACGGCGCAAGCCACGTAGTCGAGCGGCAGTCGCGGCGAAAAGAGCAGGGATTAAATAAGTTTAGTCGTTTTCGCGGCGAAAAATGAATACAGAGTTTTTTTATTATTGCAAGACCAGCTATTTGGAAGTCTGGCCATCCACAGCATAAATTTAATAAACCTTAATGTCAAAAACAATTTTTCAGCGGCACTTAAAATTCTATTAACATTAACTTTTTTCTCCAATTCTGGTTGAATATTCATAAGAATATAATGGAAGGTTTCAATACTCATTCTGGTATACATACTCAAAATTTTTTTTTGGATATATTCTGTATTTCTTATACTTCTTGTGGAATTCTACCTTCGATTCCGAATCTTATTTAAATCATGTACTCCACAATCTCTTTCAAATATTAGGTTTTGAACCAAAAGCTATTACTTTCCAAGCAATATCGAGATGATTTCGATAAAAACATTTCGCTGTCAAACTTCCTTACTGGTCGCGGCGGCGAACGTGACTGGTGCGTGGCCTGCAAACGGCGCTGCGTGAATGGTCGCCTCGCCTCCCGCTTCGCTATTCGCACCGCCGATCTCCGTGGCCAGGCCGCTAGCTATATAGCTTAGATAATAATTAATCCTTTCGAGAACATAATCGTCAGCTTTGCCGATAAGTACCCAATTATTTTTTAGATGAAAGGAATTTTATTATTGTTAAAGTAAACAATTAGCCAGAATTACTTAAGCCGGTATTACTTCAATTTGTAATATATAAGTTTAATAAAATACAAAATATTATTTATTTACTTCGTAATATTTAGTCTAATTTTTCGTACTGGGAATGAGAGTATTACCATAGCTTATTATTCCCTTAATGATCCTCGTTACTTATTAGGTATAAATTCGGCCTTCACTATATTTTCCACTTAAATAGCAAAAGGTATTACATATTTTTATAGAACAGGACAAACAAGTAGACATTCTCAATACCAGAGGGCTCGCGAGTGCGTTGCCGGCCTTTTAAGAACTGGTAAGCTCTTTTCTTGAAATACCCTGAGTCGAATTGGTTCGGAAATACTTCGGTGGGCAGCTGGTTCCACAAAGTGGTAGAGCGCAGCAAAAACTGCCTTGAAAAACGCTCAGTTTTGGAACATCGGACGTCGAGGTGATACGGGTGGAATTTCGTATTCTGCTTGACGTCCGATGATGAAACTCAGCTGCAGGTATTAATCCGAACAAGTCCTTTGAACACTCTCCATGGTAAATGCGGTAGAAGGTGCAGGGTGACCCCACATCTCTACGCAACGCCAAAGGATCAAGCCGCTTAGAGAGGGATTGGGTCGTCGACGATTCGAGCTCCGTCGATGACGATCTTGATGCTCCGATCGGCCAGAAAGCTGCAAATCCAGCCGCATAATTTCTTGGGCCCGTTTCTGCCCGATTTCTGGAGGCTGAGTTATATGCTCTTTTAAGTTCGCTGGTATTGGCATCATGGGGACATAGGCCCCCAAAGGTAGGACGCAAAGAAAGACCGCCGACTACCCAAATATCGGGGCCGTGAAGGGGGCGTAGTAGGCACAGTACTCCGGACCACACAATGGTCCGATGAACCCAATGGCGGGTCAACAGAGACTTGGTAGTTCTCCGGATGTGAAGTCAGCAGAAGGCTCAACAAAGAGGGTTTATGACCATCCACATCTGGCATTCGCGTAATCGCAGAGACCATTTATGTCAGGTCGGAAGCTAAAGCAAAGTCGTGAAAGGATCTTCACGCGTGATCGGTGGTTTCAAAGCCAAGCCCATCGGCATGGTGGGCGTTAAAATCGCCAAGTATCACGATTTCAGCGGTAGGAACCACTTCAGTGGGCAGCTGGTTTTAATGTTGGTTCATATGCTGCTCTAGTCTAGTACCTGGGCCACGTGTTGCACCATGACCACTGCCTTCACTAGGTACCACCTTCTTCAGTTAATTATAACGAGTAAAATTCTGAGAAAACGGCGTGCTAATAGAAAGAAAAAAATCATGTCTTCGTAACGTTAGGGAGTGGACGGGTTTTGTTGCATCTGGCACAGCATAAGGCACGCATCACGAAACTGACAGCAAACCTCCAGTAATGGAAAGGCACAAAACGAAGAAAAATATTGCTCTCTAACAGCAATACTGATTTCATTGATTGACTCTTTTAATTATGTAATATTTGCTAACCATCAAATGACAGGATCTAAATCACAAAATTCTCTCATTGAGAATTCGATAGTGAGAAGTTTTTAGAATAGGTATATTACAATTTTGAATATTAAAGTTTCAATCGCCATCAGAATCGTGGTACTATTTATTCACTTAAGCAAATAGGCGTGTTAAAAGATTGTTTATTTTCAATACACGATCGTATGCAAACCTGAGCATATTATGATAACTTAATTCCAAGGTGACAATAAACTATATAATAAAACATCCTTGCACTACATGAGTAGAGGGCGAGATGTTCCAACTAATATCCCAGAAAAGGAATCAAGTATTAAAAGAAGAGAGATCTCCGTAAAAAAGCAAGGCTGGAGCGCATACACTTCTGCTTCACACAACAATACAATTCTGGTATTATTAATGGGTTCCTAATATGGGTTGTAAGAATCCCAGAATAGCAATAAGATTCATTTTGTCTCAAATAACTTTGCGTTCTCTTCATAATTTTTTTATACATCGAAAACAGATATCGTAAAGCCCAAAGGCTACCCAAGATTTTAATAAATCGCCCACTCAAAGTTCAATGTTCGCCCAAAACAAGAAAAAACGTCTGTCCTAATATAATAGACATGTAGAGACATTACCTAGACATACATGAGTCTTGTTCGCAATTGTGTTGAAGCTTTGAACAATGAGGACAATATCTAACGCACGACGCACATAGATTCCCAGAAATATATAACTGTAACTGACATTGGCCTTCAATGTCTGAGTGTGAAAAATCAATACTGAATTGCGATTGATGCTTATTCCGGCATCCGATTTTAAAATATTTTTATGAGAAAAATGAATATTCTAGAAAACTTTCACACCCACTGACTAGATTTCTAAATGCAACAACTCCGCTGTTATTAAATCGTATTTAACACTTTACGTGACCATAACTATTTTTTTTTAATTGTAATTTTGATTGAAACTACTACGGAAACCAAATCACAGCAAATCAATCAAATTCGTTTATCCGAGTTCGCGATCTTTGTCTGGGTTTGCCCAGGTACGAAATATGTCAGGGAATATACAACCCACAAAACTGAATTTGCTTGAAAACGCTGAAAAACTCGGGCGCACGAGGCAGTTTCACTTTCATACATGTATATTGCGACATATCCCAATCAGGACATGGAGATTTGCGTAAAAAAATCTTAAAATTAAGGGATAATAAAACAACATCACCGTGAAAATTTTTAATTTTGTGTAAAGCGTGGGCCGCAAGCGTAACGTTCGACTTCCCAAATGTATGAAAATTCGCAATATTCGCCGCAATTTAAAATCACAATAAAGTCCGCACAAGTAGCACAGTTTAAAATAATCCAAAATTTATACGAAAGTAAAGTTATCACATATATATTGTAATGGGTTCGAATCCAACACAAAAAATTACAATTATTTTTTTTGTTTTTTAGAGAGAATAGTTGATTGCAAGACAAAAATCGCTATAGCATGGCTGTACTTACAGGCTAAGTCGACTTGATCGCAGCCAGACCTCTGCTCGAAGCCCGAAGTCAGCAGAGGGTATGGTGTACTTGCAGCTGTTAGGTGCGACGGTGAATTTGGGTTTATGAGCGGCACCTGTTCTAGATCTTCAGACGGTCGGTAGGGCGTCACGATTTGGCGTGGAGGCTGTAAAAAAGGAATCATTAGCTACTGCATATTAGAAAAAAAATGTCGAAAAATTTAAAATCAAAATACATACTGGAAAACTTCCAAGCGCCACGCATGTATTAATTTAAAATTCACTTTAACTTCTGAAGTATTTAAAACTCTTATTCCCTGTGTTATGAAAAGCTTTGACCATTTCCTACACGTGTGCACTCAACAGGTGTTGCCGGCAGTATAAACAAGGTTGCACTTGGCCTTGTATTGCACAATTGCAGGCGATCGTTATACGCGCCTGCGTGGTGAGATTATCAACTGGGCCCAGATTTATGCAAGTGAGCTGGTTTACATTATGCAGAGTGCACACTGCACATGGTGCATTACAAAATAATATCGAAAATGTAAAATAAATTGTTTCGAGATTTATGTCTTCCATAGTGAGACAAATATGGTTTCTTTATATGCAAATATTGGCAACTCTATCAAATTCAAACTCAACGGTTAGGGGTTTTAAGTGTTTGTTTGTCCTTCATCTCTCGGTATATAAATTTCCTATACAACCCCCTATAAAGGACCACCAAAATGAGCATGCAAATTTAAAATCAATTGTACGACCTTCAATTTAATCAGGATATTCGTCAGTGTATAAACACGCTTAGGTGACCCGCTCTTCCGTCGTCTGAAGGTCAATAGTATAACCTTCAATTTAATATTGACATCCACGTCCCCGGGCAGAAGCTCGAGGACGTGGGAGTAAATATGCATGCGCAATGCAAATTCCGCATTGCAGCAGTAAATTCTAGGTATTGCCTGGATAGTTACTGCGTAATAGAATGTTCGAGATACGTTTTTGTGTGGGCGTAGGTACACATGTGAGAACATTATGTTACAGACAAATCGTATCAGACGATTGTACTGCATGGGCGGATTTCAAGATTGATAAATTGTATTTCAACGCTTTATTCGTCCGACATACTTTAAAAATATGAAGATTTTAAATTAATTAAAATATCAAAAAGTTGTTACAGTCTACTTACATTATTCTTAAACAATTATCTAATAATTTAAGTGATCATAATATTCATTAGAAAAACATAATAATAACGCTGAAATACTCAACTACCACTGTTCGTCACATTAATTCTTTTTCATAATTTTTTTTTATTCTAGCGAAGTTTTAGATAACATAAGCTATAAAGTTTAGTTCAGCGTGCTATAAGCAAACTTACACAACCAGCGGGATCCAAAAATGATATATCGCCGAAGTAAGCACCATCGGCGCCCACATGGCCTGTATGCTTCACGTCGCCTTGGGGGCTAGATATCATACTTCGTTGTATTGAACGTTTGCCCATAACCGTATGCCGTTTAGCATCAGATCGCAAAATTGATGAGCGGATGGAGCGTGACGGATGCGGAGAGGAGCCAGGCTCGAGTGATTGAGATCTCTGAGCAGAAATATGGTACTCTAATTTACATTTAACGAAATTGACCAACTGAGCACAGCCATGTAAACAATAAATCTCTCTAATTATCTGCCAAATTGTGTTTACACTATGATTAAGAGATAGCTTTAGAAAAAACGGGTGCAAAGTATTTGCCATGTTTCTCGGGCGAATAATATTGTTATAGAATGCATAGTCCAGATGATTTAGTTGTACTCGGAGTATTCATTTGTAACGGTAAGGCGATGTACTTAATTTGAACAATATTCGAACATAAAATTTCGTGGAATAGGATAAAAATTTATTCTTAGTACGTTGTTAAATTAAAACTTCAGATCTTAACTTTTTGAATGTTGTATAACTGTATGAATAATCTATAAATGTTTCTGTTTAAATAATTGGTATTATAGCAAAATTATCTAACCTAAGATTTTCTCAGGACTTTACCGCCTAACAGCAAAGTGTTAATTAATATATTATATAAAACGGTCAATCTCGTCAAATGTATGTACTAATAAAGTGTTTAGTCCTTCGAACATTATTTTAGTTAATCAAAATTAATTATTAAATAGCTTTAAATAATAATAATTAAAAATTACTAAGTTTTTTAAAGTAACTTAGTAAGGAGTAAATAAGCCAGTACTAAAAACAAACGATTTTAGTAATGGCTTAAAAATCGATATGTGTTCGGAGGCCCAAAACCTTAGTTTATCAAGCACAAGAAAAATGAATGAATGTATGATAAAAGAAATTAATAATTATATAACAAAAATCCCCTTATAGTATAAGACAATGCACAAGCAAAAGAAACAAAAAATAATCATACGATTATCGTAGTAATAATAATTATAAAATTCCACATATAAAATTAAAAGTTCTAATATAAATAAATGGCTATAGCAGGAATGATGATTTTAATATATTGAAAATATATCGCACACACTATTAGTATATAAAAATAAGTACCTCATTTTTGATGATTGGTTTCGTGTTGTTGGGATCGAAAGTCCCACATGTTCCGCCAGATAAAACGCCATACCACAAAAAAGTAGTCTTTGTAAAATCCCTGTGGACATGATATAGTACATTTATACATAATACTAGCTGCCCCCGCGAACTTCGTTTCAACTTAATGCCTAGCCTACCTTTTTAGTACATACCAACATGGAACATTTTGCTATGCTACCCCATAGACTGTTCGGTTTTCCGGAATGAAAACTTTTTAGGTTTTTCTGTGCTTTTCTCTATATAAACCTCACAGTTCTTAATAACCAACAAATAAAAAATAGGGTTTGATCGTAGAGGGTAGATGAAAATTAAGTTTTATGTATTTTTGTATTCTGTATTATAAAAAAAACAATAAGAGAATTTTATATATTAGATTTTAGCTTAGTATAAGAATTTATAATATAATTATAGTATAAGAATAATAACCTAGTCCTATGTTCGATTATAACAATTATGCAAACGCGAATTAATTGCAAACCACTTATTTTAAATTGTTGTTTTCTGAATATTTGGAATATTAAGTTTTATAGTAGTTAATGTAAAGCCAGAGAGAAATAACTTTTAATTTTAAAAAAAATCTATTCATACATTGGTGAAGATATTGCTACAAAAAAGGATTTTGAGCATTATTTTCGGCAGCGGCGGGATTATAGTAAAACAGATTGCTGCCATAATGGTTTCGGGACTCAATTAAAGACTACTACTTTTATGTTAACAATTTACGCATACAAGACGCGCATATGACAATGATTTTTAACTTTTTGTCGCACGCCCTATTGCTTTTAACAAATTTCTGGTTACCGATAGAAGGTTTAACATCCTCGAAGGATTTTAGTTTTTAATTCTAAAATGATATATTTGGGTATCGATATACAAAAAAATCTTTAGAAAATCTTAGTTTCGCGATTTTTCATATAAAAATTTTGGCAGAAATTTATTGTTTTTATTTTAAAATTTACGCGTTTTTCCGTAGGTACAGACCATGGATCTCGACTTGCTACGGTCCTGACATACCTCTCTCTTAATCCACTTTCATTACATTCATGCATGCTCGTCGGTTATGGGGACTTTTGACTTTTGTCTCTAGTACCTGATGTTTGTTCCAGGTATCTCCGACAAAGCCTACCTAACCCGACTTCACCATCCACATATATTATATTAATAAACAATAGAGCTAATAATTTGAATCATTATATTGAACAGGAGACAACATACTCTTTCCCAAGAACTGTAATTTTTTGACCAACTTTGTATTTCAGAAAGTTACTATGAAGGCCTTCCACGCTCCTTTGTTGGTTACCAATCGCTTGAACCTGAAAAATATCATAATATAATACTAAGATAAACAACATTTTATAATGAGAACCGGGCTTGCGGTTATGTGAACTTATTTAATTCTAAACTTTTAATTATTAATATTATGTACCTTGATACCGTCGAATTGTACGAAGTACATTAATTACATAACAAAAAGATAATTTTGCAATGATGCGACTCATCTCTTACAACAGGAATATTTTTAAGCCACTAGTCTCAATAGTATGTTGAAACATACATAACGTGAAGGCGAGTTTCATCGTAGGACGTCAGTTGGTTCCACAACAGTGCTTGCGCCACTGCAAATCAATTCGATGTCTATGGGCGGCGGTATCACTTAACATCAGGTGAGCTTCTTGCCCGTTTGCCCCCGTATTTTATAGGAAAAAAAATATTGTATTAATTTTTCAATTGTAATGGTAACGATGTCGTGACATGAATTAAAATCCAGTGAAACATGTAAAATTCTGGTATGAGTATTATAAAGCGTCATTTAATACACTATACAGGCATATTTGTTCATTTAATGGCCTTTTTGGTAAAAAAAATCGGTTGTCTGTAAAGTCAGTTTACTGACGATAGTTGAACGTGATAACGTCAACTAGAAAATACTGATATTCCATCAGTCGGTTTCGTTCGGTTGCATTTTTCAAAAAACTTTAATTTTATTTGTTTGATAGATATTTTGTATGGATATAGAGGAGGTAAATGGAAATCACAATTGAATTGATCAAGTTACATGTATTTGTAACATAATTGTATAAATACAATTATGTCACATTTTTGTGCCTCTTTGTCGCTCGTTCCGCGCTCTCGCTTGCACTTCAAGCCTTAAATGGAACGCCTCAGAGGTAACGCCGCGTGAGTCATGTTTTTTCGTGCGTGCAGCTGGCTCCATCGAATTATAAGACGTTATCACGTCAAAAACTGTAGCTTAAACGCTTAGAAGGTTTGGGCATGTAGAGAGGATGAATGAGAAGCAGTTTACGAATAGGATATACAAAGCAACCGTAGATTGTGAGGTTGAGTCTGATAGACCTCGTCGTACATCCCTGGATCAAGTCCAGGACGTACTGGAAAAGGCACGGGTCAAAAGTAGTCAGACGACGAGCGTGCATGGCGAAAGTGGGTGAAACGAAAAAGGTATGGCAGGGCTTTAGTATGTTGAAATTCGCGGTCTCAAAAAACCAAAGGCGTGAGTGTATAGATAGATAGTTCCTCAACGTGGGACCCACGTGTGGCACACACATTAGATTGTTATTTTGAATACACGAAAATTTAATAAAATTATTCGGAATTTAAATTTTAGTAATTCATTATATGTTTTGGAAATTAACTTACTGTGATTACCTAGTAATTTCTACTAAAAACTTATAATTTAAGTTTTTTTCAACTAGCATTTTTCATTAATTTCATAAGAATGTTATATTGCCCAATAGAGCTGTCTATTACGCTTGATACATTACCTCTTCAGGTCTTATTTGCTTTAGACGAGGCTTTAAGTCTTTAAACTTCGGTCTATTGTTGGGATCATGAGACCAGCACTCAAGCATCAGTGAGTAATAGGCATCGGGACAGCATTCTGGGCGCTCTAATCGCTGAAAAATGTATTTAAAAAAAGTTTAGTATTCATAGCACATTGCTGATAGACATATTTTATATAGATAAGACATAACAATTTTAATAAAATGATAATTTAAATAAAATGATAATTTAAATATCATTAAAATATCAATACACTCGCAGGCTACCGCGTGCGACTCTCGTGCCGGTCGTAGGTTCGGTCCCCGGCTGTTCCCGGTGAAGGAAAACACCGAAGTAAAACGGTATGCCATAGACACAAAAAGTCGACGGTATGTGTCAGACAGGAGGCTAAGCACCTACTTGTATATTTAATAATAATGATCTAAGAAACGAAATCTGAGATAGAGGATAGTAGCACAACTGCATTACTAATATTATTAATTAATTTATGTGATATATATGTTTAATGATATTTTTAATTAACATATTAAAAATATCAAGCATAGCAATATATTGATATATTTTATAATACACTTATGGACACATCTATTGGCCCACCTTGCATTTTCAGTTTCTTTTGGTCCTACCTAAAAATTTATATTAGGTCGAGTAAAAAGTTTTTATGCAGTTTTGAACGTGGCACATTCATAATTGCATTCAATATTTTTTTTTTTAATTTCGAACACAGAATTTAAAGAAACAAAAGACAATTTGGAGCCTGCTCATTGATATCAAACAATCGAATACTAAAAAAACTTGATTAAATTGGTTTAGTTGGATTTAATTCTTGAAAGTGTGATTTTTCTCTTTGGTTTTGCAACAAACATTACTTATTCTTAACATTAAGATGAGGTTCTATCAATAATCTATGGATACTTCGCCTGAAGTCGCCGCCCAAGCTGTGCCACTTATCCGGGCCGGACACAGCCAAAGAAATGTGAGTGATCAACTTAATTTAAGTCGATCTGCGGTCCGAAACGTTTATCGGAGATACCTAGAGACTGGCGACTTTGTTCGTCGCCAAGGAAGGCCACGATTTCGGGTCACAACTGAAAGGCAGGATCGATTCATCGTAACGACCAGCTTGAAAAATCGTCACCTTACCTCCATTGAGATACAAAACCAACTTCGCGACTTCCATGGAGTAAATGTGAGCGCTCGAAGTGTTCGGAGAAGATTAAAAGAACGCGATATGGTACCACACAAGCCAGCTAATGGCCCAAAACTAACGCGAGCCCACCGAATAGCGCGCCTTCATTTCGCGCGCTCACACTGAAATTGGACTCAGCAGCATTGGAACGGTGTACTCTTTTCTGATGAGTCTAAAATTGCATTACATGGCAATGATGGAAGGAAGAAGGTCTTCCGACGTAAGGGAGAGCGTTTTGCACAATGCTGCTTTGAAGAGAGGGTTGCTTATGGCGGTGGCTCATGGACTGTCTGGGGCGGTATATCCGCGAGCGGCAAAACTCAACTTGAGCTTGTTACGGGACCACGGCTGCCAACATTAAATGCTGAAAGGTACATTCTTGAGTGCTTAGAACCTCACGTGATGCCATACGCGCACTATGTGGGCCCAAATTTCCTTTTTATGCATGATAATGCAAGAGCCCATCCGGCCGGCATCGTCAGAGAATATCTTCGGGATGTGAACATCGCAGTTATGGACTGGCCAGCCAGAAGCCCAGATATGAACCTATTGAGCACATGTGGGACGAGCTAAAAGACGTGTTAGGGCTCGTCAGCCGGTTGCCCAGACGATGCAGGAATTGAAAACTGCCATAGGAATGGGAGATGATCCCTCAAAATTTCATAGAGCGGTTGATAAACTCTATGCCTAATCGTATGAGAGCTGTCGTAGATGCCCATGGAGGCAACACGCGTTATTAAATTAAACCTTTATTTGATAAAACACGTTTTTTATTCAAAAATCAACTGACTTCATCAAGGCGCCTACCCGACTTGTTATGCGTATCTCCATGTGGCAGTGGCGGATTTATAGATTTGCCGCCCGTAGGCTATTAAATTTTTGCCGCCTCTAAATTTTGATATCTTAGTCCACAATCATATCAATTTTCTATCAATAAAATTCCAACTTTATAATTTGTGCTCCATCATCCTCGTTACATAAACTTTTCCCATATAGTTATTATTATTGAGAACTATGATATCGTGTTAGATCCTTGGTTATTTTTACAGAAAATAATTATCAAAAAACATTATTTTAAGGAAAAAATATCTCAATCGTATACCACTTTTAAAGTAAGGTAAGGTATGTCTTAAAACTACACAATACTTATACAATATGAATTAAGCTTACGTAAAAAACATACTATTGGCGAACTTTGATTAACATTTATTATTACACTCACTAGATATTGAACTAGTTTTTTATGTAATAAAAATTAGTCAATTTTAGTCAGTATTTTTATTAGACCATCGATATTATATCGATTGAATTGGGTAAGCAGATCTCATAATTATTAGGTACACGGAGAAAAAATTATAGTTATCAGTGAAGAATATATGTAAAAACTACTAAATTTCGATTACAATATCGAATCGCAATATTCTAAAAGTTCATAATCATTAATGTATAATTAGTAAAGCGTTTAGGAATTGTTCATGCAGAGATGTTGAAATATTTATTAATTAGCACTGTATATGAGAATATTTCGATTTTTGTTAAATACATATTTTCATTTCTCTCCAATTTTCGAAATTCGTATTATGTGTGTATAATATTTTTTTTTTAAATTTGTAAACCGAAATAAATAAATTATGAACTAAATTTGCCGCCCCTTAAAATTTGCCGCCCTAGGCTCCAGCCTACTCAGCCTGCTGGTAAATCCGCCACTGCCATGTGGTGTGGTATTCTAAATTCAAATTTAAAACAATACGATCGAAAAAGATGGTAAAATGTATCAGGTTCAAAACTGCATAAAAAATTTTACTCGACCTAATATAAATTTTTAGTTAGGACCAAAAGAAACTGAAAATGCAAGGTGGGCCAATAGATGTGTTCATAAGTGTATAAGGTACTATTGACATTAACATTTTTAAAATGTATATCAGGGGAACAATATTACTGAAACGATTATCAAGGGAGATGGCCAGTAGTTGGGGGGCATTAATATATTTGAATTCCAATATTATAAGAATTGGTAACAGAAACCTTTTTAAATATTATAAAAATACCTGATAGTTAGGTGCGTCAATGGCTTCCAGAATTTGTTGTCCGGAGAATGCAACCCACGGCCGAAAACCATAAGTGAACATTTCCCATAGACACACACCAAATGCCCATACATCACTTGCTGATGTAAAGCGTAGATACAGTATACACTCCGGAGCACACCTAGACAAAATAACTGGTTTTGGAGTTCTTTAAAAATAACACTTTAAACCGTAGTTGGAAAGTCGTGTTGTAGACATCTAACCATTACTTTAATACAATTTAAACTGCTTGTCAAACATATGCCTGAAGTTCGTAAGAACAAACGGGTGTATGGAAACCGAAGCCTTTATTTTCCCTTGATACCCATTGTCGAGTGGCCCTGACGGCCTTCCCTCGATCGTACTTAAGACATGAGCTTCTGATTTGACTCCAGTGCTCACACGGCTCTTTCGATTATCGTACTGCTCGGGCGTAGTTCCTAGCTCATGAAAGACTGCCATGTTTACCCCATACCCAAAAAAGGCCACCGCTCGGACCCATCCAGCTGCAGACCTATCGGAATCACTTCTTTATTTTCCAAGCTAATGGAGTCTATTACCAACAGGCAGCTCTTGCGATATCTGGAGGAGCACCAGCTCCAGCACCAGCATTAGACGATCACTTATTCGTCCGTAAGGCTTTCGTCGAGGTCCCACGCTGGTGATCTTTTTGCCTACCTGACTCATAGGTGGGCCGAAGTTGTGGAAAGTAAGGAAGAGGCATTGGATGCTAGATTGGAGCCTTCGATAGAGTTTGGCATATGGCACTTCTGTCGAAACTACCGTCATACGGTTTGCCCGATGGTTGCCTAATTTTCTTGCAGGTCATAGCATTGAAGTCTTAGTCGACGGAGCGTGCTCCAATTCTAAACCCATCAATGCAGGTGTACTCATGCCCACCCAGTTCGTTCTGAATAACATTTCTCGATCTGAAGTCCATGAGAACCGTATACAAACTTGAAACATCCTGGAGAAAGTTTCTGTTTGGGGTAGTAGCAACCTTGTTAAGTTTAACCCTACAAAGACTCAGGTTTGATCGTTTTCTGCCAAGAAAGATCCTTTTGTTGTGTGTGCTCAATTTGAAGGCGCTCTCCTTAATACTTCACACGGCCTCAGTATTCTTGGGTATATAGAGAGAAGTCCAATTCCGCAGTCACCTGGAAGCAAAAATCAGACTGGCTTCCAAAAATCTGGCCAGCTAGGTAAGCAATATTTCACTGAGGCACAAGGTATGCAGCTCTACAAGGTTCAAGTACGACCGCATATGGAATACTGCTCACATCTCTATGCCGGTGCTCCCAAATACCAGCTTCTTTCGCTTAGCCAAATTCAGCAAAGGCGAAGTTTGTCGAATAATCAATCTCCAACGTATTACTGATCGGCTTGATTCCCTCATTCTACGCAGAGAAATTGCGCCTCTTTGTGTTTTCTACAACCTGTACTAGGGTGAGGGTTTTGAAGAATTGTTTGGGTTGAATATACCTTGATGGCCGGAAGTCTTCTACAGTCCGCTTCCGAGGACACTTTCTTTTGCGAACTAGCGGACTGTTTAATCGATCCCCAGTGGGAGTCTTCCCTAAGAGATACAACATTCAACTATTCAAAGTTTAAGCGTACAGAAGGTAAAGCCCGACAACGCACCCACTAAAAATGGGTGTTTAACGGCTGCGATAACTGCTTTTTTGCCCCCCCCCTATTATTGAAAAAAAATGGTTGCGCTAGTCCTGTATGTAGAGTTCTGGTATAAAAAAACAGACATGCTTTCATGTTTTGGTAATTTGAACTACTATTTTTGGCAAAAAGAACTAATAAGGCTTTTATGGTATAATTCCAATTTGTTGTTTTGTATACCTTAATCTCAAATTTTCGGTAAAAATATATGTATGAAAGATACTGTAGCCCAACATTTTTATGTAAGCAATTTAGAATCTCTACAAATTTGTTCTAGTAGTGAAAGCTTATTTTATGTGTTTAATAATTTTAACAAAATCTGGGTTTAATGGAGGACTATTAAAAATAATACATTCCCATTTAACAAAACATGTATGTATATTAAACATTTTATATAATATATTCGCACACGACATTATATGTATATACTAAATTTTAATATTTAAGCAGCAATTATTGTTTATGAATATATATATATATATATATATATAATATGGTACAATTATATATGGTATGGTACAATTTAAGTAGTTAAAAAATTAACTCACCAAGCTACAGGTAGTTTAAGATTAACATTATAATTTGTTTGATAATAGTCTTTCCCAACACCTAAAGCTCTTGATAAACCAAAATCAGAAATTTTGACTCTATCTTTGCTAAATACTAATATATTTCTTGCAGCAAGATCTCTGAAACATAAAAAAATTATATAAATTATGTAACAAGTAAACATAACACCTTAGAACAATTTTTTTTAGAGTTTATTTTTAATAACTAACAGCTCCTTAAAACATGTCAAATATAGTATGTTAGATTTTAGTATAATATATGCTACATTGTATTTTATATTACTAGTTTTTTTTTTAATATTATGTATGACACCCTGCGATTGACACTAAACCAAACATGATATTAGCAGAAAAATTACAATATAAATACCTATGAATCAGTCTTTTATTTTCAAGATAAGTCATTCCATCACAGATTTGTTCAGCAAACTCGCAAAGATTAGGCACTGGGAAATTACTTCGAAAAGTTACTTCCTGTAGGCATTCTAAAAGAGATCTAAGGGGTGCTAGTTCTGTTACCTAGAAAAAAATAAAATGTATTAGAAAAGCTTTTGAATTCAGATCTTTGTTTGGTGAAATATAATGTTATGTCAAAGTTTTATTGATAATTTTATTTGTTAAAGATATATAAAATTATAGGTTATTATGATCATTAATATTAAACTTACCAGCATAAGGGAATCCATATGTAGAACAACCCCATACAACCTTACTATACTAGGATGTTCAATACTATGCATCACAGCCGCTTCTTTAAGGAATTCTGTAGAGTTTGATGTCATTCGCTCATTACCAAGACACTTTATAGCAACTTGCAACTGTAAAATAATAAAATATCAATAATGTAGCATTGATTTTAAGGACAGTTAACTTAAATTTAAATATAAAATACCAAATTAATAAAACATAATGCATGTTAGAATTTTAATATGTTCATCATGTTTTTATGTGTTGTTCATAAAAAAAATACTAACTCTTTGATTGCCAGTAGCCCATGTTCCCTGCTGAACAACACCAAACTGTCCCATGCCTAATTCCTTATTTATTGTTATGTCTTCTATTGAAATAATATGTTTTGGAGATACTTTAGTATTGCTCTCAGAATATTGATGAAAATCAACAGTGTTTAAATTAAGTCCATGATTAAACTGAAACAGAAATATTAAGTTTTACTGAAAAAACTTTTCAAGGATATGATAAAACTTCCACTAAAGTAAATACTTTTTTACTCACAGTTTCATGCTTTTTGTTTGCGCTAAGGAGCTTTTTTATTTTTGTCATATAATTGTTTGGAAAATATTTGATGTAGAGTTTTTTATACCTTCTTTGCTCTGGTTTTGACAGACCAATTTGTGCAAGGTCTTCAATTGCAACATATTTTAGTTGTGACAATTTGCTAACTTTTAATATATCCCTGAAAAAATAAATACTAACATTGTATTGTGTGCAACTCTACACGCACAGAAATTAATGCTTTTTTTGACAAGTCCCCATATTTTATTGTTTTCTTTTTATGCTCTTCTGCCTTATAATATATTACAATAAATGAACTGAATATCATGTAGAGATAATTTATCTAAGAATAATTAAATAAGTTGTATATTCTTAAAGCTAAAATAAATATAAATTGCAAGATCAAACATTTGCATCAGCAGCTTTGCTAGCTATGTTCTAAAAAATATTACATCTCAAGAATTTGTTTTGGTAAAGTTTTAAACTATGACTCTATAATATATTTAGATCTTAATGTCCTGATATATTATATAGTTATAGTTCTGAAATAAAAATAAGTAGTTCTATACAATATAATATAATAACTAAGTAAGTATGTTCAAAGCTGTAAATCTTTTGCACACAGCACATATAAAATATTAAAAAATCACCTGAACAATTCATAGTATTGATGCAGTTCTGCTTCTAAAAGAAAGTCCCTTAAAGCTTCATAGTCATCAACTAAATGATCTGAAAACAGATATATTCTGAGCAGGCTTAATGCAAAAATAATTATAGTAGGAAGGTGTAAAGGTGCAACAGTTAAATTACTTTATTTCATGGTCAGAGAGTGCAACATATCTTACCCATGATTTTTGAATAATTCAATATATTTTGTAACGCCAATCCAGTTCGCGAAAATTGTTTACGTGTTAATGTTTTCACTTTTCAGTTAAAATAACATGGCCATTATGCGTCTATCCGCCGTAAACATTACGAGAGTCGAGACGACATATAATAATAATGTAACCGATCTATTTATTAAGTAAATATTTAATAAATATATATATATACTACGATAGGTGTGACGCTAAACTTGCTGTGAACTTTTTAGTTTAAAAAGAATATTGTTAGTCTTTGTATTTGTAAGTTAGTAGCTTTGTAGTTGTGAAGTGTGAACACTGAACAGTGAAAGTGAATTAGGGATGGCGATCTGAGATCGATTAATCGAAGAATCGATTTTTCGAGCAGAAAATATCGATTTTTTAAATCGATATGAAGTACTGTGTCGATTCACTGAATCGATATATCACCCTTGAAAATCGACATTCGATTTTTTCTGTTTTGGTATAAACCATACAATTATTTGCATTTAGTTGAATGTGCCTGAATTATAAGAGTGCTGCCGGTTAAAGAGTTAACTACTCATAAACTCGCGAGATGGCTGTATGTTTAGTATCCTTTACTCGCCTCTCTTTAATAAAAAAGTTACGTTTGTAGTCTTTGACTTTATGTATTTATAATCTGTGACGATTGATATTGCATTATTCATATTTTGTTGTTGTCGTTTAATGAATACTGTTATTAGCGTAATATAAGTATTTTCATGATTGATTTTCATCAGATTTTCATGTAGTGTTTGTTGCGAAATAATAACTAATTGAGAGTAGGTAAGTAAATAAGTAAAGCGCTTCTTATTTTTTACTTTGACGCTATTATTTTCAGTTTGTTCTGTTAGTTGTGATTATCATTTAAATTTACTTTTACACAGGAATAATCAGAAAGCTCAGGGTCATCAAACAAAGCCTTTGGGGCTTGTTCAGTCTGTGTGTACCAGATGGAATTCTGTTTTTTATCAATTGGAACGATTTGTTGAGTTATCCGAAATAATTGCGCCAATATTACTCAAGTATCCTAAAGCGCCAACAATGCTAACTGCACAGCAGTTAGAATTTATAAAAGATCTTATAAATATATTGAGACCATTAGAAGTAATAACTAAAGAAATATCGGGAGAAGACTACGTTACAGCCAGTAAAATTATACCCATCGTGTCTTGTCTGACTGAAACATATAATACAATGAAAAATTCAACGGATATTGGTGTTAAAACAAGGACTTTAATTGTGGACGGCTTGAAGAAAAGATTTGGAAATGTTGAACAAGTTCATTTGTAAGCTGCTGCGACCATTTTAGATCCTAGATTTAAAAAAAATTCATTTTACTGACCATGTAGCCTGTTCTCGAGCGATAAATAAAATAAACACTTCAATTTTGGATATTACACGACAATAACTTCCACAAAATAATAGTGAGGAAGTCGACGCAATAGAAAGCGCTGATAAGGATATGAAAAACGGAATATGGGATTTTCATAAGTTGCTTGTGAAAAAGCAACTCTCTTTATGCAATGCACTTGCACAGGAAAATCAAGGCTTAAATGAAGAATTCAAACATTATTTATCGCAGGCAGTTGTGCACCTGAAGTATGATCCTGTACTTTACTGGCAAGAACAAAAGAGCTCCATTTATCATCACGTTCACCCAATCGCCATGATGTATATGAGTATCGTTGGATCATCCGTTCCTTGTGAGCGCCTGTTTTCAATTGCTGGAAACATCGCAAGTGATGAGAGTAACCGCTTGGATCCCAAAAGGCTTGACAGATTGTTGTTTTTAAAAAGTGTAGATAATGGGCATTGGGAACTATAGTTCCCAGTTATAATTCCCAATGCTTAATATTTAAACTTTTAACTCTTACCTTATTTTTTACTTTTTTGCAATCAATAAAAACATTCAGTATATAAATACTTATTTTTTTTTATAGTTGATCTTATAGTTTGATACGGTAATAAAAATAATTGTTATTTTTGATTACCTGATTTTATTGATAAGATATCGTTAATTGCAATATTAATCTTGTTTTTAGTAAAATTGATACAAATTTACATTGTAAACGCAAACTTGAAAAAAAGATCGATTTTTTAAGAATCGATTTTGTAGGCCTCGATTTTTTCGTGAATCGATTCATTAGACTACGATTCGAATCGATTTAAAAATCGATCTTTTTCGTAAAGAATCGCCATCCCTAAAGTGAATTCAACTTTGCGGTTTGAAGACTTGTACAATTATTTAGTCACTACTCACTGTCATCTTAGTAAAGACACTTTACTAAAGTGTTACCAAATACCTAGTAAACATGAATCATAAAATGTCTTTAGATTGTAGAGTCATTACTTAGTTTTAAACAAAAACTCAATTTTACGGTGTTTTATTAAAAAAAGGAATAATTCGTTTTCTATACTATAATAAATAATAATAATATAATATACAGTCAAACCTGGATGAGCGAGAGTTCTAGGGAGCCCAATCTCATCCTCGCTTATAGAGGTTTCTCACTAACCCGAGTTTCCCGCTAATGCCGGTACATCGGTAACGTTTCTCTCTTATAGAGGTACAAATGTAGTAAATATGTAATATGTAATATGATAAAATTATGTGCATAATGTGCACAACTTATTAACACTTAAAAAATCCCTCAATTTTGTTTGAGTTTCTGTTTTTGTATTTCGAATGTTTTTCTCTAACTCATAAATTTTGTTGAATATGGCTTGATCAACAACCGCCGCGTATTCAAAGTACAAGCTCGACTGTCGTTTATAGAGGTATAGATAAGTAGCAGTCTCATTTACGGAGGTCCATGAGGGAAAAACGACTCTCTCTTACTCTCAGGACAAAATTCGTAAGACGGATGTTTTTTAAAGGATTATGAACATTCGTGCTGTATAGTTACGGTTTTAATTCATTTGTCATTTGTGTAATGCACAACGTTAATAATAAATTTTTACTTCTGCCGGTACTCCCGGAGTGCAACCCGTCGTTTTTTTAAACTGTGTATGTACACAACAATGTGTTAAATATAGGCAACAAATACAGTTACATCCTTGAAGACTATTTTAGAATCAAAGTAATCAACAATTCATATTATTCTACCAAGCCATTAACGCTATTCCTAATATCTTAACTGTAGAATATACTTAATATTAAATATGTACTATATATAATTAAGATGAAGAAGTTTTGGAATTCATGTAGAGACATAGAGTTTTCTAGTCATATAGTCATGTATACTCTTATGGAAGTGGCAACTAACAAACTTGACGTTAAGAGTTAAGACGGTTAAAGCCTTATACAATTTGTTTCATGGCAACTCACCAACGAACTGTCAACCGACGAACCGAGGTTTGCAAATATGGCGCAGGTTTCTACAAAATGCAGTTCACATAATAAGTTTTAGTTGTCATTTTCAAGTTTGCAAGAAAAAATTGAGAAATGAATTTTTAATAACCCTTGTCTGCTTTAATAATTAATAGTGCTATGCAGAACTGTTGATGTGAATTATCGCTATGTAGGTACACAAGCTTTACAATCATTCGCGTTTTCATTAAAATAATTTACCGTACATTAGTCTTTTCCTCTATTGCACTAAGAATGCAGTACCTCGAATATTTTTTTTTAATATTGTAAGCAGAATTTTCTTAGACGTGACCGATAATTATTTTAATAAACATAAATAAGGTTGCAACAAGAAATGGTTTTGTCAAGATTTGCTCTTATGAATAATTGAAAAAAAAAAATTAGTGAATAAGTATTGTATAAGTTTAGTAAGTAATGTGTTAATAATATTTAACTTATCTTTATATATAAGTCTGTATATTGAATGTTTATTATATAATTAATGTAGAGTTTGAGACTGTAGAGTGTGTGTGGTTATACTAAAGACTAAGTGATATTTAAGAACTCTACTAAATGGCAATGGAATGCTGCAACATGGCTCTTCTGTCAGGTATGTTTTTGTTTTAATCTTTCTTAAAATATAGTTAAGGAGAATTCTTGTAGTAAATTTTATTACCTGTGATGGCCTGTGTAGGTGTTACATTCGTTATGACATTCTTATAAATGTGTTTTATTAGAATGTAATGTGAACAGGAAATAAATTTTGTTACAAAATAGAATGTCATAAATTTTTCGCCTATTTGTTTGGTAGTAAATTTGGAAAACAATTCCTTTAAAGCATATTTAAGCCCGGGAAGTATTTTCATTAGCTTAATCTTATTAGTCATAACCCTTTTTTATTGGTTTTTACAAAGTCTCTAAACACTTTAGAAGAACCTTAAATATTAAAGAATTAAAGCCCAAGTTCCATTGTTACAATACCCTTTAGACTTAAAAAATAAAAATAAAATTACTTTAAACAGACTCATAAATTCATAACTTGGATAAATTTTTTCGTTGTAATCTGGTATTTTATTGTACCTTTAGTAAATGGGAAATAGAGAAAACATTTATATCCTTCTCCTTATTTGTCATTCTAATTGCTTGATGTAAATACATATTATAATAAAAGTTACAATATAAATAGTAACTTAATTATATAAAAAGCTGATATTTCATTATTATTATTTATTATAAACATTTATTAGTATAACATACATATATTGTTATGGCTTTAAAAATTATACAGATGGATATACATTAATATTCTAAAACAACAAAACTATGCCCCTGACCTCTATGCCATCTGTAGATCACCAATCTGTGACTAATGTGGCTCTACATTTTTTAAACTTTATATTAAACTCTTTCTATTCAAATAGAAGACAAAGGAGAAATAATTAAAGTAACTTAAACAAAATAAGGCTCCTTATTTATCAATGCTAATTATTGTTAATGTTAATATTTAGACATTTTGAAGCAAATTTTTATTGGCAGAAAAAAATACAACTTTAAATTTTGTGGTGGTTGTTATGATGTTATTTGAGCTTCAAGGAGAGGCTCATATGCTTGTAATCAATGACATTTGTTTGAAAATCTTCAGTAATAAATCAGTTCACCAATTTATTATAATATATATAGAATTATAGATATACAATATGCAATATATTTTCATGAGTATACAACAACGCATTTAAATAGTTAAGCCTTAGTTTAATCATCTTTATGTTCTTCTCTATGTTTTGTTCAATTAGTAGGCTTTGTAAAACGCAATTAATTTCCCAACATTGTTTGTGAAATTTGAAAGAAAAATAATAGTTTTTGTAATAATTTGTCTTGACCTCCACACGCTAATCCGCAGTTGCGATATCCTTTCCGTAAGATTAAATATAAAGTTAAAACAATTGTGCAATTAAACAAGCTAGAAAATTAAAACGAGCAATTATTTTCGAAGATAATAGAAACGAGATAATAATTATAGAACGATTTATTCCTATGTAGAGTAGGACAATTGTTAATTTCATGGTATAAAAAAAGTACAGTGCTTTTGTGTACCTTGTTCTCTTTCAAAAAGATCATTTATGAAATCAATATTTTACTTATACGTACTATTTCCTTGCTGCAGACTACCTGGAAGTCTATACGTATTTCCTTCCTATCTCCGTATCAATGTTTCTGAACATACATAACAGAAAAGTAAATGCCGCTTAAAACTGTGTTCACATTGAAACGGAATATGTAAAATTCATGAAAATGTAGTTTCAACCCCATTCTCAAGCCTTTTTGTAATTAACGCCATTCGAATAACAACACTGAAACGCGTCAAACATCTGGCTTAACTCAGCAATGCTTTAAAACCATTTTCTTGTTTAAATTAAAAATATGCTCATTTAATTACACCATTTATTTAAGTCATCATTTTTTAAATCAGTTCTTATACGTATCGTTCAGTTGGCTAGTTCAACAATTTATTTCAAGGGAGATTTACTTAACAATAATGAATTGTAAAAAGTCGACTTTTTTAAGACTTTAAATTTATATTACTAGGTTGTCTTTTGAATTATTTGATGGGCTAATTCGTTTTAGAGTCGTTCATAATAGTATCTCTAATGAGACGCTAGTCAATATAAGATCTCACAAACGGTGGAATTTAGCTACGAAATTTAATGTCCGATTAGTAACTGATTTTAGGAAGCGTGAAACAGTAAAAGCTTTTTACCTTTCAATAGGATATATGTTTACCTTTTTTTACGATACTCTGAGAATGGTGCAATAATGAAAATATCGTCGCTTAAATACCGACATGAAATTTATATTTATAAATGTGATGTAATCTTAAGACATTTAAAGAACTCTTAGATAGAATTAGAACCATTGTCTCGTGCGGTGACGTTTAGGTACATGGAAATTATTTTAAGGCTCATACGAGCTCTAAATATAAATTGGGATTTGTGATGTCATGACATAGGTCATACGTACATTTACGTCCAAATACTGATGACATCAGTGACTGAAGTATCATGCGATTATAAAATGCAGTACATGGTTATTGTAATTATTAATTGTTTTATGGAGTTTGTATATAATTTTAACGCGCATTGCGTGTTTACTAACAATATAGAAAAGCTTCACAGCATGGTCGATCACGCCCTTTTTCTAATAACTAAGCTCTATTATTTTAGGGGATATTAAAAGGGAATTGAGTACCTTCCATCTATGTTGAGTATAAACGGTATATATATTCAAAGACGAACAGTTGAAAGCTTAGCCAAAGTAAAAGAGAGCCCATTGTCTTTTACTTTGGCTGCAAAAAATTTAATAAAGATTAGTAACTGACACAAAAATTAGAAAACATCTAAAGTCATAATAGTCCATTGAAATGTTATATGGCCTAACATTTGATAGACGACGCAATTTTATTTATGGGACATGTAGTCAATACAAGTTTAACCCCAAGTTTGTGGGGTTGGTGCCCTTGTCCCCCGGCCGCCATCTTAAAGGGTTTACTCTGTAATTATAATGATGATAACGAATGTAAGTTTACTGAATCATCAAGGATTACTTATGATAATAAGTAGCCACAACCCAGCCCTTGGTCTAACTGCAATAGTCGGTGAGCGCAATCGCTAGCGCCCACTGGTCCAGTTTGCTTTTGAGGTCAAAACCAAAATCGTATTAACGCAAACAGTGACGCGCTTTATTTAAAAAGCAATCTAAGAAAAATAGTAAAAGGTTTTACAAACGGAGTCGAATGCTTATATATAAGTCACGGAATACTTGTAGAGTTTCAGACTAAAGTTTCGACATTGTGCAAATACAATACGAAAAGGCATTAATAATTATAAACTCTAGCCGTAACGAGAATGCCTACTAATTAAACAACTTCTTCAATTCTTTAAGGTTAGACGGTAAAAATAAGACGGATACGAGGTCGAAAGCTCTAACAGCATTGTAAAAGTTAGCAAAAAAATTGTAAAGGACAAGAAAGCCTACATACAATAAGCCTTTAGAAAATTAGGTTGTATAATTAATTTGCGCGTGCAATGAAAACGTTCAAAGCTTTGACTTTTTATGGATTGTTTAAAAAAAAATATCTTATTAGTATATTGTATATAGTGGAGTGTGAGCATTACTCAAATGATTTGAATATATTGCAATTAATGCAATTATAATAAGAAATACGTACAATATGACATAACCCAATACTATTAGTATTGCGTTATTTTAATTTACCATTTTCCATTATAATTTACCTTTAGTCAATATGATGTCACGGATTAGTTATATGTGTAACTTTCACAGGTTTATTCAACACTCAGAAACATATGGAAGAACGTTTTCATAGATCTGTATCCAATATTGAATCCCTAAATCTAGCATGGTCTATTGGCGTATGACTGAGGTCATAGGATCGATTCCCCTATGTGCGCGTTTAACATTCTATGAGCAGTGAAGGAAAACATCGTAAAGAAACCGACTCGCTTTAGACCCAAAAAGTCAACGCGTGTGTCAGGCGCAGGAGGCTGATCACCTATTTGATTGACAAATGATCGTGAAATCAGATTCAGAAATTTGAGACCTGGACCTAAAACTAAAAGGTTGTAGTGCCACTGATCTATTTATTTTATCCCTAAAGCTCAAGGGTTTTACAATTCTCATATGTGATCGTTAGTTTTCTTAAAGTTATTCCGGATTTAATATTGTTAAATTTATACGTTATTGATTCTCCAAAAATGAGAGCCTGCATTCTATCTGCATTCATATATCTACAATAATTGATGATGGTAGAGCTTGTCATAGATTGGACGGTGGCCAGTCGTGGCAGACGGTGTGTGACTTACTGGTGACGCCGCATATTTCTATGTAGGTAGCATCTCGAATGCGTTTTAGTGCCAACTGTAAAAGTTTATAACGTTTTGGCAAGCGCTGCTATTTATGTTCAACGTGTAGAGTGTTATGTAGCAGTATTAACCATGTTAGACGTACCAGGTGTTAGGTGGGACTTCATGCTGTCATACAGAGTATGTAATATGACAGGTGTATGTTCGTGCGGCTCCGTTTTCTTTTTCATACGCCGTATGCTTAGGGGAAATGCAAGTAATAAAACTATAAAATCATATCCTAGTTGTGGCATAAAATAATTAGGTTGGTTGATTTCTCTTCTCTTTAATTCCATATAATTATTAAAACAACTTCTGGCAAAATTATGAAAACAGCAAAATCAGCTGAGTGTATTTTTTTAATACTGTCGGATTATTAGTATCGTAGTAGTGAAGCTGCGAATTCTGCTCTGATAGAGAACTCTAAATCAATAAAAATTATATACAATAACCCAACTAGTTGTTTCTTCTAATTAATGATTAATAATTTTTTTACTAAAAATTCATAGACATTTACATTGAATAAGGCCCTTAAAGTCATTACGTAGATTTATAAACGTCCTTGGCTCTGAACGAGTTGGCTAGATTGCCATAGTTTTACCCCAGTTATTAGTTACTAGCTAGTGTCCGCGACTTTCTGTGGAATAAAGTTTCATAACCCACCCCTTATTTCATTCATCTAGGTAGTTTATAATATTGTTGATTTAGTGACATTTTGCTATTCTAGTTTTAACAGTAGCTAAATATAAAGTGACTATACGAGTTTTTCCCTGATATCAAATGAAAGTAATACTAAACGTTGGCACGCCTAATGAGTTAAGCTTTATACGTAAAAAAAAAGGAAATGCGTTCGAAGATTTGTCCATATTTTTTTGTGTTCTTAACCTTTCTCTTTTCTAATCGCCCAAAATTTTGGTTAAATTTATTATATACGTACTAGGTTCGGTATACTCTAAATATATATGAATTTTATCAATTTTAGTTTTACAAATATGTTCTTGAAATTTAAACAATAATCTAATTTAATTTAACGTATGTAAAAAAATATTCCTGGAACTATACATTATGTAAGTAACAATTTTAAAACACGTTTTAACTGCGAAATCAACCGTTTTCGTTTTTGGTGATGTTACTAATATGCTATAGATGGCGTTAAAATAACGAAAAAAATAGTTTTTGTTTATTCTATTATATATAGTAATTATTAATGGCAATATAATAACACTGATATATTAAACAAATTTTTCAAGATGTCCAGAGAAATGAAAATATTTTTTTTTAGAATAAACATTTATCGATATCACAGAGTTCCTGTGTTTAAGCGCCATCCACGTATCGCTTATGGAACTAACAACACGTTATTGCTTCCTGAAACTTAGGAGAGATGTCGCTTGTTGCACTAACAGTTGATTTTGAAATTTATATTAAAATGTAACCTTTCACTTCGAATGTAGGTCGTATGTCAGCGACCCTTCACTTGGAATTAGGTTTACATTTAATTTTTTAATTAATAATTTCGCGCATTGAGAAAAGTTAATTTTTTACTGTGTAGTATGGGAATGAATATGAACATAATCAAACTTGACCTCCAATTTCCAATTATTATATCAGTTGAGTTATATTTTTATAACTTCACTTTTAATAGCAAATGAAAAATAAAGGAGCATAATTTTTTTATTAGGTTATATTGATTTTGATGTCAGAATGCTGAGCTATTTAATAATTGTGAAAGAGATTCTCAGAGGTTCTTGAAGTTTTATTTTATCGTTACCTACAATAATGTTAGCCTTGGGCATTTTGTCCCTTTAAAAGCTTTTTCTTGAAACGTTCAAGCGGAATTTCTTTGTTACACGCGACTTACGAAACTATAGAACCTTTGTCCTCAGCTCAATGTTGCCGAATAAATACGAGAAGGTATTACCTATAGTATTGGAAGTATATGATATTATGATTATTTCATGATATCATTGTATCTATGATAAAATCCTATTTTAAAAAGCAACTCAGTTGTTATATGTACTGCAACTGCTGCTCTTTAGAAATACAGTGCTTTGGTAAACCAAATTGTATTAATACAATGCCTTTATCTTAAGTTTTAATATGGTAAAACTCACAAAAATCACATAAATTTACAATAGGATTCATACTTCTATTTTATTTATTATATAACATTTATTCTATTCTAATCTTACTGAATTATTTTAGGTAATTGCTACCATAAAAGCATTAATGCTTTCCTCTTCCTGTGGAATATTCGTAGTGATCTCTATTGTTTTTAAATAAAACAGTGAAAGATATTCTTGAATTAGTTACCTAGTACATTGTTATGATAAAAAAATATTTTCAAAACAAATCAGTTGTTCTTTATACTGCAACTATTGTTCAGAAATACTGTGCTTTTGTAAACCGAATTGTAGTAATATAAAGCATTTGTCCTATGTACTGTGATGTCAAAAAGAGTTAATTCCAAATGCTAGTTCTGTGATATATATGGGATAAAACTGAATATTTTAGTATTCACATTTGGTTATTTTCAGCCATAGACACGGGTCGGTCGATAAATGTATAAATCTATAACGAACTTGCAACGAAATATTAATGAATATAGTCTCACTGAATTGTTTTAGGTAATCGTTAGAATAAACAATAATTTCTTTTACCTAGGTACTTCTCAGACTTTTAATCGTTTAATTTATTTTTAATTACTTATGATTGTTTAAATTATATTATTGTTTTGCTTAATTAATTTTATTACTTCTTGTATGCTATGTTTGCCTGTAAGTGCTTGACACATTAAAAACTGTATTTTATTCTGTCAATGTATCAGTGTGCCAAGCGTTGGCAAGCTTTTATAAATAAATAAATAAATAATTGTGATCTCTAACTTTTTAAATAATACAGTTCTAGAGCCGAAAGAAATTATTAAAGAAGTTCTCTTACGAATAAAAAAAAAAAAAATCACGTTAAAATTGCGTAGTTGAGGGAATATTGTAAATGAAGTGAATCGAGATGTTGTACTTGGGAGGTCGTTAATCAAGTAAATAAGCAAAAGGAAAAAGGTTTTATATACAGCTAAATGACCTTCATCTTTGTTTTTTATCCGGCAACGAGCTAGGTTATAAATGTTTTACTGCAAGGTCTTGGGATTAATTTGGTTTTCTTGAAAATCAAACTACAGCAAGACCTTGGCTTTAAAATTCTATACATGTTTGGAGCTTTCTTTTATCGTTAGCTTAATTATTTCGGTTGATTACATAATATCCTAATTATATATATAAGGATACACTACATTCTATTAATCTATGTATATAAAAATGAAACCCGTTTTCCGTTGTCACGACATGACATGAAAACGGCTTGACCGATTTGTCTGATTCTTTTTTTATAATATTCCTTGAAGTACGAGGATGGTTCTTACGGAGAGAAAAATTTAAAAAAATGAGTGAAAAAGTCTAAAAAACAACAATTTTCTATATTCCCATACAAAATATTCGTAATAATAGATATTTAAAGGCAATTTGAACTTTAATACCATGTCATAAAGTTCAAGTGTTAGTGGAGGGGTTCCGGGAAGGTAATTTTTTATTTTTTGACATAATGTATTTCTTGTATTATCAACTTTCTTTTTTTTTACCTTACTTGCTAGACCGGTGTCCCGAAAAGCAGAATAAGTATTTAAAAAAAAAAAGAATCGACTGTTAGGCGGTACGATGTTTGCCAGTAATATGTAGTAGTAATGCCAAATAATAGAAGAAAAGACATTTTAAATTTCCACGTGTTACTATTTTAGAGGAACTGGGAACTGACCAACGTTACGAGGTGTAATGTAACATGTAATGTAATGTTACACAGCGAGCATTCGTGCAGTCAGTACGTCGTGTTACGGGGAAACCAGCGAGCAACGAGCCGCTGCTAGCTATATATATATATTACTAGCTGATCGGGCAAACGTCGTTTTGCCATGTATATCATTTATAATAAAAAAATAGGGGTTGATCGTAGAGGGGTGAAAGTTAGGGGTTGTGTGTATTTCTTATCATATCATAAAAAAATAAAAACAGAAAAAAAAAATCTAAAAATAAAAAATATTTAGGGGTAGACTACCCTTAAAATTTAGGGGGATGAAAAAAGATCCGATCCTCAGACATACCCAATATGCTTACAAAATTTCATGAGAATCGGTCAAGCTGTTTCGGAGGAGTTTAACAACAAACACCGCGACATGAGAATTTTATATATTAGATTTGTCGTATAGTGTTGAGTTCATTAATGAGCCAATATTTATTTTCTGCTGTTTGGTTAGGTTAGCTAAGACTGCTGAACTATGATCATGCATTTTGTAATGTTTAACTTACCAATTCTATAATTTGCAACTACCACGTTAATTCTGTAGGAGTCTACAATTAATCACTATAGTTAAAACTAATACCTAGGTAACACTAAAAATGTATACAAAATGAACAACGGCTTAATGTAGAAAGTTGTCAATAATTTTATTGTTTTCCGAAGTAAGTTTCTCTCTGCACATCGTCTCGTCGTTTCTATGGCATTTTCGTATGCTTTCACCGCATCTTTAGGGCTTGTAAAGCGAATACCTCGAATTTTATCATCAGTTTTGGGTTCGTAGCAATATATCCTCGCCTTAACGCCTCGATAAGTACAACTTATAGTCCTGCAGACTGTAACCTCTGCCTTCTTGCGTCCTAAACTACATTTCATTGGTCACAGATTTTTTTGTATAAATTACATATAACATACGCTAGTGTTAATTTATTCACACAATTGTAGGCTATAATTATAATATATTTATACATTTATTTGCGTGTCACGCCATAATTTCCGTTCCACTTCGCGCACTCGACAAATACGACTATTGGTAAGTTTAGAAAAACTTTAAAGCTTTTTGTTTACAATTTACATGTGTGTAGTTATCTAGACGCATTGAATGGCTTTTGTTTGATAAAGACAAATACCGTTAATTCCGGTAAAAAATCATTAAATAAATCATACTATCGAAGTGTAAAGTAGGTACAATGCACGAAGCAACTATTGTAGTACTTCACTGACGTTTTTTGCTTCAGATTGAAGAAAAGAAACTGATTTGTAATTAGGGTTGTGTCGATGAACATTGATCGATCGCAACAAACGTTTTGTAGTACGGCAACAAAATGAATTAAAACTCTTATTATAGTAAAAATTTCATTTCTTAAATAGTGTTTCTAATTCAATTTTAATTCCGCTGCATTGAATGTAATCTGATCAAGCCCTATGATGAAACTTTTTTGATCACTTGGTAGTATTCATAAATTTACTGTTCGTTTCAATTAAGTTAATGTTGTGTCGCGAAAATGTTAAAAGACAACTTTTAGTACTTTTCAGTCATCTTCATATATTTTGTCTAAAAGCACTAATAATGAAATTGCAAATTTACAGGTTCATATGTAAAATAAACAGAGTATGTCGGGGCTTTCTTTAATAAACTGCTGTTTGAAATAAGGTACCAATTTTTAACTAGCCACACGGTTCGACTCTTACCAACCTTTCAAACAATTATTATTGTTATGTACCAACGAATTTACACAGTTACACAAAACCTTGATAAATTATATACTCAACATTCCTGTATCGGTGAAAACAGAATGAGAACTTATTTAAATTTTTCGCGAACTGACAGACGCGGTGAATTAATTTTTTATGCAGTGATTTTTTGAATTTGAATGTCTAAAATATTCTAGAGTTGTATACATATTTTAAAATTTGTATTAAGGAAAAACATTAATATTCAAGTGACAATTAACACGGTTAGACGAAGATGACGTCCTTATAATCTTTAGACATTAGCGAATTAATTCTCTAGCTCGCCTTGATTGAAAATTATTCCTCTTATTTTCCCTAATATAATTGAGATTTTTTAATCTATCGAAGTCGGTGTATAAATTGTATACAATCTACGGAGACGGCGTATCTGTTAATATGGACCAACTTGAGTATATAAAGTTTTTAATAATCTTATGTATTCATTTTTCTTGTATATAAAATGCCGACAGTGATTATATATCCGAATATATTCGCAAATAAACCTGGTTTAAATCCTGAGAGATTTAATATGACTATTTAATTTTTGTTACTTTAATATATTTTGGCAACGCATACGTGTCATAAATATTTGGACAATTTTTTATTTTGTAATTTTTAATTAATTGAAAACAAAGATAACGAAGTTGTGAAAATATATTTTTTTATTTAAATCAACTGTTAGTGAGCCATTAGATGTTTTATATAGATAACATTAGTCTAGTTGACAGTTAATTTAATCTAATTATTTGAGTAGGATTTTTATATATTAAAACTAGCTGTCCCGGCAAACGCCGTTTTGCTATACATATTATTCCGAAGAAACATTGTTTTTACTTCAATAAAAATAATTTAGTACTATAATAAAAAATGGGGGTTGATCGTAGAGGGTAGATGAAAATTAAGGGTTGTACTTATGTATTTTTGTATGCTGTATGAAAAAATAAAAACAAAAACCACGTCTAATAAATTAATTATTGTTTTTGGGAAGGACACCTCTTATCACTTAGGGGCTTGAAATATAGATAGTAGTCGATTCTCAGACTTATTGATTATGCATAAAAAAAATTATAAGAATTGGTCGAGCCGTTTCGGAGGAGTATGGGAACGAACATTGTGACACGAGAATTGAATATATAGAGAATAAACACAGTCGTGCAAACGATATTATTTTACTCTTTACGTCTAAATATATACGACTATAAATAATACATTATAAAACATTATAAAGACAATCACTTCATTTCATTAGCGTTTGACATGTTATACAAAGTCTTCGATTGTACTGAGACGTTGGTGGCGTCAGCGAACACTGTTTCAGACCGAATCAATATTTTATGCTTAAATGTAACTATGATACAGTATCTAAACGTTAGATTTGTTTTCATCGTTGCTTGATAATCTTATAAGTGAAGTGATATATAGATATTTTCGCTGCGTTTAATACTGTTTAAGAATAAGTATATAGGAACTCTGATTATATTTAAATATACAAAAATGTAGAGAGGGTTGTAAGGAGTTAAAAATATTTTTCCCGTGAAAGGAAAATAACGACAAACAAGCGTTATAAAATTAGCTATTGATCCACGACTGTTGTGTTCCAAGTCAATATTTATTATTTATTTGCTTTAAGAAAATATTGCTGTGATACTTACTGAGAGTTCTTTCATACAATATTTCATTTACAATAACATTATTGTAGTCTATTAAATAATACATAAGTATAAATGTTTCTTAGGATGAAATTAGCATAACAATCTGTGTTCACACAGTACAGGAATATTTCTGCTATCGTAATTCGTCGGTTTTATGAATTATTCATGTCGTTATTGTGACTAAAATATCATTGCGATTGTCTGTAAGTTTGATAATGTACTGTGATAATTTGTAACCTGAAGTATGTTGTTTCATTATGTAAAAACTAGAGATTTACGGAAAAGTTTTATTCAGAGTTTAGACACAACGCTAAGTTTGTCTAATTTAAAAAAAGTTGTAAAATTTTAAGCTTACGTTATCTTAAGTAATATACTTTAAAAAATACGTTATAAGTTAATATCTATGCATACACCTTATAATTTTGAAATGATCAAAACTAGATAAAAGGCAAATGAGAGTAGCGTCGTGTTGTATCGTGTGTAAAGTGTTAACCCCTAACCCGTTCGAATATTTAATTGCATTTATCATTAAATATTTATTCTACGAGCACAGTATGAAAGAATGAAATAAAAATCAAATAGTTTCCGAAGTTTAATTTCTCAAAAGGTGAAATGGCCTGTTAAGTCCCAACACAGGCGTGTCTTCCTCATTTCCATACTTTCCACGAGCGGATATAGGAATCGTTTTATGATTTTCATTCTTTTAACCTTCAATCGAATATCAGCTCCGAGAGTTCAATTTCATACTTTAAACAGATTAATTTAAAACGCAAACTTATTGCATTTTTAACCTGACCTGGACGTGAAATACTTTAACTAAAACTATACTCCACAAACTGAAAAATTATCAAAACAAAACTGATTCGGTTGTTTTTAAAAATATTTTTCCATTTTATTTTCTATATAAAATTGTTTTAGTAATACTTTTTCCAATAGAAATTCCTCTGGTGGTTATTCTATATCTCGTTTTTATTCAATCCTGACATGTAATAATTAAAATACATGAAAAGGCTTTTTATTTTGATATGGACTTACATAATATATTGATTGGTTTTCGTATTACTGTGCTGTATGGATGATGCAATTTGTGTAATGTATTCGATGGATCTTATATCGTGCCAATCTTAAACCGTCTTATCACTAAAAGAACATTTTATTGGTTAAAATAAAACCGCATTATAGTCCTAATAAAAACCAGAATACATTTAATTACGAAAGCATTCATATGTATACGGTGTATTGTGTACACATTACGTGCATGACATAAAATTTTCGCTTATAAATGTATTAATAATAAGTTGTCAAGAAGAGGTTTGATCAATGTTACGAATTTTTAGAACACTAATATAAATTAAATAGTTTATGATTTACATTGCTCTATTAGGGCTACTAAAAACAAAGAGTTATATTTGTGAATTGTCGAGTAATGTGGTTTCTCAAAAAATCGGTTCAAGACGACGTCTAAATCGATATATTTTAAAAGGTTGAATCGTGTGTTAGGCCAGGAGGTCGGCACAGCGCGTGCCGATGATCGATGGTGGTGTTGCGTGCGTCTTGGTGAGTGGTAAGGTCGCGCGTACGTTCCGGCTTCTTGCGACGTAGTCGGTCGGCGGTAACTCGGCGTACCTTAGCTTTGTTCCTTACAATCAGCCATAGTCCTCCTCCTCTGCCGCTCTCCCCCTCGCCTACTTAGAATTGCGCATGCTCCGAGAGATTCATACGGCTCCCCCTACGTCATGACTTAAAATGATATGTAGAGCAGAGAAGCGTCATTCGCGCTGCTACGTTGTCACCGACAAGGTAACAGTTCATGTCAGAATTGAGCAGTACATTCTTGCCGGTATCTGCAGTGTCCCAGCCGTTTGACGGTCCCTAGCCCAACCGAGTTTTCCTAGTTTTGGAAGAGAGCGCGCGTTTGACCCTGTATCGATCTGAATATTACGTGTGGTCGTTCGTGCAGTACGTTCTCTCGGGATATTCGCCTAACGGTCGCCGTCGGCGCCGGCCTTGCTGTGCTGTTTACGCGCCGTCTAACTTATTTTATTCCCGCGATCATGCTTGCGCTGCCCAATTAGAAACGTAAATACCACCAATAGATTCGTGTGCACGAAACATCAATCCCAAAATCCATTTGCATATCTGATCGATTTCAAGCGAACGGGAAGTCCAGGTAAGTTTTTGAGTACTTCATGAATTTTTATTGTGTAGCCTTTTACGCGAATGTTCAACAAAAGTATAATTGGAATGTACGTATGATACATAATAATAAATTATATTATGTTAACGCCCTCAAGTGCGTTAAAATATTTCTACTGAGTATTAGTGAGCCATCTGGTACTTGGTTCTAAAGTTAGATTGTTAACCGTAAACCACAAGAATCACCTACGCATTCATGGCAAGGTGTGTACAATGCGGGCGTAAGGATAAATGAAAATCATTGTATTTTGGCTTTGTTTAAATTGTGTATATTCACATATCTCAACTTTTAAAGAACTCGTTCCTTGATAGTAAAGGGTAATGAAGCGAATATCATCTCGTCACTTGATTAAGTTTCTTCTTTTTAATAGTGCGCATGTCTTGTTTGTTATCTTTAAGTAAATCGAATACTGCCATACAAAGATGAATCACCTGAGGTTGAACTCATTGATCGAAACTATTTTATTACCTAAGCAACATTTATCGACCTCTCTAAGCCGCAGACAATGAACAGCAGCTACTATATTACAGTTATTGTCCAAACTGTCGCTAGTCAAATACGAGTAAACGAGTCCCTATAACGTTCTGTCCCTTTCAATAACACCAATACAATAAAGACACAAGCATTTACTGATTCTAATTCTTGCTATAATCATTCAAGTATGAGATCTTTATATTGGGCTCGTAAGGTGAAGGAAAAAACCGTAAGATAATTGGCGTGCCTTAAACCCAAAAAGTCGACGGCTATCACTTTGCCTATTAGAACGATTGATTACGAAACAGATACAGAAATCTGAGGCCCAGGTCTAAAAGGTGGTCACGCCTTAAATAAAGTCATATAGTAATACATTACTTTATAAAGCCAATAAACGAGCAGAAATGATATGAGTAATATGTAAATAGTTCACCGGGGACAGAAATAAAAGCCATAATAAGATAAATTTTATATCAATAAAACAGTTTAAAATTTAAATTTGGATGTTTTTCAGAGAATTCGAAGGTTTATTTTACGAAATTAAATGGCGCAAGTGATAAACATATACTAATAAATGTAAATTACTTATGGAGCAAGTTTTTTTGTCTTATTTCTACGAATTTAATTGGTGCAATAATTACTTATTAATTAACTGAGTATTCTTTAAGCTGTTAGAAAAGGAATTATTGTTGCAATTTTTTCCCATCGTTTATAAATTCTTGGAACTTAAAACTAATTGAATACAAACTTTGATTAATAAGTCAGGTACCTGCTTCATTTATATAGGAATTGACGTTTCCCAATCAATTCTGTTTAATTGAATTTAGCTCTGAAATTTTGAACGACAGATAGTGAAAATTGCCTGTTGTGGAAGTTGATGATTAAATCTATTATTAAAATCTCTGTGGGATTATGATGCATATTTGGACAATTTGATTGGATATTTCCGTTTTCTAAATGTGCTGGAATTTAGTTTGAATAGTTCCTACTATTAGTAGGTACCTATATCGTATAATATAGTCATTAATATTTCTTGAAGTGGAAAATATAACTTGTCACGTTATGGTTAGGGCGGATCAAGGTTCAGTTAGAGATATAAAAAGAAAAATGCATGTTCGCTTTATGATGTGGTCAAATATTAGTCATCAAACAAAATTTTTAATGTATTCACGAGTGAGGGCTTTGATATGGGATAGGTTAGACAGCAGGCTACTTTCATCACGTCATACTTGTATAGCACACGTGATTTGATATATCACAATATGTTAGAAAACGGCTAGGTTCGACCCACCCACATCGTAACTGACTTTAGCTCCTATCGGGCAGTGATAAATATAAAAATCTAGATTTTTCTTAGCTTATAGAATAATCTAGGATTAATTATCTTTTGTTTTAAATCTTCTACATAAAGTCGTCGGCCGTCTATGATAATGCTTTACATAATTTTAAGACAGTTTTTGTATTTCTAATTAAAACTTAGTACAATACTGAGAAAACAATTGTTTTGAGTACGGCGATGCGAAGTTTTACCTTATCACATTGCGAACACAGCACATAGTTGATTGTAGACCACACAAAGTACACTCTAACAATGATTATGTTTTAGTTTGTGGCGAGCTTTTCTGTGGACATTTGGAAGTATGTTATTATTTATTTCAAAAGCGTTAACACATAAGCAAAACTGACCCAAAACTTTGATAATATGGTTTTCGTAATATTACAATGGAACGTTATGCTTAGTTGTTACTTTGAATAAATTTGAATATGAACATCACAACTAACTATCGAAACAATAAAGACATATTAATTTTCGAAATCGCGTTGATTTATTGAACGCTGTCGATGTCAACTACTCTTAATATCTGTGTTATATGTTGAAATTCAAAATTACCTTATTTATCTCGTTGAATTGTATTTGACAATGTGTATCGAACAAATAAAAGTTCTAAGCTTAATGTATACTGCAAATTGCAATGTGCATTTGTAAATTAAATACACATTCAAGAGTAAGCTGGTAGTGTTTGTATTAACAGATTGGTAAGTCCTAGTTCCTGTCATTCCATTAGGATTATTATATATCGCTTTTAAATCATATTGCAATGTTGACAGAAATTTATTATTTACTTTAAAAGTGCTTTTCAGGAATTCAATGAAATTGATTTACAAAATATTCGTGTATTTTGTATCTAGAATTTATATAGAAAATTATAAGCCGGATAGGCTTATAATTACCTATATAAATTGCAGATTTCTGATAATTAATTTAAATACCTTATGGTATACGCAGAATATTTTTTTAAACCTAAATACTAGTGTAAATTAATGAAATCTGATTGCCTAACGTATAACAACAAATTATATTATATATTAATCACAAAATATGTTACTTGAACAGTTAAAGACGTCTGGACCAATTCGAGTTTTGTTTAATTTATTACTAGAACTCTGAAAAAGGCTTAGAGTTGGAGTAAAAAAATTAGTTTTATTTAGGACTTAGATTTTAATTGTGGAAAAGCAAACAGTCTCTTTATGTAGCACAGCAAAATTTTTTAAATGTTTTTAATATGTTGATACTAAGTAGACAAGTAAAAAAATCATATTAAGGAGAAACGAATTTCGCGGAGGCAGCTATTGTTAAATAATTATATTTTTAAACAGCTATATATTTGTTAAACAACAGGCTCGTAAAGTTTATTACTGTAATGATAAAAATAGAAGTCCTTAAAAACCTTGGAAAATATCGAAAGAAGTAAAAAGGATAAAAGTAAGGTTGCGTTGGTTGAATTAATGAAGATTTTATTTTTCTCAAGAGGAAGAGCCAAGCTCTTAAGAGTTTGTTTACAAATGAATATAAATAGCTATTTCAAATTAATTAGTCAAGAGATCTTTTGTCTTTTAGTTATACTTAATACAATGATAGGCAATGTTTAAGAACGATTAATAAGTGAACATACTCAACAAGTCCAAAGTAAAAAGAACGTCAAATGCATTATTTTGTCTGGTCAATGTTTTTAGGGTAAGAGACTAAAGCGCGCCATGGACGGACCGCATGTTGCAGTCAAGACCGACTGCAATATGCGGTCGCCGCACGGCACGGAATTTAGCAGTTCCTGAGCAAACCGCATATTGCAGTTGGTCTTGACTGCAAGATGAGGTCCGTCTATGGCCCGCTGAAGTATGACTCCCGTATGACATAAATAATAAAACGAGAAATTTTCAGTCATATTGCAAGTTATCTTAATACACGACCAAAAATTAACTTCATATTAGTATAACGCCGATGTGAAGGACAGGAATATACATTATGAATTTCCATAAGGCTAAACGCGATGATTAGGTAACATGTATGGCATACAAGCAGGAAAATGAATAGCTTGCCGGTATAGTAAGTCAAGGGGCGGCAAAAGCTGGGGGTTACGAGTATAAAACTGTTAGCGCAGCCTTTTGTGTAACAATGAACTTTTGTCTCCCCGTTCGTTAAAGTTAGGGCAGCTACGGATAAGTGTACATTTTTAAGCGTCAATACCTATTTAAGGAAATAGTACACTGCGTGAATAAGAAAAAATATTATATAATTTTAAAAATAGAAGAATCAATACTGTAAGTATGATCTCGAGATAGCGCGTTCAACCAAACATGGAAGCTCTCAAAAGGAAATAAATTTCATATTTTTTGTACCATTTTTTCTTGATGCTCTCATATGAAATAAATTCATTCAAAAAGGAATGATTCCAAAATATACTAAAAGTATTAAATATTCCCATTTATTTCTATTGATCGGGCTTGTATAACTCCGTGCCAAGTTAATTGTAGTCAAAATACTTTTCATAGATTTTATACGACGATCCTTGTGGCCACGAATGGTCATTATTATGTAGATAGGTCTAGCATTTTACTTATTTCATTACTTCAATGTAGGTACGTAAGACAAAACTACCAGTAACGAGGAAATAAAATTAACAACACTACTTTAAATATACATTGTAACTTTCAACTCAAACAGTAATTTATTATAAGTTTAATTAAATTAAGTGTAAAACATTGTTAGCAACAATAAGTCTCACAATTGAGAACTGTTTAACCCAAGTAGTAAATTATTATTCCTTTGCCGACTGCCTCACGAGAGTTGAGAATAACTTTAAAAGGATATGTAAATATTAAACGCATTATAACGTTTGCTTACACTTCAAATAAAATATTTACTCGATATAAAATTCACTATAATGTTACTTGGCGTCTTAAATTCTTCGAACATATTTCCTGGAACTTTGCGAGAAAATCGACAGAACTCTATCAAGCACAGAGTTCGTAAACTTATATTCTAACTTTAAATTATCAATATTTGAAATGGAGACGACTTATTTTACAAAGTTTATATATCATGCGGATTGAATAAAAAGTGTGGCTAATGACTATAAATGATACATTAGAAACATTGGCATTGAATACGGTCTAAGATCATAAGAATCACATTTTTGTCTACCTATCGATTTAGACAATCTATATATATAAAAATGAAACCCGTTTTCCGTTGTCACGACATAACATGAAAACGGCTTGACCGATTTGTCTGATTCTTTTTTTATAATATTCCTTGAAGTACGAGGATGGTTCTTACGGAGAGAAAAATTAAAAAAAATTGAGTGAAAAAGTCTAAAAACAACACTTTTCTATATTCCCATACAAAATATTCGTAATAATATTTAAAGGCAATTTGAACTTTAATACCATATTATAAAGTTCAAGTGTTAGGGGAGGGGTTCCGGGAAGGTAAATTAGCATTTTTTTGACATAATGTAATTGTTGTATTATCAACTTTCTTTTTTTTTATCTTACTAGCTAGACCGGTGTCCCGAATAGCAGAATAAGTATTTAAAAAAAATAAAGAATCGACTGTTAGGCGGTACGATGTTCGCCAGGCCAGCTAGTTAGAAATAAAAGTTAATGTTTGGTATTATAATGTAGACCCAAATGAGGTAATGTACCGGACATTTTTAGTAAAAAAAATACATACATCAAGTAATAGTGTATGTATTTAAAGTAAGAGCCGAGTGGAAGACGTTCACTAAGCTACTTGTATTTAGCTATCAAATTATTATATTATATAAACAAAATCTTCTAACACTCTCTAAATTAATGATTTATGCAATTGTCTCTTTATTTCAATCAATACACGAATCGATATCATGTAAAAGTTTACATTAAGACTGTTTATAGAAGTACATATATTGAACTACTGAGCTAATCTTGTTGAGCAAACACAAAGCGGTGATCGTAAGTCAATCTTACCAATACGGGTGAGTGTATTAGATAACGTGGTACAAATGCAACGATTATCTGTATAGCATTGTATCAATGTAGTGTAGCAAACTCGGTATAAGGTTTGTTTAAACTAGTATCTTTAAACGTCTTTTTAAGCTGTGTAAATAACTTCGTGTGTCTTAAGTTGGCTACCCGCTAAGCAACCCCCGAGCTTTTCTCATTCGAGTCCGTGGGATATCTGGAAATAAATATTGTCGGTTAACATTTGAGTTCTTAAGGCCACATAAAAATGGAGACAAAGAAAATTTTATTTAAATCAATTTCATAATTTATAAACGATAGAATCAATCTGACGAGTTTTTAACTATAAAAGATTGGTGTCATGAATTTGTTATTTAAAAAAATCCATTTGTCTGGAGATAGACGCGGGTGTTAAATATAAAATTAATATTATATAGAAAACCGGCATTAGACTGCACCTATCTGCGCGTAAACATAATAACGTATACTATTCTATACTAAGAATGTTTATGAACTGAAATATTTTGAAAATAAAATTCTCCACATCAACCTGCGACGCGTATAAATACGACGACGCAGACGCTTTCCAACGTTTTATTGAAGCTGTATGTTAAAATTCCCAGCTTTAGCATATATTAATGGTCTTGACGTGTGAATTCAGGTAAAATGATGTATCAGCATAACACGGCGCGACAAGTTGTTGTTCACTTATGTTAATGCAATCAAATATTATTATGTTTACATAAATCCAGTTTTACCTACTAAGTCTGGTATAACAAAAATAAATTGTAAAATTAAATGTGACAATAATCATTGTTGGATTAGCAACTTACTAATTTACGAATTTTCATGTTTCAACGGTTTTATTTAGGTCGCCTTGTTTGGGTAAAATCTAGTAAGGCAGCGTTCAAGTATTACGTAACGATTTTTCTTTTCTTTTGTTAAACGTTACGATACAGCGCGGGGATTGAATTACACGTTATTGTAAATTATTTTCAACTTTCAAGTACATTACACGACATAATGGTAAATTTTAGGTATAAAGAGTCACTAGGTGGTCACAAAACGTTTTACTATACTTAGGTACAGAAAAACGGTACGGTGCGTTACATGGGGGGTTTATTATCTCTAAAAATTGCGTGACGAAATACTTGAATGCTCCCTAATTCTAGCTCTCGCCCCTTCATTTTGGCGGATTGATGTTAAATTTGGTACGCACCTTTAGTTCTGATAATTATATATTTAATGCGTTCGGGAACATTGTATATCCGCGATGGCTGCCGCTCCAAAATGGCTGTTTCCATATTTCTTCGTTTAGTATCAGGTAAATCCCTTATAAAACGAAGCACTAAATGGTAATCCATTGAAAATAATGAGAACTTGAAAATAAAACTAATTAGTATTTTATTTTAATTGGACAAGACGCATAACTGGCGTCCAATTGTATAGAGGATTTTAAATATTTTTACTTGTTTTTATTTATTTGTCTACAAAATAGAATGGAATTCAAAATTTTTGGTTAGATGGCGCTAAGTGTAGTTAACATCCGCTATAGAAGTTTCGCGTAATCCATTTTCATGTTATAGAAATTATTGTTTTATTTATTTTATTGGCCTTAAAGGCCAACGGCGAGATTCCATATAAAAAAAATGTTTTATTTAATTGAATCTTAACGAACTCAATAGATTCTTGAATCAGGAGAGCTTTTTTAGCTGGATCTTCGCGTTTAATCACGTTCGTCCGCTTATACTGAAATACTTTCAACAGCGTCCATTCATCTATACCTTTTAAATACTAATAATTAATTTGCAAATATAGCTAAAAGCATTAAGTAATACTGCAAAGTATATACTTACAGACGACCCCGTTAAACCACACCGTATATTGAAGTGACTGAAATCGACACTAAATTTGCGGCAGAATTTTCCATTCACGGTAACAGTTTATCCAGAACTCATCAATAATGAATGAATGAATACATGAATCTTATAGAATACCTACTTCTGTTTTCGAAAACAATAATATTGTTTGTTATCAATGTAGGAACCGGGCAGCGTTATCGCACATACTTAGCATAATATTGCTAGTGATAGTGACCACGCACGGTTTTACAGACTGTGTTGCACGGTTTCTGAGGTACATTTAAGGTAATTTATCTATAATGAGTATACTCATAGTCATGGACCTAATTGTAAGTTAATTTGATGATTCATATGACAAACAATTTTCTTACAATTTTGGTGTGGTATTAATAAATGCCATACCATATAAACAATAATTGTGTCGAAGAAATCCGATAGAAATGTTCAGGTACAAAGATTTTAGGAGGTATTACCGGTGTTTAACACCGGTTGAATGAGGATACTGAATATCTTTATTTAGGTTTTTAATTTATATAGAAGTTGGTATAATTTATCCGGAATGGAAATACATACTACCAGGATTGAGAATCATCTATTGTCAGTGAATTTTAATATATATACGTAATCTTTACTTTAATAACATCTAAAGACGAGTGTATACTGCATTGGATACATCCAAGGTGATAGGTATATGAAAACTAGCAGACAAATTAAAAGTTACCGGCCATCAGGCAAAACAATCATACTAATAATAATTGTATTTATGGCTTCTTCTTAATCTTTTTAAAAATAACAATTTAAAAGTAATGCATAAAAACATTGCTGTCTTGTACGAGTTCCATCTAGTGTCATCAAGATGAACTGCTTATTGCTATTTTACTGCTATTCCGAAACTCGAAAACACAATGTCGCTAATCTGTGTTTATCTCTTCGATAACTTAAATGAATCAATAGCTATTGAAGCTACAATAGTATTTCAGAAATCGGGCAGTTGTTGTGGAGAATCCATTCCTATTAATTGAACTGAACATTATATTCGCCTATATTATATTATACATATATGTATTATATTACACTAACTCCTTACATTGTCAGTAAGGGTTATTTAATAATGCATTAGTTTAGATCAAAATTGATAGTGGTTTTGATTAAGACACCATGTCTTGTCCTATATTGTGGACTTATATTTGCCACAATATTATTGGGAAAATTCCGTCCCACATAATTTTTGCGTAACTTTACATGCTGACGCAGAGCACACAATGGATTCTCTCAATATGGTAAATTTTATCCCGTTTGTGCTACATTTCATGCTCCAGTCCTATTAATAGTGATGCCTCGAAATCGATTATCCAACACAAAAACAATGCTTAAATTCAAACCAGTACGGCCTGAGATTAGCGCGATCAACCATACTTTTCAGCTTTATAATATTAGTATAGATATGCAATGAATAGTTTTAAAAATGAAACGTACAGTTAACTCATAATTCTCTTTTTCATTGGCACTTTGGTGTTCTATTGTTGTTTCCATGTTCTGATACAGTTACAATATATCAAAGTTTGTAGATTTTAGCACAATATAATTGTGGATTTTCGTAAAAAAAATCATCTTTTTACATTTTATTTTTTTAAAGAAAAGGGTCAAAGTATTTATTTAATAATTAAGCTTATTTGTACAGACATTTTTATACTTAAGTTGATTTACTTTTTTATTCAGAATAGTATGATAAACATCTAATAATCATGCTTAAAGTGGACGTAAAAATTCATGGTTTTATATAAGTATAAATAAACTACTTATAACAATACTTATATAATTCGTATGTTGGTATCTGATTCACCTATACTGTCTTAGCTCATCTAGTATATATAGCAGTAGTAATCAGTGTTAGGATATATTCAACTATAGCCGATTGGCCGATTTGGATGATTATATTTCAAATGATTTAAATTAGCAGCGAGTAGGTATATGGGGAAAGGATTCTGTTTTTCAATTTATAGTTTTCAGTATATTAACGGAAATGGCTCATGAGAAATCATAAACTTGTTCGTTTGTAATGTATAATGTATATATAATATGTTCTCGTAATAATTTTTTTTTGACGTTCATAAGTGTAGGTACATTGTGTTACCTACATTAATAAATAATTTTTGACTTTCACTTTCAAATAGCTTTTAGCTGTGCAGAAGTATATAAACTTTAAAGTATTAAGAACCTTTAAATTTTTGTAGAAGTTTTGTATTTTACTATAACATACATATAGGTAGGTACTTTATATTATTTATGTACCTTATCCATACTATACGTTACATAAATAAATAAAAATAGCCTATATTCGAGTAAGATACGATAAGGATTACATTGAGTTTATGTTATTATTGAATTTAATATTTGTAAACGATCACCGACGAAGTGAAGGCCTCCTTGAAATTCCTCCATTTGTCTCTCATATTCGCTATTTCTCAATCTTTCCCCGAATCTCTTTTATTTAATGTTTCCAGGTTTCTGGTGCGTCCTCTTTTTTGGTATACTCCAATCTTCTTTAATACCGCCTTATTCAAAGTCCACGTCTGGCGTAGATATGATAGACATGAAAGCATTCATGTGTCCACGACTGCTCTCTTTATACTCAATATATTATATATATATCCTATATCGTACATATATGGTATATATTTCCAATCCCCAATCTGGTTGGCTGTCAGGTGAGAGAAGGTTGGATCCTTCCTCTAAACACTTATGGTAGTTCCATCACGGCCGCATTGACCTGGCAGTCGCAATGGTACAGTGATCTATTTTAAATCTTGAAAACAATGATTCAAATTTCGAGGCATATTCATCAATGAACAATCATTTAAAAACTCTTGAGTATTAAAATTGTATCGATGCGAGTCTTCATTAATTTACCAATGTAACGGTGACTGCCTTTTTACGATATCTGTTTTAATAAGCAATTATTGATAAATATAATTGGAAAGTATTCGTTTTATTCGCGTGGATTGTTATTCTTATTTTTATCATTAACTTGATTGTTGAGTACTATTTCAATGAAAATATAGTAGTTTTCACGTTGCTCTAAAGGCTGCTCAGGGGCAGATATATTTTGGGGTGATTACATAGTGGATGATTGTTAAGGAGGCCAGAACACAGAGAAAAGGTTGTCGGACCACTGTCTATATATATGTAGTCTAGAACACTTTATAAATTACAACAGTTACTTGTGACTGCTACGTAATACGTGACTCGCAATTCTACGGTGTCGACCTTAATTGTAAGGCGGCCTTCGCTTTGTACGTGAATCATGTACTAATATTTCAAATAATGAAAGTATTAAACATAATAGCGAAATCACCTAACTGCATATTGTTTTATCTGCCGACTGTAATTTTAATATCCTCTATTACTTAGTTCACTTCATTGTAGCCGATTATTTTCTCGTACGGCTTACCTTATAGCAATAGTATGGCAGCTACGTGAGCTCTCTTTGCGACATTCTATCCAATCTCTATATTGAATAAAGAAGGAAGCTCACCGTCTTTTGCTTTTGAATTTCATGCTAGGAATTTAATCCTATGATTAAATTTTCTCATCCATTACATTCCATCCATCGTAGATGAAAATATTTTCTCAAAATCACGTTGGAATAAGATGGGTTGCATTCTAACAGCGGTGTATCAATAGAATCAACAGTGAGGTGATGTCAGACGGCAAAGTAGACTGATATCTTTGTTGAACGCGAGGATACCTTCGTGGCACTCCATACTATTTCGGTCGCTACCCAACTGTTTAATGTACATAAATCACTTAAGCTATTTATTGCATATCGTCAGAAAACGCGGCCGAAAATAACATTTCACATATCGTTTTATATGACGTAGCCGGTACGTCGATAACACCGCATCTGTCTTATAAAGTATCGTAAAATTCTCGACATTTTCAGTAAAAATAATTATGGGCTTTTAATGTTGCAGCAACAATATTTCTAGTAAACATTTTATTGTGACAAAAAACGAAAGATTTTAAAACCTTGATGTTGACGTTAAAATGTTCCATTGAAAGGCCCCTTTACGTGTGGACGTGTTGGAAATTGTTAAGGGCGACGTGATAGGCTTTAACTCGATTTTCCTTTAGCCGCTGGCTGCATTCGGGTCAGAGTATGACGTATTCTGCAAGCTCTGGACTCGGCTTTCGATGTCACACTTTATAATCCTTTTACCTTGAAATCATATTTGCCAGAACCTGCGTTTCATGCATGGATTCTGAAATGATTCAATAAAGTTGCTCGTGTCAATTTTAACTGTTTATTTTACTCACAGCTAATGTGAGCTTTAAGTTCACACGATATAAAAGGTCACGCAAATTTGTTCCCGTTCCACTTTTATTTTACTTTTGACTTTTGTTAATAAGATGAGGGATGACAATCATCGACAATTTCAGTGCTTATATCGGGTGTTTTTTTTAGAGGTATAGAACTTTAAATTGCAATAAAACAACGATTGATTATTGAACTGACGTGATTTTTTTTTGATTTGAAAGATAATCTTATGGCAATACATTTTAAATATGATTTCTGGCATACGACTGCCACGGCTGGCTCGGATATAGTCCAATCTGGACGTCCAATTTTCGATGACTACTTTCAACATTTGTGGCCGTATATCGGCAATAACACGGCGAATGTTGTCTTCCAAATGGCCAAGCGTTTGTGGCTTATCCACATAGACCAATGACTTTACATAGCCCCACAGAAAATAATCTAGCGGTGTTAAATCACAAGATCTTGGAGGCCAATTCACAGGTCAAAAACGTGAAATTAGGCGGTGTCTTTCAGTAAATCGATTGTGGCACGAGCTGTGTGACATGTTGCGCCGTCTTGTTAAAACCACAGCTCTTGGACATCATGATTGTTCAATTCAGGAATAAAAAGTTAGTAATCATGTCTCTATACCTATCACCATTGACTTTAACATTCTGGCCATTATCGTTTTTGAAGAAGTATGGACCAATGCTGCCACCAGCCCATAAAGCGCACCAAACAGTCAGTTTTTCTGGATGTAACGGTGTTTCGACATACACTTGAGGATTAGCTTCACTCCAAATGCGGCAGTTTTGTTTGTTGATGTAGCCATTTAACCAGAAGTGTGCTTATGAAAATCGGGAACAACGGACGGGAAAATTGGACGTCCAGATTGGACTATATCCGAGCCAGCCGTGGCAGTCATATGCCAAAAATCATATTTAAAATGTATTGCCACAAGATTATCTTTCAAATAAAAAAAAAATCATGTCAGTCCCATAATCCATCGTTGTTTTATTGCACTTTAAAGTTCTATACCTCTAAAAAAAACACCCGATATATTATGTTAAAGTTAAAGCTAAAATTAGTGAAAACCATTCAAATTACTGGTGTTTTAACAATATTAGATTGTTTTGTGGTGCGTGTCTGATTTAATTCGGTTTTACTGTAATTTTAACTCACGGGCCTCGCTGTATCTATAAATAAACTGACAAAAGAACTCAGCAGTACCCAATAACGTATTTTGTATCAATTATATGAATTAAATATAATATTTCTATACAAAAGAATTAGAAATTAAAATATCTAACAAAATATTTTTTTACTACTCAACCTCAACCACTAAGAAGTATGCATCATTGCCTCTATTTTGCATTCCGCTACCGGAAATCTCACTTTCTTGGTGCGTGGCACAATTATTTTGCAGGAGTTCAAACTTATGTAATATTATTGTAATATATATATGTAGTTATTTAATGGTTATATTATTAAATAAATATTAAGATTGAATTATGAAATACATAAATTAGACTTAGACAACGCTCATAAAATAAAATACTTTCTCCGTTTAAAATTGTATATAACAGGGTGGCCAAAAAGTCGTGGATCAAACGCAAATAGGGGATAGATGAGGTCATCAGCTGCAAAAAATTGTTTTAAGGGAGGTCTCTCTCAGAGTTATGATTTATTTTGTGTTTTAGATATATATAAGAGCGACCGACGATTGCAGCTGATGACCTCATCTATCCCCTATTTGCGTTTGATCCACGACTTTTTGGCCACTCTGTATATATAAAGTTTGATTACAAAATTAAAGAAAAAACATTTCATTTCCAGTTGAGGTATACCTCAGATGTTCACTTTACGTACCCAGAAAATGTTATCATGAAATGACATGTTATGTATAAAACTACATCGGGTAATTGTATGTACAAATAGTAGTCTTAGCATCTCTTCGTGTTTACGAAACGACCTATACCAACTATGTAATTGTAAACATGTGTAACTCGTATTATGTTTGATGTGTCTTATAGGCTACGGAGGGCGTGACTTCTCAAACGGAAAATTAATTAAAAGCCTTTGCGGCGCAAACACGTAACAATTCAAGTTGATACTGTTCATCAATACTGGCTTCTGCAGGTAATTTTTATTATGCCTCTTTGAAACTGAAAGCTACCTCTACTCTATAATAATGTGATCATGACAGTGCATTTTCATAAAGGCCTTTGGATGGTTGAGCGTAATTTATTGAATTTCCCTTCGACACCATCGCAAGCGTGGCTTTATTTAATAAGCGTTAACCTTGTTAAAGAATAGCTTCAACGCGGATTTTGCGACTCCTAAAGCATTATAGATTTCTATCCAAACGCTTAGCACTGAATTATTTGTGATGAGTTTTCACGCATGTCTTGAATTAAGAGTAAGTATTAAATTCAAAATTTAATACTTAATTGAGACAAATTCATTTTATAGTTGCAAATATTTTGCGGTCTTATTTCTCTTATTTGTCTTTCACCCAGCTTGTTCCATATGACTGTGAAAAGGGCAAAACATTGAAAACCTATTTCAGTCTTATAATATTTTTGAATATATTGTTTGAAAATATTTAAAAGAAAGATTCGATTTAATAAGAAAATGACATTCAATTTAATAATATTATTTGGAAAAGCCAATACAGATTCCGTAATAAAAAAATCATAAACTCCGTCACTTCCTGTGTTATGCCATCAACAATAATTATATCGTCGATGAATTTGAGGTTTATGAGTGCGATTTGGGTCTTCTAATACGTCAACCAGTTAGTATTTGTAATCAATTTGAAATTAATACGCGTAATCTGAAGCGATTTCTTCAATTTCAGGACCTGTTAAGCATTTGGCGATCCTTGAATTATGTTAAATATGTTGACTGTCCGTGAACTTGTTATGTCAAAATTATAATTTCTTGTATAGCCTTCAAAATTATGTATGCAGGTGGCATTGTATAAACGCGATTTGCAAGGAAATATAAGATTTAAATTTCACAATCCTTCGTTGTATAAATAAAATGAAAAAGTGCAGACAGTTGGGAGAGCAAAAGCAAAATTGAATTCAGTTTCGCCGGTGACGAATATTGTCACAAATATAATTTTGCGGTGGGAAAGCTGTCAAGGTCAGGACAAAGGGCGTCCACGGTGATTTAATAGCCTCCTATCATGGGTCGCACTTAGGCCACGAACACCCTATTGCTCGTGCTTCGGCTACCACATTATTATCTAGGAAAGGTATGGTTGTCACATTTCCTATTAAGTTCAGTCTTAGGCCTGTTTGGCTAAGTGATTAAAGTAATTGCCAATTTTACTGCATATGTTTACATTTGAAATTCCAGGACCTGACGTTAGCAACAGCTAAGCTTCTGCGTTGTCTATCGTAGAACTGACAGATTTTTTTTATTGTTTTTGAATAACGTGGTTTGCTGTATAAAATATGATTTACAAATAAAAGGATTTGTCCGAGTTTTTCATAGCAATTCCGCTACAACATTTGAAAGAAACATTTTTAGTTTGTTGATGCATGTATATAAGGGCGTATGAAAGTGTTGAAAAATATTTAGTTTGGATAAAAGGACAGCCATTCCTTTACCATCTAGGAAATATGGTACTATATAAAATATAACGTACGTTTTCCAATTTCCCTTACGAGAGTGGAAAGTATTTCTGGAAACGTGATTTTATTTATATTCGATATTATATTCATACATGTTTACATTCTGTGCTTATATGGAAAATTTACATCAGAAATAACATTTTACATCTTCTATACAATCCGTTTCCCATTTCATAAATTGAAGCCGCAGCGAATTTCTTGTGGACTGTTTGTCCTTTTCTTCTTTAAACATCTATACTATATCTTGAATTTTAATTCAGTTACAAATAGGATAAATACCGTGAAGAAGGACACACTTTTAAGAGGTGAATGGCTTATTTAAATATTTAATATAATGCGTAAGGGCCACCAGCTTTTGCGACAAATTATTGCGTCTCAGATTTCAGTATATTACTGTAATGTAATCTTTGTTAGTATTGTAACTTTTCGAAGCTCAAAATAACGGTTATAGTCTACAGGCACAATTAAGTAGGTACAGACTTTATTAGTTAGCTAAATAAACGGCTGACAGCGTTTTAGCTTAATGAAATCGTGTTAAGAGGAAGAGATTTTTATTTAAAAACCTCTTCATTCTCTTAGTAGTTTAATACTGTTACATTATTATCATTTGCAACACTACTTTTACTGTATTAATATTCAGCGTGCTTATTTTGGTCTTTGCTCCATAAATTCAGTAAATGAATATTTCTGTGTTGTAAACTACTTGCAATTGTAAAATTTTAAAAGGAATCGATAAAATACTTACATAACACAGTATGAAGTTTTACAAAACTACGAGCAACAATTAAAATTGTATTCAGTTGAAACTCGAAATGAAAATATCATTGGAATTATTAAAGTTACAGTAGACTTTTGAATAGCGCAGTTGTTGGTTTTAAAATTATGTCTATTGCAAGGGCTTTGCTAGACATTGCGCTACCTGCCAAGTTATGTACTTGATCTTCGTCGTATTCTGACTAAAACCTCTGACTCCCATATTTTAATTTCTCACAGATGCAGAATCTAGTTAGTATAATTGTTTAATGATATAATAGAATTGCTGGCGGCTCGCTTGCTGTGCCTACATTACCTTAATCACTTTTTATCTTTATCTATGCCGATGCGGAGAGTTAGATATACACATAAATATTCTTATTTCATCGAAAGAAAGTTCGGTACTTTGTGGAAATAATCAATCATTTATCCTTCCATCCTTTTTCTTGCCAAATATTTACAATTGAAGTTTAAAGTTAGTCCCTTCCAGTTTAGGTGTGTACGTTTAGAAGACGTTTTTAATCTTTTCAGGGTACATATACAGTATGTACGTATGTCTATTGCTTCTTAATAAGCATAATCTTTCAGAAGCGTGTATACCCTTGTGCTCGACTGCCTAACATAAGTGGTGAACTTTTATGGTCACCCTTGGTACCTTTAATGAAAAAATCTGAGAACATATACATTTAACTTTGCGTCCCCGTTTATTACGGCCGGAAAGTAAGGGTAAGATCCAGAGTCGAGATTAGAGACTTCCGTTTGTCTAGAAAGTATTGGTTTTGACATACATACGGGAGACATAGCGATAAGCCACGCTGAACATCACCCTAAGATTTTATATGGCCTAAGCCATCTTCACTTAATAGCTGTGTATTTTTAATTCGTTTGAGCTGTAAGAAATCTTGTTGATTTGTTATTAACTGTATGTTTGTTTATTACGCGTTTGCGCTGATACTACCCAGATGAAGTTGATGCTCTGAGCTCTTATATAATAATCCAATATACGTTATAAAAATGTAAAAACTTAAATTTACAATGCAAATACATAATTACATTCAATCCCCAGGAGTAAGCGTGGATGCACCATCCAAGTTCTATATCTAATATACGTCATCCATGCGACCAGACATAGTTTTTTTTATATAGAAAAGAACAGCCGACAGATGCGTTCCGCATATACCAAAAAAATGTTTCTATTGCATATAACATTACTTTTACAGTGTGTTACTGTAATACATAAATATAAAATAATTTAAAATATAAAAAGCTTATTCGAAGTGTTCTTTTTCTGTGACCGCCCTTTGCGTACCGCTTCAGTAGTTGTTTCGATATTACCACCCGATTCTTTTTTTAAATTATCACTTAAGAAATGACCAGCACTCCCTTAAAGGCTACAAGTCCTAAGTCATCTTTTAAAATACGCGACGTGGTTCTAGGTGCTATCTTCATCCCCCGAGATAAAATCTGTTGCTTTCGGACAGGATTTCTTCGAATTCTATCCCCCTTGCTTTGTCCACATTTTTCATACGAACACTACGTTCACGGCCAGATCTTTTTCTGTCACAAACAGAGGAGGTCTTATTGTACCTATTAATAGCCCGGTATACAAATATTTTACTAATGTTGGTATTAGGCGTATGGAGAGTTTTAAAAATTTCAATCACAGCGATTCGGTTCTCTTTATCACCCCACTCCATTTTAATATCGCAAAATATTGTACAATGTATTGACGCCAAAATGAGACAACTCAATGTACAATCATATAAAACTACATTCCGAATTCAAATATAATATTCTGTTTATTCTTAATTGTAACAGTATTTATGGCCAGACTAAGTATACTAATTAACGACACGTAGTGATTACGACTAGTAGATTCATAAATACATAAGAATAGGCATATTATCTGATTGAACTCTACTGCAAATGCAATACAATATGAAGAGTTGTTCAAATTGAAGCGTCAGGTGTTATTGTGCTGGGAAATGGGAGCAGACTAGCGGCTGGCGCGGGGGTGCGGCACTTTTTATCTTTATCGCTATTCCGTCCGTGACATTTCCACGCCCAGCCGCGTCAAATGCGCCGTCAATAATATTGTGAAGAGAAACTCATACATCAGCAGTACTCAAGTTCCTCATATTCCTACTAGCTGAATTTTGCAAACGTTACCTCAGAATTCGTAATAAAGTCGCCAGAGATAGATTTTAGATTTATTAATCATCCTGACGGTCAGAAATAATTGATAATGACAGTTTTGTCCCTCTGATCCAACTCAAATATTCATGACTTGCAATTATTTTGCGCTGAAAACAGATAATTAGGAGATCAGTGGTAGTCCTTTGAGAGGTTCAAGCCTTACAAAATTTTAATTTAGCTATTTTCTTTCGATTTTCGATTATCGAATTTCTTTACTGTAATACATTGTAAGTCTGTGGGTAAGGTTCAGAGTTGGTGCTGAGTATGAATCCCGTATGTAAAGTTATTCGATATGTACCCTATATTAGCAGCAATTTCGCAAACGGTTATTGTTCATGTTTTCTTTTACCATTCCTACGTTTACAGTCGTTGCAATAAAACGTGACATTCGTGAAGCAAATTTTGGACTTATGTAGGAATAAAATAATTTCAATTTAATAATCTTGCGTTTATTTGTAAACGTTGAGCGTTATAGAAAATTAGAGGCAGAGTAATAATAGTAGTGGAAATATAATAACATTTTCTTTGTTTGTTTCAGACGTTAAGATGGGTTGCTTTGTCAGTAAAGACAAACTTACCAAAGAAGATATGGACTTTCTCAAAACACACACATCATACGATGAGACCACTATCAAGGAGTGGTATAAAGGATTTAAAGTTAGTTTATAACATTAATACAATTTTAGTTGGAGTCTGCGGTTCTGAAATTAGTTTATTTCCATAATTAAATGAAGATTTTTAAGAATGAATCATTTAGTTTTTTATTAAAATAAGAAGTTTAATAATTTTCTGTGTTAATTTTTATAGCAAGACTGTCCCAATGGCCGGTTGACTCCAGCGAAATTCGTGGATATGTACAAGATGTTCTTCCCGTCCGGGAATGCGGTGGAGTTCTGCGACCATGTTTTCCGCACTTTCGATATGGACAAAAATGGATACATTGATTTCAAGGTAACTTATTATAAGGCGTATGTCGGTGCTGTTTGCGAACGTATCACATTGACATCAAATATATAATTTACGGTATTGCAACTGCGAAACTTTGCTTTGTGAATTGCGAATGAACTTGTATTTTGATGTTTAATTGAGTTCACGTGAGGGTAACGAGAGGCGTTTCTCGTGTGTGTTGTTGGGAAGTCAGCATGTGTCGGTAAACATTGGTGTTTGCCTTGTTTTAGGAATTCCTGCAGGCGATTCATGTTACGTCCAGTGGAACTCCAGAGGAAAAGCTTAAATGGGCTTTCCGTATGTACGACGTGGATGGAAATGGGGTGATCGATATTCAGGAGATGACTAAAATAGTTCAGGTATGAATAATGTAAATGCCTCGGCGCTTTATTATTTTTAATTCAGCGCCGCTGAAGAGTAAAAGTATTCGTGTATTGGCAGATATGTTTTACGAGTCTGTTGTATTTTGGGAATATTTCATGAATATTTGTTCTTTACAAATCGTGCGAAGGGAGATGAGTGTTACTCGATCCTGTATTGTTTCAAAAATAACTACTAAGTTAAAGTAAAAGCTAAAGATATTAATTACTCTAGATAAGAGTGACGGGTCTATTATATTAAGCCGTCGTTAACTCAATAGAGCGTTGCTGCCATAGTTGACTATACATAGATATGGTTGTATGAATACGATGGAGGGCCGATAGCCGCGTTGCAGGTAAAACTACAAAAGATTTATAAATCTATGTAGATATATACAGCCGTATCGATCGATACCTTCTGAATAACGTCAATACGAACGCTAAGCTGCTGGAACGTTTTATTTTCCGATCTTCATTACGATCGTATTGTATTTCAGGCAATTTACGATATGTTGGGTGCCTGTTCAAGTAACAGGCCGGCGGACTCGGCTGAAGAGCGTGCCAAGAATATTTTCGCAAAAATGGATGAGAACAACGATGGACAGCTCACACAGGACGAGTTCCTCAAGGGCTGTCTTCAGGACGAGGAGCTCTCTAAAATGCTAGCGCCTTAAACGCTATAAATAAATAAATTCAGCATATTTCACCTATTCATATTGTGTACCCACCCAGATAACCCGACGGCACGAATTAAGTCCCTTTGACACTACATATTTTGAAAATTTGCATTTTTATATTGAAATTTTTTTTTCATTATGCAGTATCATTTATGTTCCAATAGGATTTTGTACCGTTTTTAAATTTCAGATTTTTAGATACTTTTATCTATTGAATTAACATTATCTCGCTGTCGGATTGTCTATTAATGTTGTTTCCAAAGATCAACCCCTTTTACGAAATTTAATATTGATACAGGAATACTTCGATCATGTACGGCACAATATAAATGTCAATCGTAATTTAATTATAAACGATACAATTAGTATAATCCATTAACAGTATTGATAAGATTAATATAACCAATTTGCATTATAGCTCGTCATTCGTCGGTATCTATGATTCGTTTGGGAAGTGTTTCTAAGGATATTTTTACGAGTTTATAGGCTGTTTCTGCTTACATCTAGTAGAGTAAAATTTTAAATTGTATTAATGTTGTATTCGCCAAAGCCTAATAAGAGGCTCGATAATTATACGACCACGACGTGTTAGAGCATTGTTATTTCACCTCGGTTATGTTTGTTTAAAATATATTTAATTTCACGGTATTATTGCTACGTGACTTCGCTTGCCTGAAGTTTATTTTTATTGGCATTAAAAATTAAAACAATATTATGTGACGGTGGAACTTATTTATCGTGTTGTCGGCTTATATCATAGTAATAATATTAAAGTATTCTATATGAAGCAGCATTATTATTGAGCAGGGCCTAATCGTTTCCGCGTACGATATCTTTGAGTCCATAGGTTCTATCCCAAGCTGTGCCCCAATGGACTTTCTATCTATTTGCGTATTTAACACTCGCTGGTAAATGAATGTAGGCATGCTTTAGAACTAAAAAGTAGACGGCGCGGCGTGTGTCAGGCACAGAAGGCTAATCTAATTGCCTATCCGAAAAAACAAATGAACCCGAAACAGATACAGAAACCAAGGGCTCAGACCTAAAAGCTGTAATGTTTTTTTTATAAATGAGCAAATATTTTTTTACACAAATAGTAGAAAGTTTAAAGAATTGATTAGCAGCCGATAATTTGGAATATGAAAAACCATAGCAATGGATCTTATCAACACTGTTGACTATAAAAATTCATAGTAATACATTATATGATACATATTTCATTCGATATCGGTGTTGTAATACTTAGTGATCGACGTAATTGTATGAGATATTATCTATATCCTCGTGTAAGTTTCTATTTAGCGATATAAACTGAGCTTCGTTTTAGTGAAACTTAACCTATTCCTTTCTTCCTACTGTGCCTTCCCAATTTGTAAATACTTCGTTCTGTTTTGAGGTTTTTAAATGACTCTGATCAGTTATCATAGGCTGGCACGGACATTTCCTTTTTGTTTGTTTAAAATCGACGTCACGGTGCATTACGATGCGTACGTGAATAATTAAATTATTTTGCGATTGCTATTGAATTGATTTAACAGTATAATGGCCGTGGCAGCTTTAAGTACCTGATCTATGAATTTAAGTTGCCTATGTCCAGCATTATTCAGAACCAATATAGAGTGACCTAGTCTTACATGTATAGTTAAGTTGATACTTTTAAACTGTTATTTCTGGATTGTTCTATAGTTTTCAGTGCGACAACACTACTCTACGTGTTTGTAAGACAGTCTCTAACAGGTTGGGTGTAAATAATGCTCCCATACAAACGATGATAAAAGCTTAATAGCATTTTATATATACGGTTGAATTTAAATATTATTGTATCTATTGAAAAAACACAATTTAGATCGCAATATTAAAAATTAATATTTTTTCCCAACTGACTTTTGTTACTATAGTTTATTTACACCCATGTAGTTTCGTAGTTTGGGATTGTGCACTGCCAACTAAATTCATATATTTTACATTCCACATTTTGTTACATAGTTTAAGACGTATTGAATTCTGTTCTATTTGTTATCAACACCTTCTAAACTAAATAAATGTGATTAAAAAAATATGATTAAACAAGGAATAATGTCAGTATTAAATTTTTTGTGTATGTAAACGGTTTTCGAGATGTCACCGAGTGATACGAATCAACACGATGGGAGCAAAAAAATCGTTTTGTAGCTGACAGGGTGAAGTACATATCAAGACGGTATTATGTGCAACACAAGGCAAATAGAATTAATGATTAAATAGAATGTGATATAATCAGTTTTGGTACTCTTAAAAGCGTTGCCATATTGATTGTCTTAGCCTAAAATTCCTAAAACAAGCAATTGGATCATAATTGATTTTTTAAATACCTTCCATACAGTTCAGAGTCGTGACTCAGGTATCTTAAAATTGCCAGAGCTGATTGAGGCTCTCGAGACGTTTGTTTTTAGCAATCGAATCAATTCTTTACTGGTATTTATCAATTGAATCAAAATTAATTGCATATCATGCGGAGCGAGGTGTGTGCGGAGAGTTTCTTACAAGATCTCTTCCGTTTTACGCCTTTGATTTTATAACACTCCCAGTAATTTTTAGACTTAGGTTTCTAATTAAAAGTTACCCATTTAATAAATGATATTTGAAATCCAATACGTTTTTGACATACCAGAGTCATGCTTAGCACTTAGATGATTGTGATTCTTACTTTTACCCCTTATTCAAAAATGAAATTGCAAGTACACTGTTTTAATTAAATATAAAGTGATTTTGTTATAAACGAGCTAGTTGTATAATTTCTAAAAAAACTATCGCTCTAAAATCCATCGGAGATTTGAAAAAGGTTTTTAAACGAAAGCAATAGGAACAGCTCAATATTTTTAGTTTAAGCTGTTATTGTTGTTGCACATATGCTTGTCAAGGGATGCGTCTTTTTATCGAAATAATTTCAGTTAAAAATCTGTTTTATGCTTTGAATGTCTTCATGTTTATGTTAAATATTTGTTGTAGGTTTTCGTATAGTTAAGTGAAACGATTTTCTCAAGTGTAATTATTAAACTAAATACTAAAAGAGTGAAATCTAAATATAAGTATAAATTTTTTGATATATCGCCTAAACGCTAAATATCTTCATAAATTATTTTCATGTGCCATGCCAAATTTACGAGTCCCTAAGCGAATACATATTATATTTTTTATCACTATTAATAAGAAATAATTTTTTTCGCGCACAACTACAATTCCTCTTTTTCTAAACTTTTATAATACTTCATGTACGAATATATGTAAAAGCACATTAAATGTAATTGAATTTTAATTTATATGTATTAGTAGGTAAGTTATTCTAACGTATTCATAGAAATTTCGAGCACAATTTTTAAAATCGATTATTTATGTAGTATGTGTCTTAGAATAGTTATACAATTAGGTAATTTAAACTTAAGTATTGCGTTTGTGAACTTTTCTTAAAAAGCACAAATCCCCGTACTAAGTTGCAGTTAATTTGTTGCAGGATTTTTGTTGCTTAAGATAATAAATATTGCATTTATTATTTTAATTTTATATCAGATGACAATGATTTTTTAATTGTTTTTTATATTTAGTCATATTGTATATGTCTTGACAAAACTATAGGCCCATGCTACCATTGAATGTAAGTCTGATTGCATTATTGTTCGGTTCACCCGCAGTGTAGTTGCATTTAGCGTAATAGGCACATCAATAGATGGAAACACCATCATTTCTCGGTGTATTTTTAAGAATACATATTTTTAATGATTCACCTTTTGCCTATTCATGTATAATATACAAATTATAAAATTAGATTTTAGTTTCTGTCATAACCATTTATTTCTTCCTCATTTGTATTAAAGGTTTGTATCAAATGCTTTATGACACTTCGTTAGAAGTGTTATAGTAATTGGATTTTTATTTTAGGGCACAGTTTTTGACGAACTAAACCACGTGACTCGTTCGAAAATTGATATAGGTACTATCACTCACCAGTCGTAATAAAAATCAATATGGGTAAACAAAATAGCAAACTGAAGCCTGAGGTCCTCGAAGATCTTAAACAAAACACGGAGTTTTCAGGTAATTATTTTTAAAGCCTATAAAACAGGAGCCTTCCATGTTCCTTTCATGATTCTATTATTCCTGTCATGTTCCGAGCAGGTCAACTTTGGTTCAATGAAAGGTAAAACTCTGGCGCGTTTTTTTAATTGATGCAATGTGAAGCAGTTCCTAGAGAACGTCTGCCTCTCTACAATGAGGTCAAGCGTTCGAATCGCGGCTCATACGGTGTAGGAAAGTATTGCGAAAAATCCGGTATGATTTGACCAGAGTTGACGGCGTGTGTTAGATTTCGAACGCTGATCACCTACTAAAAAAAAACACGAAACAGATATGTACATAAATCTGTGTTTCATAGGTTTTTTCAATTGTTGCAGCCTCTTAGTATTGTCTTCAAACACACCTAGAAAATATTATATTATTAGATCAGCATAAATAACTTTCTTATGTAAATCTTACTTATGAGGCTGACTACCGCGGCTTACTTACACAAAATACTAGTTGCATCACTTAAAATTTCACTTTAATAATTCAGTCTTCATTATGTAGCATGACGTAACTTCGGCTGATAGACCAATTTGAAATTATAAAATGTTCAACAACACTAGTTTTTTATTGGTCAAGCCAACGCGGACTGAAATTAACATTTTGCAAACAAAATGAAATAAAAAATGTCTGGATGCGTTAATTATCCGTGTTTACTGTGTTTTTTTAAATGGTACAGTTACTGTAAGTTTAACTACGTTAAACAATTGAGCCAATTCAATTGTAAGCACTTGCCAAGCTTCATACTTTCTGAAAGACAAAGCTTAATTTGTAACAGAATGTTTGGTAAATTTTAATAACTCACTTTTAATATTTATCTGCAACTTCGCGTACGTATTATACGTTTGCGGCATACCTATAATGAATGGATAATATAGTACCTGCCTTATCGTAATCGTTGTGGCGATTCAGAAAAATATGTTATAAAATATATTTGTTTGTGTAATTAGTTATTATATATATTTTTTATAAAGGTTTAGCAAAAGTTGTATGAAGAATAAATTAATAGATTAATAGCACAACTGCTATAAAAATTTATTCAATGTTTCACTATTATGAATTTCTATATTAGAGCGAATTTAACCTATTGTGTAAAATGTCCAAATTTCATTCAAGCTGTGAGAAATTTAATTTGTATGTGCTTATAATTGATGTTAACATTCCAGACGCGGAAATACAGGAATGGTACAAGGGATTTCTGAAAGACTGTCCCAGTGGTCATTTATCTGTCGAGGAGTTTAAGAAAATATATGGAAATTTCTTTCCATATGGAGATGCTAGTAAGGTGAATATGTGTAATACATGTTTGTAATTAGTTAATATGCAACACAGACATACAGATGTTTCTGTCTGGTCACAGTGAAAATGATTTGATTTCATAGGACAGCAGATTTTCAAAAAAATACTCAGAGATCCCTTTTTTAATTTGCACTTAAATATAGATTGAAGATCATAAAATATATTGTTTAACTATTGTATGAAAACAAGGCCATTTTGAGCAGTAAGTTTTTAAATATTCCAATAGATGGCGTTGTGCTATTATGTTCATTTATGAAAGCGCGATATCTTGTTTGAATTTTGCAGCGATCATATGATTTAAATAAAGCTTGCTGAAGAAGTGTCATGTTAATTTAAACACATGTCTTTACTTTTTAATTATTCCTTTATTTTATATATAAAATAGTGTGTATGCCTAAGTAGCCGTTTGCTTTTTATAAATTATACCTTACGTTAACCTGGGTTAATGTTTTAAATAAACCAAATATTAAATAAAATAATATCATCCTTAAAATACAAAGCCCATTTAAGTCCAACTGTACTAATCAGGCATTCTTTAGCATATTTTCAATTTTGTTGCTTCATTGAGAGTGAAAGAAAAAGAAGAAGAAACACTAAACAAATAACAATCCGAGATTAATTATTATTATTAACTGTTAATTAACACTCTTTATTTAGTTTGCAGAACATGTTTTTCGAACTTTTGATGCGAACGGCGATGGAACTATAGATTTCCGGGAATTCCTATGCGCCTTGAGTGTTACTTCACGAGGCAAGCTTGAACAAAAGTTGAAATGGGCCTTCTCCATGTACGACCTTGACGGAAATGGTTATATATCTCGACAGGAAATGCTTGAAATTGTTACGGTATGTATGTGTTATGACTATGCTATGAAGGATAGGATAAGGTTAAGAAATTATTATACAGAAGAGTTAAAGATGAGTAAAAGATGTCAGAGAGGTAGCCAATCGTATGGAGTCGGGCACCCTATTCCACAACTTAATAGCGGATATCGTAAATGAATTGCATAAGAAGGATGAAGTGTGGGGTGGAATTTCCAATAAACATCTATTAGAAGAGCGTAACATATAGTTAGAAGGACCTAAGAATTTGAAGTGATTTTTGAGATAGGTTATATTTATTTCTAAAATAAAAAAAGAATCCAAAGCTTTAAAAGTTTAATTTGTCATAATATAATTATTGAAACTGTATTGGAACTTTCAAATGATTTGCCTTTTACTATGAAAAAACTTTACGGTACTTCACTCCGAGCCACCGCTTGCAAATCTATAAAGCGCAAATTCGAACCACATGACGTACTGCTCTCACCTCTGGGCGGGAGCTCCCAGGTACCTTCCGCTTCACCGTATTCAACCAGACTTTCTGAGTGTCTTGATCTCTTGGCGTTGCGTAGAGATGTGGGGTCTCATTACCATGGACAGTGTTCAGACGGACGGAACGTAAAATACCATCCGTAGTACCACGACGTCCGTCGTTCCACAACTGAGCGTTTCCTAACGCACTTTATGCCGCGCACCACCACTATGTGGAACCAGCTGCCCACTGAAGTATTACCGAACCAATTCGACTTATGGTCCTTCAAAAAAAGAGCGTACCAATTCTTAAAATGCCGGCGACGCACTTGCGCGTCATGTGGCAAAGTAAGTGTCCATGGGAGGCAGTATCACTTAACATCAGATTAGCCTACTGCCCGTTTGTTTCTATTACATAAAAAAAAATGTGTCTTGTTAATATTGCTTAAGCGTCCTCTATCATTAGCAAGTTAGTCAGAGTCAAGTTAAAACATCAAAACTTTTAAATTATTAATACAATAAAATAAATAGTATTTTTTTACTTATGTTAAAAAATTTTGTCTGCAAGCGGAAAATAAACTTATAATTAAATCGCAAATTATAAATTAACAAAAATTGCTGTAAGAGCCATCTATCGGATTTTAGTCTCATTTTGTCCTTTACGTTCCAGGCTATCTACAAAATGGTAGGTTCCGTAATGAAGATGCCCGAAGACGAGTCCACCCCGGAAAAGCGAACAGACAAAATATTCCGACAAATGGATAGAAATAAGGACGGGAAACTATCGTTGGAAGAGTTTATCGAGGGTGCTAAAAGCGATCCTTCTATTGTCCGACTTCTCCAATGCGACCCACAGTCACAGTGATACCTCAAATATTAATGGCGCCGGCGTTGTCTCGGTCTTACGCTAGGCAAATGTATTGTAAATTTTACCTGCTTCTAAGAGCTAGTGCGCGGCGTTAAACATATAAAATCTCTTACAATCATTGTCCTGCTGCTTGGCTGTCGACTTCTTTTGTGTTCGTGGCTGAGGCCGTATCCATATCTTAGTTTAGGTGGCGGTGAAACCCTATGGCCCGTATTCCAATATATTCTCGTAACCTCGGAAAATATGATGTATGGTAAAATCCTTATCATGCCGGTCATAATTAGCGCTTTGACTTTCACCCATAGATCCAATGGTAAAAATACCATTCGATTCGATTCGAAATCTATGAGGCGTATTCTTCGGTATATAGGAACACTCGTATCACATTCGTGTAACGTACACGTCCCATTTTCATACTTCATAGATTTAGCTATGAAACTCGAAACGATTTTATGAAAATACGAGTTTTACGATTGGTATTTTGGATAAAACCGGACACTGCGCGGGCCTAAGAGTTCACAGCCGGATTCGGACACGATGCAAGGGTATTTAAGGTTTATATGGATAGTTGTAATGTACCTGAGATGAGATTTAACACCAATATAATAATCTAGTTCCTAAGGTGCAATATAAGCTGATGGCCGGTTTTGATTTTTCTCGCGTTTTCGCGATTGGCGACTTTGGGATCAAATTTGCTAGTTCAGGGTTGGGTTTAAGCTCTTGTATTGTCTCTGAATCTTATATCATTATTATTATCATTAAGCATAAGTATACAACCAGACATCAGGACAAAGTCACTGTTAAGTGTTTTTTCCCAATTATGTAGTTAGTGATGCCATTTTGTCCACGATTTAGCGGTCTAAAACTGGTTTTTTGCTCGCAAATATCTCACATATCGGTATTTTAATATCGACGACATTGGTCCATATGTTTTATCGAGTGCTTATGCAATATAATTGAATTAGAATGTAAGTTCTTACGGATCAGTTTAAATTAAGAACGTGTGCTTTTTTTACCTCACTGTATATATTTTTATTTATTTCATGTTATTCGACTAAGACAATAAAAATTATACACACATGCTCCGGTTATCAAAATTTAATACTGTATGGGAAATATACGAAATAGGTAATCGAATGTGTTTAAGATCTTGATATAGGGGTGGCTGTTATCGATTTAAGCAATAACTGATTATAATTACAATATTTCTGTCAATGTTTCTGTCATAGAAAATTAATGATGGCGTCCATCTCGGGTTAACTTGCGAAAATAAAAATAAATTAACAATTCATAATTTGCTTATGGCTGAAATATATTTAATTCTATGAATTTTACGGTGTTTATTCTCGATGTAGTATAAAACCTAGTGTACCTGAAGATGGCGCTTAAACGATTCGGACAAAATGAAATATTTTAGGACTTAGTTTGAATTTTTTTTAAATTTAAGCATAATCTTGAGTCATCTGAGTATTATTCGTTTTGTAACATTGATGTTAGGATTGCGTAGTTTTTTTTAAGTGAGTCGGCGATCGAACTGCGTTTGTGGTCTTAGAGGTCTTCCGTTCTTGACAAAGACAATACTTAGAACAAAACAAATTGAATACTTGAATGCTTTTGGCTTTCCGTAAAACTAGTTAGGCCTGAATTATATACCCGGCCCGTTCATACCGCGAACTATAACTTCCAAAAAAGAGCATGAGCCCTTGGTTGTATGCCTTAGAAGCATTGAGGGCCTTTTAGAAACTTGAGAGGGCAACTATTGCATAAAGCAGTAATTATATATAATACAATAATTCTGTGCAAACACTAATTTACTTTACACACAAAATAATAGGCCAACAAAAGGATAATAATGGGATACAGTTCAAATTATAAGTTAATAAACGTCTTCAAGTCGGAAGGCCTTCCTAGACTTGAGTCGAGTCAAGCGATATATATTTTTGGTAAAATTTGGTTTATGTCGCTATAATAAAATATGACAAAAAGTAGCTAGCTTGATCATTTCAATATGTTTTTCACCACTTTACTATCGAGTAGCGGCGCTCTTGGTAACCATACAATTTGTATGCCATTTTACATTGCATTCGATTCTGGTGTTTAATCTTAGTATACTTAATTTAGTTATTTTGTAAAACAACGTTATCATTTGTATTAAATATACAATTTTTACATTATTTAGGCCAAAATAAGATGGCATTTAATTTCTACAAATCTATATATCGATCTATATCTTTTTAGCTTGGACCAATAAAAGTAGTGTTAGTCGATTGGTTTAGTGAGCATCTTTTAACCCTGGTGTCGCCGATACATTTTGATTTATTTGCGCACAAGGTAAATATCGTGAGGAATGTCTTGGACCTTTGGCGACAGGTACAGAAGGCGGATAAAACAAAAGTTATAAAAACATGTAATTTAAGACCCAAAGTTATAGCGCCACTGGATTATTATTTAGCAAAGCATTTATTATTTATCCATAAATGCAATGAGAACTTTGTTTTACGAATTTGGTGTTAGTTTATGTAACGGAATTTCAATAGTAATTTTAAAATTTATGTAATGACAATAATCGCTGAGGTATATAGTTGTACTTAGAATTATTTTAACAACTGACTTAAAATGAAAGACATTATGTATCATTTAGATGTTATATTGATCGTATAGTACGCGATCTGTTATTTTAACGGATCATTTAAAAAGGAACGCAACGTAACTAAATCTGGAGTAAGTGCCCTAAATAGGGTAGATAGCAAACTTAACACTTCATATATCACCAAGCGATTTCACTATAATTTAGCGTTAACGGATCAGCAAAGTATTGTCTCAGGTTGGTGATTATGTAGCACAATATGAAACGGTGGTGATTTGACTGTAATTGATGCAACACGGTGAGACACGCAACATGATATGTTTGTCGGAACACACCGTGCGTTGGTCTTTGATGACGTTTCATGCCGCGTGTACCTACAATCATAATCCAACGGAATTCTCCGTTTACATACTCACTCGCCTGTACTTATATGGTATGGAACATCTTTAAAAAAATCTGAAAGTATTTGCTATCTAAATATTGAAGGCGCTTCTCAGATGTGTAAAGTTCCACTCGGAATCTCCTTAACAGCTGACAGTGCACTAATGTTGGTTAATGACAGCTGTCTCCTGTTCATCAATGTTTCTAGAGCAACGTAAGGGAGATTTTTTATCTTATCCTTTTACAAACTAAATTAAATTTTTTGAATCAATTGATTACTAAAGGTTGTTCTGCGGAACAGATTCAGAAATGTGAGTGTTACACGGAGATTCAAAGAACTTTTATTGAACAAAATTGTAGGGCACACAAAACAGCCCCTAGATACCGTAACAAATAAATGACGTTCAGAACAAATTAGTCATATTGTACATTTAAAAAAACACAATTTAACACAGAGAGAGTCAAATGAGTATTTTAGAATATCGTTAATTAAGTTTTTATGAATAGGGTTAGGTGATTATATTAACCAAGAATCTTTCATAATTCGGTACTTAATTTATTATTTACATCAAACTATATATAATTGGCTTAAAATATATAAGTATAGAATTTTATTACAAGTGCTATTTTATAATTTTTATATATATACAGTGTAAACTGTATTATTACACGGCTAACTACCGATTATAGGAAGATTGACATAAAATCGAATGGCGTAAAATCGTATTAACAGTATGCTTTTTAAAATAATTATTCATATTTAGTTCAAGATTAATTAGCACGGCTTTGGTGTTTATGTGTTATTTTAAGCTAATTGTAATAATTTAATTAGCAAGAATAATTCTTTGTTAATATATTATCAGCTATATACGCACGTTAACGATGGTCGACTCAAATTATTTTTACTTGTCTGTTCATCTATTCCTCCGTAAAAACTAATTTAGTCAAATTGTACTGTTATAACTAACGAACTGACGCTTTTGACAGCTTAAGCACAAACAAAAAGATGAGTACTGTAGTTGAAACAGTACTTAGTTTTTGTGAAAAAAATGGTCTAGTTTAAATTATATATACTATACCCCTTTATTACGAATATCTCACTACAAATATATTTTTAATATATTTCTGTAAGTTTATTTTTAAATTTTAATTATTGATCGGATGACACTGATTGATCAAAGAATATATTTTTAATTTTCCAATCGATTTCTTCTATTAATAAGCTTAATGAAATGCACAATTTGTTTTTCGTCGCACAATTAACATATTCTTATGAGTTATATTAAATCTAATTTAACGATGCTGGGTTTTGAATTTTTATGTTAATATAGACATTAATGTGCTAGATAATTCAAACGTTTGTCATACAATTGGTGCATATAGTCTTAGATATATAAATGTAACAATAGCCTGTTAAAAATGTTCGATAGAATCAATGAGCAAATCGAATGCCTTTCATACAGATGCGATGAAAAATTGATGGACTCCTTAGAACTATTGCTTAGGATGCCCGTCAAATGTCGCCTGTTTTATACAGCACTGTTTTATGGAATTTTACGATCAAATATCAATTACTATAAGCACACAGAAGGACATCTTCAAATAAGTTAAAGTATCAGGTTAAATTTAATTAGACGATGGTCCACTGCCACTGTAAACGTTAATAGGTTAATTAATGACATTGTTGGTTATTTATCAAAGAAACTGTAGATCGTCATTTAATGTTAAACAAAAGACAAATATTGTATTTTTATGTGGTTCTGGTAAATCAAAATCTCGTCACTAAATAAATTTAACTTTTTGCTGCCAAGGAATGTGGCTAGTAAACGTATACAATTTTATGATCCTCGCTTTGTGTGTCTCAATAATTTTCCTCGAAATAAGTAAATGGTGTCACAATTCATTGATGTTATTAATATAAAAGAGATGAATATTTTAATAGGTAATTTTAATCGTATCAATCGTTAGATGTTCGTGATAAATTTTATCAAATTCTGGATGTTTAAAGTAATTTTCTGATGTTCAAACACTTCTTCACTTATAATTGAACACGACACTCTTAAATATTCATCACTTAAAATTATTAGATGTGAACTTTTATCCTAGTAATTATATATAGATTTCCTTCAATTTATCTACTATACCTACTTGAGACGTTAAGGCTTAATTGTAGGATTTTGATTCTAAAAAAATATACAGAAACTTTTCAAGTTCATGATATCGTGACTATCGTGGCTTTACTTTAAAATAAATTATTTAATATCTCTTACTTTGAGCACAGGGATTTCTGAAATGTCTCCAGATTTGAAATATACCAATTTTTTTATTTGAAATATGTTGAATAACGTATTGAGTATACCGCTGAAACATATATTTTATGGCTCATGAGTACAAGTTTTATTAACTAACCAAATCGAGGAAAATAAATCTAGAAACATTCGAAATTAATAAAACTTAATAATGTTATAAATGATTATGCTGTCGATTAATTTTATTGTCTTCCAGTATAATAAGACCTAGACAATTAACACGAAGTATTATTGGCCTTATGAAAATAGCAAATTGAGATTAATTATTTAACCTCCGTTAGTTTTAGCTACTTAGGTTAGGCTAAAAACCGTGTGTATTCAGTTTCGTATTATATTTAATATAGAATGCCTAATTCCCAGGTTATATTTTAGACTGGGTTGATTGAATAACTGGACCAGACTTGTTTGAAGACGTCTAACACATAGGTATTGGGTTGTACTCCGCTGCGCTATTTGTTATATAGCTAGTTATATCTTACACCTAGATAGATTGTTTTACTCTCCACTATATATCCGCTATAACTTGTATATAAGATAGGCTATTCGACCTGTGTATTAACCCTAGTAGCTTATCAAGCCCCTTTCACAAAACTGTCACAAATCTAGTCTTGAAAATCATCGAGAAGCGGTAACTTAAGCTAACCGCTAAATTTTATTTCTAAAGGTACCTTAAACTCAGGGTGCTTGATGATGTGCAGTACAATTGTTGTAATTTGAAGAGTTTAAAATACCAAAGTCGCTTTGAAGTTGATGTTCCAGATTGATAAGCTTTTGATTTACCACTTGTTGTATTACATTTACTTAAAGCTTAATATGGTTTTACGAGGCATACCGTGCTAACCAAGCTTATTCTAAAATATAACATGTTTGTGTTTGAAACATATCAGTTGCTTTGATAATTAAACTAATACACCTATACTTGCTATAGCACCCTGTTTTGGATGTCTACCTTGTTTTGTGTCGAGTTTTTACAAAAATAATACATATTTCGGCTCAAAATGCTCCTGTAATAAACTTATTGCTCTTAATATTTCAGGATTATTGTTCCGGTAGTTGATTTATCATTTCAAAATATACCTGTTCTGATACTGTTTAGATGTAAAGTTATTGTATCTATTTATTAAATCTTTCTTCTCTCTAAAGTTGTTTTATTTTTATTACCCCTTTATTTATAATTTTCCCAGAGCTTAACCAGTGATTTACATGCCGCAATTGCTTTATGACTATGGATTCCGAATTTATTTGAATGTATTAAAGTATATAATTGACAAACATTTAAGTAACATTTTGTTAATCTCATTTAAACGACCCTACCCTTTTTATTATACTGAACAATAATAATGCGGGTAGACACAAAGTTCTGTTCTGGCCACCTGCTGTTAACATCAAATTTGCAGCAATCTTAGCTAATGATTAGGAATCGATTGACGGGTTTGAGCAAACTTATGATTAATATATGAAGGAAAATTCTTATGTGATGGAAAAGAGGAGGGAAATCAGCATTTAGGCTATTGAGATAGGGGTGAAACAGATCCCAGGAGAAGAGTTCAATTGGAAGTTGAAGTTCGAAGAATGGGACTAAAACTCCACTTATACTGGGATCTAAATATGATCTGGACGGATATTTCGGTTACTTTCAGGATCTGATTAGGTTTCTTGTCTCGTGAGTTATTGTTGTAGATAGATAGAATTTTATTTCAATTTAAATTATTTTTTTTATTTACTTTAAGGCAATAAATATTACATATTTTATGCATAACGGGCGACGCTATAAACGTCGTATATATAAAATATACTATACAAAAACTACGAATAATTACTCAAATATTAAAACGCGGACTATATTTTATACATCAGGAAGTTTATTAGTTGGTGCCCGCAACGACGCGACGTCCGCGAGATTTTCTCACATAAACAACTCGGCATAATATGTCTATACATTTTCAGATAAAACTTTTTACTTATGATGTCCTAATAAAAATGATATTTCTACGTGAAATTAATACCTTTCCTTGTTAACTAAGGCTTAAAATTATGCATCGCGCACACCAATAGCAACAGATGACTCGAAACTCTCCAGATACTCTGTTACTGAGAGAACCAGGTGTCGTAGAGAGCCACGTGTTTACCCATTAAAGGCACGTCGTGTTGTTCCAACGAGACCACATAAAATGGAACCTCGGGGTCGCTTTCGCATTTATCCGTTGACTTTGATTTCCTGTATGGTCTTCCAAGGCTGCTACGGAAAATTATTTATTTTTGATATCAGTAGTAATCATATCACTGCAATTACTCTGATCTTCCTAGAGAATGTCTTTATTGTACGTAATACGGTTATACAAGTCGTAAACGTCCAACGATTACAGCGCCTTCTGCTATCCCTGGGGCCGTGTCTCGAACGAATCAAAAAGGTTTTTAAATTCTTTGTGGCGTAATCTGTAGTTCTCTTACCTCACTACAAGATTAGTGGTATCCGTTAGTTATTATTCAAAGCGATAAGTATATTTAGCAGCAAAGAAAATATTAATAACGGAATAGCGAGATAATTTTTGAATAAATCCCTTCTTCTAGATTTTCTATAAAATTTAAAGATCAAAAGGATAGATTTTTGTACTTCGAAATGTTATGTTACTTAAAAATGTTATACTCGTAAAGTGTCGTTATTTTTATTAAAAGGCATGCTATTTTTTTACTTTTTATACATTTAAAACCTTGGTAACATTGTATAGTTAATAAGTTCTAGTTATTTATACGATAAGACGACCGGACGTGGAATGTTTTGGTTACTACTTACTACGAATGATTTGGTAAACAATGTTAAATGACAAAGTCACGCAAATTCGCTAATAAACTATTATAAATAGAATTTATTTTTAATTTAAAAAAGTTTGTCTGGTTTTTATATTTATTTTATTAAACAAATAATTTGTAATTTCAAGTCACTTTAATGCAAGAACTACTTATATTGGACCTGGTGGGAGTGCCATGCTGTTCCATTCGGGCTTCAGCCAAACGAACACGCACAACCGGGGCAGTACCACTGTCTCACAGAAATTAGGCGTGAGGTGATGCAATAGGTTCGTATTATTGCACTCGTGTGTCCGTGGTGAGTATGACTCGCTAAGAATTACTTATCTCATCGCTCAAAAAAAAAATCTCAAACAGGTTTCGATCTCGGGGCAACAAGAAGGCTCTGGACAATTTACTGAAAGCAACCCCTTCTACGCTCAAAGTGGACTTTATAATGTTAGGGGACTCAATTCTAGAATCAACGCAGTTAACTACCATCTAGAAACTACGACGCCGGTCTTATTCGTCCTTACCGAGAGATTCCTCCCGTCCTTACTCAGAGATTTTAAGGAATTTTTAGCTGCGCACCACCAGCCAGCTAGCCACTCAAGTATTTCCGAACAAAGTCGTCTTAGGTTTCAAGAAAAGAGCTTTCCTCAAAGGCACTTCCGAGCCCTCTGGCGTTGAGAGTTGTCATGTGAGTCGGAATCACTTAACATCAGGTGAGCCTCCTGCCCCATTGCCCTCTGTCATATAATGAAAGGACTGTAATATTGAGCAACATTGTGATGATTAATTTTATACTAACTCGGCAAAAGTTTTGCCATGTGAAGAATATTACAGTACCAAAGTTGCTATTAAAACGAAAGAGGGGGAAATTTAAGGAAACTTAAAATAATTGCCATACTTAAAATAATTTTTAGGTCACCCTTATCACTTAAGAGTTTATAAAATAGTTACGTACCGAAAGTGAAAAAAATTAATGTGTATTAGATATAAGAATTTATGTGTAAATTAAAGGTATTGTTATTACATCATATACTATATAAAAATAATCTAAGCAAGATCTTTGAAGCCAGAATGTTTGCTAACTATTGCCGTTTTATGGGATATGGAAGATAAGTAATTTCCTTAACTAGAATAAAGGTAAAGCTCTAATACGTTATATCAAGTTTATTTGAATAAATTTTATTTATTTACGTTTATTCAGATACTGTCAACAGATTTATTTATTTGAAATGTTTGCATTTATCGCTATTTGTAAAGAAGTGCTATCACTTCTTCAGTTTCACTAAATCGACTAAGTTTGACGTTATATTAAGTTACTTTTATGTATATTTGTGATTTCGATTGATTTCAAATATGTCGGAAGTACTTAGCATAGAAACTGAAACTTATTTTTTCTTAGGACAGCTTGTAACCTCCCAAAGGGACAGACATGTACATGTTTCACTTATAATTTTCCATAGTCACGTCGGAGTTTGAGTGTATCTAACTTGAGATAGTCCAAACGAGCCTCGTACGTTTACAATAGACCACGCAAGTGTAGACGATTGCAAAGCTTTCTATGGAAACGTTTCCGAACTGTTTCAATAGTATTTATGTGCATTTTGTAATGTGGTGACCAGATTACAGTAGCATACTCTAAAATACTACGGACAAGTTATATGTAAAGAGTTACTTTTTACGGACTTTAATACAAAACCTAGTGGCCAACCAGCCTAATAAATAGGCTGGTTGGCCACTAATTCCGTGTGCTCACTGAAGTACAGTTTTTGATCTAAAATTACCCCAAGGTCGTAGAATATTTACGAACTAATTGTAAGTTTTGAATATGAAAATTCGAGGGTATTGATCATGTTTGTATAGACTGAATGACATTAAATTCCATTAAATTATTTAGAGACCATGTGTCTATGGACATACCAGTGCAGACATTTCGTTCTGGAGACCAATACAATTGTTACGGAAACCAATAATTGTTCTGTAAAGTTTCAGATCATCAGCATAAAAAAGATATCTGCTATTATTTTTAAAGTAAGTTGGAGCAATTGTAACGCCATTAGTTTCTTTTAGACAAATACAAGTAGGTATGCATAGGTTCACTTAAAATAAGTTTAATCTTACCTAGTATTCTTCATTCACAAAGTCACCCGTAATAAGATAATTACGTCTAGAGTATTTGACATATTGATGTTACTTAACCGTAAAAACAATTTTGTAGAGCAGCAGCAACATTAATTTGTGATTGATTTCGACATCAAAAGTTGTTTTAAAGCCTATGACTTTTTTGGAAGTGGCTTTGGTCGAAATTTGTACTATTAATTTTGAGTATTTTATTAAAAAATCTTTGATTAATTCACGGCAAATTTGTATTTTATAACATTATAATTATAATAAGTTTGTGGTTGAAATAAGACATTGTAAGATTCGAATTTCCTGATCTTTTCAAAGCAGTTATTTAATCCTCCGCTTTATTCATATTACAAATCTTAAGATTCTGGGTATAAGTGCATTCTAGCATCGCCGATGCAATAATTTAGGTTTATTTAAATATAGCCTTTATTTCTTAGACTTAAAGTTCATTTTACAATTTACAAATTTGAAGTCGTCGTTTGAAGTCGGTAACGTACTGATACATTTAAATACTTCTAGTAAATTATCATTTGACGCTTTTATTTAGTGGTACATTCGACGTACATCGATATAACTTTTCCGTAGTGAAAATGATAATGAGAAAGTAAAATGTATGCTATCAATGTACTTTGGATATAAGACAAACTGTATTAAGACGTCTTAGTACGAATGAGAATCATAATTGGAATACAAAAAGATTTATTAAAAAATAACACCAACAATAGTATGATGTGACTATAGAAATATTTTAATTGCTTAACGCACCGACTAAATTTTTTTAACAAATCTGCTGAATTTATGTATGTGTTGTGAAATTTATACACTAAAGTAGAATGAGACTAGTTCTTGGATCACTATAAATTAAATTATGTTCGCTATAACGGGCCATTCATATGAAATCGTTCAGACTAATATGTTCGCTAAATTGATTTGAGCCCCAGTTGGCTAGTTGTTTGAGCGGAGGTACCGTTCCAAATTGCGTATTTAAATAAGTCTATATACACATATGAGTTTATGGAGGTTGGCAGAATTAGTTCTCTATGTACCGTGTATACTATGAGGTGGTTTTGGGGTAGCGGTAGGGTGGGTTGCCTTCCTGGGTGGTGTTTAGGACGCGCCTAAGGGGCCACGTCCAGATAAGTAAAATATCCTGGTACGGGGGAGGCCAGCATTGTCAAGCTTGTATGTATAGCTTTAAACTATATATCGAGCCTTCTCGAGGTACTTATTTACATACTGCCTATATATAATGCGGATATAGGTAACAGGCCGTAGGGTTTTTGAATTTTACGTATTGATTCAAGGTATCAAAGTTAGGTAATAGAATTTAAATTCATTATGAAATTATATTATCCTGAAAAGTCGTTTTTGACATATTTTTTCGCTGTTTGCATGCCACATATCTACGTGATTTCTTCATATTATGATTATGTAACCAAAATAAACTTTTGCACAAATACATTTTTAGGGTTTACAAGGGTGTCACACATTGAATTAAGACTGCAGAAAATAAAGGATTTTCGATGTCAAGCAGAGTCCTTTGGGGATTGGGTTAATTTATAGACCTTAACCTATCGTATCCTCTTACTAATATATATAGTTATTGTATAATGCATTTAATGACGTCTAGTTTAGTTTAGCCAAGGTATTCCATAATAGACTTATAAGGTAATACTTACATTTGTTGGAACTGACCTGAGCTAGCAAATGTATAATGTAAGTAATGCTATGAAAGCTTTAAGCTTCAATTTTGCGTGGCTTGAAATTGTGAAATCCCAACGATGGGTTCGTTCATTCGACATGTAACTATCGAAATTACAGTAGTAGAGTTTTTACAATGTTTCCTTAATCTCTGTTTATTATTTATAAATTGTCTCTTCATTGAAATATTCTTGAACACCTGATCTAGCCGAATTTAAAAGATATAAGTAATTAAAGTCTAACCTAATCCTTATAAGGATATTTAAGATAAGTAAGTGTCCGATAACACTACATATAGTTTAGTCTCTGTTCAATAAAGTAAAAAAAAATTTAATTGGCGTTTCTAGGTCATCAGCTATTTTTGAACATAGCACAAATACTAAATTATAAAACATGTTTGACCTAATATTTAAAACACCCATGCTGATACTGACCACTTATCTATTCTGATGATGGGCTTCAGGGGTGACTTAATCTAACTTAACGTTACCTTAATGTTACTTTTCATCGTCTTGGATCTTACCTTCAATTCCGTAAATGAAAAAAGCCGAGGTTCGTCCTGATCTGAAGGTTGGGAAGTTCATATTGAACCACCAGGCAGAAACTAAAAGAAATTTTGGAAATTTTAAGAAATTATTACATGAAACACTTATACTTTACTAGGGACCGGCGTCACACCGATTTGACCAATAATTCTACCATCCTCATGAATGTTTTTGTTATGGGAGCGTTCAAGTATTACGTCACGCAATTTTTGAGATTATTGACATCCCCCGCAATGTAACGACCCGTAAAGTTTTTCTGTACCCAATAATAAATAATTTAACGTTTCGTGACGACCTATTGACTCTTTATGCCTAAAAGTCACCATTATGTGGTGTAAAGTACTGGAAAGTCGAAAATAATATTAACAATAAAGTATAATTCAATCCCCGCCCCGCATCGTAACGTTTTCTAAAAAGATTAACCGTGTATTAAAACAAGGTGAATTTAAATATAAAATTCATTAAATGTTAACTATTCAAACGAATTAAATAACCAAACAATTTACAAATATCACCAATGATTTTTAAATAAGTTGTTGGTTAAAGATCTAACTAACAATTTTATATATATAAACCCGAATAAATAAATAAATAATGAATAAGTAATGATAATAATGATATTGTGTAATTAACATATTATATATCCTAAAGGTAGCAGTACCTTTTTCACGACATATTTTTGGTTTTATATTAGTAAAAATATTAATCATAAATGTAGGTTCGTTTGTCGATTACTACATACAAACTTTCTTCGAAAACCTTAAAATCATCAAATAAAACTAGCTCACAAATAACAATAAATTGATATTTGATATTGGACCTTATGTCGTTACGAAAGTTCGTAAACATTTCAACATTTATAGGAAGGGACAGGGAATGTGGTCTAGTGCCTATTTTTTCAAAAAAGCTATTGTCTATTTAACCACGATACTTTTTAAATTATAGCACACCTCGCGTTCGCGACTAATGATATGCGACAATAACGCTGTAACTGTCGCTGTTATTTAATATTGGACTATAGTAAAACGAAATAAGGTTTAATTATCTTTAAGTTTTTCTATAAGCACCAATTTTCGTCTACTTTAAAGGATTAATAGACCTTATTCTCTCTTCCCTATAGTACCTTGCAGTTAAATACCAAATTTATCATAAAATACTTTTAATAGGTGCGCAATTAAAATACTAAAAATGTCATTAAAGTAAATAAAATTGTGATCAAGCAATTTTATTTATGTTTAATCCAGTGCGATCCTTACCTATGTGGAACCAGCTGCCCACTGAAGTATTTCCAAACCAATTCAAGAAACGAGCGTAGCAATTCTTAAAAGGCCGGCAACGCACTGGCAATGTGAGTGTCCATGGGCGGGGGTCAATAACTTATCAGGTGAATTTCCTGCTAGTTTACCTACTGTTACATAAAGAAAACAATTTTTTTATGCCTGGAATCAAACTTAAAATTTCCACTAAACGCATCGAACTACTGCAAAAAGTAAAGCTTAATCTACAATCTGGTGTCATTTTAATTTTTTGTATGAAGTAAAATAGACGTTTTAATATAAGCTGCCCCAGATCCGAATACTGCAAACCTACACCACGTATTTACTTCCTGAATATAGGAAAACTTGTAACAAATTGTGAGAGTATCCGAAATGCTTCAGCCTTCGTCCAGTCTCATCTTTCAGATGTAATTTCAGAATTTCCCTTTTGCCTCGAGAAAAATAAATATGCTTAAACCCGACCCTCCAGCGTAAAGAGGAAAAATATTAAAAATTAAGTAAATATCTGTTTAACAGTTATGTAAACATCTCTAATTACGACTTGTTCAAATTATATTTTTTCCTCGCAGCACACGGCTCGGCTTTAATTAACATCTATAACAGGTACTTTTGTGTTATCACAGTTAAGGGTGGTTTTTATAGACCTCCAAAATTAAACTCATCATTTATTAATGGCTAAGTTACTTCATTAACACGTATATGCATATAGTTTGAAGCCTAGAACGATTGTAATGTATATAGCCTGTTGCTTAGCATGTTTTGTTGATTACGCGTTGATTATAATTTTAATTCCTCAAGTACTTTTCAAAGGAAGGCATCGATGACCGTTTCTATGTGGCGCACGTAAGGCCACGCTGTCCGCTGCCCCCGTGCTTACCCGTTCGGAACGATTCGCCCTCTGCCCCCTTGAACACCCTCCACCCCCTTTAAAAGCCAGTGGCGAGCTTCAAGAGAAAGTGCCGCGTGTGTACACTCACATGCGTAAAACCATCTTTGGCGAAGCTGGCGCGAGGCTGACGGGGAAAGCGGATTATGTGGAGAAGGCACCCACCTCCCCGTATGCGTAAGTGCGTGTACACAGGACCTTCCTACATACATTTGCATAGTGACATTGTACGGTAATAATGTATGTGACCACCCTTACGTCTTTCAATATATCGCTTGGACTTTTGCTTTGCACCGCGTCGCTCTCGCACAGTTCGTCCACGTTCGAGTTTTATAGCTGGGGAATTCAATTAAGACGGATCGCTTCTTAGAGTCTAAGAACTGAAAGTTGTCCAGCATTTCAAAGGTGATTTTACAATTTAATAACAATCATATTAAATCGATAAGTTTGTTTAAAGTAGAAAAATCTGCTCCTTATTTATCTACGTAATAATTAAAACTTTAGCCGTTTCCATGAAATAGAAGTGCCATTAAATTCTAGTGGTAGGTGAAGAGAATCTCAATTTACATATAATCAGTAGGCTGCGTATAGGTAAGAGGATTTCTTGAAGTTTGATCGATATGAGGGGGCTAGCGGGGTGGCTCGGACGCGCGCTTTCTATGTCCGTGTGTGCGTATATCTCGGACATGCACGTTACGCAGATTTCTCTAACGATTTTCCCGGAGTGTGAAATGTAAAATAAGGGGTTAGAGGAGCCTGGGCTCTCTCCCCGCACCCCACCTTAGTAAATTGATGACCAGCCACTCGCATGGAAATTGGTTCAAATTTTACACATATCGTATTAAACAAACGATCCGAGCGTTAATGATTCTTGCTAGATACCTACTTATTTGAGACTTTATCATTACCATAATTTATGTAATTTTATTTTTCCAATATCAACATTTTCATGTAACAGAGGACTCAATCGATAAGGGCTAAAATAAAAAGGAAAATGTGGTCAATAACGTGAATTATTTAACCAAAATCTAAATTATTATACAACAAAATAGTTTGCAGTCCGAATGAAGCGTTTGAGATGAAATAACAGTGGTTTGACTCAAAACCGGTCCAGCCACCCCCGCGGCTAACAGTAAATCGTTTTTTATCTGCTGCATTCCTATGCACCCCATCCCTTATGCGACTCGATCTGAATAAAGCGTCGTAGGCTAATCGAAAATGTTTTATTTTGAAAACACCAACGCACTACTATCTGCGTATAAAGTAATGCGTGCTTAAACAAAAACATTACAATTTTCTTAAAAATTATTGGATATAATTAAGAGTAACCTACCCAGGAATAATATGTATCGTGATATATACTGTCATGTCATAGTTTTATACATTATATGTTTATAGAACGTACATACAATTTGGTAGATACGAAACACCATATTTCAAAACTGGCAACTAAATTATCAAATAGTTTATTATCACAATGTTCGAAATTCAAATTTCCAACTTAGTAATAACAACACTTAAAACTAAATCATTTAAGCACCTTAAAAATTTTAAATTGCACGTGTCCGCTGCAACAGCGCATTGTTTTCGTCATCGGTGTGTTGGGCTCTTCTTTTTTTTCAATAATATTCACCTATTCAACAACAGAATAGCAATCTTCCCAGTGTGAGTGTGTTTTTTCTGAGAAGTGTATCGTTTACATACTTTTTTCTACAATCTTTGTATGTGTGTGCAGTATGCATCGTGGTATTTTTCGTTTTGTGTGCGTGAAGATGCGATGTTGCTTTAGAAGTTTTGGTGCGTTCTGGTAAATTTGACAACGTCGCGCAATTGATAGGGTCTTTTGTTCAGTTTAAGATTACAATTCGAAATAGCTTCGACAAGTTTCTCTTTTCTAATATGTAATTTGAAACTACGATGCGCGTGCAGTGAACTCAACTATATTGGGTTATATAAACAGCTCAACAGATTTATTTAGAAAAAAATAATTCATATTTTTACGCAATCAACTTCGTACACTTATTAAAATCAATTTTTAATTTTTTTTACAAATTAACATGAAATTCAAAAGTTTAAATAAAACTTTAAAGGGCATACGAACGAATTTGTAAAATTGCTTTCATGACTCGACAAGTATTTCAGACTAGATCCTAATATTTACAAAGGACAATTTGTGTCCATTGGTCTTGTGTTCATGCCCGGTGAAAAAAAATAATGCTGCGCGCTCGTAGGCTCGAACGTACTAAAAAGTTTAATAGAAATTCGCACGGGCTTAATTTATAATTAAAACTGACTAGTGCATCTTTGAACTTTAAAAATTTAATTTAATTTAAAAAAAACAAATACATTGACATTTCATAAAATCTATGATGTTATAATTTATTTTTTAGTTCAGTATTTTTTTCTTTTTGGATCTAGGTAAATGACCTGTGAGTCTCCTCACGAAGATTTTCTTCACCGGATGAGGAAGAATTCATAAAAATAAATGTGTGTACAACCGGGATTGGAACTCACTACCTGGGTGTTGGCAGTAGTTCTGTTGATACTACTTAGATCGTATGCTGTTATTATTATAAATTAGTTATGGAAGTTAAATGGGACAATACATACCACTTTCTCCGTGTTCACCTTGACTATATGATGCGTTAAATGTGCACATAAAAAGAAAAACCCTTTGCACCGGGATTCGAACACATTGCCTCAGGGTTATAAGTCACTCATAATCTACACTGCTCACAATAAAGTATTCTATTTTTGGTAGTGCCATAGATACTAAATTGTTAGTTTCATTTTGCGTTGCCTATAGTAAGTGTTTATATATAATAACTTAGAACAAAAAGTCTTTGATAACTCATAGATCGCTAAATTATTAAACAAAGGCAAAATGAATTTGGATACTTACAATATGTTTCGATAACATTTGAATGGGAGCTTTATTAAAATTATGTTGCACGCTTTGTAGATGCCGGTATTGCATATACTAATCGCTCAATAATAACACGTCTGGCCAAGTTTAAAATGTTATTGAAACGGGAGCGTTCGTAGAATTTAAGCTCCATCAAAGTGACCTCACTAAAGTCAAATCGCAGACTGAATCTAATTACTACGTGGCGATGTAAGCTTTTCGGTATGTACATTTTAGTAGAACTTAATTTGAATTAGAGTAATAAACCCACTAAAAGTTAGCAAATGCCGTAAAAATATAAATAATGAAGGTCAGAGATGCAAATGATTTGTAATATTATTGGTTAAGCGGTTTAGAAAAATAAAAAAGACACTTAAGTGATATATAATTCCTACAAACTACATAGATTTAATTTCCTTTTATATAATATCGACAAATAAGGACCACCAGATTCTTTCACTACTTAGAATTGTCGTAGATTGTAATAATATGTTTATGTCTTTGTAATAAGGTGTATTTTACAATACACCAAAATTTCAACTAATGTTATATGAATTTGCGCTGATCACGTTTGCTAATTAAATATTATTGTGTTTCTAGTATGGATACTAAAGATAATATAATGTTTTTAATATTTTTGAATGCAATCTTAAAACAGAAACTATACCACAAGCGATTGTCACAAGACAGGTGAAAACTGTCGACTTTTTTATCAGTATGAATATTTTCTATAAGTGTTTTCATATCAATGGAAATTCATAGAGACGTTTAGGCAGACTTTGAAATTCCACTTGTGTCAGATTACTGTCAATAACCACCAGTGGAACCAGCTACCCGTCTAGGTATTTCTGATTTAATACTTTGGGAGCTTCAAAAAGAGTGTACCACTCTAAGTAAGTACACAGTAAGTGTACGCTAGCCCTCTGACGGTGCAAGTTTTTATTGGAGGAGGTAGGTATCACTAATTATCCAGTTACCGCCTAATAATAGCAAGAATGTATTATTTATGTAAATTTAATATAAGATTCTTTTATGTGCCATATTGATACAAAAGTATGTGTAGGTAATTTCTTCTTGTAAAATTTTCTAGTAATTGTCGTGTACGATCATTAAAAACGTCAATATTGACAATAGATTTTTATAACTAGTATAACTTTAACACATATATTTCAAAACATATTTATAATTTCTGTAATATTACCCTTCTTTGCCTGATACATGTCGACGATTTTCTAATTTACTCTATGAACATCATGATATAATATGTTAAATATTGAATGACGTTATATTTCAAATTATGTGGGTAAGAGACGATTTTCAGGATCTAAAATTATGACTTTCATGTACACACATAGACTATGACTAAACTGTTTTTGTATCAAAGTTATATAAGGATGGTAATTAATATTGCTTCAGTTAATTGTCAGTCTCGCTTTCAAAGTATTCTTCAAACACAGTTAATATTTAATTAGGTCAGCGACTAACTGTACGTAACTAACCTAACTCATTTGAACGCTAACATCTAGATGCTAATCCGTTGCTTACATTACAAAAATTCGCTAGTGTGCAAATGCACACTAACTATGTCAGTTGGTGTAGGTAGGTACTTATTGTATTCTAAAATGTGTCGAGCTGAACCTGACTTTCAGTTCCGTCTTTGCATGGCTAGATATTTATCATATTAATTATGTAATAGTTAGATATAGTACGGACTTCTTTAATACTGTAGTACATATCTTTGGTTTAATTAGTTTATTTTATATAGGATTTTTTCTGGTATGTTTTTCAATATCGAAGTTTTCATATAGATTATGAACTTTTTTGAAAATATCTTTCAGGGATAAAGTAGGATTCTAACCATTAACGAATGTCTCAAATAATATCTATAATTTTGGTGCATATTCAATGGAAACAAATAAATATACAACTTTTTTTATAATATTAGTTACCTAACGATGTTTTCTTCACTATACGAGCAAGTGTTATATGTTCGTATTAAAAATAATTAATTAATATTCTATGGTCAGTAGGCCTTAAATTCTTTTAAGGTTGAAAATCGATTAAGGCATAAGTTTCTCTCTCACGAAAAAATTAACCCATAAGATCTGATTCATTTGACGCCCTATTGTTATGTAAATAAGGGTCACTTTTAAAACTCTTTTAGCAGTACGAATGGTAAAGAGTAGCAATAATATCTAGGTTATATCAGCAATCTAAACTAGAACTAGGACAATATTCAATAATTTCATAATTCCTTTCCCACATATTTCTTGAAATATTAATAATTAAAATTTAAAAAGATTTAAGTCATTAGCGTGTATTGTAGCTTTCTGCGAAATGCGATAAGAAACGCAGGTACACATTAGCAATTTCTTTTACCAAGAACACAAAGCTGATTATAATTCTATTGTTTATGTTACATCGGCAAATACTTTGTTTCATTGAACAGATAAGCTGCCTACAATAAACTATATTGCCTTTTTAAAATTGAAAGTTCTCGTTATTGTTTTTATTTTAACATTATATTACTTAGCGGAAATTGAGGTCTGACAACAAATATAGTAATGCGCACACACATTTTTAAGCATAAAATTAAATTGTATAAAATATAACAATATATTTGTTTTCAATATATTTGACTATATATTTGACTTCATTTAATGTATAACTTTGACCCTAGCTTTTCTCGATCAGCGTACCTGCATTGCGAGGAAAGATATTCTAACACAGGGACGATTTTTAATGTAATTAATTTTACAGATTACAGAGAGATTCTACTTCTCATGTATGTTTTTTATTTAAATAATTATTAATTAATATGTTTTTACTAATGGCTAGGCAGCTTTGACTTTAGTATATTTACTCGATACAACTGTGATACGTATTAAATGTAAAAAAATAATAGTAGATAACAAGAATAATTACAATAATAATAATAGTAATACCATTTAACATTCATGTACTTCATGATTAACTTGAGAGGATTAAATTTGGCTTATCAAGATTGTATTGATTAGGTTTAGTACAAAGGTAGAGAAAAGATGTGTGATCAAGGCAGAAGGTAGTATGTACCTACCCCTATTTAGATGATGTTATGAAAAATCAGGCCATAGTTATTTATTATACATATAGCTGTAGAGATAATATCAATTTTTCTTGCATTGGCAATGGACAGCCGACTTCTCTCTACCACCAGGAGCACAATGCATGTCTTGCAACACACAAAACTGGTGTTTGGTTTAGGATGCCTACTAAACCTGCTAGCACATCTTCTTGTGGCTTTGTTGATGGATCTGAAGGCCATTTCCAATATATTCTATCATAAGAGAAGGAAATTCACTAGACTGAGGTATAATTTGACAAACCTTGAAGTTACGCTCGGTTCTTTAAAACCGATATTTATAACGCGCGTAACACGTAGCTAAATATATAGATAGGAAGAAAGTCCGAGTGTAAAACGGTAGGGGAGACGTGAAGTGATCGGCATAGTCCGAGAAAATCGATGTCGACACTCCCCATAGTTTGCATGACCGTCCACCGGCTACGAATTTTGTACGTTTTAAGCAAAATTTAAGAATGCTTTACCCAAACTAAAATTATTCGTTTTATTATTATTTTATAAAAAACATGTACGTATTATGATCTAAAACATTAATTGAATCTTGATAACTATTTAGACAGTTAATTGTTGAGGATGTTAACATTAAAATTCTCTTCGATTAATAATTCCATTATTTCATAATATTATCTTAATATATATATATTAAATCAGGCAATTCGTTAAAATTTCCATTTGATGCTTTAAGGCGAATGCCAGTTTCTCAATATACAAGTGCATATTTTATTTTAAAATTTATAATGCTGCAGTTGAAATGTAACTAAAAATAATTTGTAAAATTCTTATGCAAATAAACTTGTTTTGCATCAACCTAAAATCCACAACATATTGGGCTTATATAGTAGGTATACAGTTTGATTAAGTAGTTGGTTTTGATGATAAGTAATTTTTCAACATTCCTGTAACTAAGTATTTACACCTACTCCTTTAGATGGACAAAAACAAGATTTAAAATTTAGAAAATTCATTCGCAGGTTCGGGCTGCCCGCATTATAAGGGTGGGTGCTATCGCTGTCCCACTCGGACACAGCTTCACCGGACATTTCGACCGGGCATTTCAATTTTGAGAAAGAGTAGGACCGGTCCGTTCCCCGCACCCCCGCCTCGACCCACGCATCGCTCTCGCTTCCGCCAAGGACGAACAAAAGGACGAAGAAGCGATAACTTCATCACAGCGTACGGAGTGACCCTCTCGCTCGCTCTTACGTCTCGGTGGGGGACGACCGCGACGTTGCGAATTGTTATTGAAGTCATGCCCCCGAAGGCGACTTCGGGAAGGCTGTCAGTTGCTACTAAACGCTCACAGCGTCCGTACCCGGCGTCCGTTTCATTGGGTTCTCGCTTTATTATAAAACTACAAAACGCGTCGCGACTCTCTATTTATAATTAAGTGCCAAGTTATCTAATTAAAATAAACTGTGATTCTTAGAAGTGAATGGACGTTAAATATTTATGTTCTTAATAATTACAAAGAACATTTAATTTGAAAAATAATAGAATAACTTGTGTGCTTTTCGTGGTATAAGTGCATTCGGACTAACAACTTAAAACTAAAGTTTTGTTGTGTTGTCTACGATTACGAGAGTGTTTACAGCGCGCACGTGGTTGTGCCGCCCGCCCGCGCGCGATGCCGCGAAAAACTTTCTTTGAAAACATTACTGTGGCATAACTTGATGCGCGAATTCCGAAAGGTACGCATGACATCGAACATGGCTTTAGCTTGTATCGCCTAAACCGCATCGACTACATGTGCGAGAAAAAGAGAAGCGATATTTTTTTTCTTTTATTTTTCTTTGGAGGAGACGGCGCTCTCCTTTGGTTTGATGAATTAAATGGCTAACAACAACACCGTATCGTCGACTTTACCGTCGAGGGACTACCATTGCAAGGTTTGCGACCTTTATTTGGACACTGTTGATTCTTTAGAAGTGCATTTACAATATCACAAAGAAAATTTATATGTAAAATGGGGTACGCAAAACTCGCAAAATGATGCTGAAAACAACAACGGTACAAAAATAAAGAACGAGACTACAGTTTCAGCTCCAGCAGATTCGAGCGACAATATGATTACTAAACCTAGTCCTGAGTTTCAACAAAGAGCTACGCCGGAGACTTCTACACAATTTCCTCACCCGGCTACACCACAGAGCTACCACAGTGCACCATCGCCGTACCAGAATCCTGATCAAACTACATTTTCTCCTGGAGCGCAATATGGTAACAACTATTCTCATTCAAGTTTTTCACAAAATCAGCATTCCGAGCAAATAAACTGGGAACAATCCCAATATAATCAAGACTATCAACAAAAGTCGAATCGCTTCCATCCTTATAATATACAAGATCGTGTTTCGCAAGTATCATCATCAAGCCCTTTGTATGGTCAGCCACTAAATCAACCAACTCCATCTCCGTCGCCTAATCAGTGTGATAAATGTGGCTATGTATGCGATTCTGCTGTTCAACTCAATGAGCATTGCAATTCTGCTCATGCTGGTTCAAGTGCGACAAATGCAACAAACACAATCGCATTTCAACAATTTCCGGGAAAGCAATTTAATAATTCGAACTACCAAAATGACAACATCAAAGTGAAAGAAGAACATGAAGAGTCCTCGGATATACTAGATTTAGATTCTCAAAAGGTTGTATACCAAGGGAATGAAGGTGAGGCACAAAATAGCCAATACGAAGAAACACCATCACAAGGAAGAGAAGTTAACACAAGAACTGTTCCTATGATGCCATGGGAAACACAAAAGCTTTATAATAATCCACAAATAAATGGTGATGTTTCACTTTTCAAAGATCAAAAAATGTTTCAAGAACAAAAAACATATCCGTCAGATGTAAAAATATTTCATCCCGAACAAAAGTTTGCATACTCACAAGACAAATTTTTGCCAGTACATCACGATCAGAATCAATTTATGCACGTTGGTCAAAAAATATACTCTGGTGTACAAATGCCACCATTAACGGACTGCGTGGGTGTTGTAGCATCTTCCAATTCTGACATGAAACCTCCATACAGGCCTTATGATTCACCTAGTGCTCCGCAAATTACCAGCACACAGCCTGCGAATCCTACGTCATCAGCATTACCATCAATTGGTGGAAAAGGAGCTAACTGGAAATCGAATGAAGCCAGAAGACCCAAGACGTACAACTGTACAGCTTGCAATAAGTGGTTTACTAGTTCAGGTCATTTGAAAAGACATTACAACACAACCTTACACAAAAATGCTGTGAGGTCTTCAGGGCAACCAGATCCAGCTACAATGCCAATATCCAGTCACCACCATCCTACGCGTGAGTCGTTAGCTCGCGCGCAACAACAGAGCGCAGACTCCAACACTCAAAGCCCAGTCCCCTCTGACGACAGCCGAGGCGTCGACGACGGTGCTCTGCAGTCCCCCTACGCATCACAAAGCTTCGAACGCTCTCACAGAGTTGCTGGTATGCAGTCCAAGCCGCCGTACACGCATCTTCAACAGGGTAACTTAGATAATAATTTCAGTAATAATTCATTAGTTAACCATCCTTTACAGCATCAAGTAGGGTCACATCCCATGAATATAGGCAATCAGCCTCCCGGAATAGGCAATCCAAATGATAATCAGGGTTCTAAGAATCAATCAATTACCTCTAGCGCGAATCCCCCAAACGGGGAAGCAGGTCCCTCTGTTTCTCAAAATCATCATATGAGGGGCCTGCTATCAGTATCAACCAGCAATATTTCAGCTCCAGTGCTAACCCAGAGTACACCAGCGCTTACGGCACACACGCTACCGCCGTTCAGTCATTTGGGTGTCAACCCTTACAATCCGAGGTCTACGGATCCTTTGGGGCCTTCGGTTCCGGACCCCACGCACACCCCATTATATTTGGGTCAGAATTTTCAACAGACTATAGCACCGAATTACCCAAACGGGATGGCCCCCCACGTTATGGATATGGCTATCAACAATCTGCCTATAGCCAATCCGGCTACTTTTGGTGAACAACCAGAAGAAGTCGAAGTTATGGAACAAGAAACGTCGACTCAGCCAGCTGGTGGACGCTTACCAAGCTTCTCTCAGCTACAAACGCAGAGCTTCAGCGTTTACGTTTCTAACTATGTCACAACACCTAACGTGGGGGGTCAAGTTATCGCCGACGATTCCACCGCCGGTTACATAATTGTTGATCCAGTACAGTCTCCTATGCAATATAACAGTATTGATTTAAATGGACATAACGTAGAGTATGAATACACATATTCACCTAAAGCTATTAAAGAAACTATGGTCACTTACAACACGGATAATATTAAATTATATCCTTATGGGTATGCTGTAGGTGGAAAAACAATCAAAAGAGACGATGAGACAGTGAGAGACTCAAGTGAACTTCAGATACTGAAAATCGAGGACATAATGGATTACGCAAACAAAGAGAATTATCGTACTCAGATGAAGTCTCCGGCCAGTCCTGAAAGCGCAAAAGCTGATAACGACAGTCACGGCTCGCCATCTATTTCATCAACTGTACCCGGTACACCTTTGTCTGAAAGAAATCAGCTAAAGAAAAGTGTACCTACTACTATTCACAAGTGTTTCGAATGCGATAAGTTATTTAATAAAGCATGTTATCTGACACAACACAATAAAACTTTTCACTCGGGAGCTAAGCCATTTAAGTGCGACCGCTGCGGTAAACGCTTTTCAGACGATGTTTCATACGAAGGCCACTACTTAAAACATGCCGACAATAAGCCATTCAAATGCAATGAGTGCCCGAAATCGTTTAACCACAAGACAGACTTACGTCGTCATATGTGCTTGCATTCAGGCTGTAAGCCATTCGCATGTGACCACTGTGGCAAAGGCTTTATACGTAAAGATCACATGATTAAGCATTTTGATACACACATGAAAAAGAGTTTACGTTCTTCATCTTCGACTATCTCCTCGACATCTCCATCTTCTTGAACTGATAATTGATTATCACAAAAACGTCGGGTCACTAGAAAAGTAGCGTATCATTTACACATATCATGATTTTATATCAACAATAAATAAAACACTAACTCGATCTCGGTATTAGTTTAGGGACATAAAATTTTAAAGTTTGCAATGTGATAATCCTGATAGAGTATTTGGGGGCTTATTTCGAAACACAGGCGTTCAATCGGACAGTTTTATTTTTTGTTGTTCATTAAAATCTAACCTTGTCTTCAACACAAGGTGACTTTACATGTCTGGTTGTCTGGGCGCTAAACAAAACATATAATTACATGACGCTGGAGTAATATTCCGCTATATTTTAGACAGATCCATATCAATTTACATATGAAATTTATATAGTAAGAATTAGTTTTAATTGAATCCGTTTACAAAATATTTTATGTCTCACCAGTGACTTATAATGTTAATCACATATCCTTTTAACGTTTTATTTTAGTTATAATAATTATTATATGTTTGCGAATAGTTGTTGATGTTTATAATATGTGAGTAGTCCTTCTGTGTAAATAAATGTTGAAGGTCGAAAAATATATTTTTATGAAGTACATGATATGCAGTAATTACATTTCGAGTTTATAAGAAAAATATTCAAAAGTAGAATGAAACATTCAGTACAAAACAATAGTGATTTCGGCAATAAGTTTTAATAAAATATAGTAATAAAATATTGCATGTAAATACCTACAAAATCTCAAAGGTAGGTCTACGATAATGCGTGAGTAAGTAGCAAACTTTTTGAACTTACGGCATGAAAGACACGTAATACTAAATAGTAAATATATTATCGTTGGCCAGTGGCAACGGGCCGTACCTTCGGTTTATTTCTCGTATAATTATTATAGTTTGTTATATTATTCCGGTGCTTCCTATTATCTGTTAAAATTTGTTTTAAAATGTAAGCTAGTTTAAAACTTTTAAATTCTGATTTTTTGGGAGTTTTAAAGTATTTATGCCACTTTAGTTACCAATATGTTATTTGAACGAATTTAGTTAAAACATTCCTGTTTCGTTAGTGTAGGAAAGTAGTCTTCCTGAACGTTGCCAAATTAATACCGCCAACTCTCTGTTGCGAAGCGATTTAACTTTTAATAATTTTTAGCCTAATGATAATGAAATTCTTTAGCAATAAATTAATATAATACTGTAAATGTTTTCTTTTTGTATAGAATAAAATATCTCGATTACGTATAGAGTAATATGGGATGGCTAAGGAACACATAAACATTTTGTAAATATTACGAAAGATTATGAATTGACAGTACTGAACATATCAAGGTCCCAAAACACGTGCGTAACAAAATATTCGTCATGTCAGAGTTATAAATATTTATATCAGCTGGGTGCAACTACCATTACTTGCAAAAAAGCTGGTGAATTTAACAATATAAACTAATAGATATACAACTACATCAATGATATATATCATTGTTTAGATATCATCAGCTTTTTTGCAATAGCTCGTACTATTGATTAAACTGATATAACGGAGTATATTTTATGCCGTCACAAATTAAGATCCATGCTAAATATAGTACCGATGTTCGTTTATTATGAAAGTCAGTGTGCAATATTACATTGTATTGACTTAATTTTGATAATGTTTGTATTTGAATGTTGATTATATTTCAGAAATATTTTTATACAAATATAATTACACTTGTCTACCTCATCAGTGACTATATTATCGTGTCAAATTGTAAAAAACTTTATACATCACTTATTCATTGATGATTATAAAAGTAATAATTATATATTAAATCTATGAATACTTCCACAATCGTCTACAAATATATATGTAACTCTTTTGCCAAACGTCAGTCAATTAGAAGTTTTCATTTTTTCAAGAGTATCCGACTGTAAAACGTAAGTACAAATTATATCTAAAATCATTGGTTTAATTGACTGACGGACGCGCAGTGTAATTATGATGTATACAGAAACAAAATAACCAACATACCTACTTTAAGCACTGTACTTTATAAAGTTGGTATTTATGTAACATATTGTCATTATAGCAATAACAAAATAGTGAAAAATTTAAGAATATGAAACTTAACTACCTCAAGTAACGAGTTATAGGGTTAGAAAGTGTTGTGAGGGCGCGGAGTGTCGGCCGGGACGGGCGCAGATCTAACCGATTACCTCGTCTTGCCTTCCACAGTTTTATATTGAAAGATTATAATATATTATTCTTTATATACAAAGTCCCGTCCAATGGCGCGCACTCTGTCGCTCGTCTTCTAATATTTTAGGGACATTTATCTCCTCCACACTGTTTAAAGCACACACTATGTAGTAGTATTTAGGTATAAACTAATGTAAATACAAAATCTACGAGAAATTTTGTTATTTATCATAATCAATTACCTATATTCAATGATAAGTTTAGTTTGAACTTATACAAGTTTTTATAATAGTTGTAAGATGTGACAATTAATTTTGTTTGTGTATAATAATATGTTAATTTAATTTTTATTATAATCAGTTACCATTCGATATCTGTTAAATTCATTTGAGTAAAATTGGAACAGTTAAATATGATAAGATGTTGTTTCTTTTCAAGTTGTTCCCTTTCCAGTGAATATCATCAAATAGGTGACGTTGACATTGGTTGAATTTTTATTGTTTGGTATAAGCTTAGTGCGAAATCAGTTACTAAACGCGTCCATGTGATTGAGATAACATTTCAGTTAAACATTTAGAATCCAAATCACATGCACACTGTTTAGACTTAGAATTTAAGATTTCAAATAGATTACTTATTTTAAGTTTAGGTGACAGGTTTGTACGCCGTAGCGAAATATTTTAAACAAAGCTTTGCGTTGGCATGTTTGTGTTAAACAATTTCGAAGTGTGCGTGATACATTTGTATAGTTGAAGGTGCACCTTTAACGATACCAATGTTCTCAGATTAAAACTCTCAACGAAAGGGTATTTTAGTTTGGTGCACACTTCGTGAGTTCTCGATCATTTTTTGCTAATAAAAGTATAACATAAGCATGCCAATTTATGTGTTAATTGCTCAGCGACTTTTGTTTTATGTTACCAATGACAAAACTGCCACAAATTAAGAAACTATATGGTATTTGTAGACTTTTGACTGGCGCGTTTGTCATTTGATATATAGTTGGTTACCCAGTGTAACCAGTGTCGAATCTGTCATTTAATATAACTTTAATGTGAAAATTGTTGTTTTTTTTTACCTCCTGCCTGCATTGCGAAGTACCCCCATTTTTCAGTTTACAATAGTGTCATGAGAGAAAAAAAATATCAAGCCATATCGAGTTTTACAAACAAATATTTCTAACAAACATAATAATGAAATCTTTTACATCATGACGCCCCATTGCTTATCAGAACAATGGATGAGATGCAGATTAAAGAATGAGATATCTATCTAATATTTTTTTTTAATTAATTGGTTAATTTAGATTTTCAGTTATTTTTAATGAAACAATTGATTTTAAATTCATATAGAGTCACAATTCAAAATAGCTTCGTATTTGAAAGAACGGTTTTTAGCATCGTTAGACTCAACTACCTACCTATGACGCTGAGCTAATTGAGATGGCGCATGAAGTAAGTATCTGGAGTAAGTATATTGTATAAATATTACGTACGTCCAGTAAAAAAATCACTGGCGCTACAAGGTTGTAGGTTTGTGCCTCAGAATTGTGTATCTGTTTCGTGTTGTGTATTTTCTATTAGGAAAACCAACTTGTTGGGTCAAAGGCATGCCGGTTTCCTCACGATTGTTTCCTTCACGAGCAAGTGTTTAATGCGCACATAGTCAGAAAGTCCATTGGTGCACAGCCGGGATTCGAACCTACGACCTCACGGTTGAGAATCACACGCTGACACCACTAGGCCAACACTACGCCTTACGTACGTCCAGTATGTTTCTAAAACTTAGTTTTAATTGCTACCAACCTTAATTTTCCATACAACGACTGTCAAATATCGCTCTCTTGAAAAGCTTTTAAAACTTAGCAATTACGATTAATTTCTTAGTACAGGGCTTTATATTCATTTCTGTATTCAAACTACTACATATCTAGTCTGGGTATAGGTAGGGAAATAGTTACCGATAAATTTAGTAAGACATAGGCGGGTAGAGGCAACATCGTTATAATTAATTATTATTGATTCTTGTATACTTCATTTGAGTGTTGATATTTTTTTAAATTCCGTACTATTAAGTTTTGAAAAATTATTTAATAATGCATTTACTCATAGTTCTTAAACTGCTTGTAGGCAATAGTTCAAAAAGGAAGAGATTAAATCATTTGAAGAGATTCATAAGATCGAATTGCCAAAATATATCCTTTTAATAAACATATACCTACATTTAATGACGAATACAAGGTGATATCAAGCGCCAGTGTAAAAATATCAGATCAAAACCTAACCGTCAATTAATTTAAGATCTAGATAGTAGTATTCAGTAATGTACGTAGCAAGTGTTTTCTATTAACACTTCTCTGATGATTATTTTATAAGCAACTATCTATATACATCGTTTAATTTAAAACCCTAGAACCTCTAAAGTTATACCAATTGTTCGTTCTTTCCTACAACCAAAACAATAATTGTTTCATTGAGAATTGAACCGAGGCTTTATACAATTTGACTTATAAACTGAAGGATGAGGGTAGTATAATTAATTTACTTGAAAAATCTATTACAAACAGGTATAATTTGAAATTAGCCTGTAAAAGACATCAACGCGTTTACCTAAAAATAATTATATTTTTAAACAAATAAAGACAATTCTAATCACCTAATGAAGGAATATTATATAAAACAAAAGAGGTAATTTTGGGAGAAATTTTTATTTAAAATTTATTTTATATTTATGAAACCTAGCTGTACGACTTAAGAAAACTCTCTTACTCCTATATAAAGTAAAAAAATAGACTGTGATTGAAATTCACGTATGCATCGAACCCAGGCAACCCAAGTGATATTCTACTAGTATAACAAAAAACTAAATATAAAGGAAAGTGCACTCTGAATCCTTCTACAGTCACATTAGTCATAAGTGTGGGTGAGTTATCTAGGTGTGAATAAGCTAGTCGGCACGTGGTACGCGTTGAGCCAGATTCATCGGTGACCTTCGGACGAAAGTAAAACCGGTGTGGTCATCGCGGCCACTGGAGCGCCGCGCCACACTCGCACTCAAATACATATATCTATCGCCTATGTTATCTTATATGGTAAGCTTTATAATAAGCCGTCATCTATTAAAACCTATTCTATATAAGGTAATGAAATAGGTCTGAATAGTCCTAGCACCAAAATTTGCTACCAAACTTTGTGCAGTTTGAAAAGGAGAAACTTCTCAAACTAATAGAAAGCCTGAACAAAACAATTCATAAAAAAGCCTTTTTATTTATTGCAAAAGATCAAAGTAAACTTAATTCTATTATATATAGGTATATTTTAAGAAAATAAATTACACTAATTAAAAATCAAACAAATCATACCAATCAATAATTAAATTAACCATAAAGAACCAAATTTTGGTGCAAGACCAAGACAAAAGCTTGAATTTACTTGTAATACTATTGGAATTTAATTAATTTCCGTTCCCACGTAGTTTTTTAATGTAATAATTCACGTATTAAAGTTGTGTGGGTGACGGTGACTTTGATGCGGTTAAGATTCTCTGAAGCTATACATCGAGCAGAAAATTATACCAATTCATCACTTCGCTCGATAATCTTGATATTTTTATGTAGCAAATATTTATTTGATTATATCTATAGTATATTAAATGTTTGCTCTCAAAGATCACACATATTAAAATGAGAACAATCAGAATGATACTTGTGAAATACGTTATAGAAAGGATATAGAAGTTAAAAATTAATTGAGAACTAAAAAAATATTGAATTGAATATATACATATATATATAGACATAGACATATCATTTATTACAAACAAAAACACACACACATAAACACACAAAATAACAATAATCAAATAGAAAAAAATAAATAAAAGATATAATATATGTGAGGCATAAAAGAAAAAAATTATTTCCTTTTCTCATTCGGTTCGTCTCAAATATGTAATGCGTGTGTGCTGTGGCTGTAATTGGTCCTGGCTCACCATTATGCTGAGGAGCAGAATGTTCCACAGCGCTGGTCATTCTGCCAGAGACCACATCAGGTAGTTTGCGCTTCAGTCGCAAAAAAAATATATTAACACTTAGTAGAAAATTATAATAATAATATTAGTAAAAATTAGCAGTATAAGTAATGAAGTCTTGTGTAATGAGGTCTAAACTCAATAAAATTAAAAATAAGAATAAGTATATATTGATATAAACTTATTTTTCAACGGAACTTGCAAATAAAGTAAGGTAGAACCACCAGTTTCAAAAATTTTAAATTCTAGAACTGTATCTTTTCGTCATAATTTGATCTATTTTAGAAGTTAGCTAGAAAATATAGTTTCCGATTGTAAGATTTTGACTTGAATAAATTAAATAATTCAAATTACCAAATTGTTTTATTAAGCATTATTTTCTAGTCAGTCAGTACAAGACTATCCGTTTTTTATATTAATAATAATCAGTGGCGCTACAACCTCTTTAGGTCTTGGCCTCAGATTTCTGAATCTGTTTCACGATCATTTTTAAACCTAATAGGCAAGTAGGTGATCAGCCTCCAGTGCCTGACACACGCCGTCGACTTTTTTGAGTCTAAGATATGTCGGTTTCCTCACGATGTTTTCTTTCACCGTTCGAGCAAATGTTAAATACAGACAAATGTTAAATAAATGTACATTTTACTGTATTTGAATGTACTTATAAACAAAAGACATTCCAAAAGATATTTATTGTGTTATTGACAAAGATACAAATTCGATTTTATCAAAAGCCATTATAATATTTTTATTTTGGTAATAATCATTTTAAATGTGATTGGCGTGGTCGGTGGCCGTATTATATGGTCATTGGTATTTAATCAAGGTGATGTGGCATTAGGTTATTGAATTTTGAATATTGCACTTCAAATTATTATTTACATTGACTTGCACATTTAAATTATGGAATAATAAAGTAAAAACGGTATGAATATCGTCTTTGACGTAGCCAAAAATATACAAATTTATACATTTGTGTCAAGACTTTAAGAAAAATGTATGCAACGATTATTTCTTAAATCAAACAATTTTGTTAAGAAATAACGATAATGTCATCATACAGACCTATCAAATTGTGCTTTTAATGTTTGCCTAGTAAACACTGACCGTCTAAATTGCGGTGATTCCTTTCGTTTTAATACATAGGTATTAGTTTGAGCCATTATTTTCTATAGAAAATATATAACAAACAAACCGTTAGTAATATAATAACTTCTTCCGCCACATTTGATCGTCTACACATTTACTGGTGCTGTACTGGCTAATATCGAGGGATTGAGAAGGTGAAACAAAAGACAAACGAATGGCGTGTTTCGTAAGTGTCTGGCCTTCTGGAATTGCTGATGACCGATCATATTCAAACGAAATGCGCAATTCTCACCCCCAAAATTATTATTTATAATACCAAATTATACACAATTATTGTTAAATGTTTTAAGGAAGAATTAGATCAAAGACTGAAGAAATATCAAGGGGAAAAATTTCTAATCATATATAATATGTATATCATTTATTATTTTATTTGCTTGAACAAATGACAGATTTGGTATTCATTTTTAATAATATAATAAAATTCGAGTTTCCAAAGTATATGGTAACTAAAATTCAACGTTAAATAACATAAAAATCGCTTTAGGAACTAATTTATTTAATATTTTAAAGACTAGTCTGCAACAAGTGCATTTCAGAGGTAACGACCTATCGTACTTGAGACGTAGAGGTCAGTTTTGCTGACGGCATTGCTTTGCAATTATAATATGTAGACCAGTAGACAGTGTAAAGTATTTTATCTAATTTATATAATCAAGGTGAGATGTTGTCTGTGAATAAACAACTTTTTAAGCAAACTATTGAAATTTTGTTATAAGTGTTATTTGAAATAATCTTTGTTTGATATATACTTATATGTAAATTTAGGATCCAAATTTAATTACTAACAAAACTAAAACTAACTTAATCTAATCCAACTTCTTGTTTTATAAGCTGTAAGAAATAAGAGGCTTTTTTATTATCTTTTTATTTTTTTATACTTATATGTGTAATCAGCTCGGTTTCATCATTAATCCTGTGTAACCAACGGCATCGATTCCCGGAAAACAAGAATATATATTTCGGATAAGTAGGCACAAGAGGTGAAAATAATTAAATAGAGCCGAAAATAAGACTGTCGTAGAGGTGAATCTTTTTATCACTCGATATTTACCCCTTTAACTCCGGAATGATTGTGCAAATTCTTATAACTACTATCAGTGTTCGTTATTACTAAGAATTTTTTGAAAGAGACACATTAGTTTTCGCCTTATATACTCATACAATTTGTGTCTTCCACCATTTGACTATTATATGTAAGACTTTATGCTGAACAAAGGTGTCGTTTCTTGGCTCCTATTACATATTGAGATATTCCTCATGATTCTTACCGTTCTTACTAGGAAGTAATAACAGCGCAACTAGAAAGAAAAATCAATTACTTGGAGTCTGATGCAACTCAGGGAATCGGATTCTGTCACTAGTTGCAAAGTGATTAATTTTGTATATCAACAAAAAACATTTAACTCCTGAACTAACTTCCCTTTCGAAACTTCAAGCAACCCTCACGATTATGAATTTCATGATTTTTTCATTATTATTGAAACATCAATACATCTGTGTATCGATTTCAGGTACCAAAAAAGGGTTAGAAAGTCCAATTTACAAGTTAAATTTTTTGGTTGACCTTGAATTATTTTAACTTTATCTTACCTGTAAACATGCTGTCATTATGTACCTGAAATCTCTGCTGTATATTTTACGATTTCATCATACCGTATAAAAATATTACTGTTTCTGGTAATGTTCACACAATTTTAAATGGCAACTAGAATCCTACTTAATCATAGCCATAACTTTATTGAGATGTCTTCACAGTTCATGTATATCTTTTTCAATTGTAGTCATACAGTAAATAAAATTAAATATTCAATATTCGGATATTCCATTTCAAGAAAACACACAAGTGCCAGTATATTCTATCGAATTACGAGTAGTGTAAAGTTGCTGTAATAGGAGAAAATAACTTAAATAAATAATAACCACAAAGCAATTAATTTCTGTTGTAATTTTTTTAATTGGAGAATTGATTCCTTTATTTAAAATTACACGACTTCTTCAGATTATTTGAAGTCTGTTAAGAAGATGTTAGTTTTGTTTCTATGTACTTTATTTATTTATTTAACCCTTTGTCTAAGAAAGCAGCACAATAAGTTCTTGATAGTAAATATACACATATACTCGTACAAGAAACCTTTTATTTATATATATTATATAGTGTTACTGGTATAGTTAATGCATTTGAGATACGTACTGTTTTCGTAATTCATAACGGTAACGGAAGTGTAATGCTAATTTGCAAATACGGTTTGCAAAGTTTATTGCATCCTCATTAAATACTTAACTGTGTTCGAAGTTCAGGTACTTATAGTCGAACATTGACTTTGGTTTTTCGTCAATTATTTTCTGCCAAAGATATTGTTTTAGCCAATAATACCTTGAGCAAAAAGTGTGTAGTAGGTGCCTACACAAAATTGTGAGTATTTTTGTGGCCTCATAATCTGGATATCTACACGAATATTTTAAAGAGGAAAACTTTGTTTGTTTGTTTGTTTGTTTGATTGTAATGAATAGGCTCATAAACTACTGGACCGATTTTAAAAATTCTTTCACCATTCGAAAGCTACATTATCCACGAGTAATATAGTCTATATTTAATGTTGAACCAAAATAGGGTTCCGTAAGATATTAGGGTTTTTCGGACACAAGGTGTATAAAATCAACCAAAAAAGTTACTTATTTTGCGTACCCTGCCTAAACTATTAAAGATAGAACCATAAAATGTTCTAAGTAATTGTAGATCTTATAAATATCTACAAAAAAGTCTGCAATACACTATACCTATCTATGTCGAGTGAGGCACATTAACCATAAATGATATAATGACATGGCAAAACGGCGTTTGCCGGATCAGCTAGTATTTCATAAAACATGAGTTGGTAATCGATTGTTTAAGTCTAAAGATTTAAAAACGATACTTTAGCGCGAACTATCAGTACCTGACGTATGGAAGTATCTCGTTTTTGATCATCACCCTCAGGTATGCCAGCTTGCGATCCATACAAGCAGTATATCTTATAGGAGTAAACTGCTCTCACGTAAAAATCAGTTTGAAACAATGATTGAGACCGCTTGCGAACCACTAAGCTTATTAGGAAGGTATATTACATTTTATAATTGTTTGACATAGAATCAAACCCTGGAGCTTTTAAGCGGTGTATTAACTACTAAGCTACGGATACTGAGTAATATTGTACTTGGATTACAGAAATGCTATACAATATTTACAACAGACTTTCCGTCTCGCTTAAGATACTGGGGTCCATTTCAAGCAGGGCCTGTTCCTAATACTGCTTTTTACAAGCGTAGGGAACAATTCTTGAGCGAATCATAAAAGAAGACTCTGAATAGAGTATGGTAGTGAAGATAGATCTACTCTCTTCAAATTATGCTATCCTACTGACCAAACACGTTTTTCTTTAACTGCACTGCATTTTAGAAAAGCAAACATATTAGTGCATTTGCCAGAGAATATTGATGGCCAAGTTGTGAAATAAAATGAAAAAACAGCATCTGATGGTGATTGGCCTCTGCAGCTCAAGGAGGCTGCAAGGGGAAACGTTCCTTGACCCATATAGCCACAATCTCATACAATTTGTATTGGTATATCGTGACATTTCTTGTTCTACTATTTTTCCTTATCGTTATTTTTATTTATTACGCGATAAATTGGATGCACCAACTATAACATTTTAATTTTATTATTTTGCATTCCGTGATATTTATTATGTGTTAATATCGTTCTCGCCAGACCACAACAAAACTATGTTTGTTTTAAAACTTTTATAAGCTCATGAACTTTATTTATTTGATTTCAAGTATTTCCACAGCTATACTTTTATTTACGATGTACAAAAAGGGATTATACATTTATTTATACAAAAAACGTAAAATTTATTAAGTAATATTACAAAAAATACAATAATAAAAATATATATGTATGTTATTTTTAATAAGAAACACATACGTCCAAATTATAAGATGATAAATGACTTCAGTGTATTTGAGATGTACCAAAATATACCTGATTTTTTAATGTGACTTTTAGCAACGTACCTAATTTAAATGTTGATAGTTTGCGTTACAACAATGTCAGTAAATAATTTGTATTAGTCCGGACCGGATTACATTAGACAGGGTTGAATAAGGTGTATGTAATAGTAATATATTTTAACTAGCGGACCTATGAGTGAAGCAATTTTTTAAACAACATGCATTTGATATGTTATGTTTTTATATAAGTAATTTGAGCATTAACATGTACTGCGATATTCATAACCGTAGTGTGAGGCTCAATATTTTCTGACATACTTGTTAATTTACAAAGAGACGCGAGAGAATTAATTATCAAATAGATAATTAGGTTCTTATTTACTACAAATATTATTTATTTGTAGATTCACGCCCTTTTCCCCGATGAGGTAGGCAGAGACCACGGATCTGCACTGACATATTCATCCACTTCTCTCTCTCTCTCTCTCTCTACTCTCGTCGGTTACGAAGTTATAACTTGACTCTAATACAAATATTTTACTTTTATATAATGACCACCATATATATACATACGTTTACGTTTCAGATTTCACTCGTGTTTCAAAAATAGGTTGACCGAATTAATCATCAATAACACATATGTAGTTATTTAAATTTATACGTACGTGTATTATTCCACGAAGCGAACCTTTTTGGTCTCAATATTTTTAAAGAAAACTGTGACCTAGAATTTTGTGTAACTTAAAAATGATACCTTTTGTACTGATTTACAATTTGACACACTGTATTTCAATGTCAACTCACGAAAATATCTAAATAATATCTCCATATTATGTGATGTATGCACGTAAGCCTAGCTAAACTAATTGACGTACTGAGGCGTAGCAAAACTATGAAAAAAAAATCGAGAATAATATTAATCGAACCCTATCTACAGACGAATACTTCCTCTAACTAACTCTTTAAGTTTCGTGTGATTTTATCTACGATAGTTCAACTATAGACTAGTCAGTATGATCCTTCTTTGTTGAACTTTGCTCCTCATGTTTATTAAAACGCACAACGACTTATAGCAATGTCTAAATTACTGAGCTTTTTGACAATACCTATATTTGTCACAATCAAAGAATAAAATGAGGACGGCATAAGTCTGATTCTGATTAGACACATCCGGAGTAGCTTTTAGTACTTTGCTTTTGGATAATTATGGAATGAAGTGTGTTTGATTATAAAACCTGTTGCCGGCATACAACCCATACATATATAATATGGTAACTTGGTAATAAAATTGTAGTAGGTAATATAATAAAGTATCAGAGTAGAAACGCTATACCGATTTAAGGAATTAAGTTCGAGAATGAAGATATGTACTTTAAAACAGGTTAAGCGATAGTGAAATAAATCATATGACATTAAAGTATGAAAGTGCGCAACTAATGGTTTGACAATCCCGACAGTTAAATTAACAATAAACTGTATGTAATGTTTAAATTAAAAAAAGTTGATAAACAAATAAGTAGAAACAACCATTTCATGTTACATATATAAAATAAATAAAATTGCATACAATTTTTTTTATTATTTTTAAAACCCGTTAGCAAACCTGTCTAGAACTTAGGCCAACAAAGGCTCTGTAAGCCATCGGCCATCAGAATTACTATCGTTTTCTATCTCAGCGTCGGAAGCTCGACTGACGCTGACGTCATCGTAAGCGGACGAACTGGTTTTTATTTAAGCTCCGATTTAGCGTTTGATTCTTTATACATAAGGAGCCGCGCGTTTTGAGGTCGCGCGTTGTTCAAGGACAAAGATGTTAATTACTATGATTCTGCATTCGCAGTTCCCAGTAACCATTGCTCCAGTCTGTATTGGACAATAGGATGAGTTTTGTTTATTTTAACATAGCTGAGGTCTAGAGGTTTTTGTTGCCGTTATAGGTCACGATCATTTAAAGTATATTTAGATATTAGAATGCGATGAACTTGAAAGTATAAACCTATGCGCTTTGTCTTAACTAAAAAGAATGAAATTTAAATTCTTTTCTTTTATCTATATAGCTACAGCCGAGTCATGTGACTAGGCCTACACCGGAATAACACTAACCTGTGGTTTTTATTTAAACTTAATTATATTCACAGAAGTCGCGGACTAAATAAATATATATTCACACGTGAGAGCACAGTAAGGCACTCAATAGGTTCCGATGCCGGTGGAGCTACAAGCTGATTCTAGAGCGAGTTTATTGAGACTATTGTGGCCGTTTCACTGAAATTTTACGGACTTTCCATTACAATATCGATACAACAATACGATTTTAAATTTATCGATACGACAAATAGTTTATTAGGACAGTCACTAACTTAGGCATCTATAAACTATTTCATACAAAATACATTTGCAATTGTTAAATAAAACGTTCGATGCTTTTAACATTATTTATTTTATTATGACCATATAATTCTTTATTAATCAAAATATATTTATATTTTTTTAAATAAATAAATTAATAACAAAAAAAAACGAACAAGAACTATCCTTAAAATTACTAAAACGGGCAAGTTTCCGAAGACACTGGCAGCGTTCCCCCTTTGAATAGCTAGACTAAATATTTGTCCGAGGTAGCTGCCTTAATATGACTGGGTTTTCACATTGCCAATTAATTCTTATATAAGCTTATGAAATAATTTGCATATTTTAGTATTGTCTTTGATTAACATAACCTTAACACATTTAAAGAAAAAACCTTTTACCGGATTAAAGTTATGTATTATTATAAATTTACAATTATTTAACATAATTTTAATTTTATAATCATACATAATTTTAATCCGGTAAAAGGTTTTTTCTTTAAATAATTTATTTTGTTTATTTACTTATACAATTTCTTTTGTAAAATGTTTAAGTTTATGAGTAAGTTTAAGTTTCATATACTAAAGTAATGGAATCATATCTTACATGGAAAGCTTTTAAACATTTTCAAATAACTGTGTACCTTATTCAATTTTAGAATTGCACGTTTATATTATATAAACAAACGTTTCATCAGTATTAGTAATTCACGTATCCCACAATTCCCTATTTATGCCAGCATCTTGCTTTATGTCCACGAAACAGAATTCAGAACTAAATTCAACCAGAGTTGCCAATTGGGCCCATAGAGACCCAAGTTAATTTCCTATTTAAAGTTAATGTAAAGTAATAATATTTTTCAATAATCCCAAATATATACAAACTATGGTCACATTTTCATTTTTTAATTTTGTTGTAAATATCGCGATTACTCATAGGTCATTCGAGTGCGCAAGGAATTCCTAATAAGTAGGTATAGCTGATTCAAATCAAACTTGGTTTATATGTCTTGCGCTAGCTTCACTGCATAGTATTAGGCTTTTTGAAAAATAATACGAATAGGTGTATAATATGGTGTCTCGTAACTGATATGATACTTTTTTTTGCGTCAACTGTTTTTTTAATTGACAAGTTTATTAATGGCAATTATAACAAATACCAAAATTTCATTAGGATTATTACATTAATTATCCTAATGAAATCCATCTCCCTTATAAATCATTCTAGATATTGGTGAAAACTGCAATAAAATCTGTGCAGTAATTTTTGAGTTTATCGCAGACACACAGACTGATGGACTCGATGAAGGTCTTCTTTTTGTGTGATATAAAAGTAAGTCATATGCTGACTTTTTGTAAGCATTATCAAGTTCTACAATTGTCTACTCTAGAACTTAATTCATGAATCTCTCTTCCTAAAGGGACATTTCGTGAGAAAACATTTTCGTTCTACCGTTTTCTCTCAGATTTACTCAATAACTACAACACCTACATTTTTCTTATTTGGTTATGCCTGTGTCACTCACAAATAACCTGGCTTCCTATTGGTAAAATTATTTTCAAAATTGGTTTACTAGATCCAGAGATTCCCTTCTACATATAATATTATTTAAGATAACAAAATTGACTGCAAAAATGCAGAGTCAATTTTATTAGGCAGTTTGCGCTCCAGGTTCAAGGAGCTACCAGATTCCTTCCAACCCGACTCTTCCACGTCGTAAGTGTCCTCGTCTAGCTATATATTGTATTTTTAACTGCTGCCTAAAAACAAAGGCATTGATTTCTGGTTTTTAAGTCATTTATAAAGTCTGTTAAGCCAAAAGTCACTTTAACCCCTATCTGCACTCCAAATCGTAAGTTTATTGAAATTAGAGAATATAATTTCACCACAGTGTAGACATGACATATATGTATTTTTATTAGTTCTGACACCTAGCAACAGCTTGTACAAAAAAAGATTAAAAAACTATTTAAGCTTACAAGCAAGGTGAATTAATTTAAAATACATATACCTAATGTATGCTTATACGGACCACACAGGGTGGTTGTCTCTCGCTAAGATCACCTTCAAATATCATTATTTAGTCATATCTACCGCTATTCGACTTTGCTTTATAAAATGTCTTAGGTCAAATCCTCGTAAACATTTAAATTTTAATGTGTATTAAAGCGATGATTGAAGCAACAATATTAAATAAAATAAGTCCAGTGGATTAGAATATTTTAATAAATATTTCTAACCTTGCGTTAAGGTACATACTGTGGTTGAATTCCGGATAACCTTTCTTCATTACCTTATTTGATGATGGGAGCAGCGTTGGCTTAGTAGTAGCTGTAGGATTCTACACCCTTGGGTCGTGGGTTCAAGTTCCAATATATTTTACTTTAAGTGCGCAAATTAAACTTGCTTGCAAGACAAAGATAGATGTTTGTCTATAAACTAATAAATTACCATTTTTAATTAGAAAGTTTGATATGTAAGAGAAGCGTACATACATTTATGTAAGCATTGTTAATACCTAACCTCGCTAAAGAATTGGTTATAAATAAAATATCACGAACTTTGCATAGTAGGGTGAATTTGAAGCTGCATGTTGCGCAGTTGTGTTGTCAGGACTGAGTTCAAATTAAAGTGGTACCTGGTGCCAACCACTGTTTCCAGCCAAGTACACACGAAACACTGCAATTTATAATATTGAAAAATTGAATATAATAAGCACATTTCCATCTGACATAGTGAATTGCCTAGTCAGTTTTTTACTCAAACTTGACAATAGTTTTGTCGTGTACGTGTTCAATACGATGCAGTTTAGTTCCGTTCGAAATAGGTGCATAAAGTAATTCATGCAAAAATGTTTTGGAAGTTTGAAACAGTACAGTAAAGCCAAGGATCTTAACACTGCCGTATGTCAAATCCAATTCGTTTTTGACTTACAGGAGTCCTATTTAGTGATCATAAGTCCCGCCTCTGAATCTGAACATAGAAAAACAGTAGCGCTACAACTTTTTTTAGTTCTAGGCCTCAGATTTCTGTAGTCAATCTAATAGGAAAGTGGGTGATCAGCCTCCTGCGCCTATGGCAAGCCGGTCTCCTCACGAGGTTTTCCTTCACCGTTCGTGCGAATGTTAAATGCGCATATAGACAGAAAGTCCATTGGTGCACAGCCGGGGATCGAACCTACGACCTCGGGGATGAGAGTCGCACCCTGATTTTATGTACTCGTAATAGGAGGCTCTTCTAGCGCGTCCCTTACCGCATAAGGAGTCGTTTTCGCATTCTATCGGGGCTTCCTTCTTGCTACCTTCAAAATGCTAACCATCTAACCTAGAAAAGTACCATGTAGTTTTTGATTCCAATTTCTTCAGCGTCGTACATAATTCTAAGTAAGCGATAGCAGCACAGCGGTTACTGAATAAACTTCTCCTTGAATGTCTCTACTCAAATCGTTGGAACCGGATCTAAATAATGTACACCTTAGTGAAACTTCAAAGCATTCATTTTATCATTCAGTACTCAGCTTAACAATAATTACTATCTGTATATCGTGCAACGGTTAATTATGAAAACCTTTGCCTTTTCACTGCAAACTTAATGGATAAGCTTTTCAGGTTAATACAGGTATTTCGTGAAACTTATATACGAACTATAGATGCTTTCACGGCTTTGTAGTTAATATGCCTGTTTATTGCACAAAATATAATACTCGTAGTAACAATATATTTTTGTATAGAAATCTTTAAATCATCATGAGTATATTAAAATTGGAATTGTAAACTATACAAGTTATTTGGGAAGTCCACGATTTTATTATCAAAATACTGTGAAGCAATGGCATTACTCTCAGCTGTCATTGTCATATGTATAAATTAAAAATGTCAAAGTAAAATCGGTTCAAAACTGTTAATACTAGATATTATAAGATCCCGATATACAACGACCTTCACCGAGATGCTTATTGCGTTGTATATCGGGATCTTAGACCTAGAAATTTATTTGATTAGCAATAGTGTTTCCATACTTATGAGTAGGGATGCCTACAAATTCAAATTTAATGACGTGGAATAAGTGATACATGTATCTTATGTTCCATAATAAACATAGGTATTTTATTTTTTTTATTTTATTTATTATTATTATTGAAAGTAGTACTTGAGGAAACTTCTGATTTAGCTATTACAATACGTAAAATCGTATAGCTATTGTATTAGGAAAGTAACTATAGCTTTTTATATCGAAAATCTAAAATCAGACTAATGAATAGATAGATAAACCTGAGATATAGATATTTCAAGATAAACGTTCCGTGGGAATAAATGAAAAGAATACTTGTATCTATATGTTAATACGACTTGTGTGGAAATACGAGCTGCCAAAAACTGAAACTATCGTATTGACCTTATAAATACAGTGTAAACTCTTTATAACAACAACATTATTAACATTTATATACATAAGAATTAGGTAAATTTGTTTGTTTTAACCAAAAACCCATACATTAATTCTCCCCTACCTCCCTCTCCTATCAAACCCTCTAGATAACGAACAAAACTGTTCGGCCCCTTAAAATTCGTTATAAAGAGTTTAGACTATATTTGACAAACCGTCGTTAAGTCTGTGGTAAAACTAACTACTCGCTACAAAAAAATCGAGAGTTATTAGATTTGTTATTTTCTTTCCGAGGGTTTTCCAACAACAGTACAACTTTAGACTATGTGAGATATATATGAGTGACTAGGTGTGTGAGTATATATGTCGCAGCCAACTAGCTTATCTAGCTGTTCAATTAACAGCCTAGCCTTTTAGCTAAACGGCGCGATTCAACTAACGGCCTGAAAGATATTCAGCCGTAGCGTTTGTTACAACATTGAAGAAACTGGCTGACTAATGCTTAATGCATTCGTACGATAGATACTTTATTTGGCAGATATAAAAAAGATGAAACATATCACATACAAAATATCCTTTTAAAATTAAATTGCTTAAGTCAAATTAACATTATTATTATCACTACACTCTTTTTTTATGTAATAGGAGGCAAACGGGCAGGAGGCTTCTACTCTTCCATTGTACTTGTTTTTTTGCTCATGAAACTTTACCAAAGTTGTGGTTTGCCGACGCCATGTTGACAGTTTGAAGAGTTTCGTTTCGAGTTTGAGAGTGGCAGAAAGTTGAATGAAATAAAATTAACAGTCAAAAGGCTAGGCAAGTAATGAAACGTCATCGACCCAAGTCATTTGCCTAGCTGTTTGAACAACTGGCTGAAAATTGAACGGCTAATTAAGTTAGTTGGCTGCGACATATACATACATGTATAATACGATAAGTTGTTTAAATATTTAAAAAAATAATAGTTATTTTACTACTATTAATACGCAGTAACATAGAACTATCATGTTCTACTCCTTACAAATGTTAGAAAACACGAATTTAATTGTCAATTTAAGTTAGTGTTACTAAACGTCATATGTCACGTCAAAGTTTAAAAATCTCGCACAGACCACCCCCAAAACAACAATGGTACATTAGACAAACATTTTGTTGCTAAAAATGAGACGGCAAATCTGCAAACTACATGTGAAAGAGGGACAAAATATTTGTAACTAAACATAATGGGTGGTCGAATGTGTCGTTTTTTTCGCAATTTATGACTACAATCAGGTTGAAGCAATGCTATTTCTGTTTTTTTAATAATTAGATAGACGTTTAAATATATTAATAATTAAACTAGCAATTCGAATAACTCCCTCATTCGTTGATAGTGTGGTTAAATAAATATATATTTTAATTATATCATATCGAAATAGAAGGACAATATCTTTTTTAATATGACAATAGATTGTGGAAGATAAATGGATCGACAATATCTAATATATAAAATTCTCGTGTCACAATGTTCGTTCCCATACTCCTCCGAAACGGCTCGACCGATTCTTATGAAATTTTTATGCATATTCAGTAAGGCTGAGAATCAGCTACTTACTGGTTATTTCATTTGTTTTGATTAATAAATTCAAATATAATAAAGAGGAAAACTTTGTTTGTTTGTTTGTTTGATTGTAATGAATAGGCTCATAAACTACTGGACCGATTTTAAAAATTCTTTCACCATTCGAAAGCTACATTATCCACGAGTAATATAGGCTATATTTAATTTTAAACAAAAATAGGGTTCCGTAAGATATTAGGGTTTTTCGGACACAAGGTGTAAAAAATCAACCAAAAAAGTTACTTATTTTGCGTACCCTGCCTAAACTATTAAAGATAGAACCATAAAATGTTCTAAGTAATTATAGATCTTATAAATATCTACAAAAAAGACACACTATACCTATCTATGTCGAGTGAGGCACAATAACCATAATATATATGGCAAAACGACGTTCGCTGGATCAGTATACAATATATTTGGAGAAATCGCTTCATTGATTTAAAAACTAAGAAAACTCTATTAAATTTCTCATATGTGTAGCACTCAATTTGTAATCTATATATTGAGAACACCCACGCACGCGACGCTATGGTCACAATAAATGCATATGCAGTATTTTACATGAAACTTTATCACGCGAACAATTTGACCATAGAGTGACGTCAACTGCCAATCTCAATTTGACATTTAATGTATTTTTTGTACAAATTAGAACATTCTCGATGCCCTTTATAAGTACACCAATAGTCAACAACAAACGAGTTTTAATATTGTAAGTATTAAAATACAGTGGTAAATGAAAAAAATAGAACACAACAGAGTCCCTTACACAAAGACTGTATTTATTGACTCATGTTTATTTATTTCGTAATCCTTCTGCTTAGTTTAAATTATATAATACTACTTAAATTATATATTTAAAAAAATATATACTAAAGATATAGCCCAAAGGTGGAATACATAATATATACAAAAAGGTTCAAACATTTACGAAAGAAATAAATCAATGTAAATTATAAAATAATACCTAATTCGTGTGTGTTATGTGATGGTGTGAAAATGAGGGTATGTATGTCGGGGTGTGCTCATAACGTATTTAGCGATATGGATATTCTTAATAGAATTTAAGCATATTCTGCGATAGCTTAAACAAGTTAAGGCTTTTTTTAGTCGCTGTATGTCCGGGCTGCGCGATACAAAACTGATTTTTTTGCATAGTTGGTGGTTATGTGAGGATCGTGAACTAAACCACGAATCTGTAGACAGGAATGAAAAACATGTTAAATATCTTTATTAGTAGGTAAATATCATTTACATTACTTATTAGTCTTAAGATTGGCTGGATTATATCTTAGTGGAGAGACTTTAAAAAAAGGCAATGTCTTTATGCAAGATATCAGGTAACCTGAGCTTTTCCTTCAGGTGCCGTTTTAAAGGCTGGCTGTTCCGCAACCACGACTTCTTCCTTCTTCCATCACTAGCCTTGAATTTTGTCCAGTATTATGTACTGCAAAAAGGGTCGATGATGATGAAAAACGTCTCCGCCTGCACTGGTACTATGTAACTTCCGATAGTATTATCGTTTGTACGATATTTCTGTACAGCACTGAGTGTGAAACAATTACTTATTCGTTTACTCTTAGCATTTAAATACAGCATAAGTCAACAAGAAGCTTTGCGTAAAAAACAGTACTGATACTTACAGTGAATGTTAGTGCGTGCCCCTAATTCACCATGCCTCCAGACAAGAGGACAAATCTTTGTTTTTAATTTATTTTATTATTATTTATTACTAAGGATGTCATGTGGAACATGGTGTAATGGTTGCTCCTGACAAGCATTGTTTAAACCAAAATACTTGGTGATCAAAAAGAGTGGCGGAGTGGTTATTGCCAGTTCTACGCCCTTGAATTGAGAACTGGCAGTTAATGTAAAATTAGAAGAATTTAATGTATATTTCTTTTTTGACGTCATAAGTGTACACTATTACCTACATGTATAAATGATTTTTGACTTTGATATCATTTTTATGACATTAATCTGTAATATTAAGTATTGTGTCGCAGTGATTCGAAAAACCTTCACGAGTATAAGGGTAAAACACCTTTTATAAGAATGTATTGCGTCATGATTTGTAAGGGCGCGCTTACAACAATTTATATAGATCGGAAGTATTTAACATAATATGTAGACTATTTTATGACGTGTGATTTAAGGTGTGACATTGAGGCAACCAATAAAGTATATCTATTCAATGCCTAATTCGGGGTAGGTTTTTTTATATAGAATAGGGGGCAAAAGGGCAGGAGGCTCATCTGATGTTAAGTGATACTGCCGCTCATGGACACTCTTAACCCCACAGGGCACACGCGACCGCGTTGCCGGAATTTTACAAGTTGGTGTTTTTCTAGAAGGACCTTAAGTCAAGTTGGTTCAATGGCCAGTTGGCTCAACATAGTGATGGCTTGCGGCAAAAACTGAAAAAAAAAAACGCTAAGTTATAGAACGACGTACTAATACGAAATTTCACATATCACCTCGACGTCCGATGATGAAACTCAGCTGCAGAATTAACAAACATTCGCTAGAATAGAAAATTGATGTCTTTACTTTTATTTTTATGTAAGCTTTATGGATCTTTAAAAGACATAGGACAGATAACAATCCCGACGCTCTTGTATGTTCGATGTTGTTCTCTCAATATCCGTAGCGCTGACGCAACATTGGAATCGCGGATCAAAAACTCATAACTCGGAATCGCTCTAGGTATCGCTATTTGGAACTTACAGAGTAAGGGCCCAGCTCTCATGTTTTCATTCAATTTTCATATTTTTAAGTCTTATTAAAGGTGTTATAAAAGGTTTACTAATGAAGGCAGTTCTATTTGCGAACGAATTCTTATTAAACGTTTTATCTAATTGTACCTATTTCATTATCTCTTATATTATAATCATTATTATGTACCCAATTAGCTAACATGGTAAAGGTTCTTTGTATTGTAGTATTATCACTATTAAAAACACATTCAGTGTTTTGAACTAATTGTCCAAAATGTATAAAATAAATATAATAAGGGGTATAAAATCACAGACCTTACGAATATACACAAAAACATCATAAAAATCTGTCCAGTTTCGGAGGAGCTTGGTAACAAGAAGACACGAGAATTTTTCAAATACGATGGTAAACTTATTTTTTTACAAACTCCCAAGCGAAATTAGAAAATTATCACTAAATAAATTCAAAGCCCTCGTTAAACGAAAATTATTCAATAAAGCTTTTTATAAATTTGAGGAATACTTAAATAATCCTAATCCTTGGGATAATGTGCTCCAGTACAAACAATTTATATGACTCGATAATTGGCGATAAAAAAGAGTGGCGGAAAGTTTATTGCCAGTTCTTCTTACCTGCTCTTCGCCTTTGACTTGCGTACTGGTAGTAAATATAAATTTACAATTAATTTAACTTCTTTCTGTCGATTCAGAAGTGTACCTGTTTACCTATATGAATAAACATATTTTTGAGTTTGAGTATAGCTTCAATGGTTAGATCGATTTAGTAGGTTATTATTGCCAGCTAATTATTGTGAGCGCGGTTTAGGAAAGGCTTTGGTTATGATAGGGGTTGCCTGTAGTCGCGGCGGCGTCTAGCGGCGCAACGCACCTCTACTGTTTATGGAAACGGGTAATTTATTACTTCACTCGCTTTACACATTTTCTTTTTTTATTGGCACTTAATACGACTTGACATCTGTTTTGCTATTAACCTAGAACGTTTATGTATTGAATTGGTATATAAGAAATGTATATTTGTATTGATGTTGATTTTATGTGATGATTTAAGTTTAATACATAATATATATTCATTGTGTCTAATGACTTGGAGTGCGGATTGTAAATTATTAACTTCTAAGATGCACACGAAATATGAAAACAAAATGCATTTGTTCATTTGTTTGCAATTGTTGTGTAAAGTTTTGAAAGCCATACAAAATGGAAATTCATACTCTTTGTTAATGTTTGTAACACTAAAACTTGAAATCATAATATAATACATTCCATAATATAATTTTTTTTTAAATATACTGAACACTCTTAAGTTATCAAAGTTTAACGTAATTTAGCAAAATTGTGAATTGACGGAGTTTAGGCTTGCTACGTTAACTGACTCTACGTTATATGTGCTACGGCATTAATATAAATACATAATAAACATAACGTATACAGAGTCGTATAAATCATCTCTTAGGATAAATTAACTAGTCCAAAGAATTTGAAGATGAAATTCAGCTAAGAAATTTGGTCAATTAGTTTAAGACTGATTTTAATTTCTTTTGTTAAGGTTTTCGAATAATGGAAAAAAAAAATACTTTGTAATTTATTATTCGAGCCTTGCCGGGGTTTGCAGACATATATCATTAAAACTACATTAAATATTGTGTTTTAAAAATTTATTTGACTGAACTAATTCCATTATCATTACTAAGTTAAGCGAAAACCGATTTCTGCAAGATACTCTATACATTACATATTATTAAGTAAATGCGTCCAATTGGACTTATCTTTTAGGAATTATCTATATTTATTATTGTTATGATAATTGTCGGGACTGCCTTACGCTGACAACCTAACGGTTTTGAGTTCAATTTCCGCCAGAAATATAAATTTGTGTTTCGCGTGATGTGCAACTAATACAGGTCAAACGAACATCAAAAGCTCGAAGAATCGAGTTTCAAAAGCTGTCAAACTATTTTTTATGTATGAGGTTTGACACATTTGACAGACTCAATGACTATCCACATATCTATCCTATATATTTGGAATATCGACGCCAGGGCTCAAACAAAATCATTTTTCTGGACTCTCATGATAATCATTACTTTCCGTAATAGATTTCTCTGGGCTATTAGGGTCAATTTGCGATATATTTTACATAAAAATCGATTTTGTCTATAGAAATGTGCGTATCGAGCGGCACGTTTGATTTTAACAAAGGGAAACCGACAAAAGACCCGAAAATGGCTGTACACTTATGTTGTAAAGTACAAAATGTAAGAACAATTAGCTAAATATTTTTATAAAGATATTTTCATTGCCCACTGTTTTATGATTATTATTCGTTTACTACGTTTTTATGTACATATAATGAAAATATTGATTACAACAAAGTTAACTACAATCTATGGTTAAGAATAGAATAATTACTTGTGGAATATCTTTAACAAATGTCATCTTATTGTTTGAGGCTACTACAAAATTTATTGACTTTTTACACAATTAAAAATATCAATCAGTACAGTATCAATAGTAGCTGATTGCTACAGATGACGAAGCGATGCATTGGTACAATGGTTTAAAACATATATCTTGCGTTTCCTGATACTGCCTTCAAGTCCCTGTGAAACGATAATTTTGGGTTGTTAGCGCTGATAGCACATTCATATATAACAGACACAGTAGTTTGTCCTTATCAAACTGTATTATAAAGTTTATTTTATTAAAATATATTTTAGACTGTTTTTTAAAACCGGGTCTAAAATACAGTCCAAAAAATTTACTTAATTGACTTAGACTCCTACTGACTTTTAACTTGTACAGTAGTTTTACCGTGTTCGTTAATCAAATTGTGTCTTGAATTTATTGAATGTTTTTTTTTATAATAGACTAGGGAGTAATTTTAGAATGAAATAGATACAATTTAGAAAGAGATAGAAGAATTCTTTCCCACAACGATTACGTTCACCTGAAAGGTAATAGGGTTGGTCTACTTTGTGTATCGATATAAATAAATAATAATTTTATTTCTAACCATGATTAAATTACCCGTCTTGTAGTAGAATCGTTTATAATTATAGGCTGAAGTTTCTTTTTTTTTGTTAGATTTAGGAACGACATTAGCCCTAAGTGGCACAATGTATTGAACTTTGGACGGACATAGTTCGTGATAAGTCTTATTACTGAAACTAACCCAAAAAAAACGTAAAGTTTTCTTACACCAAATTGAACTGCGTTCTTAACTAAACGGCTCATAACATTAAAATATAATCGAGAAAATGAATCACAAGCATCGATATCGACCTGCATCAACATCACTAGTAATAATGCACCTTGACAGCACTAAGGAAATGGTTTTTTTAATCACATCAGACTTAACAATATATCATCCCTTTATTCACCACTGCTACATATTCGCGCACATGGCATTGTCCGACTTATGATAGATTTTGGGGCAAAGGGGTCTGGAGTACAGCCGGTGCACGGATTGTATAGCTTTAGCGCATGTTATCAATCCATAGTGGAACTATAACATGGGAACCATTTACGATATAATAATTAAAGCGCCATTGTCTCAGGATATAAAAAGGACCAATAAATCAGTCACTGTAACTCTAACAAAATATCATTTTAGCAATGGGCGTGTCCGAAGTGATTTTATTTCTTTAGAAACGACGGGGGGCAAGCCTTTTGTGATGGTAATGTGAAGTCGGACGAAAGATTAGGATGCGGTAGTGTAATCAATACATGGTCACTGTGACCCCCTTTTGTAATATTTGACCCAGTGGCAGGTTGTACAGCGGTCAACTTGTTTGACGGGGATTCGGGATTACGTTGCAAGTGCAAAATGACAGGTCAATGTTAGTGCTAATACCCGTAATTGCATCAATTTTTCTGATGAATATGGAATGGATGAAACACCATTGTAATGCCGAAAATTCATGTTACACATTGTATTACATTGTATTAGTATCACATTTAAAAATAAAATGCTTTGTTTTGAGTAGATCCCCATATAATTCATTCAGGATTTTGGTGATATATAGACGCGTTTTAGTATTTAAATTCTATTAATTATTGGATAAAAGACGATCAGATATCGTCATGATAAAAGAGTTGTCGATTGATACTAATAGATAAAGTATAGTGCAGGTAGAATAGAATGAAAACGCCGATTCTTCTATGAAATATCTTTTTAATAAATGTCATTAATCAATTTTATAGGCACCGAATTTTTCTATATTGACTATAAACTATAGGTTTTGCATGAAATGATATACTCTCATAAAAGGAATTTATACAAACTTTTATATAATTACCAGTTTTAAAGTGAAGCTGTTAAAAAAATAATTAAGAAATATAAAACGGGAACTCTTTTGAATTACATCAGCGAAATAAGTTTTAACGTCGTATCTAATTCGTCAATTGTTCCACGAATTCCCTTTGTTTCTAGATTATATTCAACGAAACAGAAAGAGTTGTAAGAAATATTTTCTAAGCGATTTTTACAAGAAGGCCTCGCTTTGTTTTAAATAGAATCGACTTTCTTAATATCCTTAAGTACTTTATAAGTCATCTTACGACATTACCGTGAATTTAAATCTAAGGATAAATGGTGTGTTATATGTAGCAAGCAATTGTTTCTCAGTTTATCATTTATTGAAAATTAATACTGACTTTTTAATCCACCTTAATCAAAGTACTTATCAAGAAATCAAAACAGTCACCACTAGTAATTAAAATTGCCTTCAGTAAATGTACAATGTTAATAAATTTTTTGTACTAATATGTACTTTGAGATAAAAATATTACAACATTTCTCATAACATCACGTTCGAGATACGGCCCGCACAAAATTCCACAAAACTTCCAAAGTTAACATTAGAAGTGCAAGGCGCATTTGGCGCCTAAAGATTTTTTATGTAGAGAGTTAGTATTATTAATTGTTGAATTCCTTAAATGTACAATTACAAACATCTAATTCTATACCTTGTACTACGTAAATTAAGGACTAAAGTGCATTGCAACCATTCGAATGCAGGTTAAATCTAAGTTAATCGTTTCCTTCGGAAATATTATGCTGTATTCATCTTACACCTTATGGCTATAGATTATATATTTCCGTGGCATGTAGTGGTTCCAGGATAATAATAATGCATTTTTTGTCATCCAAAACGTCCGTGTGCGATGCAACAAGATGTTTGTCTGTGTGCTCTTCTAGTCGTAGCAGCTGTTGTGTCTATTATTCTATCATAGTGTGCGCATTTTGTTCTGCGACGTGATTAATTTTGATATTTTATAATATATTATTTTATTAATGTGGTAAATTATATACAAATCTTGTCAATTCTCAGAATACGCTGTTAATTATTAGCTATATTAGTTTGAATTTAATCGTTTTTAATGTTAAATTTGGCAATAAACAATATATATCAAAACTTTGGGTTCTTAAGTAAAAATTATATTGTTCAATAAATATAATCATTTAAATCGGAAATGTCGTGAATCAAAATAGTTAAATTTAATAATCCCTCAAAATCGCAATGTCCTTCAAAATTCACGACGCACTAAATATTTAGTTTCAATTTGGTATAATTTGCCAAAAATAGCACTACTCTAGTCGTATAATTTACGGGTTTGCGTGATCCGTTGACATTTAAACCTAAACTGTTTGTGGCGTACAAGACGTATCAAAATGTGTTTTTTATTCTGACCCAGTAATTATGCAAATAAACCGATGAAAATGTCGCGTCACGATTAAGCTATTTCGAACTTTTTGTCAAAGTTGAATAGACATTTTCATTTCACAATTTTCTTTCAAACTATTTTTGTGAACAACGGGTTTTGTTTGTATACTGGATTGTGAACCCAATATTAGGTCAGTAATTCCTTTATCATTCCAAAACTAATTACTAATGATGCCCACAAAAGTGTTATGATAATATAATTTAGTAGCATACATTATCTAATACTACTTAAAAACATTCTAATAGATAATAATACATCCGTTGATCAAAATTGTTTGGCCCTCGTAAAATTTCACAAGGAAACGTTTTTTGCATCGTTGCCGAAGCAATTCCCAAGACCATGTGGACCGCTAGTAAAGCTTCGTTCGCTAGAAGCTAGATCAAATACACCATCCTGCCGGCATTGTAGTTCCTTTATCAATACTTTAAAAAAAATGTGTGTCTGTCCCATTCTTACCAAATATTCATGCCCAGTGCGAGATAAGGAGGGCAAATATATTTTTAGAACTTGTTCAAATGAATCTTTATAAACAATGTATTTGGAAAGAATGCCAAATACAAAACAATTGACGACGAAACGTGGTATATAATTAGGCATTTGGATGTTATAAAATATTTTTACAATTATAAATAAAAGTTTTTGTTTAATATTTTGTTTGAATTGATGTGGTTTGTTTATTTGAGACGAGTCTTTTAAATCAGGAAGTTTTCAGCTTTGGTATTATGATAGATTTTAGGGCAAATTACCTGCCAATAAAACATTCGTTTAGGATTAACTATATTTTTTATTGCAATGGTGTTTTGAACTTCATACATGTCACTCGATTGATTCCTAGAATAATTGTATCGATTTGATAAAGATAATTAAAAAGACCCAGACTTTTATACAAAACTAGGTGACCGGGCAAACGTCTTTTTGCCATGTATATCATTTATAATAAAAAAATAGGGGTTGATCGTAGAGGGGTGAAAGTTAGGGGTTGTATGTATTTTTTAATGCTGTATCATAAAAAAATAGAAATTAAAAATTTTGTCAAAAAAATAAAAATAAAAATTTAGGGGTGGACTACCCCTAACATTTAGGGGGATGAAAAATAGATGTTGGCCGATTCTCATAGATACCGGATAAGCACAAAAAATTTCATCAAAATCGGTCGAGCCGTTTCGGGGGAGTTCGATTACGCACCCCGTGACAGAAGAATTTTATATATTTGATATAACCGATTCGGTTTCAATTTGACATGTCAGTTAAAATGTTATTTGTAATATTCACTCACTATCTCTGCGGTTATAGATTTTGTTATGATTTGTGTTATATATTCTAGCTTTATTCAATTATTTTTAGATTTTTGATGTTTTTATAGTTGAAATGAAGTGTGCAAAACTACAACTTCAGGAGAGAACGAAGATAAGCCCAAAGGAATCAACAGCCGATGGACCCCGTAGGTATTGTCAGAGGCGGCTTGTTGATCCAGAGCAAGACTTATGGAGGAACTGCGACAGGTAATTTTCTCTTAGCAATACATGAGAGACTTGCTAGGCTTAATTTATTCACGTCTAAAAAAATATTTTAGCTCGCTCCAGTCTTTGTATAGGGCCTGACTGTATGCATGCTTAAGGGACGATGAAATTGCGCGTTTGCCGTAGTTTTCGTCTCCAATAAAAAAACACAGTGAGAAGCGAATATCAACGTATAATAGCTTGACCAAAAATCGAACCCATACTTCAATCCCAGTTCACAAAACCGATTAACCATGACGTAGCCTCAAAATGTAGGTATGCTAAATAGATTCGGTCGGTCGATGAAGACTTGCTTATTGTTATTGCACTACCTATTCCAAAATTAAACTTATTACACTACTAACTAGTAGGAACAAAGGACCCCTACCCCTGCCACAATAATTTGGGATTTGTTTACTCAGAGAATAGACAGCGCCATCTCTGGGCGTAAGTAGAGACTAGAATCCTGGTTCGTAACATTGTATTTAAATGTTAAATAATATTGTATTCATAAAAAATTTAAGTGTTTTGATTAATAAATAGTAGACACACTCTAATAATTAATTAATATTTAAATATTTAGTGAAGAAAAACTTGCCCATTTTAAAAATTCTTATTTTCTTTGGCAGGTTCTACTTAAACGAAGACGCCAACTTAATTGGATCATATTACAATGGTCGATTACGTCAAGGCGCTGATGACTTATACCTTTCAGTCCAAAATTTACAGTTCCATGGAGTAGAGCAACTGAGGAAAAGACCACGTACTAGCTTTAAATACAAAACTTTACCATCTCGACAGCACCGAATGTTTGTGAAAGAACTTGTTGAAGATAATTTGTATGAGGGTGGTCGGTGCTCTGAGCTCACATGTTACTACTACGACGATTACGCCAAGTATTTAATAAACAATGATCGTTCGAGACCTTCATCAGGCAAATCTAGCATATTCCTATTTGACGCAATTGAAAAACCTAAAGAAAATGTCGCAAAAAATAAGGTGAGAACCAAAACTTTGAAAACAGGCAAAAGTGAGTCAAATAAAAAGAAACCTAATGAGATACTAAACGGTGATAAGAAAGATTTAGAACCTCATGATAAAGATACAAAGATATCGTATCACAAAAGTGGAAAGAGAAAAAGTTTGACAATATCTAGAGCCGACAGTCCCGCCACTCTACAAGTTATTCGAGTCGACGTTGTTTGCAATTACTGTACTAGCTCAATCTCCGACTATGAAGATACAAAACAAACTAAATCGCAAGATATTACCAACGAAAAAGTAGCGAAGGGAGATTCGCATTTCGCAAATAAATATCTTTTGACGAATACAGTTAAGACTCTTGATGAGAATGCGGGCGGGGCGAGAATTACATTACTTTGTAAGACTTTTAAGTTAGCGGACAGATCAGGTCTGTTTGCTGAGAATAAAGCAAAATCTTTGAAAATCAGACGTAACTGAAAAATAATATCCGCATCACACTTTAAATCAATTTATGTTATAAGAGTTAATTTATTTTTATCTGCGAGATGTGACGTCTATTAAAATTACCTGCGAGCGAATCTTGGCGCCCTTCTGGCGCCACCCTTACTTTCTATATTCTATGGTTCTCAAATTTCACAAATAACCCTCAGTATTATATTCATTAATAGGTGTATCATTTATGATGAGAGCTTGGTGTTATTATTTATATAAGTTTAACTATAACTATAATACTATACGGATGATTACTTTCTATATTCTATATTCTATGGTTCTCAAATTTCACAAATAACCCTCAGTATTATATTCATTAATAGGTGTATCATTTATGATGAGAGCTTGGTGTTATTATTTATATAAGTTTAACTATAACTATAATACTATACGGATGATTGCGACAATAAAGGAGTTTTCAACTTATATACTTTTAAAATATATTAATAACAAATAAACAGCAAATTGCGCGTCAATGTTGGTGTGTTGTGGGTCTTATAAACTTCGGACGTGGAAATAAAAATTAAAGTTTGGTTTACTCAACTAAAGAAAATCTAAACAAACTTTCCACGTACCCTGTGATTTAGTACGCCGAAGCGCAATCTAGTTTATTTAAGTGTCGTTTAATCTTAAGTTCCGCATCGGAGTAATAAAATGCTCTGCAATCTTTTAATTAAGAACAACCGCGCATTGCTATTGTATTAGTAATAATCGTAAGGAAATATCAACGTTTATGAATAATGACTGATCATTTTTAATAATTTAGTGCATTCTAAAATGTACCATATTACAAAGCAATAAAGGTACGATTACAATTGAGGAGGATTTAATGTGACAATCACAATCTTGCTTATAGTATTCCTGATATAGGTAATAAGAGGAACATGAACCCGAGTTTTATTTCGGCTGATGACCCAATTACAAAGTAAAAATATTACCTACACTATTCTATAACGTTCTCAAGCAGTAGGCCCGGCCCACAATGCCTTCTTATTAGTAGTAAGCTACAATTCTAAACTATTTAAAATTAATTAAATAAAAGTGCATTTGTTACGTAAGATATTCAAAAAAGGATTCACAATTTGACTATGGCATATGAGACAGGGTCGCAAACATAGAATATCAGATGTAATATACAATAGTGAGAATGATTAACGATCCGAATGGAAACGTTTCTGAATATTAATTTGTAGTTGAGGTCACTAGAGCCTTGGCAAATGTGACACGGCCGCAGCGAAAGGATTGGTACGCCATGGACCCCCCGATAGGGTGTATGTGCCGAATTTATAGGTGTGAGAGATGGAACTTCAGGGTAGCTAAAGGGTGAGGTGGACTTTGGACCCCCACACTTAGGGGGCTCGAAACCCCCGATTCGCCCTAGTCCGGCACCCCCGCCCGAGGCTCCCGTTCCTGTCCACGCGATAAGAGGAAAGAGGGGAGGACGTCAAATGGACGTTTTACGCATAATTTAGAGCAGTAAATGGATTCGAACAGTCTCCACACAGCACACATAAGCGCTAACGCGATTTTGCTCAAATTAAACATAACGCCGCTGGCGTGATTAAATTAAAACTATTGTTTTGCTCGTCTAGAATATTCTAGTCAAATTCTCAAAGACCATACTAACATATAATATAATGTATTGAGAATATGGATTGTAATATTAAGTGGTTTCAATTAAAATTTACTTGGATTATGTGATGGGGAAGGGTTAGTTTAGTTATCAATCTCCTTGAAACCGCTGAGGGAAAATAGACTTTAAAACCAAATTCAGTCGTAGAAAAATGATAATTTCTCTCAATTATCATATGTATTTTAAGTCCCCTATCTCCCCAATGGAAACTAGGGCAAGCAATTTTCTTGCTCATTAATACAATTTAAGACAAGTCAACAGATAGAACAGAGGTTTGCCTATCATGAAATAACTTTTGTTTCGCTAGGAATTTTGAGCAGGACTTCCGGGTCATACGCTGAGTGCTTTAACCGCTAAGTCACGGAGGACGTTATAATCATTTCCCATAATGGTAAATATAAACATTATTATAAAAATTATAATTAATTGGACTTTTATTCCTATCGCTTGCTCGTAACGTACGATTTTATACGATTTCTACGATTGCACAAATTACGAGTCGTTTTCTATAGAAACATCAGTGGCGTACTACTCTTAAAACTGGTTGTCTGTTCAAATCCCTTAGTCTATACACGCAATTAACACTTACTTGTATGGAAAAGGAAACAATGTTAAGAAATGCATATTATATAATTATGCAAAACTCGCAAAGTCTGAGGCCCGTGCCTATAAAGAAAAAATACTAAAGAAATAGATGTCAAAGGGCATTAGAAACGATCATGACTGAAAGTTTTTATTTCGTTGTCGTATCTCGGTCCATTGCGTAATTAATATTTACTCACTACGAATATTTTTGAAGAAATTTCGTTGAATGAAGTTTATACAAGTTTTTTTGGATCTCAAAGGCATTTATTCCTTGTTTCCCGGACTCTAATACGGGGTGTATTAGAGTCCGGGAAACAAGGAATAAACAAAAGTTTAAGAATGTAAACTAATTTTTGTTTGAAGGCAAAAATAACTAGTTATTTTCGTTTTAGCTCTTGCGGGCTTTTTACTAAGACTTCGCTCCTCTTCCCTACATTGGGGCAATGATTGTTTTTTGTGCACATAAAGAGAATAATAATAATAATACTCTAATGGCGCTAAAAATCTACATAGGTTAGGTTGATGGACAAATAACATGTCGTAGATAAAAAATCTACGACAGGTTTAAGTTAGTTTCCTTATGCTTTCACCGCACTCTCATTTAAACGAAAACGTGCACTATTAAGGTTTGAGCGACTGCTCCAGTATTGAAAGTCACACTTAAGCGTCTAGAAGTCTTGATCTTCCCTGCTCTACAGTATATTCATACATAATTTGAAGGCATTTTGGTAAGTTTTTGTAAGAGTAAGAATACTAATGTTACAAGCTAGGGGATCGGAAAGAAAACGCCAAGGGTTTATTTTGAAATAAATCAACGAGAAATTAAAATGTACTAAAAAACAACAATTTACACACAGTCATACGCTAATTACCACATACAAAACACTGTCACTAATTGGTTTAATTACCCGCACTTGACACAGTACTTTATCACTTGTCTTCATATTCACACTTTATATCTTCGATGTTAATCGCACTCAAACCTGTATTAACTTAATTTTCGAGTGCGATTCCAAGTTGTCGCGGGACATGTTTTGGCCCGCTTATATATCCTTGGGAATAATCTTGAATGATGTTCGAGAACTTTCTAGGCAGGAGTGGTACTGAGTAGGTGGTCTATCCTTATCGTACAATTCTATAACGTACGAACTCTTTCTCTCATTCGCGGATCAATCCGTCCTTGTCTTACACCTAGAAAGTTCACTCTAGAATATTCCTTCAACAAAGGGATAACCAGTCCTGAAAACTCCTGAAAACGGGGTTCCAGATAAGTTTACCGGTCAACTACAACTGCCCTGCCAAACAACCTGAAAAAACGTTTCAGCCTCCTGAAAACGAGACTAACTTACTTTACATTTCTTGATCCAGTATTCTACATCTCCACGTATACAATAAAATATGTTTTTAATATTTATAAGAGTGCACTTAACAAGTCAGCCCAAAGTCCAATAAACATTTCTAATTTGTCGCAAATTTTGGATCTTGGAACTACTAACTGCAAATGATCGCCTAGAGCAAGATGCTCTCATTTATCTTTTCTCTTAGTCTTTAAGACACATCAACAGAACTACCATGTGTTCTTCCCTTACGATGTTCAACAATGCCGGTTCTTCTTAGCTCTCTTTCATGGGTAGAAAATCACATGTCATAAAAATTGTTTAATGGTTCCTCTGCCTTTTATCAATTTACCTGTCTTGGTATCAACTACAGATAGGGCTTCATCTCGCTGTCCCAGAATAAGGGAAGTGTCAACTTGATCGTCATTCCACCCGTTTGACTGTCCTACGGTCTCAAACTGTAGTTTCTACGCGCCCCAAAAAGTAGTACCAGCAAAGGGATGCTACAGTCGTTACGACACCCGTGGTCTCCAGACATTTCATCTCTTATTCTAATCCAATAACACATTTGGATAATTTGCCGGGTACTTACGAATAGAAAGAAAAATACTTAGAAAGAGAAATACTTAATGCGTAAATATGGATACGGTACAAGAAATATAAGGTGTAAACGCCTTATACAATATGCCAATAAGTATAAGCTGCGAAGTACATGACATCGATATCACGATACTGTGCAATACTCAATTGAAATATCAAATCTATAACCAATATTGAAATATTAAGTAATTTTAACTTCAAATCAGACCACAAAATGCTAAGATATTGTCTGGAGCTAACATTCCCAAAGATGAGTTGAAGATCATTTAAAAAGACTGTAAGCTCAGTAAAGACTGGTGAATTAATAATAGCATATATCCAAAACCTTCACTAACCTTACACCTAACAATTCGAAATCATTATACGATAATTTGGAAAAAAATAAACGTAGAAACAGTTAACGACAAATATGAAGAAATAATTTCAGCAAGCCTTAAATGAGAAAATAATGCAAATTCTAAAACCTCACAAAATATACTCAAAAAAAAGAGAAAAAAAACGTATCGCGATAAGGATGAAATACTGGGTCCACAAAGGAATTCTAAGGGAAACTAATACTAACTAATATAATATTTTAATAACAAAACTAAATATGTTGACATTCGTAACAAAATAAAACTTACAAATGCACTTGTTCACGTTTCTGAGGCTTAAATGGAAATGGGCAGGTCATATATCTAGAGCTCGGGATGAAAGATGGACACTTGAAACAACAAAATGCAAAGGACGTACTGGAAACATATGTATAAGACGGCAAAAGAAAAGATGGACAGATGACGTTCAAGAACTTGCGGGGAAATCTGGATGAATGTTGCTCAAGACAAAGAGAAGTGGGAAAATATAGAGGAGGCTTTTATCCTAAAAGGACCATGCAAATACTAGAACACTAACAAAACTAACTTACTTATACTATACTAAGAATTGTAAAATGAACAATTATTTCGTGGATTATTTAATAAAGCTCAAATAATAATAACAATAATAAAACCATCAAAAAGCCAAACCGTGCATAATAAGAAATGTATGATGATAGGCGATAGATAGACACGTGGCACAAAGTAACCGGCTGAATTTTTAACTGCAACCCTTTTCAATTACCATCGAAAGTGGGGTCCAGGCTACGCTGACAATCCTTTTTGCGTTCCTTAATTATTCACGGACATTCCTAAATCCAGACATGTGTGCGAAATTTTAACGTCTACTCTAAGTGCTTGGGGTATTTTTAATCAAAAGGTATTGATTAATTTGATTACGACTCGCATCACGGCTACTTAAACGATAAAATATTGTATCTAAATAAAATCGGAACAAAGAAGAAATTAAAAACATAACGAAATCATGAACAAACGAACAATTTTAACTTTCTAATCTTTAGCTTCGTATTTTATTTAAACACTTAAATAGAAGAACTTCTTTCTTGATGTTAAACGTTTATTTTGTTGACGTCACTCAGTAAAATGCGTAATTAATATTTACTTACTACGAAGCTTTTAAACTTCTTGATTACCTACTAATAAAGATGATTTTTATACTATTTTAAAGTTTATAAAATGTTCCATGGACAGCTATAAGCTCCCATAATAAAGACCGATCAAAACCGGAAACAAAAGTTTATGAACGTATATGTTTTTTTTAATTTAAACGTGATCGTAGGGATAGAATAGGATAATTTCGCTTAAATTGGAAATTTTTAAATTGATAAAATGATAACTGACCTGACTTAAAACCTTTATCGTTTAGTCTGTTTCCGTTTTAAATTATAAGATTAGATAGTTTGAGGTTGCCCAGGAGACCTGCAATCTTCGCTCGAACAATATTTGCTTGAACACATAAAGTCTTTACTATCCTTCCAAAGCTTTAGAGTTTAGATCATTTACTAATTACAAAAATAATACACACTAAAGAAATCATTTTGCAATAACAATAAACTAATGTGCTATTAAGCAGGTATTTATATGTAAAATAAAAATACATAGTTAGTTATGAGTTTATTTAAATTGTTGTACCGTGTCATTGTGGTGCAATGACCTTTAGCCAAATAAAAAACCCAAGAGTCATGACTTGTGACTAAGTGAGAAACGCAGTCTTTATTTTATTTATTATTTATTTAGATTTTCCGATATACAATTAAATGTACCTTATTCCAATCAAGACAATATTTGGCAATTTTTATTTCTTTCCCCTAGACGGCCGGAATCAGGAAGTATTTTCCAATAGTAAAATAAATAAATCGAATATATATCGTTGATATATGCATATGTGTATTTTTTTTTATGATTTTTTTTAAATACATCTTTACTAAGACATTCAATTATCCCATTCGATTACGGCGTAAGATGCACATTTTGCAACTTCTCTATAATGTTGTTTTTAATCCTAAAACTAGTTACTTAAAGCAAAATTTTAGGTACGGTAGTTTTGACTTGCGTTCCTTAGACAATCTAATTCTTGAAAGTCCTACTCATAAAACTGAATTCTATCACTCCTCCCTAACTGTGCAAAGTATCCTACTATGGAATTCCTTACCAATTGATATCAGACAAGCTCAGTTTTTTAATTTATTTAAAAAGCTTTCTGCCTCGTAATTAGCTACTATGAGTACATAAATATATACTTTACCCTCTGTAGGTGTTTCTTTTTTATTGTTCCACATTAGGGTTGCCCGGAAGAAATTGCTTGTTAGCGATAAGGCCGCCTTGCAAGTTATGTAACCTGTTTTTTTTATATGTATGTTTTTGTATAAGGTAATAAAGTATAAATAAATAAAATAAATAAAACCTTATGGAAAATTACGATCTAGCCTAACTTGAGACTAATATGTAGTTTAAGTCTAACCTAATTTACCAATATATATTGTAACATAAGTTTAAACATTTTATGAAAATTGGTCAAGGTTGGATAAAAAAGGGAACATACGTCGGGTGTGTGAAAAGAGTGTGTGGGCTAAACATGAACACATTCAGTGGAATAACTGGAGGCCGCCGTCCCCTATTGCTGAGAGAATTGTCATACTTTTATCACTGGATATAAAATATTTATAATAATGAAAGAAATTAGTAAACATTATATTAATAGAAAATATGACTCAAAATTTTAAACGTGCATGATGAAATTAATACATTAAACTTATCGAATATGTTACAGCTAGTTATGAAGATACAATTTATAAAAAAACAGCTGATATACGGCGTAATTTTTTTTTATCGCTTAATTGATTGGCCGTCCTTGTGTGACAAGATTTTTTCGCCATTGATCCCAAAACCTCCAGGTGATACGACCTATGATATCAAACCGGTCAATAAATAGTAATATAGCTTACATTAGATTATACTCTATTATTATTTATTTCGTCTTTTCCAAAAAAGTTCTACTGAGTAAGGAAACAGGATTTGAAGGGTTGTAAGAGTTGCCCGTAGGGTAAAGCAATCAGAACCCGGTACCTAGAAAAATCACTTGGTACGGGGAGAGCTATTTTTATACATAAATTTCGCGTTGGGCGAAAAAAGGTGAAACACTTTAGTTACCAAATCTAAAAATATGATTTGTACACACATCACCTACTCTTAAGATATATTAGTAGATTTTGAGAACGGGTCTCCCTAATAGCCAAGTCCAAGTAGCCATATGTGTGCGTGAGAAGGGTTAGATGTGTGTTTCATAATAGCTATAGTACCGCTCCAATTTTACATTTCACATTGTATAGGGTGATTATTTGCGGACCTTATTTTTTGGTATATTAATTAAACATTACTAATTTAGGATTTTGGAAAATAACGGTAACGTTATGATAATTTCTGGGTCTTCATGACAGTGTTCATGCGCGGCATTTAACATCAGATGAGCCTCCTGCCTCTTTTGCCACCTGTTCTATAAAAAATGGTATCAAAGTCTGGTGATATAGTTGTAGGTATATCTGAAAATCAATTATCAATGAAATAAGTATTGAAATTGCATCACCCATTTGAGGAGTCCTTATTCTACTACTTAAAGTCTGACTGTTCAATACCGTACTAAGCTAGTGTTCACTTTGTATCGTTAGACGTTCATAAGAAAGATTATTAAAGATTTGTTTTGATTTTCTTTTTAATAATTTTTATAACTTTGTAGATTAAGAAAATTGTAAGTACTGTATACTTGATTGTAGATATGATATATGTTTAATAAAATTTATTATAAACACTAAAAGAAATTCAAGATATTAACACATCTTGGGCATCCCGTATATGTACGGACATGCGTGTTACACGCATATCTAAGCAGTATTGTTAATTTATCTACAGTTGAACTAACCCCCCGACCACCCTGGCCGAGGTACCTTTATTTAAACATATCCAAATGAGTATGCAGAATACTGTTCTTAACACATGGCCTCGCTCCCTAAATTACTGGAGCTTTAATTAAAAGCCCAGCATTATTTCGCTACAAGTATTTCAAGTACGATCGCTATGACCTCTGATAGTTCTCTGAAATTTGCTCGGACGAATAGTGTGGATAGAAATTTGGTTTAGAATTTCTAGTAATAGTGGCTTTAGGAGTATTCATAATTGGAATTTTTTGTGGCTATAATATAAATATAGCGTAATTGGCGATTCGTCGGCGTTCTACAATTTGTTATCGAGTTTTAGTTAAACTTAAAACTTATTTGTGAATCAATTGTTGAGGAGCGTTTCATTGTGATTTTTTCCACTAACTGCCCTAACGTATACAGAAATCTAGCCTATGTTCTTTCTTCATATAGAAAAATATGATTTGAAGCTTAGCGTAATTACTACAAAGTGAATTATTTCGGTGGCGTTAATAAAAATTGTAGGTGCATGAAGGTGATATAGATAGTCTAATGAATATATATCTATAATACTTTTAACAGTAACCACTTTTTAAAATCCAACGGAAAGCAAAATTAAAAAAGACTATTCAAAAACCTGGTGCCTTAATAACGATTATTAGACTCGTGAGAATAGACAGCCGACGAGCTGAATGAAACGAAAAGTCAACGCCCGGTGAGGATGTTACCAACAAACAACCTTAATAACTCGAGTAAACCATTCATAGCGTCTTAATCTTGAGCTGGAGACTACAAATCCAAATAACCGATTTTACGTTACCGGACAGGCTTTGAATACACTAAGTAGAAATTGTATAAAATGTGGCTGAGCACATTTCCATCGTCAGGGGAATTTGCACAAGGAGGAACAAGGAAGAAGCGGGGGCACCCCTTTCTCTGGGGGGAGGGGAGGTAAGGGACGTCCAACCGCCCTACATACGTACAATGGTAGGCTGTTTACAGCGGACGAGGCACGCACGCGGCTCAGTTCTACGTTCTACAGAATCAGGGTCGTGGACCGGACATGCAGGGCTGCCTTCACTGTGTTAAAAGTTTAACTTTTGTCTCCCAAAGAAAATGTAATCCTTGTCAATGCTCGTCTGTTATAGAATGTATACTCCAAAACATAGCTAGGAATAAGTGTTAAATTATTTATTTCTCTTAGTATTTAGAAAGAAATGGACAAATAACTAGACCAATTAAAGTAAATTTTATAACATTTATATGCAATCCAGTCTGGTCAATACGATAACAGCGTAATTACGTACGTAGCTTCAGTGAGCAACATAAAGCATATATTAACAAACAGAATTTAAAATATTTAAATTTGTAGTGGTTTGAATTAACCCTAGCGGAGTAGTCGCCGCACTAGATGACGTAGGGAGGCATGGGCGGGCGGGGTGGTGGGCGCCCCCTCCCGTTGGCCACGCGGCCGGTAATACGAGTGCGCCTATGCGAGGCATGTATCTTGAACGGGCTGATATAACAGAGAAGTAGCCCCCAGAATCCAGTTTGCAGTGAACGGTGTGAATGTAACTCTACGGGTTTTGTAAGCAGTTTAAATGTATTATATGGAATTACAGCCTATGGTAACCACAAAATATATGGCTGACCTTAATCCAATTACGACAATCCAGTATATACAATAATATCAAGGATATTACTGGAATTTAAGATTCCAAAAATAGGATAGTATAACTCAGATCTCAGACTAAATATCTTGTATATTGTGTATAATAAAAGTTTTTCTTTCTTTCTATCTGTGTACGGAAAACGAGAAAATATTTTCTTTAGTTTATATATTCAACAACGTCTATTAGTGTAGCAATGAAAAAGCATTTTTGGGTCGTATTGACTGGAAAATGAAGTGTGTAAAAAAATTAAAAAAAAAATGTTTTATTATGGAACATAAGATACAGGTATCACTTATTCCACGTCATTCAATTTGAAACTGCAGGCATCCTTACTCATCGGCAAAGAAGACAGAGGGTGTAGGCCGAGAGAAAAAGCCGGCGTAAAAAACTCTCGGTACTCTTTTAAAATAGCAAATCATCAAACAACACTTATTTTAAAACAAATATCGCAAATTAATTAGGTGAAGCCAGTCTAGAACTAGTTCCGGGCCCTTTTATCAACTAGATAATCGTTAACTTTATTACTATAAAGTTAACTTTATTAGCCTTTTTACACAGCTTTTGTATGACGAAAGATTATATGTATAACCTTACTAATCCAAGTCCATGATCGTCGTAAGATAAATAAAATATTAAAGTAAAGCATACTCCACGTATATTGAAAGTGAAAGCTATTTTACATGTGCACGGACTATAGCTGCCCGCCCTACGTATCGGTAGGCAGGGCAGTGGTAGGTAACCGGCGGAGCGACGTTGAATATATTTCGTAAGGTACATGTGTTGCTAGGAACGTATACTCTCAGTTTCGAACATGTTTCTTTAAATCACGTTCGATTTTTCTAAAGGAAACTGTTCTTAGTTGGAATTTTGTTATCGTAATATAATGTTCTCCTATTATATAGGGCACCATTTAGATTAAAGTTTTTCTAGTTATTATAGGCTTCTACTAATAACAATGAACATGATAGAAACACATTTTAATGGGAATGTGGCGCGGTATCAAAAACGACCTTGTCTCTATTTCTAAAAAGGCCTGTACTCCACAAAATACTTTGTAAGAATCTCGCCTTTTTGTATGCCAATAAACACAATAAGAACTTCGTATTACGGTGCGATCCCCGTCGAAACAATAACAAAAACTTTTATCGTTATTACAATTAAAGTTATCAATTGTAGACACCATGAGAACAAATAATTGTGAAACGTATAGGAAAAAATTTAATTAAAAGAGAATTATAATTAAAAAACAATTTTGATTTCCATCATTGGGCGTGGCCAGTGATTTAACTCATCAATTACTAATAATTATCATTAAAATTAATTTATTTGTATCGCACTGCATTCTTAGCTAGCTAGCTTTTAACTCTTGTTATCCTACATTTCAATTTCACTCAATTCATGGGATATACTTTTTCAATAGAAAGTTCTAAATATAGCTTACAAGTATCCGAAGTCTAAGGAAAAGATGTTACGCAATATGTTAGTATCGTTTGCCTAATCGACTAAGTTTTGTCTCGAGCGTAATTTAATTTTAGACAAAACAAGACTTGTTGTGTTGAAATAAATGAAACAAATGACACTCGCCTAATTTAGAGGTAAATTAACAATAATAATGATTATTTTCTCGGACGACATGATATTATAATGCTTAGTATTTGTGTTATTTGATCATAGTTTTAAAAGGTCTGTCTTTTTATGTAAGAAAGTTGAGCATTTTTTTAGCGACTTAGAGCTTTTCATTAATAATAAAAATTGTTACCACAAATCTAAGTGTGCAAGGCGAGCATTTTAAGGCACTTTGTGCTACGAACCTGCACAATGTGGAATCAGCTGCCCTTTGAAGTATTATAAATTTTACTTTGTCCTTCAAGAAAACAGAGTACCGATTCTTAAAGCTTTCTAGCGCTTCACACTCGAACCTTCTAGTACTGTAAAAGTCTATAGCTAATATTAAGGCGCTTTAACCATGTTATATAAAAAAATGATAATATTTTACAAAATGTATGTGATATAAGACCCTCTAGCTAGCCTTCACGCCTTACTTTAGGATAAAACCAGGCACTGCTTTTATATGTAATTCATAACATACTTCGTTCGTTACAGGCAATCTTAGGTATTATTTCAGATTCACCTCACTTGGTCGAGAAACACTATGACTACGAACTAAAAATAAGCCGCATTCATAATGAAAACGTTCACGTGGGTCATTGATTTAAATTTACTCGTTTCGTACATGATTGGATTTCTAAATGTTACGAGTTTAAAAGAGATTTATTGTGAGGTGCAGTGAATAGACTATTTGCCGACCTACAACGAGTTGTCCGCAATAACATCGGTGCGTTCCGAAAGGCAAATCAGTAAATTCAATTAAGGGGTGCGCATTTTTCGGACACAAGCAAGGGCCCTTCCGCCGCGGGCACTCGCCCCCGCATTGGAAAATTTTCTCTCCAAAATTGAAGATATTTCGTGCTTCTCCCCGGGGGCGACTCGTTTCTCGACACTTATGGTCGGCATCCTCCGGGTGTACAGGAGGCTTTTTACATAAAGTCCACACGTATAGGTATCGATCGAGGGCGGCCGGACACCCTGTACGCAGATGACGGCCCCCTCCCTCTGACACCCTCGGTCCCCCTTTCATTATGTAAGTGCGTAATGCGTGCTCGCGCGGACCTGATTACTGAGCCTCTTTTTTAACTGACCTCTCTCGGAACGATTAAACTTAATTTCAGTCTTGGCTATTAAACACCTTCGCCGCATAAAGTAATGTGTAAAACTCCGAGTATCAAACCACAAAAGCAATCGTTAGTGCCTTATAGATCACAAAACTCCGCTTAGTACATTTTTGTGAACCATTACACGATAGTAAAACGAATACTTAAGCTGAAGGTCCCATATAAAACGTATGATGCTAACGGTACATTGATTGTCCTAAAAGTGTAACAAAAAGGGTCTATCTTTATTTACGTAACCCGTGTTAGAGATGCAATAGTAATAAATTAATGAATATTATGTTTAGATTTTATTTAAATCAATCACAGATTCAACAGTAATTCAATAAATTATTTATTTTAAGTAATTTGTAATAATTAAATTAATTAAGTACTTCGAATTACAAGTAAAAGAAAAACCATTGCGTTTATTGATTCAATGTTACGAGGAAAACTGGACTTTGTGTATTTAGTCCTGGAATCTTGAAATCCTGAACCTGCTATGAAATTAGAGTTTGTTGTTGATACAAAAGCTTTATAATGCAACAATAATTTTATCCGCTGAGAACTCGATAGTAACTTCACTAACAATCCGCACAAAGTAGTCAAAGGTAAAAAAAGGTAAAGGTAAAGGTAGACAACGCAAACGCAAATTATCCAGCTCAGTAAATCGCATGCATAACGTATTTTAATAATGTAAATGTTTAAAGAAAATTAATATTAAATTAGAACTAACACTGTAAAAACTAAATATGAACATCTAAATTCATTTTTATTATTCTTACTGAATGTGCAGAATTGTATTGAAATTTTTTTCTATTGGCCAACTTTTTAAAGTAATGAAAAGGGGTAAGATTGAGAGGTTGAGGAGAATTGTACCAACTTAAAAGGAAAGCAAAATCTTGTTTCACAAAGATTCGAGTTTATTTATAGAAAACTTTCTTGGAGATATTAAATGATAGAATATTTTAAATAAAGATTATTCAACGAAATTCATGTTAATTGCTACAATTAATTTTATTAGGTATAATATATTTTTTACAACGCATGTTATTTTAACATTATTAGTTAAATGAATGTGATAATAATATAATATTTCTTTTTTTAGTCGAGGTAAGTGAGAATAGTGTTTTATTAAAAAAATGAAAATATCAAATATACACATTATGTGTTTATTATTATTTTTTATATTATTATGTTTTATTTAGTTATTTTGTACTTGCGATAACCAAAAATTATTATTAATTTCAATAAAATCTTATAATAAATAAGTGGCTAGGTGTTTCTCTGACCTTTATTACAACAAAAATATTGTGTTTATAATATCAGTGAAATGTTTAAGTTTACTTAAAAATACATTTATTTATATGATATTTCCTGTGTATTCTCGATTCTGAACGGTCAAGGTGAGAATTTTCATGAATGTTAAGTACGCATTTTTTTGTAAGTAGGTACGAACTGACTAGAAGTAGAATTTATATTCCAGAAGTATACCTGTTTATAAAGGGTCCTACAGGAGGGGGAGGGGGTGTATAGAATATTATGTTTGATAGCCTGTGATTGTCGAAAAGCCTAAAAATTAGGATTTTTTTTAATATTTTAATAATGGTACATTGGTATACAACCTGAGACTAAACGCACGACTTCAGGGTTGAGCGTCGCACTTCTAATCACTGGTCCAACATGGCCGCAGTGAAGAATTACTTAAAATAATAATTTAAATAAACACGTGGAATTGTCTCCTTCGTAATTTTTAAATTGATTAAAATAAGATTCTTCGATTTAAATACATTTATTGATTGTTATCTATAAGGCTCACTCGATTCAGACGACTCTTTGCCATAAATATCTACAGTGTAAACTCTTTATAACGTCATTCGTTATAACCAAAACTTCTCTATTTATTACATTTTACGTTTGGTTGAACACAAAACCCATACAATAATTCACTTTATATAACGAAAGAATTAGGAGTAAGAAGTTTACACTATACTTACATTATTTTTTATGACATTCAATATTTCCGTTGAACAGATTATTATTATATGTACAATGTATATTTTTTTTTTTTTACACCACAAAATTAGGACAAACATTACAAATAAACAGACCTACACATAGAATAATATTAAATAGGGGCTGCCAGCGAAATTAACAAAAAAAAAGTAACTTAAACTAAAGCTCAATAAAATATTACTTCCTTTCTCCTTTTAAAATTTGTCGCCACGTCCTCTGTTTTATATACGCATAACTGGATTGCAATCCAACCTAGAATGCTTTTGAAACACAAAGCACAACTATAACGTTGTTTTGTATAAGTCACAAAAGATGGCGTAAAACATGTTTACTATGATATCGAACGGTTTCAAGTTGGTTGTTACTTGTAAGGGGAACATTGAACATTCTGTAGGAGTTGGCATTACTGCGTGGTAGTATTCACTACTGAAAATGTAACGCGACTTATGAAGCCGATGGTAAAAACTATCTGACAAAGAAATTGAAAACTTGCCAAACTTTTCAATTTTCAGTTTCATAAGGCAGACACTAATAAGTGTTGCAGAAAAACTTAACTCATACATTAATACTAAATATGACGAATACTTATTTTTATCAAAACCTTTGTTCGAAACTACTAAATCTCAAATCGGCGAGTTTCTGGCATCTTATATTTTTGCTAGTGTTTTCCCCAATTAAGTAATTCAGTAGATTGACATTATGCTATTTAAATATGATTTCTTATCTTATTACACTCGAATGAATATAATAATATAGGAACACACACTCCGTGTTAATAATTTTTTTTTATTGAGATATCCTTGTATTTTACGATCCTTGTATTAGACGATTTAAAAGGATGTGATCCTATTAAATGGACCCATATGTAACCAAACATTGCTTTTAAATGCTCTATATACAGTTTTATTCTAAGTCAAATAATATACTAACTCATTCGTAGGTTCGTAGGTTAAGAAGAATTGATTTTGTAACTAGAGATAGACATAGACACATTTTAATATCTGTTGTAGTTATAATTTATATTTATAGTCAAGCCTTTTAAGCTAAATTATTAAGTAATATTTTGGGAATAAAACCTAGTACAGCTACTAAGATTACCATAATTTGGATTGTTATAACTCGAGTTTTGTTTATGGTATTTGTTTTGAAAATAATACTTTCTCCAAATCATGATGTTTATTAAAAAACAAAGAAATATTTAAATAGATATGTAAGCAGGCCGCCCGTTGCCTTATAACTTATAATTATAAACTGCCTTTTTATTTATTTTATGTATGTTTATGTATAAGGTAACAAAGTGTAAATAAATAAGTATATTATTACAACTCTTTAATTATACCTTGCTTATAATCGTTAATTGGAAATTCCTTGAAACTTAATATGTCTCTATATATGTCATTGATTCTGCTAAATACATTAAGGGCCGTTTAATTATTACTTAGGTTTAAAGACATTTATTCTCATAACAGACAATAGTCACTTACATGAGAACTTATATAGTAAAGATACAATTTATCACGTCGTGGGTCATTGAAGAGCTTCAAGGATCAATTAGCGAAGTAGAACTTGGGTGGACTTTCATTTACCCAGGTAACTGGGATCACTCAAGAGATGGTATTTTAGTCTAAATTTAAATACATATTGCCAGGCTGTCTGCACTTTTTATATTTTGTGGAAGTCTATTATACCGCAGCGGTCCCCCAATTGTCGCTCAATGTTTTTTTACCGTTATTGGTTCTAAACTTAGGTACAATAAGATAGTGAGGGCGTCGTGAACTGCGCTTCTGAATTTGATTTTACAATTTTGTTATTTAGAATTTTGAAGATTAATAAGCTGGTATTGTATTGAAATAATTGTTTTATATTCATGAGTTTTGTTTTACAGTAGATTTTTTGTCTAGAAATTAAGTATGGGTAATGAAAAAGCAATTTAATTAATTTATTTTGAGCAATTTGAAGGTGAGAAATGTTACTTTTACTCCCCTAATTTCAATAAGGTAAGGAAGGTGTGATTTTGCCAAAGAATTATAAATATGAAGGCGAACTTCACGAGGAAGGCTTCGAACTATGTGTCGAAGGGAATCTATTAGAGAAGATAATTTAGTTATTAAATGATTAATGTGCGTTGTCCATGTTAAGTTATAATCCAAGATATTTTTTAGCACTATTTCGACAAATATCAACAAATAGTATATACGTTTAGGTACTCGATTAGAACTAAGTAGAGGAATTACCGTGCGCTATTCACTTGTCTAAATGTTTTCCCTCATTACTCATTGTTTATAGTTTTGTTTCGATACGATTGATGATTTGACGTGTCGTAAGCAAAGTTAGTGTTACCGTTGATACACATTTCGGCAAAGATTAATTGTTCGATATGTCGTATCAAATAGACAAATCTAAGTTATACTTACCAAAAATTGTCCGAAAGTTTAAAAATCACATTCAAATCAAAGGTACAAAATGTATAGAAGCTAGTTAACGAAATGTAGCGTAACTATAAGTTAAAATAATATCAAGTTTCTTGATTGTCTCTACGATTATTGCAAGCAGCTACTTATAATACAATCAATCTGCCTAACTACGTGTTTTTCAAGGTGATTTATAATCAGTAGATATTATGACCTTCAAATTTTAGAGGTAATGTAATTAGAAATAATGTACATAGATTTATACCTTATGATCGACACCGTCGCTTGGCCACAAAGGTATTTAATGTTAATTTTCTGTATTTGACCTAAGCCTTGTTGTTTCTAAAATTATATTTTCTGCTCATGAATCCATAAAAAAGTTTATATTAAAATAAAAATGCATAGAGCAATGGCGATGGGTTAAATAAGTAATTGTAGTTAATCTGTAGACGTAACACTTGAAAGGCCCCTTAATATTGATAGAGATAAGGCTAAAAGTTGGTTTTATGTTGCAATTATATTTTTCATAAATTTGTTGAGTTAATAAACTTACAGCTATTAGACAAAGATTAAACACCTGGAAAGCAGTATAAACTTAGGATCCTAAATCGGGTGCTGTTCTTGCATAGAATATCAGAATTCGAATACAAGCAATAACGGTACTATGACATATGGACCAAAGCGACTAAGTTTGTTATAATAATATTCATCTTTCTGGGTTAATATGAGGTTAAAATAAAATAAAAATATTGCAAATAATTATTCACCGCGCTTATTATCCTTATTTTATTTTCATAATATGCATTGAACTATAACAACTTACATCACTGTCTTATTACTTGTATTACTACTTACTTTGAATTATATATACGAAGAAAAAAAATGTATTCCAGATATTAATAGAATGTTATTATTTCTAAGTACTTAACACAGAACTTGTGAAGTCTCCAGATAAAATATCACGATTAGATTATGAAATTATTTCTCTGACGATTTCAAGTGATGCAGCTATTGATGAGGGAAATACATGAGGTTATTGCTTTCAATGAAGTAATTAAAACGGTATACTGACTTGGCTTAAGGCTTGGCTTGATACACATCTTATGGACTCAGCACCTGGTTTGCTAGGTTTAACGAGAAGAAATAAGCACCGAGGACGATGCACGCAGTGGACGCCCCAAAGAGGCTGTTACCTTTCGTCGGTACATCTAAAAAGTCTGAAAAGTGAAGTTTATTAAAATAGCTGAGACCGTTAAGATATCAAAGGAACGTGTTGGACATATCCTCGATGAATATTTGGATCTGCGAAAGCTCTGTTCAAGTGGGTGCTGCGCTCACAATCGACCAAAAACAACGAATTCATAATTCTGAGCAGTGTTTTAAGCTGTTAAATTTTAATAAATCCGTATTTATTCATTTAAATAATTTTTATCCGATTTGAGATAATGGATTGAAAATGGCCCCCTTATTTCACACCGGAGTCCAATCGATCGACAGCCGAGTGGACTGCACGTGATAACCGATTTCGCCTCGAAAGACGCAAAAGTCAGAGTCACAATAAAGTTGTGAAATTATTATTTTTTTAAATATTGATTTAATCAATTTGTTTTAAGAAAAAACTTTCAACAAATGGCGGGAATTTTTTGTTTTGCAAATCAATAAATATTTTGTATAAATAAAAAACGATAATATGATGATTTAGAAGAAAAAAAATTTTTTTAACAACATTACTTGGATTTTTAAGTTTTTGTTTAAGTAAAAAAATTGTTAGAAACAAAGTATAAATATTTCTTTAACTTTTATGGCACGATCTTGTTAAATATGTATGTAAGAAAGGCTCTACGAAGCAAAATATTTTTACGACCATTATTTAAACATTTTTTTTCACTTACAATTAAGACGGTCGTTCGAGAAAATTTCGTTAGTTAACAATTGTTTAACTTGTTGAAAAATTAACTTTAAGTAAAATTTCTAACGGGAATAAATTAATTATAGTGTTCAGAACACACTATAATTTTTTCAAATAAAAAAAAAATATTCAATACCTTAAATAAATTAATTAATGTGCCGTACTCGCTTTTGACGCCACGCGCGAATCCTAAAACTGTCACGCGCAGACCTATTTTCAGCGTTAAATTAACATTATAAATAATGGAGATAGGGTTCCGGGAGTTAAGAACTTTTTATTGGAAATTTCCTCTTCTTTCAGAGTCTTTTTTTGAAATTTCTTAAATATTAATAGTTTATTAAATATTGGCAAAAAACGAAATGCGATTTTTTTTTCATCTTTAATTGTGTATAACTTTTGCAATTTTTTATGTGCTAATACATACACGCTTTTAGCACATTTTTCTAGACGTCATTCCGGATCCAATGAGGTATCGCACATAATTTTAAGAGCAGTATCTCTATTTTGTACCATTTTCAACTTGTCGACTAGACTAATCTGTTATGCATGCAATGTTATGCATAAATGTTTATATGTTGTAATTTTATGCAATTTAGGGGTAATAAGAATGAAAAGGATTTAATTCACACGTAGCTCGTAGCTCGCGTGCCATAACTGTCTGTTTGATATAATAAGAATATGTATAAATGTCTTCATAGAAAATATTGACATCTCTAAATTTCAATAATGTGTATAAAAAATACAATATGTATCTCTGCTGTACCTTGCAGTACCCGATTTAATTTAAGAATTAAACCTAGTACATAACAATATGTAAAAATAACATATTTAATAAGGCTGAATTTAGTGTCACGCCGACCGCACGCGCACCGTCGGCGCTGATGGTCGAGATATATGAACTTCTAGGAAGCGTTTTTGAATAACGCGTAGCTGTCAGGGCGCACGGTGGTCAGCGTAGCTGTCAGAGCTGACGATCGCTAGAGCGCCTCTGCTTTCAGTGAGCGTTGTAGTTTCGAACGGACGTCGTCAGCGTGTACAGACATGGCAAATCGCGAAGTGGATACAGGTCGAGTTAGGCGGTCAGTACGATACTAAAACGAACCACGCTGAGCGTCAGCGCTGACGAACTACGCGCTGATCTATGAGCGCTGACGGTGAGCGTGAGACTAAATTCAGCCTAATAATATAATACCTACTTAGGACTTATATTAATCTAATCCTGATCTGAATACTGATCAACAGATCATAGGATATTCGATCATAATTAATAATCATCATAATTAAACTGCAAATATGATGATTTTATACTATAAAACTTATAATATCTAATTGATTACATCTATATTTATATAATATTGCATTAAGTTCAATCACCGCGTTGACGTAATAATCTGAAACGCTCTAACGAAGTGTTCCGACCGCTTAAGTTGTATACAATTTTGCGACCTTAAGGCTAGTCTGTCAGCTGGTTGAGTATCTTACCTTCCGGTCGGAGGAAGAACAGCACCTTCTGATTTAGAGTAAGACTACATACATAAACAACACACGCGTCAGCAGTTTATTTATTTCACAACTGAATATATTGCTAACAGCGCTTTAAGTCAAACAAGATCCTACATTAAACTTAGTGCTATGAAAAATCGTAGAATGAGATGTTTTTGAGCAAATTATTGTGGCGTACAGCACAAATGCATCTGAATTTTTCAGTATTTCTGATTTCAAATAACCTTTACATTATAGCTACTGGTTACCTTTATAATATACTGGTAGCGACTTCGTTTGCGTGGATACAGGAAAGTGAACGGTAAAATAATTGGCACACGGTGAAAAGCGACTTTGTTTTACAAATACACTTTACGTTTACGATAACCATTTAACATTGTAATATATTATATTGAATATTTAAAAAAAACTTTGAAAATACTTCGAAGCACGATGATTCTTATTGGCGTCCATTTCTTGATTATAGAATAAAAAAACATCAAGTTTAAACGTTCAAATTGGCTAAATTTTCTTGACTTATTTAATAATAATAAATTAACTATACTAACTACACGTTTTTGAAGATAGTTCTTAAAGAATTTCTTGTACTGAGTCGTGAAATAAAACAAAGATTACCCTTAAGCTTATTTATTTAATACTGTAACAAAACAGAGTCCACTCCTTGATTAAGTAAGCGGAATGGTATACTGAATTTTACTTAATAGTAAAATGTATATGAAATACAGTTTATAACGATCCGTTTTGTTGACACAATCTTGCGTTAACTAATCGTTGAAAGCTGTATTTCATATAGTGAATGTGTAATACTTGCATTATAAAACTAAAATGTATCTATATCTACGAAAATAGGAATGATTCTCTTTCATTAAGAAAACCTATGAGAAATTTGATACAAAATAATTGTATTAAAGTTTTACGAAAATAGTGAATTTTGATGATATTTTAATTACACTAATAGTTCCATTAGATACTATTTTTTGAGAAAATTGTGTTTGAGCTCTTGTATATTGTAGATAAAAATGCATTACACAATTTGCCTAAATCCATTACGGACAGTTAATATAACAACGATAGTGTTACAATCATGTTTTAATAATATATGCTGGTATGATTTTGAAAGAAAACATCCAATTTGGGCTGAGAAATACAGAACATTTGATTTTTTTATTATATAAATACACGAAATTACTATTATATTGAATATCTACTAACATCCCAAAATTACTTAATATTTCTTAATGAAATGGTAAGGACCATTTCATTAATGTAAAAACTAAGTAGTTGAATATGCAATTCTTGAAAATAATACTTATTCAGCAATAAAACAAAAAAAATACACTAAACTAGAATAACATAGGATAATTAAAACGAGGCGATATTACTTTCTATTAGTTGGACTATTCCAAAATGCTGCAGTTTAACAATCATAATTATTCTTAAAGGCACTAATGTAAAACTCAGTCATTTATTTTAACTGCCTTATTCAAAGTATTTTTGTTATGTATTATAATTATCCCTTTGTTTAGTAGAAGTTAATAATGCCCGTGGTCTTGACTCATAAATATATCTTTTAATGTTCCAACTTCCACGTAAGTTTTCATTTCAGCTAAGATATTTTACGATAGTTGACTTTTTAGCAGATCTTGAGATAATATGTTCTACAATACTATATGATTTACAACTCAATGCATTTACGACCAATAATTTTTAAATAGAATGTACTTGTATAACTGATTTTACAGTTTAACCTAATAAAGTGTTTGTTTAAAAAATATACATATTTATCAAGCATCACAGTCAACTTTTAAATACATTCCAGAAATTATAAATTATTTATGTATTACAAAAACATTAAAATACAGTAGGTATTCTCAGCATATTGTCAACGTTTTCAAAACGAATAAAATAAATTTAGTATATTACGCAATGTAATTTATGCTTTACCTAAACTAATGATTTATCACATTTCATTAATGCACTAGAAAAATTCTCACACAATTCATTAAGTTATATATAATGATCCTACCTACAGAGCGCTTAACCTATTTAAATGGCTACAGAGATTCGGGTTACAAAACTTTAGAAAAACAGCCTTCTAGACAAAATCAAGTTAAGTAATAATCGTTAATCTCAAACAACAATATTTGAACGCATAAAACTCAACGGAGAATATCTAACACACATTTCTTTAAATTTATTTTAAATTGTATTATTTGTATAAAATTGAAGTAAAATGAAATTATAAGATAGTAACCCTTAACAATTTTTTTGAGCCTTATTTTTTATAGTCTTGTCATTGATGTCTTACTCTTCTCCTTTGATAATGTCTAAAATGCTTACATAGGCACCGGTGAGGAATCCCAGTATTCCGAACGATACCAAGAACATATTTTTCCATAGGACCCAATTGAAACGGCCCAGCCCGTTTGGCCTGTCCCAATAAGTAACGGTTTCAATGACAGCAGGGAATATAAGACCCAAGAAGGAGAGACAGACAGCACCAACAAGAGAGATGAAAGGTCCAAGATTAGGTATAGCGATAGCAATACCGAGTGTTATTATTATAATTGCAATTCTTATAGAATATTCGGCGAGGTTTTTCTTAGCTCCGAATCTGTGGCGTATATTTTTCCAGATTATTTCCATTGGCACGTAGAACTGAAGACTATATGTGAAGAAAATAGCTACAGCGATCATCAACTTGACACATTGGCCCAATCTAAAAAAAATATTATTATGAATTTTAGTATTACAAATTTATTTGAAAACGGTACAAATTTTATGACGTTCACGTTCACGTTTGTACAAGATATGTACGAACGTGGGACGTGTTACGTATACTATGTATTTATTAAATTATTATTTTGAAATATTTATGCTTACACTTCATCTTGCGGCAAGTTCAGGGTAATGCTTCCAGAAGTTCCATCTCCGTATTTCAAATATCCGAAGAATCCAACTAAAGCGTAGAGTGATACGACAAAGAACATCCCGGTGTTGAGCACTCCAGGACATCCGATGAAATGAGTAGGAGTCTTCATGTTATTTTCAAGAGGCATAACAACACCGATTCCTTCCAAGGCGAATATAGCCGTGCCGAAGAACGTTGGTAGACGGGCGACACCCGCAAACTGTTTTCTTTCACTAATAGCAGGAATATCTTGAAAGAGATAGTAGAATGTGATAACCATTCCAGTTCCCACCAAAAGATTCGCAATCATTGAAAATGGAGCCAAGTACTTCAGATTTCTAATGAGATTCATTGAAATCAAAAGAGGAAGAAGAACTGCCATATAAATTCTGACATCTACATCGTGGGGTGCCCATTCGCTATCAAGCGTGTAGTTGTCTACAACTTGTTTTATGTTTTTTGACACGAACACGATATACACGCAACAGCATCCCAGTAAATCGATCACCAGAAACCAGTTTATCATAGCTCTGAAAATAAAGAAAATATGTATTTTACACCGAGGTTATAGTGTGGTGTCCCGTGTCACATCTTGGGTTAGTTGACACAGTCTTATTTGTAAAATCACGACTTGAATCAAGAAACTGGTTAAGTTGGAATCGACTCTAAAACAGTTGAAATTTTTCAAATATTGCGTAATAATAAATTCGAAACAATTTTACATTCCCAAGGCTTAAATTAGAAAGACCTACTACATATTATCGTGGAAAGTCAAAACTTACTTGGCAAGTCGTGAGAATTTATGTGCAGCTGGAGGTCCAGAAAGGAAGGCAGCTTCCGCTGTTTCAGCAAAACCAAGGGATGGTTTTTGCATTCTCTTACAGAGCTCATGAGATGTTTTAACAAGGATATGAACACAGTATGTGCAAATACCTCCGATGAGGAAAGTTGCCACCAATCCAAAGTAAAGCCCTGCATTCATGAACGCCATTGGCATAGCCAATATACCACTGCCTAATGATCCTTTTAGCAAGTGAATTAACGTATCCATGTCCCTGAAAATTTAAAAAAATACAGATTTATCACAACGAACATATAAAATACTTTGCCGGAACCCATCCACTCATTTTAATTTAATTTCTATGAAGTTACAGATCATCGCATTCTACCTTAAGATTAATATATGATAAATTTTCAAATTATGACTTACGATGTAGGGTGAGCCAGTTTTCGGTGTTCAAATGGATTAAAGTCCTCATCTCCTTCGATATCTCGGCCTGGTATCTCCATAAGAGGGAGTGTTGATCCTGCTTGTTGTTCCACAGGGATATCATTTGGATCAACTTTGTATCTGTGAGCATGTAATAAGATAAATTAATAATGATTCAGAATATTAAATATTAAGTAGTGTTTAAGGTAGCTGTGAGTTTAGTGTAGTTTTGTATACAGATATAAAGCACAAAAGTAATGATAATATGTCGCGTGGTTGAACGTGGCGATACAATAAGCGCGTTTTAAGGTGGATATGAAACGTTAAAATCGAAAGTGTATATGGTGTTATGTTGATTCCTATTGAAGCTACGAAACGCGGATTCATGTCAACTTTTAAAGTTTGTTGTCTATTATTATACACGGTATCATTATAACGTAAATTAGTTTAGTTTTGTTTAAGTATTTGATGGTGGTGTGTTTTTGTATTATGGTCTCCAAAATATGTAAATTGTGACAAATTGTAATAATGCGTTGCACTCTGTTAAGATTTGGCATTTACAAAAAAATGACCCTATCTCAAAATTCAATACAGCTTTACGTTAACGAAAGGGCGAGTAGCGTAATTCGTACTTTTGGAGCAGCAATTTTGACACCGGAGTGAATTCTGTACCACTAATTAAAAAAACATAAAGCTAAATTAAATTTGTACAAAATAAATGATTAAGGGTCAATCCCGAACCTGAACAGAGATAGCGCACGGGACGGAGAAGCCGCCAAGGCATATCTGCATACTTCGGCTTCAACTGCCTTAATTATTATTAGTATGCTTCAGATTTACCAATACCAAACAATATAAAATAAAATTGAAACCATAAAATGGAATGATGTACCGGTGTATGAGTCCATAGCGAGATGATCAAGGTCGTCGAGCGACTTAGATCTCGTGGAAGCTGCACGCATCTTTCCAGATCGTCCGAACGGCGACGAGCGTTTAATTAGCTCGTATAAGGAGCAAGTACTTAACAGTCAACATACAATATAAAATACCATTTTAACGACAAAAATCATTAAAATATGCAATGAAAAAATGTGAAATAGACCTGCAAGTTCAGCGGTCCAGAAATCGCAAAAATTTCTAGGACCCAATACTAAATCTGTTAGGCATGATAGATTACTAGATAATATTTTCTTTTTCATTGTCCTGTTGAATAAAAATATATGAATATTATTACAATTCAATTTCACGAAAAACTATGTTTACATTAGGTAACACACAAAATTTTGATAACTAAATGGTCTACAAGCTGTGAACATGCTTTTGAATTTATGAGTTTTTTCAAAACTAATCATATTCAATTTAAACAAGCAATAATAAAATGAAAAGACACTTGGCTGTTTTATTAAGACACAAAATGCATTTTCGGTTAGTAAAATCGATGATTAATGCACATGTAAGACCGATAATGTGATGCATACACACACAACACTGATACTGATACTTACTTGACCATGACGACATCAGATAAGTCATTTTTGACACCCTTTTTCTTTGGATCATACTCGGCTATCATCGGCCGCAGTTGAGGTTTCTGAAACAATTTGAAGATTTATATTAATTTAAGTGTTCCTTCAATCTCGAACTTCATTCTATTATATAATGGCTTATATAGTTTTCAAAATTTTAGAATAATAGCCATTTTGCCTTCAGTTTTATTTAAGTCTCTGAAATATTATTTCGATAATTTGCAACAAAGTTGTTTATTTCCGTCATCGTTTGTTTGAATTTTTTACATGTTTTGGAGTGTGTGACGCCAAATGACGTTAAACTGGCATCCAGGTTTGGGGCTCATAATACTCGTGATTTTGCCACGTGATCACATCAGAGTTATTTTGGTGGGATATAAATAGGCAACGCTCAAACTGAGCGAGGAAGCCGGTCACGTTTTGTTCAAAAGAACTGCAAGACATATAGTAGCTTTTGGTAATGTTGATACCTACGAACCTACTTGCCATAATATTATAATGAAACTGAGCTTTTAGTATATACATAGACAGATGATAACAAATTTACTACCAAGCGCTTTAAGCCTGTTGTGGAGAGTGTATTTATGATAACGATGTTTAAAATATTATTAATAAATGTGTCACAATTGAAACATAACTGGTTGTTGTGTAACTTTCTAAAGGTGTTAAAATAACATGAACATTGACTACCCCTTTTAGTTGACCATGAGTCACAATCGGATTGAAGCTAATGTATGCATGCAATTTTATTCCCCTAACTGAATTGATTACTAAGCAGATAAGTATATGTATTTTGATAAATTTTAAACAAAGTTCAACTTTAAATGGATAGGTTAAGATCCTTTATTGATTGTGTGTGGTAGGTACTTTGTTAGTTCGTCCACTTAACGATCGCCCCTTGAATAAACTGAATTGTACTGGTTACCAATATTAAATTGGGAAGGAATCGGGAGCTATTTCGCTCGGTAGTTGTTGAATAAATCTAGAAATATGTGATTAACTACTAAATGCAGTATTACATGTAGAAGTTGCATGATCGTGACAATTGAATTGTAACAAATACAGCATTGTCAATAAAGAACAATCTCACGGCAGCACGATATTCGATGGACATAGTGCGCTCTAATATAGAGTTTATTGTAATCTCCGTCACGAGATACTAATAGGTAAAATAATCTTAAGATGTGACGCCGATACATTATGTCTTGACAACAAGTGCGCATTAGGTTTTACAAGGTCATTCTTTGGGAGTTTTATCGAGACACACCTCCCAAACCTCTACGTCTTTCAACAGTCATCTAATCTATAACGAAATGCTTATCTGTTGCTATTTATAATCATTCGTCAACATACAACGACGAATACTGAAACGTTAACAACAAAATTCGTATCGTGTTGAACAACCTCAAAATACCCTTATTTAGCGTGTTTACTCTTTCAAGTAGATGTTCTAGAGATCGGTTTCTTAGTGTTTCTTTATCAAGACCGTGAGTCTGAGTAATTGTTTGATCAATCACTTATTCATTTTCCGGGGTTTAATTAGCAGTTGGTGTGATTGATACCCTTCATCGCATCGCAATATCATCTAAAAATATAAATTTGATATTGTTGTTTATAAAAGATACCATTTGGAAGATGTTGTCGAAACGTTTAGGTACGTTAAACTTTCCCAAAATTGCCGGTTGAATTGATGATTTTATTAGTGGCAATATCCTTAACTCATCAATCTTTATTAAAATTAAAATTTAATTTTGGCCACTTCGTATTTTTGGCTCCTAGATTTATATAAATTGTCATCATGACAACAACTTTACTAATTTTTTTTATCAAGTTATTCGTATTTCTGTTATAGGCATATTACGCACTATTTTACATAGTCTAATGTTTGAACCACGAAGGCGAAAGATGGCTGGAGGAGACTTTATCCGTGGATACTTCATATAAATATGAATATAACTTTTATTTTACCTACGTGTCGTATATGTGTTTGTATTTTTATGGAATAACATATTTGTATTACTATAACCGCCTGCACATTCACTGCACTCCTAGAATTTATATCTACTATAAATCTAATATAAAAATAAGTCGGGTTTTCCTTCCTGACGCTATAACTCCAGAACGCACAAACCGATTTCCACGGTTTTGCATTCGTTGGAAAGGTCTCGGGCTCCGTGAGGTTTATAGCAAAGAAAATTCAGGTAAAAAATTCATCAGAAAAGCGGGATCACCAAACGAAATGTTACATAAAACGAAGCCATCTGGTGGCGAAACAGAGTTCGCTGAGTTTGCTAGTCGTATATATAATAAAATTGCGAATCACACGTCAAGCTCTCAATAAATCTAAGCCGGATGCAAGTGATTTAGTACTTACTGTAACAAGCACAGGAACAAGAGGGGGGGTCAAAAAACAAACGGAAACCTCACCAAGAACAATGCCTTATGACTTCGTCAGTAAAATATTATAAAGCGTAAGCTAAATTCTTATTTTGATAAACAAATTGAATCATATAACTTTTACAAAAATTACAAAACTCCTGTGAGTTATTAGAATTCGGTATCACCGGCGTGTGTTAACGGGGAGTAAATTATTTGCATTAAATACTTACTTACAGACAGGGCTGCTGTTTATTATAATTAAGATTTTCAAAATTATAAGCAGAAGTTGTGTGTGTGTGTTTAAAAAGAAATTTTATGTAAACACTGACGTTAAAACGTGAGCCATAAGACAGAGTTCCCTACAGCATATTATTACGTTTTGAATGTGATAGCTTATACATACATACTTAGCAGTCTTATTTTTGTGGATATATCTAGGTAAAGTTATGGGAAGAAAAAACAAGTGAATCAATACATATTTTCCTTTCTCTTTTATTAGAAAGATAAACAGTTGACAGTTGCAACTCACTCATAGGTCAACCTAGACGCCGCGAAACTTATAATTATTTATTAATAAACCATGTACTTATAAGTACCTAGTTATAAACGCTTAATATGTTGTGTCAAACTCTCTCCCTTGAAGTTATTTAGCGAATAGTAGCTGGCCTGGCGAACATCGTACCGCCTAACAGACGATTCTTTATTTGTTTAAAATACTTATTTTGCTATTCGGACACCGGTCTAGCTAGTAAGATAAAAAAAAGAAAATTGATAAGACAACAAATACATTATGTCAAAAAATAAAAATTTACCTTCCCGGAACCCCTCCACTAACACTTGATCTTTATGCTATTCACTTTTAAGTATAATTACGAATATTTTGTATGGGAATATAGAAAAGTGTTGTTTTTAGACTTTTTCACTCAATTTTATTTTAATTTTTCTTCGTAGGAACCATCTTCGTACTTCAAGGCATATTATAAAAAAAAATCAGACAAATCGGTCAAGCCGTTTTCATGTTATGTCGTTACAACGGAAAACGGGTTTCATTTTTATATATATAGATTATGTTACAATAAATGTTCAACGACAGATGTACGTACTGAAGTCATGGTAACAGTCAATTGAAACGTTGATTGTCAATCATGATTTAAATTATTCAATTCTGTAATATCAATCGCCTAGAGAGCTAAAAATTTATATTATTAACGGCAGCAAATGTACCAGCAAACTCAGGGACTAATTTGTGAACTTTGATTGATTTTTTTAAATTTAAATAAATTAACAATAGAATACCTATTGTTTGCATAAATGTATATTAAACTGTTTTAACGCGATAATTAAAACTAATTAGATTTAATAGATTAGGTGTATCGTTTATACCGTTGCGTTGGACAATACCATTTCAATAGTACGGAAAAAAAATCTCAAGGAAACCATCTTTAACCCGACTACGACAGACACATCCGACACACTACAACCTTTTTAAGTCTGGGACACAGATTTTTGTATCTATTTCATGATCATTTGTCAATGTAATAGGGAAGTAGGTGATTAGCCTCCTGTGGCTAACACACGCTGTCAAATGTTTTATGTCGGGTCTAAGACAAGCCGGTTTCCCCACGACGTTTTTCTTCACCGTTCAAGCGAATGTTAAATGCGCACATAGACAGAATGTCCAGTGGCTGCACAGCCGGGAATCGAACCTTCCTCAGGGATGAGAGTAGCACGTTGAAGCCACTAGGCCAACACTGCTTTTATCCCTTTGTTTTATCAAGAAAAATTATGTAGACACAGTATCATTTAATTATAGTCACAAACTTTAACTCCAGTCTAATAAACAAATTTTCTGGACACGATACAATATTCGCGTAATATAAAATTAGCTCTTGTTTGTAGGTACTTCAGTTTTGACATGAGTATAATGTTATGACTAATGTCACCTATAGCCATATATAAGAACATGCTTAAAAATAATGTTACTGCCAAAATTATATTTAGCAAGCCCGTGAGGCGCAGTTTCCTTAGATTATTCTCATTAGCGTCAAACGGATGTCACGCTATCCCCTATATTATAAGACGTAATAGTTGTATATTTTTCTATAGAAAATCAATCTACAAAAATACGATTTTTATATATCCTCCTGAAAGTAGACTATTTCGCAACACATAGCCGTGACATGTGCTAAGTCTAATCGGTGTTACATAAAGCCCTTCTCAAAATGTATGACTTATTTTAAATATGGAACAACATCTTAATTAGCTTTAAAGGGTAGTTATTGCATCCATACTTGCTTAATTCTCTTATAATACCCTACACTATAAAATTTATATTAAATTTACGTAACTTTATAAAAATTAACTTCAAAAAATGTTTCAAATTCCTAAAGGTAGCTTTATAATATAATGTTAGTTTCATAACGTCAAGAATAAAATAGGTAGCAAAGACTATTTAGTTTAATAGTTGTTATGTACTAGGAAGACACTGAAACCTACGTCACTCGATTCACATGACCTTGTCCTAGATAGCGGAAGCTGTTACTTATGGGACAAAGGATTACTCTTATTAATTCCGCTACATGCATACAGTAGTATGAAACAGTAAACCAGTTGCATTACTTTGAATTTCGTGAAACGTAATATAAGGCGCTGTAATATGTACCTAAGAAAATACTACGCGGATATATTTTACCATATCATTTAATACTTGTCAAGGTCATGGTAATATCCTAAAAGATATCCTAGGAGTAAGGTTTATAAAAATTGCCAATTATAATTAATAAACAAAATTTAGAAAACCAGCTTTAAATACACTGTATACAGCAACTATGAACTTTTTGATTCTATGATCTATTCTTTTTGATCATATATCTGATATGGTTGATGTACTTGCTGAGAAATTTGAGGACAAACCTCCGAACCTCAACACACGATATACATGATAGATTAAAAAGTTATTCAATTCCGATAATTTGGCATATACAAGACGGTTAAACACTGGCATTAGACTTTTCGCTAAAATACCCATTTTGCATGCACAAATCTATTCTTTGATTTGGTCTTATCAATGAAGGTTTTGGCTTACTATAGCGGAAGGAATTAAGTCTACCGCATTCGTAGATTGGCCCTTATTCTGTCAACGGTGACGACCCTGAAAGGGTCAACGTTTCTTGTTAGCTCAACAGAGGACGTATAATTTTTAAGAGCAATGAAAATATTAATAAAATTATTTAAAAAAAGAATTCACATTTGTAATATATAATATTATACGTATTTAGTATGTTTGTGTAATCGGCATGGTTCCAGCCTAGTTCCAGTAGCAAGATGAATGAATAGAGTCGATTCAGGTGACGCAACTGTCTGGTATCCACCCCGTGATGGCGCCGAAAAACTTATTACTAGGTCACCCTTATATCGCTATTTTTGAATGCGTAATATTATTTGCTCAAGTAAATTTATAAACTATTGTGGAAGAACAAAATTGAATTATACTTATATTTCACTTAAATAGCGTCTTTCTGATATATAAATGAAAAGTTTTTTTTATAAAATAACTTAAAAACTCATCGTTAAAAATAATTTGGTTACATTGAAACATCTCTTAAACTCCTTGTAGGCGCTAGTTTATTTTAAACCTAAGTAATGTCGTAACAAACGATCACGTGCATACCACATGCGCAGGAGTTTGACTAGTGTGAACGAGAACGTTAATTTTCTACAAAGTCGCTGCCATGACATTGCAGCTCTTATTGTAATAATAATACAAGCTATACAAATGTTTAGAAGAAATGTTCGCTCCCTAGAATTAGGCCCCGTTTATCGCGTCGCCTTAGACAATGCTTCAAGTTTTCATACACCAAGAAAAGTGGTGGCACTTCAATAATTATACAATACGTAATACTGCGTTGATAATTTCTAGGAATTGTGTCTAAGGAAAACTATTAACACAAATGATATTTGTGACGAAATATTTCATCATTCTTACGTAAAACAGAAAACAATATAATTTATGGAATAGGAATAAAGGTACACTTTACCCGAATTCCAACAAACTGGTAATTAAAATAATAAATTGTCCCGCCGATACTTAAGGAAAAATAAGAATATCCAAATCCTGATAAGCGCATTTTATACTAACAAAGTCAAAATATGTTTTTTAAACGACCTTAATAAACGTTACATGAGTATGATGACGTCATGCCATTGTATTCAGAGCCATAGATATACTATAATATGATGGTTTAGGCTAGTTACGAATGGCCACTGAAGATTTATGTGACAGAAATAGATTGATTAATTTATATTAACATAACCGTGTGTGAATCAATTTCATTTATCTTGAAGTATCGTTAGATGGTTTTAGGTACTGTTTAAATCTTTATACATATATAACAAGGTAAATAATAGGTTTCTATCGCCGTTTTATACCTTAACCAATTGGACATGTGTTATAAATTTTATAACCTTCGCTAGCACGCATAAACCAAAATGTAAAAGAAAAACTAAATATTTTTATAAATTACGATTTTTTGACTTTATTTAGATGTAAAATATGAAAAGTCTTCTCATTCGATTTACAGAATAAATATAGGATAGCTTTATCGTGTCACAATGTTTACTATGCGCATTATAATTAAGATTTTCAATAAAAAAAATTAATTCTCAATTTGTCCTACAGAACATTGGGAAGTAAATAGCCAGTGTTATTATATTTCCTATGAAAATAACTTGCCTGTGTAATGAGAAGTTAACACGAGTATGTTTAAAATAGGCATTGTAAATAATGCAATGTATTGCGTTATTGTAAATGCGTTATCGCTTTTATACATTTACATTCTTTATACATTTTAATGATTACATAAAAAGTAACGAGATACTTTGCTGTGGGAAATATACTTGTAATTTAAGCTTTATTATAAACATTCCAGGAAAATTCTAGCAATCATCATTTTCAATATAAGTAATAGCTAAACGCCCAGACTTCGCACGGGCCGTAAAAATTATTTTATTTTTAAAGCCTTTATCATGGATCATTCTAAATATTTGTGAAGATCACACTGAATTCCAAGCAGAAGTTCCTGAGTTTATCGCAAACAAACAGATTTGTTTTATATTATATAAAAGTTAGACATATTTTTTGTAGGCATTATCAAGCTCTACAACTTTTCTCTAGAACTCAATCATACTTATATCTCATCGTTATCGCATTCGTAAGAATCGTTTTCGTTTGAAAGTTTTTCTCCAACGTTGCAAATCCGACTATCACGAAAAAGTCTCTTATTTTTTTTTAAGTATACCTTTAACACTCGCCAATAAATAGCCTGGCTTTCTATTGATAAAAGAATATTAAAAATCAGTTCGGTAGATCGAGATTTCCCCGCTTCAGTTTTACAAACCCCTTTATAATATTAGTATAGATAAAAATGTTGCCAAGGTGTCTTTATAATTCTTTCATATAGCATATAGCAATCTTCCCGAGATATGCGAAATTAATCATCTAATGCGACTAAATTGTCTTTTCGAAGGGTGGCATTAAGAATATCCTAATCGCTCCAAGTGTACCATCAAATTTGGAAACCACTCTCCATTCTTCCTGAATTCGATTATATTAGATACCCTAATCGGAAAAACAGATTTCGACGAACTGAAAACCATCCGTTCAATGCATTTAATACTTTATTGTCTTTTCCACTTTCTTAACAATGCATCGTATTTTATAAACCTCACAAGTAGGAGTATTTGATACTGTAAACATCGTATCGCAACTACGGACTCACTCATGCCCATGCAATATGTGCATGAAAATCCACATATTTTCCATTCTACTTTAGAAGATATACATGATTTTTTTCACAATTTCCCACGTTAAAAGTTCTATACGTTAATAATTACCCAGTTACTTCAAAAATATAGTATTTAAGGCATCGTTGAGGCAACTTTAATAATCATAACAATCCGCCGGCAACCCTAAGGTGCAGCCTCAGATGGCATCCGTTTCTTTGGCCATTTTTATTTCATAGACAAGTTATCAGCCTTCTATCGGACACAATAGATTTTAGGTTTCCTTCACCGTACAAGCAATTGTCAGCGAACATTTGAGGGACAGGGATGAGTGCCGCATTCTGAAGCCACGAGACCAACACTGCTTTAAAACGTGGGTATGTTTGTGTTAACGCTATAATGAAAATATTGTGCGAGCTTATCTAAGATTTGTAAAAAAAAATTGTCACGATAATAGTCGCACACCAAAACGGCTTCACTTTTTTTTGATAATTTGTCCTATTTGATTTGAGAATAGGTCGAGAATTTCACACTCCTACACCATTAGGGTGGGTCCAGATTTATGTCCTTTGTTGTTTTCATGCTACGTAAAGTAAAGCCAATAAAAACGGGCTACCCCACTGCAAACTATACATAATTCTAATTAGCAGTTTTATGCGACATGGAATACGTGTATAAGGTTTTTCACGTAGATTGGTTACGTAGGAATATTACAAAGATAAATTATATATAGTTACTGCAATGCAAGCAATGACAAAGTAAAATGTCGTCAGCTTTACTTCACATTATCTATCGATTCTTGATTGACTCAATTCTTTTTTGTAAACCTTCTAACTAAATGTGGTTTAATAATAAGTTCCACCAGCAGTTCTTCTTATGAACCCGGACCCGTCTGTCTTCCCTATGTAATGAGTTTGTTGAATTTTTCGAAACCCGTCGATGTACTAAACTCTAAGTGGAAGCGATCAAAATAATGAATTATCCTTAAGTCAGACAGTATTAATCGCAGTTAACGCGTTATTCTTCTACGACTTACGTCTTTTGAAAAAATTTCCCCGCTTAAACTAATATAAACAAAGTTATGTTTTTCTAGCTATGACTAAAAGCTATCATCTGCTATCATAACAAAAATCTTGAATCATCCTTTTGGTCCATACTTGTGATAAGGCGATGACGCGATATTAATGAAATATATAATAAATTTTCTGTTAATTTCTTATAACTTACTATGATGTTTATGAACTATTGCCACGCGCAGAAACTATTCAATTTGTGTAGATTTTGATTTGAAGATAGTCTTCAATTATACAATAAAGCTGTCCTAGCTTTGTATAATTATTACACGCCAAGTGTATATGAACAGGTTATACATTCCTAAAAATAACGGCAAGTAAAGCTATAGAAATAAAATACCAATTTCTACCATAAAAAACCTTGACTAAGCGGCGCCTGCATCCTTATTGTTATTCGGCATGATATTGCCTAATATTCAAGCTTGTTAGGGCAGAAATTTAAATCAACTCCCAGTATATTCGAACAAACATGTTTCGAATAAAAATTTACATATATTAAGGATTTTCGGTATCAAACGGGAAAATGTGTTTATCTAAAGATAACTTTATTGATCTGTTAACGGACCACATTTTAACGGATCTATCAAATATGACGTAGGTTTTTATTAAAATAATGGACAAATAATCTAAAAATCTAATCCGAAAATATCTACGCCTCGTAACAATTACGAGTGTTATGGACATAGAACCCGTAAATGATATTAATGCCAAGTATACAGCCAATTGCCAAACAATTAAAAGCGTTAGTAAACAATCATAAATGACATACACTTTTATTGGTAGAGTCACAAGGACATTCTTATCTAATCTCTACACTTATGGTGCGTGATTGTACCTTTTAATCGATGGCGGAATGAAGTCATAAACGTTATCAAGCGAAAAGTCGCTGACCAGAATAATGATTCTAAGTTCCGAGTTTACGGAAGCGTATTTAAAATTTTAGAGTTCAGTTAAATAGAACTAAAACAATAACAGCAGTTCGTAAGTTCGAGCCCCGCTTTTGCACCAATGGACTTTGTTTCTATGCGTAACATTGGCTTGAACGGTGAAGAGAAATATCATAAGGAAACCGGCTTAGACCCAAAGAGTCGGTGGCATGTCAGGCACAGGAGGCTTATCATGAAATAGATACAGAAATTTGACGCCTACATCTAAAAAGGTTGTAGTTCCACTGATTTTTTTGAAATGAAAAAGTCATTTCATTCGAAACTTAATCAGATGCTTAATTAATTCAACATTAGTTTTAGGTTTCAATTACATCATTAAATAATCAAAGCACTACTGTAGGGCAGACACAGGTCACCAGTCCTTTTTGTCTACTAAAAAATGATTGATGCTTCGTCGCGAATCAAACATTTGCTATTTGGTAATGTGCTATAAAAACTACTATGATTTTACTTTACAAGTATAAAAAAACATTATTATCTTTGAAGATTCTCTAAACGAACTCTCCTATGTTGAGAGAAAGCGTCGCCTGAACAAGGTTAAAAAATTTAGTTCTAATCTTATTTTGTCAACAACTTGAGCTATTTTAAAATGACATTGAAAAAAATTTGGCACTACTCACAAAACAACGTGAAAATATGTTTTGAAAATGTGCTTTAATAATTATCCGCCCGAGAAATTGGTAATTTTTTATTTTTCTACAAGACGAAAAATAGCGAATATTCGGACCCTTCACTGATCGATCGGCGTGAACTGTATCATACAATGCGTAGATCTTCAATAAATATTCGCACAGACCGAGTGTTAGCGTGTGTGGCCTCATTAGTATTTCGAGTGCGGTAAAACAATGGCTATGTGAAAGCTGCTAGTAATCCACGTTATATACGCCTCCAATGAATGTGGGAGTTATCCTAATATCTTATACGACCTTGCTTTCTTGTTACTTTTTTAGTTATAAGACAAATTTTCGCAATACAAATAACAGCCGTGCGATTCTGTTAATCCGTGAGTTCACCTCGCACTAACAACGCTCGAAGGGAGCGTTGTTAGTGCGAGTCACTCACTTAATTTTACGAATCTCATGGTATTCTATTAAGCAATTTCACATCACGTCTTGACAAGTGGAGGGAACTTGTAGTTTATTGTTTATCAGAATGCCAAATCTTAAAATGACTGCTTCACGACTGATTTGCTCGCGAGAATCGCAAGGCAGCTGGCTGTTTAAAACTTTTTACTAAAGAACGCCTACTTCAATAAATACGAATAGTATTAATTAGTAAATTGATGTCTACCGTATGGTGTCTATCGTATATAGAATTATTGAAAGCTTAAAAGATACATAATCTAATTGATGAAAAGAACTTAAGATCGCTTATAATACGTCTTTACTGTCTAGCTGTATTATCATTCATCACTCTCATTAAATAAATTTTAAACATCAAAGTGATGCGGATATTTATTTACAAAATTAGAAAAGCTAAATCCTCAAATTTTTTCATGCTTACTTCGTTCATTTAATTCGTTGATGTCTTTTGTATTCGATTTGACTCGAGACATACAAAAAAATTCTAAGAACCCATATAAGTCGCACCCGTAACCGCCCGTTCTTCTCGAAAATTCAATAAGCTATTGTTAAAACATTTTTGAACACGAACAAACTTGTTCAAAAATATTCTACGTGTGCAATTAGAATGACTATATTTTATAATAATATCTTTGGACTTCAATTATTATTGTATTGATTTTAGAAAATACTTATTGCTACATACTGTGAAATTATGTAGTTGAATATATACCATAATACATTTTTCTTAAGTTATCTAATTAACGAACGGTTGGACGGGAAAATTTAGACGCGTTATAAATGAACTCAATAAATTATATTAAATATTTAACATTATTATATTTTACCAGGTCATGAACAAGATTTAAGATGTGGCCATGAACACAAGCAGAGAGAGATATAGCTATAGACGCAGCGGGTCAGTGTTCTCAACGTTTTCTTTAATAGATGTAAAATAATATCGCTGTGTGTGCAAGAGCGACAAGCTGGAGCGGGTTCGAGAACCAAGGTAGGGCGATAACACATGAACCTTTTGCGTGTGTTGCGCTTGTACCGTGTTTGTATGTGTGTACGCCTCTCTATATGCGCGTGAGGAGGGGTAGCGCGAGATCGAGCTCAGTGGAATTTTCCATGGCTGTGTAATTTTGTATAAGCCGCGCCGCGTCGGCGTTCGCCGTCGCCACCGCCCGCTATACACTTCACAATAATATTTCGAAGGCCATATTTCGGCGCCACGCTTCAGTGAAATACTTTGCCCAAACGCGTATTAAACCTGGGAGTAGCGTTTGTCTCATTTTTAATGTTTGCAGTGATAGAGACAGCACTATTTTTAAGTTCAATTCAAAATTGGTTCAACGTCTGAGAATGCGCCGCGAAAGTTTTTAGTAAATTCTTCAATCTATCATGAATTGGGTTGATTATTTCTTTGATTCTTGGTTCAACAATCTTATTTTATGAATTTATATGTCATAATTTTGAAATGACAATGTTATCAATTCTTTTGATTATTATTAACTAGCTGACCTGGCTAACTTCGTTCCGCCCTACAACCTTATAATATCGTTGTTACTTTAATTTAACTTATTTTAGGATTTCATTTATCTTAAATATTACATTAATACAACTTTTTTGCAAATACAGAAATGTTTTATTGCTTGCCATTGCGAAAGAAGAATGGCAGTTTTACACATTAGGCATCTTCTCTCTAGCGTCAATATGGCGATACGATCAAAGCATGGTTATGCATCTCCACATTCACCTCAAGATTGGAATTTCTTGAACTGACACGAATTCGACGTAAAATGATGCGTAGTTTTGTCAACAGATGGCACCATATGGTTTTTGCATTCGTAAAATTAATTATTTATTTATTGTTATTCGATAACTTATCCGATATTTTATTGCTTATTCTGCTATTCGGGACGGAAACAAATCCAACAAATCAAAAACCATGGCAATCGGTCCAGCCGTTCTCGAGTTATAAGTGTTGTAACAAACACGACTTTCTTTTATATATATAGATTTGAAATTTGTATAGTACTTTTATTGAACTTGATTTAATGTATTTCAGCCAGATAACAAATAAAAAAAAATTTAATTTAAATAAGCAGGAACTTTATTTAAAAAATAAATATATTACTTAAATAAATAAAACGCTACGCTTATGTTTTAGTCGGCAAGGTTCGTATCTATTAAATCGGTAGAGAAAAATTAACATTGAAGCTGGAAAATGTTTATCTATTAGTTGCTAAGATCTCCGATTTCCTTAAACTATAGGATAAAGTTTAACGTTGTGGAAATTTTTATTTTGAATTACATAATTAATTCGTGGAATTTCAAGCGTGGACCGAATTCGTTGATTTATTCGACTGTAGAATATAATAAATTAACAGCTATACACGATACGTTATCCAGTATCCCAGCTACTAGGCAAACACTACTCTCACATCGCCTCTCTCACCCTCGAGGTCGTAGGTTCGAACTTCGGCTGTTCACCAATGGACTTTCTATATAGGTGTGCATGTAACACTCGCTCGTATGCTGAAGAAAAATATAAGGAAACCGACATGCCCTAGACCCAAAAAGTGCGCGGTGCATGTCAGGCACAGAAGGCTGTTCACCTTGCCTTTTAGAATAAACAAATGATCACGAAATATATATAGACATCTGAAGCCCAGACCTAAAAGGTTGTAGCGCTACTGGTTTGAAGGTTAAAAGGTTGTATTTTTTTTTATTTGAAGTAATATATGATAAAGCTAGTTATGTGCTTATACTGGGAGCCCAAGTATACTGTTTATTTTTCGAGGGTAGACCTCTGAGTCAATATTTTAGGCATAGTCCAGAATTTATTACCCCAGAAACTCAAAAACCCACCCAAGATGTTCGTTTACTGTTTTATTTGGTAAAACGGAACTGGTTTCAAACTTGTTAATAGTTTTTGGATACGGGAATACATAATTTTATATTTATCCCGTTAAAAAAACACAACGTTCTAGGTTCTATTTTCAAATTCTAGTAACAGAAGAAATATTTTCAAATAGAACTCTCTCAAACAATTGAAATACTTAAAAACGTATGCAATTATAATTTAAAATAAGTTAATTACTGTATTTTTAATGAAGAAAGTAAGTAATAAATGAACACTGCTAAGTATTTTCGCTTGTGTATATATAGTAGATATATATATAGTTTACTTATATTTATAGTTCAATTTAGTTTAATAATAATTAAAATAAACATAGGTCGATATTATAACAATTACAAATTGAAATTAGCTTTATAACTCAACGTAATATATTAAATGCCTAAATACAGTTTACACGAACAAAATTTCTGACGCAGCGAGTAATCTCATCGAAATCTGATATCGGAATTATTATAAATTACATATAATTCTACCAGCTATAGGGCATTGAAAGTTTTCTTTTATCGGTTGATATTACGACAAATATTTCTACTTTGTTTTATATTGAGTACCGATTGTTATCTTTCTATTGATAAAATCTAATGAAAATCCATTGCACATAAAAGTTCTAAGCGTTATGACATTGCTACAAAGTTCTGGTGTTCCATGAATCATTTAAGGATATTAATATAAATAAATATTATTATACGTAGTAACTTCGAAAAGCAGATATTTCTATAAACCGTGATGACTTTTAAAAAACTATACATGTAGATATATACTAGCATTATAAACAAACCGATTCTAATCTGAAAAAAAGATTTAATTGCAATTTTATATCGGAAAAATTGTGAAAATGTTCACTTTACTCATAATCACATACCTTTATAGGATCGCACATTAACTTCAGACATCATTTTAGGGATATATACTTATTAATTTTGTTTTTTGGCTAATATACTGTTTCCCTTAAAATCTAAATCAGTTTGTAACCGAGATCCAAATACACGAATTTTATTGGATACGTTTTGACGTGTTTTTTCAAGATTTTCATAACTTAAATTTTGACTCTTCCTGTCCGTGTTTTGTCTGTTTTGACGGCGAAACAAGATTGAGTTTGTGAATAACAGTATTAATTGCATTATTTTCATTGCAAAAATCCTTAGCTCGTTAATGCTGTAATAAATTTTCTTTTGAATTCCTTAAGAATCAATTAAAAATAATACTGCAAACATTTCAAAAGTACTGTAAAAATTAATTCATTTTATTACTAACATTGAAATACGATGCATTTCGATTACGTAACAACACAAGGCGGTTTATAAACGGTTTTGGTACGAAAGGAAGTGCAATAAATAGACCGCGATATTCACTGAAACTAAGTCTAACTTAATAAGATGTAAACCGCAAAAATCGTCACTATTACAACATACTTAAGATTGAAAAACCTCTGAAAACTCTTGAAGCGTTCATTTGGAAATGCAATGTATGGAAAGTATATTGAAACAAAAGAGAAATCAAATTGCACCTAGCGTATAAACGCGAGCATAAAATATTTACTAATATTAGATAAAATCGCTTTACGACGTGGAGGACGTATTTTCATTTTATAGGGACGCGGAAAAATGCTGTACTTAGGTACACGTTTATTTCTAGAACGCATGGTTAATTTTGAAATGAAATTATCCGTATCTTTAATATCTGTTTAATACTTTTTATTCATATTGTAAGTCACTGGATAATTAATGCAACCGAAAGCTGTTGAAATTTAGTACGTCGTTCTTTTAATTAACACATCATTGAACCACGTTTTATGTCTAACCGTTGTTGGTTAGGATAAATAATTACGACGCTATATATGGATCTATCAATATGCAGAGCATTGTAACTTCGATCACAAAGTTTGTGAGTAAAAATTTAGGTTGAACCAATGTTTAAGTATTTTTAGATACTCAGTTACTTCGTGATAATATTTGGTCAGCGTTAACGTTGCTCTACCTAGCATTTGGCTCTTTAAATCTGTGACTATTGCAATCGTCTTTCCACACGATAAATTACTTTCATATTTTGTAGAATTACTTTGAAATTTTTAACTAAATATGAATTTGTAATTCATAATTCGCTAAGCAATCCAAACATTTCAGTTTACGTAGGATCATATAATATAACCTGACGCACGTTTATGGAATATCGCACAGCGTTATCCTAAATATATATTTATTTATAAATTGAAAAACTTACCTTAAACACTGCAGGAGCCAATGGAATGGCAGCTTGATTGTGAAGATGCTTCTTCGACATTTCGGATATTTTCCGTATACACCACCCCAAAAATAAACTGCCTTATCCGCTACAAACAAAAAACTTTAAATTGCTCAAAAAACCGCGTAACTGAAAAAAGGTCAATGCTATAATCACCGACTCCGAAAGTTGTGATCAACTTTATGATCACTATTAAATATATTATCGATCGCCGTCTTTGCGGATTAACGTGTCTATTTAAAAATTTTGAATATGCTTTATGGCATTGATTTGAAATGTAAAGTTGATAGTTGAACGAATAAAAAGATATAAGCGTGAGGACGTCTAATCGCTCTCACGGTTACGTCGGCAATGAGCCGTCGGTTCAAAACCGGTACCGAGTACTGGGTTATGGGTAGACGAGCAAGCGCGCTGAGCGGTGTGCGGGCTGATGTATTGTGTCGGTACCGCGAATCGGCGCCATGGCCGGCCGTGGTGTTATTCATGTAATCAGCGTGACGTCAACGATTCTCTGACGACAATTTGAATTTCATAAACGTGCAGTGATGGACTAAATAACTAGAATTTTTTAAACAGCAATAGAAGATTCTTATATTTCAAAAAATAATAAAGACGTATAACATCTCATACAAATTCCCACATAATAAAGTGGGGGTTCATGTATAAAATAAAGTTTTAAATTACTTGTATTGACACAAGTACAAGTCTTAAAATTCTGACGACATTGTGCCTCCGTTACATTATTTATAGAGATTACAGACGTGTAAACTTTGAGAATTAACAGGCGTATCGACACCATAACCTCGATTTCCATTTGGAAAACAATTTGATAAGTTACAGCAAGTATTTACATTCTTATCCCTTATATAAGAACTTTGTAAACCTACATTTCGAGTCTCAAAAATATTTTTTTTTTTCGTTTATATACCGCTACTAATAAATTTAAATAATAAAATGAAAGAGGAATCTCTTCTCTAAGGGTAAAATATTTGATACATTTTATACCAGCATACATTATCCATCCACGAGTATGTTTCGCTTTAATACGTTTACGTGAATAAGCACACTATTGTATGACGACAAAACTACTGAATAAATACAGCGCCAATTTTCCTGTGTATAGGTTTTAGTATAAAGTTTTTTTACATAACAGGGGGCAAACGGGCAGGAGGCTCATCTGATGTTAATTGATAACGGCCCCCATGAATACTCACTCTAAGTCGAATTGGTTCGGAAATATTTCAGTGGGTAGCTGGTTACAATAGTAGTGATGCGCGTTAAAAACTGCCTTAAGAAACGCTCAACTGTGGAACGACGGACGTCAAAGTGATCCGGTTTGGTATTTCGTACAATTCGTCGGAAGACACTCCATGGTTAATAAGGTAGAGATGCAGAGCAGCCACATATCTCTACGCTTTGCCAAGGGATCAATCCACTCCGTAAAAAGGGCAGCCCGTGCGTCCATCACCGCGTCCTGAACGTCCTGGGGGAGGACCCTCAGAGGGGAATTCTAAAAATCAAGCGCGTGTGGTACCCCCCTGGGGAAGTCTATGTTTCTTCTGTACCATCATACGAGCATTTCGTAGGGAGGGGGATGGGCTCCAAGAATCTCAGTGTCAGCAATAGTACGGGCGAGTACTATATTCATATAAATAATATTTATGTGAGACAGTGCTGCCCCGGTCGTGGAAGGCACGACCACGACCGTTGGCTGAAGCTCGAAAGCAACAGTATAGCACTCTATAATGCCACATTGCCACTAATAATTATGCTTAGCATAATTTATTAGAACAATATTGTGTCTATAAAAAGTCAGTACAGTACTCTAAATTCGTAATTATTCCTACATTAAACCAAATATCACAATACATTTATGTATATGTATTTCCATTCATATTGGTATTTACTTATATTTCTCAACGTACGCATATTTTCTAAATCTAAAAGTAAATACGGTCACTGAGCTGGCCGATGTGGTCTAAAATTAAAATTTTGCTTTTATTTCAAATAGTTGGTCGATTGAATCATTCTTCATTATTTTTCATACATTGTTACGAAACTGGATTCAAATGCGTGTTACACAGTTTACATGAGGTCTCATTCCCGTCTTTAATATTAACAAATTGATTAAAACACTGTTTATAGGACCTATTTACTGGAAATCATTAGACAGGAGTATAGGTACAAACGGACGGGGAAACTATCCTTATATAAAGAATTAATGACATCCTCCTTCGATTTTGAGGACAAATAGGAAACATATCTCCTCCAATTTAAGGCTTAAATTTCTTATGGCATGGTATAATCACCGAATATATGCAGTTCATGAAGATCAGTCAGTTGGCTGGTAGTTGGATAGATGGTATACAATTTTGAATCTAGAAATTGTCAACACTACAATTTTTAAACGAATTCGAAACGGGTGGAGGTCCTTAATTCAGCGGAAACATCGTGATGGTATTGCGCCGGAAGTTAATCAATAGCGAAAGCTTTTCCGATGTTTGCCTTTGTAGTTATATATAGTTTTTTCCCTTGGTTATTGAGTTCGCACTTGAAATACATGACAATGACCAAGTTCATCCTGGTATTAGAGTCAGATCCTTCTAGCAAGATATACAGTAGATGATTATTTAGATTGTAAGTTTAGATACAATCTAAATACAAACAAATAGGTCATAAACTATAAAGATCGTAATAAAAATTATTGCATACTACTTCGTACATACATGAAAAAAGTATTAATGACGCCGAGCAGGCCATTTTCGGACCACAATAACTCTATAAAATCTTGACGAATATTTAGTATAATAACTCTTTTATGTTTATGAGTGCCAATAGTACAATAGAGATTATATGGACCTATTACGAGAATAGTAATTTTATTACCACATTTCAAAAAGGTGACCGCTTAAATACTTTGTGACAAACAATTTCTTATTGTAACGTTGCTAGTTTATGTTCATATTTAAGCTGTACATAATTAAAAAAGTCATTAGATATTGGAACCGTGAACTAAGTAAATTATTAACTCGTTTATTATATGAAAAATCGAGTATAAATATTCATGATATAGATATTAAGTGAAGGTCTTGATATAACTTTTGGTTCCACTTAATTATGCTTAAATTTTAATAACCGTACCATGAGAAAACATATTAAAAATCAAAAGTAAAAATAACATGCCATTACGCATAACTTAAGTTGAGAAATTTAATATAATTTCCATTTGCAACTTTTTCTCAACTCAACCAAAAAATTGTCTCATATCGTCGTGCCGTTGAATCTCTTTCTAGATGTCAAGACTCTATTGAATTGTCAAGTCAGTCCTTTACAAATGTATTTATGGAAATATCAATTGATCAATGAACAAAATAATTCAAGCGTTTGCGAATTCTTTAAAAATTCTATACAGAAATAAAATTGCTTCCCACCGTCTGCACCTACGTAGGTTAGTTTCTGAATGGAGACGGAGCACAAAACGTTAAACTCGTATTGATTCGTATTTCAAATCAATAAACTTTTGACATACAGGAGTCACTTAGCGCTAAGCCTCTCAATCTTATCAAACCTGCATGCCTTAGAACCAAAAAGTCAAAGGGCTTGTGTCAGGCACAGACGGTTAATCACCTACGTGAAAAAACAGATGATGACGAATCAGATGTCTCAGACCTAGGTTGTGGAGCCACAGGTTTGTTTCCTTAAAAACACGCTGCTTGTTCCTTCTTCTTCCACGCGGATAAAGTAGTGCACTAGTAAAATTATAAGTTATATCCGATAAATGCAGAAAATAGGCTTTACAGAAGTACTAATGGATTCTATACTCAATTCTTTTCAATCCCAAAACTCCCTCTTATCTTAAAAATCATTTCAAATTCTCAGGTCCTTCTAACTATATGTTACGCTCCTCTAATAGATGTTTATTGGAAATTCCATCCTACAGCTCAGTTTCTCTGCCATTAAGTTGTGGAATAGGCTACCTCTCCATCATCTTTTAACTCTTCTGCATAAACATTTCGTAACCTTATTCTATCCTGATCGTGACTTGTGTAATTCTTGTAAGTAGTTATTTCTTTTTTCTTTTGTATTGCATAGCCATTCATGAATGCGTGCGCTTAGCTTTATAGTTTTTGGTTTGTTTTATTAATATTTTGTTTGTATTACTTTAGAATTAAGGTTTATTTTTATTATGCACTTCTATTAACCCTTAATCAAATACTGGGATTTTTCCCCCTTGATACCAAGTTACAAATAATTTTTTTTTACTGGTAACTCTACTCAATAGCATCTCAGGAACAAAAGAATCCTACTGTTTTTATTATTTTTATTAATGGCAACACTTTTTACGAAACTACAAACGTTCATCGTATGTCAATTTCAAAAATATTAATTGAAATATTTTGAGAAAAAAACCCGGTTCTGCAGAGTTTTTAAAAGTTTTTAGAGAAAAAAAATATGTTAAGTGCATAAACGTAATCTACTATATAAAAATAAGTCGGGTTTTCCTTCCTGACGCTATAACTCCAGAACGCACGAACCGATTTCCACGGTTTTGCATTCGTTGGAAAGGTCTCGGGCTCCGTGAGGTTTATAGCAAAGAAAATTCAGGAAAAATTTCAACAGAAAAGCGGGATCACCAAACGAAATGTAACATAAAACGAAGCCATCTGGTGGCGAAACGGAGTTCGCCGAGTTTGCTAGTATACTTATAAACTAGACTTCTTTTCTGAAAGCTTTTCGCGGTTAATCTCTTGGTAGCATTCATATTTGTTAGATGTTCTTAAGCTCAATTTAGTGGGATATTATTTCCCAATGTCTGTTCCTGCATTGCACAAAATACGGAAATATCTCAATATACAAAGGATAATGTTTGGTCTATTACCTAGGAACCTATGTAATATATAACTTACCACCTGTATAAACCTTCCACGCTGGTCCACCTCCATGATATAATATATTATTGTATACAGGGCGTCCCAAAGTTATGGGACATGAAGGAAAAGTAGGTCTTAAATATCGTAGATAGGGTATTTTACTGAAAGAAGACCCTATGTTATTTTTAAAAGTTAGTAATTCTGCATTCAAAGATTTTCAAAAAATTACTAGCCTCGTCTGGGAATCGAACCGAAATATAATCTGGATCAATAATTTTTAAAATTTAGTATTAAGTTTAAAACAGAGTCATGATTATTTAGCTTATCTTAAAATACAGAACGGAAGTAGACAAAAGTTGCTGAATAGTGTGACGATACTGATACGTTACATCGGCGAATTTATAATTGAATATCATGTTAAAACGTTCAATCGGAGTTAAATTACATATTACATTTCCGACGGTTCATTTATGACATCTTTGTTACTCATAATACCTTTGTAATCAAGAGTCAAGTCCAAGAACTTAATAGCTCTTATATTTCTTTTGTTTTCAACTAGACGAGAATTAATTTTACATTGTTGAATCGGAACTTTCTTTGCATTTTCTGACCTGTGATGCACTCATTTTCTTAGGCAAATTATTATGTGGACATTATGTTAGTAATGTCTTAGGCGCATAATCGCTGACAACAGCGGAACAAAAGCGAGGCTTAACAATCAGTTCTGTTTTATATTTTCAGCGTCTACGTGTTTTGGTAGGGGAGCCCAAGAGGGGATTTCGGGATTTACTAAAGCGCGGCAGATTAATATATAGGGGGATACCTTGTACCCGGTTAAGTACCTTCACAAAATATGAGGCCCATATATAAGGCCGCCCGTGAAGGAGACAGGATCAGATTAGTAAAAAAAAATTGACCATCAGAAATTCCCGAGCGCGTCAGATTAAGGTAGGGTGAGTTAATTACATCTTAAAAAGTGTATATTCCACTAATCTGACAATTTGAGTGTGACGTAAAAAAAGGGGAGGGCAACAAAGTTGTAAAAAAAAAACGTCATCTCGACATTCTCGAGCGTAGCTAATTTTTTTTTTATTTTGAAGGAAATAATTCAAGAATAATGAAAAATATATAATCTGACGATTTCCGCAAGCCGAAATAACAAAAATTCGTTGATAAAGTTAAATGCGTGCAGCTGCGTGATGCCTACATTTCCTTAAACCGATCGGAATCTACTTAACGGCGTTCCAAATATTTCCCTCAAACTTACATTTCCTGTGAATTTGAACCGATTCGGACCGATAGATTTTGAGAAATTTTGAAAAATCTTAAAAAAATAAGAAATATTTTTTTTTAAAGTGGTTTCTTTATCGATCAACTTCAAAAACCAATCCGCCTTTGAGCTTGAAGAACCACGTCGATCGCCACCAAGCTGGTCAAAAGCGGTTGATTCGTTCGATAGATATCGTGAACGAAAGAAACCCGAAAAAGTGTTTGCCGCCACCCGCGTGAAAATTGCTTGATCCATTCAAAAGTTATTGCGGTTTGAAAATTCCAATAATAGTGTTCTATGAAACTTCTATCAGACTTTCGAGCTGGGAGAGCTCAAATGCATAGAAATATTATTTCTTTGAACTCAGCGAGCTCTAAATATCAATTTTAAGCGCCCAGGAATGGAATTAGCGGGAAGTTGCAGGGATGGCCCTTTAGGTGAACCGTTTTTCTAAAAAAAATTTGTCAGATCAGGCGAATCCCTCTAGATAATCGTCAGTTTATGAGACAGTACGTTTAGAACATAAAGATGAACCACATACATATATCTTAATCTGACGCGCTTGAGTATTTCAAAATTGCGATTTTTTTTTGCAAATTATGAAAATGGCCGTGGGTTTGCGTCCCATCGAAATCGTCAGATTAGTGAATGAGAGCTTTTTTTTGGTGCACTTAACACTCCCTTAGAAAATCTGACGTGCTCGATAATTTTTATTTTTTTTTCATTTTCAACCCTTAAATACAACCACCCGCATCATGCAAACGATCAGATTAACATACGTACATTATTAAAAATACGTAGGGCATTGATGCTATCAATATCTGACGCGCTCGAGGATGTCCATGCAACAGTTTTTTTTACATATTTAACAATCTATAGCCGCTTCCCCCACCGATGAAAAGGTATATATCATATAACATTTTTTTCTTCTTATTATCTAAGCTTTGCATCCCAATAGGTCTCTACGACGTTCGAGTAAATCCCCATTTAGCATGTATACAAATCACGTCTAATTAAATGCTGTTTAATTAACAAAGATCATACTTTGTTACGTAATACTACACAGTACAACATTAAACCTCCCAGAAATATATTCTTGTTAACTCAGATTTCCTGAATATTTATTTCGTAACTGCGTAAAACATAAAATTAGTAGTCTGACAGATGATGCTTATTGAGTGAACACATGAAAATTAGTTTATCATGTAGTAATGTATAGTGGGTATTGTGTAAAGTAATTGTCGGTCACTAACTATGCTAATTAAGCTGTCATCTCGTACAGTCAACTTTACAATAAGGAATCACAGAATATGCAAACATTTGCGATCAAATGGCAAAAACAGCACTCAATATTTTACGGTTTTAGTTCATTATTCGAACAAGTTAGTACAAATACAGATAATTTAAAAATAATTATAGGAACAGTACCTACTTTTAAAGAAGCTGTGTATGAAATCTAAAGTCAAAGAAAAAAATAAAGTTTAATTATCAAAATTCATTCTCCTACTTTCTAGCTTTTGTTCGACTTCGGCAAAACTTCTTTAAACGATAACACTTTATTTTTTAACAATAACAATTAATTTCACTTAATTGCATGTTAATATTTATGCCTGTTACTTTATAGTGTATATATGAATATGTATAGGTTAAGCAGGCTATATTTTAATATATTTGGACTCATTGCCTGTATCCTATTTAATACTTATTGCATATAAAGCTGGAAAGTACGTTTGGTGGAGGGCGCTAATCTTAGTGATTGCTGGTTCGTATCCATTCCATTTATCTACTAAGGCTTAAACGTGGGGCCCTCAACCCTCGAATAACGGCTGAAATTTTCTAAGTGCAAAGCAAACATCGTAAGGAAACCGGCATGTCTCCTTCAAATATCGACAACATGTATCAAACGCTGATCACCCACTTGTCTAGGTCGAAGGTATGCCATCTGAGGCCAAGACCTATTGGGCTGTAGCTCTACTTATACTTATATATACTTACTGTAACCCTTAAATAACTTTCTTCGTATACAATATTTTTTATATTAGGTTAGGAAAGAAAAATGAACGAGTCCTGAAAATTAGGTTACGATTCTTGGTTTTGATAATCAGTAAACTCATTATTAAAGAAAATGCAATGTTCAAAAACTGTCTTGCGTAAGCATGTAAACCCCACGTTATCAGTTTAGAACACGACTTGAGGCAATCCTTATTTAAAATTGTATTTTAGTATTGTTTAGTAGTAGTACAAACATCAGTTCAAATAATAATAATTAAGTAATAAGGATGGCTACCGGCGATCTTATAATAATTTCTAAGTACCTAGTATATCTTATAAATGCGATATTGTTGTTAATAATTAATAATAATTAAGCCTCATTTATTCCTTGAAAATTTTACAAAATACTTATACACACTTAAAAAAAATTATTGATTATATGCCTCCTCCAATAATACAGGGTGGCCAAAAAGTCGTGGATCAAACGCAAATAGCGGATAGATGAGGTTATTAGCGGCAAAAAATTGTTCTACGGTAGGTCTCTAAGGTCAACCCCTGCAGAGTTATGATTTATTTTGCGTTTTATAAGAAAATTGACTTTTTTTTACTAATTCTTATTAAAATTCGATAAAATCTACATCCTGTATCTTTTTCATAATATCCACTAGATTGGTACTGATGAGTTCTTGCTTACCACATACTATTTATAGTTGTTTATTGAGTGTGTTGAAGATAATATTAAGTTATACGATATAATTGTTTCACAAATCAAAACTTTTTGTTTACTTCGGACCCTACTGTGAAAAAAAATTACTCTACCGAAAAGTGACCCTGTATTACAAGTTTTGGCGCATTTAATATGGATTCTGAACAGGTATTACACATGGCCATGAGTTGCTCTAATATCTTTTTAGGGCGAAAAAACAACAACGATTCGGACTTATGATAGATTATTTACCTACCTGTGACCAGTACTGTGTGAATCGGACTAGATTCAAAAAATTGGACAGATGGCTGGAGGGTTACGTAGGAATTTGATTAGACGGTGCAGATTAAGTATTATGGTCAGAGTCATGAATTTTGAGCATATTTTATTGTAAAATATTTTGTTACCTACAAACAACCATTGAGAAATAATTGTTTTAATGCAATTATTTTTTCACAATCGTTGTTTGTAATTCTTCCTAGAAAGATATTAGAGCAACTCATGGCAATTTGTAATACCTTTTCAGAATCCCTATTAAATGCGCCAAAACTTGTAGTACAGGGACACTTTTCGGTAGAGTAATTTTTTTTCACAGTGGGGTCCGAAGTAAACTAAAAGTTTTGATTTGGAAAAAAATTATATCGTATAACTTAATATTATCTTCAACACACTCAATAAACATCTATAAATAGTATGTGGTAAGCAAGAACTCATCAGTACCAATCTAGTGGATATTATGAAAAAGATACAGGATGTAGATTTTATCGAATTTTAGTAAGAATTAGTGAAAAAAAGTCAATTTTCTTATAAAACGCAAAATAAATCATAACTCTGCAGGGGTTGACCTTAGAGACCTACCGTAGAACAATTTTTTGCCGCTGATGACCTCATCTATCCCCTATTTACGTTTGATCCACGACTTTTTGGCCACCCTGTATATCGTTAAAATAAATCGTTGAGTAAAATAATAAATTGTTGCGGGACTTGCAATAGCAACTCGATCTACGAATACATTTCAACAATAAACCCAATTAGGCCGTCTTTCGTCGTCGCCTGTAGTTCTGTGGAACAAAGCACTTTTTAAGAGACTTTCTGCCGCGCACCACCTCTTTGTAGACCCAGCTGCTAGTAAAGGTACTTCCAAACCGATAAGAATTAAGGTCATACCAATTCTTAAAAGGCCGGAAACGCACTCGAGCTTTCTGGCTTTGAGATTGTCAATGGGCGGTATCGCATAACATTCCTCGATTCCTCCTGTAAACAAATCAAACAAACAAACAACAGTCATTTTTTTTTATTTTCTTAAATCTTCATAAATTTAGGTAATTGAACCAAGGAAACAGATGAACATGTCAAAATGTCAATTTTAAAGCAACTGGTTTGCTTAGCTGAACGTTCACTGAATCATCATGAGGCCATCGTTGCAATTACCGTTATCAATGACACGCCTATTCTGTTCCACACAGACGCAAATTAACTGAAGATCTAAATTATACCTTATTTCTATATTCTTAAAGTAGAAATCTAAGTATAAAAAACACATTTGTAAAACAATTTTGGGCATGACTGCTCATGGAAGTTATCGTGAAGTTTAGTAATATTCCTACATCGGTTAAGGTAGCGACTGATAAACAATATACATAATTTAATTTACGATTTTCAGATTCCACCAAGGGTTTAATTATATTAATCATTATTTTTTTGTTCAGTCACTCTCTATATAAATAAATAGTAGTAAAAAAAAAGTGTGTGTGTGTCAGCTACGACGCACGATAGGAGATTTAGTTTTAATTTCACTGACCATTACTATTGACGAAACTCTATGGCACGCTAGACAATCTACTTTTATTTTTTACACCTGTCAACACTGACAATGTTGTAACGTGGCTGTCAAAACGTGAATTCAAAATAGAAAAGTCTGTGTAATGTATTCCATCTCATTCTTTTACACGTTCAATCCATTTGTCTCTTTCTACATAACGCCTCAACTTTTCGTGTTACACTTGATTTTACTCCTCATAAAATTTCCGTACCGGGCCTTATAACTCAAATCGTTTCTTAAGGAGTAAACTCCAAAAATTAATAAAAACAAAATTAAAACAAATTTAAAAAGTTTGGTCCCTGTGGCACCTTTAACGCTGGCAGCATTTCCTCGCTGTATTGCCATACTTATTCGTTGAGCGAGGAAAGCACCAGCTCTGGGGTCACCGGTACCATCAGGCGCCAACTTAAATCTTTAACCATTTTAGATCTTGTGGGACACACATTTCCTAAGTACATATTTTAAGCGCTTATAGTCAAGGGATTTGCCTTTATAATCACCTTCTCCTGGCTGATAAGTGAAACAATAAAACATTTCAATAATAATGTGCTTCCAGAACTTATTAGATTTATATATACTAAGAATATTTTGATAAGCCTTGGGCTTTAAATCATCAATCTCGATAGGAATTTCCGACAAATTTGTGAACATGCTTATGAAATAGACTTAAGAAATTCAGCACATGTGATTAAAATATTCACTTCTATATGACCTATATATAATCACAAAAACAGTTTCGGTGTTATAACAATATAATCACACAATTCTTATATTATTATAACATAAATTGGCAACACACTTGCGAGCCTTTTGACAATGTGAGTGTCTGGTATCACTTAGCATCAGGTGTGCCCGTTTGCCTCCTATGACATACAAAAAAATAGGTTATGTAATATTTTATGTCTTTTATTAAAAACTATAAACTGCTTATTTATTTTTATTTACGAGATTCACAAACGACACTAAAGACGAAATGTGACTCCCGTATCCTATGCATTGGCGTTTGGTAGTGAGACTTAGCCTCATTTCTGAATTTTTCCTTAAGTAACGTGTTTGTTAGCATAGCTGGTTTTTTTTTTAAAAAATATACAACCGTTTATGCCGTTGTATAATATAGACGACGAGGTCCGATAACGCCAAGGCGTGCGCTAAAGGACATCAGCGACCACAGACAAGGCGGAAGTTACAGATTACTTTAGTTACAGGAAATGTAGACATGAACAATTTATAATAAATTACTGATACTAAGAACTTTACTAGTAGGGATCTAGATGTCAGGAAGGAAGGAACAGCGTAGCAGTTTTTTTAGTATTTGGTATTAATTATAGTACCTACGTCCTACACATCAAAAAGGACTCTAAATTGTACTTACACTTGAGTTTCACGTGTCTTTTCAGGAAGGCTTTGGCAAGTCAACACATTTACGAGAATATTTTGTATGTGCGGAAAAATATAGATATCTTTAAAAATAACAATAGCTTCCATAATTATAGTACTCTTAATAAAGACAAAATTAGCGTACCAACAAGAAGGCTGCATAAAACGAGTAATTCTTTCCAAGGCAATATGTATACTACATACGTTATTTCAACAAAATCCCTAGTGAGATAAAAGTGTTGTCAATCAATAAATTTAAATGGTACATTAAAGTAAAACTGCTTGCTAAGACCTATTATAATATAAATGAATATTTAAATGATCCTAGTGCTTGGATATGAGTTGCTCCAGTATATATAGGTAACACGACTGAATCTCTCGGCTGCATTTCCAGACTCTGGGGCGATCGTCAACATCCACGACTGTTTTAATGTAAAGTGGGAACAAACCGTGATCCATGTGGTATCAAATTATTTCAGTATAATTAGTATTATTATTATTTTCTTATGTAGCCAAGTCCACATTTCAAGGATCGTCATGCTCGTTTAAATGTCATTGCTTGTGGCGGCGTCCATGCGTCGGGTTGACTCTCTCCGTCGATGGCTGGTCGTACGTCATACTCGTGAACGGGTGCTATTTGTGGTGACTGGTCGTACTTGAATTCGTGTATGCGGTGATGTAAGTAGTTTTGACTATATATTTGCGTGTTGTTCCCACGAGAATGTAAGTGCGCGCTCCTTTTTCCCCATGTCTCCTGCTGATAGAGGACAAATCTTTGTTTTAAATTTATTTTATTATTATTTATTACTTAAGATGTCATGTGGTGTAATGGTTGCAGCCAAACGTTGTGTAAAACAAAAACTTGGCGATTAAAAAGAGTGGCGGAGAGCCAGCAGAGTATCGCCAGTTCTTCTCTTCCGTTCTACGCCCTTGATATCAGAACTGGCAGTAAATGTAAAATTAGAGAGATTTAATGTATATCTCTTTGTTTCTTGACATTCATAAGTGTACATTGTGTTACCTACATAAAAAAATGATTTTTGTTTGTTTGAAATGGTTAGTCGGTGCAGAGAGGGGTTTAGTTTGTGTATAGCCATTAGCTTTTCGGAGCTTCTTTCCCAAAGTCCCTGCGTCGGAGGTTTCAATTATTTATTTAAAATATAATTCAGAAACCTTTTTTGACTTTTGACATATGTAAAGCAAAGAATATTTTTTTTATTTGTTTTATTGTTAATTCCTGGAACTACTTTTGTACTGGATAGTTCATCTACCAAAAAGGCTCTACGTTGTAATAATATCACACTTTTACCAACAGGAGCGGAGCATGAATGAAAAATGTTATTAAAACTGGAAAAAATAATCGGACCTTCAATCATGTCACGGTTAAAATCTCAGTGGCGCTACAAACTTTTAGGTCTGGGCTGGCTTTTGTGTGGTAATTTATCTTTTATAACAGTAGATAATCAGCCTTCTGCACCTGACACACGCAGTCGACTTATTTAGGCTTAGGCATGCTAGTTCCTCATAAAGTGTTCTTTGTACATACGAGCGAGTGTTTTATACGCACATATACAGAAAGTCCATTGTTACACAGCCAGGGTTCAAACATACGACCTAAGCAGTCCCATGCCGAAGCCTCTATGCCCACATTGCTCTTTGTAAACGGAAACAATCATGTATGACGAGATTGTTTCTCTTTAAAGATTAATTAATTTGCCTAAGATTATTTATCAATATTATTATATAGAATTCAATTTGTAACACAATTATTGAAGACATTGATCTCGATGTTAGGAGATATAGTTTTAAAATAACTTCAAAACAATAAATATTCAAGTATGCGCGCCCATAAATGTGCACATGCCATAAAATTAACGCGGGTGAAATCGTGAAGAACAGTAGTTTTCTATAAATATATACGCTTGCCTTTATAATCAATATAATATAATAATTTGGTAGTTTTTAATATTTTATAGATCTACGATAGAGATCTACTTTCTCTGATGCAGTTAATTATAATTACCTCAAGGCCACACTAGAGGTCAGCTACTGCTCCCACACAAATACTTCAGGATCGATGTCAGCCATGGCGTCTCCCTGTCTGTATCTAGTCTGACGTCAAGGAAGGCATGATCTGCGAACAATGTTTTACACCTCTAAATTATAATATAAATAACATTTGTTTAAGTTTTAATTAATTGTAATCTATATATATAAAAATGAAACAAGTTTTCCGTTGTCACGACATAACATGAAAACGGCTTGACCGATTTGTCTGATTTTTTTTTATAATATTCCTTGAAGTACGAGGATGGTTCTTACGGAGAGAAAAATTAAAAAAAAATGAGTGAAAAAGTCTAAAAACAACTTTTCTATATTCCCATACAAAATATTCGTAATAATACTTTAAAAGTCAATTTGAACTTTAATACCATATCATAGAGTTCAAGTGTTAGTGGAGGGGTTCCGGGAAGGTAAATTTTATTTTTGACATAATGTATTTGTTGTCTTATCAAATTTCTTTTTTTATCTTACTAGCTAGACCGATGTCCCGAATATCAGAATAAGTATTTAAAAAAAAAAAGAATAGACTGTTACGCGGTGCGATGTTCGCCAGGCCAGCTAGTTATAAATAAATGAACAGTATTATTTCAATTCGCAAATCTCCAAATAAATTCCATGTAAAAGAGATCCTTACTGTAAACAATCAAATGTCAGATATTATCTGTTTTAATAAAAAAAATATTATTATAACTTTAGAACATCACATGGGACCGTAGACGTATATAAATTATAGTCATTTATATTTTACTTATGACATTAACTGCATTAGCTTATCGTCGCTGTAGAATGATAAACTCGTATGTCAAAAATCCGTTTATTTTTTTTCTTAGACTATTATGTCATAGTCCTTTTTACCGTTCAAAACTATGGACAAAAACACATAATAATATTTAAACAAACATTGACGAAATGAAACATTTTTTTCGTTTCCTGGTTCTCTGGACATACGAGGTTATCATTCTACAGCGACTTTATTATATTGTATAGGAAATATGTTTAATAAAAGAGTTATATGATATTAAAAATTATTATATAACTATATTATTGAACATAATCGTAGTAGCAAGAAAGAAGAAGCCAAGAAGATGTGCAAAATACAAAAATCAAAATGAAACACGTCCACTGCCCTCGGGTCACGCCTTAAGCTGGCCTTTTCATTTCATACAGCCATTTTATCAAATTACACATCGTTAATTGATTTTTGATTCACTGAAAAATTCAGTGTTATGTCAGATTTTTTCCGTTTTAATAAAAAAAAAGTGTGTGCGTGTTAAACCTTTACGCGCGAATGAAGTAAAACTTCTTTGGCGTTGACGGCATATATCACTGAAATGATTAAATATTAACTTAAATAATAAATATGATCTTATAATTTAATTACATTTATTATTCATGTTCTTTGCAAAGATTATGTTATATTAATATTATTCATTCGTAACAGATAACTGAATGTCATCATAATTTCTTACATATGAAATACGTAGGTTTGTGGTAACTATAATGTGAAACATAAATTTTACTCTCTAAATTTGCTACTTTTCTTCGTAGTATTCGTAGATAGATCAAATTTTTCTTTCAAAAAAATCAACTAACGGCTGCGATTCCTGAGAGAAGAAATTAACATTAAAATCTCCAGTTAATTTTAACTTGATTTCATCGGTAACTATTTAAATATCATTTACTATTAAAAAGTCGAGAACCTTCAATAATTGTGAAGTGAAGATGTAATTGCTGATGAATAAATTTTTTTATATATTTTGTCAGCACATGTCAATAAAACCTTGTTATTGAATATATGTCGCAATCGTCAGAAAATTTATTATTAATTTACTTATTTTAAAAGTAATAAATCAATAAGTATATTTATAGATTTAAAAAAACTGCAATTTAAAATAATTTTTTTAAAACTGTTAATTTTTTTTTAATTCACTTAGCTATTCACAATTAATCCGTTTGAAAATTTAGAAATAAATAATCCTAATTGATTATGATATTTGCCACTAGATGGCGTATAAATCAAGAAGCGTGGAGTATATGACAATTGACATATACTTACGACCAATCCGAATTATTATTTTTAAATAGCGGAAACTACACAGACTAACTAACTACACTTGCGTAGTCAGCATTACTTCCGTCAGAAAAAAAATCGGAGTTACTCCCTAGTCGCGCCTAAAGAAGTTTTACTTCTCAAGCCGCATGATGACGTTATTGTAATTTAATTTATTTAACAAATACCCTATTGGGCAGATATATTTCTGTGTCACTTCCATCATTTAACTTTAGTAAAGTGAAATTTCTTTAGGCGCATGAGGGTAAGATTTCTAAAAAACGTCACGAAGATGTGCAGCGTTTTTGTCGAAGGCAGAGAGTGATTGAGAGAGAGTGAGAAGGATGAATTACCTTATAGAAATTTTATTTTTAAAATTAAAATTTCGTAAAGAGAATTTATGAAATACTAGCAAACACGGCGAACTCCGTTTCACTAGATGGCTTCGTTTTATGTTACAATTCGTTTGGTGATTCCGCTTTTCTGTTGAAATTTTTCCTGAATTTTCTTTGCTATAAACCTCACGGAGCCCGAGACCTTTCCAACGAATGCAATACCGTGGAAATCGGTTCGTGCGTTCTGGAGTTATAGCGTCAGGAAGGAAAACCCGACTTATTTTTATATAGTAGATGTATTAGTTTTATATTTTATGCAAAATAATTTATTGAATTTATTGAATTTAAAAAAATATAAGTATATAATTTGTATTAATTTTCGACTTTTAATATTTTAACGACAATTAAATTAGTTAAATTCCTAACATAACTTCCTCTTTCCCTCCCTCTAAGTTTAGAAAATCTAAAGTTTTAGATTTGTATAAATATGAACAAGAGTTAAAAATTAGTTAGCCAAAGAAGTTTCACTTCTAACATGTGCACTTAGTACGCATGTCATAACGCACTTTTTTTAAAAAATTAGTATTATATTAGAATATAAATTTCATATAACAGAATATTTCATTCACTTTTCAGAAGTTTAAAATTTATCAACAAAAAAACTGTCATTAGGTATGTTTTACTATTGTAAAAAGTAACGATTATTAGAAGAATAAACACTGCTCTAATATGAAAATTTACTAGGTATACAGGGTGGCCAAAAAGTCGTGGATCAAACGCAAATAGGGGATAGATGAGGTCATCAGCGGCAAAAAATTGTTCTACGGGAGGTCTCTAAGGTCAACCCCTGCAGAGTTATGATTTATTTTGGTTTTTATATGAAAATTGACTTTTTTTAACTAATTATTATTAAAATTCGAAAATATCTTCATTCTGTATCTTTTCCATAATATCCACTAGATTGATACTGATGAGTTCTTGCGTTAGACATACTATTTGTAGTTGTTTATTGAGTGTATTGAAGATAATATTAAGTTATACGATATAACATTTTTTCAAATCATAACTTTTTATTTGCTTCGGACCCCACTGTGAAAAAAAATTACTCTACCGAAAAGTGACCCTGTATTACAAGTTTTGGCGCATTTCATAGGGATTCTGAAAAGGTATTACACATGGCCATAAGTGGCTCAAATATCTTTCTAGGTTGAAAAAACAACAACAATTCGGTCTTATGATACATTATTTACCTACCTGTGACCAGTGCTGCGTGAATCGTACTAGATTCAAAAAATTGGACAGTTGGCTGGAGGGTTATGTAGGAATTTGATTAGACGGTGCAGATGAAGTATTATGGTCAGAGGCAGGAATTTTAAGCATTTATTGTAAAATGTTTTGTTTCCTACAAACAACCTTTGAGAAATAATTGTTTTAATACAATTATTTCACACTTGTTGTTGTTGTAATTCTTCCTAGAATGATATTAGGGCGACTCATGGCCATGTGTACCTTTTCAGAATCCCTATGAAATGCGCCAAAACTTGTAATACAGGGTCACTTTTCGGTAGAGTAATTTTTTTTCACAGTGGGGTCCGAAGTAAACAAAAAGTTATGATTTGAAAAAATGTTATATCGTATAACTTAATATTATCTTCAATACACTCAATAAACAACTACAAATAGTATGTCTAACGCAAGAACTCATCAGTACCAATCTAGTGGATATTATGGAAAAGATACAGAATGAAGATATTTTCGAATTTTAATAATAATTAGTTAAAAAAAGTCAATTTTCATATAAAAACCAAAATAAATCATAACTCTGCAGGGGTTGACCTTAGAGACCTCCCGTAGAACAATTTTTTGCCGCTGATGACCTCATCTATCCCCTATTTGCGTTTGATCCACGACTTTTTGGCCACCCTGTATATTGTAACTTGTGCCGAACTTCATCCACACGTCGCTCCCATTTTATACCAACTTAATTATTTCAATTATAATATTTAAATAATATCTTGCCTGTCATTCATTACAAAATATACTTGTACATTATAATATAAATATTTTACATTTTGGATATTATATGAATAACGAAATTAAAATTATTGGTGACCCCTAAGCACGACGGCTATGCACAGCCTAAGAGGGTACGCTTTTGTCCCATGAGGAAGCCAGACCCAACTTAGTTCATAGTATTAAAATTAAAAATGCTTATCAAAGCCATGAGAAAACAAAAAAAAACAAATCACTAATTTAAAATAGGAATCTGTTACAAAGGAGTAACAGAACACAAGAAAGAATCACCTTCATTCGTTCTTGGTAATGTAAGAGACTCCTTAATTATATATTTACGTCGTAAAATTTAAGTGACACAAGCAATAGGTACTATACAACTGATAAGAACGTTGCACCCAGCATTTGCTGTCTTATTTTATTGATCACATCACTTATAGTTTGGACATTCTTATCATCAATTGTCTATAATAGAACCAAAATTTATTAAGTGTAGTTTGTGCACATAAGCAGCTCAAGCTACGAGTGTGACAAAGTATCTTTTAAATGTTAACTTAAAATTTTAACAATTTTACACCATTATTGGTAACAGAGATGGTATACATGTATGTACAAATATATTATTTTGTCACAGATATTTAATTGTTTTGGGTTTTTACTTCGCCCAATTAGCTACAGAATAATTACATAATTGGCGACAGTGCTTGTACCGGATACAATTACGTTTCAATTTTTTTTGACGCAATAGTATATTTGATACATATTATTCTGATTTCTAGCGAAAAAAGTTACGCGCATCAGATGGTAATTTTATAATAGCAGCTGGCAACCCTTAACAATTTTTTTGTTTTGATTTGCCATTTTATCGCTGCGTTTAAGCATACTCTATGCTTTTATTATTATTAATAACAATAATATTTTACTGTTGAGTGACTAAGGCGACTTTCATTATAATGTTTGATATTTTCTCACTTAAAAGCGTCGAGAGCTCTTTCTTTATGTAATTTAACATGAGAGGACTGCAAAGTTTATATCTATGGTATTTCATATCGAAGTAGATATATAAGTTTGTTTCCTCTGTACTATATTTGTATTACCTATGTTTTTAGTGTGAAATCTATTGTCTTTAGGCAAAATGCATCATGTCATTGTCATCAGTCAATAGTCATGGCTAGTCGCTAGTTTTGGCTTGTGACAGTAGCCTAATGTGAACATTATTGTTTGTTTGTTTGTGTGTATTGACGTGTATTATCGCTTTATAAAGATACTGCTTCGCGCAGGTGAGGTGCTTAATTAATACGAAATTGGTAATATAAGTGTATATATAATAAAGTAATGTAAGTGGATTAATAACAACTATGAAGAAATGTATTTTCTTGTGGTAAATACGCAATGACTTGGTGAAAAATTCATTTTCATTCTCATTTTTACCCTTAATGTCCGATAACAACCACATCAAAATATTGTTTTAGTTGTGTTATTGTCGTTTATATTGAGTGAACTAAATGAAAATTCTTATTTTTTTAAGATCACCTAGTCTTTTATCACGATTCAATAATATGTGAGTTATAAATTATGAGATATAAAAGTGCATTAGTGCACTTCCAATTTGCGATCCTATATTTATTACTTCTCTGCGCAGTTGCGTTCCCGTGACCCATTTCTAGCTATATTGATTTTTCACATGATAAAGACAGATATATTTGCTCTTAAAGCTTCGTAACAACATAACTGGGTGGAAAGCATTTAAAACATTCTATTGTATTCTAAGCAGTGCAGTGTAAGGTTACCTTTTAAAATTGTTCTATATAAACTCAGTTATATAAAAATTAAAAGCAAATAAAACAAATCTTTTACACAGGCAGTTTAAAGTGGTGATAGTTTTTTTTATTATTTTATGTTCACATACTATACATTCATTCATTTTGTGTCTAATTTCCTTACATTTATTAATATAAATAATGATTAATATCATTACTCATTTGATTTCCTAGTTAACAATTATTTATTTGAAAAATTTATTCCTTTATAGCTTTTAAGGTAAGGTGCTGCATTTAATATGAAGGAGATGGTAGGAGGATGCTGTGTATGCTCTGATGAGCGTGGTTGGCCCGACAACCCGCTAGTTTATTGCTTTGGAAGTGGGTGTTCTGTTGCAGTTCATCAAGGTATATATAATGTCACTCACATAATTAAGTCCTAACGGAACTAGGCTGTGTATTCATATAATAATATTTTTTCAGCCTGTTACAGGATGATTGCTGTTCCTACAGGACCCTGGTTCTGCTGGAAGTGTAAGAGTCCCAAAACCAAAACCAAAACCATTGGCAAACTTGTAAGTTTTTTATGCCTTCATTAATTCTTATTAAAATAAAGATAAAGATTGTTGATCAAGATTTATTTGTAAATTAAAATATGTTTTTTAGTAGATATAGTTGTATAATAACTTCAAATCAATAAATATTCAAGTATGCGCGCCCATAAATGTGCACAGGTCATAAATTAACACGGGTGAAATCGTGGAGAATAGTAGTTTTCTATAAATATACACTAGCCTGTATAATCAATATAATATAATAATTTCGTAATTTTTTAATAGTTTTTTTTAATACTACCTACTTTCTTAGATGCGGGTAATTACAATTACCTCAAGGCCACACTAGAGGTCAGCTACTGCTCCCACACAAATACTTTACGTCTCCCTGTCTGAATCTAGTCTGCTGTCAAGGAAGGAATGATCTGCGAACAATGTTTTACACCTCTAAATTCTTATTACTTATAATTGTAATTATAAATAAATGATCATCCAAATAGACAGTATTGTTTCAATTCACAAATTTCCAAATAAATTCCATGTATAAGACATCCTTACTCTATACATACAATCAAATGTCAGATATTTTCTGTTTTAATGAAAAAAACAGTGTGTGTGTAACCTTTACGCGCGATTGAAGTAAAACTTATTTGGCGTTGACGGAATATATCACTGAAATGATTAAATAATTACTTAAATAATAAACATCATGTTATAATTTAATTATATAGTACGGGAGGTAGCAACGTTTTCGAGAAAGAATTTCAGGTCAGCTGATTTTGTGATATGTCTTCCTTCTTGCACTTTCGGTTAGAGTCAGGGCAATCTGGCTGGCGGTAGCGGTTGCGTTCATTAGTGCGCATCCTATCTGTCCAGGTAATAATCCTGGATTTTAAAAGCATTTTATGAAGCGTAATTTTAAATTTTTAGTTTTTAAATAAGTCTACCTGACATACTTTTTTTATTGCCAGACATTTTTCACATTGCTAACTATGTGCCAGACGCGATTTAAAGTTTCTTTTTTTTTAAATTTCAAAGTATTTTAGAATGTCTGTAATTTTAATATTATGTTATTTAAATATAAGAAAAACTAAAAATGAATTTGCCAGACATTAATTCGATTGTTAAGCCTTGAATTAAAATGAAAAAGTCATGAAATGTATTGCAGTCTATGATGAAACATTGCATTTTAAGAAGCGTAATTTTTAATTTTTCGTTTTAAAATAAGTCTACCTGACATACTTTTTTTATTGACAGACATTATTCACATTGCTAACTATGTGCCAGACGCGATTTTAAGTTTTTTTTTTTATAAAAATTTCAAAGTATTTTAGAATGTCTGTAATTTTAATATTATGTTATTTAAATATAAGAAAAACTAAAAATGAATTTGCCAGACATGAATTCGATTGTTAAGCCTTAAATTAAAATGTAAAAGTCAAGACAAATATTGCAGTATAATGCTAGTAGTTCGAGAGAGACAGTCTTCTTATATTCTTTATATCAGTTGTTCTTAGCTCAAACAAGTCAAGGCTTAAATATTGGTCGTTGTATGTCCGGGCTGCGCGATACAAAAGTGAGTTTTTGCGTAGTTAGTGTTGATGTGAGGAACATGAAGCAAAGCATTTTCTAGAAGGGAGCTGCAATTAATTTTATTTGAGATGATGTCATGTCACGCATTCATTTGTCATTTGTTTTTAAAAATTGGCGGCAAATCTATAAACTCTTGTTACACGTGAAAATGAACATAACCCGAGAAAATTTTCGGTCAATGATTTATGACTTTCGTTGTGGGCTTACTCAACAACAATGCTATGACAGGTTTTAACAGCGACTACTGAAGATGACATCAGTGCTGTGCGACGCATGACAGAGGAAGATAAGTGACCTATCAGCAGATACGGGCAAGCCAAGTCATTGGTATGAGTCAAGTTCAAAAAATATTCACGAAAATTTTGGCGTCAGGAAGGTTTGTACCAGATGGATTCCCCATACTTTAACCGACGACCAGAAACAACTTTGCATTGGCTGGTGTCGCCAAACGTTAGATAAGTTCAACGGCGTTGACTCAAATGCTGTATTTGACATCGTCACAGGTAATGAAAGCTGGATATATTGCTACGAACCCGCAACCAAAAGACAATCAGCTCAGTGGGTGTTCCCTTTCGAGAAACGGTCAACTAAGGTAAAGAAAGGAAGAAGTCAAGGAAAAAAGATGATTGCCTCATTCTTTGGTCGGAAAGCTCATTTCGCGACAGTTGTGGTAGAAGATGGAAAGACAGTTACTGCAGACTGGTGTGTCAATCGCCTTTTGCCTGTTGTCTTGGAAAAAATGCGAGGACAGCGCCTTCGAAGCTGGATCCTCCTTCACCACGACAATTCTTCAGTGCACTCCGCAAAACGGACTGTTGAAAATTTGACTATGGCAGGTGTCGAGATAATGAGTCATCCGCCATAAAATCCTGACCTGACGCCCTGCGACTTTCATTTTTTTTCTTTACGAGCCCTGACGATGCGGTGAAAGCGTACGAATATGCCATAGAAGAGACCTCTAAGGAAGAATGGGCCAACTGCTTTTCTCACTGGTTCCATCGAATGCGACGATGTGTAGAAAGGAACGGAGATTACTTCGAAAAACAATAAAAGTATTGGCAACTTTCTACATTTCTCATTTTTTAAACATTTTCAGTGTTACCTAGTAGTTTGGACATTCTTATCATAAAACGTCTGTAATACGTATAGAACCAAAATATATCAAGTGTGGTTTGTACACATCAGATAAATATTTAAAAATGTAAACTAAACTTTATTGACTATAATGACTCCTTTTCCAGTCTTTGATTATTTAATTGTATTTAATTATTTACATGCAATCAAAAACTATTTTTAATAATGACAAAGAAGTATAACTTCTTACGCGCGTACATAAGTACACGCACTCTTTTTTGAAGTTAACTTCTTTAGGCGCGTTATGAAAAATGGATGAGAGTGAAATTTTACGATGCGCGCGCACCGTTACACAAAATTAACAGAATGAAGTTGTCCACGGAAGATGCTACAGCATTGGACATAATTTAAAAACAACATTCGAATAATAATGGAATTTATGTTACACTTAATATAAGAGAATAATAATAAATATTTATTTATTTCATTTTCAAATGTAAACTGAACTTTATTGACTATAATGACTCCTTTTCCAGTCTTTGATTATTTAATTGTAATTAATTATTTGCATGCAATCCAACTATTTTGTATAATGCCAAAGAAGTATAACTTCTTTCGCGCGTACATAAGTACACGCACCCTTTTTTTTTACATCAACTAATATTTATACATATTATTCTGATTCCCGGCGAAAAAAGTTACGCGCATCAGATGGTAATTTTATAATATCAGCTGGCAACCCTCAACAATTTTCTTTGTTTTGATGCCATTTTATCTCTGCCTTTGAAGCTTACTCTATGCTTTTAATATTATTGATAACAATAACATTTGGCAATTGAGTGACTAAGGTGACTTTCATTATAATGTTTGATATTTTCTCACTTAAGCGCTTCGAGGGCTCTTTCTTTATTTAATTTAACATTAATATATTATAGTCAAGACTGCAAAGTTTATATCTATGGTATTTATATTGAAGTACAGTCGACTCTCGATAATTTGAAACTCAAGGGACCAGAGATAAATTATCAAGAGTTCAAAATAACAAGTGTTTGAATAACCACGAGGGGGAGGGGTTACTGAAGGAAATAAGATTTTTTTTCAAAATTTGTTACTTATTATTTCTATATTCTTATTATGTATTAACAATTATTCACAAATTTTTATTTCGAAAAGAAGTCTGTAATCTTTTTTTGAGTGAGTGACTTCAGTTTATCATTGTCCAAAGAATTTTCGATAGTGGTGAGAGCTGCAAAGTCGACATCGTCAATGTCACGCGTAGAAGCGTAGAGTAGTAAGACGCATGCATGATAAACGCTTCAAATTATAGAGAGTAGGGAAGACCGGATTTCAAATTATCGCATGTTGGCGAGCAAGATAATACTTTTTCAACTTCAAATTATCGAAGGGACCAATTATCATTGATTTTATTCAATTTATCGAGTATTTTTCAAGGGACCGGTTTTTTTGTTCAAATTATCGAATCACTCGAATTAACCAGTGTCAAATTATCGAGAGTCGACTGTAGATATGTAAGTTTGTTTACTCTGTACTATATTTGTATTACCTATGTTTTTAGTTTGCTATTGTCTTTAGGCAAAATGCATCATGTCTGGCTAGTCTTGGCTTGTGAAAGCAGCATATTGTGAATATTATTTTTTGTTTGTTAAGGATATTTTAAACATATTTAATACATAATTAATTTGTATTTGAACACATTTATTTTACATCTACCACTTTATAATTGGGTTTCAGTTACGTGTATTGACTTCGATTTATAAAGATACTGCTCCGCGCAGGTGAGGTGTTTAACTAATACGAAATTGGAAAAAGATGAATGAATAAATAATGAAATACATGGATTAATAACAACAATGAAGAAATGTATTTTCTTGTGGTAAATATGCAATGACTTGGTGAAAAATTCATTTTCATTCTCATTGTTACCCTTAATGTCCGATAACAACTACATCAAAATATTGTTGTAGTTGTGTTATTGTCGTTTTTATTGAGTGAACTAAATGAAAATTCTTATTTTTTTAAGATCACCGAGTGTTTTATCACGATTTAATAATATTTGAGTTTTAAATTACGATATAAAAGTGCACTAGTGCACTTCCAATTTGCGATCCTATATTTATTACCTTTCTGCGCAGTTGCGTTCCCGTGACCCATTTTTAGCTATATTGATTTTTGACATGATAAAGACTTATAGATATATTTGCTCTTAAAGCTACATAACAACGTAACTGGGTGGATAGCATTTAAAACATTCTATTGTATTCTAAGCAGTGCAGTGTTTAGTTACGTTTTAAAATCGTTCTACATAAACTCAGTTATATAAAAATTAAAAGCAAATAAAACAAATCTTTTACACAGGCAGTTTATAGTGGTGATAGTTTTTTATTATTTTATGTTCACATACTATAAATTCATTCATTTTGTGTCTAATTTCCTTGCATTCACATAAATCATTACTCATTTGATTTCCTAGTTAACAGGAATAAAAATATTTATTTGAAAAATTTGTTCCTTTATAGGTTTTAAGGTAATAATGCTGCATTCAATATGAAGGAGATGGTAGGAGGATGCTGTGTATGCTCTGATGAGCGTGGTTGGCCTGACAACCCGCTAGTTTATTGTGATGGAAATGGGTGTACTGTTGCAGTTCATCAAGGTATATATAACGTCACTCACAAAATGAAGTCTTAACTGAACTAGGCTGTGTATTCATATAACTATATTTTTCAGCCTGTTACGGGATAATTGCTGTGCCTACAGGACCCTGGTTCTGCCGGAAGTGTGAGAGTCCTGAAACCAAAGGCAAAGTTGTAAGTTTTTTATGCCTTCATCAATTCTTATGAAAATAAACATAAAGATTGTTGATCAAAATTTATTTATAAATTAAAATATGTTTGTTTTAAGCGTCCAAGATCATTTGTAACATTACACCTACTTTGTTAGATTTGTAACATAAATCTTTAATATAATGCTGTTGTTTCAAAAGTCCAAACTCTCACTATGGACAGTTTTATTATTTTTTAAACAAAAGTTTATAGACATGTAAGCATTCTAAGAATAAAGGCATGTAGCAAGTTAACTAATTACTAAATAATTCATGCAGAGATGTGAACTCTGCCCTTCAAAGTCTGGTGCTTTGAAGAGAACAGACACCGGTGGTTGGGCTCACGTTGTATGTGCACTGTACATACCTGAAGTCAGATTTGGCAATGTAACATCTATGGAGCCAATTGTATTGAGGTTGATTCCACCTGAAAGATATAACAAGGTATGTTAACATTGCAATATAAGTTGTCATTGAGCCTTGAAAAGTATTTTATACAAGAAAACAATTTAGTCACAAATAGCAATTTTTGTGCTATATTACTATCAAGAATTGATTTAAAGAAAGCATACGAGGGGAGGTCCAAAAGTTCGTGGAATGAAAGGGTTTTAGTAAAAATGAAACAGTAAATTTATTTTTCCTTTTCAATATAATCACCCTTAAGCTGAATACATTTATTAGATCTTAGAATTAATTTTTCTAAACCATCGTAAAAATATTTTTTATCTTTTCCCTCAAAATGAGGCAAAATTGCCTCCTTTACCTCATTGTCGTCGGAAAATTTCCTTCCCCTTAAGTCTTTTTTTAAATTGGGGAACAAATAAAAATCACTTGGGGCCAGATCTGGACTATACGGTGGGTGGACTAGTGATTCGAAGCCATGTGTGTGTAGAGCAGCCATTGCAACTTTGCTCTTGTGAACCGGCGCGTTGTCTTGCAAGAGCAACACACCCTTGGTCAATTTTCTCCGACGTTTTTCTTTGATGGCATCCTTTAATTTTTCTAGTATTGTTGCGTAGTATTCTCCGGTTATGGTCCTGCCCTTTTCTTTATAATCAATCAGTATTATCCCCTCACAATCCCAAAAAACTGTAGCCATCAACTTTCCAGCCGACTCCGACACTTTGAATTTCTTTGGCGGTGGTGTCCCCTTTTTATGCCATTGCATGGACTCTTGTTTGGACTCAGGCTCGAAGTGATGAACCCATGTTTCATCGCCGGTAACAATTCGCTCCAAAATCGATCCAGGATCGTCGCTACACAACTCCAAGAAATGTTTTGACGCTTCGACGCGCTGCTGTTTTTGAAGCGGCGTGAGCATTCTCGGTACCCATCTTGCACTGACTTTTGTCATACCCAGGTGGTCATGTAGGATTCGCAAAATTGTGGTATCTGATACTCCAACTAATGCAGATAACTGTTTTTTCTTCAAACGGGTGTCCTCCAGTACAATTTTTTCCACTTTTTCGACGATGTCTGATGTGGTGGCCGCAACTGGCCTTCCTGAGCGGGGGTCGTCTTCAATCGACTCCCGACCATGTTTAAAAAGACCATGCCATTTGTAAATCAGATTTACTAGGGCACTGTTCCCCGTAAACAGTTTCCATTTCATTCAAAATGGTCTGAGCGTTCTTTCCTTGCTTGGTAAGGAATTTAATGACAGCACGGTGTTCAATTTTCTCCATAGTTTCAGTTTTCTTCCGGATTGAAATGTTTAGCAGGCGAGTGTTCGTAAACGAATGACGCAATAGGGCTGAAACTCCATTTATATACTAATTATGAGTCCCCAATTAGTATGACACTAAGCGAGCGCCCCTATCCCCACTCCATCCCCTCCATTCCACGAACTTTTGGACCTCCCCTCGTATAGACAACACACTACGTTAAGAAAGTTAACCTAGCTTGCTGTAAAGCATGAGCAAACAGAACTTCTGTATAATTTTAATACTGTTTATACATTAAATAAAGAATATTAATAATTAACAATTTTAAAATGCTCTTAATATTTATTACTGAATATGTTTTTTATAGATATGCTACATCTGTCAGGATTTGGGAAAGACTCACAGAGCCAATGCTGGTGCATGTATGCAGTGCAACAAGTCAGGTAAATAAATATATATAAAAATATCCTTGATGTACATTTCAAATCCCCTCCGCCCACCCGCCCATCATGGGTAAGCCCTCCGCAAACCCTTTTCAGGTGGCTCTATCTTTGCTACAAGTCTGCGAGGCAGTGGCAGAGGCAACGCAGTAACGAAAATCCGAAAGTTGTGAACATGGCTAAAATTGTGTATCATAGCTACTTTCACAGCGTTATGTCCTACAGTATTTTACGGTGAGGTGCTGGTGCAGTGGTTAAATCCATATTTTTACTGCAGAAGCGAGCTGTTCGGGGCATTTGCTATATTTCACCAAGGGAGTCGGTATGGAATAAGTTCAAGGAATTAAATATTATGACACTATCTAGTCATTATATTTTTAAAGCCTTGTTGTTGGTACAAAAAAATATAAACGATGTTTATACAAATTGTGACTTTCATCTGTATAACACTCGAAACATAATTAATATATGCGTACGACCAACCAGGCTCCAGAAGATAAACCACTGTTTATATGGTTAATTGTATAGTTTATATAACAAACTCCCAAGCGAAATTAGAGAATTATCACTGAATAAATTCAAAATTCTCGTTAAACGTAAATTGATAAATAAAACTTTTTATAAATTTGACGATTATTTTACTGATCCTAATCCTTGGGATTGATTTGCTCCAGATCAATTTTTTTACATTTTTTAAAAATGTTCTCTCCGTAAGAACCATCCTCGTACTTTAAGGAATATTATTAAAAAAAATCAGACTAATCGGTCAAGCCGTTTTCATGTTATGTCGTGACAACGGAAAACGGGTTTCATTTTTATATATATAGATATGATTTACATAGAATTAATTCTAACTTAACTTATGCTGTTCTAGGGTGCAGGCAGCAGTTTCACGTCACTTGCGCACAGGCATTGGGCCTACTCTGTGAGGAAGCTGGCAACTACCTTGATAACGTCAAATACTGCGGTTATTGCCAACACCACTACAGTAAATTGGTAGGCTGTTTACGTTTGGTATTTAAAATAAATATTTCAAGATTACGTCCATAGATAATGGCGAATGAAGTAGTTATATTTCCAATTCTAATATATATTTTATTGAATTTTTATCACCTAGTTATCGTTATAAGTCAGTTTAATATTAAAATTGCCAAAACTACTGGTTCGAACAACCAATTTCCGAATGCCCCTTTACATTATTAAATCGTTAACGTTTTCTAAATACAACATAGGAATAGATTGTGAAAACATATTTATATATTGTGTGGGTCGTAGCTATATTAATATTAACCTCGGAAACTGTCTCAACGGTCTCATTTAAAATCTGGTATAACGTTCGGCTTGGAAGGGTTACCTAACAGTTTTTACCCACGTCCCAGGGTAAAAGGGACTCCATTTATTGGCATTTGAGCAGACTTATTAAATGTGCAGAAAAAGGGTGGTAACGTGAAGACAATTCCGCCTTACAAGCCGGTTACTCACGAAAGTCAATCGAGTGACTCGAGCGGCGAGAAGGAGGGTGAGGCATCTCCTATGGCCACTGGCAGCGGTACTCCAACCCACGCTTCTAAATCTAAAGGGGTATGTCCTTTGATCAACGAACTGTATGGAAGTCATTACTTGATACTATTGGTACGGGAGGTAGACTTGTCTAGAGCTAAATGTCTTAAAATTATATGCCGCTATTGATTGGTAGGGATGGATACAGTTTTAAATAGAGCAGCTGCCTCCCATACTATTAGTATGGCCTTTAATATAGCAACACTTGTTTCTCAATATAAAGATAAGTCAAATTACAGATCATTCCTTCAAGATAATTCTGCGTTTTTTATCAAGAAATTATATGTTCAACAATTTTAAATAATTTTATTGAGATTTAGTCGGACAATGCCGTGTATAGTTCGTTGCCTCTTGACATATTCTGAATGTATAATATTAAAAGTATTTAGAAATTGTATATAAAAGCACATTTGAATTTCTTTTATGCTTTAGTCGTAGAGTTGACTGTTATACTTTAAGTACATTTTTAACTTAAAACCACCTCAAAACATTTAAAAAATCATTACAATTAAGGTTTAAAAACTGCTTAATTCACAAAAATATTTTTTTATTTTTTTTAGCCTGGCCGTAAGTCGTCTCATTCATCGACTTCAAATAAGAACGCTCCGAGTTCGTCAAAAGTACCACCTGTCCCAATACAACCACAAGGTATGTACTAGATTATTTTTTCCTCAATTCGTTTGTATGGAAAAAGAAGGATTTTGTCTATGACATATTCCACCGTATTTCTGTTTATTTATATTTTGCCTATTTTCTGTAACATTATTATGGTAAATAGATTGGAAGTTATTTACTTTTAAGTGAGAACCCTACGTTTTACATAAAGGAATTAATGTAGATAGTATTTTTTTTAAGATTGAGCATTTCGTAAAATTGAAATAATATTTGAACCAATCTTTATACTTTACGAAAATATTATACATATGATTTATAAAAAAATATCATAACGTTTTTTTACGTTGTCTATTAACGTTACACATTAATTAACGACACCTATTGATCAAAAGCATGAATTTTAGATAAATCAATACTTAACTATTGATATCATTGTCTTGTGATAGCTTACTAAAAAATCTATAATCAACCCAAGCATAAGATGCGATAAGCTGAGTCGTTCAATCATTGTAAAATGCTATATTAAAATTCTACTTTAATCAAGACAAGTGTTATTTTTTTTAAATATTAGTAGATACTTTCTAAATAATCTTTCGGTCTATGAGCGCATACAACACCTGCTCGTACTTTGAAGGAAAACATCGTGAGGAAAGCGGCGTGAAACAAAAAAAAGCCGATGGCGTGTCAGACAGCAAAGGCTGATCAGTTACTAAAATATAAATAATATATATATATTAAAAAAAAAAATATTGGTTGTTTGTAAAGTAGGTTTACGATCGAGATGTTTACGTGATAACGTCTTATTGGTGATATAAGTTTTTGGGAAGTAAAGAATTAATGAAGATAAAAAATTTTTCAAATTTTAAATTACATCTATCGTTTTATTCACACTTTTGATGATAAATTTCGGGTGTAAAATGACAAGTTTACTTATTCGACTATGATATACATTTTTCTTCATACATTCACGGAATGACTGGCAGCGCTCGAGATGAGACGGGAGATCGGTCCGTCTCTCTCTCGTTATACCTGCGATCGCGCTCGTGAGGTTTTGTCGCGCTCGTGAGGTTTTGGTGTGACACAAGTTTCTGAACATGTCACCCGACTAAAACGATTTTAAAGACGTTATCACGTCAAAAACATCACGTATCTGAGTTTTTAAATCTAAATAAAAAGAACCTATATACAAAATCGGATATAGTGTACTACTTCAGTAAATAAATGTCGTATACTCATTGTAAATACCACTGGAACATATCCTGATTCTATATATATATACGATACTATGTGTTTCGTATGTCAACAACGATGTTGTGAAATTTACCTGAAGTCACCTGAAACATATTCTATTGGTACAGATAAAAAGAAGCCATCGCCAAATCGGCGTGGCTCTTCGGCTGATACGGGATCTGGTAGTAAGAATAATACGCCAGCACCTTCGCCTCAACACAACGTTGACACACAGAAGAGTAAGATTTTTATAATTTAAAAAGAAACTTAGTTATTCCTATTTTCATAAATTTTCAGACCTCTGAAAAGATTTCTTTCACAATTTTTAATCTATTGATTGACAAATCATACGAATCATATTTCTTTAAACAGTGGCCACTATTGTATTGTAATGGAAAGGGTAATTGGTAAAAATAAATATATTAATGTGAATCTATTAAATCAGGTGAAGTTGGAGGCAGGAGCAAAGCGAGCACCCCAGCTCCATCTCCAAGGCGTACTCCTGAACCAACTCAAGAGCAAGCTAAAGGTAATATTTTATTTTGGCTATTTACATATTAATCTTTCGTCCGTGTATAATCGAACTAAACCGCTGGATAGATTTGAATGAAATTTGTGTGTTCAAGTGGAATTGAGTTTTTTTTTTTTTTATAGAACGGGGGGCAAACGGGCAGGAGGCTCACCTGATGTTAAGTGATACCGCCGCCCATGGACACTCTCAATGCCTGAGGGCTCGCGAGTGCGTTGCCGGCCGTAAGAATGGTTTAGATTTACAATTATTTATTAAGGATTCCTGCTTAATGTTTGCGGTTCGCTTTCGGTGCTTCATAATTTTCATTCAAATTATCCTGAACCCTTTTAGTTAACCACGTCTCATATTTTTTTTAAATCTACGATTTTGATCCTTAAAGATATGCCATCCTTATAAGACTAAAAATTTCTTAAATTAAACCATGCATACAAATTCAAATAAATGTGAATCTAAAAACAAGTAATTTTTATTGAAAATTATAAAAATATACTTTAAAATTAACTCAGCATCAAATTAATAGCAAAAAAGTGTCCATGGGCGGCGATATTTTTTTGTGAATAAATACCACACTCGCTATCTGAGTACCGCGGATAACAGGTAATCAATAATTTTATATATTTTACAGCTGGTGGTAATACTCCTGGATCTAACAAGGTACCAGCGCCGGTCGCTTCCCCAAGTGTCAAATCCAACGAGCCTGTTGGAGTCATCAGCTCTGTTGCTTCTGCCTCTCCAGCTACTATTACTCCACCGCCTGGGTATTTTTATTTTTATGTTTTATTCATGATAGGCAAGGTCATGCTTCTATGCCTGATCCAGGTCTATCGATTTTGGGTGTACGGCATCCTACTAGTGTTAATTGTACTAGTGTGATTCATTTTTTCGGTCGCAAAAAAGTATGAAAATATCAAAGATGAATGTTATAAAGAAATAATAATGAAAAGCTTATTAGATATGTGTAATTCACCCATTATCAAAGTCTATAGCTATAACGCTCTCGACATCAATATTTTGTACCCTAATTTTTGGTACAAAGGCAACTTCACTAAATTAAGCGCTTAACGATTTTAGATCGTCAGTAACATCGGTGGTCCAAGTAGCCTCTTCAAAGGCACACCAAGAGTCTGTTATAACAAATACAGAGGCAGTGGAGACCAAGCAGACGAAGAAACGCAAAGCGATGTCCGCTTCGAACGTGCAAAGCTCTGAGTACAACCCGACTCCGCCTCCACAAATTGCCCCACCTCCGGTAAGATATTTTCTCTTAAACATTAAAGGTTAATATTTTTGGTTAGATTTTTAACCTGTTAAATATGTTTATACCAATTCTACAGTAAGCGTAAATAAATACTACTATGACGGGGTCCATAACAGAGTCATTACTCCGTAACTTCCAATACTGACAATTCCAAGGTTTCGACGGCGCTACGGATATTGAAAACATTAAATTGCATACATAAACGACGGAATCGGTGTCGCCATTGGAAGTATGACGTTCAAATGCCAAATCCAAAACTTAGGGGTTATACTTGCTATTTGCTGAGTTTTGAGTGTGTAGTAGAATTAAACTGGAAGATATTCCAGAAAAAAATGTTTGAATAGCGCAGAATGCTTGAATTTAAATGGGCAGCGGCTGAGAGCCCAAAATTTTACCTAAAAATACTTGACCGAAAAGTTAATGAGTGGTAAAAGATTTTTTTTTACTCTGAATTGCGTTAGCCACCAATGGAGACACACTCTTCGAGCAGTGCCTGGGAATCCCATGCAAGCAATGAGCCACATATTGATATGGACAAAGTCATTAAAAAGGCAAGTATTTCTTATTTAATAATGAACGAATTTAGTTTATTTTTGTAACTATTTGTGTAAACTATCAATTTTGTAAATTTTCGATATTTTTTTCTTTTCGATCTACAAGCTACTGAATACATTTTTATTTATTTTTATTTCTGTTAAATTATTTTTTAACGGTTCGGCCGGTTCGTTTATATTCCATTTTACCATTCATATGTCCCACTTCACTGAAATAAAGATCTATGATGGGACTACTATAAGAGTAAAAATTAAACGGTTGCGTCAATGGTTTTCATTCCCCAGCTGTGCACCGATGGACTTTCTATTTGGTCATCGCACAGTGAAGTAAAACATCGTGAAGAAACCGGAATGTCTCAAATGAAAAAAAATACATGTGTCAGAAGACTACTTGTCTATGAAATAAGAATGATCAAAGAAACGAATGCAATCTGAGGCCGAGACCTTTATAGGGTTGTGGCATTGGCAGTGGCATAGTGTACATTGATATGTATATAAATACATATATGTTTTTATTTGTAGGCAAAGATGGAAGGCCCAGATGCAATATCTGCACCAATGCAGTTTGCGAGTGTGAGTCAACCACAACCGCCGCCGGCCCGAAGCCCAGTCTCACACCCGAGTCCAAGGTTCATAATTTATCAAAATAAACTTAAAAGAAATTCAAAAGTCATAGATAAATCATTATTTATTCAATAATTAGCTAATTAGAACGTTCATTAATATAATAGCTACGACCTGTCAGTTCTTAGTCATCAAAAGCTATTTATGAATTAATTGCTAAGTATAGGACAAAAGCGTCACGCGTATGTTTCATTTAATTACCGATGACAACCTAGAATATACATAGGCATTATTGCACTGTCGCTTCCAGGTGTTTTGCCCAGAGTCGAGCATTTATTAAATATGTAAAACACGGTGAGTTTTCTGCACGACAAACTAATATTACCAAAAAAATTGTTTCGTTTTTAATATCTGTTAACGGGTCTAATTTAAATATACTATAATTCATATTTACAAGTACATTCATAAAATAGGTGTTTAAAATCGCCGTTTCTCCCGCTTCTTTAAGTTGTACATAAACGTACGTCTCAGGGTTTATTACTAATAGACAAGTAGTTATCCAAAGTTCTTACACTGGAATCGAACTGGGCAAGTGCAAGCGCTTGATGACTTTATTTTTATAGGCATCTACCAAGTCCAATGCCCGGGCCGAGTGGCATGAACCAGATGACAAATATCCGATCTCCATCTCACATCCAGGTATGTTATGCTTATTCATACATTTTGGTTATGGGTCATTATTAAAAATCATAAATCTATTAATGTTTTTAATTCATCACCATATTTGAAAGTGTGTGTGACGCATGTGAGGCATGTCATTCCAAAACGGATTAAAAATATAGATAAATTAACTATTTAGTGATGACACGTTTATTTGCAGGGTGGGGAGTCTGTGGTATATATTTTGATTATCATTAGTGCATTTTTAAACTATAAAAATAGTGTAGCGAATTCGGAGAGATATTTGTAGAATTTTAATAATGGTACTAGATTCTCCTACTGGATACGACGTGTAATGCAATGCTCTTTATTTTGCTTATAGCTTATGCTGCAGTTCGCCTTAAATTGGATCACATTGACGATTATTATTATTATTATTTGGAAATATCGCCTATTTACCAAATGCCTATTTACCCAACATTTTAGGGAGATTACGAAAATAAAGGAATTTATACTTGTATAGTTTTTAAACCTATGGAGAATGAGTGGTTATCGTATGCATGCCTTGGTGATACCAAAAACTACGCTAATAGGGCCACGTTAATAAAACTTTTACTTGTCTTGGTTTGTGAGGTTAACGTAAGAATATCATTATGGGATTATTTAATGCGTGGGTTGTGTAGGGCCCGAAAGGGCGCGATGGGCCCGCATCTCTGCTCGTCTCGGTGCCTTTGCCGTCGTCCAGCCAAGGCCTGCACTTCACCCAACACCAGGTCCATACCTGTACACACAACTATATAATATACATAAAGCCTACGTTTACATATACAACAATAGCGAACTATTATAATAATCCCAATTTCGATTTGAGTTGTCTTACTTTTAATTTTAATAATAAAAGTATTAATAATGATGGCGTACGCTTTAAACGCGTAACATTGAGTCGTTAATTTGGTTTATAAAAAAAATACTGAATATTTTAAAACTCGGCTAAATTTAAGTTTTTGAATTTGGAATGAATTATATTCGTTTAATTAAACTATCTCACCCACACACTTAAAAATATATAGTATTAGCCCATATATATTTGTACAAAAATATACATGTTTGGCGATTTAGGATTCTTAGACAATGAAATTTAATATACAAACAATATTCTAATCTCCAATAAATTACAATACTGTTAAATTGTTTGATTTTAAAACAATACAATGAGATTTTCATCGCTCGAAAGAAGCAACAAAATTACGCAGTTATATATTAAAACCCTCGACATTCCATTCGTAATTAACGTTTTTTCTTGTATCAATTTACATTATCATTGTGCTTAAAACATTTCATTAGTCAAAATGGCCTACATCCCATCCATGGCGTGTAAATCCATAGTTGTGTGTACAATTAAGTTTTACTTTATAATAAGGTAGCTATATTGCATGATATTTTATAGAAAAGCTTCGCTTAAGCGAGCCTTGTTTTTTCTAAATATAGCATGAAGCTTTTTGACAAATGGATCCTTTGAAATATAATTAATTAAATGATTGCTATACTTGGGAGTGTCGTTTTCTTTGGTTTTCACATTGACTTTTATATAGATGCCTGGAACACCGTCGGATATATCCGGACATACAAGTATGATGTTTCATCAAGTGCAAAAACAAGTAAGTTTTTTGGTAAATCCTCCTATCACTAAAGCATACTACATGTATGTATCATGGAAAAGGGTGATTTTAATATTAAACATAAGACGAAATCTGTCCACCGACATGAAACTTCTCCATAACCTAGTTGGATGCGAATAAGTTACCTAATCCTGAGCTTGATTGCGTTAAGATGTTTCCAACACGATATTGCATTTTTTATAAAATATAGCGGATACTCCACAGGTAATTTTAAGGTTAAAATAACTTTCGAAGTTAAAAACTAACGGTTATTTTGGGCCACTTAATTACAGGTCATAAAAAAGAAATTCTGTAATTCCTATTCACGTAGTCGGGCACTTAAAAATAGCCATGCTTAGCGAGGAAATTATTATTTACAGGATCGAATGATTTATATTTCTTTCTACAAACCGAAACAATGTTTGCCCGGAAATATGGCCCTCCATAACAAGTTCTAAAAAATAGGTTCTAAAAAACCATTTGAATCTCAAAGTAACATATTCATTGTATTATTAACATACTGTCCCCAGTATTTATTCCCACCCCTCAATTCTTAAGTACTGTATGATATAAATAATATTTGCCCTTAAAGACAACACATGTACTCAATACTAAACACATTTGGTTGTGTCGTTGACTTCTCAGTATGTTTTGTACTTAATTGTTAATTATAGTACAGTATTTTTATTTGCGCAGAAGTTTGGTTTAAAACGTATAAATTTTATAATTTAATTATACATTTTCTTTGGAAACGATTTTGATATTGTAATTCAAATCATCTTTTGTCCTGTCAATTTTATTTTTGATTTAATCACGAAGTACTTGAAAATTGCTATTTTTTTTAAAGTAGGATTTCATAATAAAACAAATACGACATTCTAAAAAATGTTTGTAACCCTAAAATAATATATTTTAATTTTACCAAAGATTTTTAGTAAAAATGTAATTTTTACATAATAATTTCTATTATATAAACTTCAATAATTTAAAATCCCAAAATACGTTCACATCTGTTAAACCACGTGTTTAACTACCCTTAGCAAAGTGTTGCAGTTTTTACCTGCTCCCCATCCCCAGCTACCTGCCCTTATAGTGGTCCAGTCGATCGCTATTTTTGGTTTTAGTCATATAATAAGTCTGATTTCGGCAACATCTGTCGTCTTGATAACGTGTTTTTTTTTGCGAACTCAAAATGTGCGTTTGGCCGAACATGTGAGTGAAAATGGTGAGTTGATATTACAATTCGTGACGATTTTTATAATAATACAGTGTACAGGTTTTCAAATTGTTTGCATTAATATCTCCACGTGCTGAGACTCTTATTTCGTTTTGTTGAATTAAACGATTCTGGTGTTTTAAAATGAATCCATAGGTTCATTGTCTTATTTTTCTTCTTAGTAAGTTTTAAACTAATCAAATAGATATTTTTAAATAGAACCAGACATAAACCATTTTATGCGACTGTCATTTGTAATCTCGTTGCGGCTAAGTAAGTGTAACGATCGAGTGTTCTTTCATAATACCTGATGTGGACGATATCATCAGTTTCTACCCCTCATGTACACATTTTAAAAGGGGTTAAATTGTTATGCAAACTGACAAACTAGTTGTCTTCATACAAGCTTTGATCAAGTTCCTTTAAATAATTTTGGGGATTTATTAAAATAACTACACGTTCATGGTACTCTTATTTAGGCCAATCGCAAAAAAACGTACAGTTAAAATCTATATTCATAGTACATAGTTATTTATACAGAATATCGGGATGTGTATTGCCAACCAAACAGTTTCTTGTATGTATTAACGTATTTTTTTAATACCTGTATATTATCTGTATTTCGGCCAAGTCTTGTGCCCGGAATTAGGAAAATATTGCCAAATAGCCTTTGGTTCTTTTCTAAGGTACCGGAATTTACTCGTATTCATTGCGATAGGTTTATTCACTTTTTTAGCATCTGTAACATTTTAATAAATTTTCGTTCAAGACGTCTATTAAAATTTCATATTAAAATTTCTATACTAATCAGAATATTATTTTATATAATATCTGACTTTATATATTTTCTTGGATACATAGCATAGTATGTTATTTTACTTAACCTTAGTTTTATTTGACACACTCACAATGTACTTCTTGAATTATTAAGAGCAAATAAGTATAAAAAACGGCATTTATATCAACAATTTCAGATTCAGTCACTGAATAATGCATTCCAAAATAACCATACAATTTTATTTGTACCTTAAGCGTGTAATGGAACAGTGGGCTGGTCGTATTTTATAATAATGTTTTCCTATTTCCTCCAGGTATCGTTTTCCGTTTCTAATTATACCTTATGATTCAGTTATTTAAATTCAGAATTAGTATGTTCACACAATCGTTAAGTAAATAATATTCGTTTTTAATGTTAATAGTTTTTAATAAAAATCGCTTTTTATTGCAGGCTGCTATGGAGCAGAGTGTTGCTGGTCATCCAACTCATATTCCAGGAAGGTCAGCTTGGGGCGGTCTCAACGTCACCTACGAATTGCAAGATCCTAACAAAGCCGGGTAAGCTTTTTATTATTATATCGCTGGCGACAAATAACTAATAACATTTGAACGTGCGCAACGTTGTACGCATTTAAACTGTAATTTGAAACACTATCAGGCATTGCCCGAGAGAATCATGTCTTAATTTGCTGGGCCTTTCAATGTTTTACATTGCTATGTATTTTGCAATGCGAATTCTTCTTTCAAGCGATTATATGCTTAATTTTAGTGAACATTTGGCACGTGTAATCTTTGCTTCTGAACTGAATTGTGAATCTCTCGCTTTTATATTTTAGACAAAATTATCCTGTTGATACATTTTTTCAATAGTACTGAGGAATTATTATTTTAATTACTTAAGCTATAATCATTTTTATTTATTTATTCATGCTCTCAAAAATTACACGTGAAAAACAAAGACGAACAATCATGGGAAAAGTAACACTGATTATACAAGATTCTCGCCGCTGAGAAATTAGCATTTGTAATACGAAGACAATTTCAATATATATTTAATTCAGAAAGACCCTTTTGTTGGCATTCATCGGTTTATCCATTACATCCTGTTACCAAAGTATAGTGACCGCTGTTTTTGCACTGGTTTTATTTCTAACTTAAGGTTTCTGTATGATTTTCAAACGGCCAATAATTAAAAATTTGGAGATTATTTAATTTAAAAGAAACCTCTCGTTAATGAAACACCGTAATGTTAATAAAATGGCCGTTTATCTTTAACATAAAGTATGTTGCTGACTTTTCAACTGAAATTTTCTTAGTATGCTCGCGTAAATAAAAAAATATATAAATACAGTGTATATAAAATAATAATCAAAGAAGATACCAATATTTTTTGCTATCTGCAACTTTCGGCGAATTATATTTTATAAAATAAAATAGCTATTGCGGCACATTCAATGCGATTGTTGTTATAATAAAACAGGAATTGATACATTAAAGATCAATCTTTTACAGGGTTGGAATGGCTGTTCCCAAGGACCAGATGGGTCCCAACATGGGGCAAATAGTTCCCGCGCATCGTAATAAGAAACGCGCTATAGCTCATACAGCAACCTCAGTTGTGGCCATGTCAAATCCTCCACCGCAACCTATACGTAAGTTTTTACTATTATTATACTTATTGGGAAAATTAAGTGCTTTTTGAAATAAGTCCGAAAAACCTGGGAATAGTCAGATGGCTCGTAGGCACACAAATGTTAATAATTTATATCTTCTTTGTTCTATTCAATTATCTAAAATGTTTTCAAAACTAAGCAGTTTGGCGGTAATTAAAATGTATTCTCTTAACTATGAGTTAAAAGTAAACCTGTTTGTTTCAAAATTAAAGTACTTATTATAAGAGATTTAGTTAGCCCTAAGTTTAAATCGTAATTAAAGTTATACTCTGTTAAAGCAGTGCTTTTGAAGTCTAAAAACTCCTATTATCTTTATAGAAGCAGCCGCTCAGAACTTGGCCAATATACGTCGACCACCCATGCCTACTCCACCGCCGATGTACCACGAACAAAACATTAAGGAGTCGCCGCCAAGCTCGCCAGGTATATTCAAAAATATCTTAATATATATATTTCTTGTGTGCGTGTGTATGTGACTGAACTCCTCCTAAACGACTGGACCGATTTTGATGAAATTTTTTGTGTGTGTTCAAGGGGATCTGGGAATGGTTTAGATTCACAAATCAGCCCGGCAGATGGCACTGCAGTCGGTACTTTCATACTTTGCTTAATATCCTAATCGCTTTAAATATCATGCAGGACAACGTCTGTGGGGTCCACTAGTAATTTATATAAGTTTAAACGTAGTACGTTTGCCGTGCAATCCCTAGATCCATAGGACCAATGTCTGAATTCTAAAGGAAGTGTATTCGTTGTGCAACGTCACCAAGAGGTATTCGAACATTAGTCTCCAGTTGCAATAAGTCGACCATATTGCATTTTCATAGACCATTCGAAGACCACCTTGTAACACTTATAATAACCGGGAAAATGGAGGGAAAGAGACCAAGGGCCCAACACGATGGAGCCGGTCACAAAACCTGAACATTAAAGTCTTAGACGCCATTTACGTAGCTGGAGATCGTCAGAGATGGAGGCAACAGTGCAGAAATCCACAACGAGAGCATCACGACGCTACGCAGTGAGCAAGCGATCGTAGGAGTACCAAAAATTTTCAATGAATGAATGAGTTCCTTGCCTCCAATGCGTAAAGACAGCATCTGTTTTTTTTCAGCAAATTTTTAGGTCCATATTCTAATTCGTACAAGTCGCGCGTTGTCTTGAGCGCTGACTAATATGTCAAACTTCATACAGAAAAAATTGTTCGACAGCTCTTTTTATTAGATTTAAATTTGACGCCTTAGAATACTGAAAATCGTAATATCATTTATAGGTATAATTTTATGAACTGCCCGTTCTCATATTGACCTAATATAATAAATGTACAAGTGTAAACGTAAATACGTGTACAAGACTGCTATGGTTACATTAATACAAACCACAGCGGTTTTCTAATGTAACATATTGTGATTATATTATACTATTGACAATGTAATTAGTGAGAACAACAACACAAAAACATTAAAATATTTCTTAAAATTATTTTCCTCGAATCGAACCTAAGTCCACGTGAACATCAGTCAAGATAATTTTTTTTGGTCAAAACATTATTTTGTTTGGTCTTTATCACCCTCTAGCCATTTTGAAAATACCTAATCATAAGGTTCGTATTTCAGTTTTGTGTAAACAAGCGATTTATTCCAGATGAAACCACGAATTTATAAAAATGCTATTACGCACAATTCAAATATGTTTTTTTTTAATTTCAGGTTCAGAAAGGCCACTGAAGCCAAAGTTTGAAAACAAGTGAGTAACGGTTTTGGCTTTTATTTAATTGTTTTTGAAACATCTAAAAATAAAATTGTTATGTTGATTAAGATTGCTAACTTCTTCCTTTGAAGAATCCTTACTAAAGTTCCCTTACTTTGTCATTATGTCTTATTATATTTGAGCTTAGTAGATACATAATTTTATCAACTTTCCTTGTTACCTGTTAAAAATATCCATCCTGGTGGAGAACTGAAACGGTTACGCAGATCATAAAGATCTTAAACGGAGTCGGTGACTACTCGCAAAAAACAGTTCGTGAGATCAGACATCATGCCTCCTGGATCTGAAATACTTTTCAAGTACATACTGTCAAAGCGATTCCGGAAGCTGGCACATGCAGTCTGTTCTACCCCTCAAAATTACGTTCAAGCAAACCGAAGTTCTCGTCAGAAGTCTCAGACAAAGTTTTCAAAATTGCCAATATAATTATTTCAGAATGAGTGTGAGCTGTAGCGCTCCTCATATGCTTGGTAACGAGCTCAACCCCGAAAGCGGTGTTGCAGCGCGCTTGCAAGAGCAACTTAGCGCTGAGTTAGCCGCACACGCGGCTGGTACTACGGGACCAGAGCCTCTCTTACCACCACCGCTCATTAATAAGGCTGCACCAGTGAGTAAAAAACGATACACTAATTAAGTTTGGTGGCGGTTTTTATATGGATATGTTCAAATAAAACAGTTTGTTTAGCTGGGTAACAACTTTAAAATATGATCTTATAATTTGTATACAATTTGAGGTAAATTACGGTGGGGTTGCGACGCTAACAAAAACTAACTTGGTTTGGTTCACAAATCCAAATGACACTTATGTTGGACATTATCGGAAACGAGAATGTTAATTTTGGGTTACATAACTTATCAAAAGAATTGTCAAGACGTCAAATAATAAGAATAAGTTGGAAATAAACGGTTGTACAAGTAACTTACTTACTTAAGTAAATAAAGTAACCAAACTTGAACTTCATTTTTTTAAATATTGGGTGTTTTTTCGCGCTATCCCACAGTTTCAACATTGCTTCGGCTGTCGAAGTACGAGCCTCTGTATATTTATTGGAAGTTACAGCTTAAAACAGAATACAACTTTTTTAAAAAAAATATAAGCTGTATTTCAGATGGGTGGTGCAGGAAGAGGTACGTCGAGCGCCCAAAGCCTAGATCAGCTTCTAGAGCGACAATGGGAGCAGGGATCCCAATTTCTCATGGAACAGGCGCAGCACTTCGACAGTATGTCCTTACTGCTTGCGATATTTTTATAAATTTTTATCCAAATTATTTAAACTACGTCTTCAACAGCTAATAATAATATTTCTGGCAACTAAAACATGTCAAATAAAACAAACAAATTAGACTTTTATTTAAATTTAAGGGTGGGATTTATTTTGGGATTAATTTATAATTATTTTTTTGATTTTCTACTCATAATGCTGAGCCATTCCGCGATTGACCTTGTTTATTATGTTATTTTGAATTTACTAAGAGATTGTTTCTCTATGAATTAGAGCATGAAATGAAATGTGCAGTTAGAGAAGTGGTAATAGAAACATGCGAACATAGGCAAGTGTTATCTTTACGAATAATAATATAGAAATTAAATTAATGAATTCTTTTTTAATTGTTTAAAATTTTTAAGATGTGACATCATTTTATTGTTTTTATGATTTTATGATATACATATACATGTACAAACTTAACCGTTTTGTTATATATTATATTTAATATATATATTTAATATATTTTAAATTTCAAATTATCATTTACGAAATAACTTCAGAAATCGTGAGCAATATGTTTGAGACCTGAAAGGTTTAATTTTTGTATTGCTATTCGTAGATACAAAACCTAAAATTGGGCGTAATTAGATTAACAATGTTACTGATAAAATAATAATACAATGATAGAATTAGTATTGGTTTCGGCTTTGAATTTGGTGTACTTAATTATCGACGTTGAATGATCTGTGTAATGTTTATTAGTACAAATTATATTTTTAATTCTACTGGCATGTAAAATGTGTTATGTTAGAATAATCATCTCACAATTTTTTTTTTATTTTACGAATCTCTTGCATGTATTAAATATCGTGCATGAACTTTGTTAAATGTTAATCGTGTTGCGATCAAAGTTACCATACATCATCTTCCCGCTTGCAATGTCTTTATCTTAGGGCGTGACGCACGCGAATATAGATTTTTTTAGAATCTCATCCGACTGCTGGACAAGGGCAGTGTCAAGCTTTGAACTGTCAGGATTGACAGTTGAAAGTTTACATGGACTCTTACTTGAGAGTGGATTTAAATTTAACAGTTGCTTCGTTGCTGTCCTGTCTGCACCAACTCCGAACAGAGAATGTCCGTTTAGAAGAACACGTTGGCAATTTACTTCAGCGGCGTGATCACTTACTGGCTGTCAATGCTCGTCTTGCAATACCACTTACAGACGGTAGGAGTTTTTGTCATTTAGTTTAAAAGGGACTTTATATATTAGGTCATATCGATAGGTCAGTTACTAGTGGAAGACAACGTATTTGAGGTCTTGATTCTCGTACTTTAGCAGCGACAGGACAAGTTAGTCATTTTATTAAATAGGTGATATTGACGCAGTCCTATATATGTATCGCTTTACACATCTTTACTTGTTTGTAAATTTTTTAAGCATTTTTATCACAATATTAAGTTTTCATTGCTTTTTAGCATCGCAGTCCTATTAATGTTAATTCAGGAGAATCGAAGGTCTTAAACGAATTAGGCCTGATTTATAAAGAGCCCTTTAATTTCACAAGAATTAAACCCGCTTTCACCTAAATGTTGTTAACCTTCAGCGCCAATAACAATTATTTTTAACCGACTTCAATACGAGGAGGTTATAAAGGAGGTTGTTGTTGACTTGTTGGTGTGAACTTAGTTTTATGTGGCTTTTAATATTATATGTTGCCGTATATGCTTTTACTTGTTTGCATTGTAAGATATATAAAATGTATCGTACAATGTTATGTACAAAGCCGTAACCAGAAACAGAAAACCCGTTTAAGACGATTTATACTGTCAGAAACGCGTTTTAAGCGGGTAGCGTATTAATAATAAACATTTATTATTAAGACAGTATACATTTATTAATAATCACCTAGAGGCTTTTTTTATTACTGCACCAAAGCCAATTCACAATTCATATGAATGAATGATAATATTTTTTTCCAATTTAGCCGTCAGTTCCAAAATAGTTTAGTATTGTATTGATTTACGAGAGTTTAGTAAGTCAAGTAGATAATGTTCAAGGTAAGTTTATTAGTTTCACACTACACCAATGCCCCATATTAATCTCCGCATTCGATTTTGTGTAAATATTTTCTGCCAAATTTTTGAACGCATTCGTAGTATTTATTTTTTTAATGAAGAACTTTTTTTTTTATTTCTCTAATACAGACCACAAACATACACATATATAATATGTTTTATCCATATTTTTTTATTTGGAACGAATATGCTCTATGGCAAATATTTTTAGGAGTTTAAGAATTCGACATTTCAAGTACTTTTCGTGGTCTTCAGTAATGTTTAATAAAATGTGTAGTACGCGAAAACAAACTCGTATCAACACTTTTGTTGTTTAGTAAAAGTTTTCGGACATTTGTTTGGTGGACTCAAGCACGGACAATTAAAAACTCTAAACGATTAATTAATATTGTTCTATTACATTTAAATAATTTAATAGTGTCAGGCCCGCCAGAACCACAGCGGTGTCCTCGAGACATTTCATCGCAGGCCAAGTCCCAGCAGCCACCGACCAGGTCTGGTGAAGCTATGAATGCAGACAGGCACCAGGTATGACTAAATATCATTTATAGTATAAATTAATTTTATACAGCAAAATCAAAAAAGAGGGTAAGGGAGCGTTCAAGTATTACGTAACGAATTTGGGGGGGGGGTTCATTTTGTTAAACGTTACGATGCGGGGCGGGCATTTAATTACGCGTTATTGTTAATATTATTTTCGACTTTCCAGTACAGCACATAACGGTAACTTTATGGTATAAAGAGTCACTAGGTTGTCACGAAACCTTTATTATAGTTGAGTACAGTACTGTACTTGGGTACAGAAAATGGTTACGGCGCGTTACATGGGGGGTCAATAATCTCCAAAAATTGCGTGACGTAGTACTTGAACGCTTTCTAAGTGTAAAGTGGAAATTATTGCGTAAAATGTTCCTGTTTAAATCTTGTCAACAGTATTGTTTATAAAATTAACTAACGGGCATAAAAATCCATTATCGAGCCTAATTCTAATTGAATGAGGTGAGTCTAATTGTGTTTCAACCTAGCATTGTTACCTACACTTAGATTCAATTCATTTTTCCATTAATATAAATGAGACCTAAATACAGATGAGGCACAGAGTTCATGCTTATAAAAAATGGTATATGGTCTCAGGTTAACCCGTTGTGGTTATGGCACTTTAAATAAATTTAGAGTTTTCATTTGTGTAATAAGTCATATTAAAATACAGTCAATATCAAATTTCATCGTATTATTGAACTTTCCAACAATCGCAAGATATTTAAAACTCGATAATGGTTGTTTACTTTCGAATATACCTAAACTAAAAGAAAGTTTAGGGTCCTTTTGTAAAATTATTTTATACCCCTTATAAAAAACGTACTATACGCCACAAAAAGCAACTTTTTATTTTCTTGTGTGACTTTAAAAATATATAAATGAAAAAAAACTTTATTGTGGCGTATAGAACTTTACTAACTATATTACGAATATGATGTAAATCTGATGTCTATAGGCCAAGTATTTTAATGACATGATTTGTTACTTTTTTTAGTTTTTGTAATATTTAAAGGTTTATTTATGATTGTTATTTTTCATTTTCGGTTTCGTATTGTTTATATTGCTTACATCGTAATAACATCAATAGTTTTAAGAATCGGATACTGTTTTACCTTTACCTTTAAATATTGTGTATAAACATTAAAATTTATCAAACATTATACATACGCAATTTTTGTTTTTTGTTATTAAAATTAGAACAAAATTTACATCTATCACATAATTTTATAACATGTATTTCACAACACCGTTTTGATATCCGATTCTTATTATATATAAGCTTTGGTGATTGGTGATGGCAATATATTACAAATACATGTTAAATTGAGTTTTTATTTTTATTTTTTTTAGTCTCTTGCTATGGATCAAGTAAACAGATACTTTTGAGTGCGTTATGTAATGGCGCTTGTTTAACCTTAGCTGATAATGCGCGAGGTACAGCCAAAGCCGCCCAGCTGAAATGAACCGGGCGGCAGCGGAGTGCCACGCGAACCTGATCCGCTCCGGACCGTCCAGGCCTACATTCATATCGAACAACAACAGCGACGCCGGCCTGACTTTTCTATTGAATCCATACTCAAATACGACTAAATCGCGAGAAAATAGATTTTGTACAATGACCACGTTTACTACTTATTGGACTTTTCTTGTGTAAAGTTTTGGATTATTATTTTAATGGTGTGGACAGTCGTAATCATAAGACTGAAAGATTAAACGAAACAGGGTCTAAATTTATTTAGACTTTACGGGACGTTGTGTGCGGGAATATTTCAAAGAAGGAATAGGTTAAATTTAATGTAATCGGAGTCAAATACGTAACTGAAACTTTAACTATCAGAATTTGATTTATAAATTTATAATTTGATTGATTTTGATTTATATATTATAATTATTAATTTCGATTGTAGAATTACATTGTGTAAGTGTTTTATAACTGTGCAATGATGAGATTTTGTATTGTATCTTATTCAATTTAATGTTGTTCAGGGAATTTTAGAATTTCATTGTATGAATCGATGTTTATGCCAATTTAATGTGTAATAGACATAATATATGCAAAATGTCGAAATTCAGTGGCTGCTTTATATGTCAAATTTAATCAACCATTTCATATACGGATGTTTTAATGTTAGTTTTAAGACTAGGAATTAGTTTTAGTATATACCATAAATATTTCGATTTTACCTGTATACTCAAGTGGCCTGCACATGTAAGGGTATTTCTTCAATTAGGGATGATTTTCAATATTATTATTGTATTTCAATTATGTCAATTGTGTAATTTAGCGATTATGTCTTCAAAAAACTTTTTTAACTGCTATAATTTAATCATTATTATTAGTTATAATTATTACAGCTTCTGTTCAGATTTTTCTATTTGCGCTTTGAAGGGTTACATAATACTCACCTTTGCAGTTGTCACTTGGATAAAGCCCCTAGGGCTATGTACATAGTATTATCTATCAATGTATGTATATACATTGTTGTAAATAAGGTAAATGTGAAGCTTAATAATGTTTATTTAATTTGATAATTTTCGTGATGTTTTAAGTTATTTTAATTTTTGTGTTGTAGTATGTCATAATAATACTGTGCGTATACAGTATTTTAATACTTAAATTGTATTAAGTTTGATTATGAAGAATTTTATTGGCTGCCAATGCCATTTATTTGTGGAATCATAATAATTGGTGTATCATAGAATTATAATAATATTTCCTACTATAATAAAAACCTAAGATGTGTAGAATATGCACAGATTGTATGTTTCAATAATAATTATATCAATTGATCTTATTTTTGATTTTTCGGTGTCCATAGAATTTTGTGTCAGATAAATGTAATTGAGATGTTAAGATGTATTAATTATTAATAAAGGAAAAAAATACATTCGAGTTTCTTATTTCAAAAATCCTTTATATTCCTTTCTAGCCACTAATTTTGCTAAATGAATTCTTTCGTTCTATAGATTTATTTTTAGAACGTAAAAATTAATTGAGTATTATAAATTACTTATATGCTTACGAAATTGCATTATCAGAATTTCGATAACTGATAAATATTTCCACAGTTGTTATCATATTAAGTAACTTAAATAAATGTGGTACTATCTTGTTGCTGTTTGAATTCTGGACCTTGAGCTTAGAATTGCGCAGATGATATTTAGATGCCCTAGATTTTTATTTGGGTGTTACTACTACATTCAGACATCGTTATGCCGAGCAAAATCTATTTAAGTGGAATGCGTTTATATATTATACTGTTAGATATGTTGAGCTTACACACCCACACATAATAAAAGTTAAGAGGGTGCCCAATAATGATCAATAAGACATTCGTAAACAGTCTGTATGTCTCATTCGGGTAACTGAAACAAACAAGAATATTATTTCCGATAACAAGATAATTAGTTATTAAATCCTTTGCTAATTAATGCGACTTAGGGTTTGCGACATTTTTACGTAATTGAAATTATCACATATACTGATTACAGTGATGTTTATATTGTTAGGTCCGTATAATAAATGTAGCTGTTTCGCTGCTTCTGAAAAAGAGATATAATATTGTTCCCATGCTAGTATGCTAAGAGACATGAGGCACAGGCTGTATGCTTTTTCTAAGGTTACACCAAAACTTTGCATCGTAATCATCCGGTTATTAGTAAAACGTAACAAGCAAAATCTTTTAATAATTAAAAATCCCAAATAGAATCGCTTATAAACTGTTTAGATCGATCAGAAACTTATAGCAAAAGCTATCTATAACATGCTACATGTTAATTGAAAATCAAATGAAAGTTTGCTATTTGAAGTATGGAATGAATGTAGGAAATATTTGATTCGACGGCTCACGCAGGTGCACGGAATGAACATTTTGACGTCAGACGTCCATTACAATGTTTTCACTTGTATTAGCGAAATTAATTTTTAATCAATGAACCCTAATCAGATAGTTAAGACGCTATCAATAGAAAATAAATTAACAATTACACATTATCATTATTACCATTGTGTTAAGTAACTTTACACGATCCATCTCAGTTTCATTAAGATGTGTTCGTTATTTAAATGCGGTGTTACCTCCGCTGTTCTTGGCATTATATTAGTTATAGTGACTTGTATAGTGAGCTTCGTAGTTGTTCCTGGTGTAGTAGAGAGTATCATTATATCTGTAAGTATAGCTATATATGTGTTCCGTGTTGTTTTACTTAAATATATTACAAGCATAGCCTAGTGGCTAAGCGTGCGACTCTCAAACCCGGTTGTGCGTTCAAAACCGTATTTAACACATGCTTCTACGAAAGAAAACGTCGCGAGGAAACGGCATGTCATAGTCCTTAAAATCGACGATATGTTTGGACACCAACTACTTTTAATTTATATTTATGATTATATATATTGTTTAATAGTTATTAATAGATTACGATAAGTATTACTTTATACAAGGTAATATAGAATATTAAAAATGCATCTCAAAATAAATATACACATTTAATAGGAACAAATGTACCGTACAATTAATGTTTATTACTTAATAGATTTCACGAGAATCTTTAGTAATCACTACTATAACAATAGTACATCTTTACATGCCATGATTTTTGCTTGCTGTTTCCGATTAATTAAAATACTAAGTGGTAATTATTGCACAAGACTTTAAGTTTGTTTGAACAGTTACTTAAAACATTTTGATGTAGTAGAACCACGAGAAAGATATATTATTTCGTTATGGACGGTCCAAATATTCCCTATAGAAGAATTTCTGACATGATACAATTATTTCAGGAAGTAGCGTTACAAAATGGAACAGAAGCGATGGATAGATTTAAGGAAATACCGTTTCCATTGGATTTTAAAGTAAGACTCTTCAACATCACAAACCCTGATGAAGTCAGAGCTGGTGGTGTACCCGCAGTCACTGAGTTGGGCCCTTATATTTATAAGTAAGCTTTACTCACAGTAAATATCTTTGTTATTTAATATTTACATGTCTCTACTCTACGTCATAATATTGATTTAATAATTACCAAGGCACATCGCCTTACCCTAAAATTGTTGGGAACAGTTTTACTATATTTTAAATAGTCAAAAAATGTTATTAGACAGTCTTATTAAAACTATATTTCAACTGTTGCGTGTTTAACACTTTATCTAATAAAAATAATGTGCTTAGTTACATAATGAAATAAATAATAGGTTATAGTGAATTCAGAAAATAATTATTAAACTATAATAAGTAAGAAGGTAATCAATTGCTTAAAAAATATAGAGTTTGTAACATTTTATTTGTAACAGGATGTATCATACGAGAGAAGTCGAAGAGTACGAAGCGGATATAATAAAATATCGGACTAGAAATATCTTCACGTTCAATGCTGAAGCCTCATACCCCAACACTGAGGACGACATTGTTACAGTTGTTAATGTTCCCTATCATGTAAGTTGCATTACCATTTACTGAAAAGGAAATTCTCTTTATTACGTTTCTCTAGGTGGCCAGTCTTTATTTGTGTTGGGGTACCATTTCCCCAATCTTCCTTTTTAGTTGGGTACAGAATTTTCCTCAGTGTTCCAATACCTTCGGTCATCGTCGTCCAAGTCTCGCGCGAATATTGTATTATGAATAACATTCCCCCAATAATATTAAATACATAAGTAATTAATTATCTAACGTACAGAAAAAAATAAAAATGTGTTTTCCATAAGATTTTTCACTAACGATTGAAATTAACTTAATTTACCCGTGTTGTCTATATCGAAATGTAAAAGCTTGTTCACTTAGTATTCCCTATAGGAAATAACATACAGTCTCCTTTTCGTTAAAATACTATTTTGGTGTGAATTAGATCATTTGTATTTTATTTGCATTGCGATTTCATTTTAATATAACTTATAATGTGACTTAAGTAAAGTAGTGTTGGCCAAGTGGCTTAAGCCTGCGACTCTCAAGCCTGAGGTCGTGGGTGAGGAAAGATCATGACATCAACTCAATCGATGTCATGTATCAGATAAAGATGGCTGATGAAATAAACAGATGCAAAGGCCGTGATAGGGGTTGGACTGGATTAAAGACAATTTTAATAGCTAGTTTCTCAAAGTATAATAATTATAAAGGGCTGTTTATAATCTGAATGCATCGCGAACATATATTATTTAATATCTGTACTGTAGTCAGGCGTTAATACGCTAAGCGAATTAAATATTATTAAAAGTGAATATTTGTATTATCAATTTTATACGCTTCATAGAGATTCAATACGAGTCCAGTTTAACGCTAAATTTCATATACAATTATTTCCAAGTATTGAATTCTAAAATTTCGACCGTTTTACGGTAACACATTAAATTCATCGTTATATATGAATAGTTAAATGCTTTCATATAAAAATGTAAAATCCATAAATATTCATCGATTAATAATTAACCTTTTTAGCTAACTAATCATTTTATATTACAATATGAATTTGTTAATTTGCCTGTGTAACTTTTGATTCGAAAATCCGACAAACAGTGAAGGGGATCAGAATTCAATTGTACCTGGAACTTCAGAACTTCAGAATCAATATTGGCAGTCCAGTTTACTCGGAAATTCTTAGACCAAATTAAAATAAATAAATAATACTTGCTATGTATAGTTTGTATGCAACGGTTAACTTGTTTACGAAAAAGAATAAAATACTCATACTAATTTCTTTATACATAATAATAATTTAATCGCATGCCAAGTCAATTTCTTTGTCATGTGTAAATGTAATAAGCCTATCAACTTTTTATCTCAAAACAATCAATGTTGTTTTCAATTAAATGGTATGTACAATGAGATAATTACATAAAACACCTGCGTTTGATTTTACTTCGCGACGCTTTTGCTTATTCATTGAATCGTAAAATCCTGTTAACGCCCGAAGTCAAACTTAGGTTTAGTCTACGCTAACTTTATGCCAATAGAAGGAACTCAGTGACTTGATTATTTTATTAAAGACTATATTATTTTATCCTTACAATTCTAAGTTCTCAAACCGATCTTCCTAGCAGTTTTAGATTACATTAAAATGTTTCTGTCATTGTTACATTTAGATCTAGCTACATAGATAAGTAAAAATATTAGTTTAACAAAAATATTGTTTTTGAAAGTTAGCTTGGCGACAACTTGGTATAGCTCTTCAACCGTCATACAATAGCACTCTGACTTAGTCTAAACGAAATTAATTTTGTGGAAACTGACTTTAATGGTAGGACACAACTACCTTGTCGATATTAAATTGAATGCATTTTAAAATCCAAAACTTCATGAAAAATGATATCAAATATTGGGCTTTGTAGGCACTGGCCGTACCGCCTGCGGGCATTCAGTTATATTGCTCCGGGAATTAATATTGTGCATATCCTGTTGATAGAACGTCGGGTCAATCAGACTTTGGTTTTAATCAAATGTCGAAGTTGTCGTGATACTCTGATGTAAAAGAAAAAATTCACGCTGCCTTATGCCAACCCAGGCCTTATTGTAACATCTGGATTAATTGAGTACCGTGTTTGATCCAATATTTACGATGTTTCTATATAAAAATAGTAACGGCAGGTAGGTAATATGGTCTTCGTTTCATAATAACGTCTCGGAGTTTATTGTATATATTCCTTTAGTTAATAAATTATTTCATAGCGCAATATGACAACGAAAATATAATTAATATAATTACTTTACGGGTTGTAGTATAATACCAAACAATATTAGTACTCAAACTTCGACCGTCTCGTTTTGAAATAGTTCAACTCAGCTTATGACTTTGCATACATTTTGTTAAAAAACTGTTGTATTCCTACAATATTAAAGTTTTATATAAAAACGTAAATCAACGCAATCAAAACGCAATCTGTTCATTATGTATTAAATTGAGTCCTATCCGTATGTCCCTAATTGAGGTTTTTAACGTATGTCCCCTAATAAGCTAAATAATTGTATGTTTGCTTCTTGGTGTCCGTTGTCTTTAATCGTTTTGACAAACAAATATATGAATAACTTTAAAAATTTGTATTCATAGATAAGTAGTCATTATACATTATAAAGTTTGTTCATAAGAAAGAATACAAATATATAACCTTTCTTTTCAAACGTAACTATAAACGAATTTATAACAATCGCTTTGGTTTGTGTATTCACCGTGAAAATGTTTGGAATACCACAATTGTAATTTTGATTAAACACATTTGCCCACCAAATGTTGTAGGAATGGAATTTTATATCACCATAGGTCTTAATCGAAAATTCGATAATTATTCCTTTAGAATACTAACGTTACATCGTTATTTTTATTAAAATGTATCAATCAGTAGTTCACTATTGATCAGATAGCTTTGCGCTAAGAATTACATAAAATCAATAAGGCTATTCAAACTTTAGCGATTTGCTCCATAACAAATGCGACACGGTAATAATAGAAATTAAATATGGAAACTTTTTAAAAAGGACAAGAATTTCTGACATGAGCGGATGTTACTTAAAGCGATAAGTTGCTAAATACATTAATACTCTCGTAACAAAATATTTGAAGCATGAAATACAGCCGAAGTGTTAGTGACGGAGAGGCTACCTCCCCATTCCTGGCGCCAGTTCTCTGATGTGGCCCACTCGCCCTTTGTTCGCCCACTAGGTAGGTAGGTAGGTGGGCGGCGGCGTTCTCTCATTATTTTGCAGAAATATTCCACCTGTTGTTGGAGCATACAGGCTTCACAAATAGCCTTTACGTCTAACACCGTGCCTTTTGCGTCATAACGAGTTCTGAAGTCTCGTCTGAATTCTCATTTATATATTTTTAATTTTTATTAGCTTTTCCCTGCGATTTCGTTTGAATATTTTCGCATGAAATATTTTGAGCGAGTTCTGTCAGTTATCGTATAGTCTAATATATAAAATTCTTCTGTCACGGGGTGCGTAATCGAACTCCTCCGAAACGGCTCGACCGATTCTCATGAAATTTTGTGTGCTTATTGGGTATGTCTGAGAATCGGACAACATCTATTTTTCATCCCCCTAAAGGTTAAGGGTAGTCCACCCCTAAATATTTTTTTTTATATTTTTAGATATTTTTTTCTGTTTTTATTTTTGATACAGCATTAAAAAATACATACAACCCCAACTTTCACCCCTCTACGATCAACCCCTATTTTTTTATTATAAATGATATATATGGCAAAACGACGTTTGCCGGATCAGCTAGTTATTATATATATATTATAGATTTAAATGAAACATTGTAAAAAGTTATTCGTTCATGAAATGCAGACTTCTTTTTATGGTATTTAATTTGAAAGGGCTAAATAATTTAAACTTACATCTTCTCAATATAGACATTATTAAAGTAAATACGAAATTATGGCACATTTCGTTCGGCTATGATTAGTTTCAACATCATCTCTCACAAACGGGCGTGACATATACTTTTTGTGTAAAGCATGAATGGTCGACTGCAAATTCAATGGTAGTCCTATAATTGGAATTTGGCAGGGCTCACCACCCTAATGCTTTGTAGAATATTATTTTAACATAATCAACTTTACATCTCTGATTCGTTGGTGATTTTTGTATGGGGCAAATTCCTAAACTATTATTGTTTCACTGGAAATAAAAGTTGTAACGCAGTTTAATTAATTTAATAAAATAGGTTAATTAATTTCAAATCTATTCTTTTAACTTCTTTAATGAAATGTTGAAAAATACTTTTATCTTAATCACACTTCATTGCCATTTTAACCATTGTGATAGTGATTCGATATCTAGAGATAGTAGTGAAATTTATCAACTTAGTATTAAGCGTACAATGTCGTAATTAGGTCGAGTAATAATGCTGGTTGTTGTAATGAAACATTGATTATACTTAGTCCTAGGAATTATATGCTCGCGCGACTTCGTTTTGAAATATTAGACACTAATGAACATCACACAAATTTAGCCACTCTAAATTTTTAATTTACCCGCTCAAGATCTCCGACACTCTTTTAAATCGCCAAAATTTTTGTCTTACTAAACGATCGTATGTATCTGCATCCGTCATTCTTTAATCGACATGTCATAAAATAATTCATGATAATAAAAACCTTAGGCGAATTGTGCCTTCGTTAAAAAAACATAGCAACCGACGCCGAGTCTGTAGCAAACACTTGTTGAATGTTTCTCGTTATATAAAACGTTTAACTATAATAACGCACCACTTATCGTTGGTTACCCTCATAACCACCCATATCCCTCGCATAGGACAGAGTTAAATTTATATTATAACTACATACCAAAAATATAATTCTTGTTTCCTTTGAGTTTGTATTTTGTATGTATAAATCTCATGTTCTTTGAATTCTAAGGGAAACATATTTCATTTTACATTTCTCAGATCCTGTTGAAGGACTGCTTTATGATATTGCAACAGCGAATTTTTATTTAAAACTCATTTCTATATATACCATTTCACGATTGAACTGGCACAAAAGAGTCTTCAGAGAGAATCTTTAAAGTATTTTATTTAAAGTTTAGTGACATAAATCTAAATAAGGAATATCAAATAAGTAGCTATTGCCCACGCGATCGCACATACGCTGCTAAAATATACTTGTTTACCAGAGAAAGAATAATAAAAAATGGTTCAGTATTTCAACATATTACTTAGAAAGAACGGATTCCTGGTTAGCCAGAGGTAGTCTAATCTAATTGAATTACTTTTAATTGAACCAATTACGAATAATTTATTGCATCATTTATGATACTACGTTTCTAGCTCTTTATTAATATATTTTCTATTAATTTTTTGTAAAGCAAATTAAGTTTTATATAAAAATTTATTTATTTACTTTAAACTTAAATTTATTTAAACTTTTCATCCGCCTTTTTCTCTCAAATTGTATTTATACTTTGTTGATAAAAGTTTAGGTTAAATAGTCAAATTATGATTTTGGATTAGTTATACGTTATTTTAATATTTATTTCAGGGAATCCTACAAATGGCTGAAACACGCTTTCCAGCACTGATGGGACCATTAAGTCTTGGATTAGATGGAATCTTTGGGGCAAATAATGGTCCAATTATGACTGTTCGAGTCGGTGACTTTTTGTTTGATGGAATTCCGATTTGTAAGAATCCAGGAATCATTGGAGGCGTAGCTTGTAGCCAAATTAAAGCTATAGGCGCTAACGTAAAGAATTTAGTTGAAGCAGAAGACGGTTCGCTTATTTTTACTATCCTTGACTATGTAAGTATTCTATAATTAGTTAAAATCTATTTATATATATTAACTTAGATGACCAATCTGCCAATCCAACCCCTGACGTCATACTGTTTTCCAATCGAATTTTCTTCCTTAGAACGCAGTTAATATTTTCTTTACTACGATGAAAAGAGCTGTGTTAGCTGAGGTATACAGCGTGCGACTTTAATGTGTGTCACAGACGCTTGCCCATTTAGATATTACCTCTCAACAGATATAATATAATGATGCCAAGCCCAGGGGTAGTAGAACCTATTTTTTACTACTGTGTAAACATTGTGCATACAAAACATTCACTTTATTTTTTTATCGTACTTCCCTTTAGTCTTTCATTTATTAACATTAAATGTTGCGATATTTATATACTAATGGTCTGTTTCACAATGTACGGATAAGTTCTTCATAAGTTCCAAATTAGGGTAAAGGTCCAATTTTTATTACTTATTGATAGAATAAACACTATTGTTGCGTTTCACGACTGTCAGATAGCGCTATTCGTCTCATAAAGTCCATCATAAGATATGAGTCCGATGAATGTCAAATAGCACAATTTATCTTCCAAATAATTTATATGGTGCATAGCTATTTGGTACTTTATCCATACATTGTGAAACAGACCCTTAGTGATTCTTTATTAAAAGTACTTAAATGTTAAGGTATCATTCATTAACTAATTGCGTCTCTTAGTATATCAATAAATATTAAAATTAATATAGAATTAAAATGCTTTTAAAAACCCCCGATAGTTGCTAACACTCACAATTTCAAAATTACTAAAATATGCCTTGGTTCAATAACCAGAAGTATTTGCACAGTAGGTACTTATGACGATATTAGGCGTTTGTTTTAATAGAATAATGCGAAATAGATAAATGAATTCATGAATTTACATTTCAATTAGAAACTTCAAAATGAAAAAAGCATGTCGATATTCAGTCTCCAGTATTTTAAACCTGGCTTTAGCTTTGTAACTGGTAAATTCCTTTACAGTCCAGATATACGCCCCGAGCGTTTTTAATTATCTGTACAGTGAACAGTTATAGATCAATCTACTATTGACCTTCAGTTATTTTCCAGCAAAAGTTTTTATTTCAAACTGCGCAATTCCTTTTCATGAATATTCTATATCTACTAGCTGACCGGGAAAACGTCGTTTTGCCATGTATATCATTCATAATAAAAAAATAGGGGTTGTATGTATTTTTGTATGTTGTATCATAAAAAAAATAGAAATTAAAAATTTTGTCTAAAAAATAAAAATTTAGTGGTGGACTACCCCTGACATTTAGGGGGATGAAAAATAGATGTTGGCCGATTCTCATAGATACCGGATAAGCACAAAAAATATTCATCAAAATCGGTCAAGCCGTTTCGGAGGAGTGTGGCAACGAAAACTGTGACACGAGAATTTTATATATTAGATTGATCCGAGATTCCCGTCCATGACTGTCTCAAGTACACAATAGATTAATTATATACATATAAACATTTAGCTTGGACAAATAGTATGTATTAACAATACCTAACCCGGTGAGAGAAAATTCGAAGAATAGAGATTATAATACAGTGAAAACTCTTTATAACGAATTTCAATTGACCGAGCATTTTTTTCGTATTATATATATAAAACCAAATTTAATCAATTACAACAATTTATATATTTTTTTTTTATTATTTATTATATTTTTTTATTTTACTATCAATAGGTAAATTATTCTAAACACATAACGCTTTTCTTTTACTGGCACATCTTAACAAAGTTTGTTTACGACTGATAACACACGATAGGTGACGGCGCGGTGGTGCGTTTAGTAACTGAGATCAACATTTCCTACAGGCATTGTAGAAATGCAGGAATGTTCTTAGATTAAGAATAAGCACACGTGTTAATGCAATTAACAATAACAAAGGCGAGAAGGCTGTTTATGACCTGTGTCTTAGATATTTCGGCACCTCAAAAGTTAGGTTTTGTAAGCTGATTATAAAAACAATTACACTTAAGTATGTTGATGTCTCAATATTAAAATATTTCTTCGTTATAGACAATGGATCATGGATGTTGCGTTATAAGGAGATAATTAATGTATGTGTTTTAAACGTTTAGACGTCGAACCCGTATTAAAAGCATCGTATAAAACAAAGAGCAATTTAGATAGATATGAGTTTATCAGCAGTATTTTTTTGCTAACAGAAAAATAACAGCCCCAGCGAGTTGTACGAGGTTTACAGGGGCATCGACGATGCGAGCAGACTTGGTATCATAAATTTATTCAATGGCTCGAAATACATTGATAATTGGGTAACAGACATAGATGAGAATGGGGAGACCGTACCCGGAATCTGTAATATGGTCAACGGATCCGATTCGGCGATATATCCACCATTTGTCGATAGAGATAAACCTCTTTTCGCCCTTAACACGGATGTCTGTCGGTGAGATTATATTGACAATTTACAAATATTTTTAATTAATAAATGTTATATTTAGAGGAAATGCTATTTCGAACAACCTAGAAACATTTACGTTATAGACTTTATATGGCCCAAGATTTAAGGATGAGATTTCTTTCACTGCATTTAAATATATTAAGATAGTGCGGTTCCAACTGAAGCAAAAAGGAAACGTAATATTCTCTATTTTGATTTATTCGAAGGTCCGTCCAATTAAAATATCAGCGTGACACGGAGTATGAAGGCATCCCAGTGGCGAGGTTCACGGTTAATGAATGGTTTTTAGACAATCACGAAGGCTGTTTTTGTCTCAACGTGACAAGAGGGATCACACAAGAGAATGGTTGCTTATTGAAAGGCGCAATGGAGCTATACAGCTGTGTCGGTAAATATGTTTAATATATTAAGCTAGTAACAACTCGAAACTATTCTCCTTTCCGAACAAAGCTCACCGGTGTCCAGATTGAGCATTCTGATAAACGAGATAGGTATCGATATCCATAGCTGCACACCTCAAACTTTAAAATCGATTTTCGTTTAGTTTTTGTAATTTTAATTGTTTTGTTTAATATGTGTATTATTTCTTCGAGTATCTCATGTTTGCCTATAATTGCTTGTCACATTAAAAATTGTATATTGTGGTTCTTTTACCAATGCCGAGCGTTGGCAAGCTTTTATCAATAAAAGAATGTAACTAATGCGTAGGATAGACAAAAACTCTATGCGATACGATCGATGAACAGTTTTCGCTCGACGTTGTTTGAATTGAATACATATTGGTTCGATTGCAATTTTTTGTTAAATTTACAATGTGAGGTTTGCGTGTTAAAAAAATACAAGAAACCGCGATGTATGATGATTTTGCTATATTACTTTATTTTCATTAACCTATACTCAATTTCGTTATAACTTTCACTAAAAATAACGTACTCTTGTATTCTAAGTATTAAGGTTTCCGGATTTTCTTTGTTGTCGTGGTACAAATGTTTCGTATATTTACATATTTACTACATAAATTGGTATACATATTAATAAGATATGAATAGAATGATTTTGTATTGGACTGAAGTCGAACCATCTCATAATATTTATCTATTTCATTCATTTGTGCAAATCTTTATTTTTAAATTATTTATTCCTAACACTTTAAATCACTAATTTAAAATTTGGCCTGGCTACGTAGGGGGACCTACAGTTGTTAGTTGATAGAGTTCATATTATGTGATTAATTACTTAACACTATAGACTAAACCTTGATCAAAATCGACATATATTGGTATATATACGGTTATGAATAACAGAAAATACATTTGACAGCAAATAAGCCTATTGTAGTTATCTGTAATCTATCCTATACGATAGGGTACCATTGTTATTCGTAGAGCGTAATGGTCTTTGTTCTTCAGACAACGCTCCAATTTTATTATGTACAATAAAATATACAGTCCATTACGTTTTTATAAAGATGGTGTAGAGTTAATGCCTTAAGTTCAAGTCAAACTTTGTGGCAAATCGGTTTGACTGATACTCCAATTTTAAGAACTATGTTATGTGCCAATTATGCCATAAAAGTGAAAGCGATGGGTCATCTTTTGTTTTAGTTAAATTCCGAGTAGTTAAGATTGTCTTTTAGTTTGTTGTTCATATAGTAAGCAATTTATTTGATACAAAACTTTATAACTCGAACCCGAACTGAAAGCATCGTGTAAAGCAAAGTGTGACCAATTAAGATAGAGGCAGTTAAAACGTGTTTACATTAATAATTTATGAAATAATACATTACAAGATATTGTGCCAAGGAATTGATTTTATAAATTTATTAAGGACATTTAAATACATACTAATAATCCAGAGACACAGCAAGGGCGCGACCAAAAGATTTTTCAGTATTCGTTATGGGTTTCAGATAACGTAACGTTTAACGTTCGTACCTTATTTTTGGTTTTAGATACGCCAGTTAACGTCACTATATTTATCTTTAATTTACAAGAAAATGCTAATCTACGCACATGTGTATTCAGAATTGTTAAACCGCTGTAATTGTAATTTAAATATGGAGATGAAAGTAATTATTTTTCCCGATATTGTGTAATTAAAAAACATAGTATAGAGCAAAAAACATATTAATAGTAATTGTTATATTACAATATTCATTACATTAGAAGTGGGAACTCCGCTTTTTATTCTATGCGAATAACGGTTATAAACTAAATTGAATTTGAACGATATCACAATTTATAATACAGTTATATTTACGCTAACTTTAATCAGTATCTTTTGAGTATATCTTTAGGGTTAGGTATTTTTCAATTTATACGTTTCAATCTATAAAATGCTATTGTAAATATATAATCGAAATGAAAGCTGGACTAGCGAACATATAGGTGACGAGTGTGTGGCATCGAACTTCAAACTATATTAGAGTATGAAACCTCAGAGGCGTACAAGTATGTATACAACGGTATGGTTAATATATATAAACGGCAACGTATATTGAAACAAAAGATATAATAAAGTAGAAGTAAATTCATGATGCATGGTATGAATGCATGCATGGTCCAAACATATGGTTCCGATACATCAATAAAATAAAGGTTGATGATGCATTTTAGTTTCCATAAATCAATAAACAATTTATTATAGTTTTGAAAAATATGTTTTAACAATACAATATCCTTTTTATAAATTAATTTACGCGCTTATCGGCTGAATAAGTTGTTGTTGGGTACCAGTATAAAATTTACTTTAATAATCGTAAAAAGTTGCTGTAATTTTAATAATACACAAACACAATTTGTGTTCGAAAATCACAGAAGAAAACTTTTAATATGTACTTACCTAGGCTCATTCTTATGCGTAATAATTCGCGTTTTAATCGAGCTAAGTACAGTGTTCTTCTAAATACAAATTCTTAATAATAAAATGTACTTAGTAATAAATTCCTAAACTAAAAAACAATCTACTAGCGAACTCTACAAAGATGATTAATCAAAATTAAGAATAATTGAAAGTACGTTACGGATCATAAATCCATATCCTTCTTTTTCATTTTAAACTTACAAATTCGTCAACGAACGTAATAAAGAAAGTTTGTTCTACCCACTATGAGATCCACCGTGGTCATCACACATCCGTTAGTTTAAAAGCTATAAATATAAAAAATATTAATCGTAATTCAGTACCCTAGATGCAGATTTTTTATCATCATTTATCAATGTCCTAAAATTCGAATAATTTAAATGACATGCAGTTTAGAATACGGTAAACATGGGGGCCGGTCATGGATTAAGAGCGGGCGCGCGGCGGGAGGCCACTGGTAAAAAAGCGCGCACGCGTTTACGCTACGCAAACGTAAATTGAAATGTTTGGCGTCGCGTTGTTGACGAGCACGCTTCTTGCGTTGACGGAATCACGTATTTACGATAGCTGCGAACTTGCCCGTGATTTTCTTAAACTTGGCGTTAGCAAAGAGCATATCGCGACGTGGGTTTGCATCGCTTATCACGAATCGCGATTTGACACTACCGCTCGTAACCCCAATAGCGGTGATCATGGATTGTTACAAATCAGTGAGTTATATTGGTGCGGTCCTGGCAAAGCATGTGGTGTCTCCTGTTCAGCGTTCAGGGATGATGATATTTCCGATGACGTAGAATGTGCATTAAAAATACACGAAGAGCATACAAGATTACAAGGTGACGGTTTTTTAGCCTGGGTAGTTTACCCTCATTATTGCAAACACAATGCCAAGAAATATCTTGCGAACTGTGATGTTTTTTTAAAAGATACGTCGTATAAATTAGAAGAACGTGGACGTCTTTTAAAATCACAATATTATGGGCGCATGGAGCCTACACCATTTTTTAAGAAATATACAAATATTGATGAACTGCAGCCACCGAATATTCCAATTAATACGCTTTTACGGGGCATCTATAACGACAATGAGGAAGATACTAAATTTACAAATATTATAAAAGAAAAGAATACCAGAAATTTTATAACTCAGAGCCAAAATATTAATAAAAATCCACAATTCGACTGGGTAAATACAATATCAACTATATCCAATAATGACACTTCAAATGTAAAAATTACTAATATAGATGATCTTATGCCTCCTGTTTTTGGTACAGGAGTTTTGACAATGCCATTGACAACTACCACTATTCGCACTACCACTATAGATCCTGCTTTAATAGGAATAAAACCTCCCAATCCCCGAAAAATAGAAACTAATCAGTTTAGACGACGAATGATGTCTTTAAAAAACAATTACATACAAAATAGTATTGTAAAACTTTATAACTTTACAAAGCTTAGCCTTCCAGCAGATGTGAGAAATACTTCTAGTGTCAGACCTTTACCTAAATCTGATCACCACCAAAAAGGAGAAGTAAATGTAGTTTCGTCATTTAAAATAATCCATACTGATAACAAAAAAGAGGTGAAATATAACAATTCACTCACATCCAGTCGAATTACAGGACCTCAAATAAATGGTAATTTGTCAACAAGTTACGTCACTCCAAAAGAAATGGTTGTGTCGACAACAACTGGTAACAAGTTACAAGTATACAATCAGACCAAAAAGATATCAAATAATATAACAACAAACAACATAACTTCGTTCAGACACACCGATTTAGTGAAGCCGATCGATACGACTGAAAAATACAAGAGCACAGAGATGCCTACAACTACTGAATTCAATAGAAGGAGATTTTATTTTACACCACCTCACGTGGAAAAAACTACTCAATATCCACGTACATTAGGACCTTGGATGTCAAGCTCAACCCATGTCACGTCAAGATCATCACAAACTGACAGTTCCACGTTGGTACCAAAAATATCATTACCGAAACTTAAAAGTACGAGCTTAAGCTCAACAAGTATTTCGGTTACAGAAAGAACTGTTAGAACAACACAATCAATATTTGACTTTTATTTGAATCCAACAAAGCGACCGAATATAATATTTCAATTCCCAGAATTCCCAGAGAGTCCATATAAAGTAAGAATATTTTCCGGAGGAACTACAACACTGTCGCCTTCTTTTTTAAATTCTCGACACCCATAGTCCTTATTAACATATTATTATTAAGTAATCAACACTGCCATATTACAATTTAATGGATGCTAATAAATTCCTAGAATAATACCAAAAATGTTTACGTTTTATTCCTAATAACTTAATAAATATGTTATTGTGACATGATATGTCTAGCTAATTCCGTATAAGAATATATTCTTAATACACAAAATGTATCGTATTTCACCATATTTTTTGTAAAACAATTATTTCATATACATTCGCAATTGAAAATGCTTTGAGAAACTTCTAACATGACTAACATGCGGTTTAATAATTGTCTAATACTTTTATATTATTTTGCAAGTTTTTATGTCCTTCAGGGACATACACTGGTGGCCTGATATATGAAAAATACTTCTGTTTGAGTCCAGTCAAGCATGTTTGCACAAGACCTATGCATACATCACGTATTACCGCATCGTAAAATATAATAACTAAGATCGCTTGTTGTATAATATTAAGTTTGAAGTGTGGCAAAAAATGGCTTCTCCCGGAGATGGTTCTATAGCGTTATTGGTAGAAATTTACTAAATTAAGTTACTTTGTTTTAACGGCTACAAATATCGTATTTAATTTACGTATAATAAAAATATTTTATCAAAAATTCTCTTCACCATATTAAATCGGATATGTAAAACTAATACGTAATAATATTATGTTGATATTTATTTTAAACTCGACCTTGCAACGAACTCTGACCTTTTGGATTTCTAAATTACAAATTCTGAATCATTAATTAACCTGATATGAGTAACTATTAGCAGGTGTATTAATTCACGCCAAGAACTTATTTAAAATAACATAAAAAATATTATTAAAACGATTTTTTTTCCCTGAACCATCCATTATTTTCGACACTGTACTGACTTGGAAATGCAGTTCGTAAACATAATGAAAAAATAGATAAAAGCGAGCACTTGCGAGCCCTCTGGCAATATTAGTATCCATGGGTCATCCACTAAACATCAGGTAGTCTCTTGCCCGTTTACCCTGTTATATAAACAAAAGGAAACATATTACTAGAAATTTATCTTATATTTAGCATTTGACATTTGAGTAATTAATATATACAATTATTTAATTATATTCTTTCCTAGATCGGAGTTTTAATGTTATTCATTATTATTCATATTGAATCTTCGGAAAGCGACTTAATCAGATAACAGCTTGTCCTACCGGTTGTTTAAGGCCATCTCTTGACCGACTACGATCGATTTGTATGAGCCATAATTATTGAATCCTTATATGACCATTACATTCGTCAGTCGTTTAATTTTTTCTGCAAATTTTAATGCATGAGTGATTTGGGCTCCCGAAGGTCTTGAATAAGTTTGAGTTTAGGTAAGGCAAAGCCTAGTTTTGCACCATATCTGACTGAAGGAAACATTCATTTTCTAATTCCTTAGGAGTCCTTTACTAGACTTTATCCTGACTGTATTTTCTTTTTTATTACCTACAGCGCCACATACACCTACAGCATTCAAAGTTGACTGGGCGTGTTTTATGATTTTTTTAACAGTTATTGCTCTATTGCTAACAAAATACAATACGTTCATATTTATTGGTAAACATCACATTTACACCTTGAAGCCATTTAATGCAAAATTTATTATATGGTATTTTTACTACTAATCATCTCATTATCACTCGGATCTTTATTATTTTGCGTTCATTGTGCGTTAGATAAGTTTTTAAATATATAATAGTATATTTAAGTTAGTTAATGCCCTATAAATCCTAAAAAAATAAACTATGTATATGGTAACTTGCTTTTACCACCGGGTGGGGCCGAAAATGTATTTCTGGTAGTTGATGGAGTTTGAAACCTCTGTGCCAGAGATGAGCACGTAACTCTATTTATCCTGCTCTCTTGATATTGCGATCGTGTCGGACATGTCCCATCATCGATGAGAGTAATTGAATAGAGAGTGCGCTTGCACCTGCGCACACACTTATGCACTTATAGTATATAGTATATGGCAAATTTCAAAACAGATACGCTGCCGTGACCAAGTCGGACTGGAGTTCTCCTTGATTATATAATGTTTTATTATCAATGCAAATAAAAATTACTAACGCATTAAACGTGTATTTAATCATAAACTTGTATGATAAAAATAAAACTCAAATGTACCTTATATTAAGTTGTATGAGCGTCCGATTGTCAACCTATTGCTATAAGGTTCGTACTCTGGTTGTAAGCCAATGGTTGTTTCTTTCCATGTGCGCAATTACAAGTCGTATTGTGAAATAACATTGTGAATAAACCGGTATGTCTTTGTCCCAAAAACACAAGAACAGCTTTTTGATAAACTTCACGCCTCAGCCGCTGTTAGATTTGACTCCGCCTAGGTAGTCTGTCGCGTCTTCGTCATCTTAATAGTAATTATCCATTGTAGCCACCCTGCCGCATCATAATTAAATATTGTTGACAGTTTATGTCACACAAGAGCAAACTTTGCTTTCAAAATATTAAATCCAAATGAGTGCATATTTTGGAAACATAGTAAATATGAGTGGTTATTTGATAATGTTGCGGCCGACGGCTACCGTCAAGTTTGGTGCAGCTTATTTACACTGGAACGTATTTTCACCAAATGAAGCTTTTTGAATTTTGCAGGATAAACAAGAATGTAGATAATGATATTTTCTAAAGTTTAATTAATTTCATTTTAATTACAAATAACTTCTACCACGGAAATTTTATGTAATGGCTTTGATCATGACGAAGTACCTTAAAACGAAATATTGTTTAAGTTGAATCGTGACTAACTTGGGGACTATTGGGTAAATATACAATAAGCCATTGTATTTGTTTGTTCTATATTATCTATGTTTCAGATTTTTCTCAATTAAATATTATATGCTAATGGATAGCTCATTATAATAGTAACAATTTTGTATGTGGGTTTCCTCACTGGTATGACTTGGTGGTTAGGTTGATATCAAAATAGAGAATAAAAATTTACACACATAAAACTCTTGTCTTGTTTCGCGTTATTTCGTAGCGGATTTTTTGTTGACCTGTGACGCAACATATCTATTTACAAATTTTGTGACGTCACTAGTGACATTATAATTTAAGTGCTTACATAACACATAGTTCACAGTTTTCTTGTTCCTGGAATTGATGTCGAGGTGATAAAACTGAGACAACCGGAAATTGGCTGTGTTATTAGTAGAGAATAAGGAAGACACACAGCATTAGGAACGTGACTAAGTTTTTAAGGCTTGTGAAAAGGACCTTTTAAGGTTAAGAATGGAAAATACTAATAATAAATCAGTCTTATGATTTTAAAGGAGGATAATTTATCAAATTATTAGTCTAGAATAAAACTTTACTTTAAACTTTAAAACTTAGTTTAACAGAACCAGCCCAAGAGTAAAGGAAATACAATTGTGGACAACAATTCGCTCATATACACACGATAACACACATAACACACAAAAGTTTGAAAATTAGTTGCTCGAAAAAACACCATGACGAGTCCATAGTATTAATTTACTGCAACTATGGCTTTGTGATGAATATTTACAATGTCATGGATTCGATTCCCAATGAAAAAATTCTGGCCTAGGTGAATGGGAGATGAAGAATTATGCCTATTGGAAGGTAACCGATTGACCATCAAGATTTAAATTATCATAAATTTTTGGTATAAAAATATATAATCTTTGCAGCCTTACCATACTTGTATTGTCAGAGTAGCATATATGTAAAATTTGTAAAACTATATTTTTTTAACAGTATTTCCATAATTTTAGACCCATCTACAAAGTATAAAAACCTTATCGGCCTCGAAGTGACCCTGTGTCCTAGGGTCAAGCACGAGCTTTTAAGTGTCAGACAAAATATGCCTTTGTCTGATGTAAAGGTGCGATTTTTGCTATATGTTGTTACCCGCGACCTCGTCTGTGTTGGGCTGAATACTTGATATTCTCAAATCCCCTATATCTCTATACCTATATTCATTTTACCAAAATCCAGTGACGCTCTAGAACCGCCTTGCTAGAGCAGGTCTTGCCTTCTGTAACCATTACACGAACTTTTTTCCGAGATTTGCGCAAGAAAAGCTCTTAATAAATTATTATTTTGGAACCCATTGTGTCTAAACCACACAACAAGTAATTGAATTAATTTTAATACATTATTTGAAATGATAACACCTTAACAGAACATGGGGGAGGCATATTTCTGCGTCTATTTCAATAATAAATAAATCTTTACTGCGTACCAATCCGAAACATTTGTGTTAACAGAAATCGAATTAAATCAGTCATAATTATTATTTTCATACATTGTAGTATGAAAAAAATATAAGTACTTACGTACTCATACTGTAAATTATGGAAATAGAACATTTATGTAAGTTATTTTATATTCTGCTTTAACAAGAAGTTGTTTACATCCGTCTGCAAACAACAATACATCTACCATTTGACCGGAAAAAATTTACTTTCTCTATTCATCGGAATAAGCATTACATTATTTTGTTAAAAGTATTTACATGATATAGTTCATATACAAGTTACTTTATAGAAAACTATTTAGTACTCAGTACTTAATAGTAGGATTGTTACTATAGTACTACTATAGTTATAATATTTTAAAGCCCTTTTAATAATTCAAACACGGTCATAGCGTACTACGCTTTGATATGTATAAATTATAAGCACACTAAATAATTTTTAGTAAATAAATTTGGAATCAGAATCAGAGCAAACAACATTTATAATATGACAAATTGTCGTCTCAATTTGCCACAAATACTTTATCTATGCGTAATCAATACCTACATTTAAACAAAAATTAGATAAACACACATCGCAATCAATGTTCAAGGTTGTAATGTTAATGTCAAGGAACAAAATTATGAACATATAAAGCAAAAGTGTTAACATTTTTAAACACAATATTATATACATGTTGGTACAATATGGTGTGCTGTCGCGACATGGTCCCTGGATGGCGAGATTCTATAACAAGGACTAGGTTCGTTAAACACACCAATAGAAGGCTAGTTAATAGAGTAAACGACTCGTCCAAAGGTAGAGACGCTCTTTACCATAGTAGAATGTAAAACTATTCATCAAATGCTTTAAGACGAACTCTCTCGACCTCTTCTTTAAGGGTTACCTACAAGGCTATTCAGAATTTGAGAACATTTCTACTTTCAGAAGCTATGTTTACTTGATGTCGACATGACATGTTTTGCCAAGAAATTATAATATAATTACATTACCTAGGTAACACTGAAAATGTTTAGAAAATGAAAAACGGCTTAATGTAGAAAGTTGCCAATACTTTTATTGTTTTTCGATGTAATCTTCGTTCCTCTCTACACATCGTCGCATTCGATAGAACCATTGAGAAAAGCAGTTGGCCCATTCTTCCTTAGGCATTTTCGTACGCTTTCACCGCATCTGCAGGGCTGGTAAAGCGAATACCTCGAATTTTATCTTTAGTTCTTGGGAATAAATAAAAGTCGCAGGGCGCCAGCCAGGTCAGGACTATATGGTGGATGACTCATTATTTCGACACCTTCCAAAGTCAGATATTCAACAGTCCGTTTTGCAGAGTGCACTAAAGCATTGTGATGGTGTAGGAGGATCCTGCTTCGAGGGCGCTGCTGTCAATTTTTTTCCAAGACAACAGGCAAACAGCGATTGACATACCAATCTGCAGTTACTGTCCTTCCATCTTCTAGAACAACTGTCGCGAAATGACCTTTCTGTCCAAAGAATGAGGCAATCATCTTTTTTCCTTGACTTCTTCCTTTATTTACCTTAGTTAGCCGATCCTCAAAAGGAAACACCCACTGAGCTGATTGTCTTTTGGATTCGGGTTCGTAGCAGTATATCCAGCTTTCATCACCTATAACGATGTCAAATACAGCATTTGAGTCACCGCCGTTGAACTTATCTAACATTTGGCGACACAAGTCCATGCGAAGGTGTTTCTGGTCGTTGGTTAAAGGGGGAACCCATCTGGTACAAAGCTTCCTGACGCCTAAATGATCGTGTAATATTTTTTGAACTTGCCTAGCCTAGTCATACCAATGCCTAGGCTTGCCCGTATCTGCTGATAGGTCACTCTCTTATCTTCCGGATCATCATTGAGATTAGTACGTCCACGCTTAAACTCGTTAAATCAATTATAAATAGTGGCACGAGATGGGGCTTAATTAAGAAATGCTAATCGCAGCCAATCATGGCTTTGTTGTTGAGTAAGCCCACAACGAAAGTCATAATAAATCATTGAAGGAAAATTTTCTCGCGTTAGGTTAATTTTCACGTGTAACAAGAATTTTAGATTTGCTGCGAATTCACAAAAACAAATGACAAATGAATGCAATATACTAGAATAGAAAGATTTCTAAAATGGAAATTGGAAAAAGTTTTCATTCAAAATTACTTACTATGATGCGTAGTTACTAATGTATTTGATGCCTGTTAATAAATGCGCCTTGTGTTCTTTTCGTCCAGTAATAATTGTAGCGGAATTGCCCTATTAGATTTAATTAAGATTTAAATGCATCCAAGCATTGTTACGTAAAGCTAATTACTGTCAATAGTATCTGATAATTGACGAAGAGATATCAAAATAGTTTACGTGTAAAACACATTATTACAGCGTTTCGCCATGATATAATTAACATAAGGGTTCGTGTATTAAAATCTATTTAAAATGATCTCCAATACCTATTAATTCAATAGAGAATAGTTATATTTTAAATTAAGTTCGAAATCTATTTATATATTTATTAACATAAATGTATCATTTTATTTCATCGAAAAATAGATGAAACACACGTTTCCTGTAAATTCAGAATTTAATTTACTTCCAAGAAAAATACACTTTTATAGGATACACTATACTTTTTCGTTACATCACACTTATGGCTCAGATGCTCTTCAGTAGTCCTTTACTGAAATAAAAATAAATTAGTGAATTTTCAAAGCCGTCGTACCCAAAATTCTAAAAGTTGTGACGATGTGGGTGAAACAAAATTGATGTAGATAACAGCAGCATTATTATTAACATTATGTAACAGCTATAACAATATAGTTATTACAAACGAATTGTAAATACATATTTTTATTATAAAGTAAGAAAGAGACAGACTTATGGGTTTCTTTCACTGACAAGTTTTTAAACTTTCAAATTGTCACAAATTTCCTCGGGTATCCTAATTAAGTATGTATGTTACTAAATAGTAATGCACATTTTAATGTATTAGACAAAGATTCAACTGTGTGACACTAGTATTAAAATTCTTCCTTTGTATAAAGGCCTGTATTCACTTTGATTAGTGCGAGTGCAAGTGATTAGTAATTGACATTGAGTAGTGAAGGTGTGTAGTGCAAGTAGTGTCCAATTATTATTGTTCAGTGGCTCTGTTAAGTAATAGGCCGGGAGATAGTGACACAAAATAGTGGGTCATTTGTACCAGTATGGCGGTTCTTCAGGGGTCTTATTACGAAATGAAAAAAAGAAGAATGATGGTCATAACGCTGGTACCGGCGGCCCAAGGGCTACTAATCACTTGCACTCGCACTAATCAAAGTGACTACAGGCCTTATAACAAAACGGATACAATTGCCTATTTGTAGACGAAACAATTTAACTTGTCTATTAACACATCGAGTGTTATATAACCCTTATAAAGATTTAGTTACAGTTTTCCATATACTAAATCGGAATTAATAATAATTGGTCGCAGAACGCTTTGAGTATACTGTGAGTATAGACTTTGTCCAGGCCTCATTATGGAAAATTAATAATTCGTAAATTAATGTATTCAATCTTCCTGAGTAATATTTAATTGGATAGAAGAAAGCGAGTTTTGTGATACGCCTTAGGTAGTTATGCTATCCTTACCAGAAAAAAAATGGTAAGATGTTTTTTAAGTTACTTAAAACCGTTACTTACTTTGTTCCAGGTGCCTTCATGGTCCTTTCATATCCTCACTTCCTCTACGCAGATCACACTTATAAAAATGGAGTTATTGGAATGACCCCTGTTGAAGAGCAACACAGAATATTTGCCGACCTTGATCCTGTACGTATATCGTTCAAATGAACAACCGATTTTAATTAATACAGTACTTTTCTACAAAAATATTTTCAGACCTGGCTGCATTCGAGTAAAAATTAAAATTGATAATTTTTGTTTACCGAAACCTGTGCTTTATAATTGAATTTTATTCGTTTAATGTATATGTACCTACTTCCTTAATTTTTCAAATATAAAGTGACCATATTCTCAAAATCGTTTAACTAATTTTACAGGCAAATTTAGCAAATTCAGATACATACTCGTTTTGTCTACCATTTAATTATTTGCAGTACACGGGCACAGTAATTCGAGGAAGCAAAAGAGCCCAATTCAACGTATTTATGCGGCCCGTGAGGAGTATCGCTGCTACGAATGCCCTCAGGACTACTCTTACTCCAATATTTTGGGTTGACGAGGTGTGTTTTTATAGTTTTCATAATACTTGGCTTCGATTGGTATACTCATAATTTCCTCTAGAGAGCTATCGCCTTTAAAGACTACGATTCTCAACCCCGAGACGTGCGTTCACTCGCCTGTGCCATTAAATTGGCGGATTAATTTATACGGCAAAGATACTCGTAATCTCGATCTCATAGACGAAAAAGTATATATGTGTTAGGCACAAAGGGCTAACTGTTTTAGGACAAAATATTTATGAAACAGAATCAGAAATCTAAAGCACCCAGCTTTATAAATGGTATTTTTATTTACAGGGGATGTCTTTGCCTGAAGACCTGACTAATATGATAAAAAGAAGACTGTTAGGTTCATTAAATTTAGTAGACATATTTATACCTATACTTATATCTTTGAGTGCTGTTCTGGCTGTTTTTGGAGTGGTACTCGTTATATGGACCAAGAGACGCTCGAAGATCAACATTTAAATATACCTCAAGCCAAACCATTGTCGAACGTAATATGTAGAATTATCTGATCGCAGGTATCTGGTTACATGTATCTGTTTGCTTATTATTAAAATATTGTAATATTAAAATAGTTTTACTCTTTCATTGTCGATTAACTTGTTTTGTGTATTAAATACAATGTTAAAATGGGAATTAAGAAAAAAATAACACATTATCTAGATACCACATATATTTAGAAAGTATGTAATCATTAATTATCCATCTTAGAAATAACATTGAATTATAATCATGACATGAAAATCTGACAGAGAAATACAACAATGGATAGAGACAATTATAGATGGGACACCCAGCCTTACAGAGATAAATTAGGTCTTCAGCTATTACATACTAATTTTACAGAATCAATAAAATAACATTTATTATAATATATATTTTGTGTATGTGTTATAAGTTTTACGTATTCACTGCAACATTGAGACATTTAAGTTATAATCGAGTTGAATAAGAGGATTACTTTCTATGTGCTTATTGTATCGTTTATTTCATGAGACAGACTATTCTCATGCATTCTTAAATCAAAATCACAAGTGATCTAACACAAAATGTAATATAATGCTACATTACAATCAGTACATTTACGATATCAGCTAAATATTCTGCTTATTATCAGCTTCTTCAAGACTGTGTGTTTATTATATAGACTGTTGCTCGTGGTATCAAGCCAGAAAAAGCGTCTCAATTTAATCACTATTATTATGCAACGCAAATTTTCAACACACTCGATAAAGAAAAAAATAAGTCTTATTTTGTTGATAGTTGAATCATATACAATTAAATCATAAAAAAAGAACGAGGCTGATAGTGGGGTTTTACCTTTTTACACTGGACTAGAAATTACAAAACTTGAGATTTCGCTTGTAAAGTATTAAAATTATTATACGTTTATAAATAATTAACAAATTGATCAACTTAATATATCCAGACACCATCGTATCAGCCCCTTCCCACACATAAGGGGATTTTCAACCGACCCCCGGATGACATTTTATTAGCAACGAAATTCTGGACTGGACATTCCAACAAAAATCCAATTTTACCTACTGATAGTACAATCGATCATACGGTAATCAGATTCCGGGTCTGTGTAGACAATCCCTTAAAATTAAAATTTCTCTCAAGCTTAATTATTTATATATTTAATCATTTATCGCAATTAAGGAACAAAACAAAAATTTTAAACATAAAATTATATAATCTTAATTTATATAATCAACACTCCATTAAGTTAGATAAAAAAAATTGCATATTGAAAGTAAGATAATATAGAAATTATAATTATTGTATATAAAATTTACAATAATATATCTTTTTAGTTAGGTCATAAAATATAGAATTTTTCCTAAATTTACTCGAAATTAGAATTTGACATTTAACATAAGCTCATGTCCAAAAGCCTTTTATAATCCTTATATGTCGTTTAAAAAAGAAATTAAATTATTAGAAATAGAAAGAGGACCCTCAGCTTAAACAAATGTCAACCAGAATTTAACTATTACTCAATAACAAATATTAAATCTATAAACCATATACAGTATGTACAAAAATCAATCAAATACAGTTTAGTTTTAAAATGTTTCTGGTCAGATGTCATAAAATATGACATAGAGAACTAGAATATAATATGTACAGTATATTTACAATTACAACAATTAGTTCTATAAAATAAAAGTTACTCAACCAAGTTTCTTTTATGGTCATTATTTCGCTTACCTTTAGCGTGGGCCAACATAGTAACAAGTTTCTTATGGCTGTCTCCAACGATCCAGCCGTGTTGCTGAACGTGTTCGGGCTCCTGTTCATCCGACCAGTAGTAGGGTGAAGGGCGAGTGCGTGCCTTTGTGCTCGAGGAACACACCGCACTTGGTCTCGTTGTTGGCACTACTCTCGAAATACTTTCCGAGGAAATTCGGTTGCTTCGATTGCTGCAATGCGCTTCACGTTTCGCCGATACTTGCTGTCGGTTGCCTCTCTTACGAATCCCAAGCGCATGGCCGTCTTTTTTTCTATTTTTCTTCTTACGACTCGTTCCAGCAACAACAGAATCGGCACTATTAGGCCTTGGCGGGATTCCATCAGGCTCAGATTCTGAACTCCAAGTCTCAGCCAAAACATTTTGTTTTCCCACAGTGCACTTACGACGGGCCCTTTGTCGAGCTACTCCCGTGTCATCATAAGTATTAATAGCTTCTTCGGTATAGTCAAAACTGTTATTTTCTATGTCTGTATCAGTAGATTTCATTCTAATTTTTTTTTCTTTCGATTTATGTCTATTATCATCTGTAAGACTGTCATTATCATCAGTCGATGATTCGTCAACGCCAAAAAGCGAATCAACTCGCTTGGTTTCGTATTTGAACGACTTATCATCATAGTTTTCATACAACGCTTCTTTCTTTTTACGTGACGTATGTTTAAAGCTTAATTTATTTTTATCTTTAGATGTTGAAGGACTGCAGCTTGCTAGATTTTCATCTTCTTTATCAGTGGAAAACTCTTTTTCTTTTGAGGACGAGTTTTGGGATCCTCTTCTTTTACGTAGTGAAGTTAGACTTGTAAAAGATACTGGAGTAGGACTTCTTTCTCTTTTTTTTGACGAATCAGAATCATCGAGACCATCATCTTCATGGCATTTAACAGACATACTACCGCGTTTGGAGATTTCACTATTATGAGAAAACGAAGATTCCAAATTGTATAAATCTTCTTTTTTAGGGGATGACGTTATTGGTGATTTAGGTTCTTCAAGTAAACTGTCAAATAGTTGGTCCAAATTTGCTTTTGGCTTTATAGGTTCTTTTGTTTTCGCAATTTTTTTCTCAGCTCTAACGGCATTGTGCTTAAATATTTTTCCCATAACTGCACTTTTCTCAGTTGTGTCTTTTCTTTTCGGTGTAGATACAGATTTTTTAAATTCAGATGAATTTTTGGTGTTTCCTAATTCACAAGACATTAAACTATTCTCAGTCTCAGCATCGCTGCAAATGTAGTCATCTGACATATAAACAAAATCATCACCATCAGATGCACTTTCAGTAGTGGCTTCCGGGTCAAAATCAATAGACTGCGACTTTGAAGTACTGGGTTTGACGTCTTTTATAGTCTTAAAACGCTCCATTAAAGTAGAAGGTCTGAATTCAAACGGTTCAGCCTCTTCACTGTCCATAAATTCGTACACGTCAACTTTTTTTTGTGTATCTTTCCTTTTTTGATCGCTATCACTTTTAAGATTTTCCGAATGTTTTCTTTCTTTTTTTCGTTTGTTATTTCGTTTCTTTTTTTTTGCAGGTGTTGATAAAGGAGGAAGAATTGATGCCATATTGATATCAGATGTTAAAATTGATACTTTTACACCTTCAAATCCTTTTAAAGCGCCTTTAGTGGGAACCGCGCCATGGGTGCTATTCTTTTTGAGACTCTTCTTCCTTTTTTTCTTTTCGACTTTCTTACGGCTTTTAGAACTGCAAAATATGAAAAAATATAAGTTTAAGTGGTATCAGAAATATATTTACAAAAAAGGAAAGAAAAATACAACCTTATGCTAGTTTCCACATACTTGGTCTGCTTAGCTGCCTGAGATCTACATTTCCTTTTAATTTTATCAAATTTATCCTCAAACATGTCAATGTCTTCAATAACATCGGGATACATTTTTTCTTTTACCTCATATGCTTTCTTACTTTTTATTTCTTCCGATTGTTTGATGATATTGACATCTTTAGGATGTTCAATACTATTCACTTGTTTAGTATCAACTCCTTCCTCAGGCGTACATGTAGTAATTGGTTTAGCTTTAAAATTACTTGCGCTTGCTGCTGCCTCTTTTAAACCACTAATCAAATCATTTTCTAAGTTTCGAACCTCTTCACTTTCCATAATATGTTGAGCTGTAATAGAATCTACATCACCATCATCACATTTTTCTTCTAAAATACCATTAATACGTTTTTCTAATAAATTTAAACAATCAGCCGAAGTCTGTACACAGGTATAACATTTTATTTTACAATCTGATGACTCTTTAGCCCTACCTGGTCCATCATCATTATGACTTGCATTTAGAAGCTCACAACAATCTAGAAAAAGAGCCTCGTCTCTACTGAGACCGCGATGTGCAAGTTGTTGCTGTCTGACCGTCCTCGTAACATCTGCAATAATATCCTCTAATGTTGGTAATGCAATATTTTCAAGAGATTTACTATATTTTTTTCTTCTAGAAATTTTATCTTGCAAAACATTTAAACGATCTAACTGTTGCCTGTATATAACTAAATAATTAATGTCTTCATTTGGTACGTTCTTAACTTTCAATTCTACATCAGATAGACGGGACACATGCTCAAGTGACAGTAGGTGGCGCAAAAAATTATCTGGCCTACTAAATTTTTTCCTACATGCTTCACAATAGGAAGTTTCAATTTTAGTAGAAATTTTCTTTTTCCTACCACGTTTCGAAATTGTTTTATTAGATGTATTAAAAGATTTTGTGAGATTACCTTCATCATCCGCCGTTTTCCTATTTTCAGAGTGCACATTTTTCTTGTTCGATTTATCCTCGGGTTCACGAAATGAGTTTATAAGATTGTATGTTTCTGATATTTTCTTTGTAGCTAGCAAATTTGATTTTCGGGGCTTTCTTTCGGAAAAGAATCCAAAACTTTCCATAAACTGCTCTGATCTTATTCTCTCTTCGTTATCGTCATGGCCGTTATCTGGATCAGGTTTTTCTGAAGTTACAGAAAGTGTTTTCTTCTTTCTTTTAAGCAATGCTTTATGTGGCAATTCATTCTTTTCTGATGTCTTCTTGCCCTTTTCCTCAATATATTTAGTCAACGGTTCATCGCTTTTAGAAGATTCATCAGAATCACAAGGAAGTTCCTTAGCTGTTTGAAGGTTTAACGAGTCTTGCTTTTCATTCTTATTTAGATCATTACATTCGGAATGTGAAATATTACTTGATGGAGTACTCGAATCGACTGTTTTAACTACAGTGTCTCTATCAATAGAAGTTTTGCTTGTTTTCTTTGAAACGGCAGAGTTACTTAATGATTCCCTGTTTGAAAAGGGATCTGCGTCTGTATCCGTATCTAATAAATTAATATCATAAGGATCATATGTTCCTGAGGTAGATTTAACCAAAAGAGATTTTGATCGACACCGTCGCATTACTGGTTTTTTGCCATGTTTTAAGGATACAGTTGTAGAAATATTTTTACTATTTTCTGATTGTCTTACAATTTCATCAGAATTATGGCCATCAATCTTTTCGCTATTAATATTTGATTTTTCTTCAAAAGATTGACGAAGTTCGTTTTTACTACGAGTTGTATTCAATTTTGTATTTTCAACTACTTTTATAGGTACATCTACATGACTAGAACTACAGATCTGGCGAGCCCCTAAGTTATCGCAATCTAAATTCTCATTATAGACAACTTTACATTCGTCGAGAATAGTGAGCGATGTTTTGTCTTTATTACTTGCCTCTTTTGTGCTAATGGTTCGCAAGCTTGGATTATCTTTTCTTTTTATATCGACATCGCTGGCATTACTAGTCTGGCCAAGACCTATGTTGTCGCAAACTGAATTTTCATTGTACTCAATCTTACATGCATCAAGAATAGTGCATGCTAATTTGTCTATAGTACTCACTTCTTTGGTGTTTTTAGTTGGCAAGCTAGAATTATCTGTTATTTTTATAGGTACATCTACATCGCTAACACTACATATCTGGCGGAGACCTATGTCATCGCAATCTGGATTTTCATTGTGCTCAACTTTATTATTAGCCTCTTGTGTGGTTTCATTTCGTAAGCTGAGATTATCAACGTTAGATTTTTTCTTCTTCTCTTTGTAAATTCTAGAACTGTGTTTTTTATCTTTCTTTTCACGTTTGTAAAACAATTCAACCAGAAAATCAAACTCTAAAGTAGACGCGGTACTACTTCCATTGGCGTTTTCTTTTGATAGTTCTTCAGTGGTAGCTTCCTTAGTTTCCTGTTTTTCTAAACTAACAGAAAGTGTTTTCTTGTTCTTATGTGTTTCAGCTGATGTTTCGCAAGGCTTTTGATTACTGTTTTCCGGGTGATTACTTTGTGTTTTTTTCCTTTTCTTTTTCTCAGCAGATTTTTTCAATGGTTCATCGCTCTTCGAAGATTCATCAGAATCACTCAAGAAAGTTTGAACTTCAGATATTTGTCGGGTCGCTGCACCTTGCTTTTCTGGCTCCTGGGAATTAAAAAGAGGTTTTGACGAATTGTGCCCATTATCGGTTTTTTCACGATTGTGTGTCATTTTTACGAGACAATCGAAATCTAAATTAGGTGAAGTATTTATTTCTTCTATTTTTTCTTTATCGAGTTGATCGTTATTAGCGCTTTTAAATTCATTGGTTTTAGCATCATGTTTGTCTACACATACAAAAACCCATTTATTATCCGTTCCATTTTTATTTTGTTCCGGATGTTTCATTTGTGATTTCTTCTCCTTTTCTTCAATATACTTTGTTAATGGTTCATCACTCTTTGAAGATTCATCCGAATCACTGAAAAGGAATTTAGATTCAGATCCATCTCCTGCGGCTACATCGATATCCATACAACTAAATGAAGTACTAAGCGATGGAGTATTATTCCACTCAGTTGGTTTTCCATGTTCATCATAGCTCACAACCTTTCGATGACAATTACTCTTTTCAGAAGCATCTTCATCAAATGATTTTCTTTTTAAAACGGCAGGTGTCACTGCTGTTTTATCCTTAATGCAATCATAATTATTTGTGTCAGACACCGATTTCTCCAAAACAGTGCTAGCATATTTGGTACTGCTATAACAATTGTTGATATTAATATTGTCGTCATTCATGGTGGTTTTTATTTTTTTTGCTATAGCTGATGAAAAAATTGGTTGATTGTTATTAGAACTAATCGACTTGCGTTTACCGGTAATTTTGGGACGTCTTTCACTTGTTGAATCTACTTCTTTGTCAGGCATCTGATAAGGATCTACTCCAACATTTCCCACATTTTCGTGATCGTGAACTTCTCCGGCATCAATAATAGACGATGTTTTAAATATAGTACGCGCTTGATTTGTGTTTTCATTTTGCAAGCTCTGATTATCGACAAGAGGCTTCAATTTGTTTGGCTTCTCTTTTTCTTGAATAAGATGCTTTCTTTTATCATCTTTTTCACCCTCATATAATAATTCAACGATATAATCAAACTCTATACTAGACGAGCCACTGCTTTCTTTATGTTTTTCTTTATCCAACTTATCGGCATCAACTTGAATTTCAGTGTTTTTAGTACCATGTCCTTCTAAAGTAACAGAAAGTGGTTTTATGTGTGTTTTAGATGATGTTTCACAAGGTTCATTATTACTCTTTTCTTGGTTTTTTTTAGAGTTTTTCTTTATCATTTCGGGAGGCGTTTTCAATGGTTCATCCCTTATTGAAGATTCATCAGGATAACTTAAAAGGGCTTTAGTTTCAGTGACCTGCCAGGTTGTTGCTTCTTCCTCCTGTTCTTGTTTTTCCTTACAATAACCTTCTATGTCAGTATTTAAAATACTAGTCGTTGTAGAATTAACAAATTCAACGTCATCATTATTAGATGTTTTGTTTACGATGTTTTGATTAGTTGGCTTATATTCTGACTGTCCTTTATAATTAAGTTTTGTCTCTGAAATATTTTCATATGTATAATACATTTCAGACGTTGATTGAGATACGACAGATTTTGTACGACATCGTCCCACTGCAGATCTAATATGAGCATTATCATTGGTGTTAACATTTTTAGTATTGTTGTCACAATTACGGCCAACAGCATTGTCTTCTTCATCAAAAAGATTCTCATTCTTTGTTTTTAACTTCCTTTCCTTGGCCGAAAAAACAAGTTTACTGATAATAGAACTACTAGATTTACGTTTTCCTGCTATATTCTCACTTTTTATCGGTAAGACAATACGTTTAATACGAGACAACGCAAAAATGTCTGATTTGTCGCATTCTGAATTATTCACTTGGTACTGAATTTTACATACTTCATCTTTATCAGGGACTAAAACTGTAGATTCAACTTTGTTACTCGCCTCTTCTATGGTTTTGTTTAGTGAGATCGGGTTTGCAAGAGCCATTTCGTTTAATTTCGTTAGCTTTTTTCTTTTGTGAGTCGACTTTTTCCGTTTTTCCGTAAAATCTGCTTCACGTGGACGAAGAGGCATATTTTCGACATGTTTATCCAAGTGCAAGTCATCAGAATCAGGGACTTTTGCAACAGTGTTTTCTTCATCTTGGAGCATTTTAGAGAAAATTAACTGTTTTTTAGTATATGGGCCCCGCTGCTCCGCGACATCACCAATATTATGAAAATTACAACTATCACCATTATTATCAAATAAAAGTGATTTTCCCCGTCTACTGCGACGAAAAGGAGTAATCAATGACTCTTTTTCCAAACGGATTTCACTTTCAGCTATTTTTTTGTAAGGATTTTCTTTTTTCTCTTTTTTCCGATAAAAAGGCTTTATCAAAGAGGCTGATTGCGTGTGAAGTGATATCATATTTTTATTTGAATTCACTTCAATTTCATTAGCAATAGTGTTATTATTTGATGATAATCTGTGCGGATCCTGATCACCTGATCTTGTTTGAACGGCTTCGGAATATTTTTCATTTAAAGGAACATTAGATTCGTTGTTACTAGGCAGCGCCTTATCAAAGTTTATCCGAGAGTACTTAATGAGTTTTATGGGACTAAAATATTTTTCTGATTTATATCTCCCCTCCAAAGGTTTTGCAGATATTTTATACGATGTTTCCTTGTGTTTACTAGTGATGGCGATATCTAAATCTTTTTCCTCGTAATTGTTTTTATCTGTTTTATCAAAGATTGCACCAGCTCTATGTTCTTTTAACTCAGGCGTAATATCCAGAGAATCCATAACTTCTTTCGAGTAATTAGTGATAGATTCGTTCTTATTTGTGCTGTTGACATTATTTGAACAAGTTTCAAGTATACCTAATTTTCTTTGTTTTTGTTTTACTATGACAGCTAAAGAAACGTCGTCTTCCGAGTCATCTTCGTCGAAGCTTTCCAGTATTTTTTCTACTTCTTGAGAATTAACCCGACGTTCCAAACTGTCGTTCTGCAATGGTGACTCAGAATCTGATATGTTAACGCTGTTTTTACCAACTGATTCAGAATTAAATGTTGCCATATCGGTTTGTAAACTTTGCAAGGTAACATTACTTAAGACATTGGTTGTCGTTCTTTCTTTTCGTGGTTCATTATGTCCATCAAGAAGTTCTGATCGATTCAACGTCAAAGGTGTATCAATTTGTTCGCTTGAAATAGCGTCAACAACAGAAACGGCGTGTACGTTTGTAGCTTTAGTCACACTTGTTTCAAATATCTGCACTACTGGGCTAATATCATTGTTGCCACTATCTGAGCTGTGGCTATCGATATATTTTTTTTCTGGAATAATCCTTTTTAGTTCTGTTTCTAAAATAATCGATTTAGCTCTCTCTGATGGTGCTTTAATCCTTACGGCACGTAAGCTTGCTGTTTTTTCGTTATTAGTTTTAAATCCGAATGCTTTTACTATCGGGCTCTCGGTTTTGTTTTCTTTTACCGGAGAAGTAGAACAAGAAATTGTGTCTACATTATCATTAGTTAAATCAATAATACCACATATACTTAGATCAATGGAGCGCCTCTTATTGTCATTTAGGCAACTTGTATTTGTATCTTCTATACTACCATGAAATTGGCCGTATTCACCTTCAGACTTCGTAGTCTCTCCTTGTGGTTGATAATAAGGATGTGGAACTTGATACCTATCAACAAGAGAATGTTGACTCTTAGACATTCCAGAATCTTGGGGAATTTCTGTATTATCAGTTTCATTGCAAGGCTGAGAGTGTTGTTGGTTTGATGATAGTTTTGGATCGTTAAAAGCATCGTGTCTGATAGGTGCAGCGGATGTTGACACTGATACGTATTGAGGAAGAACATTGAGTAACTGATTGCGGTGATCAACTGGCATGTTTCCTAAGATGTCTACAAGTTCTTTCGGTAACAAAGCTATTTTCTTGGCAGTTTCTGGATCATTGTCAATAGGACAGGAATTTCTTTCATTCAGTTCATAGTTTCTTTTTGTCAGGTTTTCCTGAGATCGTTTTGATTTAGAAGGTTGAAGTGACAAATCTGATGCATTCTGTTTATCAGCTTGCTTTACAGATTTCGCAAGTTCAGTTACATTAATATAGTTAGGTGTAATGCTTACGGATGGCCGAAGTATTGTTTTTAAATTTGACGTATTATTTGGGTTCAGAGGCATATTAAGAATGTCAAGTGTTTTGACACATTCTTGCGAAGCTATATGAGTTTTTTTATGCAATGAATCACAATTTGATACTTTTATTAGAGGATTACAAAGATTCATGGGTGCTTTATCAAGTACAGTCGACGACCCGGACATAGTAGAAACATCTACTAAATTATATTGAACTTTTCGGGATTGACTAAACTCATTTGCAGAGAATCTTTCATCTTCAATGTGCACTTCAGATGGAATTGTCATCTGTCTTGATTGTATTTTATATGAATTTCCATTTGTATTATATTGTAACGTAATTGGGTGGGAAGTTATATTTTTTCCAGTGGTGATAATATGTTTATTTATATCTTGGCCGTAGGGAAAATCTGCTGAATTTGTATTATCATAATCACAAATGTCAAGCGATGAAGTTGTATTATTTGCATCTTGTCCTATTACTTGTTTTGAGGATAATACTTCTAAACATGTCCGAGACAAATCTGTTGGAAATTCATTTGGAGATAAATTCAATCCGATAATATCGTTTTGGGACAAAGTGAAGTTAGAAGTTGGACGCATAACACTTAGATCTTTACGTGTCATTGTATTAATATTACCAGTTTTTCCTTTTCCCTTAACAGATAAATCGGTAGGCATGAATTCCGTGTGTCTTACAGATAGATCTGTAGCTGTCATATCGTCGTAACTTATATCTTCCGAATAATTAAAAGAAGCGGTAGATGTAGAAGGAATCGCAGGCTTTACTCGTAAATCAACTACAACTTCATCATTAGATAGTTCGTTAATATCACCTTTTTGAAAGACTTTATTTATTCCTTTATTTGACAAATCTAAAGTTTCATATACATGAGCGGAACTGTTATATGAAATATCTTGCTTTGAGCTATGGGCGATCACTTCATTTACATATAATTTGCCCGATAAATCTAACGGTGCCGTTGATATCGATTCAGCATCAACAATACAATGCGCAGGTGGTATTTTTTCAGGGACATACAATTTATTTTTATTTATTGATTCATTTATTTTTTCATGTCCATTATGTGCTTCCTTGTGACTTGATTCCAAAACTTGCATCACCGATCTATCCAGTGACGAACTTTCCTTATTTATTACCGTTAAAATATTTTTACTTCCCTTAGCCGTAACATTTATATGTGTAGCTTGACGGTTAGGAGTCACACTTGGTCTAACAAAATTATCAATTTTTTGTGTATTATGAACACTTTCTGAAGCATTAGCATTTATTTCAGATTGATTGTATTTTGGCGGTATTCCAGTTTTCTTAAAAACAGGTAAATAATTATTACGTTCACAGTCTCTAAGCTCAGAGGTTCCTGAAATACCAACCGATGCAGGATTATCATGATGTTTGTTTTCCATATTAATACTCAAACTTACTTTGTGTGTTGTCACTGATTCTGATTTCTGTTTTGTGCTTGCTATACGGGATGCTGACTTAACATTGTTTTCCGTAATGTTTCCTTTGTTTAATACATTTCTAGAGCGCGGAGTTATCACGGTTTCAGGTGCTTGATTATCATCTGGACATTGAACAGTTATATCATTGCGATTGGTTATAACTCTTTTCGGCGGAGTATTTGGTGTTTCGTCGATTTTACACTGTATAGATACCTCGGGAGACTTACTAGGTTCAACCAATTTATTTTTTAACATAGCAATACAATCATTAAGTCCTTTTCGCTGTTTATTTAATTTGTTTTTATGGTTATTTAGCGTATCTAAATCTTCACCTTTTTCTTTAGTTTCTAAAGGTGGTTTATCAAGTTTATCAGTAACTGCTTTATCTTCAAAGAAAACTGGTTGCCCAGAAGGATCATGTTGCGTTACATTATTGCATTCCTGTTGCAATAAAAACAAATGATGAAATTGGACGGCTTTATCATGGGTGTCAGAATCAGCCGTTAAGCGGGCAATCGAGTGTTTTAATGGAATATTTTGGGGAGGTGCTCCCTGGTCATTAAAATTTCCATCATTATCATTTCGCTCAGGGTTTTGATTCTCCCTATTATTAGATCCATCGTTGTTGGATCCGTTTGCTTGTTCTCGAGTGTTGTAAGGTCCAGAGTTGACATTTATCCTGTTGGGTTGATTCTGGAGGGATAATACTTGTGTCTTAGAACCAGCTGAAGATGCAATACTATCTGAAGATAATGATAGTTGATTACTAACAGCTTCTATTCTAGAATCATATCTTATATTGACATCATTTCTATGAGTTTTGTTTGTTTTCTTATTTATAATCACCGTGCTACGACGGGTTAATTTATTTTTCATAATTTTACTTTCTTTAAAATTATTAGGTTCACCGTCACCTTGGAATGTAGTGTTAGTACTACTATCAGTATTGAATCTCCTGTTTTTATTGTCTTCTGTATGCCGTTTACTAAAAGTAAGTTGATCTAACTGTGGATTAATTTTCTTTTTAGGTCTCAAATTTGAACCTGTTGGAGTTACTCGGTGGCGTTTTGCTGGTAAATCTGCTATCATTTTTCTGATGGTTTCGGCTGGAATATAAAACATATTATTAATTCAATTATTATTTATTATAGTATTTAAAAATATGAAAATAAATATTGCATTGGCACTTACCATCTCCAACTTCGGATCGAATTTTTGCTCTAGGTCTTCCATTTTGTCGATGTATGTCTTTACGAATTTTTTTCCGTATTCGGCTATCTTGAATACGTGTACGCCTTTTTCGTACTCCAAAATGGCGATATCGACATTTTCTTCTCACTGTTGGCATATCTCCGGCACAATCTAACATGTGCTGATGTAGATCTTCAATTGTAATGGATTTATTGCATTTAGTGCATTCTCGAAAACCCCTTGGAGGTCGTGTTCTATTTTGCACAGGGCTGGGTGGTACATACAAATGTCTAAGGATATCAGCATTCAGCAACAATTCTCCCGGTATCTCGTAATGTTGAACTTGGGCATTAGGATGTTCAGTTAATATGTGTGTTGAAAGAGTTCGAGGATCTCTTGTTTGTGCGCCACAGGCACAACATACATAACAACGAGGTCTCACCCATTCTCCACTCAAAACTGCCGGTTGTATTTCATATTTACTAGTAGATGGTGTAAGACCTAATGATGTTGGAAAATCGAGGTTGTTAGGAACTTTGACAAGTGCCGTACAATTGCGAGAAACCCTTGCCGTGGATGGTGGTAATTGTCTACTTTCGAGTATTTCTTTTAATTCATTACTTATAATTTTTTTCTTTTCAGTTTTTTTCTCAAAAGGTGTAGTTTTAAACTTTTCTTCAAATTTATGTCTCATACATAGTTGAGTCCAAATATCTAGACTTGAAACCAACGTTACTATACAGTTATTTACATGTGAATCCCGTTTTATTTGGTCTGCATTAAAAGTGCTCCTGTCGTTTTCCAAGTTGTCCCACTTCCATTTGTGTTTTGGTGCTATTGCTCGTGGCATGTATACATCAAATATATTTCGTGAGTACTGTTCACACGATAATAAAATTGGAAACCCCTCGACTGTATTAATAGGGACACTATTTTTAGCCTTCCTTGGTTTAATCGTATGATTTGGATCTGGATTAAAATTGAAGGAACCGTCAAGAAACTTAGATAAATTTTCTTGTACATTACTCGCGACTTTAGAATAAAAGTTGGTATCGAAGCATCTTTCAAACTTCTGGGTTGCATCGTCAATGACTTTAAACCAATCCTTACGAGTAGATTCTCCTGTTCTAGGAGACCTATGCACCACTCCCAATCTTGATAAAATTTGATCGGTATCGGTATTGTGAAATGAAAAATTTTGCGGTATACGCTTTTTCCATTGTAAATCATCAAGTAGTATAACCGCATTTTTGTCAATAATGTTATTAGCCTGATTAATCGACGGCAAAATTAAGTTGGTCGTAATGTTATCTTCAATATCAGCAGCGTCGGTCACATGAGTAGGCTTAAGTTCACACGATATAACAATGCTTTTATAGCCATGCCTTTCTTCGTTCCGTATTACAACTTGTCGGTCAAGCTTACGAGATTTTTTGCTAGCTCTGTTTGATTTTTGAGGTAATTTACTTTTATAATGTAGTTTTTGCCGTTCACAGACATTTAGTTTATGTTCAGCCAATTCTGATGTTGATAGAAACCTTGTGTGGCAATCAAGACAGGCAAAGTATTGATTTGGATGACTATCAATCATATGCTTGAAAATATTGTTGTGTTCAGGATCAGAGTGATTGCAGTAAAGGCAATTGATAACACCTTTATCACCTTGTTTCGAAGTCAAAAAATGAATACGTCGAGTATGTTTAGACGCTGTTTGCTTAGAAACAAAATTTTTATCGCAGTAGGGGCAAAGATATTCTAAGACAGAGGAAAAGTCAGACTTTTTAGAGAGATCATCAGATTTAGTAAGCGGATTCTTAGATTGGGTAGAAACACGCTTGGCTTTTTCATGCGAAAGTTTGGATTCTAATCTTCGTGTCGTCTTGGTTGTTTGTGGACTGGACACGTAAGACTTCCTAGGCCTCAATCTTCCATTTATTCCAGACGATAAGTCATCGTCACCCGTGCTCATTGTGTTTTCTTGTTCCTTCCTAAAATATAACACGACAAACAATAAAGAACCGCAACTTAACCCTTAGTCTATTGAAATGTTACATTTGCTGAACAACCCACAAACTTGGGTTTAAGCTTGTATTATCCCCCCCCCCTACATTTTCCATGAATAAAATTGCGTCCTCTAACAAATGTTCAGTTTGGCCCTCAAATTGTAACATTTCAATGGACTACCTGTAAAAAACAAAATTTTCGCTAATAGACAACTTACGATGTTAAAATGTCTTTAGTATCCGGGCCAAAGACATCAATATACTCATCCGTCGTAACATATGGATCTGGAGCAATGATGTGTGGATCCAGCCCTACATCATGCTTACTTTGAGCCTTCGTCAATATATCATCCGGGTATCTGAACCAAAACAAATAGCCGTTTGAAAATTTTGATATTTACCATAGACTTTTTTTAAACATAACCCTAAAAATAAATATAAAATCTGGTGATTATTTATTTTACCAAAAGAAATAGTAAAAATATATTAACAATAGCTTTCGAAAAACATCCTAAAATTCCTATACTACCCGTTTGTTTCAAACAAAAATTCCATGCAAGCTCGCTAGCAAGAGCCTCTCAAACACAATATAAAATTCCTATATGCAGAGTAGTTATTTCGTAAAGTTCATACGTAAAATTAAAATTCGCCTATGTTGCATTAGCACTTAATTAAGAATTTATTTTTATTTACCTAAGAGGAAAAGAGCTTCTTCTTTTGATTAAACAGACTAATCTGTAAAAAGTAGATAATCTAAGCTATTCACAATATATAAATATACATATAATATAGATAGACATATGTTCATGTGTTTTATTAATATCAGTAAACAGTCATAAAAAGCTTTTTCCCGGGAATTCTAATCTAGATAAAACCAGGTCCGCCACCGTTACGCACCCTAATACTTAAACAAATCCCACAAGTCCTACTCAGTCCCTCATTGTGATCAACATTGTGTTAAAATTAAGAAAAGGTTAAATAAGTGCATTGTGTCCTAAGGCTTCTTCACCTCCGACTCAAAACAATTGTTTTGTATCCTAAAATTGGTAAATTAAAATAAGGAAGTGTTACATCATGCCAAAAACAAACGTAGTTAGTTCGCGAATGCTCTTACATTTATTACTTTAATAAGTACACAATGGCAAAAGTATTAATATTCTTAATAAAAAATATTGACTTAGTCAATATTTTTAACATTAGTACAACTTTTCATAATGGTGAAATCCACCAATCCTCTGTTGCCACGAGGCCCCAGAACTACATCCGGACCTGGGATCGCCAACTTGTTTATCTTAATTAGCGTCGAAAAATTTGATTTTATTTAATACACTGACTGATTGAATAAGCTGTGTTACTACACAAAGTGTGTGTTAGGATAGAGGAATAAGTTGATATATAAGTTCTTAAATTTTAAACTTAAAAATAAACATTGCCATCGCACGACTTAAAGAGATTTTCACCTTTTAAATAAATTGTTTAGTTTCAATTTTTTTACTGAAAATATGTTACCGTCTTTTAATTCATGCAAAAGTTTTCTACCTTAACAACAATTCGAAACTTCTGCATCTATATTATTACAATCAAATTTAATGCATTTTATTAAAAATTAATATGAATTAATGTATAAAATGTAATTCAGAAGTGAAGATTTAACTCAATGCTACGTAATGTGGTAACTTCAATCTTAACAAGAAAGAACTTAAAAAAGGAACTATTTATATATTACAGATAAATGATAATTTTGTAATGGGCTCCAGTAGTAATTTACAAAAGCTTACATTAAGCGGCGGTCGCAATAGCTTCTTTGTTAGATACAGTCGCAGTTGTCGGCTAATTATTCAACACTTTTTATTATTACAATTTAAAGTTTCATTTTAATTACGTTTATAAAATATTAATAAATTGCATTAAACTTACGTATGAAGTTGTGGGGCGGCGCGAAGCGCCCGCCCCCGGTTGTGCACAGGCCCACACGTGGCGCCTTCTCCTCGCTTGTTCGAATATTCAAAAAAGTTTTTCTTAGTATTTCACAGCGGCGACCTGTAAGGACAGCCAGCGCGCGACAGCTCTAGGCTCTCAGGAAAGGAAAATACCTGAAAATTTAACATAATTCAGATTCCTGGATGGGGTTAGAAATTCTTGAGTACAATAATAGAACCTTCGTGTTTATAATAATCTAAACGGTATCTATTCGGACAACCGTTGTATTTTTTCGTTTTAAGCAAAGTTAATATTTTTACTTTCATTCCCTTGTGCATTTTATGGGGAGACCGGGGCTGGTTGCTGTATGGTAAGTAGTTACAGTGGCATTTGTGACAAATAATAGTGACGTTAAAAGTAAAAAATAACGCAGCTATTTTCAGATCGTTTGTTGTGAGAGCCAGTGGCGCCACAGTTTTAGTAAAAACTGCACGAAGGTGTCGCTGACAAAATCTGACTACAGAATCAACCGTTGAGAAGTGGTTTACTTCGATTACACGAGGGGAAATGAGCACCGAGGACGATGCACGCAGTGGACGCCCCAAAGCGGCTATCGACGAAAACATCAAACAAGTCCACAAAATAATTTTGAATAACCGAAAAGTGAAGTCGATTAAAAAACTGATACCCTATACAAATCAAAGGAACGTGTTGAACACATGAATATTTGGACATGTGAAAGCTCTGTTCAAAGTGCGACCGCGCGAGCTCACAATCGACCAAAAACAATAACGAATTGATGTTTCTGAGCAGTGTTTAAAACTTTCAATCGTAATAATTTATTCCACCGTATTGTCCAGATTTGGCCCCCAGCTACTTTTACCTGTTCTCAAACCTCAAGAGAATGCTCACAGGACAGAAATTTTGCGCCAATTAAAAGGTAATAGCCGAAACTGAAGCCTATTTTGAGGCTAAAGACAAATCGCACTATAATAATGGTATCCAAACATTGTATGACCCCTATAATCGTCATATCGCTGTCGAATACATATTGAAAAATCTAATCAAATTCTATTAAAAATGTTTCCTTTTTTATGTTACCCTACTACCCCTGTTATTCTCCCATCGTTTATCTATCGGATTAATTTAATTAGATGTCTCAAATTAATAAGTTGTCGTAGGATGAGGATATATAAAAAAACAGGCATATATCGGAGTGTCTAATGTGTTTGTTTAATTCCACCTAATAAAAAGCTTTTTGATGTGAAACATCTATAGTCGCACGTAAAACCGATTTCTGGCGTGGCGACGCATGCCGTGGCGACATGTAGCCACGCTATACAATGGTATATATATATATATATATATAGTCTATATTCAGTAGTGTGTACGGTGTGTATTTCGAAGTCACTGATTAAACGAATGAAGTAGTAACGATTGAAATAAATTCGTAAATTTTTGTATTTAATTAAAATAGATGTTTATTCAATAAATAGTCATCGTTATCAGGGAAAAACGTAATATTTTATTTTATCATATTTAATACCTATCACAATCTGTTCTTTTCTGCATATTACTTTTACAAAATAATGTCGATGTTTCACATCAGCCAGGCGTCCGGTGACGGCTCACATTTTTTATTACGTTGTTTTAGTTTGTCGCATTTTGCCCCAGTTAGTGTAACAACCTGCCCTAGTGTGGGATTCAAAAAGACATAAATTTTTGAAGTTAGCAGCTATGCCAAGAATTTTGAATGACCATAATGATCTTTGTAGTACCTTTTAAACAAATAAAGGAGTTTTAATTATTTTTTTTGCAATGCTTTTTCACAAAGACCTATTGTTACTTCGTTAAAAGGTTTTGAAACATACCTAGTTATTAAATTGAATGAATAATAAAATAATAAATAATTATTATTATTAATATCTTAATAATTGAATAATATACTAAATATTAAATATTATTAAATTATTAACGTTAAATATTTATTATTAATTATTTAATATTTAAAAAAATAAAGAAAGCCAAAGAATTAAAACTTCTTACGTGCGTACGTACACGCATCCTTTTTTTTCTAGGAACAATATTTTATGTATAATCTAATTGTTCGGTACACAGAAAATATGTTTAATTCAAATAATATTTAAATTCATATATTAATAGCTACGCAATCAAAAATATGGATCCATAACTAGGTAACATAAGCAAACTAATAAAAAAAAAAATAACATGTTATCAAAAAAATGTCACAACCAGCCCCGGTATCCCCTACATAAAGTATAAACTAAAACGAGTGTTACAATATTTGAAATATTTATTTTACGGCCAGATTTACGAAAAATATTCTTACTTTGTATACTTTGCGAGGCTATTTTTCTTGGATTAGTTTTTTAAACTGGATTTTATAATAACGCACAATTAATTACTTAATCAATACAGTTGATGAACGCAGTAATAAACATTCTAAATACACATAAAACAAATTATAAGTAAGACATTGATACAGACACACATATATTGTAGGTACTTCTACCATGCATGATCCATAAATCAATACTTACTTTGTTTGCAAAAACATAATTGAAAAATTCGAAAGTTCTCCGTCGCGTTACCATTCAGAATTGTGATCTGTTTCTAGTTATTTTAAATATATTGTACGCGTAGTTATTTACTATGTTACGATGTCAAATTCAAATTTATGTCAATATGTGAAATCAATTTTATAGTTTTTTATAATTATATTATATATAACTATATTAAAATATATAATCATATTAAGTAAATACACAAAGAAGATAGAACGATATGCTTAAAAATAAATGTTAGGTCCTCTAAGTATATTGAAAACCGAAAATGCCTTTTTCTATTACCCTTAAAAAAAATGCAGAAACTATTTAAATCGCGGTACCCGTAGCAATTAGAAACTTAAAAGCCCACAGTTCTTAAGTTCTTTCGCCTCGTTAAATAGAATTCTAAATTGACAACATTTACTTGGAAAGCTAGAGGTATTTTTTCAATAAGACAAGAGTTTTAACAGATTAGAAGAATACAGAATAACATATCCACAGGTGTAAGACATAAGTCTACTTACCTGATCCGAGAAGTACCTGCACATGAATAAGTCGTATATATCTTCTAAGAACACACATAAGATAGATTATGTTTGGAAGAAAAATATTTTTTGTGTTCTAAATTAAATTTATATTTTATAAATCTAAAATTAATTTATTAATTCCCGGTACTTTATATAAAAACACTATCCCGAGAATTACTCTTTTATTTTTAGATTTGATTTATCGTGTAACAAGGCCTTATACGCGGTGCGGAGGTGTATTTTCCTCATTAACGATTGAGGGTCAAAAATATAAATCACTAGTTGCAATGGAACTTGGAAGAGAACCGTAGATCAATATTAAATTCAAAGATGATAAACAAAAACGTTTACATGAAAGCACATAACGGCTACGCCACGAAAATTACTCACTTGTTGCAACTAATAAAGTTACCGTTGCATTCGATGAATAGATTTCAACTGAAGGATGACGTTTTACCTCACCGCCCAGGCGTCCTGCGCTTTGGCTTCAGTGGGCGGGCAGCCCCGGATTACCGGGAAATATTTCACCGCTATTGCACAGTGCACTTACACAACCTACAGGCTAATATATGTTGCGAAAGAATTTTTAGATTCAAAAATAAACAATTTCATGCAATTGTTTATTGTAATTTATAATGCAATTTATTTAACGTTAGGTTAAAAGGAAAGTTTAGTTTTTTTGCAGGTGTGTTTTGCTAGTAATGGATAAAACAAATAAGCTTTCGAAATGTATATATAACACACTATTTCACTAATAGTAAGCGATATAGACTAACCGTAAGTATTGAAGACGTAAGTAATATCGACACGAAAGTACACAGCATAAACATATCTTTTGAAAATAGCTGCTCCATTCTAACCGTGTCCATTCAAATATAAAAAAAATACCCTATAAATAGAAAAGGTAAGACGGATACTATTATTTACTAAATTGTTCAATATTTTCACAAAAATAGCCTGTAAACTATACAATTTCAATGAAAGTCCAATGAGTTAGTTCGAAATTAAAGGAGATTGAGAAAACTCTTGCTTTACACCTCGCCGTACATCCGGCATCCGTTGACCACAAAGGTTTTACTGTGGTTGAATTTACTTTTGTGCCGGATCAAAATTTTTTTGAGAACGAAATCACGGGCAACAAGTTCTTCCAGTTAAAGCGTAATGGGGTCTCGTATCGAATATATATTGTAATAGTAATAAACTATATAATTATTAAATATTATTGTTTACAAACATGTATTAACTCAACATAAACTGGTCGAAATAATCATAACCTTTTGATTCGCATACACAATCACTATAAGCCTACAAAAACAAGCAAACAATCGCTTGCGATTTTATACTTTTTTTTAGTCCTATTTTTGGTTAAAATGGATAAGGTGGCAAACCATTTACCAAAACTTTTAGAAAAATGTATTTACTTCACATAAAATCATTATCTCGTCACCTTCAGGCCTTTAAAATTCTCCTAAACAAAGCCACCACTGCATTGTTAGCACATTTACGCTGACGGTGGCTGATTGCTAAATCATTACACAAATTACAATAGAAAAAGATGTCAAAAACTAGCTTATAAAAGCAATTTTTCAATCACAATTATTATGTAAAATCACGGTCGGTTGCTTATTCAACATAATTATTTTATAGAGAGATTTAATTTGTTTGTAATAAACTCAAATAACTGATTTATTTATTATAAGACCAATTTAATTATAAAAGATATATTTTTTTTAAATCTTTTAAGTACTTTTTAAACAGGCGATCTATATAAATTTTGCTGTTGCTAGGTGATAAGGGCGCGCGGCCCGCGGGAGGGCGATGCAGGGGGTTGTGGGCGCATTACCTCTGAATTAGAGGAAAATGTCACATCCCACGTCCAGAAAGCTAGGAGAGGATTACTATTTGTGAAATTTAGAACGCTTGTTGAATGTATTTTGATGTATTCGAATTTTTCCTACTTAATTTTAGAATATCTAAAGGAAGCTGTCAAACCCCATATCCTTCGAAAATAAAAGCCGGTGGCTGAAACGTGGTAATTTAGCTTTATGTAGTCATAATGATTTTTGTTTTTAACTTCAGTAAAGCGGAAAAAAACAATCTATATGACAATCACTCCTATGGCGAGGGCGGGCCTTCGTATTATATTTCTGATGTCGAAGGACGACAAGATTCTGTGTTAACGTTTTTATCCACTTAATCACGCATTAGGACCAGGTAGATTCGTATCCAAGATGCTAGCGTTTTTTTTTTACAATAACTACATACATACTAATTTTGATCTTATTAAATATGAACATAAAAGTAAGGAACATGTTCACTTATACTTGATGAAAGCCTTTATCGCAAAAATAAAATAAGCTTGATTCCTGTTTCATTACTAAAAATCTTTAAAAAAATCAATCAAATAGCTTGAACGCGGTATTCAATGTTTGAAGGATTCAATGACTCCAACACAAAACAAAACTATAGTTGTAATATTCACTTAGTTAAAAAACTATATACATATATATAAAAACGACAATTTATAGTTTGATTTTAATTAATCTACTTATATTATAAAGAGGAATTATTATAGAAATGTATTATAAGCATTTAATAAATTCCAAAATAACCGCACCGATTTGAAAACTGATTTTACTGATACAACCCTACGGCGAACATTTACAGAAAATAACGTCGATAATGGAACCCAAATTGGAAAAAAAAAACAAGAAAATTTCTATAACGTGTGCACTGAGAAAACTATTCACAATATTAAAGAAAGTAGTATTAGTTTACACAGGGTCAGTAGACAAGTCAGTCGCAGCGCCAATGTCGGCGCCGCGACTGACTTAAACTGTTTACATGAAGTAAGTAGTAGTGGTGCGTTTCTCACGATGAGCACACGTCTGTGAAGTCAGTGGGAAAAATGAATTGGCGAAAACAACTGAAACGACGATTTAATTATTTGTTGAAAAATTTATCAATTTTGCTGTTGAATGAGTTAATAGAAATGGTAGAAAATGAGATAACTTATATAGCGCCATAATAATATAGAGCCATATTTTGCAACGCTGTTGACCGCATTTCTTTATTGCGGTAATTTAGGGATTTAATATCCCAAAGGCACTCGTTTTCGCCATAGAATTGCACCAATTTCAAGGTTTCGTCTTCGCTAAGCTTCATTTTTATCGCCAGCGAAAAAAACGTGGTCACTATACAACGCAGCTGCAGTGACTATCCACGCACTGACTTGTCTGTTTACACGGGGTTTATTTGGTTGCGCGGGTGGCGGGGGGCGCCAACTGACTTTAAAATATTCGTGTCCGAATAATCAAGTCAGCGCTGACTTCAAGCCACTGTACTGACTTCAAATCAGTTTACATAGGGTTTTTTTCGGGTCAGCACTGACTTGCCTCGAATTTGTAGTCAGTTACTGACCCTGTGTAAATCAGCTCTAACTGTTACATATTAAATAAAATAAACATCTAACCGTGCGAAGCCGAAACTGAACACTACAAGTAAAAATAATAAGAATTATTTTAGTAATCGATATATTTTTTAGTTTTAATGAGTAAAGTAAAGAAAAGTAAACTAGCCAGAAAGAAAATCTTTAAATTGTAAATGTGTAAATTTTGTTAAAATAAGAACATGACAAAAATACATGTATTCCTAATGAATCCTTTGGCTTCCTAAATAAAAATAAAATAAAAAAAAAGCTATGTGGTGAGATGTTTTGTAATAATAATATGTGATTACTTTGCTATAAGGTAAGTTAATTAAAACAAAGAACCTAATTAACAAAATAAATTGGTACAATAAGAACAAAGGAAATTATATTCTTTACTTAGTTTAAAAAAAGATATCTAGTGGACAATTAAAGATATTACTTTTAACATAACATAAAAATGCGAAACAAAGGACCTCTCAGTCTTCAAATTCAGTTAAGAATTTTTTCCATTTAAAAAATAAAAAATTAATTATGACTCATTAACCCTAAATAAGCTTTTATTTACTATTTATTATTATTTTTAGACTTGTGTAATTTATTTTTTTATATGTATGTATGTTTAAGTGTAAATAAACAAATACCAATATATTAAAAAAACTATATATTAACGAAATACGAAATGAACGTAAAGCTTCTTATATTTGCAATATAAGTATGATGGAAGAAGATGAAACTCATATTTTTATTATTATTCATTATTTGAAAATCTTTTCTAAACAAAATGTATTTTATTATCTTAAGTAATAAAACGCAAGTAAATATATATTTAAATTTCCTTTTTGTTATGGTAATACATTGATTCATGTTTCAGGTTAGAATCTAGTTCTCACTCTCACTCTATTCACACCATTATTAGCCTCAAAGAATGAGACCATGCTATAAATAAAATCCTGTTGTAAGGTATAATTTATATTTATAAAATAATATTGGGTATTAGTAGCATTATTAACATGATTATTAAGTTAAGTAACTCATTGACAAGATTTTTTAATACCCTTGATATGATTGGATATAATACACATAGAGATGTACCAGGGCGTAAGCAATTAAAATTACCCCCACTAACTTTTATAATTTACTAACCAACAGCTAATTAATCTTGTACTATAACAATTTTTTTATAAATAAATAGGTTCTTCTGATGAATTATGTAAAATAATAATATTGATATGAATCAAAATAGATTTTTATTGTAATTGCAAGTATATTCATAATATCTTACAGGAATGTGCTTCTAGAATTGGTAAAAAATATATTTTGGCAAATTAAAAAAAAAAAATAGTAAAATATAAATAAACTTTAGGTAAGGGTTTAACCTCAGTGCCTGAAGAATGTATATATCATTATTGTTAATACATTTTAGCTTGAACTAACCTAACTCGGTTTTTATAGTGTTTTTTTATAATTATTTACTAGTGTGTGCAGCTCAAGCATCTTTTTGTGTTTGGTGATATATTATATAGGAACATCATACATAAACATGTGTTTTAACATGTTACTCATAACAATTATTACATTAATAGAAGTAAAACATTATTAGTAATTGGTTGGTCCTGGTAAATGCATTGGAAAAACAAACAAATTAACAAACTATTCCATGGCATTGCTTCGCATATTTGTAGCATATTAAATTTTGGGAAAATATTTATGTATTTATTTAAAATGTATATTATAGAGTAATAAAATCAAACAAGATAAATGAATTCCTACAATAATCATTTATCTTGTTTGATTTTATTACTCTATAATATTGTAGGAATTGTAGGAATTCTTTTATCTTGCAGCTTTCATTAAAATAAGTTTTTAAAGAAAATTATTAAGTTAACAAAATTTAGTATGTTTAAGTGTTATCTTTACGAGTCATACTCAATTTATGAATATGTGAAATAATATAATATTTATGTATGGCTATATTAGCCCAAGTACGTAGTTAGGGCTGATATGGCCTGAGAGGTCAAAATGTGAATCTATTTTTGGATCATCTAAGTACATACTAAAGCTCCAGAGCTGAAACATCTTTTATGTCTGCAATTCAAAACCCCTAACCTCATCTTCTTATGAAATGGATGGTGATTGACACCTTATAAATTTATATTTCTAACAATATGATAAAGTAAATTGTTTAAAAAATTGTACATAAATATCACCTATAACATGTTTCTGAGTGTTTTAGTCTTATTTCATGTAAGACTGACACTAATTTATAAAAAAATATGTTTTATAACATAAAACAACAGCTTGAGAATATAGTTAAGTTAATTACAATAAGTTTATCATAGGTGATAAGAAGATGTTTGATTCTAGAGAATAAAGGTACCATGTTCCAATGCATCAAAAAATTTACGAAATACATTTCGTTTAATAATGTCAAAATTTCAACTGAATTATCCGATAAAGTAATGAAAAAGCTCAAATGTGTTATAAAATTGCGCTAATATTACTTATTTTTCACTTTTCCATCAAAAAGACCTTAAGATGAAAGCTATAGCTACTCATTTTATGTAGTTGGTACCATGCACGTAGCAGTAAAATATGGAGGATGCATAAATACGAAATACTCATAAAACTTCTCAAACAAGAAAAAGAATGAAACGATGTTTACCACAAAGCTACCGAATGTTTAAAACTACGGTTTATTCATATTTAAAGTAAATAAATCACGTTTCACAAAGAAATACTAAAATTGTAAGTAAAATAGAACCGCCCTAGGCCGATGTTGATGTAGGAATTTATTGTATGACTTACCTCGACCGAGAATGACATATTCCACTAAATAAAATAAAATGTAAAGAACAAATATTTAAATTAACCAGAAGTGTTCACAAAATAAGATGTAATTTATTTAAGATTCACAGTTTTTTCCACAAAACAATAACACTGTACGCGCAATAGGTACTAACGCACCACCACTGTGAAGTTGTTGACATCTAAATCAATACAGCCAACATAAAATAGACAGTTTGCATTTCGCAATTTCACCTATTTTTCTTTACATTTGAAATTACTAGGTTAAATTCTGAAAAACGTGTTTATATTTTGCCTTTAATTAAACGTCTTTAAGGTTTAATATTGATCCGACACCGACTTCCTACTATTTCTTAAATAACAGCCATTTTACGCATGTCCCGTTAGTATTGATTTTTTATTTCGAATTCGGTACTTTTTGAATTACAACATTAAAATATTATTATATCGTTTGATATGCGATCGAGGCATAACAAACTTAAATATATACATAGCAAATTTAAATGGCGAAACTGTCCGCCAATATTAATTGTAACTTTATCATCATCGAATATCGATTATATTTATATCATAAGATTGAATACTGATGGACATTGCCTTTTATGGAGGATGATATTTTACCATTTGTTAAATTAAATCTTTTTAAGTTCGATGGCGCATGTATAAATATATTTATTAAACTATAGCATAAAGTAATCCACCATATTTAGTTATAAAATATTTTATATAAGAACATAATATAAGTTTTAGTTACTTTAGATATATTTATTGTTCTTTTACAGATAGTCTTGAGGATAATGCACGAACTGCTGAAGTAAAACAATGTTGAATTTTTAGATTCAGATTTTGATTATAGTGATTAAAAAACAGTATAAAAATATATGGTGTTGTTTTCTTTGATACATACATAGATTTACAAATATTTAAACTCATTATAATATTGATACTCATGATAGTGTTTGATAGCCTGTTTGTTCCTTTAATACGCCACAATGGAGTGACGTATCTGTGTGATGTTTGGTATGGAGTTAATAAAGAGTTAACAAGTGATATAAGCAACTTTTAATCTCCTCATAACACGGACAAAATTGCAAGCATCCACTAGTAAAATAAAAATGAATTTCAAAGTATCAAATGAGTTGTTCCAACTTTCTTTTTTACTTTAGGGCTGCCATATTGATATTTTATAAATTTGCCGCGCTTTTTCAGTATCAACTTTCATTAGCCAGACTCTACAGAGTTCGGCTTTTAATTTATTTTGACGAATTTATAGCCTGGTAACGAGGCCATTAAGCCAATTAAAATTAAATAAATACATGGGTGCTCAAAAACAAGTAAACAAATGTTCTTACATAAAATATAATTCTGCTATTTGTTATGATTATATATAACTATATATATAGACTATATAAAGAGTAATATCTACTCCTAATACAATTTCGAAATATATTTTTTTATATACGTCCGAATCCTTAGTAAACTATTCAGTAAACAAACCGCTTATAACAAACATCGCATACAGCGACATATCGCTTATAACGACGAAATTTTTCGAAAAAAAGACGATATTCTTTGGCTATAACGACCAACCGCTTCTTGTCTCAGGAAAACAAAACAATACAAACGATTTTAAATCTTATTTATAAGCATTGAATGAATATTTAGGCATATATAATATAAATAAAATAAATATAATTACTTACGCACTTTCTCCCGCCTCATCCGAACCTCTTCCCGCCTATTTGACCTTTACTTGCATACTTTACACATGTTTAGTTCGCTATAAGTGTTGCCAGTGTTGTTTAGACTGTGCAATTGTGCATTTATGTGTTATCATGTCGCAAAAAAAGAGAAAAGTGTTTTATATTGAATTAAAATCTCACGTCATATGGATAAAATGCAAAAAATATTTGAGACTGGGGTTAAAAAAAAACAGACCAAAATGACTGATCACTTTTGTACCTAATTATTTCGCAATAAATATTTTTGTCTTTTTTGACTCCTTTACGTATTAGAATATTAACATAACATATTATAACCCATACCTACCTATTCTAGACAGATAACTATGATAATATAACTATGTACATACAAATGTACCTACTATAGTTGTGTATATATGACATTGCTTATAACGACTATCGGATATAACGTCGGCAACTATACGGTCCCTTCAATGTCATTATAAACGGTTTTGACTGTAATTAGACAGGCAATAGCATATTATTTACAAGCATGCTACGTCATCGTCGATTCGATTAATTTGATTCAATGAATAAAAACCAATGTTTTAATTATGGATTTTTGATAATAATTATTTTAGTCCGTAATGTTTTTAAAGTAATTTTTTATAAAGATGTATGTTAATATAACGCTTTATGTTTCATACCTATTTAAATTGTATTTAAGCTGTATTAAACAATGTACATTATCTGTGTACATGCTATTATTTAAAAAAAACACTACTATCTACTAGTGTAATAATAAATAATTCTTGAAATGCCGAAGTTATCGACAAAAAAATATGTGGTTAGATGTTTGCATGCAAGAAAATATTGTACATATTGGAATTATATTAAATAGTTGTCTATGTAAAATCCATTATTATAAGTGTCAAGTGTCAATTGTTGAGTCAACTAAACAAATATACATATATATTATATTGTGATTTGTGACTAAATACAAGAAATGCGTAATGCAGTCAAGATACAAAATAAAAATGTTATAATAGATATTAGAGAATTCTTCAAATAGGTTTATTTGACCAATTCGACATGCGTGTGATTTGATTTTTACCTAATTGTACATTTAAAAAAATGTAAAAAGAGAATTTGCCAAGAGCATTTGCATTTGCCCTCGGATTTAATGCCTATAATATAGAGTAATTAAATATAATTATTTACTCTTATTTTATAAGAAATGGTGAATTGATGTAGTATACTATGTTGATAGTTCTTAATGATCATATTATACTTTGCAATAATTTCATTCTTAAATTCAATCCTTTATGTTCTTTATAATAACTGTAAAATGAGATATTGGAAAGTCTTTAAAAATATTTTTGTAATGGGTTTTATAGTAAGTGTTATGTGGCTTATGTTTTCATGGAGCAGTATGGAGTTTATCAGGTAATTTTTAATTATAGTTACAATCACAAGAGATGTATAGAATTATAAATTATTTATTAAAAGAGTGTAATGGAAAATGGTAAACATTAACAAAGGTTACAAGTACAACTGTGATCAAGTGCTTCAAGTAATACTGGGATATAATCTTGCAACCTACTAATGTAGTTATCTATATATATAAAAATGAAACCCGTTTTCCATTGTCACGACATAACATGAAAACGGCTTGACAGATTTGTCTGCTTTTTTTTTTAATATTCCTTGAAGTACGAGGATGGTTCTTACGGAGAGAAAAATTTAAAAAAAATGAGTGAAAAAGTCTAAAAACAACTTTTCTATATTCGCAAAATATTCGTAATAATACTTAAAAGTCAATTTGAACTTTAATACCATATCATAGAGTTAGTGGAGGGGTTCCAGGAAGGTAAATTTTTATTTTTGACATAATGTATTTGTTGTCTTATCAATTTAATGTCAAAAATGTCCCGAATAGCAGAATAAGTATTTAAAATAAATAAAGAATAGACTGTTAGACGGTACGATGTTCTCCAGGCCAGCTAGCTAATTATATATGTTATACCTTTTTACTCTATAAATTTTTATAAATTTCTAATTAACCAACCTTTTTTTGTAAAAAAGTTTTGTCTACCTTATTTAATGTGTAAAATATAATTAATAATTTTTGGTATTCACAAAACTGATTGGAACAGTTTTAATTATACCAGGTGTTACTTGACTATAATAGAATAAGTAAAATGTTCTAGACATTGACCTTTCTGAAGTTGCCTTAATAATGTATATGGCATGCATAAGTAATAGCAATGGCACTAAGCCCTACATAACAAGAAAAACTCTACTGACTAATCTACAATCTATATTTAAAATAAATTCCCTGCTTTAATGTATTTCCCTTTTTTGGATATTTATCTATAAGAGTAAACCTTATATATATATTTATATATAGGGAAAGAAGATTGTTTGAAAGCTAACCCTGAATCAAAAGCTTTTGAATGTGCTCAGTTTGATGGTACATAATAAAAGTGACAAAAAATTCTTAGTTTTTGGTTTGGTTTGTGGACTCAGTTTCCGCAATTAGACTCTAAATATGTCTGTTGTGCATATATTCTTATACAGATGTAGTTTTAAAAAATTATGTAATTTGGGAGTATAAAGCATGACATGTTTAAGTACATTATTATTGAACATCTCATAAGTGATGTTGTGCGGTGTCACTTTTTGAATGGAAGTAACGTAATGAAATTTAAAAACTATTATGATTTTAGATATGCATCAATGGATCCTAGAAGTATTCCAATAACTGTTAAAAATAAATTATGTCATGTGAATAACATTGATGAAAGAGTGTTTGTAAATAATAGTTCAGATTTAAAGATGATATACTATGTAACACCAACTTACCCAAGACCAGAACAAGTGCCAGAGTTGACAAGACTTGCTCATACCTTGATGCATGTACCAAAAATTCATTGGATAGTAGCAGATGACCAATCATTATGTTCAAAAGATGTTGCTGATATTCTTAGGTGAGTGTACACAGTTTTAAAAACAGATACAGACATCTTGACTGTGGGTGGCTTTTACTCTGTCTTAGATGCTTTTGTGCATGAATATATAAACCATACAATCTATTCTTTAACTTTATGAAATATACAATCTCTTCTGTTTTACACTTAAAGTATAGCTTTTTGCATACAGACTGTTGAGTGACTGACATCTGAACATAGTCTAAACAATATAAAATTCTTATTTCTAGACGTACTGGCCTGCCATACACACACATATCTAGTCCAAAGCCATACATATATAAAGGAACAAACTTCCCTCGTGGAGTTGCAAATCGTCGAGCAGCACTCTCCTGGCTTCAAGAAAATGCTGATGATGGAGTTCTTTACTTTGGAGATGATGATAATACTATTGATTTGCAATTATTTGGTGAAATCAGACTTACTAAAAAAGTGTCAATGTTTCCTGTAGGCCTTATAGGAGATTATGGTGTTTCTTCACCCATTGTCAAGGATGGAAAGGTAGAAATAGAATAATAAATATGTATTAACGCAATTATCTGATAATATATTTTTAAACTATTAAAGAGACATGAAACCAACAAAAGTTTGAATAGCAATGTGAAGATAAATAATAATAATAATATAATATATAGCCTGATTATGAATAAATAGAGCATGATTCTATAGTAATATTAGATAAATTTATAGTAATCATTTTAAGTGTTGTTTAGAACATTTCTATTTTTTGTCTTGGTATATTTAAAAAAAAGTATTATTAAATCAAACAAAATAAACCTCTCCACTTTATGTTTCAGGTGGTGGGATTTTTTGATTCTTGGCCTGGTTCAAGAATGTTTGCAGTAGATATGGCTGGGTTTGCTGTGAACATTGAGTTTCTAAAGCCCTCTGCTAACATGCCATACATTGCGGGCCATGAAGAGGACAGATTTTTGGTTAGTTTAGGATTAAAATTGGAAGACATTGAACCTCTTGCTGCTAATTGCTCGAAAGTACTTGTCTGGCATACAAAGACAGTTAAATATAAAAAGCCAACATTACATGTTGATATTAAGAAGTTAGAGGATGTTACTGCTTATAAATATTTTGTTAATCTTCTTAAAGAAACTAGTAGGCTAGGTATGGCAAGCATAAGTAATAGCAATGGCACTAAGCCTTACATAACAAGAAATAGGAAGTCCTATGAAACTGTAGCTGATTTACACTAATTTACTGGCTAAACTATAGATTGTCTAATGTCTGTAAAAAAGTTCCTTGCTTTATTATAATGTAGATTATTCTGATATTTAACTATCAAAGTTTACGCTTTTTTGCCGTAGTCACACATACAGATATATACTATGTGAAGAATATTGTTTTAGAGTTAACCCGTTATCTAAAAATCCTCATATAGCTCTTGAGTGTGCTCAGTTTCGGGCCACTTAATAAGTGACAAAATTTTTAGTGGTTTGGAAATATGTGTAATGTTAGACAATTAGAGATCTAGAATCTCAACAGGCCTGTATTGAGATGAGAGAAGTAATTCGGTAGTTTCTTTGTTTTGTGTTTTACATGTTTAAGTAAATTATTATAATACTTCTTAGTGATGAAGTGCTGTTTTGTGTGTCGTTTTTAATGCTTAAGGCATGTTTATTTTTGTTATGTTTTAGTAGTTTAGTATATTGAGTGCGCACTGACAGTAGAATGTCTATGGTAGTAACTTATCACTGACTCGTATTTTGAAATGAATATATAGTCTGTTTTATAATGTTCTCATACGAATCTCGTCATAGTTAAATACGAGGAACTATATTTTTTACGGCGTAGGTATATATGCTATGGATTTATATTTAAATAAACACACATACATACAGAGATCTCGTTCAGAGTATTTCTAAAAAATATTTAATTAAAATAATATTAAGGGATTCTTAAATAGAAGGATTTGTAGATTGTGCATTTTATATTATTAAAGGTATGATGATTTTTATTACATTAAGAAAATACTAGAGGCACAATACTAGATAGGCAATAAATTATACGTCCTAAGGATACTTAAATAATATTAGCCCTAATAAAATTTTACAAATGGAGGAAAAATCTACCATAATGTTATGTTATCACTTGATGCAAAATGCATGCCTATAATGCATGCTAACCTTGTGCTATACAGGGTTAGGACAGACTAGGTACGAATGACATTTTTATACACTTAATTATAACTGCAGAGTAAAAAGTTAGTAGTGTTGGCCTAGTGGCTTTAGCGTGCAACTCTTATCACTGAGATCGTAGGTTCGGTCTTCTGCTTCACCAATGGATTTTCCATGTACGGTTAAGGAAAATTAATGAGAAAACCGGCATGGTGCAGACTCAAAAAGTCGACGGTGCATCAGACGCAGAATACTGATCTACTAAAAGCAAATCACTTAACAGATACAAGTGATGTCCGGACCAACAAGGTTGTAGCGCCACTGGTTATTTTTAAGTCCGTGTATGTAAAATGTACCATAATATTGTCATGTTATAGTTATCAGTGATAGCGTTATCGTTACAAAATAACGTGATGAATAATAATTAGGCTTAAACACTCTCTCTAGTCCTCGTTGTTGTTAAAATACTTAAAGATATTAAGTGCAATATATGTATATATACTTGCATATATCGATTTATTTTGTTAAAATGTTGTCAAATGTATTCATTCCTATCAAGAATCTTTTTGAATCTCAAAAATGTTTGAAAAATGCTAAAATTGTTTTTAACTTTGCTTTTGTGTATATGTATCGTTTACTACTATAAAATCTCAATTAGACATTAAGAAGACATTATTAAATATTGCTTTAGTCGTGTAGTATTTCAAAACTTTTTTTTGAATCTCAATGCATTATATTAGTGAAGTTATAGACTTGGTATAGATAAGCTGTGAGGCTTAGTAGTGAATTGGTTTATTCGTAAGTGTTCCGAACGTTCGGAAATTCATTCTAGGTGCTTGCATCTACACTTGTCTCAAACGATGACAATATGATCAAGGGATGATCACCTACTTGTTTATAAAAGATATGATTTTAGAACAGATACTATATAAGGCTAACACCAATATAGGGTTGAGAAGCTTCTGGATGATTAGTATATAAAGTTTTAGGGTTAGTTCTCTATATAATTAAAGAACAACTTTTGTTGTGATTGTGGTAACAAATTTCATGTGCTGGTTATTTTACATTCCCAAAACATTAATTCGATTTTATGCTTAATGTTGTGTAAACACAAAATATTTTATTGTTTAATATAGTTGATATTTGGTCGTGCTTTGTTTTATCCTAGTAGCGGATTATGTTATTTAATAGGATGGGTTTTAATCAGTGGCGTAGCTAGGTGACCAAGGGTGCTGGGGCAAATTAAAATGGGGGCCCACTGCTATGTAAACTTATTAGGTTTAATCAAATAAAAATATGAAATATACAAATACTCTAAAAATACTCAGCTACTTAAGCTCTTTTTTGTGTGCAGGGCAGGTAATAAAATTTTTAAACAGTAACAACATAAATTACAATTACATAGGCTGCACTAAAAGTATCGGGAATGGAATAATACCACTGTTCCTGTCATATTTAATTCTTTTTAATTGAAAACTCTTTTTTTTTAAATCGAATACCATTTTTTTTTAAAGATTCGGTCTTTTCACAAAGTTTTGTCAAACTTGTTTAGTCGTTGAGAAAATGGAATTGACTCGAGAAAATTCAAGAGCGCGTGATTTATTATGACTTTCGAAGTGGTTTATCATAAAAACAGTGTGTTGACCGGATGATTTCTGCATTTGGTGATGAAGCCCCATCCAAAACCACAATTTATTGCTGGTTTGCTGAATTTCAACGTGTCAAGCTCAATGATGATCCTTCTCAAGGTCGTCCAAAAACTGCAGTCACCCAAGAAAACGTTGATGCTGTGCGTAAGCTGATTGAGGAAGATCGACATGTGACATACCGCGAAATTCAGGCAACTTTAGACATTGGCATGAGTCAAATACAAATAATCTTGCATGAAAAATTAGGTGTAAAAAAGTTGTTTTCCCGATGGATACCGCATTCGCTCTGTGAAGAGCAGCGCTCGCGTTACTTGGTGCGTACTCGAAAGATTCCACGCAGGATCCTCAAATGCTGTATATAACATCGTATCAGGTGACGAATCCTGGATATACGCGTACGAACCCGAAACAAAAAACCAGTCACGAGTTTGGGTGTTCGAAAATGAGTTAAAGCTAACGAAAATTGTTCGTTCACGGAGTGTTGCAAAAAAAATTGTGGCCACGTTTGTCTCCAAACCGGCCATGTTGCGACTATTCCTCTTGAGGGACAAAGAACGGTTAATGCAGAATGGTATGCTAGCATTTGTTTGCCACAGATCGTTTCTGAACTCCGTAAAGAGAACTGCAACCGCCGCATCATCCTCCATCACGACAATGCGAGTTCTCACACCGCGAACAGAACAAAAGAGTTTTTAGAGCAAGAAAACATAGAATTATTAGACCATCCGCCGTACAGCCCCGACCTAAGCCCTAATGATTTCTATACTTTCCATAAAATAAAGAATAAATTACGTGGTCAGAGATTTTCATCACCTGAAGAAGCTGTAACAAAACGGCTATTTTGGAGACCCCAACTTCCGAATGGAATGGTTGCTTCAATGATTGGTTCTATCGTATCAAAAATTTGTCAAATTTCGCGGAGAATAGTTCGAAAAGCAATAAATACATTTTTAAATAGTAATGTTGTGTCAATTCCATGATTCCCGAAATTTTCAGTGCCACCCTCGTAATACTTGATGTAGGTTTGGCGAATAAAATGAAATACAGAAGATTCAAGGGTTTATTATATATAAAGGTCGGGCCTACCAACTGACTAAGTAAATATTATATTTTCAATTTTTTCCTAGCTTAAGTTTTCGCAAAAGTATCAATGACTTCGTTTAAATCCAGGCCTGATGCGGTTTTGTTTTCAATTGCTATTTAATTCGCGTTATACAATGAGCTGTAGCCGAAATCTTAAGATTTGACACGATTTATTGACTTTAACGGACATCAACATGAGTGGTAAAATCAAATAAAATTGAACCACTATATTGACCAGTACAAAAAAGTTTATTTACATTAGCTTACTTACTCCTGATACAGCATGAATTTTTTAACATTTTTTAACCGAATGAGATTTCTGGTGAGGATTCGAGGGCCCCCTGAGCTTGAGGGCCCCGGGGCACTGCCCCGCCTAGCCCCTTGGTAGCTACGCCACTGGTTTTAATTTATTTTATATATAAAGAAAAATTAGCATTATATACTCAGCCGTCAATAAAGTTAACAGTATAAATGTTATACCAAAATAAAATAATGTTGATGTATTTTTTTGTTTTATTTTCATAGACAATGATTATAGACTAGAAGCATATAATTTAATTCTTATATATTTGATTCAATTTTTCTTTATAGACTGGTAATTCGACGTGATCCCAGTGGAGTGTGATCTTGTCAAAGAATCTGAAAAATAATTCCAATATTACATGCAAGCATGTCTTTGGACAGTTAAAAATATGGTCTGTTGAAATTGCCATGTACATTTTTGACGGAGAGAATTGGTAAAATCATATGTATCAAATTTAATACAACTTCAAATACATATACTAATGTTATTGGCTTGTGGTTATCAATTTAGGCTACCCTACATGTACAAGCATACACATGCTTCCTAGCCTATAGGCTATGCCTAAATAAATAGGCTAGGCTAGGCCTAGCCTATTTATTTTTTATTTTTGAGTAAATATATCTAAAAAGCTTGTTTATCAGACAAAAAAAAACATCCTAAAAAATTAGCTTGATATCATGAAAATTGAGCTGGCGCATGGGGGGGTCCCCGTTCCCATTTAAAATGCATTGAAAAAAATATTTTTTCTTAATTTTCATTGTAAATCGTCGAAACAATTTTTTTTCAAATTTCCCTTTTTGGTGTCTTTTAGGAAATTAAATTTTCTACAAAATGCGCGCGCTCCCGCTCCCATGCGCCAGCTCAATTTTCAAGATATCAAGCTCATTTTTTAGGAGGTTTTTTTTTGTCTAACAAAGAAGCTTTTTAGATATATTTACTCAAAAAATAATAATTTTATTTTATTTTGAATCAGTCTACTATATATATACATGTATGTACTAGCTATGTTCCAACAGATAGGTCGTGCCGGACTGCGATACCCATGGCAACGTATTTTTTTTCTATGTGACCCCTAATAGCCTATCAGGCAGAAATGTGGTGGAGAACCTAAATACCAGGGGAATGTCAAATCTTCCCAAAGGTACTTAAACTACTCAGGTCTGGTGGGTTTGGCGTCTCCCGCCAGTCCAGGGCTTATTGCAATATATTAACAGTGTATAAAAGCTAATTTAGTGACCGTATTTTCTGCGTTCTTAAGAACATCATTTTGTCTAAAACGGTCATGGACACGGTGAAGGAACGTAATCTGAAAGTGGTTCAAGCTACAACTGAATATTAGTTTTTTACCTCTAAGACGAAAAGTGGTTGTTTTTAAAGAATTGCATTTATTTATATACATTTTTCAGGTAGTGACAAATTAACAGAGAAAGGTTTTTTATGGGACAGGAGGTAGACGAGCAGCCACTGTTTTATTTTATTTATTGTGGTATGCCAGGTGGAGAAAGAATGGAATTTTGCATTACGCCTCGACGTCCGTCCGTCCGACGACGACATAAGTTTTCTACAGTTTTCATTAAAGCCCTTTAGTGTTAAAATATATACGGTTTACCTGGTCTGTACTTCATTCAATATTCTCTCTTCTAAGTCTGTCAGACCCTTTTCCATGACATCGACGGTGTCACTCATTTGCTCAATGTTCCAAAATCCACAGATGTTTGTATCTATACCTGGTTGGTTAAGAGTAAACCATGTCGCTATTCGCGCCAGCTCTACATTGTTTTTCTGTAAAACATAATTTAAAACTAAGTTTGAACTTCTTATTGATGCGAGATGTTAGATGTCAGATGGCATGATAGGTACCTACTCGTAGGTAGTCGTTAACAATGATTTAACTTAAATTTTAAATTTTAATGTTATGAGAGTTGAGCCGTGACACGTGTTTGCTAAGCATCTTCAGATAGTTCGTAATATATAAGAATAGTAAAGATGTATAAAAAAATGTTTCAGGTGTGTTCACTTAGCCTTTGTTTTAAAAACAGGTGTGATAATAAAAGAACATTGTTTACCTTACAATATTCCGATGCACATTTACAGACTGCTCTAATGTCATCGCTAGCGGGATGCCATGGTTCGGGACCTTTATTTGTTAGAAGCCCCATGCCGGTGGCCGCAGCGTTAATAATACCAATTCCTTTATCCTACAATGTACAATTAATGGTTGGTTCAATTTATCAACGCACTCCCTAAATAGGATTCATTTCGCAGGTACTCCGCTATAAATACGGGAAAGCGTAATGGGATTTCTGCAACCAACTTTGCACGTAATCTATGGTCTCTGATATATAAATGGTCAAATAACAGCCGCCATGTGAGAGGATTGATTCTTATTTGGCGGATTGATATTTAGTTGGGTTAGCCGGCCTCAGTTACAGCCCTTCACGAGGTCTTGGCATAACGTTTTAGTTTTAATTATGTTAGTTGATAGTCAATATTATTCATGCTAGGGCCAACCGTTTTTTAACATAAAAATACATCAAAATAAAAACAAATTTATCGTTAAATTTCTTAATGTAAGTAAATAAAATGTTATTAAATATTGATGTTGCTCATGGTAAACAGTCATTCGAGTTTGTGATAGTAATTTGATGAACGTCTTTAGTATCTACCGTGTATCATTTTACAATTTTATTCTCATCAACTAATTGATTTGTTTTATAGAGTATCAAGTGAGGCATATATTACGTCAGTATTTAGTATTCCATAATCCCTAAACTTTGACCTACGTAAGAGTGTCGAAGTGGCATCTTGTTTTAATAATATCTTTATCAACGTCAATCTAAACAGTTGGAAATATTTGTTTAATTGGTTTGATGTTATAAGAAATTAGGAGACTTAAACTAAAATGCATCTGGTACGCACTCTCGCATTGAGAGTAGGAAGGAAAACTTTTATCACTAGTGTCTTGTGATGATTACATTTTATTCTGTCTAGTGTCTACTAAAGTAACATAGTTATTATTACCTTGAAATATTTTGTGTAGTTCTGTAATCGATTATCAAAGAGTGTTGATTTTGCGTAAGATAATATTGACGATATTTTGACCTCTGATTCTTCGACAAGTTCTTGCATAACGTCTATGTCATAGTCAGCAATGCCAATGTAACGTGCTTTACCGTCCCTCACAGCACGCTCAAGAGTGGGTAACGTTTCTTTCAAGACGACCGACATATCTGGAGCAAATGTTACGTCATGGACCTGTCAAAATCAATATAATATATATTCTTTATGCTCTACAATTAATTCATGCATTTGAACAATGTTTTGGATGTAAAATAAAAATAGCGCACCGCAATCAGCAGTCTCAAGTAAATGTAGCTTTAAATAACTATATACACATCAAGAATAAAAAAAATATTTATAAATAAATTAAATCTGCATAAAAGAGTATGTGTTTAAATCACTCTAGAAGAACACGTTTAGCATCTTCAGGGTTTTATCAGCATAGATAAGACCTTGACACTGACCTGAATCAAATCAACGTAATCTAAGCCGAGAAGATCGAGCGTGTTATTCAAGCCTACTTCGGTTTTTTCGGCTGAAAAGTCGAACATCTTTGCGGTTTCTTTCTCATATCTTCCAACTTTACTGCCAATGTAATAGGAATCTCTTGGAATTCCTTTAAGGGCCTGTAAATGAATAATCAATACAAAAATTAGTTAAAGGGTATGAGACAAGCAAAATCGAAAATTATTAAATATTTTTTGAACGTTCTCATCCGCTCATAAAAGTTAACTATACCTTTCCAATAGTTCGTTCTGAACTTCCTTGTCCATACCAGGGACCGGTCTCTATATAATTTATTCCCCGCTTCAAAGTTTCTTGAATAAGATCTACGGATTTTTGTTCATCGAAAACTCTACAATAAAACCGTCTAGATATTAATTCAGTTTACTTGGAATTTAATAGCGATAGACCGTCTTCAATAACAGTCTGCTGATATCATAGCCATCTCCATTGCTTAGTGCCTAAGGTACAGGACGCCTAACTTCACTTAGCATCAGATGAGCCTCTGGCGCGTTTGCCCCTTATTCGTGGTCTAAGATCCCGATATACAACGACCTTCACCAAGATGCTTATTTAATGAAACGTATTTAATATTTAATTTAATATGTCAATAAATATAATCCATATGGGTTGCCTAGCAAATTTCAGTCCAGAGTATTTTAATTAATATTTAAAAACCAAAATATCATTTAGCTAATTATTAAGTAGAATCACTCGTATAGCACTAACATGAGAGCCTAAAGGTTAGGCGTCAACCCTAGAGTCATACGTTCGTTGTTAAGAAAAACATCGTCGGGAAACCAGGACCTTGTCATAAAAAAATCAAGAAAAAAAACAGAAATCTATAAACCAAGGAATGTACCGCAAATGTTAAACTTTTTACTCTACAAATAAAAATTTCTCAGTTTGATAAACGCTAGACATTTGAAATTTTGTTATATTTCTAAGCTAACGATCATGACCTTTTATATTAAATCATATAGGTACAAGGTCATGATTTACAAGAAGAAAAAAGAAACAACTAAATTAAATTAGTATAAAACTAAATTAACAATAATATGGTAGCTATATTAGTCAGTTTCGGAAAATTACTATGACCCTACGATAAAAACGTTAGACTGTATTCTGTAAATAAGAAATCAAAAAAGAATAGAACTTTTAATATGATATCTAAATTATTATTCATTAGTTTGTAGCCGCTAGGCGACTAAAATACAACAAGTTTATCAAGCAGATAGCGTAGGTATATACTGATAACAAAGAGAAAATTATTATTTCGTACCCATAAATATTGCTGAATGCCGCTCCTCCACAGCTTACGTGTGACACTTTTAACCCAGTGGCACCAAGTTCGTTGTATTTCATGATAAAATTTAATTATTGTACTGGCGTATTATAAAATGCGACCGCGCATTCCGGGCGCTAGTATACGACTGGTTCAAACTTCAGTCTTCAACTAGTTACTAGATGCAAAATAACGACAAGGACCAAGGACTGAAAATTCTGAACGCAGGAGGCAGGAAGATGCGCACTAATAAAATACAGCACTGTATACTTATATTATGTATTTGTTGTATAATTTATTTTGTATTTGTACCTAAGAGAAAAGCTTGAGGATTTCGTTAGGTATGTTATTAATGGATAAACTCATTAGTTTATCCATTAGTTATATAGATATCTACAAGGCATATAACTTAATTAAGTTATATGCCTAATTCCGAATTACCATAATAAATATAGCGGTACTAGAACTTAGAAGTTATACTAATGGTATATTATATATAACTTTAGTGCCGCGGTTTACTTCAAATCACACATCAAGTAGAGGTAAACTTCGAATCTTCGTAAGTAGTTGGCACTTAATCGAAATTACATTGATGATCGGTTCAAGTAAAAATAACTGAAAAGATTTTGCGATTATTTTTATGATTACAAGGATTAAAAATATCTTTTGTTTCTTTTAAGCTATTGCATAGATTTTATCGCGGGCTTTGACCGCGGCGACCGAATCAAGAATATCCGTAACGAAATAAACCTAACACACGATGACGTAATATAGGTGCGTCTCACATCGTGCGTCTAGCGTGATCGGATAGGCGTGTTAGTCTGAGTCTGGTAGAGTGGTAGATTGAATTAATATCAAAGAAAAAAATACTGCAAAAAATAAATAATATCAAATATAAATTTTCATTAGTTTATAAAAAATGTTTTCAATAGCTTTACCGCGGCAGTCCTCGAGTGCCACACGTATTTTTTTGTTTGACACATTTTGTTAATTTTTATAAAGGCACTGATGATTTATGAAGTAACTTAATTCTTCTTAATAACTGTACTGTTAAGTGCAATACAAAGAACATATAATAGTAGATTATAAATACTAGTTATGTTATGTACGGTTAATAGAAAAAATTATAGGCAACATTTCGCTGGGGGCTTAGACCTTAGTCAAGATGTCTTAACAGTAAGTGTATGTAGAGAGTGGAAATTTAAATTTGTAAGAATATTTGTCGACACAAATTTTCATTTTGTTACTGGACATACTGAGGTCCGAGGCTCAAACCTCTACTTTTTAGATTTATATTCTGCCAATACTGGATAAATAAACCCCACAGATTCGAAATATATTCAAGAAAGAAACTACAGATTACAGATTTTGTGATTTTTATTTCATCTTTATTTTAAGGGATAAGAAAAATATGTAAAAAGTATTATACACTATACAAAATTGAAATATTATGTCATAAAGTATCACAGGAACTTAAAAAAACAAAAATGTTTATCCAAAACCCTTAGATCTCATGACTCATAATCCAAAAAAAAACTGTGACCATGTTAATATATTATTTCTACTTTTCAATCCAATGAAATTACATATATATGTAATGTCTATTTGTTGTAACATAATTCTTCTATTGCTTCGGCAATCAAACAATTTTATATATTCCCTAGTTTACTTCAAATCACAATACATCAAGTAGAGGTAAACTTCGAATCTTCGTAAGTAGTTGGCACTTAATCGAAATTACATTGATGATCGGTTCAAGTAAAAATAACTGAAAAGATTTTGCGATTATTTTTATGATTACAAGGATTAAAAATATCTTTTGTTTCTTTTAAGCTATTGCATAGATTTTATCGCGGGCTTTGACCGCGGCGACCGAATCAAGAATATCCGTAACGAAATAAACCTAACACACGATGACGTAATATAGGTGCGTCTCACATCGTGCGTCTAGCGTGATCGGATAGGCGTGTTAGTCTGAGTCTGGTAGAGTGGTAGATTGAATTAATATCAAAGAAAAAAATACTGCAAAAAATAAATAATATCAAATATAAATTTTCATTAGTTTATAAAAAATGTTTTCAATAGCTTTACCGCGGCAGTCCTCGAGTGCCACACGTATTTTTTTGTTTGACACATTTTGTTAATTTTTATAAAGGCACTGATGATTTATGAAGTAACTTAATTCTTCTTAATAACTGTACTGTTAAGTGCAATACAAAGAACATATAATAGTAGATTATAAATACTAGTTATGTTATGTACGGTTAATAGAAAAAATTATAGGCAACATTTCGCTGGGGGCTTAGACCTTAGTCAAGATGTCTTAACAGTAAGTGTATGTAGAGAGTGGAAATTTAAATTTGTAAGAATATTTGTCGACACAAATTTTCATTTTGTTACTGGACATACTGAGGTCCGAGGCTCAAACCTCTACTTTTTAGATTTATATTCTGCCAATACTGGATAAATAAACCCCACAGATTCGAAATATATTCAAGAAAGAAACTACAGATTACAGATTTTGTGATTTTTATTTCATCTTTATTTTAAGGGATAAGAAAAATATGTAAAAAGTATTATACACTATACAAAATTGAAATATTATGTCATAAAGTATCACAGGAACTTAAAAAAACAAAAATGTTTATCCAAAACCCTTAGATCTCATGACTCATAATCCAAAAAAAAACTGTGACCATGTTAATATATTATTTCTACTTTTCAATCCAATGAAATTACATATATATGTAATGTCTATTTGTTGTAACATAATTCTTCTATTGCTTCGGCAATCAAACAATTTTATATATTCCCTAGTCTTTTATTTATACAAACTTTTTTTACTCAATAAGGTATATTCAGAAGGTATTTATAAAGTACAAGTAAATATCTGGATATACCCCACAAGATGCAATAGCCAGATTTATTTCAACAGAAATTAATAATTAAATGTAACCTGCTTAATAATTGTATTTATTGACTAGTAAACAGTATCCAGAATATTGCAGACCAGAAGGAATCAGGTTTATTACTGCTCGCTTAAATTCTAACTACACTTTTCAAGGCTAATTAAATTATCATTATGATTAGAAGAAGAAGATATATATCTTCTTCTTCTTATTATTTATCTCTAATTCAGTAATAAAACTTCTTTACTGACTGAATAAAAAAAGTCATATTACCAATTTATCTGCAAATTGACATAAAACATAGATCCAAATACAAACATATTATTGATGTCTAAGTAATAAATAATTACTTAACATTCTTTGCACATATTTTTTGATGACTTGTAACGTTATGTACATGACAGTTAATATAAAAATACTAATAGTTTACCTATTTTTTTTTATTTGCGAATGATATTTTCAGAACAGATGTTCATAAAATGTTTGATACCAGCTAAGTAAAACGAACAATTATAACATATAGGATGTTATAAGGTAAATATAGTAAGTAGTAGTAAGTTCTTATTAGACAGACCAATTAACATACTTGATGCAATTAAAAGTATGCTTGCGAGCTATTGCATATTTTATATAAAAAAATTATATTATAATATTTATTTGTCATTCTCAAATGACAATCTTTATACATTGACACTGACAACTGCTCGGCAGATGATACTTACCTCTATTATAACTTTGGATGATCCAGTTTCATTTGAATTAATATTATCTACCCATACTTAAGATACGAAAAATACGATTTTATATATCAAATTGAACACTCTCGAGAAATATGTGTATATATATATATATATATATACACAACTGTGCACAGAGTATATCTTTACTCGACGGTGACAGCTCAAAGCAAATAATGAAGTTTCAGCTTTCGGGCTATTGGATGACAGACTCGTAAATCGTAAGATATCGGTATTGTTCAGCGACAGCGTACTACATCGCTTGTCTGTAATTGCCTCGCGGTAAAGAAATATTTAATTATTTACGAGAGTATTATAATTGAACACTGCCACAATTTGTTTGAAAATCTACATAACGATGACCGAATGTGCTGAATTTTAAAAATAGCAAATAAATTTAAATGTAAGTAGACAGTATTCTTTATGACTGTGAATCTTCGCTGTTTACAAGTTACGGAAAGACTAATTTATAGATGATGCGGTTTAATTTTTATACGCGACTTGTTTTTATTTAATAGTGGTTTTGCGAGTAAGATTGAAGGTTTTTGGCATTGTTTGCCTTGCGAAAATGCTATGCAAGTTTTTCTTATTCTTAATCATAAGTTTTAGTATTTTTTACTACCTCTACTGTCTTTTGTTTACTCATTTTTATATTGGTTATTAATTATTTATAACATATAGGTATAACATAGAGGTTTTTATTTGTTTGAATACTTCGAATTGCTTAATTTATTTATATGTTTTGAATTATTCTATTATAATTTAGTGTACTATTGCAAGATAAAATAAATTTTCTATTAAGTTTTGTTTTATTTTTGAAATAGGGCAATTTATTTTATTGAACTAGTATATGCTAAAACACTTATAGAAATGTAACAGAATAAAAAAAACAAAAAATAAGTGTTGGTGTTAGCATGTAGTTAGTAGTCAATTGTTCATATATATTACTATTATTTAATATTGTTTCCTCTTTATCTTCTCTTTATAATAATTTAAAGGACATTATTAATTTAATATATACAACTGGAATATTCCACTTCCTGTCTTAATATTTACTGTGTAGTTGATTATTTAAGGAGGCCCTTAAAAATTTTGTTATACAAGTTTATATTTTAATAAGTTATGAACTTGGAATCATTGTTGGTGAATTAAAATAATTAATTTTTATTTTAATTAAAAAAATACCAGAATAGTTAAAACCAGAACAATTTCCAAACGTGTTATTTGTAAAAGTCCATATATGTATTTAAGAAAATAACTAAAACACAGAAAAAACTAATTTATGGGCTGTTAAAATATAAAATATTATTAAATATAATATGTTATTAATCTTAATTACTAAAATAGCACAAAAATACAAAGCATTGTTAATTTAAGATTGACAATGTGACAAGTGATGGCATTTAACAACGTCTGGCCATAACTTACTCTAAAATATTGATGGTAGTGTAAGAAGTATTTGAACCATATTTCATATACGTTTTGATGCAAATCAATCCCTACGCATTGCAATAAGTAGGCAGTAAGAATGTCATGAAAATGGATGAAGCTAGGTCAGGACTGAAGCAAGTGGAGATCCGTAGTCTCTTACAAACGTCTCCGGCCTCTCTCTTCGGAAGAAGGCGTGAATATATAATTAATTAAATTATCTTTTATTTCATTACCTTACGTAGACAATTATACTATTAATTAATGATTATAAATTTCTTTATAGAACATGAGGTCCACGCGGTGGCTTCGCTGTCGTCCATTCTCCACCCGTTTCTTGATCATCTCATTCTTGGCAATAGCGTTTGCAATCTATTGCTACTATTATAACGTGACGCTGGCATCTTACCCAAAATCAAGTAAGTCTTTGTTTTTAAGTATCAAATAAAAAATATACCTAGGATTGTAATGCGCAGGCCATTGCCGACATACATATAGTTTATAGTATTTAGGAAGCATTACATTTTCTTAGCTGTAAAGCAAGGTATACTTATAATAAGTAAGTAAGATTCCTCGTATTTACAAGATTAGTAATGCATTTAAAAATTTCAAGTGTAAAGTAAAATGCCCAAAACAAACTATTGTATAAATCTGCAGACAGTTCTGATAGTACCAAACCTTTGAAATAAAAATATTAATTCTCTCATTGAATGTCGATTGAACAAACTAAGTGAATTACAGTCTTTAATTTCCGCAAACAATCAATTGTAACATTTTATTTGTTTTCCAATTACTCGTTATTAAATCTGGGCATAATTGAGCTATAAATTTTCAACGAAGTTTATCATTTGTTTACATATGCAGCAAAAAAAAATATTTGTTAGACTTTTATAAGACTAATATAATTCAAGGAAATGCTATTATCGTTACTTACAAAACACAGTTAGAGTATGAAGTCCCGTAATTTGAAGGTTGAGTATCGCTTAACAACCAGCCTTTTGTTACAGTTATAATATTGACGTGTTATATAAACACAATGTAAAGTGACCCACTTGTGGAAGGCTTGCAAATGTTTTATTATTATAACAATTATATTGTATAGGAGATTGAATATGACAATATCTGCAAACCTATAGAATATTTAAAACATCTTACTTTTGAGTAGTTTTTCACTGTAAAGCCTGTTCCCGTAGAGCTACCTTTCCGGGAATCGTTTAAAACAATGAAATGCATCAGTGATTCAGATACACCTATTACCTATATAGTATTACTAGCGGACCTGACAGACGTTGTCCTGCATGATATTTCAAGCGATTAGGATATTACACAAAGTATGAAAGTACCTTCTGCAGCGCCACCTGCCGGGCTGATTTGTGAATCAAACCATTCCCAGATCCCCTTGAACACACACAAAAAATTTCATCAAAATCGGTCCAGTCGTTACTCGTGCATTTGATTTTCGAAAACCACAATTCGTTTCATTTGCCCGTTTTAATTTTATTTACTACTTCTACTGTCTGAACTACCTATAAGATGGAAAAAGTGCATAGATAGCAATGGTACATACATTGATTAACCAAATACATATAAAAATATAAAAAAATCCACTTTTTGTTCCTCCCATACAAAACGCCAATTTCATATGTATGTTAGAACCTAATATAAAATGTCCATTCCAAAGTTTTCTATAATCCAATCGCCTTTGGAGGTATTGTAGGGTTATTTCATGGATTAGAAAAAAAACCGCAAATTAAATGTACAAATATTACTTGATAACAGATCAAAGGTTTCTTTTCTGCGGGTATTTGCAATCAGCCCAAAGGCTAGGAGCGAATGCTCGAATGAGGGCTGTCATGTGGAGTGGCTTCCCATTGAAAGCATCTACTCATCTTCTGCCTAAAGCTACTGCCTATCTTCTAGCTCTAGAATAAGGTGACGTTTTAGTCGTCTCACATACTGTACATACTTCTATGGTGAGTTGGTGAGCCAGTTTAAAGTAAAGTAAAAAATCATTTAATCATATAGGTAACATAGTGTACACTTATGACTCGTCAGTAAAGAAATATTCGTTCGTTCGGTTGACAGATTAACCGCTCTTTGTATTTAGCTGCCAGTCTCCGGATTTCCTATTTGATAGTTCTCATTTCAAGTTGTTTGTGAACTTTCTCGTGGGTTATATACCATGGTACTTTTGAAATTGCTCTTAGGATCTTGTTATGTTGTCGCTAGAGTATATTTATGTTGGTATCACTTGCGTGTTGGCCTAGTGGCTTCAGCGTGCGACTCTCATACCTGAGGTCGTAGGTTCGATCCCCGGCTGTGCACCAATGGACTTTGTTATGTGCGCATTTAACAATTGCTCGAACGGTGAAGGAAAACATCGTGAGGAAACCGACATGTCTTAGACCCAAAAAGTCGAAGCTGTTCACCTACTTGCCTATTAGATTTAAAAATGATCATGAAACAGATTCAGACATCTGAGGCCAAAACTTAAAGAGGTTGTAGCGCCATTGATTTATTTTATCACTTGCGCTGCCCCACAGTTGGAGGCCATATGTCCAAATGGGCTTTAGGATGACTTTATATATAAGCAGTTTGTTATCTAGAGAAAGTCCCGAGTTTTTTTCTAGCATCCAGCTGTTGTCCGCTGTGGGGCAGAATACATTGGTCCATCTTTACAGGTATATATTTTCCATGGAGCCATTATAATAGTCTTGGGTCTTCATTGCTTGCTAATATAGAACGTTTTTTAGAATAACATTCATTGTTCGTTTATTAAATATTTTTCCTACACGTTAATTGTACAACATATGCATATCATTGCAAGACTGAAGTGCGGCTTTGTTTCTAATAAGAGATTGCAAATTTTTCATTAAACGTAGGAAAACAAATGTCACTTGTATTAAGGCGATACTCGGTTTAGTTTTTAATCTAGTAGAATACTCGTCTCAAGCATTTGATTTCCCAGACTAACCGAACAATGGCTTAGCGGCTTAGCAGCTCTAGATTTCTGTGTCTTCTCAATGTTGGGAATTTGGTACTCACCACCGTATAATCCGATTATACTTCGATTTTCCTAAAAGCCACCCTAATAGTGTTTTTAAAACTAATATTAGTATGCTTCACGGAAATTAGGTAGGTATATCAAAACTGCGAAGGTTTTGGTTGAGCTTTTATCAAAATGCATTTTAATTTATTCAGGATACTTTTTGAAGTTATACTTCTTTAGGCGCGTTATGAAAAATTTATGAGAGTGAAATTTTACGACCGTGACACAAAATTCAGTATGGGTTAAAAAGAAATAGAATATGCGTGACGTTTGACCATAATGCACATTTGTAGTCTTTTGTACCTTTTAAACAAATAAAGCAAAACTAATATTAGTATTATTTTTTAAGAAATTTAAGCATATGCTTTTTGACAAAGACAAAATTCAGTTGTTACTTAGTTAATAAGGTTATTTTCATACCTAGTTATGAAATTAAATTAATAATATATTAAAATAATAAATAATAATTGTTATTAATATTAATTAATAATTGAACAATATACTAAATATTAAATATTGTTAAATTATTAACGCTAAATATCTATTATTAGTTGTTTAATATTTCAAAAAAAATAAAGAAAGCCAAAGAAGTATAACTTCTTACGCGCGTACATAAGTACACGCACCATTTTTTTTATCTACCGGAGTAGTTGAATACTATGTGTCAATCATAGACTCGAGGCTTTAAGAACGAATAGTTTTTCCACAATTCAGTACATGATTACAGGTGTAATAACGAATATTTAAAATAAATCACATTAATCACCCGCTGTCTGTTTGTATGTTCGCAATATATGCAAAGACTACCGATTTTAGTGTTTTACTCTCTGAGGAAAGTTTTAGTGTATAATTAATTATGATTATATGTAAATTGCTTGAAATATCACGGTTACTTTTTATGTCGCAAAAAACCTTCCAAAAATACACGTAATCTACGTGGGCGTAAAGGCCTAATGAGCAAACACTGCAGTTAATTTCAAACATATAAGTTTATTTCTATTAATGTCTGAATTTGCAAATTCTCTTTAGAAATAGTTTCGTGTAATATCGTAATATCAGTTTAGAAACTCTCCTGAAGTCTGAAGTTATCTCGTTTGACATAAAATAATTAGTATATTAGATGCAAGTTATAAGACTACTTTTATTAATTTATAAGGTCTAAAAAGACTATATATCTTTGATAGACATTGGTCGGCGCTGTTTTGTAGTGGCTACAAAACAGCGCCGACATATATGAACACATCAATAAAGGTAAAATGTAGCTCATGAAACAAATCAGTATAATTGAACTTTCAATTTAAGTCATCTTATGTCTTTTTCTGTCAAATTGTGTTAACGATGTGATTAAAAGTGACAGATGAGTGCTTGATTTAAAACAGTCCAAATAGCCTGATTATTTTTTTGTAAATTAAGGGGGATAGCGAGAATTTAAGAACGTTTGTGACTATTACACATTACCTACATACAACGGCGTCACACAGTTATGATATCAGTTCAATTGTTTGTTTGGAAACACACGTCATAGTATTTTTTAATTTGGTTTTTTGGTTGGTTATTTAAACATACTTTGGAGTTATATTAAGATTAATAAGACGATACGAGTATGAATGAAAATATAGTGTTTCAATTCAAAGCTGACAGTTTTGACCTAAACTTTTCACCGTTTATTCTGTAGAACACTTAAAAGCCAAACAAATCCAACTCAACTTACATCACATGACATCTAATATTTGACATCGTAATTATACTTAACGTGCGGAATATTGATAGAAAAATTAGTTTATAATAAAAAATCATAGACGAAATATGTTTAGCCGTTTTTATGCCTACGTGACGCTTGTTGGCTGTATGTTAAAAAACGACTTAACCTCCCTAGGGACTTGGGACCTTTGTGTGGATTCTCTGATTGTTTATTGTGTGGCAGTAATCAGTCGTGCCTGTCGTCTTCTCTCTTCAATACTCCTTTGCTGATAGAAGAAAATCAAGTAAATACAGTAAACTTATACAGTTATGGTTAGTGAAGATAGGCTGCGATAGATATACCTACCTACAGTAAGTAGCTTTTAACCTATCAGCCCCGATCAATACATGAAACTCAAATTAGATTCAATATAGAATTTTATAATGCAGTTACTGTTGTATACAATTCAAAACTCTCGTTCAACGTTAAACGTAAATTAATCAATAAAGCTTTTTATAAATATGACGATTATTTAAATGATCCTAATCGTTGGGATTGATTTGCTCCAGTTCAAATATTGGTGGTTGCTCTGCCTCTGCTCTCTATAAGTGGCGGAAAGTTTCTAGCCAGTTTTTCTTGACCGCTTTACGCCCTTGACTTGCGAACTGGTAGTCAATGTAAATTTAGAATCAATTTAACATCTTTTCTGTTCACGTCCATAAGTGTACTTGGTCACCTATATAAAGTTATTTTGACTTTGAGTGCGAGTTCTAACTCGAACTAGACTAACAAATTCACGTATTTATAGAGAGTTAACTTTTTAGCGGAAATACTTAGCATTTTTCAAGTTAAGGTTTACATATTAGATGGCAGGACCAAATTGAGAACCCATATTAATACATTTCCAGCACTTCAAAGGGTTTCAACGCCTGTGGTCGATTTCGCGGAACTCTTCCCCTTCACTTGCTACGGTTATCGCTATATGATTAAGAAAACTGTTCAAACATGTTCCCTTATAAATTACTTCTACCTGGGGCTTCTGTCGTTGACGTGTATCGTTTTTATACAATTTTAGTACTTTCTGAATGTGGGAAATATTAATTAAATTCGCATATAAAATACCATACTATAGATTTTTCTAAATTCTTTTACATATTGTTTGTACTGTTCTTTTTTAAGTTAATTGATATTTATAGGTGAGTATTCAAAAACCGTACCGCATAGCTCTCAACAGTCTTACAAAAGTGACAAATTTAATAATTCTCAAGATGAAAACGAAATATTTAGATAATAGAATATTATGTTGTATAATATAACCAGTGCATATTATTTATAAATTAAAACTAAAACTCTAAAAAATTAAGCTGTGTCCCTATAGCTTATAAAGTTGTCAGCATTTCGCAAAACAGCGTGCAAAATTGCCTTGCTGTGCATGAAAAGCACCAGCTTTGGGGCACCGGTACCAGGCGCTTAATCCGTTATTAATTAGCGCAAATGAATTTACACCTTCTGTGCACAAATGGCAAAGATCTTAATACTTATGAGATAGGAGCCAATTAAAATATCTTGTTTGTCGTATATTTAGTCGATACACAGAAATCGCTTCAATTGTTTCTATGCTTGCCTGCAAGTTCTCGCTCCAGAGCGCTGTGAGTGGCTTACGGCGTAACAATACCGAGAAGTACTAATTACAAACGGACTAATCTTATTATGCTCTCTCGTTGCAGACCATCCTTGGGTATATATGAACATAAATTGGATGATTTTTCTTCAGATGCACTTTGTTCGACTGAAAGAAAATTTTTCTTTTTAAATAGCTTTTTATATAGTATTAATGGATTATAGTTACGCTATATTCAAAAGCATGCAAAGAGTATAAAATACATTGATTAGTACTTGGACGCTTATAATCCGTTAATGTTGGATGAAATCTCTATTAGGGATTATGCTAATGCCTCTTTAATGGATATATATGCTATGATAATAATTTTGTTTGCTTCTAAAATTGTGTAGACAATATACGGCCCGTAATAAATAGTAGTTTTAGCAGACAAGACACTGTCATTTCGTTTTCGTGACAAACTAGCCTATGCGGTTTGGCGGCGATTGACAAACAAACGGACTTGTAATTGCTGAGTACAATACTAAACCAGGTTTATGTATGACATTAAACGATAAACAAATAATTACTGTCACAATGAATATGGATACAATAAATTTAATTAGTTTTAATGTAATTAGAAGTTGACAGACAGGCTGAATTTTTAAAGAATATTTTGTAAATAAGTGAAGCCTTTGTAACTCAGAAACGACGCATTCTGATGGTAAAACTTTTTAAGAACCGTCCAGTAATTTTTAATAATAACAATTTATTTTTTAAGCAGACAATCCATATGGTTATTATTATGTTACAATATTGTCGTAAATATTATATTAGTAGGTTAGCTTTAAAGTGTATTCTAACATAATATTAAAAAGGGTACATGCAGGCCATTGCAATGACATATATGAGGCCAATCCATCTTTCGCGCTATTACCGCCAGTTATTAACAAATATTTCCTTTATAAGGTTAGATTAAAAAAAAAACTTACGAGTGCAAGAGTAATATATTTTACACATCTTCAATACCTTGTTGAACTCAAGGTAGATGTCAATTTCCTTCCTATTCAAAGTAAAATTCGTACGATTTCACGTTATTCATACACCGTACCTTTAAAATTTTCACATGTGTATAACAAATTTCCCCTCATTCCATGCATACTCGTACGAGAGTGACGGATTTTTATACCATATTAATTGCGCTACGTAATGCTTGTACCTGCATAGAAAGTGGTTTCAATTTCACTATAAGCAGCGTTCCCCTATATGGAATCCTCTGTGATTAACCGCTTCGGTCCCTTGTGTCGAATTCGTTTCACACATAGATTGATTTATTGCGTTATTCAAAACTATGAAAAAAATATGAAAACTTTGTTAACATAAATTTTTCATATGAATTCGAAAAATTTATTGAATAAGTCATAATATTATTTATTCGTGTAGGAAATTTATTGTATACTTATGAACGTCGGTAAAAAAGTTAGTTCCAAATGTTTTTTTTTTATTTCTCATTTTAAGGGCGTAGAACGGCCGAGAAGAACTGGCAATAAACTCTCCGTCACTCTCAATAGTGAACACCTTCAACTTAAAATCATTATTTTATATTAATGACTTATTAAAGATTTAAAAATAACAGGAAATTTCAAAGACGTTTTATAATGTATGAACCGGATCATTATTAAAACTATAACATGTGCTGACTGAATTGTTCAATTTATTTAACGAGGTTGCGAATTTAACGAATACGAAGTCGATTGCACCAAATCAGCAGCAGCATTAAAGCAGTAATAAGTAATTAATTTTAGCAGTTGTATTTCATTGTAATACAGCGCTTTGTTCGAGTCATTTATTACTATCAAAATATTTATAAAAAAATTATACTTTTTTAACTTACTTGGAAATATAAAGAATGCTAACTGAAGCGTATTTCATTACAGCTTCTCAAAGGTTCTTGCGTACTTAGCATATTAGGTAGACCGCCCGCGTAGTCTACGCGGGACGGTTTAGGCTCTGCTTTCACCGATCCCGTGTTGGCAGAAGGCGCTGTTGCTGTTTTCGTGGCTTGGAAACAACGACCAACTTAGCCGAGCTAGTCGAACTGCGGATTGGATAACGCTAAAAAAATTACCCAACAGTCTAGCGGTCATATTATAACAGTTTGTCGGAATTCGTTTGGGTCTTTTAGTGGTGGCACAAAATAACGTTACTTGACTTGCCTCAAGTTTTTTTTGCCTCTAAGTGTAATACTTAGTCCTGAGAGAACATGCTGTGTGTGAATAAGTGAAGACTTATATATCCTATTCTCGGTTACATTCGAAACACAATTTGAATAAATGCTTATTTGCAAACATGCAACTCGATTGCATACAATATTTGCGCTCAATATTCCTTTCAAGCTCACTTCAATAGGATTTGTCTCGCTGTTGCATTCAGTATAAAAAGGTATTTATTTGAAAAGTTATAAGAAAAGGATTATGATGATATTAAGAGAGAACAACTTTGTTTGTTTGATTTAAGAATTGAGGGAGAGAACAGCACAGATAATATCAATTAGTAATCTCATAGAAGTTAACATTTGTAACAGAAAAAACGATTTTATAGTTCTATGAATTCAGTGAAATTGATCTTTAGGATTTTTTTATAGACGGGCAGCATACAGTTCTATATGTATGTGACAACGCTTCTTATGGAAACCTACATCAGAGCAGTAAATCGTTGGCGGCCTTTTCTCCCGATATTCCTAGCACTCAATAACGTTTTAGAAATTCGTTTACATGTATTTATATACTATAAATGATTCACTGAAAATCTAAATGTGGTTGTAGGTTGTGTAAACATTTTTGGAATCTCTTTTGAAAGTTTTACTCTCATTTTATTTTCTTAAGTAGCCTAAGCTAAACTGACACGTACAATTATAAAAAAATCAGAATAAAATAAATGAAATAGTTGTTATATATTTACTATTTACACTATTAATTTTTTTGATTTAATATTCCGCCAATTATATAACCACATTTATTTAAAAACTCTTACCAATAAATATTCTTGAAATACTATAACATATTAAAAATAATATTAATATATATAAGCTGTACATAATATTTCACTTCAAATAATATTATATAAGCTGTACATAATATTTCACAGAATTTCACAACGTACAAAAGATTTTAATTATTTTGTCTCCTGAATTATTAATACCAAAAAACAGGTATTTATTATGCACATGTATATAAACATTTGGGACATTTTATATCATGTTCAATATATACTGAATTTCAATATTTACCGTCGTATTTGAAATGCTATTCATTTACATTTACACCTGATAATTACCCTCGTTTTGCCAAGGCCGCAATTTATATTATCTGCAAAAAATGATCGATTTTTACTGGTAAATGCAAAATTCACGATATTACATTACTTTTTTCCTTTGTTCCTAATATCATTACTTAGTCATCGAACTTAGAAGTAAACTATATTTAAATTATAAATCGTTATTCGTTTGTTACATAAGCTATTAAGGAAAATATGCAATCATTTTATTTATCACCTTTATAAATAGTCAGAGACCAATGTTATATTTTCGTTAATGTTGACAATATTCAGTTTCAGAATTCTTATAGTGTATAAAGTAAAAAAAATGAGTTATATCTTACCTATAATATCTTACATATATATCGCTATCAATGAAATCGTTGAAGAAATCTCTCTCTATTGTAGGCTAGGCCAGCTGCAACTAATACTTTTGACCGTTTTTTGGTAACAATTGAACTCTTGTTTGTAGGGCCTAGGTGCACATTAATAAATAATCCCTTAGCCTTGGCCTCAGACTTCAGCCGTTTCTTTGATCATTTTTATTTCATAAACCAGCCTTCAGCCTGACACATGTCGTCAATTTTTGTGATATGAGATGTGCCAAATTCGCATTTGTATGACCAACTTACTATATTGGGCTGTGCGTAATTAAAAACGACATATATTAACGATGCCTCTTCCTCTCTTGGTCGCCCTTGGTCCGAGACCTCATAATTGGTTAATTGTGTATCGCAATTCCCACTATTATCAGCTGTTCAAGCAAAATTGTGTTACCGATGTTTGATAAAATTAGTTTGTTGATTATTTTATTTTCATCGGTAATAAAACTGATGTGAAAATGCCTATTCATTTTTACTGAAAAAGCTTTAACTGGATAGTTGATTCGCTTGATGGTTTGAAATATGTTTGTGTTCCCAACTCAAATTTGAATATTATATTCGATTACACATTCATAGTTCTTAATATTAAAATACTTTAAAAGGGAGACTTGTGAATTTTAATTACATATAAATAATAATTACTAAAAAGTAATATACTACAATAATTTAAAAAAAATTGTTCATGTATTATATATTCCATTAATTTCCTTTGTGAGAAAATCACCAGCCTTGTAGCCCCGCTATTATCCACCAAGCAACTACTAAATAAATTAAATCTTAAATCAGAAGTACAAGTGAAGTGCACGTCAAGGCCTAGACAGTTGCTACTCCAAAGCGATAAACGATATAATACAATATCGATTTTTTTATTTTTGAATTTGTTACCATCGTCCCTGACATAGAAATCAGTGGGTGATATTATTGAGCGCGACTCGACCAATAAAACTACCTATACCCTTATGGAGTGAAGCCCTGGAAAGCACTGTGTCTAGTGTCTAGTGCGCCTGATCAGAGAAACACTAGACGAGTTGCACTCTTTTATTTTGCGTACAAGTAATCCCTAAGCACATTGCAAAACGATGCATGAATCCAAGTCGTTGCAAAAAGCATATTGAAAAATGATTCCGATTCTATCGAAGCGACTGTATTACGTCTAATCTATTGATTTCAGTAATTTTCTCCCTTATAATACAGATGTTTATAATGTACAGTCCCGAGTGGGCTGTAATATCCGGAGGGGTTGAGAAAGTTCTTCAGGCTAATTAAAGAAATATTGTTAATTGAAGTAGTTACATTTCTATTTGCTTTGTTCGGTATTATCATCGGAAGTCGTCATAGAATCAAATTAATTTCAACGTATAATGAACATTTCGAACTGTAATAATAAAACCTAGGCAAAGTTTATACTGGTCGTTATTTTTTTAACGGATATTTTTATGTTATTATTGTTCTTAGGCTTTGTATTGAGTGATTATGAACTGAGTTATGAATAGCCTGTAGTGATTCATAATATCTTCTTGCCGCGCACCACCAATTTGATGATCCAGCTGCCTTTCCAGATATTTCCGAACCGTTAGGGCCTTTCAAGAGATACTAAACGTACTACCAGTCTACCGCTTGCCTCCTGTTCCAAAAAATGTAGAAGTTATACAGTATATAATATTCTTTCAAAAATGGATTTCTGTACTTAATTAGGGACGTATAAATATTTCTGCGTTCGTATCACACTTATCCTTGTATATGCAATTTTATCAAGCGTTTGATCCAAAACTCGATTTTGTTACCTATAAGGTAGATAGCAAGTAAAATGTAATAATTTTTCAATATATCCATACTTTATTAAACTAATTGGCCCATCATTCAACCGCGTTAATTCGCTCATAGTGATGCTATAACTAAAGCGATCGCGTTTATTATGCAATTTCAATAAAGTTCTTGTAATTTCCAGGCGATAATTTCGCAAACTTGGGATCTCTCCCTACAAAATCTCAACCGGTGCTGGTTGCGGTATTAATTTAGACAAGTACGTTTTCTATTGATATAGAATAAAATATACATGACTAAAAGTGTATGTTTCAATTTTAAAAGTGAAATTCTTGCGAAATCTTTATCTAATAACTGCCAACAATTAATATTATTTAGTAGTTAAACGATAACCTATAACTTCTCTTGACATTGTATTTAAATGACACGATAATGTAAATACAAATGCGATACGTCTCCATTGCATACAATTTATACACATATTATCTTAGGTAAAAAATATATGTTTTAATAACGCTGAAAAGGTTCGTAGAACGCGCTGATCAATCAAATGAATAAAAAGTCCATTTATCCTGGGACTGGCTGCACAATATTCATCTATAAATTTTTGTGTCTCTGTGTGAAATGTCTAGTGGCACACGATGAAGGAATACATGCTAAAAACGTCTAGGACCCTAAATTCGACACAATAGTCTGCTATACTGACTGTAAAGTGGTCAAGGTTATGGATACAGAAATCTGGGCTGGTACGCTCAAATTTCCAATATACAATTTCAATATACATAGTTATTTTTACATACGTAGTGATTCTGTAACCTTGGAATCGCGTGGTACAAAAACGGAGTTATGAAGTACCAGCCCTGAGGCCAAGACCGAGTGTTTTTAATGCAGCATTTCAGGTATATAATCTAGAAGTATTCTATGTGTATTCTAGAAGACTGTAAAAAATTCCAAATCATACGAAACATTGAAATATATGTGCCTGTATCTACCGAGGGCTCCAACACGGATGTGCATGTAGCACCACGCTGAAATAAAAAAATTGTTACGGCATGGCAATCATGACATATTGACATAGAACATATATGACATAAATATTAATATTTTATTTTGCAAGTTCTGAAGATTCCATGTTGTGACATTCAAGTGCTCAAAAAAAAGATCGCTGTTTCTTTGCACTTCGACCGTTGCACAAACAAATCCGGCAAATGGTATGGAAAATAATAAAACCACGTCCAATGTTTGTTTTCATAAGGGAAAACGAATTCTCTCGCAGTATTATCTATTCGAGTGCATCGTTTATTAATCGAGGTTGGGATTTCACGTGAAATTCCATATTACTTTTTAAGGCATATTACTTTTTGATGTTTAGATATAGTAGTAGGGCTGAGGATGAGACTTTGTCATCTGAAGGAAAAGAAAACAATAGAAATAGCAATTTCAAATGAATACCTTTCATTTGAAAACAAAGAAAACAGCATTAACACTCTAGAAACTTGCAAAAACCCGACAAATCATAATTCATTTATTTCAACTGACTGAGAAAACGAGTTCAAAATTCCATCCTTATCGTTAACTTGTTGTGTGTGTCAAAGGCTTGGACGTGAAAATTATTCGAAATACCTTTTCTATTCCGAGGTACAAAATTGCATTTGGTCAGGTGTTAGTGAATGCGACTGTAGCTATATTGTATCGACTGTGTCACAGTATAATTGATCGAAGTAGGGAGAGCATCGCTTTGCTACTAATCCCACTTTGCATCGCCTGATATTGAATAAGCATCAGTTATCTACAACACACAAGGCTGGTTTCGACAGTATACACTATCAAAGGGTATTAATATTAATTCGGAAAAGGTGCAGAAATTATGTTGTAGGTCAGTTATATTATAGGTATACGTAAAACTGAGTAAGAAAAGTATTTTTATATAAAAGCCACTATTATTGTATTACAAAGTTGAAGAAATAGAAACGTTTTGAAGGATTGGGTTCGGTACTGGTTTAAAGCTTGTCGAAGATTGTATTAAGAAAAATTAACAAAGCTTAACTCAAATGCGCGTTAATACGTAACATAACGAGATGAAAATTATAATTAATTAAATTACAATAATCTATAGTACATATTGCGTTGTAATATTTACCTTAAAGCTTCATCGTACTCGATATACCCGGAGGGCGAGGCTACTGAAGGGATTTCGACCCTTTGCTCGACTCTACTGTGACCTCCAGTCGTAACATTGTTATGTCTGCTTTGAACCCGTGTAACCTCTACGCTGTTTTTTGTACATCTATAGTGTACGGCTTCTTAGAAAATACAAATCTTAGAATTTACAAAGCACATTGATGCTCATATTAAAAATCTTTTGTACATTTCAATATTCGACTTCGAATAAATAAAATCTTTTATATATTTTTTTTGGTCAGCCTTATAAAATGTGATTCAAATGAAGTACTAAATTTCAATCAGTAGATTCCTTTAAGGCCGGCTATGTATTAGTGAGTCAACAGGGGGTTTTATTAAACAAAACACAAAAATACATTCAATTAAGTTCAAATTTTAGAATATCTAACACTACATAACAGAGTGTGGAGAGTATGTTTTTTACGTGGGTGAGATATTTAAAACATCGCTGTTGTAGCCGCTAAAACATACTCAATTTATTTATTTACGCTATAGGATACATAATTATTATATAAGCAAGGTGACTTATCAGGGGTGTCAAAATAGTGTTGGTCTCTCGACCGTGGACTTGAGATAGTGCATTTAATTTCCGGAGCACCAATGGATTAAGTTTCTATTTGCGCAAATCAACACATGCTATAAACCGAGGAAATTGACATGTCATAAATCTGGAAATCGTCTGTCAGGCCTAGAAGGAAAAACACCTACTTGCTTAAAGAAAAATAAAGTATGTAACAGACGCAATCTATTAATATATACTTAATACGGATTTATACGCCGTGGTTTGAAAATTGATCTGCTTGTTCTAACATTTTAAAACTAATTGAAAGCTTCAAAGCAAACGTTCAAGAGCGTAATCCGTTTACTTTTTGCTAACTCCTAAAACAATGTTACATGTCAAAGATATTAAGTACTTTAATCATTTTTTAATTAAATGTGTTAGAACAATTGTTTATTGAACAAAACAGTTTAAACTATTATGTGTTGTGTCTAAACAACTGTTGTTGTCATTTTTTTACAGTTGTTTTCATATCATCGTGAAATACACCTGGAATATTCATACGTATTTTCAATTTCACAAACTCAAAAGGAAACTTAAATTAAAAGTAAAATTTAAACAATAGCGTACAATAAATGATCACGAGGGAAATGGTGAATGATATTTTTAGTTTAGTTCATTTGGGAGCTGAAAACAACAATGCCATTTTCGCTCCAGTAACCAGTCCAACATAATTTATAGAATGAATTTAAGCCGATTACAGATAACTTTTTTCCTCGTATTTTGTTTTAAAAAACCGAACTTACTGAAATGTGTTGCGAAAATTCTTTAATACTTTCGGATGGTTGCCGATTTTATTTTCGGGGTGACGATTTTGACTTAATTAGTTCTTCGTGTTTGAATAGACAACGACCAACCCTCTCTCATGACGAGCACGATGGCAATTGTACCACCATAAACGACAGTTTAGTCAAAGGTATATTGTCAGAGACCATGAAATGACACGAAATTACTTGTCGGAGCCCTGTAGGTAGAATGCCTAGATCGACCTTTGAAGTCTCTTTGAGATGCTTGAAACATCTTTTTCAGGGCTGTCTAGAAAACGATATTGATTTTATATCAAGTACATAATAGCGAAAGACTTCCTATTTTAGTCTTTTTTGCATGAGTTTCGCATAGTTTGGAAAAAAATAAGAAAATGTCTACGTTTGACTGTAAAGCGCTTTTTAATAATGGAGTCGAACAAAACAGCTTATGAAAAGAATAGAGGAATTAAATATTAAGTAGGTACTATTTACTGAAATAGTTTATCATATTCATACACGTATATAAGATTCAAATAAATTTGAATATTTCCTTATCATTCACGTGTAATTTGTGACACGTGAATAAACGTGAGTAATTGTCTTTACCAAATTGAAAAATTTAAATTGGGTCATTCTGATATTAAACTTTTTGTTTTTTTTGCTTCCATTGTCATATATGCTCTACAAAAAATAATGGAAATAAAATCTTAAAGTATTTAGAGTTTTATGTTTAGCAAAAAGTATTTTTAAAATAAAAAGAGTATTTTGTACTAAAAGTTAACCTTTCATATATAAAGTTAATATTTATTCAGTTTTTATAAAGGCTTAGTTTATAGGCAACGTTTTGAACATCCGAATTTTTAATTTGTACGTTGGTTAAACATGGGATATGGAAATCTACCGATTATATATAGGAACTATCACGACTTCCTGGTATTCAGAAGCCGGGTAACTTACATCCATCCATTCCAACGCCATATATTCCTCGTGGCGCCAGGTAAAAATGAAGCTCATACATAGTATCTTAAAAAACTTAAAAAATATGTAAAATTATGCTATGCTACCGCATAGAGACTGTTCGCTTTTCCGAAATAAAATCCTATCTAGAAATAAAACTATTTTTGTTTTTTTTTTAATTAAAAAATATTTCTCTTTTTAAAAACCTTCCTCAGAGTTCAAGAAATAAATATTAAAAAAATACTCGAATTGGTCTAGCCGTCTTCGAGATTTGCGGTTAGCAATATTTTGGGATTAGTTTTAATAAAAAAATATTGGTTACATTTTTATAAATAATTTTAATTTGTATGTAATAGTTAAGAAATGAAAATTCTTTTTTATTTTAATTATTCACTATTTACAAAATTATGAATTACACTTATTGCGTGTTTAATAATGCGTATATATGAAGAGTACGTTCTGGGAATTGAAGTGAAATTGATATTGATTAGCAATCCCATTAGTATGTATTATGCGATACGTGTTGATTTAAATTTACTTATTGGAAACTTATTATTTAGTTATTTTTATATTAAAAAATGATTAAAAACCGTGGTACATTGTTCAAGGAATATATGTCGTTTAGAAGCGTATGGATAAACTAGGGCGTTTCCGATGAAAATAGCACTGCAAAAGTGTTACAAAAATGCAAAATTAATGTCTCCGGGGCATACTAATCTCTAATACCTGGCCTATATTCTAAGTTCGATTTCCGTAAGCTTACGAGATGTACCTGTCGTACTCTATTGGGTGGCTGTGTGACTTTGGTACATATGTTTCTTGATAAGGCTTATGGGCGATGGCGTCAGATTTAAAGTTAATTTTTTGGCTAATTAACATAAATATTGTTTTACTTAGAACCGAAGCCAGGATAGGACAGGGCATATTTCTTTCTTTTCAATATTAAGTCTATTATATGTATGTATATTGCTCACTATGTACATACAAGTGCAGTATTGGCCTAGTGGCTTTACCGTGTGACTCTCATCGTAGTTTCAATCCCCGGCTGTGCACCAATGGACTTTCTATGTGCGCATTTAACATTTGCACGAATGGTGAAGGAAAACATCGTGAGGAAACCGACATGTCTTAGACCCAAAAAGTCGACGGCGTGTGTCAGGCACTGGAGGCTTATCACCTACTTGCCTATTAGATTTAAAAATGATCATGAAACAGATTCAGAAATCTCAGGCCAAGGTCTTAAAAGGTTGTAGCGCCACTGACTTATGTACATACAAGAGATATATGTTCTTATTCTAGGATTATTGTAGTACTTTTCGTGAATTACTTTAAATACTGTAAGCGATAAAAAAAATCCGGTCACAGGGTAGGAATCACTATTTTACCTTGAGAATAATAAATTCATTACTTAACTACGGTATGAAAATTACTCGTTTTGATTTCGGTCCTCGGTTGGTTGAAAGGTTTCACCATTATTTAAGGAAAAAAGGAAACGGTAATAGTTAGGAAAGTCTTCATATTAAATCGACGTCAATCACCTTTGTAATATTTTTAATATTGAAAATATTAAACTATTAATACGAGTAAATAATCTTGTTCGTCCTTTTTATTTATTTAAAGCCGCGCCATTATCACAAAAAGGAGCATGAACTAAAACTAGTGGCCTCGATAGTTGGGACGATGTGTACTTTTTACAGAATAGGGCGCACGTGATAACTAATTATAATTTTAAATAGTGCCGATCATGGTCACTCACTTTGCCTATAGATTCTGTCTCCTATAGATTAAACTTTATAGAATGCTCCATGGAACTAAACTTCCTCTTTCAAATTTCATCATCGGACGTCGAGTCAGAATACGAAATTCCACCCGTATCACCTTGACGTCTGCCGTTCTACAACGAGCGTTTTTCAAGGCAGTTTTTGCCGCGCACCACCACTGTGGTCCTTCAAGAAAAGAGCGTACCAATTCTTAAAAGGCCGCCAACGCACTTGAGAGCCCTCTGCCATTAAGAGTGTCCATGAGCGGCGGCATCACTTATCACATGTGAGCCTCCTGCCCGTTAGCCCCCTGTTCTATAAACAAAGATGACGCTAATCTAGAAGCACGCTGCAGTTTCACCTTCGTGGTCAACATTCTCATGTGCCGCACTGCACGATTTGGTTCGTCGTTTCTTTTAAAAACAGCAAAAGAGTGGACCTCCTTCCCCCGTCAATCTTCCCTAGACAGTATAATATGGGTGTAAGTGGCTGTTAAACATGCATATCCTGGATAGACTCTCCTATAGGCCACATCTCACTTTAGTCAAACTATTCAGTACTGTTTAATAAAAAAAGAAGGTACTGACTACCTTGTGTATGTCGTTTAAATATTACAAAAGCCAACCCGCAGGCGGGGTTAATAGTGTACAAACCCGGCTTACACAATATATGTATATGAATTCTAGATATAGTGTAGTAAGCTGATTGATTTGACAGCGGATGCAATCACAGTAATTTCAATATACTACACACACAATTGTATCTGAATAGAGAGTTATCACAGGCAATTGTTTTGGTTATATATCAGAAATGTAATTGCAATTGGTTTACATTATATGTTTAATTTCGATTAAATTAATTTAAAAAAATATAATTTTAGATGAGGTTTTATGTACCCCATATCATATCTTTTTATATTCGAATGTTATATTAGAGCATTCTAATTTAAAACTTCCGAGTATTTGCAGGAGTTTAAATATATCCAACGAAGAAACGTAAATAAAAATATTATATAAAATATCATAAAAATTGTTACTTTCAGATAATATAATATAAGCTAATTCTACTACTACTAGCTACTCTCAATCAATTAAGAGTTTTATTGCATAGGTGATTTTGAAGGAGGGAGTCGAGTAAAAAGTATGAGCTTTTAACTCCTGCATTTGAGCCAGTCTTTTTGTTCGCATTCAATTTGTCGATTTCACTTTGAGGCGCATTGGAGTTGCCATTTAGATTTACTCTGAAAACGGTAAATTCATTTAACAATTTCTGACTAAAGACTATTTCTCACTAATTAATCAACCCGAATATTATTTGAATTGGTAAATGTTTATTGAATTGCCTTTTGATGTATTAGTGAATTGAAACATATTCCGTTCTATCCTTTATAAAGGGCTTAAATATTAATTCAACAAACGTTATCGCAATAGTGTTAATACGAATATTTTTGTACATAATTGTAAATATTAATATCAGAAAATAAATCATTTAAACGAACGATAAATTTTTTTTTAGCTTCTTCTCTAGTTCTTTTTTTACGAAATGAAATGAAATAATCAAATAAAACTATATATTCATCAACTAATATATCGTGTATAATCTCATAAAAAATAAATTTTTGCTACCGATATTCCCATTCGCATTGTGCAAACAGCAGACATTGTCATAAGATATTTTAGAAATCACAACAGGACCACTGTAAATCCACTCACTGGCACTGCGACTCAAAAAGTGTCTTGGTCTTCGAAACGAGAAACTGCCAGCGAGTGGAGGAAGACCTGATGCAGCTGAAAACCAGCGATTGGCGGAAGGTGGCACAGGACAGGGAGCGATGGTGTAATCTGTATTGACTATATTGTTTAGTTTTAAAATTAAAAATAATAAATATCTGTTTTAAAAAAGATGTGGATTGTAATAATAATAACCATAAATTGTTAAATAAAAATAAGCAAAAATTTTCTAAATTTACTTTCTGCCAGTTCTCAAATTGAAGGTGTAGAGTAATAGGCGCGGGAACCATTGCACTACGGTTCACGTGATAATATTAAATATATATTCAAAGAAAACAAAAGTTAAGCCTCTATTGGCAGTATGCATGGCGAACTAGAAGCACGCTCTTATATTATAGTGAGAATAATTGAAACACATAGTAGATCAAGGCGAATCACGACTGAACTGTATCTAAATCGAATCGATGACTCGTAGGCATTACACTTTACATTTTCGCGTAAAAAGTTTCACATATGCGCTTTATTTGCCTTTTTAAATCACTATTAATGTATAAAAGAGCCTAGGCCACTAGTGGATTAAGCTATACTCGACCCTGAGGTCGTGCGTTCGAATCAAGGTTGTTTACCAATAGATTTCTCATTCTATGTACAATTAATACCTCTTGCGGTGCAGGCATACATCGTTAGAAAACCTATGTCTTAAGACCTGAAAATCTGTGAAATGTGATCAGATGTAGGCTGATCTAGGTGATCAGCTTGTCAATAAAATTATCAAGAAACGGATTATCATGTTCTTTTAGATATTTTCGATTTAATAAGTCAATAAATAAAAGAATATTGGCGCTACAACCATTGGTATTAGTCTCAAATTTCGTTTCGTTTTATTACTTGCCTTTTGCCTAAAAGCTTTATATGCCTGACACGCCGTCTATTTTTGGGTCTAAAGCATGACTTTTCTCTCGATATTTTAATCTACGAGCAGTGACTTTATATTAAAATTCCACTAGTGCACAGCCGTGATAAGATGAAATTTCAAGTTTTAAGGCACTACAGGTGAAAAGAATTAAATCTAATAAACCTAATAAACCTCAAACAAAATTATCCTTCTTTCGTTTGGTTTTGCTATTCCAATACGTTTCAGTTTATACGTACATAAATATGCTATTAAATTTAGGAACCTAAAGTCATCAGCATCTCAACTGGATTTTTTTAAAAAGCTTATGGTATAATTGACTATGTATGTGTTAGCATTTAGATACAGATGTAGGCCGCGTGAACCGCCCATAAATAAAAACCGACGCAGTCGTGCTGTCAAATATTGGCATTATCTATTATATTTTACGATAGTTTCGTTTAGCGTTTGATATTGATGTAAACTACTAAACTACTATGAAACTATCGCATAATAGCGCTAAGGCCTTTAATTGGTGTGATTGGACAGTTACAATTGAATTTTGAGAATCGATCGACATGCTCTGAGTTCACCTGCTCTATAATTGTAACATTTGCATAAAATCCGATAACACGCGCTTGCAACTAAAGCCTCAATGGTGGCTGAAAATAACGAGATAACTATTCGCATACGAAATCTGTATGCTAGTTATTCATATTGTTACGAGCTAGGGGATCGGATAGAAAACGTCATAGAAGAGTTTATTTATAAATAAATCCTCGACGAATTTGTAAACGCTAAAAAGACGCAAATTTTGCGTAGAAATACACTAATTTCCACACACAAAATACTTTTACTAATTACTTCAATTACGCGCACTTCATACAGTACTACGTATCACTATTCGCACTTTATCTCTTCGGTGTTAATCTTTTTGTATCACACTCGCAACTGAAGTGGTGGGTTTTTTTTTGTAAAGAATCTCGCTGTTGGCCTTAAGGGCCTTTACATTTCAGCTCGGGCTGTTTTGGCGAGCGTAGCTCGTCCTGAATGGAGAAGTGATGGGCCGAGTTTCGGCTCGCTTATATATCCCTGGGAATAATCTTGAACGATATTCGAGAACTATCTAGGCAAGAGATACTGAATAGCTGATGTTCTTTTCCTATCGCACAATTCTAGAACGTACGCACTCTTCATCTCATCGCTGCTTCCTTGTCGCACGGCGTTTCCAGTCAGCGAGAACATTCTAGAATATGCTTCGAGACCGTTCCGATCTTCCTTTTGTAAAACGTTACGATGCGGGGCGGGGATTAAATTACGCGTTATTGTTAACATTATTTTCGACTTTCCAGTACTTTACACCACCTAATGGTGGTGGTTTAGTCACGGGTGGTCGCGAACGGTTTTACTATTGGGTACAGAAAAACGTTACGACGCGTTACATGGGGGGGGTCGATAATCTCCAAAAATTGCGTGACGTAAAACTTGAACGCTCCCAAATTGTAACACTCCACTACGCTTGTTCTGAAACTACCTGAAAAAATGTTTGAGGCTCCAGAAAACGAGGGATAACATTATGCAAATTACAATTTTCTATTAAGTATAGAATTGACCCTCCTGAAACGGTCAGAAACAACTTTTCAGCTTGGTGTCTCTAACTGGTGGAAAAATCGAGAACAATTTCAGTCAATCCATCTTCGTAACAATATTTAGAAGATTAAATTGTTAATTCGGACGTAACGATCCCAGGCGAGGTGTTGAAGACCTGTAAACTTCAGCTGTAGCATGTTTTAATTAATAAATAAAGCGTTTATTGCTAGCCATTTTAATACACAAAATATTATTGGTGTAAACAAACAAAATTTGAATTATATTTAACACAGTAATTTGTTAAATTGATATCAAATATCATAATCAACTTGTTTACACTAAAGTATAAAAGTATGTGATTTTGAAGGATAGTTAACAATAATAATAACATATTCATAGAAAAACTCTGTTCTTAGCTCTAGTCAAACACGCGTACATGTATATGCGTATGCGACATGATACGTCAATATATACGTAGTCGGTCCCAAAGTTCTGTCATAAATGGAAATAATGATAAAAACAAAAGTACTTAGCACTTTTTAATGAGTGATATATCAATTTATAGTACATTAATTAAGGAATAGAAATAGCATGAAATTATTCGAAATGACCTCCCTTATATGTAATACAGGCCCTTAAGCGCCACGGCCAGTCGTCTATCGCAGCACGCACCATATTCATGTCGATTTCAGTGACTGCTTTATTTAAAGATGACTTCAGACTCTCCATTTTTTTTATGTGGTATAGCACAGACCTTCCTCTCTAAGACCTGCCAAATTTTATAGTCCAAAGGATTAAGGTCCGGACTGGAGGAAGGCCAAACCTCATGTCTAATTGAGTGGATGTTTTGACGCTCAAACCAGGCTTGAGTGGTCTTGGCTGTGTGAGAAGGCGCAGAGTCCTGCTGGAACACGAAGTGATGTCCCACAAATAGCGTGCTGGGCAGGTCTTTGACAAGCTGATCCAAAGCCGTCTCTTGGTATACTTTTCACTGGTTTTGACCCCCTTTTCGCAAAAATGAACCTCAGTTGGCCCGTAACTTCCAATCAGACCATTCCTGATGATGGGTGATGTCCATGTTGCACCCTTGGAACTCTATTTTCAGCTTCTTCAGAACTCCTGCCGTACACTCTATCATTCTGTTTATTGGGTTTTTTTTAAATATCGAAATTTTTTTCATCCGTAAAGAAGATATCACGGTGTCGGTTTTTCGCGTACCGCTTTAACAACACCCGCGATCTCTTAAGCCTTATTGCTTTTAAACAAGCATTAAGTAAGTGCCCAATCTTTTTTTTGTATGCTCGTAGACCAAGATCTTCATTTAAAAGCTTTTTTACTATTTTCCTATTGACACCCATCTGCCAAGCCATCAATTTCTGTTTTCGGGCAGGATTTCTTACTATCCGCGCCTTGATAGCTTTGATTACTGCTGGTGTCCTTGCGGAGCGTGGCCGGCCAGTTATTTTCTTGTCCTCAACATTGGAGACTTCATTGTACCTATCAATAGTACGGTACATAAACCTAAGCGTTATATTCAAACTTTTGAGCAACTTGAAAATGGTACTCGGAGAGTGCCCACAGCGGTGCAACGAATAACAGCTATTCGGTGTTCTTTCAATGTCCACTCCATCGTGAAAAATTACGGAAAGTGATTGATTTTTGTTTTAAAACAATAGTCAAACATTCAAAAATATAATGCAATATTTTTTTAATAAAATTATTTTCGAAATTTAAAAATAATGTGACATTGACAGAACTTTGGGACCAACTACGTACAATCATAATAATAAATAACTTAAAAGTTCGTTTTATATTATCATCAACCGGGTTGCCTGAGAGTTGCTGCATTAAAATAAATAAAAAAACAGTAGTGCTACAACATTTTTAGGTCTAGGCCTAGATTTATGTATCTGTTCCATGATCATTTGTCAATATAATAGGCAAGTAGATGATCAGCCTCCTGTGCCTGACACACGCCATCGACTTTTTGGGTCTAAGATAAACCGCTTTCCTCACGATGTGTTCCTTCACCGTGCGAGCGAATATTCAAAGCGCACATAGTAAGTCCATTGGTGCACAGCCGTGGATCGAACCTACGACCTCAGGGATGAGAGTAGCATGCTAAAGTCAATAAGCCAACGCTACTCGAGTTTCAGCTTTATTTCATTAAATAGTATTTGTAAAATATAAAATGTTCATAATAATCGTGTAAAGCGAAATAAAATGTTTTTGCAATCACTTTTCTTGTTTTGCTATATCATTTAATTATTGAAATGTATTATTGTTTTAGGTAACAACTTAAGCAGCGAAAAGGTCTACCATCTAAAAAGTACCCGTGGCCAAGACTCTGTAAAAGTAAGTTTGTATCTTTTTATGTACTTCTCGATAGCCAACGCTGTTTCAACAGAAACTGCCGCTTGATTACATAGTTTTAGCTTTAACTAATCAATTATAACGTTGATTTTTTTTATGCTACACATATGTACCCCATCTGTTGCCCAGATCTTAATGATTAAGTATCAAATGACTCGGCGACTCCCCTTTGAAATGTTTGTGCTAAACACTGCAGGATACTATCTGAAATGTTTCACGAAAACTCTGGAACTCCGTCTTAGTTATTCGCTTATACATATATCATTAATCAACGCACCGTCATGTTATTGAAGATAAATTAAAAATTTATTTGAGAGTAATTACAAGATTTTTTTACCTAGTTTATAATTACAACTTAATTCAAGTCATACAAAGTTTTTTAATTATTGTACTTAAATTGGAATATTTGTTCCGACGTTTTGTAAAGCTATCATGGTTATATGGAAATCAGTAATATTCATACGGCCTGTGTTCAAGGTTTCGTATAAATTTAATTTTTCGATCATTCACTTTGTTTTCAACATTTAAACAGTTACGTTGCTATAAATTTATGCTAAAGCATATTATTCACCTTTCAAAATGCGTTAATTAAGGCTGCCTATACATTCTTGTCTGAAGTGGGTTTGTGACAAAGTACGAATTTTTAGCCATCGGCAAAAATCTCGTAAATAAAAAGTCTGTGACCATCGGCTTGGCAACACACTTGTGTGTCTGTTTATATATTTTTGATAGTGGACGAAGTGACATAGGTATGTCAGGACCGAAGCAATGCGAGACCTGTGGTCGCTCCCATCTAAATAAAAAATGCTTTAATTAATACAATTAGTCAGCATTTACGTGAAGTCCGGAGAAAATGAAACAGAGACATTCATGCTTACCACATAGGACTGTGCGAAATTAACAATGGAGAAATAAAAAATATTTATTTTCAGTTGCCACAGTGTCCAGTGGTCCGCGAGAGCGTGGCGGAGATTGATACAGTTTCCATTTTCCCATCATTTGACTTTCAGGTATAGTATATTTTGAATTATCCTGTATTTTAGCTTCATCGTGCTATGACTTAGGTATTCAAAAAAAGCTTTGTCAAATTTATAATCAAATGTACACTAGATCTTAAAGGACGAAGTATTAGCGAAAACTAGCTTTTTACAAAAATTACATTCAATGCGGCAAAATATAAATGATACTTTTTAAGCATTTCATTAATACGCGCGTTGTTCTTTATTATTTTATTGCGGAGTTATTTTAATCTATTATATGTCCTAATATATTTAATGAAACAAATGATGTACTGGGCGATTTTGTTCCAAATTATATACTTGAGATGATGAAGTTATTTATTTGAATAAGGATTAATATCGTGTTTGTATTTATAGCTTTGCAAATGTTTTATGCGAATATTTAAATTCAAATGTATATCCTCGATAATGTGCATTTTTTTTTTCAATTGTTAGAATTGCACAGTAGCACCTGTCATTGACGTTACAATTTCCTAAACAAACTAACTTCATGTAGCGAGGAGACCGCGGGCATTAAATGTTTGCCATGGCTTTATATCATACTCGATTCAGAGCTTTCAAATTGAAAGTTGAGTGTCTATTGAACTAACCTTTAATATAATAAGACATTAATGAAACAGTAAAATGTTATGAATGTAAGGTTTAGTAACAATTTATTCAATAAATTCCTCTATCACTAGGTATTGAATGTGGTGAGGTCGGAATGTGCTGCTTTGATGGTTGGGGAAACAATATTTTAGTAAATAATATTTTAGTTTCGAGGGCATTGTTTAGTCTGATTTGACTTTACTTTTTATCTTGAGACAAAATGTTATTGTAAACTATTACGTCTTAAAGTCAAAACATAAGATAAAGATAATAAGAAAACAAAGTGGCCGTCGTTAATTAGTGCCTTCACTCAACGAGAATTAAAGGAAAAGATCCTAAAAGCTTAGTACCTGAAATGAAAGCATATTTTTCAAACAAAATCTGCTCTTGACACATAGTGTATTAAGACTGAAACGAGTTAAGCCTTCGCGAATGAAACAAGTTCCATACAAGTATTTCAGAGTAATTTGTTTAGAATATTCAGTATACGATCATAGTTACAAATGTAAATGAATTAACCTTATTATGGTTATTTCAAATGATAATTATATTCTATTGCTTTTATAGTTATATATATGTTACACAGAATTGTGCAAATATTTAATGTGGTTTTCATACGAATATTCAAAGTTTTATTACTGGTCAATACTGGTGCTAATTCTACGTCGTTGAAAGTTGTCCTGACCTGTCAATCATTACCCCTACAAAGCTCAAACTATTGTATTTATTATATAGAATTAAACCACAAAATACCTAAAACTATATCATTAGCTTTAAAAACTCAATTATAGAAGCTATTTGATATAGAAAGAACGTGTTAAAAAAAATCTTCCGCTTCTATAAGGAACTTACGCTTGGATCCGTTTGATTTAAAATGTATGAGACTGATATTACATTAGCTATTCCCGTGCAGTATTCATGCAAAAAGAGAGGAAATTATTTATTATGAATGAACCAAGGTTTTTGACTTCTTTTAATTACCTTGGTAATTAGGTAGGTAGGTACATACAAGTGTCTATTTTAGTCTGTTTTGTAAAAAGTAAACTTTCATATCTATATCCCGATGATATTTTTAATTATCTTATCCTATTTTACTCCCTGGATAAAATCGTTAAGTTACGAACAGCAAAAGAAATTCCGTTCTGTTCCTACATCTTCCTACCGTTTCCGTTTTAATTTCCCTTTAAGTATGACTTTATAATCTCTAGTTATATGTACTATACGTATATATATATATATAAATGAAAACACTATTTTTCAGCCAAACTGGTTACGTACTAAAGAGTTTTGGGACCGGAGTTTTGAAGAGAGATATGAGAATAATAAAAACGACAGTCGCCGTCCAAAGTTGAAGGTAATACAATAAATAAAATTCGATTATTAATTTAAAGTGGATTTGAAGATATACCTAAGGGTAGATCAAACCGTAGAAACGGTCGATTTATTGTTGGAAATACATTCGTTCTGTGAAGTATAGTATTATATAGTCATTTACATAGACCAAGATTTGTATACATTTAAAATGGATATGTAAAATGATTTAAGAGACTTACTATATTTCTCAGAATGCTCAAAGAATACTCAAAGCCTTTTTAATATAATATACGTAATATCTTAAGCCAAGTAGAGGGTTGAGGAAATCTCGAACAAAGATAAACACCATGGATACCGTTTTAATCTTATAAGCCCACGAACGGAGAGATTTTATTCAATAAATTTACCGTCAGTTTTGAAATTCCATTTACCTTAAAAACATTTACACCTAAGTTTAAAATTCACTTCAAACATTATACCTGCGTCGAAATTGACAAATTCCGATCGTGTTGTAGCTGCATTGCCTTAAGTTGGTAATTGTGTTATCGATGCACTCCAGGGTGGATTTCCCGGAAACCTCCGCTTCACCGTGTTTTATACAATAATATTGAAACTATATTGTAACAATATAGTTTCAACATAATCCTATTTATATTTTATTGGAATAACACTTCAGAAATTTGTAGTCAATAAATGTTAGCGTTTATTTATTACATAAATGATATAAGAATTGACTTATAAGTTACACGTACATGTTTAGTACTTAGGGTAAGGTTCAATGTCGAGACTTAGCGTAAGAACATTCTTACGTTATCGATATATCCCCCATATGTCAAAAACGTATTGTATTTGGCGTACTATGTATCGCTCCGAACATAACGTTGGCATTGTAAATGAGAATGTCTTTGTTATTTTACTATTAAACTTTACTTTGATAGATTAATTTAAAACTATATTTTATTTTAAATTCAATGTTTCCTCAAATCTACCTATAATCTATTGAATTTGAATTCAATGCTAAGGTAGGAAATAGCAGGAAGTGCATTCGAAATATTTCTTGTAATATCTGTGTCCGTTTTGAATTTAGATAGCAATACGGCCGATACCACTTAAATGTCGAATTTCAGGTTATCGTAGTACCGCACTCCCATAATGATCCTGGCTGGCTGAAGACGTTCGAACAATATTTTGAAACGAAAACTAAAAACATAATCGACAACATAGTCATGAAATTAAACCAATACCCGAATATGACTTTTATTTGGACGGAGATTTCTTTCTTAAACGCCTGGTGGGAGAGGTCTCATCCTGTTAAACAAAAGGTAGAGTTTTTGTTAGTTTAGTATTGTTTTATTATATAACTATAATATTATTTAGCAACAATACTGTGTAGAGTTCTGTGTGAAGTACTTTTCTTTAAAGGCTTCTTATGTGCACTTGGAATCGAAATGAAATTCTATTAATTATTTTTAAAGCTTGATAATCCCAGCGCGTTGTCAAAGACCGAGAATTGATAGACAATAATCTACTTAGGCAGAGGTGTAAAACCAATAAAAAGTTTTACTTTCATTTGAAAAGGATTGCGAAACGCATTATGCGGGCATGAGAAATCTTATAACCATCATTATTGTATTTGCTCATAGTCGTGAGACTTTTCTTTATTGCATTATATTTGCAGGCTCTTAAGAAGTTGGTAAAAGAAGGTCGTCTTGAAATAACTACGGGAGGATGGGTAATGCCTGATGAAGCCTGTACACATATCTATTCTCTCATCGACCAGTTTATAGAAGGTAAATTTTATGACTTGTAATAATTATGATAATAGATTTTTTCTAATAATTTTTCTAGATGTAAAATAAGATCGTGAAAAGGCTTTTTATAATTGTAGTTTATTATTTGTTAATTATTTTTAGGACACGTCTGGGTAAAAGCAAATCTCGGAGTAACTCCAAAAATTGGGTGGTCAATAGATCCTTTTGGCCATGGAGCGACAGTACCTTACTTACTCGATAAAAGCGGTTTAGAAGGCGCCATTATCCAACGAATCCACTACGCTTGGAAGCAGTGGTTTGCCCAGAGGCAAATAGAGGAGTTTCACTGGATGCCGGGATTCTCATCCGCTAAGCCTTCCCTAATCGTTCACAACCAACCTTTTGACATTTACTCAATAAAGAGCACCTGTGGACCACACCCAGCCATATGTCTTAGTTTCGATTTCAGAAAAATTCCTGGGGAGTATTCCGAATACACCGCTAAACATGAAGATATTACAGAACATAACCTTCACAGCAAATCCAAAACACTCATGGAAGAATATGATCGTATTGGGACATTGACAAAACACAATGTTGTTCTAGTACCATTGGGAGACGACTTTAGGTATGAGTACGGCATTGAATTTGATGCACAATACGTCAATTATATGAAAATGTTTAACTATATTAACAAACACAAAGACCTGTTTGACGCTGAGGTTAGCTTTGGAACTCCTATAGATTACTTTAACGCCGTGAAAGAGCGTAGTAATGATATACCGACGTTAAGAGGGGACTTCTTCGTGTACTCAGATATATTCAGTGAAGGGAAACCGGCGTATTGGTCCGGCTATTACACGACAAGGCCATACATTAAAATAGTAGCTCGTCAATTCGAACACCAACTACGAACCGCTGAACTCTTATTCTCACTGGTCTCAAACTTCTTGCGACAATCTAATAAACACATGTTTGAATCATCAGAACGAAAACTCGAAAAGTACTATGAACAATTGATATACGCTCGACGGAATCTTGGGCTTTTTCAACATCACGATGCGATTACAGGTACTTCAAGAGCCAGCGTGATGTATGACTATGGAACAAAACTGTTCACTAGTTTGTATCACTGTATTCGTTTACAAGAAGCCGCGCTTACCACGTTAATGATACCTGACAGTAAACTTCACACTCAAAGTATTCTTCAAAGTGAACAGGAGTGGGAAAGTTACGGTAAACAACCGAAGAAATTGCATATTTCAGTAATTGATAAAAAGATGGTTGTCCTTTTCAATCCACTCGCGGAAAAAAGAACTGAAGTCGTAACTCTTCGATCCAATACTACAAATGTTCGCGTGTATGATACGCATAATAAAAAATATGTTCAGTATCAAATTACACCCAACATTCATGTTCTGGATAATGGAAGATTTACTATTAGTGATGTCAATTTCGAAGTGAGCTTTGTGGCCCACTTGGACGCCTTGAGTGTTGTGACATACAAACTCGAGGAATACACCAATAAATCGCATCATTGTAAAATATTTTGCAATAACTGTACCGAACAAAAATATGATTCCGAAAAACAAAACAATTTTGTAATCGAAAAGATGTTGCCTGGAAATATTCAACTGGAGAATGATGTAATGAAATTATTAGTCGACCGGAACTCTGGGTTCTTAAGACAAATATATCGAAAAGATATAAGAAAAAAAAATATTGTGGACATTCAATTTGGGGCTTACCAGAGTGCACAACGACATTCCGGTGCTTATTTATTCATGCCAGATTTTGATCCACCTGAAAAAGATGTCCTTACAGCTTACAGCAAAGGAACATCGCAGGATGAAAACGTTGTCATAGTTTCGGGCCCGGTCTCCACAGAAATTACAACAATGTATTTACCATTTTTAGTTCATACTATCAGAATATATAATGTTGACGATCCAGCTCTGTCCCATGGTATTTATGTTGAGAATGTCGTTGATTTTGAAAGTCCACCAAAGAATAGGGATACCGAATTGTACATGCGAATACAGACGAACTTACAGAATGGGGAAGTACCAGAATTTTACACAGATCAAAATGGTTTTCAGTATCAACGCAGGGTTAAAGTCGACAAACTAGGCATCGAAGCGAACTATTATCCTATAACTACAATGGCGTGGATACAAGATGACGAGACTCGCCTGACACTGCTTACCAATCACGCTCAAGGCGCGGCAGCCTTCGAGCCGGGAAGACTTGAAGTAATGTTAGATCGACGAACTTTGTATGACGACTTTAGAGGTATAGGTGAAGGGGTTGTAGATAATAAACCAACAGTTTTCTCTAACTGGCTTTTACTGGAGCCTATCAATCCAAAAAACTCTAAAAAAGACAAACATTCACAAAACTCAAGACAATTTAATGAAAATCACGCAGATACGTCTCCAACATACGAATTACCTTCACGAACAGCCGATTACTTGAGTAGAACACTGAACTATCCTGTCAATGCCTACATAGTGGATACCAGCGAAGTTGGGGATATTGAAGTAAAGTCAGGTCAAACGTTTTTAGAAAACTTCCCTCCTGGTGTCCATCTGGTATCGCTGCGTACAATCACCGATGAAGTATTAGAACAATTTCCAAGCAATTCGTGTTTTTTTATTATTCATAGACCGGGCATCAGCTGCAATGTCGGAGATTCAATGTTAAACCCAAGCACACATTTTACAGGCGACACAAATTTCGTTGGGTTAAACGTAAATGCTTTAGCGTCAGTGAGCTTGACTGGTATGAAAACGTTTGAAAATCTTACTGGCTTAGCAAACATTACTTTAAACCCGATGGAAGTTAAGACTTATAGGATTCGATTTTAGAACTGTAGAGTCATTTATAGGGTAATATATCGGTGTTTAGCCATTTATAAAAACATTTAAATTGACGCATTTTTGTCGTTGAAAACTGTAATAGTAGAAAACCTTGACGCGAAAAGTGTTGCTTATCTAAATGTTAGTAAATTATAGATGCATAATAATTAAGTATATTTGTATGTCTTGAATGCTTTTATAATTTATTTGTATAAAGAGGTGAATAAATCATCAATGGTGCGAAATCGACACTGACTGGAAATCATGTAAAAACTTAATTTCAAGTAATAATTTAACCCGAGTTAAAGTGCACCATTGTACCGAGTCCGTCATAATTCATCTATGCACTTATATACTTTTTGACATTTTGTGATGTCTCGATTTACTAGAAAAATCTACCTCAGGACCAAATAGTATAGTACTATAAACGATGCGATCTTTTAATAATAATTTAGTTATATTAAATTATTTAATGTTTGACCTTCACTGAATATATTATAATGCGACTATTTTTCCAATTTTTCAGACGAAAATTAATCTATACAGAGTGCTAGATAATTAGTAAAATAAGATGAAAAAACAAATATAGTATCAAACAGTTACTTCATTAGTATTCCTTATTCATAAAAATCTGTTTAATTTCACCGTTTGAAGGTGTTAAGACGCCAAAGTAATATTACTAGTATATTTAAGTAATAAATGAAAAAAAGTACTCTATTTCTCATTACAGCGTTTGACAGTGCAATTAGATTGATTTCGTCAAAACTGCAACAAACTAAGACTCGTATACAAATAATATTTTTAAAATGTCAATTCCATAATTGGGTTTTGATAAAAAAAAATTGTGATAAAGGGAAAGATCATATATAAGTTTTATAACAAATCAATATTTTTTTTTTCAAAAACCCAATTCTATAACTTGAGAATGACATAGATGTACAATTTTATACACTGCATTTATATTTATTAACAGCAATGAATTTTCTGTATTAATTTTTGAAATATTTAAGTTTAGTTGGCACACATTTTTGTGGTTCAGCTTCTTGTAAGTGATTCGTTGTGATTTTTTTGTATCTAAGTATTATTACCGATTCTGACGTAGACCTATAAATAATAATTTTATACAGCTAGCTATCTGTATTTCATTCACGCCATGATTCTCGTTGTAGAAAGGGCGTAAAAATAACCATATCATAGTTATTTTAGAACAGCAACTCTTCTATGTTTATTTATTTCAAGATTTCGTTCATTCTTTGCGTTTTAAGGTACGATTCAGAGTCAAGACTTATCCCCAATATCGTTTCGTCAAATACGCATTAGATTTATTATAATACGAGAGTTATATGCGCTAAGGATGTCTTACCAGTTCAAAATGTAATTTTAATAAAATCAGTAAAAGATAACAATAGTCTGCGATAAAAGAAAATTGTCGTGGCGATGCGAAGAGCGTAGCAAATAAGAATTATACTGTCCACAGACAGTATAATTCTTACTTGCTACGCGTCATTTCATTTATTCGCAAAAGTTATTCTTAGTTTTTTATTATATCTAAGGTTGTAAACGTAACAAAAAAGGTAATTTAGCACTACAGCGACCTCAAATCATCGACGGTTCGCTTTCCGCACAGACCAATAGTTTTTTATATTTAATCTTGTAATCTGCGACTATTTTAACATTCGCATATTCCTGTAGATGGCACTGTGTGTTTATTTATTAAATTTAGCTTAAAACCACCATCTGCATTTTAACATGCTAATCAGTTGCAGCGAACAGACGACGAATAATAATACTTTATTACTCCTTATTCATGAGAACTTTTAACAGTTTTTATGTAAGTATTAATTTCTCCATCAAATTATGTTTACGACGTGACAAACAAATACTATAGTAATACCTAAAACTAACCGTATTACTAAAATGAATTATTTATTTTAATAATCCTGAATGTCTACTAATTTTATCTAGTCTTATTCGTGTGGGAAAGAAATTGTTCGCCGTTAAGACCGTTTACGTTATATTATTATATCCTGTGTTAATTAATATGTGTGATGTCCATTATTAATAATACGTCAGAATTAGGACTAATCCAATTATATTGTTGAATAGTGTTAATTTGTTTGATTTTTATTAATTTTGTGTGTTAAAGTAAGATATTAAATAGACAGGCTAGTTCAGAATACAGTTTATAATAAACCTCTAAATTACCTTAATTCTGTTATGGTAGGGGAGCCCACGATGCTAAATGGGGATTTACTCGAGCGTCGTAGAGACCTATTGGGATGCAAAGCTTAGATGATAAGAAGAAAAAAATGTTATATGATATATACCTTTTCATCGGTGGGGGAAGCGGCTATAGATTGTTAAATATTGTTACGAAGACGGGTCGACTGCAATGTTTTTAGATTTTTCCACTAGTTAGAGAAGTTTTCAGCAGGCTGAAAAGTGATTTCTGACCGTTTCAGGAGAGGGTCAATCACATATTAGAAATTCGTAATTCTCATAATGTTACCGTAGTTTTCAGGCGCCTGAAACATTTTTTCAGGCCGTTTCAGAACAAGTGCAGTCGAGTGATACACTTTTCAGGAAACCCGTTTTCAGGCGTTTTCAGGCCTGGTTATACCCCTATGATGGAGGAATAGTCTAGAACGAATTTTCTAGGTGTGGGACAAGGACGGAATGATGCGAGAGAGAGACGGAAGATCGGAACCTTCTCGAAGCTAGACCGAGCACTCTAGAACACCGTAAGACAAGGACGGAGCAATGTGCGAGAGAGATAGCACGCACGTTCTAGAATTGTGCGATCGCTACTCAGTTGCGCTGCCGCCTAGGGAGTTCTCGAACATCGCTCCCAGGGATATATAAGCGAGCCGAAACGCGACCGATTAGTTCAGTTTTGAATGTGATACCAAGCGATAAACACCGGAGTGAAAAAGTGCGAATAGTAGTGAAGTGGATACAAGTGGATACAAGTGAATACAAGTACTGTGTGAAGTGCGAGTAATTAACGTAATTAGTGACAGTATTTTGTGTGTGTATTCAGTGAATTTTAGTGCGTAATTTCCAGTTTTTAGTGTAACAAATTCCTCGTAGATTTAATTGAAAATAAACCCTTGAAGAGATTTACGGCGTTTCTATCCGATCCCCTAGCTCGTAACATTTTGGTGTCAGAAGTGGGATAGAAAAATGCCAATTACTCCAAGGGAGAATCAAGAGGAGTTTGTGGCCGAGTCTCCAGCTGCGGAGGGAGTGCAGACAAGGGCACAATCAGCACGCGACGCCGCCCGGCGACAAAGTTTCGATGCGAACCGCGGGATGGGCGAAAGCAACGATGGCAACATCCTCCTTGCTCTGCGCCAAATGATGGAAGAACAGGCTCAGACACGTCGTATGATGGATGAACAGGCACGTCGTCAAGAGGAACAGGCTCGTCGTCAAGAAGAACAGGCACGACAAATGATGGAAGAACAGGCACGCCGTCAGGAAGAACAGGCACGCCGTCAGGAGGAACAGGCCCGTCATCAGGAAGAACAGGTTCAGCGATTGATGGAGGAACAGGCTCGCCGTCAGGAGGAACAGGCTCGCCGACAAGAGGAACAGGCACGCCAAATGATGGAAGAACAGGCTCAGACACGTCGTTTGATGGAGGAACAGGCTTGCCGTATAGGAGAAAGATTAGGAGATCTGAAACTAGAAGTAGATAAAAAAATTGAAAACTTGGAATCTGATATGGACTGCAAATTTTCGAAACAGGACAAACGTATTCTCGGATTAGAACAAGAGATGCAGTGCCTGAAGACCAAAGGTGTCGTAACGACTGTAGCACCATCTGGAAATCTGAAAGTACCTCCCTTTGACGGTACATCTTCCTGGGGCGCGTACAAAATACAGTTTGAGACTGTGGCACAGTCAAACGGGTGGAATGACGATCAGGCTGTCACCGCCCTTATTATGGGACTGCGAGATGAAGCCCTCACCATATTAGAAACCAAGACAGGTAAAGTGACTTTGAAGCAACTGCTGGATGCCCTGGAATCACGGTACGGAGACGCACATTATGAGCACGTCTATAGGGCTCAATTAAAGGATAGAATTCAGCAGACAAATGAAAGTTTGCAAAAATGGGGATTTGAAATAGAGAAGCTGGTTAGGAAAGCCTACGCATCCTCACCAGACGTTGCAGACAAGATGTTGGTTCAATCCTTTGTCGACGGTATTCGAGACCGTGAAATTCGAATGGCTGTGAACCTAGGTCACCATAAGGACCTCAAGAATGCTCTTGCTCATGCGTTGGAAGTGGAAGCATTTTGCAAGGATTCTCGACCTTACCGTATTAGGGCTATCACGGAAAAAGCTAATGTTCAACGTGGGCCAACCTGTTACATCTGTGGGGAAGTAGGGCACATGAGGTTTTCGTGCCCTAAGAAAGACTTCCGAGGTGATGTGAAGGTTAAACGTGGGAATACATTAGTCATCGACGGTGAAGTCAATGGAACTAAGTGTGACCTAACACTAGATACTGGAGCTTCACGAACCGTAATTAAATACCATCTTCTGAAGTCATTTTATGGAAGCCCTTCTCGAGGAATCGTACAGCTTGTTACAGCTACAGGTCAGCGTATAACCGATCGGGGAGAAGGTATTGCAACCTTCAAGATTGGTGGAAGATTTTACAGACACAAGGTTGTTCTTGCAGACATAGTAGATGACTGCATAATCGGGTTAGACTTTATGAAGCTGTACAATTGTAAAATAGATCTGGAAAAAGGAATCTTTAAGTGTGGAGAACAGGAAGTTTGCTTAAAAGGACACTCTACAAATAGTGGTTATGACGTCTGTAGAGTTATCAATGTGGACAGACAGGCCAGTAATCAACAAGAAAGGAAAGTTACTGAGACCTATGAGGAAGCCTTGTCAAGACAACTATCAAAGGCAGAGGAACAATTAAGGAAATTTTCGGACATGTTATCTGCCCATGAAAGAGAGGTTACAAGAAGTTCAGATGTGTCTCAACGGCTATGTGAAAAGGTCAACAAAAAGGACAGAAGGGAGATTGGCCATGTGAGAACTTTTAGAACAGACACCATTTGTTCAGATTGGGGTGGAAAATTAATGCAGATAGCACAGCAAGAAGATTGTGACATTAAACCAATTTTGGATTGGATGAAATCTTCAGCTGTCAAGCCGCAATGGAGTAAAGTCGCATCTTCAAGTACCATTACTAAGAGTTACTGGGCTCAATGGGATAGTTTAGTTCTACATAATGGAGTGTTATGTCGCAAACTGAAAAATGCTCAAGGCGATCATTTGCAGTTAGTTGTGCCAAGATCAAAGGTTTGCGACATATTGGAAATGTTTCATACTGACTTGTCTAGTGGACATTTAGGAGTAAAGAGGACTCTTATGAAGATTAAAGAAATATTTTATTGGATACACTATCGTGAAGATGTTGAAGACTGGATCAAGAAATGTAAAGCTTGTGCAGCTAGTAAGGATTCGCAGACTCGGTCTCCATTGGAAAGGATAACGATGAAAGAAAGTGATGATGCTCGGGACGAGCATGTCTAAGGAGGGGGTAGTGTTACGAAGACGGGTCGACTGCAATGTTTTTAGATTTTTCCACTAGTTAGAGAAGTTTTCAGCAGGCTGAAAGTGATTTCTGACCGTTTCAGGAGAGGGTCAATCACATATTAGAAATTCGTAATTCTCATAATGTTACCGTAGTTTTCAGGAGCCTGAAACATTTTTTCAGGCCGTTTCAGAACAAGTGCAGTCGAGTGATACACTTTTCAGGAAACCCGTTTTCAGGCGTTTTCAGGCCTGGTTATACCCCTATGATGGAAGGAATAGTCTAGAACGAATTTTCTAGGTGTGGGACAAGGACGGAATGATGCGAGAGAGAGACGGAAGATCGGAACCTTCTCGAAGCTAGACCGAGCACTCTAGAACACCGTAAGACAAGGACGGAGCAATGTGCGAGAGAGATAGCACGCACGTTCTAGAATTGTGCGATCGCTACTCAGTTGCGCTGCCGCCTAGAGAGTTCTCGAACATCGCTCCCAGGGATATATAAGCGAGCCGAAACGCGACCGATTAGTTCAGTTTTGAATGTGATACCAAGCGATAAACACCGGAGTGAAAAAGTGCGAATATAGTGAAGACAAGTGGATACAAGTGGATACAAGTGGATACAAGTGAATACAAGTACTGTGTGAAGTGCGAGTAATTAACGTAATTAGTGACAGTATTTTGTGTGTGTATTCAGTGAATTTTAGTGCGTAATTTCCAGTTTTTAGTGTAACAAATTCCTCGTAGATTTAATTGAAAATAAACCCTTGAAGAGATTTACGGCGTTTCTATCCGATCCCCTAGCTCGTAACAATATGTAAAAAAACTGTTGCATGGACATCCTCGAGCGCGTCAGATATTGATAGCATTAATGCCCTACGTATTTTTAATAATGTACGTATGTTAATCTGATCGTTTGCATGATGCGGATGGTTGTATTTAAGGGTTGAAAATGAAAAAAAAAAAGTTATCGAGCGCGTCAGATTTTCTAAGGGAGTGTTAAGAACACCAAAAAAAAGCTCTCATTCACTAATCTGACGATTTCAATGGGACGCAAACCCACGGCCATTTTCATAATTTGCAAAAAAAAAAATCGCAATTTTGAAATACTCAAGCGCGTCAGATTAAGATATATGTGGTTCATCTTTATGTTCTAAACGTACTGTCTCATAATCTGACGATTATTTAGAGGGATTCGCCTGATCTGACAAAAAAAAATTAGAAAAACGGTTCACCTAAAGGGCCATCCCTGCAACTTCCCGCTAATTCCATTCCTGGGCGCTTAAAATTGATATTTTGAGCTCGCTGAGTTCAAAGAAATAACATTTCTATGCATTTGAGCTCTCCCAGCTCGAAAGTCTGATAGAAGTTTCATAGAACACTATTTTTGGAATTTTCAAACCGCAATAACTTTTGAATGGATCAAGCAATTTTCACGCGGTTGCATTTGACGCAGTTTTATCATCCTCATAAGTAATTTTTAATTGATCGAACCACAAATTTCGGAGTAATCCCGAAAAAACACTTTTGTTGTTGCTTTCGTTCACGATATCTCTCGAACGAATCAACCGCTTTTGACCAGCTTGGTGGCGATCGATGTGGTTTTTCAAGCTCAAAGGCGGACTAGTTTTTGAAGTTGATCGATAAAGAAACCACTGTAAAAAAAAATATTTCTTATTTTTTTAAGATTTTTCAAAATTTCTCAAAATCTATCGGTCTGAATCGGTTCAAATTCACAGGAAATGTAATTTTGAGGGAAATATTTAGAACGCCGTTTAGTAGATTCCGATCGGTTTAAGGAAATGTAGGCATCACGCAGCTGCACGCATTTAACTTTATCGACGAATTTTTGTTATTTCGGCTTGCGGAAATCGTCAGATTATATATTTTTCATTATTCTTGAATTATTTCCTTCAAAATAAAAAAAAAATTAGCTACGCTCGAGAATGTCGAGATGACGTTTTTTTTACAACTTTGTTGCCCTCCCCTTTTTTTACGTCACTCTCAAATTGTCAGATTAGTGGAATAAACACTTTTTAGGATGTAATGAACTCACCCTACCTTAATCTGACGCGCTCGGGAATTTCTGATGGTCAATTTTTTTTTACTAATCTGATCCTGTCTCCTTCACGGGCGGCCTTATATATGGGCCTCATATTTTGTGGAGGTACTTAACCGGGTACAAGGTATCCCCCTATATATTAATCTGCCGCGCTTTAGTAAATCCCGAAATCCCCTCTTGCGCTCCCCTACCATTAAGTTTGATCTTGGTTTCAGCCCACATGTTAATAAGTCTCAGATTAATAAATTTAATTGTATTTAAATTATGGTTTAACATTCGAGTACAATTACCACGCATTTTTTCATTTCCTGTCATAATATTATTTAATAATGGGGCACAATACGTATATAGAAAATTATAAATTACACATTAATGTTTAAGATTCTGACTAGAAGATAATTTTGATTGTAAAAATCTTTTTGCATATGAATTGTATAATAAAATAAAAAAGACTTTTTTTATTAAATACGTTTATTCCCATTGATTTAGCCTTTAAACCAAAAATTATTATTAATTAAATTTATCATTAATAATTATAATTCTAAAATTAAAATATGTATAACCTAATCGTAAAAACATTACTTTTCAAAACATAATTCTAGTTATAGCAATTTTAATAATGTCTAATAAAACGAGGATATTAATTATTATGAGCTAATCATTAAAATAACACAACGCAATCTTAGTTATACAAATAATCACTGTAATCTTTTATACATTATATTAAAAAATAATCGCATAATAATAAACGTTAAGTCATATATACTTTACGTCGATTTCAACATATGTTGTATGTAAGAAAATTCATTAAATTTAAAACTTAAATCCTTATAAACAGGAAGCATTGTTATGTAACATTGGGCAGTCTTTCTATGTATCCCAATGGTTACGCATATGGAAGTTTCGAGGTTAACAATTTACATGATTGTCAAAGTGATGCATCATGGTTTTATTATTTAATAATTAATTAGTCAAAGAAATATAAAGCGAAACTAGTTTATAATTAATTGATTTTGTATTCATCGGCACATATTTCTTACCAAATATCACTGTATGTACAATATAATTAATATTTTCTCGTAGTGCAATGTTTGGTTGTATGTAGTCCATAATGAATGTTAAAATGTACAATAATTTTGATCATCAATATTACAAATTATAAAATAAAGTCATAGAACCTGATATTTTGTTTCATTTACATTTTAAGATTTTAGAAGATTAATAGAACATTAATGTAAAAATTTGTGATTTCATACACTTACCAGTAAAATTATAAAACAATTTTTATAAACAACTGAATACAATTGGTCAATAGCTTTAACAAAATGAGGGTACAACTAGATTAAAGATATTGAAAGACTCTGTCAAGTTTTTATGTCATTTCTTCTTGATTCTACTAGCAATCCACTCTAGACCAAGATGCAGCCTGTTAATAATAAAGATTTTGTAAGTTAAACAAATTATAATGTTCATTATTAAGGTTATAAATTATAAATTAATTTCACTAGGTTGTAGCTCTCTACAAACTTATCTCTATAACACAAGTCTGTCAAAGATATCTTTTACGGTAACTTTTTCTTTTTCCTACTTGCTACAGAATATATATATACGAGATTTAGTAATTTACAGGGATATTATTTAAATCTAGTTTAATAACAAGCTCTAGTAGTATATATGTAAGAAACAGTTACTTTTTAAAGATCAATGAATTCTGTACCAGCTGTAGTTCTGTATCTTTAAATTTACTAAATTAATATAAATTCAGCTTTTCTTCTAACCAGGTTGGGAGGTATTTATATTAGCTAAATAAAGTTTTTTTAATTTAAATTATTGTAGATGTTTATTGTGGCGCGATTAAAAAATAGTCTACTGCTAAATAAAAGACTTTCTTTTACTGAGTTTACACCGTAACCAACACTGAAGTTAAAGAGAGTTTAGAGAAGTTTTAATATGATTAAAATCAACTCTACTTACCCTTCACCTGTTAATGCACAACAAGCTTGTATATGCCAGGGATGATGCTTTATTGATGTCAAATCCAATTGCTGCGATATTTCTGCTGCAGTCATGGAACCTTTGACATCCTGAAAAAGTGATTAAACTGCTAAATAACACATGTAAGTTAGTAGTATAAGTCATTATATTCTAAATAAGTGCAGTAACCAAGTAGTAAAGTTTTGATTCGCCCACGCCTTTTATATTAGATTTTCTAGCTCTAATTCAGAAACCTTGAAACCTGATACCATTTTAGATACACATACAGATAGTTATATACAGTTTGTACTTTGTACTATATGCTTCCATCCAACTATATGTTCTGTATTTGTGGAGTTTTACAAATTCTAATTAAGTCATCAGTCAGTGTTAAACTAAATTATGATGTTCACCATGACATTAAATTAAATTTAATTAAATAAATGTATAATTAAATAAATTATTAAATGATTAAAGTAACTAAGTGACTTAAGTAGCAAAAACTATGAATTAAAAAATCGATATCATGACATATATTTTGTACAGTACCTAAAACTTTGTATATCATGTTTTTACGCATATACAAGTAGTATAGTAAATAATTCTATCAACATTTTGATTTATGTAATAAAGTAAACTGAATCTGAATAACTCTATCTATACTTATAACTTACAGATCTAAAGAAGTATAAATTTCATCACAATAATTAGAGTTTTTTCATAAATTAATAATGCTCATATGTATGTGTATGTTTGATGGAGAGACAGATTTGTTGTTAAGTAAAATACTATAAATAAATGACTTATTAAGTTCCGACAAAACAGCTTAAAGAGCTAATATTTGTAAGCTTTTTTATCTATGTTCTAAGAATTAGCCCATAAAGACACTGGTTTCACACACACAAGAAATCTCTTAAGCAAATAAAATATCCTGCTTTGATGTTGCCGATTTTCAAGAAAACTTTAAGTGTAAAATGGATTCATATTAGTTTTATGCATCAAGAATATATTATATATATAATTTATGTTCGCTGAAGGATTACGAAATAAATAAGTGGAATTTAATACTAACCTGCTTATTGGCAAATACAAGGAGACAAGCTTTACTAAGTTCCTCGTGTGTAAGCATGCTATGGAGTTCATCTCGACTAATACTCAATCGTTGTCGGTCAGTGGAATCTATCACCATTATGACAAACTGAAAAAAACAGAAACATAGCTATAATGCTGAATAATTGATAAAAACTTATCATTTCCAACTAATTTCTTTTTAAAGCATATTTATATGCTCAATCGTCAGAATCAAAGTCAAGACATAGGCCAAAATGTAATGAAAATTTACTTTACAAATTATGACTGAAGTTAACATTGATTCATATCAATGTTAACAATTCATAGCAATGTTGGGTGGGTTGTAAATAAATAAAAATGTGTCAAAGACATATAAATATTAGGTGCATACGAGGGTGGATCCAAAAGTTCTAAGCCAGACCAAGAACGTGAAAGAGTAGTTCGTGTAAATAATAAAAAAAATTAAAGCAGCTTTCAGCATCTGATGTCAAATAAAATATAACATTTTTTCATTAAACTATTTTTATTAAGATGCTTAAAATAATTAAAAACATTGTGCACCATTTCACGAGATTGCCCTGGTAATGTTTGAAAAAAGATCAACATGTATAGTGAAGATCAACATAAACAGTAGCAAAAGCAAAACAATAACTGTCTCTTTTATACTCATAAGCTTGACCGAGCGCGAGAGAGACGGACAGTCTTTTCATGATGTATTTGTGATTGTATTTCAGTTTGACAGACTTTGACATCACGTCTCGCGCTTATTCACAGACACTACACAAGCACAAAGTGTAAATGTGTTGAAGCCGCCAGCTTTAAATAACATACCTATACCATACTATAATTTTAAACTTAAGCATTTAAGTATCAACAGCCTAGCATAGTATAATTTATTTACATTTGTCTACTTTCATAGTTAGAACCATGGCATATATCTGCATTTCTTAAATTGATACCTATCAAAACATAAATAGCATTGGGCTGGTATAAAACAATGCAAAGATGTGTCCAACACCATTCCCACTAGGAAGTGTACTAAATAGATAAGCATACTGCATGGCAACTAATTCGCAAATACCAATTGTTACAACATAAAAAATTTCATACCTACAACTTCAGATACAAAGCATGTAGAACACATTTTATTTATATACACATCAGTTTATTATGGCCCGCAAAGCATATTCTGAATAACAGTGGTAGAAGTAAAAATTTTGCAAATATACCTCACTGTTTGTATAGTAAGTATTCCAAGCAGATCGCAAACTTTGTTGGCCTCCAAGGTCCCACATTACGAACCGTAGATTCTTCCAAACAACCTCTTCAACATTTGATCCAATAGTAGGTCTGGTGTGTACTGCCTCACCAAGTAGCAATTGATAGAGTATAGTGGTTTTACCCGCATTGTCCAAACCTACTAAGACCAGCTTGTGCTCTGAGGAAATACAAATTATGACTAATAGTAAAATACCATGCATGCATTATTGTGTAAGGTTACAAATTATTTTTCGACTTCTCTGATATTAAATTAAATATTTAGACACCTTAAGTTATCTTATCACAGTCAAATGTCACGGATAAGTTTTATTTTTACTTACCATCATTGCCAAACAAGCTCCAGATTTTCGATATAAGAAGTCCCATTTTAAGTGGTTAAAGTTATAACATTTAGATGCATTTATGCCTTTATTGCAATCCATTCATTAACATCTACATATAAAACAATCTATGAAATGGATTATTTCATGATGATTGATCCATAAATATGTTAGACATTCATTGTACTTCGTCAACATGTATTTCAACATACACTAATACTTTACTGAACAAGTTGGAAATTGAATTGCATTACGTAAAAATTCTTCAACTAATTTAAATAATACTTTTTGTAAACACATAACACACTTATTTAAAAAGGGAATGTAGAAACATATATTTTTGATTCTAAGTATCTGTAATCGCTATAAAAATTATATAATTATATAGTAGTATAGTTACTTTTTTTTTTTTTGGAGTTTATGGCCTGGTATCTAGACCTTTATAAAGTATAGTTACTATTTAGTATTTACCACAGACGGTTATAAAATGGCTTAAACAGAAACATTTACGTTTTGACAAGATTGGTATGTGTACTGATGTATTTGACAGCTTAAATTTATCTGTCGAAAAAAGAGTAATGTCATCTCAGAGAAATTAACGTCATCTCCACGTAGACAGCGCCACGGCCAAATGCACCTAGAGCCTAGAGGTCTAAAGGGCGCGTCACAAATTTAGCATATTAATTTAGCATATAGGTATACCTCAGCTGTAAATTTAAACTTATTAAAACTTTTTTTTATATCTTAATTACGCTGCCAGCGTTAAAGATACACTGCCAAAGGGACCAAACTTTTGAAATTAATTTACCTTTAGTTCTATAATGTATATTTTGTTATTCTATATTTAATTTATATTAAAGGACTTATAATTTTCAGCCTTAGGTGAAATATCTGTACTCGAACAGGCATTTTTAGTTTGATGATAAATTAATTATTTGTTTTCGTTTTACTATTTAAAATTTTCGATGCGCAATGCACTGTATTCTACATGTAAATCCCTTTCATTTCCATTACCACGCAACAAATTCATAAGACTATACATATAACATGATATCTACTTAAAATATTTAATATAATATATTTATGGTGATGATGATTTATAAATTCAATTTAATATTCAATAGACTAGTACTTTCTTTTCATACCGGTGTAGAAATTATTAAAAAAACGAACATCGTAATTTTGTTGTTACAGCCATTTAGGATTTCTAATTATACTAACAAAACAATAAACATACTTAAGATATATCATAGAATATATTCTAATATGGAACTTCAGAAGTGTACTAAATTTCACAAAAATTTATCAGCAGGAAAGGAGTAAAATCAATTAATTAATTTAAAATGTTTTATTTGGTATGCTATTATAGATAATTAGCGATATAAACATCAACTCGACGACAAATTAAGGTTTACGGTTTTAAATGGACAGTGCCTACAAACGTCTGTTTGAAAATACAGCTAGCCTTACCTTTATTTACATATTAAATATTCAGAAAGTATCAATTCTGACAGTGGCGTAACAATAGGGTGGCAGGACTGGCAAAATGTCATGGGCGACTGAGAGGGCCCCTGCCCAAGAGATATTATTTTCTATGGGTGAATGTGAAGTCACCAATACGCATTTGGCTAGCGTGGGGACTACAGACCATTCCTTCTCGCCTAAGAGAGGAGACCTATGGCCATTAGTGGGACATACACAACGTGTAATTGAGTACGCTGAAAATCTCGAAGTTTATTAACATTAAACTGAGTACAACGTGACGATTTTTACTGATAGGACACCATCAAAAGAATTTGCCACGGGCCCACGGTATAGTAACACCACTGAATTCTGAGAAATAATTTGTAAGAAATAAAGATACACTTTTAGTTTGTTATTTAATTAAGAAAAACTTGACGTAACACTTTGTACAACACAAACGTCAAATTCACTACAGTACTATTATTACAGTTTTTATCTTTGTTGGACTTAGCACTACCTATTATCGACCTACTCATATATACAATATAAAAATAAATACCATGGTATGTCAATGCATTACACACAAAAAGACACTAAATTAATTGAAACTAACTTTCAATGACATCAATTCCATCGGAGGAAAATTTTTATTGTTTATCTCAGAGATAGGAATACCCTTATTAGTGCCAACTAAATTTGTGTGAAAGACTGAATTTATGTGTTGAAAAACTCTCTCTATGTTAAAACCCGTATTTGTGCTACAATAAAAATAATCGGAGGTTTCCACTTGACATGTAATACTTTGCCTATGTAAAGTTAATAGAGCAAAATCTAAAGAGCTCTTTATCCCTAAAAACATTCTGAAATTAAGAACAAATACATCGCAGGGAAAGGGACTTCTAAACAAAGGAAGTAAAACATAGTGACAGGAGTCACTATGACGCTTGTCGATGAAAAAAATATCTAAAGGATATGTCAAAATATTCGCCGTTTGAATTGCCAATAAACTAGGTAAAATAAGTTTTGATTGTGTAGATAAATTATCCGTTGAGGCGTCATGATGCACTAAGTTCTCTAGCAAAATATAATGGATGTGGTTAGTAACCCTATTGTCAGCTAAACCCTCATTAACTCCACGACCATCATTAAACAATACTCTTCTATCTAACATCAGTAGTATTTGCCCTTCCTGTGAGGCAGTTACTCCTTGAGCGTGATCAGTTACGATAGATAGTCTATTCTTTTCATCTTGTATAAAGGCCATGTTTGTTAATGGAAACATATTTGACTCTATTCTGCGAGAAGTATTAAATTTATGTGAAGTGAACTGAAAACCATTATTGTCAATATGTATTTCTGCCGGATTACCATTCTCGATATCAGTTTGCACTAACATAAACATTTCTAAATCTCTATTATTTGGTGAAACATCAAAATCCACTTTGCTTTCAACTCGTATTGCACCCGATAGTGGATTGTTGATACTATTACATATTCTAATGGTGTGCTGTAAGAGATTTCCGTAAATGGACGTAAAATCTGTTACAACATTACCCGAAACAATAATAATAATTTTAGATTTAAGATCACTGGTTGATTTATATTGTTTTAATATATCGTAAATTGGTTTTGTAACATTTGTATTAAATAGATATATTCCCGAGTTAGTATCGGAACTTCTGAACGCTCCATAATTCATAACAACTTGTTTTTCATTGCTGGTTCCCTTTTCGATAACACTCTTTAAAAATCCAGTAAATTCATCAAATATAAGTCTTAACTTATAATTTTCAATTTGTATGTCTCCTGGTTCTATTGGCAGAATACTAAATGGACTATTCGAGCTCAGAGAATCTTCAACACATGACGTACAGTAAATTATAGGTAAACTATTTGATATATCAAAAGCTTCCTTGAATTTATATAGCTTCAATGTCATAGAAGGTACTTTGACTACAAAAACTATTTTAAAAAAATGATTGTTTATCCGTATGACGTTTTGTGTAGAACTATACTTCCAAACAGGGTTAATCTGTATGGACACATCCTTTTTGTTATGGTCAACCATACGGATATTGGTGTGTCGAGTCAATAATTCAACAACTTCAGTTCTTTCATGAGTAAAAGAATTAAAAACATAAAGTTGATCTCCTGGTTCAATTGATTTAAATGAAGAAATGAATTCCCCTTCTTTATAGACATATTTTGTGAGATATTTCTCATTTTTATCGGGTTTAGTGCTGAGTAGACTAGCTGCAACTTCTTGTATATGCCAACAATCTTTCACTGTTATCAAAATCAAATTGTATAAGTAATTAAGTATTTTCGAAGACATAGTTCCACTGACAACGTTTCTATCCTGCAATCGAGCAACAGTTTCTCTTACCCTTCTAAGTTTACTGATCAATTCTGATTTATTATAATTTCTAAATGCATTTAATGTAGAAGTAAATGAGAATAAAATTTCTGTTGAACGCAATGTAGCTTGAAGGCGCCTTAGCAGAATTTTTACCATAGGTCGTGATGTAAAATAGCCTGTCCAATACGCTGGACGTTTTTTATTAATTTCAGCAAAGTTCAAAAAATCACCAGATAATGTGGGAAAGGACTTGTGCCTCTTAGTAACAGTTGTAAAATAATCAGAAGGCGTACCAAACTGCACGGTAGCCTTGTAAATATTTTGATTAACATTGATAAAGTCTGCAATATTTAAATAATTATTATATTGATAGTCAAATTCTGTTTGACTTTCAAAATGCAGGGGTCCTCCAATTGGAGCCATAATAATATTATGAGGTGATAGTGTACCACTTTTAGAGTATTGCTGCAATAATGATTCAGCCTTGTCCTTAATGTTATACGGGTTAACATCAGTGACTTTATTTGCGAAGTTAAAGTCCTCGCTGCATATTTTACTGTCGGGACCACAAGCCTTAAAGCCATCAGAGTTAAATTGTATGAAATGTGTTAGTACAGCATGCTTAGGATATCGATCAATGCCAATCTTGTTCAGAGATAAATTGATATCGGTTTGTGTCTTCTTATCGTTGTCCCAGTTCTGCAGCCAAATAAAATCACTATATTGAAACTCAGCAAAATATTCTTCTAAAGCAAAGTGGAGTTTTGTAAAAACCATCTTTGAAATTCCAATTGCTGATAATATATATGGAAAGGTAGGACTATGAGTCACACTATTAGTGAGCCAAGCTACCTTTGGTTTATATTTTATAAACTGATCCAACCATTGATGCCCTGAAAAATAAAAATTATTCATGAAATAAATAAATAGGTACGTACTTTAGATCTCAACGGAAGCTAAGGTCTGCCCTGACGATGCCCATATCAGAATGTATCCTTCATTAAACGGACATAGAAAAGAAGTACCAACCCAAAATACGTACCATCGTATATGCAAAGACAAAGAAATACGTCATTATGGAAAATTTAAGTCAAATTCTACATTTTATATAACTTATATTTATATAAGTGCAATAACTACACAATAAACTTATTACACAATAATAATAAATCACTAACCCTCTGTAAATTGATGTAAAATGCCAAATAAGCTCGACGTAGCTTCATCAGTTTCCACCCAACCCCCTGTTGTGATTTCAAGCCGGCCCTCCCTAATTAGCCGACGCAAACTCTATTCAAAAATAACATTCTGTTTAAAAATTGACAAAATATTAGAAACTATAATTGTAATTACAAATCTGTTACTAACCACACGTCTCTTTTGTGATGCATTTTTCCACCAGTAACTCAAGTGTGACACTTCATTCCAAGTAAATGTAAGATTTGGATAAAATTGTAGTTTTTTAATAACATTTGTAATAATTTTCTGTACACTTTCATTGTGTGACGTTTCAAAAGATTTTAACCAAATTGTGTCAACATGCGTTCGAGGAATAAGAATAACCTGTAATATTAAAAAATAATAATAATATAAGATATTCAGAAACTAAAGAATACAGTGGTATATAAATAAGCAGCAGCAGCAGTGAGCAGCTATATTCCCTTTGCTTATTTTACAAAATCATTATTTCTTAAAAGAAAGGCACTTCAATATAAGTACTTACCCTAAGAGAGGGCCAATCTGGATTTCTCATAAGGAACTCATATCTATTATTGTATATATTATTCCAAAAATTTTCATTTTTTAACCATGATGGCTGTAAAATAAAAATAGCATTCAGTATTTATAGTTAAAGAGAAAATAGATAAAAATTATAATCAACTTACTTCAACATCCAGTTCAAGAAATTTTTCTTGGGCGTTAATATCGACTTTAGATACCAGTAAATCAGCACAAGTCCTTAATAGGGAGATATTATAATTAATATCGGCTTCAATGAATTGATCTTTTGGAATTTCATGATTAACTAAATCACTTGCATATTCATTAGGTTCAAGCATTCTGGCGGAAGGTTGATTGGGCGAATTTGGAATATCAGCAGTATCATTAGTATGTATTGAAGGTATTTTGTTAAAAGTAGCGTGAGAACCTATTTCATTTTTTGTTTGAAAAAATGGAACAGCTGGTATCTTATTAATCTCTTCTAAAAGTACTTCTTCTGACTGAGTAAAATTTTTAACAACCGTCTCCGAATTATGATCCGGGAACAAAACATTTGTATTATGTACAACGGGATTGGTAGTATTAGAAATTGTATTCCTTGTCATTCGTTGTTCAGTTTGCTTATTATATTTACCAAGGTTTAGCCGTGAAAACGTCGGTTTGTTTAGCATATTGTGGCCTATCTCTACTGTTGATATTACAGCGGAGATTTTTGGTCTTTGAATATTTGTATGTACCATAGCTTTGACCTGAGAATAGCCTGGGACCATTAAAGAATCCTTTAAGCGGTAATGACTTTTATTTCCCGAAAAGCTATCGCTGAATGATGTCTGGATCATCTTCGATTGATTTCTCACAATCTTACGCAGAGCTGCAAAGGGTATTAATTAATTAAATAACTTGTAAACTGAACTCATTATTTTCATTAAATTAAAATCAACTTACTTTTTTCATAGCAGTGATTATTGTGAATTAATAAAAAAAATATTAACGCAACTATCCAAGTGCCTCTACACATTATTACACTTTGTTGGACTGAAAGCATGTTACCACAATATTAATCAATGAAGGATGTTTAATTTATTATTCATAAACAAGGAATTACATTTCTTCAATTGTCTTTACTTTTTTGTTTGTATTTAGTATGGTCAAAATACGCTTTATTGATAACTTTAATTAATGTTTTTTAAATTGATTGAGGGAATATTCAATTCATTAGTAGTAGTGGTAAAGGTACCTTTAAACTTCACTTCGATTTATTCATAATAGTTAAAGAAATTAATAGTTGTATTAGTCAACAAAGCCGACGGTACAAAAAACAAGTCAATGACAACATAAAATACTATCACACATAATAAGTTGAATATGCCCTTAATGCAGATTCATTTCAAAGGGATAAAAAAACACTTTTTCACATTTAATTTTATATTTTGAATCTAATTCAAACAGTGACAGATTTATAGTAGAGCGGACTAAGCGAAGAAGAGTACAAGCATATCTAAACAGAATCCTTTAGGTATTATTTTGCCGTAGAAGAGGCCCCATTGGACGTGGAAGGTCCCTTGGACGTGGAAGGTCCCTTGGACGTGGAAGGTCCATTGGACGTGGAAGGTCCATTGGACGTGGAAGGTCCATTCGACGTGGAAGGTCCATTGGACGTGGAAGGTCCACTCGACGTGGAAGGTCCATTGGACGAGCCCGGGGCACTATTATCCGTGTTGCAGGTGCTGCTGCCGTTGCTGTTGCTGCTGTTATTGTTGTTGCTGCCTGCGTTGTTAGAGTTCATTGGACCCGTTATCATTCCTTGTCAAGCCCAGATGCGATGCATAACCGTTACAATCGCCTCGGCATCATAGAAGCGAGCCCCGTCGTCGTCGTATTTAATCAAAGACTCGAGGATCGCATTTAGGAAGTTTTCTTCCTCAGGAGTTGACGGCCAACTAAAAAAGAACGACATTATTAAATATATCTGTATGATAAGACGAACGAGATGAAACTAACTATTTCATTGAAAATTACGAACAGTTTCCACCCACACCCCTTTCAACCCGACCTCCTGTTGGTAAACGCCCACGTTGCTATGGGCAACGAGTGCTCAATAATCAATACCTAAGTTCCAGATACGTGCCTAGGTCATGCGTTATGTACCTAGAATTACATGGTAGGCGACAACGAATCTTCGCCACAGAAGCACTTTATATCTTTTCTGTGCAATTGGCGTATAGTGCATGAAAATTAACAAGAAAAATATCTTAAACATTTGTTTTGTTTCCGAGTCGAGTATGCAACTTAGTTTTTGAATTAAATATAGAAAAAATTTGAATGAAAAAAAGAAATTTACAAATTTAATGCTACGTTTTATTTTATTAAATCTAAGTGCGCAGTTCTATGTAGAGAGAACAAAGAAATATTTTAACCGCTTAAAAACATACATTAAATATAAAAAAAATATATTAATTTGTTAAAAATCTTTACTCCAGAATAAATATCCAGTAATAAATAGACTCACTTCAATATATGCTCAAGATCCATTCCATCCACTGGGATCAACGTTTCTGAAGCCAAACTTTGTTTTTCTATTAAAGTGCAGTATTGCACCTAATCATAGACAACGATTCCTTTTTTTTAAATAAAATTTAAAATGGCGTAACTATACAAGCGTATATTGAGAAAAAATAATTAAATAACTCAGAAAATGGAATATAATAGAATTAAATAAAAGGTTAGACCCTAACAAATGAATGATTTCTAAAAAAGTTAACTATGTATTCTAACACATTCTGCACAATTTATAATCTGTTTCTAACTCTCTGGGCTCTGAAGCTCCCCCGTAATGTATACTAACTGCCAACATACAGCAGGAAAGGGTGCCGCGAACTTATTGATTTTTACAATTACCCGGTACCCTGCCTTGCGCAGAGACGCGGGCGAGTCTAGGTGGCCTATTCAAATAAATAATAAGAACGCAGTGCATATAATGGTATGTACGTATTGTTTTTTTTCATATAATGGAACAACCAAAGCACCAACAACAATATTGCAAAAATAAGTCTTTAGTTAACAATAATTACTATTATAAAAATCGCGGCGAATGCGAAAGTGAAATTAACATGATTTTATTTTATGATGTATTATTATTTAAGGAAAATGCACATATACCTTGTAAAAAAAATATTTTTGTCATTGTCATTTTGCATTGCAAAAATAAATTAGTTTGAATATATATCGAATTTTTAGGATACAATGACAACGTCGGGTTTGTTAGAATGGGAACTCTCTTTACCTTCTGATCAAATAATTTCTCATGCTTGGTACCACGGCGCCTTAAGCCGAACAGCGGCAGAAAATTCGCTGCAGCAAGATAGACAGTTTTTGGTCAGAGACTCCTCGTCACAACCCGATAACTATGTACTTAGTTGTAGATCTAATGGCCAGCATCTACATTTCGTCATACAAAGGGTATGGTTAATCAACTGTGGGATAAAATACATTTAAACCAAATTTAATTTACTTCCTTTTTTTAGATTGTAGTACATCCAGAAACTGTGTATGAAAGATATCAATATCAGTTTGAAGATGAAGCATATGATACTGTCGCTGACCTGATAACATCTTACGTAGGATCAGGAAAGCCGATATCAGCTGCTTCCGGGGCTAGAATTCAATACCCAGCAAACAGAATAGTCCCTTTAACAACGTACATTACAAACGAAGATTCAAATCCAATTGTATCTCCAGTTGGAGAAAGTAACTATGGAAATCCATACAGTTTATATAGTCATTTTGCATCGAAACCAGGAATGCAATTACGAGTACCTTTTAAAAAGCAACGCTCTCATTCTCTTACACCTATCGACATGACTCAACACATCAACCATGGCAAGAGTGCAAGCGCCGATGGCGTTATACAAACTAATAAGCATTTAGTTAAATTTTCAAGCGAGTCATGTTCAAATACATGGGATGCTAATCTTCCTACAAGTCCTCCCGCTAAGCCTGCTAGATATGACGGGCCAAAAGCTGATGATAGGCGCTTGGAGTTACAAAGACTCTACCAAGTATCAGGGTCGGATTCAGGTAATGGTTCTGGAGACTCCACACAAAGTTCTGCCCACAGTGATCCAAGTAAATCCAGAGTGGATTCTGATTATAACGCAACGACTCCAACAATGAAACACCATTTTGATTACGATTTAACAGAAGCGAAATTACTTCAATTAGAAAATTTGGACTATTCCGTTGAATCTCGGATTAATCTCGAAAATTTCCAGTCTCAAATAATATCTCCAAGCTTAAACAAGCCCTTAGAGTCAGAAACATTGCATACAATAAAATTACTCCTGAGGACATCCGGGCCCCGCATTTTAGCGAACCACTTGACAAAGATCGATTTACATTTTCTATTAGACGACGCGGTTCAGATCGAGGGTTTAAATAAAACAGCATCTGGTCTAGAATTATGCTTTTTGCCACAAGGGCGAAATTTACGTCTGGATATAATTGAAAGGTGGCATTTTATTACTTTTCATACTAATCAAATATAAATTCCTTAATAATTTTGTTTTCAAAAGTTCTTTGTTTTCAGAGTCGAAACATTCCGACTTCTCGTTGCTGTGACTATACTAACGTGTCAAACTGATCGCCAGAGAGCTGATATTATAAACGATTGGATTTTGTTAGCAATCGAGACTAAAACTGCTTTGGGAAATCTGTATGGCTTTTCAGCAATCATGTTTGGATTATGTATGCCTCAGGTACAAAAAAATTACATAACATTTAGTTGTTACAATTTCGATTATAATTACCGCGTGTTATGTTACATTGCAGGTGGAGCGATTAGAAACCGCATGGAATATTTTACGACGTGTTTATACTGACAATGCTTTTATGTTTGAAGCAAAATTACGTCCATGTTTTAAAAGTATGAATGAAGGAAACAATCCACTACCTCCAAACACAACAACACCTTACGTTGTACCTCCAATTTTATGTTTTCACATATTCGGTAAGTTTATTTTATTATTTAACACTCATGGATGTATTTGCAAATGGCAGACAATTTAACAATGCAAGGCAAAATTATAGAAATCTAAGCACTGGCTTAGGAATAAGATTAATAAGCCATGCCTAGATCATTTTTAAAAGATGATAGAGACAGCTAATCAAATAGAAATATTTAAAATGTATATTACAGATGGGGATAGCGGTGGTCTCTTACAAGCAGACGACACGTTTCCCGGAAGTCTAATGAACACTTTAGAATTTGATTTCAACGCATCATCAGCTCACCTCGATGCAGCGCGCCATTTCCCGAACCAAGTCGAAATGTTCAAAAGAAACGCCAGAACTGTGGTACAAGAATTGTCTTCCCTAGGTTCCACGTTGGATCCTTCTCTGCTCGAATTGTTTCGTACAGAATTTCATATAAACTTTTTGTGGGGCGAAAGAGGTGCTTTGACCACACCCAATCAAAGATTTGCCAGGCTAACTGACATTTTAACAGCAATGTCCAGTAAACTTGTAACTAACGGACTAGAGGCAGACGAAATTGTTTAATTACATAAAAGGGTTGGTAGTTTGAAGCACCATCCTATGTTATTTATGTTTTGACGAATGCTAATGCCGGCTGTAGCGTCGTGATATTTATTTATGATATTCTTTGATAAGAAATATTTAATCAACTATATAAATTGAAATCTATATTTATGATTAACGTAGTTTTATAAACATTGGGACAGAACTAGTGTGTAAATGTATCCTTATAATGTGAGCTAATAGTGTTACGCTTAAGTAAAATAAAACCTTTTTATATAAATTATATAACTCCATATACCATATACTTCCATATTATAAACACTGCCTAATGTAAGATCAAGTCAGCGTTATACCAGATTATACCAATATTTATTATAATAAATGTGGCAATTTCGTATACATTGTAATAAATAAAAACATTTTAATTAACTTTTGAATATTATTACAAACAATATACAAGTCCCACATATCAACGTCAATCCGAAACCGCAAGTAGTGGTTTACCCCAGAAAATCTGATTTTTGTTTGCGTACCAAAACATTGTAACTGGTGATAGAGCAGTTAGTGATTAACCACTTAGGAATTCGGTTAATCACTGCTCTATCACCTGTATATGTTTTATATACCTTAGTTACAAAAAAATATAAAGCAAATTGACCACCACGAATAACCTTGCCTTAGTGGATGACGCCACGTGGTAGTCCCGTATTCTGTGATTTCTCGGTATATCCCAAATTATTTTAATTGGTAGGGAAAGATTGAACACCTGTCCTAAAACCGCGTCATCTGCCCCCTCCCCAATTAGGTGGGTGCGGGACCTCAAACAACAAGCAATGGTTTTAAAAATGTTACTTTTTATCTATCTATTGCAACCAGCTAGTGACCTACATAGAGATAGAATATATAAAATTTAATAACGGGAATTAATAAAAACTAACCGCTCTACGGCGCATAATCCTCGGTCTTGGTCTATAATTTCTGTATGTTATTGAAGTGAAACTTCTTTATCCACGTATGGGAGAAATTTTGTAGCAAATCGTCACGTTTTTCGCTTACGCGCCATGTTGCTTTTTCAAGTCAAACTTCTTTATTTATTTATTATTCGACACTTAATATTTTAATGAAAATTAAATTCATTAAATTCCTAACATATCTCCCTTTATCCGTCCCTCTATTGGAAATCTAAACTTTTCGATTTGTATAAATATGAACAACACTTAAATATTAGTTTGCCACAGAAGTTTCACTTCTGACATCACGGACACACTTTTTTATGTAATAGGAGGCAAACGGGCAGGAGGCTCATCTGATGTTATGTGATACCGGCCTTTCAAGACTTGGTACGCTCTTTTCTTGAACGACCCTAAGGCCCTTTCTGCACTGCTCCGGTCCGGCGTCGGAAGCCGGAATGAGTCATTAAAAAAATATCGGAAAGCCGGATTGCGCTTCTCCACTATATCCGATCCGACAATAACCGATACTTGTATATTTATCATGCAACACTGATATTAACTAAAACCCATATACTATATTTTATTAATAAAACGTTCTAAATCCTGAATATTTTATTGCCTGGCTAGTTTATTACTTTTTTTTATATTATCTATCTTGAAATATTATAATCTACTTGATAAATAGTTCACTAATACTTAATGATATAATATAACTATAAATAAATAAACCTATGAATAATAATTAATAACCTCTTGGATATACTTGGACCGATAAAACACCGCGTTCCGATCTAGCAAGTTATCGGATCGTTAAAAACCGGATGCCGGAGTAGTGGAGTGTTGTGAGTTTCTAAATCGGATCGGTAATTAACGTTTGCCGGACCGGAGCAGTGGAGAAACGGCCTAAGTCGAAGTGGTTCGGAATACTTTAGTTTCTTGATAATTCTTAATAAGCAATAAGATTTTTTTTTCTTCCTAATAACTATAGTAATATGTATTTCTGCACTTCTTGCCTACTTTATCTAATTTAATAAATTTTTTGTTTTCACAGTGGTTGCCTGGAAGAAATCGCTCGTAAGCGATAAGGCCGCCAGTTGCCCTCCTTTACATTTAATTATGTTAAATGTTTATATTGTAATGCAACGAAGTGTATATAAATAAATAAAAGTAAAAAATACTTATCTTTTACAATTCTCAGCTTGCTTTAGTCGTGAATTCAAAGGCGGTTAATAAAAACACTATTAGCTGAACAAATATTTATTAAAACTAGTCTTGACAATTATAAGGTATTGTGACGTTGAAGTCATGGTGATATTAAACACTATTTCTATATTCATAAAAAAATATAAAGAATATGTACTTTGATGAAATTCCTGAAATTTAGTTAAAGTAACTTAAGCTTAAGTGGTATTACTTTGATTTTATTATTAATTATTAATATTATATTACTAAAATTGGTTTTAAAATGTTTATTGTTTTGTTCACTGTTAAAACTATAAAAACATCTAGGATATTTTAAAATCAAAATGTAGACGACGAATATTAAATTAAAGCCGTGCCAAATTTTAAATAAGCATTATAAAACTTAACTAAACACCATTTTTCTGTGAGACTTAAAATGCCATAAATAAAATATTAAAACTTATATACTAAGTCATGCGATTTTTTTTTACTTTAAAATCCTTATGCCTTCGCTACCCAAAACCTAAGAACTCTAACACAAATTATGTTGAATATCTAAATTCTCGTTATTATACAATTAATATTTTTATTCTTTATATAATATAAATCAAGGCCCGATGATGATCGCGGGACGATAAAACGATAAGGATATCTAAAATAACTTTTTCAACATTAAAACACCTTAACTCTTTACAAGAGGAGACCTCTTCCAGGCATCAGTACAGAGTAGAAAATATGACTTCGTTTATAGTAAACGCAAATCAATAAATATATATAGCAGATCTATAAACTTTATCCCCGGCCAAATACCAAAGTAAAGTGCAATTGAGGCATTAATTTTTCTTATTACAAAGCATAGAGTCTAATAGTAATAATAGACACACCACAGTTTTCTGAAGCCTTTTAAAATAGGTCTTAATTATGGTTTTCATTTCACAAACTGACGTCGGTCAAAATTTGAGAGATTTAGCGAAGAGTGCCACAGTAGCTTGTGTTTTGTCTCCGTTGAATCGACGAAGTTCAACTATAACCTAGAAAAATAAACAACGTTACAACTGTTGTCAGAATAATTCCAATTTTAAATAGATAACGGTTAAAACACATATAAATTGTACATCCATGGGAAAGCGATAAATGCCCTGCTTTATACTACAATGCGGGGAAAATATAAACGAAATCTCGATTAACATAGAATTAATAAAAAATAACACAATTCCTTTTTTTTAAATTAAACTATAAAAACTTTGTCATAATAACAAAAATAAACAATGACATTTAAAATTTTTTATCTGCACGTTGTAGGTATAACATTTCGTAACCCGCTCTCAAAAAGCTATGCCATATTATTCGAGCGAGCGAAATGACAAGGTCTTTGCTTTAAAAAATATTTTTATATGATATAGTACCTAGACTGCCGATAATACTATTATTTATCTTCAAAGCATTTATGTTTAAAGTGAAAAATTTGTATACGTCTTCGGGCTAGATTTATTAAACTACAACATACTATAACGAATTGGTAAGATACTGTTGTAATTATATAAAAAAAATATAGATACTGGGCGAATATACCAAAATAGTGAATAGTTTAATGATGACATAATTACTATATAAATATTATACACCTGCTGTCTAGTAAAACCGAGGTTAACTATTTCCTCAACATCAGTCTCGCGAAATGTGTCTGTGGGCAGGATCGTTTGACTTGGATCACCCAGACCTGAAAAATATCCTCTGCTATAATGACTAGAAACAAATATTGACCAGTGGCCTAGTTAGAGTGCAACTAATCTTGAAGGATAGGATCACGTCCAGGTAGTGCAGCGATTGATCTTTTAATGTGCGCATTTATCACTAGCTTGTGCGGTGAAGGGTAATATCGTGACAAACACGTGTATAGTCTCATCTGATCCTACTTTGCTATAAAAAAAATATCAAAGAAGCATGCTATCTGAAGCTGTGACACATATACTGTCGTAGGGTCTATATTATAATTTAATAAAAGAATATATAACATATCAAAAATATGTTTTATAACTAATCCACATTTAAACTTGTATAACGTGTTGAGAAAGCACGAAACGTCAGGACAGTTTTAAAATTTAAATTAAGAAAAAGATACTCTCTTTATTTTAAATATGTACTGTTATTATCTGTGTGAACATCTTACCAACTCTCGTACTAGTTGAGGGCGAACCACTCGAAGTCGATCTTTGGATTTGTCTCGCTTCTGTAAATGTTTAGTAAAATATAAACTATTTGCAGTATTTTTAATATCGTAGATCTCCTATTCATAAACGACCAAGACATACAGTAATAAAATATTCCATTTATAGTATGTAGTTGTTTAATCACATGACATGCGGTTCGCTTGCAGTCCCCACATTATTTACGAACCTATTTGAGCTTTATACGTTTATGAACAAGACGGAAGTACTTCAGTAAAAACCTATTAGGTTATCGACCAATACTAAAGATTTTTTTTAATTCGACTGATTTAATTATTAATATACTATATACAATGGCTTAATGTGTATACGAGATATTTAAGTAAAAAAATTGCTACATTTTCTATTACTTTCTACATGAATAAATGCGTGGTATTAATTATTATATGATAATTACCTCTTTCGCGTGCGTGAAAACGTAATCATATACACATATGTAGCTTCATGTAAACTGTATCAGTAAACGGTTCACACGGTACGGTATAGAATATTTACATATGGAGTCTTGTGGTAAACATAGAATATTTATAAGGTTGGTTGGCATAGTCATGTTACATATACAAATATATACAGTGTAAACTTCCTTTAAAGTCTCTCGATTTAGCCAAACCTCCTAAAGCATGGAAATCATTCGGCTTTGGTTGGTTTAGCATGTCTTCCATACAATGATACACTCTACATAGCATTACACCCATCCTCAATAACGACAACAATTAAATACTAAAAAGTTCTTTTAAGTTGCCGAAATTGGATAAAACTGCGGAGCTGTGTACGTTGTTTTATCGCTTTACTGTCCGAGCGAGAAATAATCTCGACTGTCGGTACTCGTCATACGTACCAAACTTTCCAAGAAATCTGTTTTTTTTCATTACAAATTGCGCTTGCTTGCGTGTACTTTATCACGAAGATGCCTCAATATCGCAAGGTATGAATTAAATAAGTAAAAAAAAACAACCTAACTACTGGTACAGTACAAAAATAACAGTCAACGCAATAGCGTTCAAATACGGATTGTTTTTGTGTAGTTACTAACCCTAGTTTGAAATAAACTAGCTTTTTCTAATTCTAAATCTAATTTAACGGCAACCCTTTGTAACGTCAAAATAGGTACAGTCCCTTGAGTGTCGTTGTATAGATTTACTATGTAAGGTCATGTGGGGGAAGGGGGACTACGGGGGAAGAGAAACAGTAGTTCGTAAATTAAAAACCATAGACAGAAGCTCTTTGTTACTCAGTCGGTAAAACAGTCGTTTAGAGTAAGTTCCAAAGTAAAAACACAGATAGCGCTACGTCTGCTCTGTGCACGTGTGAAACAGTAACAAAAAAAACTGTTAGTTACTTCAAAACCACGAGTTCGCCGAGAATTTTTACAGCGTTCATTATAGTGTCAAAAACTTTTGTGATAAGGCTGTCAGTGTTGGTGAGTATAGTTTAAACCCTATAATTTGAGTATAAACATATAATCTTTTATAAACTCTACTAATTATATTTAAATTTATTATGATTCGAAACATAACCTACAAATTCATAAGTGGGGGAAGGGAAACTACCATGGCCGGGGAAAGAGGAACATATGTTTCCCTTTCCCGATGACAGAGGTTATAAACCTTTTGAGACACATACACACATGAACTCGCGCGTTTATGCAGCTGCGGTCCTGACATGTACGAGTATTATTAATCGTTACAGAAACATGCAAAATGCCTAGAAATTATATACGAAAAACTGACAATGCCTCCTACCCGTTGGAAAAATTATTAGAGGCTGTAAGAGCTTTCAAAAGTGGCACATTGTCTGGGTATGCGGCCTCTAAGCAATATGGAATACCCAGATCAACCATTATAAATCGTCTTCAAGTGAAAATGAAGCTGAAATAAAATATGACGAAGATAGTGATGATAATGACTTCTGGGAGAATTTACTGAAAGAGAGTTATAACGAAGAAGACGAATACCCAAATTCAGAACTCCATGCTGCTGACAAAGAAAATTGTAATAACCATGAGCCATATTGTAAGGATGACTGGCTCTTGGTAAAATTCTGCACCAAAAAGTCTGTGAAACACTATGTTGGCGTAGTGTTAAGCATAAATGACTACGGGTCACCTGTAGTAAAATACACCAGAAAGACAACTAAATCAGAAGGTGAAACTGTTTTTACTTTCCCCGTGATTGACGATATCTCTGAACTGAAACACACGGAGGACATTGTTAGAAAATTGTCTCAGCCTGCCATTGGTCGAAGAGGCCAATTTATTTTAAAATGTCTTTTAAGATGTTTAATATCCAATAGAATCTCGTTACTGAATACTCGTGCATAGTTTTACAAAAAATAAAGTTAAAAATGTTTTAATTTTATTTGATGTCTAACTAAAGCTTTCGCATAAGGTAGGTTGAGACTAATTGAGTTGACTTGAGACTGATTTGTGAGTTATTATATGATTAAATAATAAAACAGAGCACTTGGTTTTTAGTGGACGACCCCTGCCCCATAGTCATATGTTTCCCTTACCCCAAATTCAATTTTTGTCAATTTTCTTCTATATTAACACTTATTACACTAAGACTAAAGTTCAAATTTGAAAACCAAATTTGAAAGAATGGAATAGTGCAGGTATAATCTAGAAAAGTTTTATTTATTATACATTTATTAAGACTGATCCCCTTACCCCAAAAACCGGGAAAGGGGAACGACACACTAAGTAGTAGGATTTAGCATTTTGTTGTTGAAATAATTATAGCTAGCATAAAAAGACGTCCAATCATGGAAAGCTAAGAAGCGTAGGAACATTCAATGTTTATCAAAACAATTAAAACCCAATAAATGTGGTAGCTATGACTCAAAATAATTTGTGAAAAATAGAGTATGTTCCCCTTTCCCCACCTGACCTTACATATAAATCACAAGTCGAGCGGGTGGGACGTGCCCAACCTAGAATGGTCTACAACCCACCCTATATGACGAGTTATTCAAAATTTTCAGCTGGACTAAGAAACTTCCAAGATAAATCGTAGATACGTCAATGTGGTACAATGATTTTCAAAATAAACGCAAACATCACTACCCACCCAATGGAGACCACACAATTTCATTTTTAACAATTTAAACGCCTTAAAATCCGTTGCGTATAAAATTAGTCACTGAAAAATAAAGAGCACAGGAGTATATCAAATGTATAATAGATGTATTGTTATATATGTATTTTACTATTTTTATAGATTACAAATTTTATGTAAATTGTTTATAGTTCATTGGAATTTTAAATATTTCGTTTTTTTCCTCTCCCACCTTGTTTGGATTTCTCAGCTGCCTCCTTGCCTTCGCGGTCCTTTTGATCGCGACATGATTGGTTGACAATTTCGTCTTCAGAAACCAATTGAGCACACTCTGGTAGTTCGGATTCAGAGAGGAACGGCGTTTCTGTACCAGTCGTACCAATAACAAGTACATTCCTCTTCAAATCTATATTACACTACAAAACAAAATCAATTTAAAAAAATATATAATATAAACATACACAGGAATAAAAAATGTAACATTATTAGTGGAATATTTGTGTTATAAAAGTTTTTAAACATATACAATATTTGTTATTTTAAAAAATATATAACACTGTCCAACAGAACTCAATAAAACATATTTTATGATTTTTCAGGTTTATTAATAAAAGTTATAATTAATAAATGCATACATAGATAAATAGGTGAATTTAAATATAGACAAACATACCTGGTGCCGCTTAAGCATATCAAGGCCTAGAAGCATATCCATCGGCTGTTCTTCTAAAACAGAAAATGATGTAGTCAAAAAGTCTTTTTCAATTCTCATTTGGACCATGTGGATACGTCCTATAATTCTTTGAACACCAACACCTTTCGCTATGCCAGCCCATCTGAAAAAGAAAATTGTATAAACCCCAATACAAAACTAATAATTAATATGCAATTATTATTATTAAACAAAAATTTGGAAATTAAATTGTTTGTTTTCTTTAAAACTCTTTATAGATTTGGCATGTATAATTTTACATAAGATGCCAAAACATTCAAAAGAATGCTGAAGGTGATGCAGACTAACTATATTTAGACTCAGTGCATGTTATTGCAAAATATCTTTATAGATTTTAAGGTTAATGCACTAAAGCTCAAGATAATTTACTCACAACCAAAAGAATGAGCTGTTTTGTTTATGATAATTATCATATATTTAATAATTCCTCAATTATTAATATACATATTAATGCAGGACAAAATGAGGTCAAATAAATTTAATAATTTTATCAAGAGTAGATTACGTAAGCATAAAGTAGTTAAGAGTAAACATGTAAGCAAGCTAGGATTTTGATTATATTTTTATGAACAGAATAGATATAACAAGACATCATCACAGACCAAAAAACTAAGTAATGAGTGACTCTATGAATATATAATTTTCAATAAAGGTTATTCCTTTCTACTACTTACCTTGTGTCAACAAGGCGCATTATATTGCATCGTTCAGCACAAGCAGAGGACATTATTGTAGTTTGTGCACCAGAATCAATGAATGCTTTTACTGGAAATCTAAAACAAATAGAGTAAAAACAATCAGAATAGCCAAGTAGTTATATATAGCCATATACAGTGAAACTAGGTAACCATGCAATATTTGGAGGATGCAATTACAATTATTACACTTTATGAGGTATAAAAAGTAGGTTGCCGTCTAATTATATTTTGTCATTAAGTAACATTCTATAGTAATATAATATAATATTTTATGAAACAGTCTTTAAGAGTTAGCTTTCATATATTAAGTGTTCATATATTTATTTATTATAATACACATACAGTGTAAACTCCATGTAATATCTGTCTATTAAATGTCAAACTAAAATATCGAAATCATGTGACTTTAGATGGTTTGCTATTTTTCATTATACTTAAATAACAACCGCAATATATCAATACTCATCATAAAGCTAGTAATATCAGTAGCTTGTTAAGCATCTACTGTTTGCAGGTACTTTCTCAGTTGGAGATAGTTATAAAAACTGAAACAGCATAACTTCAACTTGACCTTTATTTGGCATCATTAACAAATAACAAAAAAGTTATAATTCATGTTTTAACTTGTTTGTTGTGATTACTTTGGCCATGTTTACCTCAGGTTTAGCCTGTTGTTAAGCTGTTATTATTCATTATCATATTGTTATCATATTCTTGTTAAATAATACAATAATAATAAAACTATATTTCTTTACATATCACAAGAAATACCTATAATGCCAAAATATAATTATCAGCATAACTATAGAGTTCACATTGTATATTTGTATGTTTCGCTGTAGTGCAGCCATAAGATTTAGTTTAGTAGGATGTGTTTAAAAAAAAAACTCATTAGTGACAAAATACAAACAAACTTTGTTAAAATTATGTGGCATTGCAATACACTGGTTAAATGAACTAAATATAAAATATTATCATCTTTTTCACTTACCCATTTACATGGCAGTTGATATACAACATAACAACTGTTCCAAATGTCTCAGGATTATATTCCATAGCAGCTTCCATATTTGCTTCTATGTTTTTTTGCCGTATCTCTTCAGCAATCATCCGTTGAGCTTCAGTATCAAATGGATCTGAGTTCATCATTCTGAAAATATTAAGCTTATTTTTACAGCTTTACATACCAATCAAAAGCTTTAAAAAATCTATATAATATTTGTGGTCTTATAAAGTTACATTAAGAATTGTGAAGAAATAAGTAGTTAGAAGGTGAAGGTGAAGAATGAAAGTCTAGTTACACACCTGATTCTTTGTTGTTGCCGTTCTGTCCTTGCCGCTATTTGTTCACGCAGAACAGAAGCAAATGTGTCTGTAAAAGGGAATAGTTAAAACACACCAAGTTATACACATCAATTTGGTGGTTTTTAAAGATTTGTTCTTACCAAGATTTCCACTTAGGAGAGCATCAGCTAAGGCAGGGTTGTTTTGTTTAAGTAACGCAATCTCATTTGGGTTTGCCAAAAACATTTCTCTAATAACTCGAGGATCCTCTTCTACAGGCGTTGCTCTTGAAGCCATTGATGTGCCCGCACTTGATGGGACTCTGATGCTGCTAAAGTCTAGATTTGCCAAATTTGATGGGATTGCTAGGGAGTAAGAATTATATTCATTGAAATTAATTAAAGTTCAGATTTTTTTTGACACAAAATAATGGTTTTGCCATATTGTCAAATTGCATATTTTTAATAGTTTATAGTATAGAGTATGCATGTAAATTATGATAAAGCAACACTCAATGACATTTGTGACAAAAAGACATGACAAAGCAATTTTATTAATATAGAAAAGAATTTAATATTTACCTTGGTTGGCATCGCGATTATTTAAATTAGAAGCCGATTGTACCAGATGGATTAAAATGATGATGTCCCCATCATTAACGCCAAGTTCTTTGAGGGACTTCTTGTCGTCAAGTAAAGGTTTACCATTAAAATTTAGACTGATATCTTTCGCGGGAAATCCTGATTCAATTTCGCAAAAAGCCTTAAAGTTTTCTAGTTCCAGTTCTTCAGAAACATCAAGAATAAAGATGTCGTCGTTAAGCGTGGTCACGGTAATTTTCATTTTGATTTCGAGGTGGGAATCCGGATGAACTGTTTACACTTTACACGGTGGCAGGTTTGTGATATTTATATTTCGGGAATGACTGTCCAAATCATCATTGAGTATGCGCAAATAAACACAAACAATCCAAGATAGAAAATATTTATTTTAACTGATTAGTGAAAAATACTTTCACTTGAAATAAAGAAATATTTTTTGCATTTAATTAAGCAAACTTTAATCGCGGTATTTCTGAGTGATGGCAAGATTGTCAACACATTAGTGTTAATAGCTAATGAAGCTTTGTAGATAACAATGTAAAGATTGAAAATATTTACCACAATTAGTGTAGAATAATTTGGATTTTGTTGCATGAAAACTTGTCTTGCTTATAATATATAAAAGTATTAATAAGTTTAGAATTAACCTATATTATTTACTTTCAATTTATACTTTCTATATAAACAAAGGTACTCTGTGATTAATAATAAAGGAATATGTATGTACTATGTAGTATGTACTAGTATGCCTACTCTATATTATGATTTATGTCTAATGGACAGTGGTATTTTTTTTATTTTTTTTTATTAATTTTATGAACTGGTAACAAAGACCTTTAAGTCATGACTTATTTGGAATGGACAGTGGTATTCTATATCTATAACACAGAATACAGATATATAGTAAGTGAGTCTATAATGTCAAATGTGATACTCAAAATTTTAATGCCCATAAATTTTTTTAAATGCATTCTTCATATTAGGGAAGTGGTCATATAGTTAATATTTTAGAAGCTGAACTAGTATAAAAAAAAAAAAAATCTGTGTTAGTGACAAACCTGTTTTACAGAGCAGCAGCATACAGATGGTATGCAAAGAACACACAGATTATTATGCTTGTTGAGATTTGGATTCTGTGAAGATTAACTTTGATTATTGGATATAATACAACATTATTATCAAAATGTCACTTACTCAGAAACTTAAACCAAGGTTCTTGAACATATTTAAAACACTAAAGTTTTATATAGTGAACATGAAAAGGAGAAGTCTGATGGTACTGAAAAAGTGGAAGACAAGCAAGAAGAGAAGAAAGACAGTCAAAAGACCAGTTATGATGATTTTAATCAGCAACTATTAAGGTGCCATATCTATAGCAAGAGTATGTGGGATGGAAGATCTTTTGAAAATAGCCTAAGTGGGCGGGCTCACTCCATCATGATGCAGAAGACAGTTGAAATCTATGCCTTGATTGTAGGTACTATGAGGCAGGAGTTTAAGGTACTTATTATGTAATAATAATCTGTTGTTGTAAAGGGATAAATAATTTATTTATTTATAACTTACTACAATTTACTAACATGGAGCAGTTTATAACATAATCATAACAATTATTACAGGAAAAACAATTATATACCGTAACATAGAAATATAACATTACAGATTCGCGACATGAAACGCAACCGCAAAACAGGGCAGCAACTGACGCGCGACTTCTACTGTGCGATGTGTGATATGTGTGCAGGATATGAATCTGGTCATCGCACCACCGTCAGCCACCGCAAGTTGGAGAAATATCTACACCCCACTTGCACTGACTGTCATAAGGAAATGCCTACTAGAATTGATCTGTATGAGCACCGTTTGACTCCAGAACATCTTAGGATGATACAGGACAAGCAAGATGTCAGTGGAAAGCTGAAACCTGAAGGTAAGCTGTCCATTTTTCTTAAATAATAAAACCTATGTTTGTCCTTAATGAGTTCTTAAAGAAGCCAAAGCATAATATATATAATTTGAGTTTATTTCTACATTAATTATTAGAAAAAACTTACATAGAATTTAAAATATTTCTGCTATCTACATTTTTTGCCATTTATTTAATGCAGTGTATGTGCAATAATCTATTTTGGGCTTGTATTTTCTGTCGGAATTAAAACATATCTTTTTTTATTTATAAAACTCAATATATATTATTTTGAATACTGCTAGTAACCTAAATAGGTTAGAATGAAATAGGATAGGTATGAATGGCCCTGATTTGCGTGTACAAACTTGAAAGAAATTATTTTGCAATAATATTTTAAAAGCAAGCTGGAGGGTATCTTTTTGACAGGTAACAAAAAGAAAATCCATCCAGCTCCATGGCTTACGGACAATATTAAGTTATTATTAGAGAAAAAAAAGATTTTAAAAGCCAAATACCAGGCAAACAAATCTGAAGTTCTTGGGGAAGAATACAGACAGATTCGCAATCAATGCAATATTCTATGTAGAGACACGCAACGCCGGCTGAGGCTGGCGATTCAGGTAAGGCTTTATTAGCACTGATGGCCAAGTAAAACAATGGTTAAGACTAAGTGACCTGAAAACTGGCCAGTACTATTTATAATAGACAATTAGAAAAAAATAATTTCTTAGAAAATGTGAATTGTTACTACTAAAGAATTACTAATAAAAGAGAACAGAAAACCTTTTTTTGACCTAGGTTTACATGTACAGCTAAATTATGACCCTAAATCATTTACACATTTAATATAATTATGTAGTTTTTCTTTAAAAAGAAATTTCTATTTCAGTGTTGATGATTTCGAACCTGCAAGCAGAGCAACAATACCTCTGTGACGATAGAGATCGCCAGCGCAATTGGAAGCATATATGGGTGACAAGGGAAAAAATAAGGCAGAAAAAGAAGTAGAAGAAGGACAGGTACATTTACAACAATTACTAAAAATAATGTTCAAATTATCCAGTTAATTGGTAAATTTACTGTTTCTTTAGCAGATAAACATAGTACTTAATTAACTCTATTGTTCAAACTTAGTTTTTTTAAGTTTCCATAGATTTATGGATCTCGCCGATGCGTTTAATTTTTATCTTTCTTTCTTCGCCAGAGAGCTGTTTGATTCCTCAGGAAACCATAGTAAAATAAGTTGGGTAGCTAAACACAAACATACAACCAACCAACTTTGGTTCTTTTTTACTCTTAAGAAAATGCTAATAATGTCTCAGTTTGCATAACTCAAAAGCTCACCCAACTACAAGCCTGGAAAAATTGAGTATTAGCTTCTTGGTCACAACCAAGAGGCTTATTGTAACTAAAATCATTATGTATTATTTCGAATTCCAGCACTGAACGCGGCGTGGGCCGTTTATTCCTTTGTGAATTCAAATGCTTCCAATGCCAACTCTGCAAGAAGCTCCTTGACTCAGAGGAAACTGCCAAAGTATATCTTCGTACTTGGAGGCACCACCAGCTTTTCGTGAGGTTACTTAATGAGAAGAGTGGTAAAGAGGTAAGAAAATTATAGTATTGACTCTCAATTAAAACATACAGAAAGTATTTGGCCTCTTTTCTTTTACTTGTGTGATATTGTATAAACTTTAAATTTTTAAAATTTATGTATCGTAAAACTGAAATAAGAGTATTTCAGTTTGAATGTGTACACCATTAGAAAATGTAATTGAATTCCGATGTCAAATGTTTATGTATTTCACAATTTTTTCCAAAAAAATAATGTTGTATAATGTATTTATTTTATACTAATTATTACCACTAAATAAAATACTAAAAAATGTTTTCACCAGACTATAGAAACCCGCAAGCCATTTAACTCTGGCAACTGGAAGCGTCGTAAGACCTCTCCAGAGCCAAACGATTCCGCGGAAGCGGCTGAGAATGGCCATAACGATGCTAGTGTCAAAGGTAAGACTATACGTAAAATGGCATAAATAGCAATAAACTTAACATATGACATTTCTGTAATTTCTTACAATATGATAATTTAAGTAAGAATTAAAATTTCTGGCTAAGTGTATGTCATTAAGTTGAGAAATACAGAGATTTTTAACATATAAAAACATTGGAAATAAATATTCCTAGTCTAGTCGACAAGTTGAAAATGGAACAAAATAGAGATACTGCTCTTAAAATTATGTGCGATAGCTCATTGGATCCGGAATGACGTCTAGAAAAATGTGCTAAAAGCGTGTATTAGCACATAAAAAATTGCAAAAGTTATAGACAGTAAAAGATGAAAAAAAAATGGCATTTAGTTTTTTTAGTGCCAATATTTAATAAACTATTAATATTTAAGAAATTTCAAATAACGATTCTGAAAGAGGAGGAAAATTCCAATAAAAAACTCCTTACTCCCGGAACTCTATCTCCATTATTTATAATTTTAATTTAACGCTGAAAATAGGTCTGCGCTTCACATTTTTAGGATTCGCGCGTGGCGTCAAAAGCGAGTACGGCACATTAATTAATTTATTTAAGGTATTGAATATTTTTTTTTAAATTTGAAAAAATTATGGTGTGTTCTGAACACTATAATTAATTTATTCCCGTTGAAAATTTTACTTAAAGTTAATTTTTCAACAAGTTAATAATTGTTAACTAACGAAATTTTCTCGAACGACCGTCTTAATTGTAAGTGAAAAAAAATGTTTAAATAATGGTCGTAAAAATTCGCTTCGTAGAGCCTTTCTTACATACATACTTAACAAGATCGTGCCATAAAAGTTAAAAAAATATTTATACTTTGTTTATAACAATTTTTTTACTTTAACAAAAACTTAAAAATCCATGTAATGTTGTTAAAAAAATTCTTTTTTTTCTAAATCATCATATAATCGTTTTTTTATTAATACAAGATATTTATTGATTTGCAAAAAAAAAGTTCACGCCATTTGTTGATAAAAAATTTTTAAACAAATTGATTAAACAATATTTTTAAAAAATTAAATAAAATTAAATTATAATTATAACATTTATTTATTACCCAAATCTTTTTATAGAGGAGAAAGCTGATGACGTCGACATGGAGGGAGAGGCTATTGGCGTGTCGAAATTACCAAAAGCCGACGATCTCCAAGACTGGGTGCAGAGTGTTGACGAGCTACTCGAGGCAGTCCGCGATGGTGAGTTCAATATTTTGCTCTGATTGACACTGACAAAACAAGTTTTAAATAATTAGTATTGTTTGAACTCTGAAAATTTTATCCGAATTATCAAAAACAAAATCTTATTATATTATAATAGCTATTGTAATACTATAACTATCTACTGCTACAAACTGCCATATATTTTCACATATTTGGCTTAATTCTGTGGCTGAAAATTTGGGTTTTTCTTTTTGATCTAGTATCATCCCATATTATTAGCTTATATTTTGTGCCATGATAAAATAACACTAAATATTAAATATAAAAAAACAACGCATAAAAACTTCATACATATAGTATTTCTTCATTAAGATTAATTATGTTGAATAAATTATTAATAGTACTATTCATTAATTATTTTGCTTCTAGATAAAGATGCCTTAGCCGAGATAAATGAAAAGGACATAGAAAAGGAAGATACTGATGAACAGCCAGAATCTAAAGTAAAAGTTGAAGACAATACAATACAACAGATGAAGAAAACGAAATAAAAAGCGAAGTAATGACAGAAGACGAAAATCCTCTATCAAAGCGTATCACTGGAGGGCGTGGACGTAGACGACGCAGGAATTAATAATACTAAGAATAATATAGTCATTTGCAGATCTAGTTGGCTAGAAAGTTGTAATAATTATTATTAAGCTCAAGAGACAACTTATAAAATAGTTACTACAATTGCTACATTTTTTTTATTATTACTTAATTCATGTGAAATTAAAGGTATTTGGTTTCAGTCTCCTAATTACATTGTAATTTTTTCTTTCAAATTAGTACTATTAATAAGTATCTCTCTTATGTTATTAAAAAAATTATTTAATGTAGCCTCGAACTTTTTTTTGGATTGCATAGAGTTATGTTAAGTATGTAGTTAACGGACTTCAACCAAAAAAAAAAAAGAATAGCTATTAAATATTCTTGGTCTATATTGGTCATACGAGATATCTTAAAAACTTGTAAATGCTAGTTATATGTATGGCTTTGTCGAAACAAGCATATTATATGCAAATTTATTTTTTATAGACTAAGTTTTAGATTATCACACTAATATACTATAATTTCAACCAAAAAAAAAAAAGAATAGCTATTAAATATTCTTGGTCTATATTGGTCATACGAGATATCTTAAAAACTTGTAAATGCTAGTTATATGTATGGCTTTGTCGAAACAAGCATATTATATGCAAATTTATTTTTTATAGACTAAGTTTTAGATTATCACACTAATATACTATAATATACGTATATAAGTGAAAATAAATCTTTTAGAAAATTCTCTCATAAAAGTGAACAATTAATAAACAAGTCTGATACCAAGCAACTTTCTGGAATTTTCTTTACAATTGTTAAAAATAGAGAAATAGAGCACCTTAGATGACGTATTTAGGTTGAATTTATATCTGATGATCATCTTTAACATAGCAGTAGGTATAGTCGACGCGTTATGCACTGAGGCTTCGGGTCATAAATCATATTTATCTGTCTGTCTCACTCGCACTTACAGGTCTTGTGGAGATGTGCATATTATAATTGACCTATTCTTTTCTTGATAATTGTATTATAATTTATTATAATTGACAGTGAAAATAAAATGGCAGAGTGACAGCACACTTGTTCTTTATTTGTTACGTCTTCCAAAAAGTAAGTAAGTTTTAATATGGCTGGCTTTGGCTTATATAGGCTCATCCCCTCCAAGTGGGTGCCATTTGCGGTTGGCAGGCATGGCGGTTGGCTGGAGGGTTGGCCAAAGCCAAAGCCAAAGCCATAGCCAATGCCATAGCCAATGCCAAAGCCAAGCCATGCCTGCCAACCGCAAATGGCACCCACTTGGAGGGGATGAGCCTATATAAGCCAAAGCCAGCCATATTAAAACTTACTTACTTTTTGGAAGACGTAACAAATAAAGAAAAATACGGCTTAAAAAGTTACCAGTAGTTTTAATAATTCCCTCGAGAATCGAAACTGCTCATGCCTCACTCATTCTCAACTAGTTATTTTAATTGGAATAAAATGTTTATATCAAATATAACTGGAAAGTTACAAGCTTCTGAAATACAGTTACCACTAACGCCAGGAGTAGAAATCGGTTTATGGCAATAAATTATTATTATAAATTTATAAATGTGTTTAACTAGTACGGGTTCGATTCTGGGAGAAACAGGAAATAATTTAGCAAATGTCGAGATTTACACATCAGAGCACATACACAGACAATTTATAGAATAAAAAAAGATGTAAACGTTCTACATGATTCAATCGAACGCTCAATACATCGAGATCAACACTTTGGATTTGAATGGGTGGTAACTGAAATATACTATTGGATTAGATTTTTTAGTTAATTCTATAAAAGATGGATCTACATAAAGCATACAGTTTTGATGTAATAATAATATCAATAATATAAAACGTGCGTTCTCACGAACTAAGTGTACCTAGCAGTAAGACAATTTAAAGGTAATAATTTTTAATATTAACGCATGTCGAAAGGTTAAGTAGACAGATATAAGAAAATCATATTTTTTTTAATTTCTCGGCTAAAGTTTAACATTTTGGAAATAAATAAAGCCTGTATTACTGGATGTGGTGCGAGAAGAATGCCTCACTCTTACCCGCCCTCGTCCCATAGCGAGAGATGGCGACTTGTGGTTTTCCCAGCCCCATATCCTCCGCAAAAGTTATGGAATTTCCCCAAGTCAAAAGAGGGAATAATGTAGCACCGTGTAAGAACTTTGATATCGGTATTCGGTATATACTTTCATGTTTATTCCTTACTAGTAGACTCGGCCTAGCGTTGCGGTGGCTCAGATTTTTGTTGTGTTACATAGTAGTAAACTATTCAAGAGAAACGGCAAGAGAACACCAATCCACCATGCTTTTTTGGTGGTTTTGCCATTAAATTGTAATTTATGTGAAACTTTGGTATTTATTAATAAGGATCAATACCTAGGTACAAATAGAGAGCCTTTTCTAGAGGTGGTATTTTAATTAATAAAAGGACGCTTATTGTGACGTAACTATAAAAGATGCTGTTTTTTTATTATTTTTTTACACCTTGGGATAGATTATTCAAGTTTTAGTAAGCATTCCTATTTTTTTTGAAAATGAAGCATAGCCTATGTCACTCGGGAATAGTGTAGCTTGCCAAAGGTGAAAGAATTTTTGAAATCGGTCCAGTAGTTTCGGAGCCTATTCATTTCAAACAAACAAAAAATCAAATCTTTCCTCTTTATAATATTAGTATAGATAAACAAAAGTACAAATCTTTCATCTAGTATAAAGTAGAAAATATCTTACCAACAAGCCAGCACTACTTTGTGGTCTTTCAGTGGAAGCAGGTATTTTAACATCTACATTCATTTTCACCAAAGCGCTTGACGGAACATATTTCTTCTCTTTCATTATTTGTTTATTGGTAACTGATAGTTTACGTTTCCTTGCGTCATTTTCATTTAAGGTTTTCAAAAACATGGGTCGTTCGATAACAATGAACTGAGCTAGTTTTATGGCGCGTTCTTTATCGAGTGCAGCCATTTCGTATCTCTTATTATTTATCTGTGTGAACAGCTCATCGGATTGGTTCTGAAGAGCTTTCAAGTTATCCTGTTTTGCTTGGAGTTTGTTTTTTGCATCTAAATAGTTCTTAAGATAAGGTATATTTTCATATTTCTCCTGAGCAACGGCCCATTCTTTTTCATATTTAATTATTCTATTTTTCATATGCTCTGCATCGTCAGAGCGGAGTTTTTTAATTAAAAGATACTCCTTTTCAGCTTCTACATTAGCAGATTTAATTGTATCCAAAGCCATGTGCAAACTACAAGGTTTTCAAAATAATTAAGCACCAAAAATTACTTGAAAATGTGGGGTAAGGAACAGGGCCTGATGAAGAAATTGGGTTGATTGGAAATGGCCAAACAGTTAACAGAATGACGTATTATGTCCCGTCTACGGACTAGAGATGCTGTAAACTTATCACAATCAAACAGAACATGGCGTCGTTGTCTTTTGTTTTACACTCTCACCTAACTGAGACTTAATAGAATTGTAAGAATTAATCGACTGTAAATATTTGAAAGCTTTAAGAAAATGAAGCGCTACATTTCATAATCATATGTGAGTGTATTACCTCTTTAGTTTTTGTTCATCTAATTTTATTTCCATCTCCAAAGCCATATTCGATTTTTGAATAAAATTACGTTCGACTGTTTGCCTTTCACATTGCTCTTTTAACTTCTTCAACAAGTAATGCTGTGCTAAAGAATGGATTGCCTTATAAATATTAATTAATTATTTAATCAGAGTAATTATTAAAAGGTTCAAACTTACTTTTTAGACAACATTTAGAAAGTGTAACGGACGATTGATGTTCATCGACAATTTGACGAATATTTTGTATTGATTTATCGGCCATATTTTTGCTATTTTTGATACAAGTTATATTTTTGGTATCTTTCAGCAACACAAGGTTTTTTTTAAGTTATACGTGATGATGATGATGATATTAATGTATACCAGATATACGTGAATTAACTCGACTCTGGGCGGGAAACGTCTTTTTTTTTTTGAGTTTATGGCCTGGTTACCTTTAGGCCAAATGTCTTTTTTTTTTTTTTTAATTTTATGGCCTGGTAACGAGACCTTTAAGCCAACCAAATGTCTTTTATTCGATGTTATAGATAAGTAGCATATATATTATTTGTAGTCGCAGACAGATAATAACGCAGCGAGATATCTTGTGTAAGTAATATAAAAAAAGCATAAGAGTAAGCAGGACAGAATAGAATTTCGATTCTGTATACTTTCGTTGTCGGCTACCAAGTTTTTCCTAACGCAACATTAATGTAAAAAACATTGTTCTCTCCCTTTTACGCATTAGGACGGCGTTAGAAAATAAAAATCAACAAATGCCATCGTTGGCTATATTAATGCGGCTTATTATAAGCAGATACTACCTTTGCGTTCTACGCATAGATTTATATCGTTAAGGCCGATTTACATTATCTTAGTGTTTAGGAGAGTGCTTTAGGATAGTACTTTAGTTGAAACATGTAAACGCTACTTGCTTTAGTACGGTTCTACTTGACTATCAAGTTGAATCAAAATAGAATCGCTTTTTATTTTTGTTTCAAGTGATACCCCTCCCGCGCCCGCGCAACCCCCGAGATCTTCCCTCGTTGTGTGTAAACACGTAATTTAGTAAAATCTTTAGGAGAGTGCATAAGTGCCGTGAAACGCGTGCGTGATTTTTGATTTTTAAAATGGTCGGAAGGTACAACTATCAAATTTGTGTCTGAATATGTTGTTCACAAATGTTTGTGGAACGTTAAAAACAATTTATACAAAACAAACAGGCTAGGCATTCGGCATACACTGCGTTATAAGAAGCTATTTTGTTTATTATTTATATTTAGTTTATTTATTTCGAATAAAATCTCGTCTTCTATTTGTTCCATAACTACAGTTAGTATTTTGCGTAGAATAGAGCGTATTTGCCGACGTCGTTGCGGCTTGCGCGTTCATTGTGGCGCTGTAATGATACTCTACTGGAAGAAATGTAAACGTTCACTCGAAACGCACTAAAGCACTAAAGAACTTGCCTTTCAAGTTGTACTAAAGCACTCTCCTAGACACTAAGATAATTTAAATCGGCCCTTAGATAGGCCCTTACCGCAGTGAGACCGCGCCGAGTTGTCGCACAGTTGAAGTGAGTGAGCTCACTAACCTGGGATCAGTGCACCCCTAAACACAGTGTTAGCCGGACGTGTTGTAAAGGACGTTTGCGAGCAGTTTAGTGTCACAAAATGCCATCGTGTGCCTTTCTAAAATTCAACAACAATTCTAGAAACACAAAGCCAGAGGTGTAACATTTCACTCGTAAGTATTGCGATTTGATTTAAAAACTTTTATTTTTCCTTCCGCACTGTCTAAAATAACAAATTTAAATGGTGAGCAAAAATTAAAAGCAGTTTTAATTATTTTTTCAAAGAAATTTAGCAATGCTTTTTCACAAAGACCTATTTATACTTAGTTAAAAGGTTATGAAACATACCTAGTTATTAAATTTAAGAATAATATAATATAATAATGATTATTATTAATTAATATTTGAATAATATACTAAATATTGTTAAATTATTAACGCTTAATATTGATGGTTAATTATTTAATATTTAAAAAAATAAATAAAGCCAAAGAAGTATAACTTCTTACGCGCGTACATAAGTACACGCACCATTTTTTTTTTCTTTTTTTATTGATCACTATGGAGCTATACTTTCTTAACTAACTTCTTATATGTTGGTTCTGTCTTAAAAATATTATTTGAAGTTATATATTAAGTAAGTACTTATGTATTGCTTATCGTTTTAATGTAGATTTGAAGGTGATTAAAAATCAGAAAAACCAATGATTATTACTTCGGGTTTAAAATAATATATATTGAGAATACGATAGAACAGACCAAGAAAAACAACGTAATATTTTAATACCTAAAATTTATTAACAAAATAATGTCATACAGTTTTTTTTAAATAACAGACATAAAGATAATTTGATACAGCCTAGCATTCTAATTTAAACAGGTACATTAAAAATTTATCCCACCAAAATTAAACACGTACAAACAAAATACGCCGCACGAAGGAATGTTGGCTAACGCCGTGTCATTTCGTGCGAAAGCCAGTTCCACTAATTCCTGATCGATTTGTCATAAATGAATTATCTGTGGCTATCAGCAAGTGGAACTAACCTCTACTCTGACCATATGTTATACCAGCAAACCATTCATACATTTGGCAGTGTATATTACGATATTAGCACCTGCTCTATAAATTATTTCTACACTTGCATTGCGATCACGTAATAATACTGTTTGTTTGCCAAATTATTACACTAACACCATAAACATCCAAGTAACGGAATTAAACACATACAGTTATATCATTTTATACACTTCGTATATAAATCTTGCAATACATATGTACACAATTGCAATGGTTTATAATACAAATTAAACTGACCAAATCACTTTTAACTTTGGCTTGGATGAGTGGGATAAAGATTTAGTTAAGTCGGGCAGCCAACAGTCAATGCAATATTCATGTATCTCTCTGATAAGATTATCCGATTAGTCTATAGGGTAGCTGTGCCTAACAAACTATCTTCGAATCACTTGGAATTTGAACTCATAGCCTTCGCTATTGAAGATCACAAACGCCGGTTCAGCTGCCCGATGTCATACTGCAATGATATCTTACAAAGCAAACTAAAAGTGGGATTCTAAATGCAAAATGAAGAATAAGCTAACATGTCAAGAATTCGTCACAACGAAAGCACAGCCCGAGCATCCAGGAATGTCTACTCTTCGATTCATCACGTCACCCAAGAGGAAACCAGTAAATATGGAATAACTTAATACAAATCTAATGGGTCCCATTGAAATTAACATAAATTTGTACCGCCAACATCCGCTAAGTACCACCGCTGCGTCATCGAGCGACGCGAATTGCCCCGAACAGCGTCAGCGACATATAGAAAATATGGCCAAAAATAAAATGGCTGTATCGTTCTCATAGAATCCACAACCTATCGCCAAGATTAGTATCTCTATGTCTAACGCAGCGGCATTAAGGAAAATCTGGGAACATCAAACACCGAAGGTCCGGCGGCGTTTCAATACTATTCACAGAGAAGGTATTCACTCGGCGCTCATTAACTGTAGGGCGGGGGTAGAAGGATTTCAGTTAAGAGACGTTTGAGAGAGTCCACTCCGGTGAGGAAACCGCAATCGGGGCCATCGTGTGGGGTGGCAGTGGCGAGGGGTGACTCTGCTGCGGCGCCAGCGTATGCCGTATGCGCGAAGTCTATCATGCGGATGTCGACTCGTTCTTCAGGACTCTGCGGAGCCTCCCAGCCGCCACGTGTTCTGGCTCTTTTCCCGCTCCCTTCGGTCTCGTTCTCCGCTTCGGTTTCGTTTTCAGCTCGCCACGAATCGCTGCTGGCTGACGAATAGGCCATCCAGCTATCTGCTGAATCGGGACTCGGCGGGTGGGGCCGCAGTGAAGGCGGACCGGCCGATTCGGCATCTTCAAAGCCTCCCATAGTTTCCTCGCAATGAGGGCGGAACGGCTCGCGTTTCCGTGATAATTCCGCGGGCATTTCGTCGTGTAAGGTGGACATGTCAAAGTGTCCGGAAGGCGCCAGTTCTGCGGAACTGCTAGATGCGTCACCCTCGTACTCGGATGTTGAAACACCTGAATCTTCGGGCTGGGGTGTCACGTCACCTTCGTATACGATTAATAGAGAGCTGAAATTAAATAAAATAACTTAGTTAATAATTATAGCTACCTATAGATAATGATATCAATATTGTGAATATCTTAAGTTATCTTATTTATATGTAGCTCTAATAGCAATGAAAATTTCAAATTTTCTCAATTTTAAAGTGAGGAAATATCTGAAGCCTCACAAATGAATTTTGTATAAAATACGGATTTCGAGTTTCAACTCACTTCACCCGTTCTGTGATTAGTCGAAAAAATTGAAATGATTTCACAACTATACCAAAATTTTATATTAGAATAAGAGAGATTCGGTTCAATTCACTTACCACGAATAAAACCTGTAGTTGGTCTGTTTGGCGATGGCCCGTCTTAGTGAATCTAAATCTCTCAGCACCCGGCGTACAACGCGCGCTCTTAAACCGCCACCCCCCGCAAAGAAGTCGCGGAGTGCGTCACGCAATCCGCTCTCAGTGAGACCGCGTCCCCAGTACTTGTCACGTCGGAGGCACGCGCCCGTTTCGGGAAGGTACACCTGTTGATATATACGTCAGTTATGATTTGTGGATAAGGTAAACTAGTATGAAACGTTTGTCACAGCGCGCTTTTTTATAAACGAGGTGGAAATGTATTTGCGCATCCCCAGCCACCGAAAGTAGCTCGGGTATCTGGGTTCGATCCACACCAGAGTCCCTGCTATTCAGAGTCTGGGTGAGCAATACCCACTAAAAAGAAGGTAGTTTCTACAAGGTCACGTTAGAGATGCTCTGTGATCGGTTTCGCATACCACCTGGGCATAACTATTACTCTCAAAACATCTGGTGCAGTACACACTAAATACTGGTAGGAGATGGATAAATTAGTCTCCTATTTCTAGGGCTTTTTATCCCGGTGATGTTTAAAAATCAAATTTCTGATATTTTTGGAGTGAAACTTCTTGAGGCGCATGAGGGTAAAATTTTACGGATGAAACGCAATAATTATAATATTAGCGTCACGAAGATGTGCAGCGTTTTTGTCAAAGAAAAGGGAAAGAGCGATTGAGAGAGAGAGTGAGAATTGGCGAACGTAGCATGTACCAAATAGCCATGGAGCGAGAGTAGGGAGCAAGCAAGTGAGAAAGATCGAGAGAGAGAGTGAGATAGAGCAAACGTCGCAGTACGCAGTGCCATAGAACGATAGGTGGGAGAGAGAGAGAGAGAGAGAGAGAGAGATAAAGGGAGATCGAGAAAAAATACATGCTATTGGTTGATGTATTCGTTTAGTAGTTACATAATAGAACTTTAGATGGCAATTTTGTCGCAAAACGTTATGTGCAGTAAACGCAGATGTTTTTATTTATTTATATTATCATTAGCACGTATACAGTGTGAATATAGATATACAAATACATAGAGTGATCATATCTGGTACAGAATCATCTATTGGGGCTTTTACCTTAGTAATAATTAATTTATAAAGAAGTTTCACTTTTTTTTTGAGTTTAATTAATACATAAATAATTTATGTACAGTTTTGTTTATTTTAAAATATGCAGAAGCTTTATTAATATCGTTTAAATTAAATTAATTAATTCTGACAAACAGATTACTCATATATGTGTTTCCCCATTAAAGATAATGACACAATAGTTTTATCTTCGTCAGAGCATTATTATGTAAAAGTATAAGGGCACATAGTCTAGTCATTAAATGTTACACAATACTATCTCGATGATGTAATCATTAAAGAACATAAGTATGAGAATACTACATGTTTCTTATAAGGAATAATATAGCTAGTTATGTTTAATATAACTAGCTATATTACTATCCTAACAGCTCTTAACACATCTGCTCATAGTCTAGCTGACTGATTGCAAGATAAAGACTTATATATATATTTTAAAAAATATATTTATAAAAAAAGTTATGTTTTATATCAGAAAGAGTGTTCAGTTTTGCTCAAGCCGAATGCTTATAGTAAAGAGAATATCTCTCTTTTAACTCGCTATTTTATTTAATCACGGTAAGTAAAATATACGTAATAAATGTAACATCATAATATTTTTTATGACAACAAATATTATTAAACAAGCTTTAGTTTAACCTTTAAAATGAAAATTCTGAAGAGGCTGTCTTTAGGTAATAGCGCCTATAAAACTGAGAATGCCTGCGCAATCATTGGCGGTAGTAAAATAGAAATCATTGCGAAATATTTTACGAAAGAAAAATTGGCGGATAGATAGCCCAGCTCCTATTTGCTGTCGTTAATTTCTCTTAAAATTCCACCTACTTATGCGACAAGACATACAAAATTGTTCCATATGCCTCGTACCAACTAGAATTACTTGCATAATTCGCTAATGTTTCGGGTTTTATCTATGACACTAATTATGAGGATATTGATATTTTCCACCTCATCAAAGAAGATGTGACAAAGTATTTGAAGAGGCGGATAGACTCTGATTTTGTTTAAGCAGTGATTTGAAATATTAAGTATTATTTGTTGTTTTAAATGTTAAATTTCATTTTTCTTTATATAGTTTTGTCTATTAATTTACTTGTACATTTGTTGTCTGTTTCGTATAGGTATATTGTTTATCTATGTAATCTGTTTTGGCTTTGTATATTGTCTAAGTGTTGTTTTATTATACAGTAGAACCTCGATAACGTAAACCTCGGTAACATAAAAACTTCTGTTACTTCAAAAAATACTATGTTCCCTTCCCATCATAGCCCAAAACCTCTATAACTTAAAATACGCAACCTCTATAACGTAAATAAATAATCTCTGTATAGGCCCTCAGTAACTAAAAGAAATGTTTCCACAACCTCTATAACATAAAATTGTTTGTGAATGAGTCATTTTATAAGAGTGTCAAAACAAATGGTTTCGGTATTTATTGCTTGCACGTGTTTACTAATGTATTGTTAACGTAAACAATACATTACCTATTGTTTGCTTTATCTAAATTCTTCAAAGCTTTGCGGCGGTTAGCTTTGTGACAACGACTTACTTGCATCATAAGTTAATGTGTTAATGTATTCTCCTCTCTATTTGTCATTGAAAATCAAAATCTGTAAGACATTGCTATTTTTAGATAGTCCTATACACAAATTTACATCCAAGTTTTACTAAACATACTAAAAGTTTTCAAAGGCACATCGCCTGTTGAAGTTGTTTGTGTAATTTGATATCATCAAGTGGGTCTTCATAAGTCATGACTTTCATTCTATTCCTAGCTACTACCTAGTTACCTATCTATATAATTGTTTTAATGATATATTAATATAATGCTAGGAAAAATCGGTTATACAGTCGACTCTCGGTAATTTGGAACTCAAGGAACCAGAAACCGGAAAAGACCAGGGATAAATTCATGTTACCAAGAGATCAAAATAACAAGCACAAGGGGCAGGAATAAATAAGAGTTTGATCAAAATTCGTGATTTATTATTAATATTATTTATTAAATTCACAAATTTTTATTTCGAAAAGTCCGTAATCTTGTTCTAAGTAAGCGAATACAGTCTATCATTATCCAAAGATTTAAAAAAAAATGGTGCGTGTACTTTTGTACGCGCGTAAGAAGTTATACTTCTTTGGCTTTCTTTAATTTTTTTAAATATTAAATAATTAATAATAGATATTTAGCGTTAATAGTTTAACAATATTTAATATTTAGTATATTATTCAATTATTAATTAATATTAACAACAATTATTATTTATTATATTATTAATTTCATTTAATAACTAGGTATGTTTCATAACCTTTTAACTAAGTAACAATAGGTCTTTCTGAAAAAGTATTACTAAATTTCTTTGAAAAAATAATTAAAACTGCTTTATTTGTTTAAAAGGTACTACAAATGTCATTATGGTCATACGTCACGCATATTCTATTTCTTTTTACTTGTCTTATTCTTATCTCGCTCGTGCACGCTCGGCGCCCTAACTGAATTTTGTGTCACGGTGCGCGCGCATCGTAAAATTTCACTCTCATAAATTTTTCATAACGCGCCTAAAGAAGTATAACTTCAACAAGTGTGCTGTCACTCTGCCATTTTATTTTCACTGTCAATTATAATAAATTATAATACAATTATCAAGAAAAGAATAGGTCAATTATAATATGCACATCTCCACAAGACCTGTAAGTGCGAGTGAGACAGACAGATAAATATGATTTATGACCCGAAGCCTCAGTGCATAACGCGTCGACTATACCTACTGCTATGTAAAAGATGATCATCAGATATAAATTCAACCTAAATACGTCATCTAAGGTGCTCTAGACTTTATCCCGAAAACTCAGTTAATACTGACTTCACGGTGTTGAATATTTAATTTAATTGTTACGCGCCATGTTGCTTTTTGAAGTCAAACTTCTTTATCGGCGTTAGAATGAATTTTTTATCGACGTATGGGAGAAATTTTGTAGCAAATCGACACGTTTTTCGGTTACACGAAATCTTTTTCTTGTCCCTACCACAGTTGATCCGAAGAGATTCGAAGCCATTAATAACAAAAATATATAATAACGATAACAATGTAGTAATAATTCTATTACAATTAATGAAATTCTGTAATAATCTTAGTAGTAATAGAAAAAAGGAAATAATTGTATTTGTATTCATGTCTATGATAATAAAAGCCTTTTGTTAAACTTTATTTAACCAATGTCGTTAAGTTGCATATAGTAGATCATTTTTCGAAAAATAAGGTCATAAAGAAGTTTCACTTCTTACGTGTGTACACCTAGTACACGCACACATTTTTGAAGTGAAACTTCTTTATCGGGGTTGGAAAAAAATTTAGTGTAACATTTTTTCGTTACGCGTCACGTTTTTCGGTTACGCGCCATGTTCTTTTTTGAAGTCAAACTTCTTTATCGGCGTTGGAAAAAAATTTACCGTCACATTATTGAAGTGAAACTTCTTTATCGGGGTTGGAAAAAAATTTAGTGTAACATTTTTTCGTTACGCCGTACGCGTCACGTATTTCGGTTACGCGCCATGTTCCTTTTTGAAGTCAAACTTCTTTATCGGCGTTGGAAAAAAAATTAACCGTCACATTATTTATTATTCAACACTTAATATTTTAATGACAATTAAATTCCTAACATATCTTCCTTTTTCCGTCCCTCTAAGTATCGGAAATCTAAACTTTTAGATTTGTATAAATATGAACAACACTTCAAGATTAGTTTGCCACTGAAGTTTCACTTCTGACATGTGTACTTTGTACACACACACTTTTTTTTACATCCTGGGTGTTATTGCATTTTTTTAAGGGATCCCTATTATTTAAAAATGTAATAGAAATTTTGAAATCGATCCAGTTTTTGTGTGAAAAAATTACAAACATACATACAAAAACACAAATGTTTCCTCTTTACCATATTAGTATAGATTATGCATACTTTCTGAATTTTTATATCTGTAGTTAGAACTGATATACTGTATAGACTTAATGCTTATTTGTAGGGAAAAGGGCCGCTTAGTGTCCAATATGATGCTAAATTTAATGTCATGCCCTCTTATGTTCAACTCTGACTTAATTCATGAATATTAAAAGTTGATACTAATAAATTATTAATTCATTTTGGTAATTGGTAGTTATTTTATTTAAGATGTTTTGTTATTTTAAGTCTAATCTAACAAACTTAGTTAAGTATAGGTATGTTATTTAAAGCTGGCGGCTTCAACACATTTACACTTTGTGCTTGTGTAGTGTCTGTGAATAAGCGCGAGACGTGATGTCAAAGTCTGTCAAACTGAAACACAATCACAAATACATCATGAAAAGACTGTCCGTCTCTCTCGCGCTCGGTCAAGCTTATGAGTATAAAAGAGACAGTTATTGTTTTGCTTTTGCTACTGTTTATGTTGATCTTTACTATACATGTTGATCTTTTTTCAAACATTACCAGGGCAATCTCGTGAAATGGTGCACAATGTTTTTAATTATTTTAAGCATCTTAATAAAAATAGTTTAATGAAAAAATGTTATATTTCATTTGACATCAGATGCTGAAAGCTGCTTTAATTTTTTTTTGATTTGTTGAAAGCTGGGTTCACCACCATACTCCTGAATCAAAGCAACAGTCCAAACAATGGAAAATATCTGGATCACCTACTCCGAAAACGGCTAAGGTCGTTTTGTCGAAAAATGTAAAATTATTTACACGAACTACTCTTTCACGTTCTTGGTCTGGCTTAGAACTTTTGGATCCACCCTCGTATGCACCTAATATTTATATGTATTTGACACATTTTTATTTATTTACAACCCACCCAACCTTACTAAAACCAGAGTGGACTGAAATATATAGCTAGACAAAAAAATCATATTTTGAAACATTCTGTATGTGAAATTGCATTAGTGTGAGTACTGTGAACCCGCCAGCTTTCGATAACCGACCTATATTCCTAGGAAAGAGCCGTACAAATTAAATATGCATTTTCTCTAAGCGTTGCAATGTTCATCACACTGCACACTGAATCCATTCACTATAAGTTGATGAAAAGAGTTTTACCCATAATTTTAGAGCTATGTTTAGACACTTGAATCTTGAAAATATGATTCTCGGATGTAAATTTCTATATGTTTTTGATAAACAAGAGTCATACTTAGCGCTAAGTATGGACTCAAAGGGTAAGGTTACATTTAGGCTATAATTTGTTTCCTTTCTTCTATAATGAGGTGTCTAAAAGAGGTTATAGGGTCGAACCCCGGCTGAGCACTAGTGGACTTTTGTGTGTGTGGCACAGAAGGCCGATTACCTACTTGCCTATTAGAGAAAACTAATATTCACGAAATAGTTTAAGACCAGGGTTTGTATAGCCAGTTTGTTTATGTTAAAATATCAACATCAAATGAAAAGCATAAAATTCTGATTCAATTATAGGTAAAAAATCTATCAGTTTATTGTTCTTGCTGAAGTTGTTTCCTCATATATATATAATAAGTAATAAATATTATAATTACATTTAGATAAACAAGATAAACAATTGTAGCATACAAAGCTTATTTATTTAAAAAAAACTATACTAATTACAGAGATCAAAAATGTATTATGTTTGGATCATAATTCTCAACTGAGATTTTTAACATTAAAATTAGCCTAAGAAAACTTAAATATGTGGTGGGAATTTCTAATACATAAAATTATAAAGGCCATTGTATGACCTCTTTTAGTAGAGTTATAACTCCCAACTTCCAATTTCATTCCTAAGCCAAGATCAAAATATGTAAGCCATAACATAACAAAATTTAACACTACATTTCAAAACTAGAAATAACAAAATAAAATTACTACTGGAACAAGAGAAAAAAATATAAAAAGGAAAAAAAAACTATGCCATGCCTAGTAAATATTAAACATATGTACTTTTAAAATATAATACTTTTTAATTCACTTTAATAAGGTCTACCAGCATGGTCTTCTCCCTCTCCCACGACCACCTCGACCATGTTGCCTTGTTGACTTGTTGGCTTTAAAACGGTCAGCCATTTCTCTCAACTCACTAGGAACCTCTTGGTGTGCTTCTTCCAAAATTTTTATCAATTCACCGGCATTTGCCCAATCATCTTTTGTCACTAAAGATAATGCTATCCCTGTCCTACCGGCCCTTCCTGTACGCCCAATTCTATGAACATACTCCTCAATTTTCCTTGGAAAGTCTAGGTTTATAACATGAGTTAAGTCTTTTATATCAATCCCCCGTGAAGCAACATCTGTGGCAACTAAAATGTTGACTGTTCCATCCATCATATCTTCAAGAGCTGCTTCACGATCACTTTGATCCCTATCGCCATGCAATGATTCACAATAAAATCCCTTACATGCTAAATCTGCTGTAACATCAGAAGCTGTACTTTTTTTGGCACAGAAAATCAAAACTTTATCAGTAGGATCCATATTGCGTATAAAGTCAAGGAGAATACTATCCTTTTCTTCTTCCATAACAACCCTTACTTTTTGGGTAACTGTGTGCACTGCTGCCAAGTCCAGGGACCCGACGTTTACATATACAGGATTGTGCATGTACTTGTCAGCTAGCTGGCGAACCGCAGAAGGCCAGGTGGCAGATGTCATAACACATTGGTGTTCAGGTCTCACATCCAAAAAACAAATATGGATTTGAGGTTCAAAGCCCATATCTAGCATTCGATCCGCTTCATCTAATACAATATAGGAGAAGTAGGAAGCATCTATATGATTTGCTTTGATCAAATCAATCAATCTTCCAGGGGTTGCAATAACAATATCCACCCCCTTTGATACAATATCAATTTGTTCCTGCCGATCTGCTCCCCCATATATGCAAACACTATTAATACCTTTGTAATCATATTTATTGACTTCTCTCTGAATTTGTATAGCTAATTCTCTTGTCGGAGCTAGAATAAGTACAGTTGGCCCTGGTCTCTTTTCTCTAGGTGTTGGCTGCCTTTCAATATGAATTAAAGCAGGCAACAAAAAGGCTAAAGTTTTGCCAGTTCCTGTTTGTGCAATACCTATCATGTCTTCTCCTTTTAGTAAAATGGGCCAAGCTTGGCTCTGAATTGGAGAAGGCTTTGTAAATCCTTGTTTACGTATTTCATCAAGTATTTCTGGATAATCTTTAAATGCTTGCTCAAAGGTCAGCACGGGATTTGGTATTGCCCCAGCTTGAAAGTTTTCTGCTATTCTTGTTACTTTAATGTCAAAGTTACATAAGCGCCAATAAGCAACCTCATTTGGAGGCATTGCAGCAACTGTAGGATCCTCATTATAAAAGTTTTTGACAATAGGCGGTAATGTAGCCCACCTTTCTTTTTGTACCTGATCAGCATAAGCAGATGCTTTAGCCAAATCTGTAACTTCAACCCCTTCACTATTCACATAAGTAAATAGACATGCACTTGCCATCTTGCCATCCTGAGAAGCAGTCCCTGAAACCGACTGTGCATTCTGTTTTTTAGAAGCCTCTTTATCAATAGTAAGATCTTTAATCATTTGTTCAGCTTTTGCAATCGCAGAATCAGTTCCAAATAGCGAGATATCTGTGTTGTCACCTGCTGAATTGCCAATTTTTATTTTGGCTTCACTCTCATATTCTAAATCGCGGATTTTTATTCCTCCTCGACCTATCACTCGCCCAATTTTAGTTGAGGGTATTGATATAACTTTGTTATTACCACGAAGATACCCTCTGCCACGTGTTGTAGTAAAATTTCTAGAATACTGACCGTCTCTTTGGCCTCTGACAGAATAATTTCCTCTCGTTGGGAAATTTTGTTCAAGCGGTGGTATATTTTGTTGTACCGGTGTATAGTAATCGCCACAATCAGAATCCCAGTCCGACATGTTTTATTTTATTCTGATACAAATATATAATATCATCTAGAGAAATATAGCTATTCAACTATGAGTATTTTCCAAAGAATTAAATGTATGATTTGCTTAATTCTTATAAACACTCACCAAACCGCTACAGTACAGGCAAAGGATTAAGGAACTAAGAAGTAAGAACTAAATGGATTATGCCTTATTTTTTTTTTTTGGAGTTTATGGCCTGGTATCTAGACCTCGGATTATGCCTTATGGACCGTGGCAGGGTTGCCAACTCCTACAAAATATTACCCATAGGACCAACTTTAAATACCCCTAAATGTCGATTAAAACACTTAAAGTCTTTGTTATACGAGGGCGGCACTGAAAATTTCGGGAATCAAGGAAGTGACACAACATTACTATTTAAAAATGTATTTATTGCTTTTCGAAATATTCTCCGCGAAATTTGACACATTTTTCCATACCATGGAACCAATCATTGAAGCATCCATTCCATTCGGAAGTTGGGATCTCCAAAATGGCCATTTTGTAGGCGTCCACAGTTTCTTCAGGTGATGAAAATCTCTAACCACGCAATTTATTCTTTATTTTAGCGATAGTATAGAAATCATTAGGGCTTAGGTCGGGGCTGTACGGCGGATGTTCTCTTTACGGAATTCAGAAATGACCTGTGGCAAACAAATGCTAGCATACCATTCTGTATTAACCGTTCTTTGTCCCTCAAGAATAGTCGCAACATGACCGGTTTTGGTGTCTCCAACGTGGCCACCATTTTTTTTGCAACACTCCGTGAACGTTTTTTCAAATATGAGTTAAATATACATTGAAGTAGTAAAAAATAGCTGTTGTATTTATGTGTGTACATATATATATATAGTAATCATTGACCGAATAATAATAACAATGAGATAAAACGATTCTTATTTTTTCTTTCTTAACTTTTCTTTCGTTGAATTCAGTTTTTCTTAACGTTTCTGGGCAGACAACTTTTTGCGTTTTCGTCAATTTCTTTTCATACATTATTTTTAAAGCTTTTTGTACTTTTGCTTTTTTATCTGTTTTGTTACAGTTAAACAAGAAAGAATTAAAATAAAAATAAAAAATTGCTTCAATGTGCTTTATTCCTTTTAATACAATATTATTAAATATCATTGGGATAAGCTTCTAATATTTCGTCGAAGGCATCGGCCTGGATATCGCGCTGCGTTTTGAATTTAAATTATTTTTCATAATCATTAAATGATTTGATCATACGGTCAGAAGGAACAAATTTGACACATGAAATTATTGTTTTTCGATATTTAAGCTGTAGCCAGACTTGGAGTTTATATTTGGTTTAGTTTGTTGATTGCGTTCGAAGGTTAATATAAATTTTATAGAATCGTGTATTTGTAGAGATAAAAATTCATGAATAAAGTACCCCTGGACGTCTTAAATTTAGGGGTAAATTTGGGGTGAAACCCCCCAAGTTGGCAACACTGGACCGTGTTGCCAATTTGGGGATAATAATAATGGAAATAATGAAACAATAGTTGACGTTGGCAAACTAATTACTAAACTTCTATTTACTGAATCACTTACATAATGAAAATAGACGGCGCTAGTTGTATTGATTTTTTTTTAAATTTATTTATTAGCCGGAAAATTGTATTGATAATGGCTAGCCGCACACACGCAATAATATTGTCAAATCAAGTTTGTCAATTTGTCTTAACAATATATGCCTCCGCATATTTCTCAATATTATTGCCAATATTTACTAATTTTAAAAGGCTCAGTCACGAACTGATCCTTGATCTACGCGGAAGTATGGATAATAAAAAAAAATGTGTCATATTGTGTATAGCAATAAGCGTGTTAAATTATAAATAAGAAAACGCGAGCTAAAAAAAAACGATCTAATGAATTCCTTTAAAGTCTCTTTATCATTTGGGGGAACATTTTCCACACTGTCTCCGTCATAATTTTCGATCAGATCTTCGTCTTCCATTTTACAAAAATCCAACAAAAATCAAAACAAACAATAATAGTTGAGACATAGAAAACAACTCATTTGACGTGTACTCCTAGATAAATTATGTTAAACTAGAATATTGAAGTAAGGCCCTGAAATAACCCTGCCTCCCCCTGAATATTGACGGCATATTTCAGAATTTCCGGAAATTCGAAATAATATTGAACAATACCGCAATACACGCCGCACACACACAATATTATTGACAATACGTATTTTATTGTCAATATTATTGCGTGTGTGCGGCTAGCCATTGACTATTGGTACCATACCAATAAAAACAACACCTCCACTTTAAGCAAAAGCAATACATAATCTTAAATCTAGTAATTAACTAATTAATTAACAGGTGAAATGCCAAGCTTTTTAGTAAAGTAATTATATTTAACTGAACCTAAACTTTTTGTTAGAATATCTGCAGGCATTTCAGCTGTTTCCAAATATGCAATTTTAAGTTCTTGGCGACAGCTTCTCTTACAAAGTGAAATCTTATATCTATATGTTTAGACCTGCGATGGAAAATAGGATTTAATGCTAGTTTTTGGGCACTTTGACAATCATTATATAAAACAATAGTCTCCGACTTTCCATAGATTTCAGATAATAATCTATTTAAATAAATTGCTTCTTTGCTGGCTTCTGACATAGAAATATATTCTGCTTTGCTTTCTACATTCAAATGAACTTACAGTATTTGACAATTTAAAACAAAACCCTGAATATGATTTTCTGTCAGTGATATTTGAACCCTTATCTGCATCTACAAAACCTTCAATAATTGAATCATCTTTACAAAACACAATTACCATAATTTTTGGGTTTCTTTAAATATTTTAATACCCTTTTTATAAATGTCTCCGGTGAGTGTCACTATGTGAATTATTAAGTTGGCTAAGATAGCTGACACTATATGCAATATCTATCCTGGTGAGGACCGCCAAGTACATTAATCCACCAATTAACTGTTAATATGGATACTCACTACATACATTTAATGATTTTTCTAGTTTTAAATTTGCCTCCATAGAAATATCTGTAGTTTTACAGTGTGACATATCAAATTTCTTTAATAAACTTAAATATATATATAATTATATAATAATATGTATATAATTTCTTTTATAAACATATTGCTCTTAGACCTAAACATTGTTTCACTTGACCCTTGACTTGATTTTTAAGTTTAAATTGACTGCCTAGTTCTTGAACAAGCTGTGCAGTAGCTTTAGTACAATTTGAGAACACAAAGAAATCATCAACAAATTATGCAATAATTCATTTAACATTACCTACCTTTAAATTAAGTAAACAAGCAAGGCTCATATTCAGATTTTTTATAACCTAGACTAATTCAATAATCATTTACTCTTTGGTACCAAGCCCTAGAAGACTGCTTCAAGCCATATATTGCTTGTTTTAATTTTAATACCTTATTATTATTTGTATCATCACACTCAAAAGTAACAGGTTTTTTCATGTATACAGTTTCATTCAAAATACTGTTCAAAAAGACTGTAGCTACATCAGGAAGACTGATTGCTAACTGTAACTTTGCAGTTAACGTGGAATATCTAAGCACAGAGGAAAAGGTTTTATGAAAGTCAACACCAGCTTGCTGGAAAAAACCTTTTGCAACTAATCTTGCACTATATCTCACATTATTTTCACTGTCATATTTCGTCGGCACTGGATCATTGAACTGTCCTTAGGATGATCAACAAGTACCCTAGTATTCTCTTCAAATGGTTTCTAGTTCTTCTTTCATACTTGCTCGCCAGAATTGACTTTCTGGGCCATTTAATACCTCTCCGAGTGTGATGAAGTCTTCTTGACTACTGTCTTCACACTCCACCATACACAAGTTATTGCAACCATACCTATCTGGTCTCACTCTAGTGCGTTTGGGTAATTGCTCTGGCTCAATTGGTTCAACACCTGGGTCTGAGACTGTGAAATGAGTTATCATTGGAAGTACTCACTGAAACTTCGACTAGTAATCTTGTAAGTAGTTTTACTTTTAAAATAAAGCTTTGATTTATGCAGACAAAATTAGTTATTCATATTTAATAAAAGATAAAATGTAGATTGATTTTCTTTTTTATTACTCTCTTTAATTAGTGAAAGTTGTAATAAAATAAACCATTTGCATTGAAAATATGTCTATACTTTTTTTTATAAAAATGCCATTTTATACTGAAATATCATTGCATTACATTATAGCTAATATCTTGTTTTGTGTCCATGACATAAATCAAGTAAAATAATTGGAAATATTTAGGTTTTAAATTTTTATTTATTACAGTTATCAAATATTAATCTCAGCTTTAGTTCAATATTCTGGAATTCTTCTTGGTACTAAGTATAACATAATTATAAAAAAATTCTCTAGTTAATATATATAATTAAAAAACACAGAAAAGGTAATATATACACTAGCAGAAATAAGTAATTTATAGGAATTCTCTTTAATTTCAATGTTCAACATTTTTTTAGACCTAAAATAATTTTTACTTAACACAATTGCATTTGAGGGTAAACACTAATTTTTCTTTTTTATGAGACTCAATAGTAACTTTATGTCAATTATCTGCATTTTCTGGCGCTTTTTCTGTTTTTCTACTGGTTTCAATTTTATTATCCGGCTTCTTATATCTGTAATTGAGGCCTTGTTCTGTATAGATTTAACAATTTTTTCTTTTGACACTGGAGTAACAAGCTTATCGTTGTGAATTATTTCTTTTATCAAAACATCACTTGGAAAAGAAACTTTTTTCTTTGCATTGAGCTTTTTCTTTAGAATTCTGTTTGTATTACCAGAACGAGAGAGAGCATTTTGCCGTCTTTCCAACTTAAGAGCTTTGTTTTTGGTAAATTTCATGATTTTTGAAGGTAGTAGAGATAGCAGTTTTTAATGGAATTGAAAGCAAAAGATTGCTAGTTATTTCACAAGCTTGACAAGAAGAAGCTGTATCTAGTTACTAGATCTATTTTGTTTTATTTGAGTTGTAACTCATTCAAGTTGCACAATAAAATCATAAAGATAAGAGCAAAAGTACACCACTATATCGCATGGCAGTATGCAATGAAATGGATTATGGACCTTGGCAGGGTTGCCAACTCCTACAAAATGTTCCCCCCTAGGACCAACTTCAAATACCGTGTTGATTAAAAACCCTTAAAGATTTTGTTGTACACTTTACTTGGTTTGAGAGGTAATTTCAAATATGAATTAAAAATACATTGAAGTAGTAACAAATTGCTGTTGTATTTATGTGAGTACATTTTACATATTTATATATGTTAATCAATGACAGAATAATAATAACAATGAGATGAAACAATTCTTATTTTTATTTCTTAATTTTTCTTTCTTTGAATTCAATTGGTTCAACACCTGGGTCTGAGACTGTGTCAAATGAGTTATCATTGGAAGTACTTACTGAAACTTCAGATTCTGAGACATAAGTTTCATACCCACAATCGGCTTTAGAGGAAGAGCTCCCAATTTCTTCATAATCATTCTCTTGCTCAGTTACCTCCACTGGATGCTTACATTCCAATGGTATTTCTACCATATTCTGGTATGGACTTTCCATGACTACTATATCTCTGCTGGTTGTGACAATGTTAGTTACAGGATCATATACTCTATATCCTTTAGTCTTTTCTGCATAACCTACAAAAATCAGCTTCTTGGCCTTCTTATCTCATTTCAAACGTCTTTCCTTGGGAATGTGAACCATGACTACACTGCCAAATATATGCAAATGACTTAGGTTTGGTTTCTGATCAGTCCATACTTCATAAGACAAGCCCCATGACAACTGATCTATTTCTCAAATATACTGATATGTTGATGGCTTCTGCCCAGAATTTCTTCTCTAATCCAGCATCGCAGATCAAACATCTGGCCTTTTCAACTACTGACCTGTTCATCCTCGTGCAGAGACCATTCTGTTCTGGTGTATAAGCATTAGATCTCTGGTGAATTATACCTTGCTTATTTAGATACCTGCCAAATTCACAACTACAAAACTCCCCTCCATTATCAGTTGGAAGAACCTTGACATTCTTTCCTTTTTGGTTTTCTACCATACTCTGAAATTCTTAAAAACACTGGAAATAAACAAATGCCATTTTGCTATAGTCAACCACAAACAAAACATAGTATTCTGATCCTCTAATCAATTGATAGGACCTCCAACGTCTGCATGAATAATCTCCAGGACATCCTCAGTTTTCAATGAACTTTTGACAACCTAGTTTGTTTGCCTTCACAATAAACAGTGCATGAAGATTTGCCTATGTTTGCCACCTCAGGAGGGTTGGGTTTTAAATTTCACTTCCCTTTTTTGACGATACTAATTATCTAGGAGTGTCCGGGGGACCTTCATTGGAACACCTCCAAGTGAGTTTTGCTCCGGAAACGCGTCTAAATATTTTTATAAAAAATTTAAAGTTTTGTGTAATGTATTAAAATTTGTAAACAATCCGCCATTTTCTACTTTTCTATTGGTTATAAGTGATGTGACGTTCACTTAAAAAAATCGTGTTTTTAATTTATCGATTGTTAATAATCGTTTTATTTATTTATCGATTATTTCCTCATTTTTGAAATTTAAAGTTATAGAATAATCAACGTTGAAATTAACCTAATTTCGTGTTGATAGATTATAGGGTTCCGAATTTTTTTGAAATTATCGATACCTACTCGTCTGTATTATCTAATTAGTACTTGTATTTCATTGTTTGCAACTTTCTATATTATTTAATTTTTACTAGAATAAAGTGTTTACTTTAATATCCAAGAAGTAACCAAAACCGAATCAGAGCACCCCACTATCCACGTGGTCTTGTCTGTCTTACCCCTAGAGTGTATATAAATAATCGGAGGCGCGGAGGAAGAGCAGCCCCCACCCTCCGTAACGATTCAAGCCTCCGCAACCTCGGCTTTTTGGTCGCCTTCGGCGACCAGCCTCAGCCGCTACAGCTTTCATAATGCCTGTGCTTTGGTACGCAAGGGTGGAGGGGCTGCATTTCCCGTAGCGCCGGAGCTGTCCACAAAAAAAAATATTATTTAGATTGGTTAGGTTAGAGTTAGTATATGAATATTTGGTCGCCGAAGGCGACCAGGACGCCGAGAAGCCGAGGCTTGAATAAACAATTACTATTTAGATCGGAGCTGTCCACAAAAACAAATATTATTTAGATTGGTTAGGTTAGAGTTAGTATATGAATATTTGGTCGCCGAAGGCGACCAGGACGCCGAGAAGCCGAGGCTTGAATAAACAATTACTATTTAGATCGGAGCTGTCCACAAAAACAAATATTATTTAGATTGGTTAGGTTAGAGTTAGTATATGAATATTTGGTCGCCGAAGGCGACCAGGACGCCGAGAAGCTGAGGCTTGAATAAACAATTACTATTTAGATCGGAGCTGTCCACAAAAACAAATATTATTTAGATTGGTTAGGTTAGAGTTAGTATATGAATATTTGGTCGCCGAAGGCGACCAGGACGCCGAGAAGCTGAGGCTTGAATAAACAATTACTATTTAGATCGGAGCTGTCCACAAAAACAAATATTATTTAGATTAGTTAGGTTAGAGTTAGTATATGAATATTTGGTCGCCGAATTTTCAATTATTTTTAATATTAAAATCGAATACAAAAATCGAAATTTTCACTTTAAAAAAAATCGATTATTTTTCACATCCCTATTAATTTTATAAACTTAATCGGCCATTTTGAATGTGGTTTATGCTAGACTAGCGGTAATTAGTTTTACAGTGCAGTTTACTTTATAAATCCGTTTCTTTTTTATTTTCACGTGAAAGTGCGTTTTCGGAGCAAAACTCACTTGGAGGTGTTCCAATGAAGGTCCTCCGAGACTCCTAAATAATTAGTATCGTCAATAAAGTGCGATGGTATTTAAAACTGTTACCTTGGCCCGTTTTCGTTTAGTATTATCCGATTTTTATAGTGACCGATTTTTTTTTAATATTTTGGCAACAGCTTCAACTTTATGCCAGTTTCAAGTAAAATTTTGATAGGTTTCGTCGTATCTAATAACTGATTGTCTATTAATATGGCCGCTTTAGTATTGCCACTTTTCAATCTATGTCTTCCTTTCGCAATAAATGCACTTTCTGAACCGGATGTAGTACCAACATAATCTTCAGCACACATGTCTATCAATTTTGTTTTTACAATATCTGCACTAACCTCAATTCCGGAATACTCAATGGCCATTATCATAGGCGCATATTTTTCGGTTAATCCCGCTAACATTAATGCTCCAATCCACTCATCAGTTATACTGAATCCTGTTTCAGTCACTGCAGACACTGGCCCGTTTCTACAATTTGAGTAACTTACTGTGCCATTGACTCACTAGCCGAATTTTAATGAGATTTCTCACTCACTCACTCACTCACGTGTTGCAAAAGTTCCCGATTTTTCGGGAGATCTACTGATTTCGGCTCTTCCCTCCCGATATACCGATTTCACGACCAAATCTCCCGAATTTGAGTTTTGCTTTTTTTTCTAGCTATAGGAGATGTTTATTACGGAGCAAACGCCATTAATACTTTGCTTACTGACAAAAGATTAACGGCTGAACAAATTCATTTGTTCCAAACCAGATGTATTCAGTTCTTTATTGAAGCGTCCGATCAAATAACACAAAGATTTCCAATCAAAAATAATTCTCTAAAGGATTTGGGAGCTTTGTCTCCAGAAAACGTAAAAAAGGCGAACTGCCATCTATAGTTCCATTATGTAGGCAGTTCCCAAATTTAATGGACACTAATAATTATCAATGCATAGATACAGAATGGCGCTTGCTTCGCAATATGAAAGAAATTGTTTTCTGACTAAGGAATTTTGGGCTAGCGTCAAAATGAAATATGGCGATGGTTCCATCTGTTCCTTCGTCTTCAAAATATTATCATTGCCCCACTCTTCTGCCAATGTAGAAAGAATTTTCTCTTCAATAAATCTAATGAAAACCAAAACCCGCAATAAATTATTCACAGAATCTATAGTAGGGCTTCTTCACACTAAACGTGTTGTAACAGAAGAAGATCAAACATGTTTTAATTTTGATATTGAAAAGAAAATGTTCGAAAAAATTGCTTCAAAGAGATGGTATGAGGATGAGGATAACTAAACCTTAATAATATGAATGATATATCTTTATTGTTTGATAAAGTAATAAGAGCCTAAAATGCATTTATTTTATTTTTTAAAACCTCCCGTTTTCTCCCGATTTTTGGCATAAGAATCTCCCTTTTTTTGATTTTTGACTTTTGCAACACTTGTTTTCGCTCCTCACTCCTGTCTGTCACCCCGTGGAAACTAGAAATCTTTGTTACAAAAGTAGAAAATAGAAAAACAAACAGAGGTAATTTTCCTTGCAAGATCACTGTAAAAGTATATTTTGCATTACAAAAACTAGAAGTATATTACAAAAACTATTTACATTGTGAATTATTGTGTAATGATATTAGTGATTGTACATTGTAAATTTTCAAAGTAATAATAATTATTTGCAGTGGATGCATCAGAGTACTTCACTTGACGATGAAAAAGCAAAGAACAGACGTGCAATGATGGTGAGTACTATCTACACAGTTTTATTTCCAAATCTAAAATCAGAATCAAATGTTGTACTTATTTATGCAAAATAATTACATCTTCCGTAATCACGATTCACACAATTTTAGTAGAGTAATGTATGTGTTAATTCATATCAATATTTTTATTATTGTGTATACAACAAAAAATTGTAACATTGTGTTTTTAAGTAACAATGTTTACTTTAATTTTTAAACATAACACATAAGCAAATTAAATGTAATTTTATACTATTGTTTATATTTTTACAGACAATATACTAACTGTATTGTATAACATAATAAAGTGATCTGAAGAGACATTGTTCCTCAAGTGTCTATGTATATCAATGATTCAAATAATCTGTTATAGAAATAGAGCCGAGTTTTGTGTCTATTTGGACAAAGTTGAAAGATGTCTTCAGTTGGGCAATTGGTACCACAAGTAACAAAAGGGCCGCCTAATACAACATACACATTCAATGGCCCACACATAGAAGGTTCATTCTGCACCAACATAAATACTAATTATGATCCAGTTGTAAGCATCATTTGTGCTATGTATATTGTTTTTGGAATAGTATATTCCCTTTTTGGTAAGTTTAGTTTCTTTTAATATATTCTAACTTTCTCTACATATCTATTGTGTTTCTTTATTTTAATGTGCCTTTTAGGATATCGATGTTTTAAAGCAAGTATGTTCTTGACGGGGTTTACATTTGGTTCTGCCATTGTGTATCTTATATGTTTACAAGAATACTTGATGCCGCCATATGGAAATGTTGGTGAGTAATAATTATTTGATAAAATTTAAATATTTCATCACTCAATCATTGACCAACTAACTTATTATTAGCCCTCATCTTCTAAAGTACTCTTTGGCAATGTAGTTAAAGATTTAATTGTTGTGCAGGTGTTGCACTATGTGCTGGACTACTTTTTGGACTGATAACAATGCTTATTCAGTATGTTGGGCTGTTTATGACTGGATTCCATACAGGATTATTGATTGCTATTGCTGGTCTTGCTGTATATGACCATTTTCTGGACAGCAGACTCAATACGGTGAGATTCTCAAATAGGATAATGTTTCAGCTTCATAAATAATGGTGTTGGTTATGGAACTTAAAGTAACAATAATAAAAAAAGTTTAAGGTATTCTGTAACCTATAAGTTGTAAATCAATTACCACTGTTAAATGAAACAAATTTTTAATATAGCTTGTCTATCTTTCATAGTAACTATTTATAAAATGTCCTTACTATAAAGCTGAAACAGTCATTTAGTGGCCATGGAACAAAAAAACAGTATTGTAACAAAAAATAAGTAGTTAGGATAGATGAAAACAATGCACTGCTATGTATTATTTACCACCTATGTGGATCTATTCTTTAGAATATTAAGGCACAAATCTCTGATCACTTGCCTGCCTAAATAGGAAAATTATTATTTGATAATTGCAAAATTGTTCTGTTTGCGTGACTTATGTGATAATACTAATTTGGCTGGCGCAGGGCGTTTAAGTGAGTTGGCTTCCAAATAACGATGTATATATTGGATAATCTTCCTTATTGGATATCACCAAGTACAAGATTGATCGTTTCAGCCATTGAATAGAAGTAATTGAAGCGTAGCTGTAACAAATATAACGTGTTCAATTGCACTGATACATGCACCAAGCATTTCAGATATAGGATTGCAGTTTGATATATCTTATATCAAATAATCTTAAGATTGTTTATGTTGCGTTAGAGAATAATTTTTCGTATCTATTATATTATTATTTATATGCTAGCGTGTCTTTTTTTATACCAACATTATTTAAATACTCTCTTACTACAAGGTATTAAAGAATATTTTGAATCATATAGAAGTTTAACTGTAATTCACATTGCAGACAGTCAGTTCCGTTATATTGATTTTTTTATTAGTAATCGGAAATTTGTGTAGACCTTCGCTAACCAAAATATATATGTATTATTTTTTGCAAATGACATTTTGAACTCAGGACCTATTTAAACAAATTAAAAAAATAACAAATCGAATATCTTTCGGTTTCTTGAGGTTGGTTAAAAAGTAGGCATTATGCGAAATTGCTTAATTTGTTGTCATCTAACGAACGAGTTATTATGTAAATTATTTTTTATTGTCTCATTTTGAATTTCGAGAGATTGTGCTCTAAATTGTGTATTGAACAGATGCATTTTTTCTATAGTAGAACAAGATATGTCAATATTAGCTCGCAGTATTGTTGGCAGTTAAGCGAAATCCAACACTGTACAAAATGAATTCATACAAACTACTTTGAACAAGCTACGTTAATGTAATTGCTTGTGTACTTTCTAGAAAAGCTTATTGGAATTCAAAGTGGAAACTTCAATCAAATTTCCTTGAAGTCAATTCCAACTGTATTCAGCGTAAAGTTTTATTGAATTTCTCGATAACTATAGTTGATTAACATTATTGTTATCTAATATATTATTTGCTTGCGAATTTTTTTATTTTTGTTAATTTATTTGCAAGAGTTAGGAGTTTCTCATTTAATATAAAAGAAAACTGAACTATAACTAATTTTAAAGAAATACCTCCAAAAACTAGTGAACAAACAATAACAAATCATTGCCAGCTATGCCTCTGCTAGACATGAAAATTGTATACATATAGTATATAATCGTTAAATAATTAATACTTTTAGCGCTAAGCGAATCATAGAAGCATCTGTATAAACGGAAGAGTTATTAATTATCGTTAAATCCTATTAACTTGTACGTATTGTCTGAACGTCGTTATTTTTTTGACATTGCTTTTGCGATCTGCGTGCAAGCGATTTTACTATAACTACGTACGGTTTTTCTATGAATCGAATGCGGCTATAGAGAAATCGACGACTCCACCATTCGTATTTTGGAAATAGTAATAAGGCTTGTGTAATATTCTTATTCTAAATGCTACAGGCTGTATTGTATTGATTAATATTAATGAAAAATACTAATAACAATGATTTGTTACAGTATTGGCTATGTGTCGTCTCATTACTTTTGTCCGGAATATTTTTCGCCGTTATCAACTTGTACTGCAAGAAAGGTGAGTTTATTTAAGCGATTACTTGCTGAAATAGGCTGAATCATATTTATATTTTAATTGGTTTTCCTTAAATACTATGGATTTTACGTATATCGTAAGGTGATTCATGTATGACTAATACCAAGAAATTTCTTAAGAACTTTAATGTTGAGAAATATTATTTTCAAAACATGCAAAAGTTTATTGATGTCATAGTTGCAAAAGAGATAAGAAATTTGTTGATGAGATGGCCAAGTTTTTATAAAGGAATTCTTTATATCTCAAATATGTAATAAAATACAAGGTGAACATAAACTTCCAATTTCAAATCCTTCGTTTTATTTTATTTTTGTTATATCTCTTAAAAATATTGATAACCCCGTTGTTAAACATTAAAAATATACATGGAGAAAGAGATTTTAAATCTATTTTACTGAACTAATTTCGATCTGCTTATAGAGATTGCTGTACAAACTTTACAAATAAAAATATTATATTCTGAAAACTTACAAAAATTTGTTTACATATTTTTCAATTATTATTGAGAATGCTATATGTATATGCTATATGTATGTATAATGGTCTTTTCTTATACAGAATATATGGAAATTATAAAGTACAAATAAAAAATTTCAGTTCTGACAATCTTCGGTACTAGTGTGTATGGCGGCGCTGTCATCGCTACATCTCTGGATTATTTTGTTGAAAGAATGGTTATGCTTAAATGGGTAAGTGTTGTTTATTTATAATATATATAATAAAAATATTATTTACTCTGTATTTTACAGTGAGGTGAGGGAAAATTCTTGTTTTATTAGGAAGTTATTGTTACGCTTGAAGTACAAATGCAATATTCAAGAGTTAATCTAATCAATAAATTAAATAATTGTTTTTGCTGGTTTTGATCATGTACTTTAATACATACTGTAAAGTTAAAAAACTTTTTCGAACTATACAACATTCTTCATATTAATGTTGATGACTGATTAAGTGACGTACTTTGTTTACGGTAACGTTCACATGTTGATGATTTTTTGTCCCAAAATCAAGTTTTTTTTTATAAAAAAATTTGATAATACATATGTATATACTACATACTTAAATTAGAAACGACTGCCGAAGTCTATGTAGTCATTGACATTTGATTAAAAATAAAAAAATATTTTTCCCAGCTCTGGGAGCGTGCAAAGCTGGAGCCAACTGTGCCACCCCCTTGTACAATATCGTGGTTCACTTTAGCTGCTTGGCCGACCGTCGCCATTGTCGGTTTCACTGCACAATATGCTCTCACAGGCACCGGAATATATCACGAACAGAGTGAGTATTTTTTTTTTTATAGATTGGGGCAAACGGGCAGAAAGCTCACCTGATACTCTCAAAGCCACAGGGCTCGTGTATTGCCGGCCTTTTACGAATCAGTACGTTCTTTTCTTGAAAGACTTGAGGCTAACTTGTGGAACGACAGACGTCGAGGTGTTATGGGTGGAATGTTCTGCCTCGACCGATGAACTTTAAGCATGCCGAATTATATTTATCAGTCTAAAAGCCCATTAAAGTTTTTCATGATCAAAATATATATACATATATATTTTATTTATTTATAAACATGAGTTTTTTTACTTTTGTATCATCTTTAAAAGCGTCGGAATTGTTTTAACGTTAACTGTCACCGCTAGCAGTTGCCACCGTGATCCAAAATATTTTGAAGCGTTAGCATTTCGTATGCATCTTCACGAAAGTTGAAATTGAAATATTTACCAAAAGTTTCAAAAGTATCAGCTATTTTATTTAAGTAATAATATATACCAACTTGCTTGCGTATCGATTTTGTAATAAGAAAGGGACCTCGTGAATTAATTTTTTTAACTTGGTTCACGAGGTATGGTATGCATGCGCGCCATTAGAGATTGCCGCAAACCGCAATTACTTCAACGGACGATGAATGGTTCTCAGTCGCTATTCCAGGCCTATTTTTCCTTATACGTTCTTCGGGCAATATCCTCGGCGCATTGCCATTATTGCACGCCCTTTTTGGTATGCCACTGAATTTAATACATATACGGATGTCTTCATTTCTAATTCTATCACGTAGAGAAACACTGAGTATAGCCATCTCCATAGTTTGTTGAGCGACGCAGAGCTTGTATACCAGGCTTGAAGTAAGACCAAATCTTAGAGTAGTAAGTCATAATTGTTAGGACGCATTGTTCTAATACTTTTGACTTTAAGCATTGATGGAGCGAAGTCGCTGAAAAGACACTTTAATTTACCCCTTCTCAAAGTTGTATCTGCCTATTTGTATATAAGGGCCTAGGTAAACGTATTCATCCACTACCTAAAGAATTCATAAGACCCTCCGTCTCCGTTGAGAATTTCTGCCAAGTTTTCTTAGACCGTAGCCAGGACTATCAGGGCTGACGGGAACTGGGGGCCGTCGTAGTTTGTTGTACTGTTCATATTGGTGAGGTATGTTGCTAATACGAGTGCAGTGTATGTTGAAAAAAAATGATACCTTAGTTGCCTTCTATGACATGCACGGGTAGTATTCTTAGCCGGCACTCCACGGCTGTTTGTTTCAAAAACATACTTTATATCTCAAAATAAATTATTAATTATTAATAATCTGAATTGAGTACATACAATACTTGATTTTATTTTTATTTTGAATGCACGACGCATTCAAAATGCTATTGCGTCGGTAAATTTTGGTGACAGCAGAGTTTTATCTCTCGAGTGAGTCTAGGGTCGATATCCTAATTCGTATATCAAGTCACAACGTCGTCTTTAGCGTTCTCAAGTATGTCAAACTTCATAAAGAATAAATGGTTTAACAGCTCTTGAAGCTCAGACTTTAATTTTGATTGACGTTCTATAATACGTACTTAAGAGAGAGAGAAAGAGAATTGTTAATAATTTGAATTTTGTTTATGTAGAAGACAATGTTTTAGCGAATGCCAATTTGTTTTGCAATATTTTTGGTTTAATCATGTAAGTTATTTTTACTATTTATAAGTAATTTATATATTTTCAGGCATAAGCGCACAAAAGCGCCATCTCAAGGCACAGCCGGCTAGACCAGTCACACGCGAACAACGCGCGGAGATGAAACAGCGCAAATATCGTTACCTCTATCAGGTGCGGACTGCACACGGCGATGTCATTTCACAGGTAAAGATTTTGGTTATCTATAAAATACCGATCGTTATATGAAGCTGGTTGCGATTCCTAATCCTATCGTCAGGTTTTTCTTTGTATGGGCAGTTGGATCATTGTGACGCAAACTTTTTAAATGTCGGTCGCTCTCTAATCTTATCAATCGATAAATCAATAATTGAGACACGATATTTATGCCCCACGCCCCATTGTAGTGTGACGATAATATAATAATGGATAGAAGATATTTCTATTATTATTACAAATTTAACTATTTAAATAGAGACCAAGAAGCATCATTTAAGCTATTTGTGAATAACATTAAATTTACCTATTATTTGGTTTACATATTTACTATTTATTTATTTAAAGCCATGGCTATACATGGCCAAATTTCAATATAAACTATTATGTAATTAAGCCACCTTCACAAAATCGGCAGAAAGCCGTTTGCTATCCATTAATCCTCTCTATGTATAGATACATAAACATAGTATAATTCGCTTCACAAGTAGGCCGCTTTCGGGCGAAGAGTCGAGTATACTATGAAGCTAGCGAGGGTATCCGGGGACTTGTTGACGCAGAGTAGATCCCGGTCCTTATAGCGGTCTAGCACACACAAATTGTGACATATCTAAAGGGTCTATCTTACATCACTAATAAGTCTAAGTCAAGTCTAAGCTGGTAGACCTTACAAGTATGAAGACTAGTTATAGTTTTTGACTATTTGTCTTTCAGTCATACGTACAAGCATTGCAAAAGAAGGCTCAATGTGGTATTTGGACGGGTAGCGGTGGTGGCGAATGTAGTACGCTGCAAAGTGATTCTACACACCTTACAGTATTGGCTGGCTCGGAACAAGCCCCGCCCACTGATTCTGACGACGATCTTGAACAGATTCGAGCGGCGCACTAGATTTGGTAAGTATTAAGCGCGAAAACATGTAAATTATAATGTATGTACATACATATACTATGTACTTTTGTGATTTATTATTACAACAATTACTTAGACGATTGTGAATTTTGTCTTCCCATTCTCGCAAGCTCAGAAAGCTAATTTGTTCTAAATATGGCCATGGACACCTAAATCCGGTTCGCAAGTGAGTTTTTTTTTACTTTAATTTGCACGGCACGAAAATTTTTCAATTCAAACCAGATCAAGGGACCAAGATATCGATCTTGAGATTTATGTACACTTTGTATGTGCTTTCTATGGCTGTAAATTTCATGTATTATGTGAAACGTTAATTTATTTTATTTATTTTAGGTAACTCACAGACGATCTCCATAGGAATGTATTTTTCTTATTCCAGTATTATCTTAGTGAATTTCAAACGTATATATGTTATTAGAATTCTCCTATATGAATTTATTATTGTAAGTAATGTGATAATGTATATATTAGATTTTTACTTTATTTAGGCCTCGATTTTATTTTTACAATATTCATTTTTTTACTAATTTCTTTATATAATTTCGCGACAACAATTTAAGTGCGGATAAATGCTTTTTAAATTTTTGTTAACATTTGTAACAGATTTGAATCTGTATGGAAATTGAACCATCGTATTAAACATTTTTGTTTGTTGACTATATTGTTACGCCATAATAGTTTGACTTGATACTTAATATGAAAAAATTGTTTTGTTATTAATTTTAATGACGCACGGTAAATAATTGTATTAGTTTTATTTCTCAGACTTCACTAGATTATTCTAGTAATATATAATAAGTAATAGTCGACTTTCGTGTAAATAGAAGAGTCATTACTAAAGATTTTATTCTCCAAGCTATGCTAACTTTTCGACCGCCTAAATAATCTTTTACGACTCTTAACCACAGTTCAACACATTTTTATTGTTAGAACAAAGAGTACAATACAATATTTGGTTAACACTGCCAATAGTATAACGAAATATAAATAATGATTTCGGCTTTAAAATTATGCAATGTTTTCTCATTCATAACTGTATTTTTACAGAGAATTTTTTGATAATTTATTGCCTATATTGCATTTTTTATTATGTACATATATGAACTTGGAAATCACCATTGATTTTTATGATGAATGAAGAATCAGTTTGTTAAAGCATAAACTTCGCGTATTTGCATTCTAAATCAATTTATCAAAAAAGTACAGTATTTAAGTTTGAAATGATTCGGAAGACGTTGTAGGTAAGAATCACGAGTCAAATTATGACTTCCATATTATGTCAAAATTCAATAGACATTTTATATTTTTGACATGCAGGAGTGTTTTTTAGTTTGTGTTAATTTTCCCGTGATTGTGGTGCGGAAACATAATTTATTCACATATATCGTTAAGAAAACTCGCGAGAGGATTGGCGTAGCCACTTATCCAATATTACTAGTATTCATAGACGAATGGGGGCCTGTCGTCACGCGAGTCCCGCTTCTACGCTTTTGTTAATAAAAGAGTATTTAGAGCGTCCAAATCTTATCCCTTTCGTCAGAAGCTTTGTTAAATATGATTATGGAGTGTGTTGTAATTTTTGAGATATGTAACCGTACATTTTTTCTGGTGTTGTGATTGTGGATTTGATTGAGCCTAGCTCGTATTTGCAGTTTGAGTTGACAATGGGTAACGTTGATTAAAGTCGTCACTGCTAACACAATTGGATGAAAAATTAATTCTTTGGCTTCTAAAAAATATTAAACATTGCCCTACAATCAGCAATTTACATACTATCTAAGTTACCCGATTGTAAGAGCATTATGTGAAAGAATACGAATTTCTTGCCTCATTTTCTATTTAAGTATTTTTTTTATTGAAAGTAGCACAATGTGATTGTGATTGACGACCTTGTGAAGGGTATAGTGTAGTACTAACAATAAAATGTTACGTAATGTAAGAGAACTCTCTATTTTTCATGTTTAGCGTAACTCAAAGGTTTGCTGGTTTCCATATTTTTTCTAAATGGAAATATCGGATTTATAATAGTTATGGATTCCAGAATATTTTCGATGGTAAGCATATTTTATTACAATGTTACGTACGCTGCTCAAACTGAGAGAATCACTAGTTTCTTAGTGATATGTTTATTTTTGGCCAAAGTTTATTTTAGTTATTATTGGGCTAAGAGCACAATTGTTTTAATTTAAGAATATTTACTATTTTCGCTTATTATACTGGAATATAAACGCTTCTTAAACATTCCTTTATACACGAATATATTGTTATGTATGGCCCTAGTGTATATCAATGGAGAGTCGGTAAAATTAAGGTGTAATATAATGCATTATAATTCGTATGTTAAGCATAGATTAGTAGATTTTGTCTATGTTCACCCAGTTCCATATAATCGCTCAATATCTAGTCCTACTGATTTATTAAATCTTAGCATCATAATACTTTATCTATTCAGACAATGATATTTTTCATAATCGTTAATGTGTAAAAAAATTATTGAAATATAACATATTTTGATTATGATTCAAGGTGTTTAGAAGAATTTGTTTTTGAATTTAATTCTTAACAATTAATCTGTCTAAAAAATATAATTAATTAATGTAGGTAACTTATGTATGTACGTATATAAACGTCAATAAGAAAAGTTATACTGAAATTACATTTACTACCAGTTCTCTACTCAAAGCCGTAGAACGGAGGAGAAGAACTGCCACTCACTCTTTTCAATAGTCAGATGTTTGTATGAAGATTCTAGTATCTTTATCAAGTATATAATAAGGCGTTAACAGCGAACTTATCGTAACTAAAATATCAAAATGTATTTTTAATATTGGTTACAATGTTATGGTAAACGACGTAGTGACGTTCAAAAATAAGTAATGTTTTTTTATAAAAATAAAATCGGGTTTAAGACGATGTCCTGTAATTAATAAGTACTAAATTTGTATTTATTTTCTGTTATATTGGCACATTTCATGAGCGCTTTGATTGTAGGGTAGTCCCATTATAGTAAAGTAAGGTAGAACTTTATCTGTTTTACATTAAAACATTTTATTAACATTTAAAGCGCTGACTTATATTTGTCTATATTTTTTTATTTATATATATAAACCTTTTGTGCGTGTAATTCCTAAACAGTTGAACGGATTTTTGATGATATTTTTTGTTTGAATTTTTATTTTAAGACGTGTTTACACGATGTCTGTCAGGTAAATTTGTTCTAATCGCGTAGTAGGGTCATGCATGCAGTCACATGCATCACATTTTCTACAATGTTCACTTCGGCTTTCCGGCATATGCGGACTAGACTACATCTCAGCGATCATGAAGCTTTTTTGTTGGTAATTAGCATATTTTTGTTTTCATTGTACTGGCCTTGGTTCTATGTATATTAAATTTTTATGCACATTCACACATGTTTATTTAAAATAGGTGATTTTATTTTATGTTATACATTTTTATTTGCATTTGTTTTTGCAAATTTAATATAGTTGTATTTTATTTTTTCGTTTTATTTCTTTTCGTTATCCTTCGTACCGTTAGGTTACAACGCATTTAGTATATTCATACAAAATAAATTGTGTTCCGATATATTAAGCCATTTTATACTTATTTATGAATACTTTTTTTAAATAGTTGTTCAAAATTTCTGGTTTTATTAATTATACAGTTGTTAATTCAGTAAATTTAGATCTAGATTATAGATATAAGATTATAGTCACTGCCAAGGTAATTATTATAATCTTAAAAGTCTTTCCGTGATAGAGAAACCGTCGTTTTTTCAATAGACGTCTGAAATTTGTATTGATTTTTACTATTTTGCCAACCGGGCATTGACCAAATTGACTTGATTGGATGTAATTTAAAATAGTGTAGATTTGTGTTATATTGTTAATATATGGTAGGGCTTGCAGCCGCCAGAGTCATCCCTAGAGTTAATGGTCAAAACTCGCTAGATGAACATTTATTTACGCTTATGGTAAAACCTTTAGCTAACGAAGGGCGTAATTAAAATATAAAGCGTGTAAAATGGTTTAACACTTCCATAACATTTAATAATTTGTTAGCTAAGATGCACCGTTGATACCATTAGAGACTAAGGACAACTCTGCGGCTGTTTATGTCCTTTTTTGTATATAATAGTTATTATTGGCATTCACCAGTGCACAGTGATGTAATTCACTTCGAACGATAATGATGTAGCATGCAATTGCTTCATCATATACATGTATTTAAATAATATTAATGTCGCTTTATGTAGAACTTGTGTATTCAATTTAATGTGTAGAAAATGCATAGGTATGTTACTGTAGAAGATATCCCAGTTTCAAGCAAATACGTTAGGAACGTCATTAAAGCGACTAGGCTGATTAAACTTGTTCAGTCCTTGAAGCCATATTTAAAATGCTAAAATTGGTGTAAATCTTACAATATCGTAAAATCTGGCTTTATTTTAAATAGCTGTTTTGTGTTTAGCTGGTACGTCACCATAAATATTGATTTACGATTTATGTAATAATGATTACAGAAAAGATAATGCTTTTATATATCTGTATTAATAGCATACACAATTGGTTAGTCAAATATTTACAAATATTCGATTCAGTGTTTTTTAATTGTCAATAAATAGTATTACAATTATGAACTTCATGGTTGACCTTTTAGATCTAAATACACATCTGCTTAAGTCGTTAATACAATATATATCAATTTGTCTACATATATATTAGTGCTAAGGATACAGCCTATTGTAGTTAATAACTAGTATCCACTATATTTAGCCAATGATTGTTCAATAACAATGACTTGTTTCCAATTAATATATTAAACTTAAATATAATACAACATCAATCAGTATGCCAAGCTGAAAAGGTTACAACAAATATTCGATATACAGTGAATATATAAAGCGATTATTCGTAAATTTGGCTTAAACATATCATTTTCAGCTTGATTTACTGAACCATTAGCATATAGTAAATAATGGACATATAGAAGCATATAATTTTAATAATTTCTTAATTACGGAAAGAATAGATGTTAAAATGTTACAAATAATTTGGAGTAGTGAAAGCGAATTGTTTAGACTTAATGCATATTTTTATATAAATTAGGAATAAAGGTCTATTTTATGGAGTTTGGACTTTGGGGTGTGTAGGAAGATCAGAATTTAGTGAGTGCGATCCAACGTTCATAAAATTATAGCATTTAAAATGGCAAGCCTTTATGAGATTTGTATGTAATGTAGATTGATCTTTGGATTATTAAAGGATACGAGTTTTGATTTACGTAATAATAGTCAATAAGGATATTATATATTTTTCAAAATTATGGTGGTATTGTTCGGGCGCGCGGTGTGTCAATAGCAGTCGATACCATTACAGTTACGTTATATACGGTTTTTGCCTTTAATAGCACAAACATTCGTTATATAGCCGATTTAAAAAGAGGGTTGTCAATTTTACTACGTGTTGTGGGAATTGTATAATGTTTGATGTCATGATTTATTTAGATAACCAAGCGTGCGTGTGCGTGTGCGTGCTCGTTCGTTAGTGTATTTTGTTCACAAATTTTACGGAAGCTTCACATATCGACGGAAACCTTTTTGAATTACGTGTACTTGGTAACTGTCCGTCAATTCAATTAATTAAAAACAGTAAAGATTTATAAGTAAATGTTTAAAAGTTTCGTAGGTAAATAATATCGACAGGTATTTGAAATCGTATTTTTTTTTATTAACATTATTTCCTGTTTCCGTAGTACATACAACTACGTATTCTACTTCCCTTGGCTATTACTATAAGAATATATTCTTCGTGTAGAGCTTACATTTTTTTAAAGCATACCCACGAAGCACTTATGAACTTTTCATACAAAAATGTATGATTATTTTTCTGCTATTTATACTTAGATTGTATATAATTCGTGCTAAGGATGCTGGACACTGGTCCATTGTCTCCTAGCTGAAGATCTTGACGATAAATGTAATTTATATTTGTAATAGGAACATGATGTAGAAATGGATGTTTTAAGTGTCAGAGTATGTTGATAAAACTTTAAGCTTCGTAATAAAAACATAATTTTCATAACTTACTTACTGTATGGTTTTAAGTTTTATGTTAGGGAATATGCTTCGATTTATTAAAAAAATATACAAGTGGTCGCATAGCGGCACGTCCTTTGAAAATGGCATTTTAGCTGGATAAAATAATACAAAATACTCAAACTTTATTTTAGTAGTATGTATAGCTATATGGCTAGTGTAATTATCAGAATTAAGTATATAATTAATTGACGTCGTCGAAGCAGAGTTGAAGATCGAATAAATTATGTTCAATTAATATAATTCATGAAATTTAAATAAATAAGTTTTCTAGATGCATATTCCCTTATAACACCGTTATTGAGTATTTATTTAACGCTTTGATGTATGTTGGTCCATAGGGACAAAATTAGTATTAATATGATACCGGCCAAAGTTTGTTACAAAAATTGTTTCATATGAACATTCTAAATTGTGAACGTTTTCCTGTTATTATTAATAATAATAGACAGTAGCCAAATAATTGCATTTTCTATTTTTGCGTTCGTATTTTGGTGATGTAAAAAAATACGTAATTGTATCTTTTATGTCTTCATTATGTATTTAAACTAAAAGTTATATCTGGCTATATAAAGCTATAAAGTGGTAAGATAAACATAATTACACCCATTATGTGTAGATATGGGGTTAATGGTAAGCTTAAATGTTATTTTATAGTATTATATGTATCTTTCAGTAAACGTACAATACACTATGAACGATGTATTATTTCATACCTTGTCGTAAATAGGAATTAATTTATTATTAATTTAAAAACCTGCCCCAGTTTGAAGCAAAATCTGATATAGATACCAGCCTGTCTTAGATCTAAATCTTTTATTTAGGGAAAAATATAGATAAAACATAAGGCACAACGCATACAGTTGTATCTGCCAAGTGACCCGTTGGAGCTGTGTTACACTAAAGTAAGATTTATTACTTTTAACTAAATAATTAATCTGCTATTGATGACTGCATATGTCTCGAATTTAATGCATAAATTAACCTTCAAATTGGATGCAGGACATTCGATACATGCAAGGCGTTGCCAGGACATTCGATACATGCCCGACCGCAACATTAGATAGGTTTCGGCGCTTGTGCTTTCCGTATTGATCCAGGTAGCTTTCGGGGTTGAAAGCTTTAAGCTAGACTCCTTAATCCATTTAAGTTTATCAAGGATATTTTCACTAAAAGCTGGAATTTATATCTTAAATGTACCAGGGTGATATCACTGGAGAGAAGATAATTAGGGAAACGGATTTTATATTTTTTTTTAATTTATGGTTAAAATATTTCATGTGCTTCATGTAATATTGGATATTATGATTTGTAATTGATGTAAAAAAATAAAACCAGACTTAAAGACACGTCTTCTTAAAATAGGGCGTTGTTAAACATAACAAACTTACGGGCTTAATAAGACCATTAAATAAGGTGTTAACTTAAGCCTCAAAAGCAAAGAACGTTTTTTTTTATTGTTAAACTGTTACAGAGTGATAAGGACAAGTCTTTCAATATCTTGTACCTGTTGTACCTAAGCGGGGCTTTAAGTGTGTTTTAATAAATATGTGTGTCTCGCAGTCTATTTCTTTATTTGAAAATATTTCATACAATGATAAGAACAATAACTATATGATTCATCATTTTATTACACAAAATACTTTGGTTTATGAAAAGATATTACAATCTTAATTTACATTACGACGCACTACTTAATCTTCTACTACTTAAATAATATTTTTAAGCTAATATAAGTTTATTTACATGTGTATGTACTCATATAGTCCTTCTGAATAAAATGTATGTTACATTAATTTCAGAAGGGGTTTTACATGCTTTCTATAGATTGATACATTTGTATCAACATACAACATTTGTTAATTTTAACATAGTTATCACTTTGCGTTCACTTGCAGTCAACTTTTTATTTACAATCATTAATAAGATTTGAATGGTGTTTTTAAGCAGAGAAACGATAACAAATATTTTAATTTAAAAACATGTGTCTGGCGTACCCTATTTATTATTGCTATACTTAGATTAAGTATGTAGAATCAGTAGACTCAATATTATAAAATAAGGAATACGCGTAAAAATAACTGTGAAATATAATTAAGTAAATGCTTCTTATTGGCTTTCGGATTTTAAATCAGCCGCACTGTAGATAATGTTATAATTCATTTGTAAGATATTATATTTTTGTAAATATAAATGTATAATAACATATATATATATAGGCTTGCGTGTAGTAAGACTTTCAATTAAAAGAACTGCAGTTAATTATTAAGTTGCATAAGTACATAAATAAAACTCTCGTTTCTCCGCAAATTAAATGTATAAATAACAAAAGTATTAAATGCAACAAGCACTAACATTAAGTTTATATACAAGAAGTTATTTCTTCAACGTAAGAAGAGGGAAATATGCCGAAGGTACCATTGAGATCCCCACTCCACCAGACGCCGTCTTGTTTTTCGTATATGTTTATAATATCACCTGCGAAAGATATATTTGTCAAAAAGCACGGAATCTGTATAGGGCTGTCACATCCGCAGGTATGACCAAAGAATAACAGAAGCAGAATTTTCACTTGCAATGCTATTACATAATTTTTTTTCTCACTAATCTAACAATAGAGGGCGCCTCACATCAATCAATGTGACAGTAGAAAAAAAAACTTACAGCTAGCCGGCTAATTTTGTGAAATTTAATAAAATTACCTATCGAGACGTAGTTTCTTATTTCTTAAGAATATAGAATACTTAAATATCTCAGTATACTTTTCTGCCCGTTTTTTAGTCGATATTTTTGAAATTTATGTTTTTAAATCTTAGTTTAATAAAAAAAATTTCGTACCTGGTGCTAATGTAAGTTCGTCGTTTAACCTTGCCTCATATGTATAAAGTGCTCTACACTTTCCAATAAACTTTTGAGGTGTTACATCATTACCGTCATTTTTGTCTAAGCAATTTAAATCTGTTGAACTATCGCTCTGAGACGAGAATTCATCTGTAACAAAAAAATAAATGGATCTAGAGAAAGAAAATCTTAATAAACCTTTCATTTTGGGTCACTCAACTCTTGAGTGGCCATTGACCGTTTGAACAATAAAATTAAATCGTTTTAAAATTTTTAAAGACTTAAATCCAGGACCTTAGATATAATTACACAAATGCCACTAAGCGTGACGTGCAGTTATAAAGAGATTGAGTAAAATTTATTTTTGAAGTGATACTGCTTTTGGCGCGTTTGGGAAAAATATTGAGAGTAAATTTTTACGATGCGCGCGCACACACGCGTCATCATTATACTTTTTTCTAATGATAGTGTCGTTTTTTCTACAAACGTAAAATACAATTTTTGAAAAGATTTTTATCTTGTTACGCCAAAGAAGTAAAACTTCTAACGCGTGTACATAAGTACACACACTTTTTTTTTGGAAACTATTACAAAACATAAAAATTTACCGAAATCGCTATCGTGTTGGTTAGATAGACCATCGCCCGCGCCGCGTTCACTCCAATCCAGTGGGCTATCAGGTGGCGGTGGCGCTTCAGGAGTGGGAGGGGGCTTGGCAGTTGGTGACGGAAGTTCCGAACTTATGGGTGTCGTAGGAGCACTCTTATGTTCCGTATTCCTCCTAAACGATAAGTGTTCTATCCTTAGTTTGCTAGAAGCGCGACTCATTATCGAATCTCTTCTTTCTCTCTCCTCCCCCCCATTTACACTCTTTGAAAGAGCTGTGTAACTTGGTTGGAGATTTTTGTTCACCTCGTTTTGATAATCAGTTTGAAGCCATGGCGGCACCTGAGAAAAGCACGTCAAAATTAGAAGAGGAATCACATATTCCAAATAGGTATAAAAGCATATTTTTTTGATCTTAAAAACTACCAAGGCTCAACTATACTTTAAGAGTAAGCATAGTATATCTATGTGGCTGATTATTCTCTTACTAGCATTTTTGTAAATATTTAATATGAAATTTTCGTACTCAAAAGTCAAAAGAATGGTAGTATTTATTCGTGTTTAGCACGAACATATAGTACATTCATGTTAGAAGCCATAAATGAAACGTACGGCATTCTTTAAAACAGATTCTACATATTCTTAGGGGTTTATAGGTTCAAATCTCATTATTGCCCCAGTTTCTACAATCTAAAGTAAAAGTAAAATATTACTTACTTTAAGTATGCTCTGTTGTAATCCCTGCTTGTCTCTTACAACTTGTATGTGTGCTGCCAAGGGATGTTGAACTGCGGTTCGATTGTCTATTTCACTTAACGTTGACGTAATTTTGTATCTTATCGCCTCTAAGTATGTCAACATTGCTCTCATCTGAAAATATAAGAGTTCAATTTTGAATAATAATTACTCAATTGTATAATCATAGATTATATTAAGAAACATTGTTGGAATTACGTAAAACGCATAGCCAGGTAAGTTGTTATTTAAAGACTTAAAAATATTGCAAGCATTATTAACTAATGTGAACCGTATGAATTTTAAATATTTCGCAAACATTTTGGAAACTTTTGAGGCGGTAAGTACAATAAAGATCTTATATAACAGTCATTATCAAGTTTCGCATTAACGTGATTCATTCGTTTACAAGGTATATTGAAACAATGATAACTTACGTGGTACAATTTATCAGCAACATTTTGCTGGGAATCGTCATTACCAAATGTCGGTGTCTGTTTCATCGCCATGGATAGTTTCTCAAGACCTTGCATTGATTTTCGTTCTCTTTCGATATCTTGTTTCACCAGTTGCAGTATTTTCAGTAATGCCTAAAAGACGCAACTTTTAATATTTGTTTTTCGTAAATATTTTTTTATAGAATAGGTGCATCTCGGGCAGGAGACTCATCTGTTGTTAAGTGATTCCGCCTCCAATGGATACCCAATGCCAGAATGTGCGTTTCCGGCCTTCTAAGAATAATTGGTACGCTCTTTTCTTGAAGGACCCTAAGTCGAATTGGTTCAGAAATACTTTAGTAGGCACCTGGTTCCACACCGTGATGAGCGGCAGAAACTGCCTGAAAAACGCTCAGCTGTGGAACGGCGGACGTCGAGGTGACACGGGTGGAATTTCATATTTTGCCTCGACGTCCGAACAACTGCTCTGAACACTCTCAGTGGAAAATTACTTAGGTCTGCATCAATGTCTGCTTGACATGACAACTTATACAAAAATTGTTACACATCTTTATTGAACCTAAATTGGCGGTCTAGAAGTTGGAATTTGACCCTAATAATCTATTAACCACATCAGATCCACCACCACACAACCACAGAAGATCGAAAGTTATCATAAGATCCATGCGAGCAGTGACAGTCTATTGTTAGCCGACACTTAGGACAATGTACTGACATTGCCGTAATTTCAAGGGTAATTACATAACAGTGATGCGTACTTGTTTACGACGTTCTCGATTCATTGCCAATGTTGTGTGCTCGCAGTAAAAGTCAGGTAGTAATTGCTCACTAGCGCCGGCAGGTGCAGAGCGAACGCCGCGTACCACTCTCATATCCAAATTAGCGTTAGCATTATTTATTGGTCCCACTAAAGTATTCGTTGCCTGGGAAAAAGTTACACAATCAGATTTGAACAGCCATTAAAATTTCTCCTAATTACGCTGATATAACGCTCACCTCAGCTAATTGTGGCGGAACCGCGGCCGTCAGCCTAAGATAACAATCTGCTGAGCTCTTTAACTGCGCGAGTCTCTCTTCTTCGAGAGATTCTAGCATACCTGCTCCCTTCACGACACTCGTCTCCCATTCTAGCCTAAATAATCGTGTAATTAGAATACTACAATTGCAACAAATAGTTACCAGATTTAGTTGTTTAATGAGATACCTTGCTCGTTCTGCTTGTACACAAACATTATAATACTCCGCTTCAGTCTTTTTTACGGCGTCCTCAGTCTTCCGTTTTTTGACTTGCATTTTGGCTGCATCTCGTTCGTTTGCTGAATTAGAGATACGTTCTGCTCGAGCAGCGCTGAGGATAGAATGCGGAATGTGGCCCATACTTGAACTGCGCGAAATGCGGCTGTGAACAGATAAAAAATAAACTTCTGTCCTCATCGCCCCTATTGCAACAATCGCATTGCTAGCATATTATTATCGCGTAGCTAATCGCAGAGCAAATCGAAGGATCCTTCAGAGTCGACAGAGACATACGATATTGTAAACTAGATCTATAAAAATAAAGATATCGCATGTCTCGACGATTTTTTACGATATCAATGCGAACCTAATCTCGAGAGAAGAATCTTGGAGTTTCTCGTTTTCTCTTGCGGCGGCGTGAGACTGCCTTTTTGATTTTACTTCTGCTGATCTCCAATCTGATAGGCTACGAGTTGTTTTATCCACGTTGCCTTCGATCTGAAAAAATAAGTATTATTTAGGTCCTTTATAATATGTCCTTTATATCCTAGTTCTAACGTAGGCATTTACACTTTTATATACCTTTTTTCTTAATTTTAATTGATTATCGATTACATTTTTCATCGGTTTGACTAGTTCTTCTGCTAGCGCACTGGAGTAATTCCTGTAAACAATTTAAAATATTAATACATGTATACGAAGACTAAACAGTGCATATCATTATGCAAATACCTATGTATATCGGCTCGTTTCTCCATTTCCATTGCAACATGTTTCCATGCATCTGCACAAGAGCCTACGCTCTCCTTGCACGCTTTGCTTAACTTCGTGCCGAGTTTTGTTAAGCATTTTGAATAATAATTCTCAGCTTCAACCCTGTAACACATTATTCCATAACTAGCTTTCTTCGAAATGAGTTATCGTAAAAAGATTGCGGAAGAGCTAATAACAAATATAACCGCCATGGCGTAACGACTAAGTTTTTATGGATGTTACATAGCTGCGGTTGTGTAAAGTGCAAAATGTTAATATCATATCTAAGGTTATTGTGTTGATAGAGATGAAGTCTCGGAGTTATTTATGTTCTCTATTGGCCCACTTGGCTTTACCACGCGACGATCTATTTCTAAATCTGTGACCATTGCCGTAAGCTTAAGTCAAATAATCCACAGTGCGACTATTCCTATCGCATTAGTAAATATTTTGTTTTTCTTCTAATTAAAAACTTTAAACAAACAAATTATTGATAAATAATCCTAAACAGGTTTTACATAATGGATAATAATGGTAACTTTTATTTAGTACTTAATTACTTGTATAAAAGTGGTTTACTAAACGTTTGTATTACTGCTATTAAGTAATTTTAGCACGCTATATGCAAGGTCGTTAGAAACCTTTAAATAGCACAACTGGCTACAGGGACTCGTCTAAATAAAACAAATAAAAGATTTCGATGTTATCTATCGAATATTACTAACTGAAGAGTTTGATCTGATTTCGCGACAACTGATATATGACAACAAATAAACGCGAGAGGTAAACGTTTCTACAATTTCCTTGTTTAAGGTATGACAAATTAATTTAAGAAATACTAAAATATTTTATACAACCTTAAAATATATTTTCTTTATCTTATATATTTGGTGTGGTAGACACATTAAATGTAGTCATTCCATCGACTAGCTCCCAGAACGAAAAATAAAATAAAAAAATACGAAAATACATGTTTTTTACTTTAAACGTGATTTTTGAAGTTATACTTCTTTAGGCGCGTTATGAAAACTTGATGAGAGTGAAATTTTGTGTGAGCGCGCACCGTGACACAAAATTAACAGAATGACAACTTCATTCTGTTAATTTTGTGTCACGGACGATGCTACGGCATTGGACATAATTTAAAAACAACATTCGAATAATAATAGAATTTATGTTACACTTAATGTTAGAGAATAATAATAAATATTTATTTATTTAATTTTTCAAATGTAAACTGAACTTTATTGACTATAATGACTCCTTTTATAGTCTTTGATTATTAAATTGTAATTAATTACTTGCATGCAATCAAAAACTATTAAAAATATTTAATAATGCCAAAGAAGTATAACTTCTTACGCGCGTACATAAGTACACGCACCCTTTTTTTCTTGATTTTAGTCTTATTTGGAGAAAACATATGTTAGTTAATAGTCAGTTATCTGGCTTGATATGGCAGTTTCTCGTTGTCTACGATAACTCAAACTAAAACGTTGTTTAAATTAGTTTTGTCGATAACTATACCTAAATATCAATAATCACAATTTTTATAAAATTAACACCTAAGTCGCGTCCTGCTGCTTTGCTTTCGCGTTCAAAGGGCTGAACTAGACATTACCTCGGAAACGAATTTACGTATGAAATGGCTTTATAATCATAAATATACCGTAAGAATGTCATACATATTGTATTAGCAAAATATGTTTATTTTTTAAAAATAAACATATTATTAAAAGATAAGTATCTCCCGTAACGCATTAGAGGCATAGGGCACCTTACCTTTGTTTCATTCACAATAATTGAACTTTATAAGTAATATGTATGAATATCGTACTAGTACATTGTAAATTTTTGGTTTCTTCATTCGGGACAACACGTAAGTTTACGCAGTCTGTGAAAATAAGCATATCTCGGACACGTTTGCGTAATCATTGACACGACTTGTTGCAGCTTATAATGATGGGCAAAATTCAAGGCGGGCTGGTAAAAGATGTGGTTGCACAAAGCGCGGGAGTGGACCAGCATCTAATCCGCCGAGGAACTGTTTCGACTTGGGCAAGATACCCGGGAATTCAAGTTGTCATTAGTCGACCTTTAGTAATAAAGTGACACCTGAAGAGGAATATTCTTAATCAAAGGAGCAAGTGTTATTTGAACACATAAGAAGAAAAATCTTTTGGTGCACAGTTTGGAACCGAACCACCTCAGGTAGAGTCACACGCACACAAGGTTATTTTGGATAATTTAATAAGTACTCTACATACAAGTAATCTACTATATACACCATATGGTTTCAAGACTTATTAGACAATATAGAATTGGTAAGCGAGCGGCCATCTAACAAGGTCGGTCCAAATGTAATACATAAAAATACCTACCCTAAAAATCTTTGGAAGGGAAGATTCTTCCTCGATAAAACGGACTATTGCAGACAAAAAATGCTTAATTGTAACCAGTTATTCCCGAACTTGTCAACCAAACCTTCACTTTAGTATTCCTATCTTATATATAATCTTTTATATACAGTAAAATTGTTTACCTTTCTTGCAAAATCGATGCCAACTCTTTGCTGAAATCACTACCTTGCTTCACGTACCGTCGTAACTCGTCAAATCCGTTTTGAGCCTGTAAAAATAGTACTTAGTTTAATAATTTAACTAAACTAAAAGTACAATGCGATTATATGCATCATAAATGTCCGGTTTAATATTTAATTGAAGTACCCGAAACGAGATACGATATTGCATCCACATTTCTCCATTTTAGCAGGTCATCCCTAAAATCAAACGTATATACTTTAATTATTTGACAAATAATTAATATATACAACCCAAGCAGTTTTGAACTGATCCCACTAACCCTTCACACGAAACTGCATGTAACAAAATAATTGTATTTATTTCTTGTAAACGCATTATAATCGCGTGCAATTAATTCTCTAGCTAATTACATCACTTGATCTCCTTTTGTCTTGTGTTTTTATCGATTTCTTTTCATTTACATTTTCAACTAGTAATTTGTTTGTAACCCAGTTTTGTAAGTTTCTAGTTCATAGTCATGTTTTTTAATGCGATAAATTGGTATTTGGCCTTATGAAGAAGATTGTGAACTTTTGTCATTAATGTGAAAACATTTTCTTTAACCGCGAGAGGAAGAAGAATAATCCAGTGGCACTCTATATGTCTTGGCTCCAGTTTATTTTTCCATTTGTGCCTGACACGTCGTTTATTTTTGGCTAAGACAACGGTTTCCAGCAAGTTTTAAACAAAAATTTAAAAAAATCTATTGGTGCAAGGCTGTTTGTTTGCTGACCTCGCTGTAAGATATATAGGTCATTCTTGTTCGGAGCCGTGAGCACTATTAGAAAGATTATTTAATTTTACTTCCAATTATCGAGAATTATAACAGATTTTACTGTGTATTTGTGTTATGGTATAACTTACAATACACTAAAATGACATCTAAATCGAAAATCTCAAGAAGAAAACCAAGATCTCTTTCTCTAAACCAATAGGTACATATCTCTTGTACTTATCGCAACGGTTTCCAGCAAGTTTTAAACAAAAATTTAAAAAATTTTCTATTAGTGCAAGTGCTCGTTTGTTTCTTCTACCGCGCTTTACCATGGATATAGAGGTCATTCTTGTTCGGAGCCGTGAGCACTATTAGAAAGATTATTTAATTTTACTTCCAATTATCGAGAATTATAACAGATTTTACTGTGTATTTGTGTTATGGTATAACTTACAATACACTAAAATGACATCTAAATCGAAAATCTCAAGAAGAAAACCAAGATCTCTTTCTCTAAACCAATAGGTACATATCTCTTGTACTTATCGCTTGATTAAATAGTTTAAGTTAATGGGATTAACACCAGAGCCTTAGTCGGAGATATCTAATAGAATTTTTGCGTAGAGATGTGGGGTCGCTCTGCATCTTCTACCGCATTTACCATGGAGAGTGTTCAGAGGAGTTGTTCGGATTAATACCTGCAGCTGAGTTTCGTCATCGGACGTCGAGGCAGAGTACGAAATTCCACCCGTATCACCTTGACGTCCGCCGTTCCACAACTGAGCGTTTTTCAAGGCAGTTTTTGCCGCGCACCACCACTTTGTGGAACCAGCTGCCCACTGAGGTATTTCCGAAGCAATTCGACTTAGGGTCCTTCAAGAAAAGAGCGTACCGATTCTTGAAAGGCCGGCAACGCACTCGCGAGCCCTCTGGCATTGTCCATGGGCGGCGGTATCACTTAACATCAGGTGAGCCTTCTGCCCGTTTGCCCCCTGTTCTATAAAAAAAAAAAAAAATAACTATTATTAGAATCTTAAACTAAAGTGAAACCGAAACAGGAAACATAAAAAAACAGTTTAGATACTCTTTAAATATAATATATAGCATTTCCCCACTGGTGATTAATTATTCAAGTCACAGACCTTTTTAAGTGCTGGTCACGCGCCACGAGTCGCAACACATCGATGGATTAAAAATGATACTAGCATTTTATTAGTTCCAATAGACTTTCTTTAAAATGTATCAAGTCTAACAGGCCACGATTTGAAGTACTTGTACTTTAGCTTTGACTCTATAATTGCGAATACAATACAAACGTAAAGCATAAAAATATAACAGCCGTTTAATGAATCTCAAATAGCTACACATGTTTTGCAAAATTCTTTCATGCATATAAATAAACATAATAAAAGAGTCTTACAGTATTTTCATGAAGAGAAACAGCTTGGTGCTGTAAAAATGCAGGCCTTATTATCTAATAATGTTGACGAGTGGTTTCAATCATTGAACTTTTCTAAGGAATCAAACATAAAAGTGTCTTTATAACGGAAATAATACCTAATCAACCGTTTTCTCGCGATCTTGTCTAGCAAAAAGGCTGTATTCCCTTACTTTGTTAAGTCGTTTCATAACAGTACAAGTATAGCACGTTTTTAATGGAGCAAAATGAAGGCGGTCTGAAAAGCAAGTGCACGCAATCGGAACGAGATTTCTACTTTTTCTAGTCAGCTTAGATTTCAATTGATTATTTACTTTGTACTTGGACTTTCTTAGAAACCAAATACAGTGTCATTTTGTTACTCTTATGATGCACATGTAACCAAGAACGTATAACGCACGCCTGAAGTCTTACGCCAATTGGATAAATAATAAGTGGAGCTGGAGATAATTTTTTTTTTTTATTACCAAAAAAGGATTTTATTCTCTTTTTGACACATTTTAGGGCTATGACATTCCGGTTTTCTCATGGTGTTTTAATTTACCAAACGAACAAACGCGGATATAAAAAAGGAATATTCCTCGGTATCCAGCTAACGTGTACGACGTACGTATGACCCCAGGGTTGTGAGTCGAATGCTTAATCACTCGGATATTGTGGGGTCTATATAAGTACTCTGTAACTTCCCATAGCAATTGCGCTCCTGACTTCAATATTGAATTGTATTTCTGCTTTGTATTTAAGATTGTTTTACAATGCAATAAAAAAATTGTAATATTTATGTAAAGGTCTCCACAAAATACGTACTGAATAATACGAGTATAATGAATGGAGTCGGGAGATCCATTATGTTAATGTCAAATTAAATATAACTCAATAATCAATATCTTAAAATATAACATAGCTACTGAGATATATGCTCGACTAGTTAAGGACATGATTTAGGCAGCAGGGAGCAATGAAAGAAATTTTCCCATTTATAACGGACTAATACAAATCTTATAGGTTATTACGACTAAATGACTTAAGTTACTTATACTGAACGACTGTGAGTACTATATAATAGCCGCTCCCCCTTTTATAAGTAAATATATTTATAACTACTTATATTGTGTGTTTGGTCTTCCAATTATTTTGATAGTATCTCAAACTTTCACTAAAGCTAATGATCACGACTTTACAGATATGGGTTAATATTATAACAATGGCATTGTTTTATTGTAGCTCCCGATTTTAATCGCAAAATTACAATATTTATTAAATAAAAGGTACCGGTCTAAGAACTGGACAGCCAACTATTCAATGTATTTTCTATTTCAATGGTTGAGTGACGATAAAGTGCAGATAAAATCATATGCATAGGTTTGTTGAAATATTAATTATATATTAAAATATATATTAATTATAAATAAATATTAATTATTATTATTTCCTAGGTTAGCCGTGAAAAATATGTGTAACATTACAGTGAAATGTCCTCGACGGCATATCTAATTTACTAAGATTCTTCATACTTCGGTCTGACACATATGTATATTAAACCAAAGAGTATAGAACGTACAACCAGGTAAACGTATATTTAAGCCACGACCACGTGGCGGTTTACCACACTTTTACTGAGATTTCGGCTTAATCCAATAGCCTATTTTCTTAATACTTTCACTATCTAGTCCGGCGATTCGTATTATCTCGAGAACAATCATTTTAATTGTTTCTCTCATTACGTCAACAATGCATCATAAAGTGATGTAAACTCTTACGGGTACAGTATAATAATACTCAGCTTTCTTTTGCTTCTTACGTATTACGAATAAAACCGATAAATCTTCAGATGAAATGGTTTTGAATAATACTCAAGAAGTTAAATATGTGTCTAAATTATGAAAACATACTTTAAACTCTTTTACTTAAAAGTGATTTAGATTAAAGAGGTTCATCTTTATAAAAGACAATAGTTTTTTTTATAGAGCAGGGGGCAAACGGGCAGAAGGCTCACCTGTTGTTAAGTAGTTGGTAAGATTATGTTGTTTCAGCAGTGTTGTCAAGTAGGCATTTACAAAACAATTGAAATCCTTCAAATAATTATAAACCTTTGCTTTTTAATATTACAGTTTCAATTCTCTTGCACAGTAATCGGACAAATTTATTTATGTTGCTATTTAAAATACAACCTTAAACTGATCAATCGAGGCTTCATTTTCTAAAGGACGTTTTATACTTCGGATAATGAAGTATGCGACATCAGCGTATACTATAAGAACTACAAGTTTCGTTTTTGACGAAGTAATCACATTATTTGTTTTGGTAAATAATGCCATTACCAGCAAATTTTTGTGTCAAACTTTGAAGATATTAGTTTATTGTACACTGACACACACACACAACAGAAACATGCGACAAGAGCACTTAAATACTTCTAACTTACCCAGTAGTTGTCCTTGAAAGCATGGTTATTCGAAGAGCGTAGATTAATCATATCTTCTATTGTATTCTGCCAGCGGTCCATGCCAGCAGCTATTTTGTTGGTGACGTTCTCCCTATTCATGGTATCCCCACCATCGTCTTCGTGTGAGGACGATGCATTACCAATGCTCTCCTTGCTACTGGTACCACTGAATGACCTGGAAAATTGTTACTAGGTTTAGCTTTTTACTCAAAAAATGCTTCCAATTTGTTAACATTCATATTTTAAAAATTATGACTATTTATTAACAAAATGGTTTACTGGTGTCAGCTGAAAGGAATAAATGAAAAACAAATATTATTAATTTTTAGCCTAGTATTATTTGCTTTCAGTACAAACGTATAAAGACTCAAGTATGACAGATTTTATTTTTTTAGTATAAACAAAATAGTAACATCGTCTCCTCCACAAAAGCGGATTATACGGGAAAGAAATTCATCAGGCAATATTTGATTGGTATCTTATATTTAGAGACAAAGCGATCTCAAATTGTTATGTACGTGTTTCGTTTGACTAGATATAAACACGAATAATTTCTGTTCTAATTAAGGATTGTTACTCTAAATGGTTATCGCCTCGAATGATAAAGTCAATAAACGTGAATGTCAACTTGAATTAAATGCATTATTACAATAAAAACAATTTAATTGAGAACATTCTACAGGTGCAGTGAAAACACGTTACATTTATGGCATTAATGGTCTTAATACACCAACTGGATTCGTCTTATATAAAAAATTGTAAGAAATTAATACATTATTTAGTGCTTAATTAGTAAACTCAATTTCTATTGAAATGTATATTCACATAAAATCGATAATAAATTTAATTGCCATTAATTTAATATTATCTTGGCTTACTTTACCAACTCTTAATAGTGAATTAGTGTTAGTGCACGTCAGTACTAAATACACAGTGAGTGAAAGAAAAAAATAGAACACAAGAACAGAGTGTCTTCCCTTTAGAGACTGTAAGTAGTGTTATTGGACACTTTCTTATGTAAAAATCCTTATTAGTAAATTAGGTTAGACTTAAATTACTTATTAGTCTTAAGTTAGGCTAGATTATAATGTTCCATGATGTCTTAGTAAAGACACATGTATATAAAAAAAATCTTGGCTGAATTGCTCTTCTCAGCGTTAAGTGACTGACTCTTAACGCTGAGATGGTGAATTTATGCACCGACAACGCACCAAGGGATTGCTTTCGTTGTGCTATATATATAACTATATACATATATAGGACTCTATAGCGTGAACTATTATTCCATCTATAACAAAATCCAATACATTTTTGACGTTCGGAAGTCATAGTTGGCGCGAGACTGCGCTTTGTCTGACTTTCTAAATCTTATCTATAGTCAAACGACTGGTCGCCTGTTTGCATATAAAAATAATGAAAAAAAAAACAGTTGAGGCCCCTACACAAAAGGGTTATAGCGTCACTATCGAATTAAATAATAATAATTGAATTCGAAAAACAAAACCAGTTTAAAACAGGTTTCTAAAATAGTTAATAGTAAACTAAGATAATAATATATGAATCACATTTCCTACTCGATGCGTAACTCTTTCTTACTCATCCGCCATTCACGTGCATTCGTTAATTACACAAAACTTAATTAACAAAGAAACAGGAAACGATTTGTGATTTGGATCACGTAGTATAGTTCCTAAAGTATTTTAGTAAAATATTTTTTTTCAATTTGAGTTTTGTGATTTCATAACACAAATTAAATTCTCGTTCTGGTTTTCGAAGGTAATTAACTGGAAGGTATTTCAACGATACTGTATTTAGCCACAATGATCCAATTACATACATTATACATTTTTGATATAATATATATATTAAGGTAAAGAGAAGAATAACTAAGGTAACAGATATCACAATGAAAACAAACAAAGCAAGTGGAGCAAGAAGGTATAATACATATTTAAACGCAAAAGAGGATGACAATTTAGAAGGTCGATAGACCAGATTAAGGAAACAGCAGATGGTACATGGCAAAGAGTGGCATAGTGCCGACAGCAGTGGCGGAATTTGGAGGCGGCCTTTGCCATATCTGCCTAAATATCTGTATTTAACAGATACCTGTATTTAAATGTAAAGTATCTGAAAGCTTTTATTATTAATGTAAATAATACACCATTTTCAAAGTGTAATTAAGAGTTACTTTTGTAAGACTTACTGTTTTTATAGATGCTTATTTCGTGGATTGTGAATGCGAAACATTTCAACAGCTTCAGTAAATGAAATTAGCCCAGTGGCGAACTAGCGTTAAACTGGTTGGTTTTGCAACGATATAACTTACTTGAGATAAACCTACGATACATCTCAAACTATCAATTTATTTCACAATCTTTAATTACCTTGTAATTATTTCATTATATTTGATTTATTTTTACATAATACAAAAAAGGAATACTCAAATTGTAGTTAATATTTGTTAAAAATACGAATAAAAATCTTATATCTATGAATAGATTTTTTTTTTATATAATAGGGGGGCAAACGAGCTTGCGGGACCTAAAAGGGCAGTCTACGCAGCCCATAGACACCCATTTTTAGTGGGTGCGTTGCCGGCCTTTGAGGGAGGAGTAGGCTCGCTTTTTGAACATTTGGAGGTCATATCTCTAAGTTTATGATGCAAATGATTAAATATTTAGTTTGTGGCGGTTAAGTCTACTTCTCGCTTTTGTAAACTATTATTACCGAACGAGCGAACGATGCAAATGATAGTAGAAACGATAGCTCCAAACCGACTATTGGTAAAGGGCATTTGTCCAGACCAAATGTTGCAATGCGGAAGCTTTATCGCAAGTTCTAATTATTTAGGTTTAAACCTTTAAATTTATAATTTAATGAATGTTCTATTTAACAAAACTTTTGGTTTTAGAGATGTTAAGTTTCTCAACTTACTATCACATGAGCAGACACAATTTACGTTAATTTCCGTTTAAGTGGTGGCTAAAACAATATAATAATCTCTCAGGATCTAAAACAATACTATATGATGTATTGTATATGTGTGATAAACTGAAATGTTTGCGCTTTAGTAACAACTATGTATCTATGGGCAAATTGTAAAAAGTACGGCTTAAAAATCATCTTATCTGCTATTTGTGTAAACATGAGTTATGTAATCTAAACGCTTTTCAATATACAGTTTATACATAAAGCGACCCCAAATCTAAACTATAAAATTAAGTTATGTTTTTAAACCGATATGTGTCATTAAATTAGTATAATTAAACAACAAGATTTTCGTTTCTCCGCACAGTAACATTATCAGCAACAATATAAAAAAAATTCTAAGATACATAAATTTGTTCTTTATCTTTTATCTTTGATCTTAAAAATTTCCGTTATATTTTTTACGACCAGATAACGATTTTTTGCAGGTCTGCGTGTCACAACCACACTACCCAAAATTAACCGATAAATTAAGCTCTAGTTTTTAACAGTAATGTCACCAGTCGACACTTTTCCTCTTAGTAGATTCATTTCATTGAACATCTCCAAACTACCGCGAAATTTGTTTCGAAACAGCTAAATAAGAATCAGCTAATGGTTGTTCGGTCGCGCCTCGTGGCCGTTACTCGTTATATAACCGACATTAAAGACCGTTGACATCGTATTTTGAACCAATAAATTTCTACTTATATACACGTATGATTTCTTAATGACTTAAAGACAATTTAGACTTAGCGACCTTCAAGAATAGAGCGTACCAATTCTGAAAAAAGGAAGGCCGGCAACGCACTCGCGAGCCCTTTGGCTTTGAGAGTCCATGGGTACTTAACATCAGGCGAGTCTCCTGCCCGGTTGCCCCCTGTTCTATAAAAGGTGTATATTTAACAATATAATAACAATCAATTTTGATATATATAGGGTTAAATTTATATTTAGTGGTTAGATTAAAGAGTATTTATTAGATATTAAAATTCTTTTTTGTATCATAACACCATTTATCAATCATGGATTTTTCCTCATAAAATTTTAGTATAGCATTTGTTTTTCAGTATACTCGATGAGGTTACTTTTAGCCTTTATGAGAATTGGATATCTGCCAAATGCATAGTTCAAATTTAAAAAGCGAAGAACATCACTATTACACTTTAAACTATCCATTCATTGTACAATATAATCCGCTGAACTGCTGTTGTACTGTCTCTAAGCCCACATTTTTAAAAAGTAAAAAAAATAGTCTGGTTTCAAAAGCTGACAAAAGTATTATTGCCATTTTCGAAATTGGTATACAAAACTTACGCTCCTACTCTCCACCAATGGTAGAGTAATAATTATATTACAATATAAACGAATTAGATGTTAGATTAAAAGAGTATTGAGAGGTTTTAACGCCGGCTTTTTCTCTCGGCCTACACCCTCTGTCTTCTTTGCCGATGAGTAGGGATGTCTACCGATTCAAATTTAATGACGTGAAATAAGTGATATCTGTATCTTATATTCCATAATAAACATATTTTTTATTTTTTTTATTCATGATTACTAACGACTGATTAAAGCAGGCTAGTGATTTACATTTTTAAGCCGCCGATTTGTGTTATCTTTACTAAACGCTAACTATTAACTGGACTAAGTACGATTTGAATTTACAAAAGTCTTGAGTATAATTTCTTTTATATCAATAACATCGAGCAAACATCATGACGAAATTATTTAATCAAACCCAAATTATATATAGAATAAACCTTGAGTACGTAATTTAATTTATTTCGAATGAAATAAGATTTCCTTCCTGCAAACTTGTCGACAGGAAGTGGATTTTTTAATTATGAGTAAAGTCGAAATCAACAGCCTTATTTTTAACCTTAAGAAATTTTTATTGTAACTACCGTTTATAAACCTAATTTGTTTATTAAACTCTCACTCTGGTTTGCTAATGTTATAAGGAAAGAAATTTAAAAAGATAATTAAATTAAGATATACCGAATAATTATGCATTTTATATAGCGAAATGTTTATTAATATAAGATACCAGGATCTCCTTTTTTATTCACGTTTACGTTGACGTTTATTAGTAATTCGAAAATCAATAAATAATTACTATGGAAATATCTAAAGAAAAGCGAGTTTATCTTATATTAGTTAATTTCGATTTCAAAATGTAACGAGTGAAACGTTATGTAGAAATCGTTCAGATCAACTTTGGAATCACAATCAAATTGTATCGAGGAAAGTGTCTTTGACTTTCACCGTGTACGAATGTGACGTCATAAAACGTCACACGTTTTGATTGATAGATCGTCAGCGTACGCCTCTCGGTAATCTAAATTAATTTTCGTTTTACATTTTAATACGGATTATTACATAAGTGAAAGGTGAAAATATTAACATAAACTATTAATTGAATTAAAATAAATCTGCATATACATATTTAGTTCTTAAATCGTTGGTGAGTTGAAAAACACGCCTATACATTTAAATAACGCCGCATCACGCCTTCCGGTCACTGTTCCATAAAAAATAAAACGTAAGCATGACCTAGTCTAATTGTTAATAATTTTTCTTAGCAAATAAATTTTTCCGTCTACCTATTAAGTGGTTAATATACATATATTATGTTTGTGTTATTGAAAGTAGAGCATTGATTAAAAAGCTATAGAGATTATAACAAATGTAGCGATATTGGTCCATGACAGATCTAATTTAACGAAATGTAGTTTAACAGGTACTTAATAAGTGCATTATAAACACTGTCAAATGATATTATTATCAAAGACTTTCATAGTAATATTGTGTTCTTAATTACACATACAGTTAAACTCGTACGCTTTCCTTAAGGCATAGCTTTAGCTGTTACGATAAAGAAGATAATTATATATATAATTAATATTATATTATCGTAATATTGTGACCCGGGTGTTTTTTTTTTCAATTTATATGTTTGAAAATTGTAAGAATTTCATCGGCATTAAATACTAGTCAAAAATTTTTGCCTAGATAGACAAGTCCCGTCCGGAAATGCGTGGATGAAACTATTGAAATCAGGTATATAACTATGTACCTGATTTATACAGGGCTTTTCGTTCAGAAATTTGTTACCAAATAAAATTTTACCACACGTGTTTCAACTCTAAATAGATCAACACTAATAGTTACAAATTTCAACAATATCACATCTATATGCATGCTAATAACTTTAATGTACTTTTCGTTGTCAAATTCCTAATGTAAGGTTTAGTTCGAAATTCAAATTATATTTCAATTACTTTTGGCATTACCGGATGCCTACCGGAAACGTATACATGTCAGTACTTTGAATGCGCTGACAAGTGACACTACCTACATTTAAAAATGCATTATAGCAACAATTATAGATTTATAGTCATAGGATAATTTTAGATGTTTTAGATAAATTGATCTATGAGGTTCATTAAGTCTGTACCTGAAGTGATTATATCATAATTTTCTTTCGCTAAATATACTTTTCCGCGTACTTTTATATGGGTTTTACTGTATTCAGATTTAGGGTAAAATGTTGCGGCTTATTTTTTTATTTTGAATTCTTTCAATTAGATTCGTAATCATTATAAAACTTTCATATTTAATATTACATCATCGCAAACAAATATATTTCGAAGTACATATACCATTTTTATAATGGTGCAGGTTGTGTATAATAACGACCACTTTCTTTTGAATAGATAATTGCCATTTGCTTATAGTGCTAGAATAAACTACTTGATTTAGGTGATCGAGAATGAGTTCCATAAGATTCCAATCACGAACATCGGCACCTAATAAATTTTTCATACATTACTGTTCTTAAATGCCCAATGGACCAGAGCGGGCCGTTATCGGGCTTACTTGGAGCGTGTCCACATTTCTTATTCTCTATAGCGTGTGGATACAATGTACAAATAGGAAAAGTGAGTAATAGTTCTTGAACTACGCAGTGACTTGTATGTGTCACAATACAGTGTTAAGATAAATGGTAAAATAATGATATCCAAGTAAGAAATAAATATAAAAAGTAAGTTGGTGAATTTAAGAGAGCTATCAGACATTTTATTTAGTAATACTTCGTTGCATACAGAAATATATTACAAATAACATAATTAAATGAAAAGGAGGGGAACTGGCGGCCTTATCGCTTTGGATAGATCCCTCAGGCAACCAATATTTTATTAGTTAAAATATCCATGAACATATCGAACACCGAACGTAATATAATTAAAATGTGAAAAATGATGTGTAGTAAACAGTTAATGTAGTAAACATAAAAAAAGTACACAACCTGTCTAATGATATATCATATAAGTAACATGTGTAAAATTCTTTCAGCTCTTTACGATAAGATACAAATCCTAATTTCGATTAATTGTTTGCTCATACCTACGACCGTTAAACCGCGATACTGATGCTGCTGTGTTACTATACCTTCCTGTTGTACATACTACAATTGCACACCATCATCGCAATTCATAAGTACTTTGAAGAGCGGGATTTTCTTGTAGCTACCCATTTAAAAACAATAGAATTTACCAACAGACCTATAGGATATATATGATATTACATAAATGTAAGTTGTATAACGCTGCGTCAATAATCACGAATGTTGCAACGAAAGCCTTGCTTTAAGAAATAATTTTAAATTAAAATAAACACAATTATAAATAAACATTTAGTTAAAACACATTTACCCCAATGTCGAAGAAGTTAAAGTGACCCGATTATGAAATAAAAAGAGAACGGTTTACACAATCGTGTGTCTACTATATATGTAGATATTTTCGAAAATATGGGCCGTGTTCGAGATAGTGGTTGCCCTTTTGCCTACCTTTCGAAATCAATCTTATTTATATAATCTGGTTTTAAGGTCTATATTGAAATTAATGAAACGACATTTTTGTACGAGAATAACGCAACACGGAAATTCCTTAGCGAGGAAATTGTCGCATAATATGAGTCAATTGTTGAAAGGGCATAGTGAGTATAGCATATTTTAGACCATGTTTCATTCGTTCTTCTATGACCAGCGCTGGTACTTCGTTACTGGATTATGAATGCAATTTCCTTTTCGGTGGTTCTTTTAATATCCTAAGCACCGAATTCGCTACCTTAGGATCGCAACAACAGTGGAATTCGGGACGGCAATCGCTATTTGGACTTAAAAAGCACCCGGACACATGTTCGATAAAGCTGTTTCCAAACACGCACTTTAATAGCAAGATGTTAATTGAAACACTTGTCGTTTCATTCAAATTGTATAAAGGCTTGATAAAAGGAGACAGATCACCAAGCTAGAAGCTTGGTTTCTAGATGACGCTCATGAAAATTAATTTATGTAAAAGAAATTTATTGCATCACATCAAACTTCAACGTCCTTTTTGTTACATATCGGAGAATCAATGGTAGACTACGCTAGACTACTACGTTGTTATTGTATTGCTTAATATCTATAATAAGTATTTATAAACATTTTATAATAATAATATTAACAAGAAGTTAACAATCAAATGAGCCACGAGCTCAACAATAACATTATAGATTGTTTTTACACTTTATTTTAAACATAATTGTGTTCCCTCAATTCTTGACATTAAAATAACCCTTTATAGTAAATTCCACGCTTATTTGTGTAACTCTCTTACCTGCAGACACATTTATGCGTACGTGCCTTCTGACTAGTTTCAACGGGATATTTTCCTTCACTGTACGAGCTGGGTTAATTGTTCACATAAAAATAAAAATTCACTACTAACCCAGCTCGGTGTATGAGTATACTAAAGAATATGATTTTTCAACAGCGCCCGTACTGTGTAACTAATAGCGAAAACGACAGCAAGCCCGGCGTTTTTGTAAGCAAGTTCGATGGTGTTCCATAAATATCTTAATCGCTACTGCTGCAACCTTTAGATCGGGCTGAATAAAACCTCTTTATTCAAATCAGAATCGCCGTAATGGAAGTTATAGAGTAAGGGTCATTGAACCTAATATTTGAACAGGGGTTTAGTGGAGTGGTTCACCACCTTCTAAATCTTTCTCTCTTACTAGCTACACTTACGCTTAGCACACGAAAAACATTTCATTTTACTCAATATAATATGAACGTTGATATATATTAATTGCTTTGTTTATCAGTAGCACCTTTTAAACCAGCCTCATGGACATCCTATATTTCAAGTAAAACAACCTGTCACACTTTTTATTTCAGTCTTAAGAACAGGTACTGACCTCCAGGTCGACCCTGGTTTGTCCCAGCTGCATTCAATGATAACTACTTCGAAGGATAGATCTGAGTTTGTCATTGGAGATCCAATTGTATAAAAGCCTTCATGCTGTTCTATTATACATCAAAGTATATTGTATAACTATGTACCAAAAATAATAGAACATAATAATAGTGAGCTTACATAAAATATTTGTATAGGATTCATTATCGGAATGGCTTATACAATATATGGCTTTCCAAATATACTGAACAATATATATTTAAGGAAAAATTTGTACGTCTATTTTAAATACTGCATAAATCGTCATGCTTTCATTGGATCAGGACTAGACAAGTTCAGCGCCGAGTTTATAGAAAATAAAAAAATACGCTACTAAAATAATTGTGTTGTTAAAAACTTTTAAAATAATATATTAATAATTGCAAAACAATTATATTTTTATGATATTAATAAAATAAAAAGTAAAATATATAATCAATACGTAAGACTCATTCGTATTAATTTATAAACAAATTCTTACGTGGGCTTATTTCGTTAGGTCCAGCAACCTTCCATATAAGATTTCAAAATAAGTTAAAAACATCGTTCCCAAACTGAAGGTCAAGCCATACTTAATCACCTACAAATATTCAAGTCGATCCAGTACTCAATTGGATATCTCTATATTGATATCACAGATAAAAGTAGACTTTCTTGACCTCTAAAAATTATGACATAGATTATCTAAGTGATTTAATAAATCTATATTGAGACTTATTACTAACCGAAAATACTATGATTTACTCTACCCGCATTATCTGAGTCACTGGAACGCTATATTACATCCTACTAGTGTAAAGATGGTGTCAGTATTTTGGACTTGTATATATACATTTAAAAGAGTGAGGGCAATTATAAAAATATTGGTTGTTTGTAAAGTAGGTTTACGATCGAGATGTTTACGTGATAACGTCTTATTGGTGATATAAGTTTTTGGGAAGTAAGGAATTAATGAAGATAACAATTTTTTCAAATTTTAAATTACATCTATCGTTTTATTCACACTTTTGATGATAAATTTCGGGTGTAAAATGACAAGTTTACTTATTCGACTATGATATACATTTTTCTTACAAAACTTAACCGCACGAGAAAATCTCCATTCGTTTGTATGCCGCTAGAGTGAGATGAGACGGGAGATCGGTCCGTCTCTCTCTCGTTATACCTGCGATCGCGCTCGTGAGGTTTTGGTGTGACACAAGTTTCTGAACATGTCACCCGACTAAAACGATTTTAAAGACGTTATCACGTCAAAAATATATACAATATATGTGGGTAACAACTCAGGTAACTCATAAACAAATATTGGCATTAAGCATTCCAACTTACGCAGTATGCCGTACGTACGTATATTTTTAATTATATTTTTCCCTTACTACTATTTATTCTCACACTTTGGTGTGACGAATTTTAAGGGCAAGCGCAGTACCGACAGCTACGACAGTGAAATTGCAACAGCCAATATAATATAAAATAAAAATGAAACCACAATTAAAAGTGGGCGATTTATTATTTCGTTATTTATTTTACTACCACATAAATATTGGTTTTACAGCATCAATGATAATGGTGAATGAGGTCACCCCGAATATAAATCGATGCATGTTGACTTATGTTCTGTAGCTTCAAAATTTATATATTTATATATATATCTATATAAACTCACTTTATATATAACAACTCGTCTCTGTTTATCATATTATATTTTCGTCATTAAAAAATAGGTGGCTTAGATACTATTTATTTATATTTTGATACAATCCAATGATTAATAAACGTACTATAAAGTAATAGCCTCAAGTTATAAAAGCCCTCGTAATTCTTTATTTTTATTTAAAAAATTTGTACTTACATAAAATAAAAAAATAAAAATGAATCACCGAATTAAATAATTATATTTTTTGTTCGTTATTGACAGGACAAGGTTTGTAGAATCGAAAATATTTTTTCAAATGTTTTAATATGAAAAGTAACATATCAAATTTCTTGACAACCGAATTAATGCGGTTGAAGTCAAAATATATTCATTCATTTAAGTAATTATTGTATCCTAAATAAATACCTCTAAGAAGAGAAGAGCTGACAACAAAGTCTCCGCCACTCTTTTGAATTTATCTACAAGACAACACTGTTTTATTTTACAAGAAAACATGCTATAACACCTTGACGACAACACATGGACTGTATAGTTTTGGTAAAAAACAGCAGGATGCAGATATTATTATTACCTTATAAAATTAATTGAAACCATTCGTTATAACTCCATCATAACTCATACAAACTCAATAATAGCAATAAATTTAATGAGTTTTCATTTTGACTCATAATAACTTCCTATAGTAACAAAAAAGAATCACAAAAAACGATTAGTAAAACAGCATTTGAACTCCGGCTAATAACACAAAATATAGAACAGATTTGGTAATTTCGCAAATGCAACGTGTTATGTATATTTCATAATGTATAAAAGATATTAAAGTTACGTTAACCGCAATGGTTTAATATAAAATCATATCACGAAATCTAGCTGTCAGCAGCACGAAATTTTGTCTACCAAATGAGTGTTAGTTATTTGTATATTGAACCATTGATATACAGCATGCCAGTTCTAGGAGTGAATAGCATAGATATGAAAAATTCTTAAATGTGTTCCATGTTCAAATTTAAAACACTGACATATATGCGCTGATATTCAGATATGATTTCTTTATCTAGATTATTTGCTGGAATTAAAATATGACCTAGGGATTGGATCCATTAAATTCACCAAGCAGTTGGTGTATTAAATGCGTAAGAAGTGGGTTATTTTATGAGGATAAAGTATTATTCAATTATTTCTTTAAATACATAAAATTTTTGATTCCTTATTCACATGCTTGGTTTACATGCAATCGTGTGACGCATATCGATAAATACAAATATGTAGGTGGACAATGTAGAGGCGTCATGTCATCACGACTTGACGACGTTCAATATTTATACTTCCTTTTACATCCTACAAATATTGCTACAGCAGCAGCATAAAATAGCTTACACTAGTTAACTTTGAGTCCTATGAAATTTCTCTGAACTCGTGACACTATGTTAGGGGCTGTTCAATTTCAATTTCAAAGCAGAACTCTAAAGAACTCGTTTTTATTATCATTAAATGTAGGGCTGCCTGGAAGAGATCGCTTGCTAGCGATTAGGTTACCCGTTCCTTCCTTAATCATTTATGTTATCTAATTGCATATTATACAACAAATTGTTAGTAAATAAATGTCTTTAAAAGTAATTAGGGAGTTTAAATGTATCCAAGTTATGTATGAAGTTTAAAAACAGTAGAAAAATAAAATTGTACCAAACAACATACATCAAAGAGATGTACTTTCCTGTCGTTATTAATCATTTTGCTCTTGTATATTCGCGTAATCAGGTCACAGTCACAACATAACCTCGTAAATTATCTTCTTTTCAATGTTCATGAAAACTATTTTCATTATTGTATCAGATATCCAAATTTCCTAACATTCTTTTGTATGTAAACAAGAATTTATAAAAATCAAAAAATCGATGTCTTATAGGGGTTTTCTATAGTTATCGCACATGGCTATAACTTGTAGAGTTGAACCAGAACTTGCTTGCCCTTACCCTTCTGTATCTGTTTGAAATTTTTCTTAAGTAGGCGACCAGCCACTGTGCTTGACGCTGTCAATTTAATCCTTAAGCGTCCAAGCGAAAGTTATAACGTTAAAAAAACATTGGTGCACATTCGTGATTCGAATATACGACCAGGGTTTAGAATTTTTAAGAATTTCTTCGTCTAATAATTATAAAGTAAAATTTTATAACTTCACTTTCTTTTTGTTGTAGTTAAGCAAATTAACTATGCCTTTAATTATAATAATTTTAACATTGGCCTTTAACTTTCTAGTAAAACATCTGCTAGATTTTTAAGTTATTCTACCTGTTACGTATTTAAAAAGAGTAAAATTCCCGAGGTATGACATGGGATAGGCCTAGGGGACGATTAGACTCATTCAGACCGAGAAAATGAACGCTACATCTATTATTATTATTCCCGCTATAAGCACCCTTGCAATTAGTCATATGATATAGTTGGTATAGCTCCACGTTACGCTTCGATTCATCTGGACGAACAAACGTTACATAAACCTTTGAAATTACAATAAAAAATATAGTATCGACTTAAAATCCATAAAACCATTTTACATCTCTTATTTATCGTATTGTCAAATAGAAGCGACCTTCATGTAAGGACGTGTGTGTTACCAATTAATTTCCCTATTTACTTCATTACCACAAGTAATTAAAAATTAGTACTCGCCCTATAAATGTGAATCAAATGCCCCTGAAATCGGTACAAAAAATATAACCCGATACCACGTATATACTCAAGGTTGCGACGTAATTGCACTAGTGAAAGTATTCATATCTACACGTTAAGCGAAATTTATGGTTTAGGTTGACTTCTATCAACCTAAACCATAATACATACACGTGGTAATACTTAGGTGATACAACTGTCAATTAAACTATTGTTTCCTGTAGATTACATACAGCCGGTTTGCAACAGAAATAAAAGTTCACGATACTATTATTATTTATCTATGATCAAGCGTATCCTTGACAGTGCTAGCGTAAGGTGTGTTAGTAAGCAATCAAGCCTACGCCTACTTCAAATCAACCTTGTAATCATCAGATAAATACTAAAATATCGAAAATGTCAGTGTAAACTAGAGAAGGAGATAAGATCTAATTTTTGTATCGATATTGTTAAAAAACCCTAGCAACGTTATTTGTGAAATTGAATACCTTTGTGGTGGCGTAAACCTATAATGTAGATACGAGAAACATTGGGACAGTTTCATAATTCAAGTTTTGAGTGTTGCAAACGCGATATTGAATAGATGTGTTGTTAGATCAATTAAATCATTTTAGTGTTTACAATTACTCGAAATTGTCTATTATGTGCTTTTTATGCTTATAGTAAGAATTTATAAATCAAAAGATAAAATCATGTATTGCTTTGCATTATACAACTCTTTCGACTCTATATAGACAGGATATACCAAACTGGGCTAATTAGTATTTCCGTTTGCATAATATTTTTTTTTAATTTTACCACAATTCTAGGTAATAAGTCATTAACCACAGAAACTTTCGCTGTAGTGTCTTTTGTGGATTCATTGTCTCTCTTACCACAAAATATATCATCCACGCGAAGAAAAGTAAATAGGGGTTATAGCTTTTCTTCGGCGGCCATTTACTTACAACCCGATAGAAATTGTAAAGTATTCTATTCTCCGAATCATCTACTAACAATCAGAATCCCGATTAGCTTTTCTTTCATTTCGGGTTCGGGAATATACTATCGTCTATTTATTTTAAATTGATTAAAAAGGTAAAAAATTATGGCGTGTTTTTAAACCAGATACAATGCATTAAGATATGGAAGAGACGTACATTTATAATTCTAAGAAGGAATGAAATGTTGTGTAGTTGCAAAAAAATATTAAGTACCTATTATTATTTAGGTTGGTACTGTATACAAAAATGTACATAATTAAGAAAAAGGTTTTTCACAATTTAAAAGGTAAAAATTTGTCCCATTTTTTATTAAATCTGATAGTTTAATATTGTATCTAAATTCCTAAATGAAAATACATATAGAAATGTGCGTGGTTAGTGATAAAATCGTTATTTTCCTTCACGCTAAGAATTGTTTACACTTCAAATCAAATTAGGATAAATGGACTGTAGGAAACTCGTTCATATTTAAAGAAATATTAAAAAACAGTTTAAAGGTATGAACAATAGACGGGTTTAGAAAAAATAATAATTTGCTTATTCTGTCTCTACGTCTTATTATGTCTCAAACGTATAGTTGGCAACCGTGTCGTACATCGTACAAAAAGTTAACGTAAAACATAAAAAAAAACATGTTTTTATGATTTAACTAATTAAACTATAAAGTATTTGCAACATTTGTCATGTGTCATAATTTTTAAATAAATTATACTCAATATCATGATGAATACGATAATTTTGATCCATAATAACGGTGGGAGCTTGTAGTTTATTGTTTATCAGAATGCCAAATCATAAAATGACTGCTTCACGACTGATTTGAGAGCGACCGCCGATGCGAAAACCGCTGTGTGAGTTCGAAAAGTGAGTTACAGAATCGCAGGGCAGGTACTAAAGCTGTGAGTGTGAACACTGGTTCGCTAAGTCTAAATCTGAAACTTAATTTTATAGTCCATCATTACAGGTACATCATTGAAAATCGAACATTATTTTATATTTTTGTTCATTGTAAATACACAACACAATCAGCCACAAGACAATTCATGAAAATTGAAACAAAATAATGCTAATATTGGTCATGGTATAGAATCTTTTGTTATTCTAACCTCAATAAACACCTGATTGTTAGTACCACATGATACCTTTACATTCACTTCTAAAGCTTTTCGAACCTTTGACTGTATCAAGCATTTAATTAATCAGTGTACGAATGAATGGTGCTAACAGCTATTAAGCCTATCTAATGGATAATTTGTCGACCAATTGTTGCTACGACGATAAATATAAAACCTCAATTTAATGGAACAAGTTTGATTTTGCAATAGCTTAGAAAGATACTTGTTCTGACCGACAATTGACATCAATAGAAAGGTCGTAGTAATTTAATCAGCGGCGTTGTCCTAATGTGAAATACTGATGCGCAATGTAGCTGACAGTTTGCTAATGCTAACGATAGCGAAGGCCGATTACCGATTTGCTTAACAGTTTAACAGATATATTAACTTCATATTTCTTTATGTTTAATTGTTGTTTAAAGCAGACAATTGTTAGATACGTGTGTGGGATCTACTTCATCTATGTCATAGAACATTGTGCTTGAAAGATAAATAAAATTATTTCATAAGATATTTCAATTGATAAGAGATAAAACCACTGTCCTAAACATAGCTTTATTATACACAATATACAGGATATTTAGATAAAGTAAAGTTCACTGGCCCCCACACTAGGATTCCCGGTGTTGTGGGCTTTCTTTCTTTTGACATGTTCAGTAAATGTATGTATTGTAAGTTTTGAAATGTTAGTGATAATTTTGTTTATAAGGAAGTGGTTAAAGATGAAAGGGCCTCGGAAGGAGAAAAAGCGTTGGACGAAGAAAGTGCGAAAAAAAATTGGGTTTTTTTTTGATGTGGTGTGGCGGGTGTTTGTTTCCAAAAAAGTCTGCATATTGCTATTAAGTATTGTCTCACAGTTAAAAGTCTTGTTTCATTGTACAATTTTGAGTAGCGGAAAGGTTTCCTATAGGATATCTTAAGAATGGCACGTTGGGTGCGCTAAATTTTCAGCATTGAAGACAACGCCGTTTCACCCCATACCGATATGCAGTAAGACAATATCTTGATTGTATGAGGATCAGAAGGTTTTCTATGGCGTTTGAAAACATTTATAAGTGTGCGAAATCGAGAACATAGGTAGTTTATGCGAGAGCCCAAACAAAGCCTTGAATCAATAATTAATCCCAGGTATTTGGTTGTGTGTGTCCAGGAGAGGACAGTTGCAGTTGCTGTGAAGGTTCAAACATGAGTGTAATTTAATTTAATAGCTATTGTAAGAGTATACACAAAGACAAGTAAAAGTGTGAGTGTAGGGCGAGGTGGGTAACTAAAATAACGTATCCGAATAAAATTTTGAGTTTGAGTTGACTGCATTATGTTATAAACTCAATAACTCTCTATTGTTTTTACCGAGTAGCTCTGCTGCTTATGCTTCACTACCGCCTCCGTGGCTTAGTTGGTAACAGGGATACTGGATAGCGGATAACACGGCGTCGTTTTGGCTATTCGCTATGGTCCTGGGGTAGGGAGAAACAATAGTAACGTATACAAAGGGCACAGAATACTTGATAGTTGAAAAACAAATGTCTTCATGCATAAATGCCCCGTTGAATTAATAAGTAGAGTAATAACTTAGTAGCCATACATTTGATACGTTAGCAATGTGAACCTTGGAAAATGGCATCCATTACATCCAATTTCTCTATAGGTGATAATCATGGAAAGTGGTTCAGTGACATGATACACGTTATCCCGCGGTTAGAGTAACTGTGTGTACCAGTTGACAAAAACTATCATCTAACACGGTAAACGGGGGCAGTAGAATGAGTTCGATGAACTAATTCGAGATTTCGTTTAACACCTTACGTAAAACTTGGATGCACGCAAGTTTTTGTTACCGTTTCTTGAGTCTTTTATCGTAATAACATTGTCATTTGTTTTATGTTACACACACGTATGTATCGTAAATAATCACCCGGCTGTCTGAGAACGCTATAAAGAGCCAAATACAGGGAGCAGTTCTGTATCTTGGGCTTTTTCATAACGCTGTTTCCCAAAAAATATAAAACATACTGAGGACTGATTCTAGGAATTACTAATAATACATAATATAAAAAAGCATAAACACGTATTCTATTATTTCAGTTAAAAATCTATGAGTCGAATGTAAATAATAAAAATATAACCATTAATTTAGTAAAGATTCTTACTATCGTTTTTGTATGACAGGACAAACAGTATTGCTCTTAAATTGTACTAAAGTAGAACTTCAAGTAGTAATGATTAAAGCCACAAGAGAAGTTAAGTAAAATTTAATGCTACAAAGACTCAGGTTTGTTCGTTTTCTGCCAAGAAAGATTCTTTTGTCAGGTCTCCTCAATTTGAAGGCGCTCTCCTTAGTTCGTCACACAGCCTCAGTATCCTTGGGGTTGGCATCTCGAAAGAAGTCCAATTTCGCAGTCATCTGGAAGAAAAAGCCAAACTGGCTTCCAAAAAGCTGGGTGTTTTGGGAAGGGCTAAGCAGTATTTCACTGAGGTGCAACGTATGCAGCTCTACAAAGCTCAAATACGACCTCATATGAAATACTGCTCGCATCTCTGGGCCGGTGCTCCCAAATACCAGCTTCTTCCTTTTGACCAAATTCAGCGAAGGGCTTGTCGAATTGTCAATCTCCAATGTCTTACTGATCGGCTTGATTCTCTCTCGCTACGCAGGACATTGCGTCTCTTTGCGTTTTTTACAAAGTATATTACGGAGAGTGTTCGGAAGAATTGTTTGGGTTGATCCCACCTGCCTCTTTTCAACACCGTACGAGCCGAACGACCTCTAAATATCATAAGCATCATCTTGATGGCTGGAGGTCCTCCACAGTCCGCTTCACAAGGCATTTTCTTTTGCGAACTAGCGAACTGTGGAATCGGCTCCCGGGGGGGGTCTTCCCTCAGAGATACGACCTCCAAATGTTCAAAAAGCGAGCCTACTCCTCCCTCAAAGGCCGGCTACGCACGCACTAAAAATGGGTGTCTATGGGCTGCGTAGACTGCCCTATTATATAAAAAAAAAAATAGGGTGGTATATAAACAATTTTATTTCGTATGAGAGCGTATACATCTTCCCGTAAAATAAAACTACTAAACTAACATCGTATCGAAAGGAAAGCCATCTCTGCCGTTATAAATTAATAAGTATAATACTAATTATTATAACATTATACGTATATAAAGCCAAACCTGAATTTTAAATTAGAATATTGGTAATATTTTTATAAGACATTAAAAAGTTTGTAATAACCAATTTTTACTCGTGTCTACCTACTGTAACTACATTGACATAACATAGTTCACCATCTGCAGTTATGAGGTCGTGTACACAGATTAACTGAATACAGCTAACACAATAACTTCCTGAGTGCGGTAACAATAGTCGAAATGTAGACTTTAGACAATGGCCTGCCGGTGATTGTCGATACGACATGCTGGAAGCACTTAGTTAATTTAAAAACTAAATGGTAGTATGTACTAGGTTCTATGTTTACTCTTCTCATACACAACCAAATCACCAGGACCTCTATTCCAGGACTTTATTGTCTCATCGGCCATCCGTTCATTGGGCACTAGGAAATGCACTACCCCCACACTAGGATTCCCCGTGTCGTCGGCAATCTAGTCTCTTCCACTTGACATATTAATGATTTTAGTAACTTAATGAATTCTTCATAACACTAACAAGTTACAATGTTATAATTAAACTATTGTTGCACAAGAAGAATACTTGCCGTTTCAGCATATATAGTTTTGAATCGATAGTGAATTTTGATTTTAAGAAAGAGGTTGAAGATGTATTTGAAAGAAAACGACGAATGACGTCAGATAAAACTGTATGATTGGACTCATTTAAGAATTTTAAATAAGTAGTTCGCCTATTCTGTATTATGAGTATTACAAGTGCAGTGGTCACGCAGTATCCCCATTGTTTGGTACAAAAAGAAACTATTTCTCATCAGATGTAATTAAATATTACGTAAAAAGATACACAGTAAATTCATAGAGGCTTAACAAACGCTGTTAATTATTATTACTAAAGAAATTGAGTCAATTTATTGCTTACAAAACAATAACGTGATTAACATAAAACATTAACATGGCGTAAACATCACATCTCACTGTCACTGAATGAACAGAGTAAAATGTAAAACAGCCGTAAAGAGTTCGTCAAGAGTTTTTTTTCGTAAAGATTTCAATAACGTTATAATAGACCCAAATACATATTATTTGATGAACAAATCGAGGAAAAAAAAGGAACCTTTAACACCTATTTTCATTCTTGAAAGTTATGTTAGCTATAAAAGAATATAAAATAAATCATCCAAAATATTTTATATTAAAATAATAAACGCACGCGAAATACATTAGAAAGGTAGGAGAAATCATACGCAATTTATTTGCAATAAACGTTCCTCAATTTAATACGATACAGCCGGCAAGAAATTACTAGATACCAGATATTACAGTCATTTTGAACTATTTTACTGGCACTAATAAGGTAACGTTAGTGACAGTCACTTAAGTAAGTTCCCGATTGTAAGAAATGAATTGCGACTTCACAATATATACGTAGTAAGAATAATAACGTATACAGATTGTATAAAGTCACATTCGCTTATTCTTTAGAGCCACACTGTTTTAAGTAAGACACTGATTTTTCATCACAACGTCAACATGTTTTGACAGAGAGATCATTGAAAACTTAAGTTATAAAACGCATTATTAGGGTAAACGTGTTAAAAGCAAGCCTTCCGTCGTTACAGCGCGGCCACACGATGCGGTAACGGTGCGGTGCGCCGCCGCACCGCAATTACTACAAGCTATAGGGTGCCATACGGGCGTTGCGGTGTGGCAATATATTTAACCCCTCCCCGCCTCGTCTCGCAGGTCACATTTCCGGCGCGCTTGCGGTGCTACGCCGTGCGCCGGCGCAATCTGGTATTGTAATTTGTATATAGGATGACGTGGCGGCACCGCTCCGGCGACGCACCGCACCGTTGCCGCATCGTGTGGCCGCGCAAGAGCGCATAAGAATGCCTCTACAGTTCAAATCAGTGACAGTCGGATATTTAAATACTTATACTGACACTGACAACTTTCATTACAGCTATTAATATATTTTGTTGCATTGGAGTTCATACTAGCTAGAATTCTGTATTGACACAATGTTACACAAGAAAGTCACATGTCGATGTTACTTAGTTACTGCCTTGAATACATATTATGTACAATATATGTACCACATCGCCGCTTCGATCTAACTTTGGAGCAACTTTACTAAATTATCAATTGATATGGCAAGTTCTCTTCTATGTTATAGTAGCTTAATATTTTTAGAACCGATTAGATCTAAAACCAAATCACATTGTTCTTAATTCAATAGGTCGTTAGTGTATACATAAATAGACATAGGTACACATTACACAGTTTTCAGTAGTTAATCTTATAACAAATCGAGTGACGCTATAAGCCTCTATCTATGGGTCTTGGGCATTTTATATAACGTTTCATTAATATATTTAATTATTTCCCTTAGTTATAATAACATATAACTAAGCATTTAGAAATTTATTCACTAACTAACCTTAAAATATACCACTAAAAGAGACCCTTAGGAGGCAAGGTTCCGAAGATAATGGCAGCGTTCCCTCTTGAATAGCTAGACTAATTACATAATTATTATTTTTATTTTATCAATAATTTGTCTTTACATATTGCATTAACTTCTATACCTGACACACGACGTCCATTTTTGCGTATTAAGGCATACCGGTTTGCTCACCATATTTTCATTAAACAACGCAACGCTCCAATCGAACAATAAGAAATTATCTAATAAATATTAATGAAACATCATATCTATTCTATTGAGATTATAAATTCAAATTGCGAATAATGAATGCATAAATCAAGTCTTGCGATCTCATTATCTAATTCTTATCAATTGAAGACCTAAGTATCTAGTCACTTTCTACAATAGCGTTGCACGATTGTCATTTACTACTTCCGGAATTAACATAAATTACACTCGATGTTATCTATGTCAGATGATATAGTGTCGTGACGTAAATTGTATTATAATATTAATTATTATGTTATAACTTTCACGTACACTACCGCTTAGTGACTCTACTCTGTCAAAGGCGTAATTACTTACGCTTTATTTCGATAAAATATTCTTATATTATAAGTTTAAATAACTGGTACAATTACCCCATGTTAAATTAGCAAAAATACGTCATTGATAATATTTACATAATTTGTTAGAAGAGTCACGATATTCAATAGTGCTAAATCTATACTAGAATTATAAAGAGGTTAAGTTTGTGACATTGTAGAGGGTAATGTCAGGATCTGCAGATGCGATTTTAAAAATTATTTTAACATTAGAAAGCCTTGTTACTTAGAAGTGTCATAAACCTACACAACCAGAAAAATTAAAACAGACGTCTGTAACGAAAAACGAATCCGCTCATAATCTTTTAAATGCCACATAGAAGCGATCAGTAGGCTAGGGATTAATAAATACCAGCGATCATTATCATGTACTGACATTTAATTGATACTATATTAGTATGTAAAATCACTTTTATGGAATGTAGAACAGTCATTATAATAATATACACTACTTATCTACTTGGTCCAACAAACTGTTTAACTTATGTAACTATAAATTTATAAAGCAAAAAAGCTATTAGGTCAAAGCTATCATTTTATTGTGTAGTCAATAGTGTTGAGTTGAGAATAATAAGTAATATGTGTTGTCGCATTGGTATATTATTTAAAAAATCCACATGACGGAAATTATTCGAAATAAGTATTTGACGATGATTGTGATATGGAAAAGGGAGAGTCAGATGCACTTTGAGTAGAAAAATGGACGTACGAATTTTATTTTGTATGTAGAGTTAAGGGGTTAGAAAGTATTCTAAGCAGCTTTATGAAAAACAAAGTTTTACATCTTTCGCTGCTTTTTCGCTGTTTAATTTCCTTCATCTGTATTCTGTTTACAAACCGAAACAATGATTGTGAACCCAACGATACTCCTTGGCAACGCTTATACACCTGACGCGACGGCATAATTCCCATAAAGTACATTACTATGTTTTCCCTGATACCCCTTTTTTCGTCTTAATGTTGTTTTTATAATACAGTTATAGTAACATAAAACCGTTTTTAATAAAGAGTGGTCTTTAAGAAATTAAAAATTTCCAACAGCTTTTTAAAAACATTACCCAATGTTATCGGGTTTGTTCACCGATATTTTTATCGATGAAATTTCTAATTAATCAACTTTGTACCTCGGTTGTGTAAGCCGATTGATGCATAGGTAATTAAAATCCATTCTTGCAAATGAATAATTATTTTTTTCCTATTGCAAAGGATTTGTCAGCATTTGGTCGTAAACAATGCAAAAAGTATTCGTAATCACGAATGAAATACCACGGCCACATGGTTACAAGATTTAAGAAGAAAACGATCGTATATTAAGGATTAAAACGCGTGTATATTATACTAGCGACCCTACCTTGGACGCCGATAACTTTTTCGGGTTGTTGTCTATGACACTCACAAATGACGTGGCTTTCGATTGGTAAAATAATTATCAAAATCAGTTATGTAGATCAAGAGATTACCCCCTACCAACTCACAAACTTAACGTCTTTACAATATTAGCATAGCTTTAGCATTGTTCAATTATACTCTCCTATAATATATGTAGATATTTTTGAATTAAGTAAAATGAATCTGTAGGTTGGTACTAGGTTTCAGTCGCAGAAAATGTGTAAGTAAAATATCTTAATTCTCAATATGAGTATGAGCATCTAAAACAGTTTATTCAGCGTCCATTCGGGTAACGCCTAGTTACCTATTAGTATAGAAGGAATTTTAAGATCCATGTCCTGTAGACAGGACGGAAACCATATGTTGTAAGAATCAAATGCTGTCGGTTCGCACGCGTTTTTTTTATGATAGAATGACATTCGATTCACATAATTACTTTTAGATTACGTTTATAGCGATCAAATTACGTACGTATACCAAATAAATAAATTTATTAAATTCTTTCATAAAATTGTATAGCTCAAGTAAGGTCATCGACCTTATAGTAAAATAAATAACTTTCCGAAGAGTATTTAGGACAAAAACACAGTTGTCATATAACAAATATTCATAGTTTGTTCAATTGCGTCTTAGCGTTGCATCAGGCGTGAAGTTAAAAAATACCACCACATTTACATAATTGTCACCTCGTTACAATATGCCGTGTGATTGTTAACGTTCTTCATTCTAGATATACTTGTAAAAATAATAAATTTTGTTGACAAATGATCATGAAACAGATACAGAAATCTGAGGCCCAGACCTAAAAATGTCGTAGTGCCACTGATTTTTTTATAACTCATGAGGCTTCATATAACATCGCCACTTAAAAGATAAATCAGTGCTTAAACAGATTCTCCCAAAATATATACATGTAATAATAATACGTGGTATTTAATAGTAGAGAAATAAATGACTTTTATTTGAAAAAAAGCGGCCAAGGTAAACGTGTGATTAATATTGTCGGAAGTTCTTAAATATCACCGTTCACTAAAAAATAAACACGTATTTGTCTGAATATTGGATTGGAATATCTAATATCTAACTTTAAAAAAAATTTAACTTCAGTGAATATTTTATAATGTTTTTAGTAGCTTAGCTTAGAATTTCAAAGGACTACATCGATATATCAAATTAGCATGAATATCTTAGAAATCCTATGTAAAATACTCTTCCCGAATTGCACCGATTAGTCAGATAAGTTAAATCTACCTTTGGAAATCTCTTAATACATATATCTATAAATATATAAGGTGCATAATTGTATATAAGCGTAAATGAGTAGGTTAAGATAATATCACCTACGTCACGTGCTTACTAAAATAAAGTAATATAAATCTAGCAATGAAACTCATATGTTATCATGACACATTGCACACCTGCCCTCGTATTCTTCTTCCAATAGTGACAGCAATACCTAACCCAACATTTTCGTTGGCCAGTTCGACGAAGATCTCTCAATATCAATACTACAAAATACAAAATACTACAACACTCTAAAACTGATTATTGAGAAATTGTGGAAGTTGCAAAGGAAGGGGGGCGCTAAACTAAAATCTGCCTGTACATTATGTAGCACTCGACATTATCGTGATCTGTGTGCAATTAATATAATAATAATTTAAATAAAACACAGCTTGGTAAAACGCGCGAAGGTTTGGCAACATTTAAATCTCGGTAAATAGTAGTTGCTGTAGTCCTATTTATACCCAGATTTTATTGAAGTATTTTAATTAAAACAGTGCATTTTTATTTTATGCCATTAATGCCAACGCGGTGCCAGACCGTGAGTCTTCGTTTAAAAATACCTTTTATCGTTTTACTTCAACTAAAATGTATTACAATAATGAGATTCCTAAACAAATCATTGTATTTTATAGAAGATTGTACTGTTAACTTGAGTGAAGAATTAAGACTGTGTGACTTTTTTTGGGATTCAACGCCGTGGTATGTTCATACAATTTGGTCTATGGTCTTTGCCATGTATTTCTGTGTTTGTATCTTGATAATTTTTCGTTATAGGCAAGTCCGTGATCTGTGCCGATTTTTGACACCGTTGATTTTTGTGTCGTTAGACATTTCGACGTGTTTTATTCATTTTAGGATTATGTATTAATTGGTCAATTAGAATCAATTGCTGTTGAGCCGGGGTTCCAACACCTGACCTCAGGGTTACTCGCACGCCACTAATTGTGCTCCCAAATATACATGTTAACTAATCTTTGACATTTTTCTTATATAATACAAGAAAAAGATCATTTCTTTTTAAGCATCTCATATATGAATAAAAAACTGTAATTGCAGTCAGCCGCATTAATTAAAACGTTTTCTAAGCAGAAATGCCAATAAATAGCCAACAAGAGATGACCATAAACAGAGATGTACAAGAAACGAAATCACCTCACGCTCTTTTTACATCTATTTATCCTTAAGGACTGCTGTCGTTAAAATGCCGACTCTATAGTATAGTCTAGTGAGGTTAGAATATCCATCTATTTAAAATTAAATTGGATTTAACGAAGCCAAAACTTATGCTGGTAAATTTTAATTCCAGAATTGTATACTAACGTCATCAAATGTACGCTTACGTCATCTCCTGTCCTGCTTGTGCGCAAGTTTTCTCATCTTTCCCTCTTATTGTAGTGATATAATTGTGTCGATATAATTTTAAAATGTATAGAAAATCACATACCGTTTCAGCATATTTGGCATGTCGAATACACTTTTGAATTCTTGCAGTTCTTTTCTTTAGTGACTATAATATACTGTTGGCAGACGTTTCCCCATTTATCTTAGTTTTTATCAATGACAGATTCTCAGCACTATCACGCTTCTAATCTAAGAACAACACGTCAATCATACAGAGATGGTACTTTGGTACTTATCTTCAGCTGTTGATAACAGCACTTTCATTTCTGCGTGGCGTGCACTAGCAAGTGTTCGCTATTTTATGGCTATTATTATATTGTACTTTCATTCGTTTTAGAAATATCAGCTCTCACGCCTCCGAGCCTATGTTAAAATTATCTGCTTTTAGCACGATTAACTCTCGAAATAAATATTTAAAAGGTTGTAAACGCAATATGTATTTGTCTTTTTTTAATTTATGTAACTTACGCATATACGTGGTATAACGTATTAATATTATATATACATAGTAAGAGCTTAACATTAAAATATACTTTATTCGTATTATTTACCACCAAGTATTGGTGCCTAGTAAATAGTACCGGTGACCCCAGAGCTGGCTCTTAATCCTGGCTCAACGAATAAGTATCGTAATACAGCGAAGAAATGCAGCCAGCGTTAAAAGTACGCGGCCACAGGGACCAAACTTTTAAAATTTGTTTTGATTTTCTTTTTAATAATTTTTATTATTACTTTGTAGGTTTAGTATTTTATTTTCAATACAAGAATCATAAAAATACATATCTATGTAGGAATTTATCGTCGTGTTAGTTTTTGTATAACTTATAATACGGCTACTTTGATATATTTAAAACTAAAAAAAAACAGTACCTACTGTTTTTTTGCCTATAGAATATGCAAGACCTAACAGATAATAAAACATCTTCACGCACAGGACAACTGTGGAAAATTAATTGGTAAAACAGAAATAAACTCGTTCATTACAAAAGTAGTATCAAAGCAATCTCAAAACTATCAATACTTTTTTCAAAACAAACTAGATGTGATTAGTTTTAGTTGAATTACTATTTTGTTTATTTACGTCACACTATATAGATTTTTTAATTAGGTTGTAGTATGTATATAGGAGCGTCTTAGTTAATGTTACACTGGTTTAGTTTTTAAAAGCGGGTTATATTTTTATTGTAAATTAGTGGAAATGAAAAATGTCGCACACATGCATGCACGGTCCTCCGGGAAGCTTGCAAATGCGTTACCAGCCTTTAAGGATGTTATGCTATTTTCCTCAGGGCACTATCTCCTAAATCATATCGATGCATAAATGTCACAACTGGCAGCCTTGTTCCTCAATAAGAAACATATCAACCAAATATATTTTATATTAATTTTGAAATATATTTATTAACATTGAGACAATTAAGGTCAACTTTCATTAAATTATCGATCTTTAATGTGTTGTTAATACACTTTAATTATTATTGAGTAATCGATTAAAATTGTTCAACGAATCACTAGTAGTACAGATGTTTGCAAGCGACATCTGACATCTGTCAGAATTCAACATCCATTTGACATTTCTCAAAAATCCAATATGTAGGTGTGGCCCGCTATTGAAATATAAAATTGTTATTTATATGATCACGATTGGTCATCTAATAACACTATACGACTGGCGATATCGTAACGCCGGTCACAGTTCTTATTTGAGAAATAATAGACTGTTGAATACGTTTAACGTGGCAAACCTCTAAACCAATTTGATATAATAATATAAAATTAGTACATAAACATATGAAAAAAAATTACATGATATGTATAATTTTGCAGATCGTTTCCCACTATTCAATAATTTATTGCACTGAAATGGCGTCCTTAAGTCGGCTTCAAGGTACATTTTACAATGGACGAAATTAGTTATGGCTCGCCCGCGCCATAATCCTTCAGGCAAGGAATAGGAACCTACTTTTGCGTTGATAAGCCTTTCTACATAATATATACATTAAGGAGATGTTTATTTTAAACTCTTTAATTGGCAGCTCATGTCTGAGCGCCGTGGTAAGCAAGAAAGCGTCTGGAGCGGACAACCCAACCGACAAAAAATAAACTTTTTGTCTTGAATGATTTCCATGTATGAATTTTAAATGTGTCGTTACCTTGAACACTAACTAGCCATCATTTAATGAGCGTAAATAACCGCTTATACATGAACGAATGGCGGGTGTAACCCTATTCACATAAACACAACGTAATTCGAAGTAATTACTCAACTACACATTTGTCCTTATTTATGACTAAGTAAACTTTACTACCTATAAGTAATGTAATATATTTTGTCCCCTATACGTTTACCTATTAATCGGAGTGAGAAATAATAAGAGTGCAAGATGTTTTACCTAAAATGAACAAAACAATCAACTTCAAACTTTGACTGGTATACTGATATAACTTAGTATTTATTAAATAGATGTTATATGTACATATATCATCGAACTCAAATACTATACAAATAAGTACAAATTGATAACCTCCTTTTTTTAAGTTAGTTAGAAAACAATAATTTCGCCATAGTACAATCGCAAGCATATTTGTACAAAAAAAATTTGATCGTAATCGTAATACTTGTTATTTTTTAAGCTATATTTTACATCACTTGTTTTAAGAATTAAGTTAATTTTTTTCACATATCATTCATTACAATCGTTAAAAAAAACACAAAATATCGCCGGTGTGACTTTTACCACTAACTTATTAGTTGCAATAACATAATGGATCTGGGTTTGAATTCCCGCAAAAAAGCAATTGCTTCGAGATGGAAAGCATGGCCTCAGCCATCCAATTAGACAATCAGCCTTCTTATGAATTTTAAATAAAATAGCGATCAATAAATAATGTTTAAATACACTTACAATTAACCAAAATACCGAGTCTCTGTTGACCTTGTTTCGAAGACAGGTCATTTTTTTTACAAATTAAAAACATTTCTTATAATTAGCGTTGCTCTTATTTTTAATTAATTATTTTCGCCGTTTACGAAATCTTTCCACTCAATGTGCTTAAATCCCCTCTCGTCTTTGTATAACTAACTTAAAATTAGACATTATTATTAAACTTATTGCATAAATGTGTTAATTTTATACCGTTGAATTATTATGAGTTACTTACATAATATTGCGAGTTTTATACAGGGGAAATGCGTTTTAATATTAGGAAAGACGTAGGTACACACAATCAAATATAACCGTTAAGCTATTAAAATGCCGATAGCATTTACAGAGTATGGAAAAAGAATTATCAAAACACGCTTTTAAAATGTTAAACAGGGCAATGTCATTACAAAATAACAGAAAGCAATTAATATATTTTGAATTGTCTACTTACGTAAGTGTAATGCTGTTAACGACGATATTGAAAAGTCACTCACAACGTATGTTCCTATATACAAACTATTTCACTTTGTTTTCTCTGGAGGAAAACTGTCGGTTAGCATGTGCGACGGTTTATAATGGACGATGAACACAACCAGCTAGGTGCGGTGTGACGGCGCGACTGTGGTTATGTGGTTTGTCGGTTCCGACCGACATCGCCCATGGCGTTTCTCATTGCGTTGGTCCGTTCGCTGACGGATAGTCTCACTACTCGCGCCCGCGCAGGGGAGTTGCCCGATTCGACTCGCCTGTTATGTTACCGACACTAAATACTGTTTAGTAGTTAGGACAATACACAGCTACCAATTGTACATTTTAAGACTTCTTATTCCAACGTATACATTTTGAAAATAATCCATAAACGGAAATATACACTTTTTTAAAATCGAAATTTAAAAGTAGTTAAAAGAAATTGCTTATCTTCTCATCTTTTAAAATTGATCAATTAAAAATTCAAGTTAACCTTTTTTAGATTAAAACGAAATAATCTCTGACGTTAGTGTTATTAGCTCAATGGTCCTGTCATTAATTCTATATGAACTGTCAGGCCAAAAACATAATATAACTTTAACAAATAACATTGTTTAAGGTTGAATAATATGGATAAAAATCGATCAAAATTCACCGCACAAGCGAAAGATAAGTCTAAAGGTACAACTCAAAGAGCAAAGGGAGATTGTTTTGAAACTAAAAGTTCGTCCCATACCCAGTACTACGGAAAATTAAATCACGCGAAAGCCTTTGAAAGGATAACAAATGCTGAATATCATGGAAAATCCGAATCTATATCAGGCTCGTCTGAATCATATCACTGTGTCCACGGACCTGAAGGAAAACAGTATACAGAAAAAGGACTTCTAAAGAGGAACTTATTAAAGCAATTGGATCCTATTCCAACAGGTAAATTTGTATGTTTTATGTTCTCTATTTGCATGGTCATAACTCAATTGCATTCATTGGATCTCCTTATACATACATATTTAGTCTGTAAACAATTTTGTGATGAATAGAGTACCATGTATGTACATAAATAGTATCAAATGTAGTTCTTATTATAATGATTATTATATGAGTGACCCGGCAAACCTTGTTTTGCCGTATTTCGAGGAAACATTTTTTAATAATATTACTCGTAACTATGTATCTACTATAATTAAAAAAATTATGGGTTGTATGTATTTTTGTATGCTGTATCAAAAAAAAATTGTCTAAAAAATAAATAAACAAATTTGGGGATGGACCACACTTTACATAGGGGATGAAAAATAGATGTTATCCGGTTCACAGGCCTAACCGATATGTACACAAAGTTGCACGAAAATCTGTCGAGCCATTTTGGAGGAGTTTAAATACAAACACTGTGACACGAGAATTTTATAAGTACATTAATTTGGTCTATGTTCAAACTGAAAATCGCATTTTAAAGTTTTATATATAATTGTATTATTTATGGCTGGTATTTGAATATTCATGAATTTTTTTCGGCTCACTGAAGATCTTTATCAATTTATAACCGATGAATAGAAAGCATGACAGTACTAAAATGTGCGATGCTGTTCCTTCTATTGCATTGGAAATTTAACTTTCCCTCACCCACATACCCTTTATTTCTGCCGTCATATTTTTATTACGATTTCTCGCGTGCCACTATCTTGACCTGCAAACCTTTCCATTGTTTGACGTCAATAATAGTTTGAATGGTAGTGCCCATGGACTATTTTGTGGCCCTAACAAAGATATTTCATTGACGGAAATTTTCAACAACCAACATTTAATTACTAGAGTATCACATAATATATAGCTTTCATCGCATAGGGTGTTAACAGTAACAGACATGAATATAGAATGCCCTAAAAAAAACCTGAATAAAATCTTTTTATTCCTGGCTTTAGAAGGAATATAAACCTGGACTACAAAGGAAAACAATTTTCTTTTGGACGCAATACTTCGGCGCTGATATTATCAAACTCCTGATAAAAATTTCGAGCTAACTAGCTCAATGCTAGAGTTTTAAGCAAAAGCGAATGTCTTTAGAGCGTGCCTGGAATGATGAGTGTCCACCGGCCCTTGGTAGGGAATTGATTAAAAAGTTGGTGTTCCTCGCATCAGATCCAGAAATAGATCACCAAATGGAGAGATTTGAAAACCATCTAAGAGATTTTGCAAGAACCACCTGCAATGGATATGTATCCTTTATATAATTACACCCTTTTTACACCTTAATATTATATTAAAATTAAATAAAAAAAGTTCATTGCTAGTCCTTTTGTATACCCATCCTTTGGACATATTATTGCACTACAATATTTTTTTTAACCTATAAATTTTAGTTTATCGTGAGTTAAGTTCGGTGGCGTTTGTTAGAGGACGTTCAAATAAATGAAATACCATGGTCGAAGCTAAGTGTCAACTGTCTTTAATCGTTTAAAACAAGAGATTATAAGTATTATAAAATTAGCGGTAGTGAGGTTGGTACGATAGACTAACAAAAAATTAAATTGACTTCTTTATGGATTCTTAAATCTAAATGTCAAATATGTTACCTATAAAGAAGATAAGTGTAGTCGACGTATTGGACATTCCCGGAAACTAGAATGTTATATTACAATTTATGAAAAACTAAAGGGACCATATTTTATTACTATAAAAACTGATTTATTGGCTACAAGTGTAAGATGATTATCATTTAACAAAACATTTGGTTTGCGGTTCTAATTACTAACTAAAATTTATAAATATATTAGGTGTGGTTACATAGATCATGTTTCACTTTTTAAATAAACAGGATAACAAAATATTTTCAGAAACACACTATTTAGACAATGATTTTGAGTCTTGGTGTTTTATATTAATAGTGAAATAATAGGGATACCCCAATCACCTAGTGGTATGAAATATATTCTACGACGTGCCATTACAGAGGAGTGGGACCGTAATGTGACAAAAGTTTTTACGTGTAGATTTTCGATACCTTTCTCAGTATGTCGATAGCCTAGACGAAGTTTGTGTCATCTTGTATTTTTTACTTGAAAATATTGGGAAAAAGCAAAATCTTTATGAACTACTAACTCTTTTACTACGGAATATGGTGAAACCAATACGCCTCAATGCTTCGTCTGATGTAATAACTTATTTCGAAACTTTACAAAAGTACTTCGGATTTATTGGTAAGAAACATTATATATATACAAAAACCTAGACATTAATTAAAATCATTCAAAGGTTCTAAGGGTAAGATTACCTTATGACACTTGTATTGTATTTCGACGGACAGGAGTCTGTATTTAGCGATAAAGTTCGATACCTATTGAACGATGTTCCTTGATTGTTTTCAGAGGAAGCTCCCAAATATCGCATCACAATTTACGCTCTTTGCTTCCCTCAATGTAACCTATATTATGTTCCAGGCTACCTGTTGATACAACTAGCAGACGACGAACTCTTTGATATTGTATCGAGAGCACTGATTTGGCAACTATCAACCCCTGACGTGAAGCGGCATGGGGCAGCCCAACTTCGCCATACTCTTGCAGCTGCCCCACTTTATCTTTATCAGACTTTAGTGAGGATGCTTTGCCTCTCTTCACACCACAGATATCCTACGTTTCTACAAGCAGCTCTTCTTCTAGCATACGACTCTACTGATAATTGTATGTTCTAGTTCAATAGTATATTAGTGACAAGCTTACTTGAAAAATAAAATTTAACTGACTTGAAATGCCTGTCAATATTATTTACATGACACATCCTGTACATATCTCAAAAGCTAACGAACCAATTTTGATGAAACTTGGAGTGTTGTATATATTTTTTTGGGTACATTCTAAATGTTATCTCTACATTTACAAAATTAAAAAAAAAACTTATGAAATTTCATTACTTGTCTTGTACACACATCTTAAATAGAATATAATCATCTTGTTGTAAATCTAAATTAACCTTGAATCATCAAAATCGATCCAGCCGTTTAAAAAGAGTTTAATTACAAATACACACACAGATGACTAATATACTTGACTTCCTTTTTATTTTAATTGTACTATGTTTCTGTATACTTGCAACGAAGTGTTAATAAATAAATATGTATATAATATAGATATTTGAATCACTTATGAAAATTATAATACTGTATGAGAAAGTCGAGACTAACATCTTATTTTATTTCAGGCCTCATTATGATGAAAGAGAGTATAATAGAGAACATATTTTATCGTTTCAATCCTTATTATCCACACAGAGACTTACCTGAATATGATATAAACCCTTTGAACCCCCAAGATATTAATATTAAACTTGGTACGTAATTTTTAAATTGCTTTCTCTAGAAACGTTAATTACCTAGTAAAATTTAAAATTGAAATAATACACAGGAGACGACATGTGGGATCAGTCTGCATCTTCTACAACAGCCTTCTGTTTCTATAAAAAAAAACGAATAATGGGGTATTTCTCGATCTGTCACTCAAGTCAGATTTAAGATTCATGAAAGCAATAGTAACCATCTCTTAGATCTACTTTGTTATTTTTATTAATTAATTTCATAATTTTAATAGGGGACAGTACTTTTCATATTTCCATTACTATTTCGTTGCTTCTTATTCTATCGAAGACGTTGTTGGATTTGCTGAATCAAAATCGTAAACAAATACTTCTTCTACCTTGCCCCAATGAATATGCTCAAAGGTTGGTCATATAAAAGTGTGTCATCCCGTGTAGCTAATTGTAATTTCGGGAAGGTTTGTTTCTCTGTTTGTTTATTGATATTAGCAATAGTTACTGTGTCATTAAACCACCCAATATCCTTCATTTCAAATTAACTAATAAATAATTATTGTTTATACTAATGTTCTTAAAATCTTTCAACATAAGAAGATTTTGATTTAATTAAAAATAACTTGGATTATTTCAGATGCTTTTTGTGGGCTTTTCGATATGAATGTCGAGCCAGAGACCATAAACACGAAAGACTTACCTTGGCAGTGATCGCTAATACGTTATTAAAGTGCTATGGGGAGAGGCTCACGCTGTTTGCATCAATATTCATGCCTGGTACGATGATAGAGTTGACATGATTTTAATGTTAAATGGTAGAGAGCTATAGACAAAGTTTGTAATCGCTTCACTAAAAAACTTGTCTAGTTAACATATAGTGTCAATCGGGGGGATAAGAATGTAAAACAAAAGACGAACGCCATGTCATTGATTCATAATCAAAATCAAATTAACCTAACAGTAGTCTTCTGTTTAACATTCGAACCCCAAAACTAAGATCAAGTATATAAACTAAAGTAAGGTAGTCTGCGTTTAAGATGGATGTCTCGTTTTCTTGTCTCTGGTTGTATGATAACAATCTTTTAGGGTATAATATACTAGAAAAGTGACAAAGCTGTAAATATATGGCATATATTATTCAATTTATCCTAATATGTAACAAATTTAATAATTTTAATTGTCCTTAGATATATTGTCATTATCGGTGTTAACTGAAGTTCCAACAAGGCACGAATGGATGCGTTCTGTTAATTTGAACACTAAACAGATGGATGTGGAATTTAAAAAAACACTTATTTGCTTTTCCGTAGATTTTATCAAAACTTTTAAATACAGTGCATTTGTGAGTTAAATATTTCATTTTATATTTACGGCTATTATGTAGGCGGAAGTAGTTCTTAGGTAGTTAGTAGGGCGTATTTCAACGTTGGGCTAGTGGCTTCAGTTTGTGACTCCCACCTCTTGAGGTCGTAGGTTTGATCCCCGGCTGTGCACCAATGGACGTTCCTTTATGTGCGTATTTAACAGTCGCTCGAACGGTGAAGGAAAGTCGCGAGGAAACCAGCTTGCCTTAGACCCAATTAGACAGCGTGTGTCAGGCTCAGAAGAGTTATTTCGTTTGCATACTTAGATTAACCCCTACTGATTAATAAGAGCAAATTTAGGCTTTGAGCTGATAACATCCAAATCTACGACATTACCTAACTATTAAATTTATCACCATAATTAGTCCCTGGCAAATTTTTAAAGTGGTCGGCAAACTTTATCAAATAGTTCGACTTCCTGTTCCAATTCAGCCTTGCGATTCTGTAACTCACTTTTCGAACTCACACAGCGGTTAAAACAGCGGCGGTCGCGCTCAAATCAGTCATTTTACGAGCATTCTGATAAACAATAAACAATAAGCATCGTCCTTATCACAAGGCAGTAACGAAATACATAATTATTTAACTATTTACAGACTATTGAATCGGAACATTGGTTGTTGGGATTAATGTATTTAATTGATCCAGGACTTTGCAGTTTAAGAGCCAAATGGTCACCAGCTCTTTTCGCAGAACTACGCAAAGTTGCACTTCAAGCTCTTGTATGTACAATTCCTTGTATGCCTTCACGTCTAGTAAGGAAATATGGTCTTATAAGAAGGTAATAGTTGTTAGAATTAAATTATATTTAAAAAAAAAAATTCATACTATTGGATATTTATTTTTTCCCCTCTACATATTTTATCATAGACAGAAAACACAACATATTTTGTGCGAGCGTAACGGTGTGGACAGAGAACTACAAATACATAGAAAGATTTATTTATATAGATCAAAGTCAAAAACTAGCCGATAATACGTATAAATTACTCTAAAAAACTCTGAAAGTTGAAACTCCTTACAGGATCAGTCCAAAACCAGTCAATAGTATGTAGAAGTAAATATAAAACACAAAAAAAGCTTTAAGCCTTGAATCTCGACTAAAATTTTTTAAATACTTTCTTATAGTTTAAAATTAATAAGGTGTTATATATATTATGGACTTTAAGGCTGATGTGGTATATTGAATGGTACGCTGAAGTCCCATATGAGTTGCCTGTGCTGTATTGGTGTACTAGAGTGTTGCAAGTGTCGATTCAAGGAGATTGTATACCTCGATATGAATCTATACATGATTTATTTGAAACTCATGGCATTATAATTTTGATGCGTGAGTATTATTTAATTACTGAACTATTGACCTTGGCCTATAACTTAAGTATAATATACAGTGACGTAACAATAGGGTGGCAAGGCTGGCAAAATGCCACGGGCCCCCTACCCAAGAGGGGCCCTGCCCAAGAAATATTATATTCTATGGAAGACAGTGAAGTCTCCAATACGTATTAGGCTAGCGAGGAGACTACAAAACATTCCCTCTCGCCTAAGAGGGGAGGCCATTAGTGGGACATATACAACGTGTAATTGAGTACTCTGAAAATCTTAACGTTTATTAAAATTAAACTGAATTGTACTCAGTGACGATTTTTACTGATAGGGCCCCAGCAAAAGAATTTTCCACGGGCCCCAGATGGTATAGTTACGCCACTAAGTATATAGCCTCTTAAATAGGCATTTAGAAAGCACGATATAGAACGTACTTGATATAGTTTGAATGAGTTCACTAGTCTACAAAATTAGTCTAAAAACTTCAGCACCGTAACAAGTCGTACTTACGCTTGGAACAAATATTGTATACTTCACGCCGATTTATTTGCAGATCTATGCTATACATTACTTAGTCAAAAGCTTCCACCAATAGAGAGAAGTCAAGTAGTTATAGCCGTTTGCCTCCAACTTCTGACTAGCGCAGTTAAAATAAATGAGAGCATTAACTGTTGTGTATATCCAGAGATAAAATGGCCTATTTCTACGGGTAGACTTTCACAAAAAATGTTGGATGTCGTCTTGCACTCTTTGGAATATAATTTTATTATAAGTGATAAGTATGTACTTTCTACATCTAGCTCCTCTTTAATAAGACACCATTAATGTTTTGATTCGTTTAAGGTGGATAATTTCTATAATAGATTTTATCTGGGAAGCACTTGTTTGGAAGAAGAAATATAGAGAATATTTTATTGCTCACAATGGCTTGTATAAACTTCTTGATCTTATTACGGTTTGTACTTTTTTTATTATCTATAACATTTACGCAGTTCGCAGATTTAGCTATTAGCAGTAAGATTTTGCTGACCAATCTATTAAAACTTATCAACACAGATTTTCGATGATTCTAAGGCAGTCACAGCAATATCTAATTAAATCATCTATCATAAAGTATTTGTAACAAGCATTTACAATAGATGCGATTATAATGCAAGATGGGTTATATTTCCAATGTTGTATCGTTAAAACTTAAAGTGAACCCTCATATATAACCCCTAATCTACAAATTGAACGACTTTGATTTGTCTCAAAAGCCACTTTATTACTATTCAACAACGACTCTCCTTGGTACTGTAACGATTTTATCTTGCGTAACTTAAAAGTTATTTTTACTTATTAATAATATAAGTAAATATTATATAAATAAAATTATAGTAATATTACGTTCCTAACGTTGTCAATACTAGGTGAGTTTAAGATTTAACAGGTTCAATTGGTTTAATGCTTTGCGAATCCAAAAAACAATTACTTTATCGGTTGGCAAGCAGATCAACTTGTCTTTAAATTAGATGTCAACCAAATACACTCTATCACCATATCCGCTTGGAGAACAAATTTATAATTAAATGTAAAATATACTAATGTAAATATACTACACTATCAGCGGTTTTAAGTGTAAAGAATTTTTTATCTTTGACAATTAACAAAGCCGCTTAAAAAGTTATAGTAGTAGGATATTTCTATATCGTAACTAATGATCTATGTTTTTAAAGATGACGAAGCCACCAATTCAGTGTATCGCATTGGCTGTAGTGTGTGACATCGTGAGAAGTGGAGAAGCGATCGGCCAGTTGGTTACCTGGAGAGCGGCTATAGGCGCTTCCAACGTTGTAAATTAATTTAATGAATATTTCATTTTATTTTAATAACGATTTCAAAACATAATTATAATCTTGTTTCTGTAAGTTATCCAGAAGACAAATAATAAAAATTAAATGTTTTGTTTAATATCTCAGTTCACCCCGGAACACCTTTTGAACTTGTATGTGAATATTACTCTAACACAAATAGGAATAAAATGTTCTGTAGTTTATTGAAACATACTATAAGCTGTTTGTTTTGTTTTAAGTTTTATTTGGTTGGTACAAAGGCCGACTAAAAAAGGGTAATACACGAGTCTGCTATGATGTATTAGCATATATGTATATATGTTCCTGCATTTTACAGAGCCCCAACGTTGTAAAACGTGGGTCCAATATTGCTGGTCTGTTAGCAGCGGTCTTTCGTAACGAGTGTTTAGCAACACAAGTAGCTATTAACGATCTGGGAGTATTACAAAGTGAGTTATTTTAATATAACCCCAAAAATTAACGTAGGATCATTCACGGATGATCTTTCCAGTTCAACAATTTTTTACTTCTGATAAAACTGAATTTTCTGACTGATATTTTTTGTAGCGATACCTACAATCTGCGACTATAGCTCCATATATTACTATGGTAAATCATACCCTTAACCTCGCTAACAAAGTTGTTTCGACCTGAGCCAGTTTTTTCTCATTTTACAATGACCTTAGGGTATATGGGTGTAGGGGTAGGGTTCCGACCCTTGGCTTTCGACCGCTCCGCTGGGAATATGTACGGCGTTTACGGGTAAAGTATCTGTATATGTGTCCAAAAGGAATCACACAAATGCCGTACAGTAATAAATGACCTATATTGCTTCTGCAACTGTCGTCGAATTAAAAATTTGCACCGACTTCCGGCACCATCACTTTTGTACGGCACTAGGTTTTTTGACATTTATTTTTAATCATCTATACACTTATAACAAAGCCGTACATTAATAATTAGTCGAAATTCCCCCATTGTACATGAGAAAGTCCATTCACTCACGTACTCACATGTACCGCTCAGAAATGACGGCATAGTGCTCAGAGCTATTTTCAGATATAGTAACAGCCTTCTAAGCGTAATTCACGTTGGGTCATTTCACAGGTATTTTTTGTTCATGGGCTTGTGGTCTAATAGTGAATCTCGGATCGTCTTATTCGTTTTAAGAATACATAACAAATGATCATTCTAGTCTTGACTTCTGAACGTTTCACTTCTCCCACTCACTGAGCACGATTTATAAGTTAACCAATATTTTCAGATTTGGAGTATCCCATTTTATCAACCAGCTTGAAAGAAATAATGATAGAAAAAATAAACAATGCAGAAACGCTTCGGATTATTTGTCCAGAATGTTGCTTTATAGCATCAGATCTAGCAGGATCACGTCTCTCCAAGGTCACCGATGTTCGATAGATTATCATAGTTTGATATAACATAATATAGTTTATATGTTGTTGTATAATTAATCGTGAATTAAATACTTCTATAGAAAATGCTACCATTTTTAACGCGACTTGGAAAACCTGAGCAGTAACGGCTTATTTATATGTTGTATAAGTTTCTAGGCTTTAAAAATTTAAAAAAAAATAAGCATACCTTTTTACAGGCGTACGCTATTCTTCAATTACTATCGGAAGATCTATCTTACAAAGTTACTTTGGCGGATGAGGCATACAATTTATATAAGAATATACAATTATCACCAGAAGAGGAGGTAACATAAACAAAATAAAAATCTCAAATATTTTAGTTTAAAATGCTAAAATTTATATTTGTTTGTTATCCTATATTTTTGTTTACCTAGTTATTACGGGTTATATCATCTGTTATAGCTGCCAACTGATAAACTTACTTTAAATCAGTTATGTTTCAGACTATTTTAGTACTTTGCTCACACTTTCTTACTATAAAATTAAATGAATGTTGGTTCGAGACAAAAGCTCGGAGCAAAAGGTTTTTACCACAAGATGAGGAGGCATTTGAAGAATTTATTCAAATAAGCAAGTAAAATATTTTTATATAATAATTATTATATATGTAAACGAACATTTATTACATTTATATTCGTAGCGGCTGGGCAAAAGAAATAAAGAGACTACAAGAAGACGTAATTACAAAGGATATATATAAAGTATGTTCTTTATTTTCTTTTAGTAGCTGTTTTCCTTGTATAAGTTTTTTTTATATAAGTAATAAAAACTATATACATTCATTTTTAACGCATTTAACTGCGTTCGATTTCTAACAAAACAATTATTATAGTTTGTGTTGGTTGGCACTATGAACATGTAAGGCATATCATTACTTAAAATAACTTATATAGCATATATTCATTTAATTTTCAGGATCTGAGACACGAAAGTTCCTTATACGATTTTCTAGCGCGCGTGCGTTTAAATACTGCATTAGATGCATTGCGTGAGGTGCGTTGTGTAGCACGCTCAGCAGATCGTGCTCAAATGGTGCATGCGATGCTTCACGATGCTGTCCAGGCGCACCATCGCCGTACTAAAGCCGCTAGGCAATTAAATACAACAGTGTTACGAACGTTTGGACCGGCGCTTGATGATCAGGTTAAGACTAACCTAATACAGTAAAGTTAAGAAGAAGTTATATGCTCAAATTAGCAAATAGGCTGGAGGCGTACATACGTACATTTGGGAGTTATAGTTCCCGCTAAATCTTGACTGTGTATCTAAGGGTAATTGAAAAAATAACATTCAGTACTTAATGTCTCATTAATACGGTGTAAATCACGACATTAACCAATTACTAGAGTATTTAAGCTATTAGCTAGTCGATATATTGCGATGAGACCTGGTTTAGCTTCTGATTGTTTGTATGGTGTGTCTATAAATACTAATTGGCTTTAGTAACCATCAACTCTTAATGAGCGACTCTGAATGGGATAGTCCCCAATGGTCATAGAAATATAACAATGAGTTAATTTGTTTACACAATTAAAATAAATTATTGTAATAGAAATAAATTTTTATATGGTAGCTGATTGGGATTGTAACCGTGTCTTTGATGAGCATGTAAATCTATCGGTTCTGGCCCTGTAGTCTGTAACTCACTTTTCGAACTCACACAGCGGTTTTCGCATCGGCGGTCGCTCTCAAATCAGTCATTTTATGATTTGAATCGCAGGGCTGCTTTTAGATTAGCCGCCGCAGTATGATAATGTATTTTTCTTAAACAAATATAAGTGAAACTGTTGTACACATATTTCGCTGGGACGTCATTTTTTGATATCAAAGAAAACACTCTATATTTTTTTAATAAAATAATTATTTTTCAGAATATTACTGGTCAGTACGTTAAAGTATACAGTATCTTTCCTAAAAATAAACCAAAACCAAAGGAAGATTTTTCGTCAGCATAATATAACAGTCACAATAATTAAGCAACAATTTGTTGTATAAAAATGTTGGTATTAATGTAATCTTGACTCTATTATTTCGACTATCATTTAATTATATATTTCTATCTATAAATTCGGAAGTGTTTTTTTATTTTTGCTAAACCTCTCTAAATAAATTTTAAACATATATTATATAGTTCTGGCATTTCCATTTTTTACAAGAATACGCTTATGAATTAATTTAAGGAATTGAAAATAAATAATATTATCAGTAACATAGGATTTAAAAGAAATCCTAAATTATTATTTTGTAAATAACCATGGTTTAAATGGCAGAGGCACTTTAAGTTTTAGATGGCGAATGAAAGTTTAGGAATGAAATTAAAATAGGTATGTTTTGATTTTTAATTCCGTAGAATTCTGACAGTTCATAAGTGTTGCTACTAAAAAAGTTCTCCACCGAAAAAGGGACAGATTTTACTTATTTAATATATTTGACGGCAATAAAAAATGCTACGTATTTTTTTATGTTTTACCTACAAAAAGGTAAATCTTAATATTTACCTTCTCAAGTGACCTAATACAAAAATAACAAATATTTCAATATCACGAACATTATATCGAATTAACTTTAATTACTTTATTTTATTCTTTAGCTGGCATCACTGCCTACTAATTCCAGGTTTAGTAAACCTTTTAAAAAAATGAAACGTTATCTTTACTTGTGCGTTTTTTACTGTTTGTAATGAAAAATAAGGTAATTACCAGTCGCCGTTAAATCGCTTTAAATGTGGAGCACCACACTTAATAAAATGGGTACCATAACTAACAATAAAATGTATGCATAGATGTTCAGACTCGTATAGAAATTGAAAAATGTGCCCGGCCAAAAAGGTTTGCCATCACTGCCATGTCAAAAAATGATAGCTGTCAGAATTCTACGGAATTTTAGGTTAGAGTATAGATAGTTGTAATGTTATAAATATAAAGGAATTATTTAAACACATGCACAAAGAAAGACTGTTTTATAATCACGAATATATTGAATAAAATAAAGTATTAGGTATACAGTAAATTTTTAACTACGAACAAGAAAAAAATCAATAAGCAAACCTTTACCATGTAAACTTACTATCCCCTATTACCTATAATTAAACGCCCTTTAGATCTTCCTATATTATGAATTGATGGTCTTTATGATAAAATATAATCACATTATATTAATTAAACATTCTTTAAATCTCATAAGTAACTTTTAAAGTGTGAAAAAAAACATGTAAAAGTTTTAACTCTAGTAACTTTACTGCAAGCTATGTTAATTTCCTTAAAAAAATATATTAAAACAATATGTGTAAATTCGCTTTCTAGAAACACTTACTGCAAGATCTACCGAAAAAACATGCAAAAATATTAAACGAATCATAAAAAAGATATAAAATATTTTAAATGCCTTCAAATCACAATCGGATGCTCGTAAGTTATTAAATCAGTAACAAACCTAAAAAATTCATAAATATAGAAATCTTCAGGGCTGATTTAAAATAACCTTAAAATATAAAAAGCAACATACATTTTTATTGGCCATTACAATAGACTTTTTGACTAGTAACATTATTTAGACATTTAAATTGTATAACATATAGTCATTCCACACTTATTAACTTCACAATATTCGATTCCACATTGTGTATACAATTACGCGACATTAGCCGTAAATTCAAACTTAATATTTTATAACCCAATCAAATTTAATATATCGACTTGTAAATTGAACTTTTCATTGTGTTTGCAATTAATTTATTTCGCCTACATATTTGTACATTTAAGTAATGCCTAATTAAGTCTTACGTTCAGTTACATTAATAAGCACAGCTTAATGTAAGTGGTCTCAGTATTGGCTAAAACAAGAAATGTCTTCTTTGTTTCAAGTACTCTAATAAATATTGACGACATGCTTTTGTTTCTTCCTCTCGTTCGTCTAAGCTAGGGTAGGTTCAAATACAACATACACTTTATATACAACGTTTTATACATTGTGTATGAAATTAAAAACTAAACGAGCAAATCGATTCTGAAATCGTACAAAGCAAACAGTCATGCTTCAACTTTTTTAACACTAAAACTATATTATCCCTCTACAAGTACAGTGATTGGCACTTTCACCTTATTGAAAGGCACTAGCACTAAATATATTTGAACTTTTCCAAGGGGTTATCATGAACGATACTGATACTTGAAACTTAGGCATTATGATAACATACATAAGACATTCAATACCGTAGTGACCAAGAGGTGTTAAATAATATATATTTTTTAAAACACCTACCTGGTCATATTTGTAGATTATTTGCGAACGGTGTAATATGTATCTAGGTTGAATTTTATATACCAAACGTTTAGTGGTTAAGATACAAAGTGACATATTCTTATACAATTCCAGTCTCACGAGTTTCTTCCATTCATATGCTTAGCATAACCATGTATCTATCTAAGCACCAAGATATATTAAGTTATAGAATCGATACAATTAAATCGATATTTATCTTCAATTTAGTTCAAACACAATAGTGCCATTTAATATTAAATTTATATTAACTAAACAAATCAATCGTGAACTTATACAATAACTTGCTATACGAAGGCATTGTTCATTTAGCTCTGAGTTATACTTACATTTTTTCAAGACAACATTCATACATTCACATTTTTTATTTGGCCACTGCCAAATATGTACCATAAGTTAAACTACCGTAATTATTACAATTAATTAATTTTTGCACTCTTTGATAGGATTCAAATGGTTTACAACTTGAAATCCCAAGGCCCTTATTCCGTAAAATGAGTACCATTTTACGTACATCATGGTTACGAAATTATTTTCATAAAAATAAAGGTAACCATGGTAACACATACTGGAATTTAGTCCACGGTTTAAAAGACCGCTTATTCTCATGACTGGTTGATACATGATTTATCCAGCAAAATAACTCTGGGACTAAATGGCGCAATCATTAATTAACTACGGAATGTAAAATAAAACAATTCATATCAAACCATCCGTGATTAAATGAAATTTATCGTCTTAAAGTCTGTATAATTGCATCTATAATAATATCCACGATTTCTGACACGGTTCATATTAGATATTCGTACTACCAAAAATTAATTTATAATAGTTATCTACATGCCAATATGTCGGGCTAAGGCCCTGGTTTGGTAAGCATCAGTGTTAGACATATTTTGTATCTTAAAGCACGCAGTTACGCAGATAAGCACTAATTGAATGACATGGCAGGCGGCCTATAACTACTTTGTACAGTTGGGAAAATGAAGGTGACATACCCTTTTCTTAACATGACTAATAGGCCTCAAGATATTATGATTACTTTCAAAACTTATTTAACCCACTTGTCTTTGTTTAGACAAAGACACCAATCTCTATTAGTTTGTCAAAAGTTTGACAAAGTTCAAAATTGTACCTACAAAAAATAACTGCGTCAAATATTTGTATGCGTCAGTCAACGAGCATAAACATTATCAAACTCATGGGAAATCTTAGAGAAGACCCATAAGAAATTTAATAGTCTACTTTTGCATACACCACCTGGAGGCGAAGTAACCTAAGTACTTTATGTACGTAGCGGTAACGGAAATCAATAAAAGCTTTTTAACCTTTTTACTTGAAATAAAAATATTTTTTTTTATTTTGTGCGAAAAATATAAGTAGGTATAAAGTAAAATTCATCCCCTCTCTGAGTAGTGTTTACAAGTTTGTACAGTTGTAGTTTTAAGATGTAGAGTCTGCGAAAAGTGCGTGCGATTATGCGAACTAAATATAATTATTATTTTCATTTATTCACAAAAATTATATACTTTTTTCGTATTAAGAATCGAAATGATGACTGTCGAACTATACTGACGTAAGTGATTTCACACACATTTTACATCAAAAACTGTAATTTAGTAATGCTGATATACTCTTTCCGCACCAACTCAAGTAATATATCCAGCTAGACTTAACATACTATAAACTAATTAAATGTATGTATTTTTAGGTGTGATCAGACCCGTATTCAGTATTACTGAACATAGACTCCACCATACTGTCAAACTCGGGCACTGCCTCTTCATACATTTTTAGTTGCTGTGAAAGGCTCTCTGAATCGGTTGATATGGATTCATTAGTCCACGCCTCGCTGGCTGAACGCGCTTGTAAACATTCTTGGTAGAAATTGGCCAGTTCGGTTATTGGGCTGCCATCAGCAAATGGAAAATCCTGATAAAAAAAGACAATAAAATTATTACGTAATATACCGGAGTGTCAGATTATCAGGATCCGATCCGATTTCAGGTCCGATGATGTCCTCTTTGACACATTGATGTAATAATGACAAATCCTGTCCAGACTACAAATATTGAATCCCAATTATTGGTATAATTAATAAAAATAAATATGATTCATAAACATAGTGTTTATTATTGTGATGCTCTATTATCTGTGTTAAACGATATTTGTAAATGGCTGACAAACAACTGACTTTTGTAAAATGACAATGAAAATTCTATCATTAAGTTTTTAAACTTAAACTCTAAAAATATAAACTTCATGTATATTTCCAACTTACCATTAGACTGGCATATTTGTTATCCTTGCACTTAGGCACTTCAACAGCTTTGCTTGCATCTGGAGCTAATGTAGGTTCAGCTTCAGAACTAGGACCGGGCTTTGAGAGAGCATCAGCCATTGACAAGTTTATCTTCTGAAAAAATAGTTTTTGTTAAATTCATTTTCAATCTGAAATAGTAATGATTTGTCATAACAAAACATTACTATATGTACTGTCTACATATCCAATACAGTAACAAGTTTAACTCTAAAGTAGTAGATAGGTATTTCATCTTTATTTTATTTCTGTAATTTAATTGTCAATGTAGAATGATGATAACATGATATGTAAAAAAAAACAGTAGACTCTTATGTCAAATAACTGGTATAATTATGAACTAAGTACTTATTTATGTTATTAATAAAAAGCTCCTTTTTACCATTCAAAACTATGGACAAAATAATATAAACACATGATAATATTTTAACGAACATTGACGAAATGTAAAAAAAATTCGTTTCCTGTAATCTTTGGTTCTCAATCTCAAAACAATGATAGGGACAATTACGAGCCATTGTCTTCTAAATAAATATCTTTTTGTCCAAGGCACGACAGCCCTTGGGCAGACCCTGTTTCAGCGCAGAGGAATCAGTACCCATGTAGTCCTGGAATGCGAGGCTGTGGCTAAACAACGTGCAAAAATCCTCGGAGCAGTGAGGTCACTCCGTGAAGCCTGTGAAGTGGCCAAGAGACTTCTGTGCTTCTGTAAGGAGCTAGGCTGGCTAAATTAGCCAACACTTTACGCACAACAGACCAATTATATGTCGAAGTGCGGAAACTGAGTCCACCAACCTATAACAATGTTTGGTTCACTGGACATACGAGGTTATCATTCTACAGCGACGATGTGATGTCCATAAGGATTTTAAGCTGTAATAAGGGATAGCAACTTAGCCATAAAACATTTTTAAAATAATCATGATCAGTAACCCGGAAGTCACTTAAGAAACAGTGTTATAAATTCCAGTTAATGAGGGGTTATAATTGGTGATGTATAGTATATCATATCTTTTTGAGCCTATTTCATTGATATAGTTTGAAAAAGTCTTACTTTTTCCATTTTATCTTTTTCAGCTAAAAGCCACTCCATTGGTGGTGCGGGTGGTAATTGTTGATATAATGCATCATGTAATTCTCTTAGTTTTATGGTATCTACAAAGGCACCAGCTGTTAAGGGTTTTGAAAGGTCAACTTTTTTCTTATCACAGTTAGTTTTCCTGTAAATTTAGAGTAAATTAGTTATGTTTGAGTCACTATCCGAATAGGCATTTAATTATAGTCAAAGCTTAAGATTTAGAGACAAATTTAAAAACATATATCTAAATTTAAGATGATTTATCAGATGTGAGAGTTATTTTGCACTTATTTCTGTATCATGTAGAACTTAGGTCAATTGCAAATATATGTTACAGTGGGAAAATTATTATGTTTAAATGTAAATAAGAAACAGAGACATATCATCATCTTAAAAAACATACCTAGGAATTTCCTTTGGAAAATGGTCACTTTTGACCATTATGTCACTATTGGATATATTTTGAACTTCACCATAGCTTGGTACCCTACTTCTAGGTTCTGGCAAAATAGTCATTTCAGTTCTATAAGAAACCTCAATTTCTACAGTACCTATTGGCATGTGCAATTCACCAACCTTTATATTTTTATACTTCTTACCTATAGAAACAAAACACATAAGTACATACAACAGACCAATAAATTTTGGGCTTATATTATAGAACAATTTTAATTTATATGCCACCTAAAAATCAAGATAGTTTTGCCAGGAATACACTATTAGCATTCTTTTTTTTAACATAACAAATAGTTTACTCTTTTTACATTCAATAATTTTTGCCATATGCAGTTAAATACATACAAAACATGATAATTAGAAAAAAATCATACCAAGAAGGTCCAAATTTGGCTGGCCCCCATATATTTTATGTGATATTTGATAGCAATCTTTGTTTTGCAAGCGAGACATTTTATATGCTGGTGTTATTCTAGATATGCTCAAGGTTGATTTTAACATTATACTCATTCTATAGTATATAGTGGATATGGAAGTAATGGTTGCATCATTAAGAGGACCTATTTTTACAGTCCAAAACTCCAACACCATGTCATCTCCATCGTTTGTATGTAAGGATATTTCAATACAGAGGACATTTGAGAGTGCTTGTATGACCTCACCATTTAGAACACGTTTTGTGTCATTGTTTACATCTGGTACGTCTGGTATTGAAAGATTAAACTGCAACATTAAATAAACTTTCTTTACATACAACTATTCAAATACAGGTTTAAATAGATATTTATTGATCAAGGTGGAACCTACTTACCCATTGTAAATTATTTGGTGTACATGTTGTATCACATATTACATTATCTGATGATTTAGTAGTGTTGTACAGCTGGACAATTTTTCTCCCTTGTCGACTTTGAACTACAATTTGCGCAATTTTTAAAGTCAATATTTTAGTGAATTTATATAGCTTTAATCGGTCCTGAGCATCTGCACTAGACATTTTCCTGGTTTTCTCGGTTTTATTAATTTTATTTTCACCTTCAGTTATTTGTAGAAAAACATTATTCATCTAAATAATAATATATGAAAGTGCCAGCATGATACTAACTGATAACGACTTATTAAAAAGTTTATCAAATCAAATAAGAATATACACGGCCAAATTGTTCACTTCAAGAGAATAATTATTATTTAATCGCACATAACAAACCAACAGATAAATTTATTTGCTTTTGCTTAAGAGTTCATGCTTCAACCCAGTGTTCACAACCTTAAGCCAGGCAGTTATCGTACCAGGGCCGTAAAATTATCGTATATGTGATCCATATACGATAAATTATCGTACAGTCAGGAAAATGGCTAAAAATACTTTAAAAAATCATATGAAACGTGAAAATAAAATGTTGCAAACGATTTATAGTTTAAATCTTGTAAACTGGTGTTTTTCAAATTGAAAAAAATAATAATAATTCAATCTCTTCCGTCAAAGAGGAACAAAAATACGCAATATTTTCTCGTTCATTTTACATCGCATATTATTTTTATCACTTAAAATTCGTTAGGTATTAAAATGTTATCGAAGACTTCCAAATCTGCGTCACCATACAAATCGTGAATTTTTTGGCTGTGCATTCTGATGCGTTTTTGTGTTTGTACATTAACGCTTTGTTCATCTGCTGTAGTTGCCTTGTGACAGCATAAGTTCCTAATAGAAAAATAAGCCAATAGATGGCACTGACACTAAAAACTGTAATTGTTATTGGGCTATCTGTGTAATCATCAAATTTTTTATCAGACTGGAAATTATCGTACAATCTGCGTACGATAGTCATGTACCATCGTACGTCGTACGTAGTTATGAAATTATCGCAAATGTACGATAATTATCGTACGGTTGTGAACCCTGCTTCTACTGTGCGATGTGTGATATGTGTGCAGGAGATGAATCTGGTCATCACACCACCGTCAGCCACCGCAAGTTGGAGAAATATCTACACCCCACTTGCACTGACTGTCATAAGGAAATGCCTACTAGAATTGATCTGTGTGAGCACCGTTTGACTCCAGAACATCTTAGGATGATACAGGACAAGCAAGATGTCAGTGGAAAGCTGAAACCTGAAGGTAAGCTGTCCATTTTTCTTAAATAATAAAACCTATGTTTGTCCTTAATGAGTTCTTAAAGAAGCCAAAGCATAATATATATAATTTGAGTTTATTTCTACATTAATTATTAGAAAAAACTTACATAGAATTTAAAATATTTCTGCTATCTACATTTTTTGCCATTTATTTAATGCAGTGTATGTGCAATAATCTATTTTGGGCTTGTATTTTCTGTTGGAATTAAAACATATCTTTTTTTATCTATAAAACTCAATATATATTATTTTGAATACTGCTAGTAACCTAAATAGGTTACTAGCAGTATTCAAATGAATGGCCCTAATTTGCGTGTACAAACTTTAAAGAAATTATTTTGCAATAATATTTTAAAAGCAAGCTGGAGGGTCACCCAACTACAAGCCTGGAAAAATTGAGTATTAGCTTCTTGGTCACAACCAAGAGGCTTATTGTAACTAAAATCATTATGTATTATTTCGAATTCCAGCACTGAACGCGGCGTGGGCCGTTTTTTCCTTTGTGAATTCAAATGCTTCCAATGCCAACTCTGCAAGAAGCTCCTTGACTCAGAGGAAACTGCCAAAGTATATCTTCGTACTTGGAGGCACCACCAGCTTTTCGTGAGGTTACTTAATGAGAAGAGTGGTAAAGAGGTAAGAAAATTATAGTATTGACTCTCAATTAAAACATACAGAAAGTATTTGGCCTCTTTTCTTTTACTTGTGTGATATTTTATAAACTTTAAATTTTTAAAATTTATGTATCGTAAAAAAGAAATAAGAGTATTTCAGTTTGAATGTGTACACCATTAGAAAATGTAATTGAATTCCGATGTCAAATGTTTATGTATTTCACAATTTTTTCCAAAAAAATAATGTTGTATAATGTATTTATTTTATACTAATTATTACCACTAAATAAAATACTAAAAAATGTTTTCACCAGACTATAGAAACCCGCAAGCCATTTAACTCTGGCAACTGGAAGCGTCGTAAGACCTCTCCAGAGCCAAACGATTCCGCGGAAGCGGCTGAGAATGGCCATAACGATGCTAGTGTCAAAGGTAAGACTATACGTAAAATGGCATAAATAGCAATAAACTTAACATATGACATTTCTGTAATTTCTTACAATATGATAATTTAAGTAAGAATTAAAATTTCTGGCTAAGTGTATGTCATTAAGTTGAGAAATACAGAGATTTTTAACATATAAAAACATTGGAAATAAATATTCCTAGTCTAGTCGACAAGTTGAAAATGGAACAAAATAGAGATACTGCTCTTAAAATTATGTGCGATAGCTCATTGGATCCGGAATGACGTCTAGAAAAATGTGCTAAAAGCGTGTATTAGCACATAAAAAATTGCAAAAGTTATAGACAGTAAAAGATGAAAAAAAAATGGCATTTAGTTTTTTGCCAATATTTAATAAACTTTAATTTATTTAAGGTATTGAATATTTTTTTTTAAATTTGAAAAAATTATGGTGTGTTCTGAACACTATAATTAATTTATTCCCGTTGAAAATTTTACTTAAAGTTAATTTTTCAACAAGTTAATTAATTGTTAACTAACGAAATTTTCTCGAACGACCGTCTTAATTGTAAGTGAAAAAAAATGTTTAAATAATGGTCGTAAAAATTCGCTTCGTAGAGCCTTTCTTACATACATACTTAACAAGATCGTGCCATAAAAGTTAAAAAAATATTTATACTTTGTTTATAACAATTTTTTTACTTTAACAAAAACTTAAAAATCCGTGTAATGTTGTTAAAAAAATTCTTTTTTTTCTAAATCATCATATAATCGTTTTTTTATTAATACAAGATATTTATTGATTTGCAAAAAAAAAGTTCACGCCATTTGTTGATAAAATTTTTTTAAACAAATTGATTAAATCAATATTTTTAAAAAATTAAATAAAATTAAATTGTAATTATAACATTTATTTATTACCCAAATCTTTTTATAGAGGAGAAAGCTGATGACGTCGACATGGAGGGAGAGGCTATTGGCGTGTCGAAATTACCAAAAGCCGACGATCTCCAAGACTGGGTGCAGAGTGTTGACGAGCTACTCGAGGCAGTCCGCGATGGTGAGTTCAATATTTTGCTCTGATTGACACTGACAAAACAAGTTTTAAATAATTAGTATTGTTTGAACTCTGAAAATTTTATCCGAATTATCAAAAACAAAATCTTATTATATTATAATAGCTATTGTAATACTATAACTATCTACTGCTACAAACTGCCATATATTTTCACATATTTGGCTTAATTCTGTGGCTGAAAATTTGGGTTTTTCTTTTTGATCTAGTATCATCCCATATTATTAGCTTATATTTTGTGCCATGATAAAATAACACTAAATATTAAATATAAAAAAACAACGCATAAAAACTTCATACATATAGTATTTCTTCATTAAGATTAATTATGTTGAATAAATTATTAATAGTACTATTCATTAATTATTTTGCTTCTAGATAAAGATGCCTTAGCCGAGATAAATGAAAAGGACATAGAAAAGGAAGATACTGATGAACAGCCAGAATCTAAAGTAAAAGTTGAAGACAATACAATACAACAGATGAAGAAAACGAAATAAAAAGCGAAGTAATGACAGAAGACGAAAATCCTCTATCAAAGCGTATCACTGGAGGGCGTGGACGTAGACGACGCAGGAATTAATAATACTAAGAATAATATAGTCATTTGCAGATCTAGTTGGCTAGAAAGTTGTAATAATTATTATTAAGCTCAAGAGACAACTTATAAAATAGTTACTACAATTGCTACATTTTTTTTTATTATTACTTAATTCATGTGAAATTAAAGGTATTTGGTTTCAGTCTCCTAATTACATTGTAATTTTTTCTTTCAAATTAGTACTATTAATAAGTATCTCTCTTATGTTATTAAAAAAATTATTTAATGTAGTCTCGAACTTTTTTTTGGATTGCATAGAGTTATGTTAAGTATGTAGTTAACGGACTTCAACCAAAAAAAAAAAAAGAATAGCTATTAAATATTCTTGGTCTATATTGGTCATACGAGATATCTTAAAAACTTGTAAATGCTAGTTATATGTATGGCTTTGTCGAAACAAGCATATTATATGCAAATTTATTTTTTATAGACTAAGTTTTAGATTATCACACTAATATACTATAATATACGTATATAAGTGAAAATAAATCTTTTAGAAAATTCTCTCATAAAAGTGAACAATTAATAAACAAGTCTGATACCAAGCAACTTTCTGGAATTTTCTTTACAATTGTTAAAAATAGAGAAATAGAGCACCTTAGATGACGTATTTAGGTTGAATTTATATCTGATGATCATCTTTAACATAGCAGTAGGTATAGTCGACGCGTTATGCACTGAGGCTTCGGGTCATAAATCATATTTATCTGTCTGTCTCACTCGCACTTACAGGTCTTGTGGAGATGTGCATATTATAATTGACCTATTCTTTTCTTGATAATTGTATTATAATTTATTATAATTGACAGTGAAAATAAAATGGCAGAGTGACAGCACACTTGTTCTTTATTTGTTACGTCTTCCAAAAAGTAAGTAAGTTTTAATATGGCTGGCTTTGGCTTATATAGGCTCATCCCCTCCAAGTGGGTGCCATTTGCGGTTGGCAGGCATGGCGGTTGGCTGGAGGGTTGGCCAAAGCCAAAGCCAAAGCCATAGCCAATGCCATAGCCAATGCCAAAGCCAAGCCATGCCTGCCAACCGCAAATGGCACCCACTTGGAGGGGATGAGCCTATATAAGCCAAAGCCAGCCATATTAAAACTTACTTACTTTTTGGAAGACGTAACAAATAAAGAAAAATACGGCTTAAAAAGTTACCAGTAGTTTTAATAATTCCCTCGAGAATCGAAACTGCTCATGCCTCACTCATTCTCAACTAGTTATTTTAATTGGAATAAAATGTTTATATCAAATATAACTGGAAAGTTACAAGCTTCTGAAATACAGTTACCACTAACGCCAGGAGTAGAAATCGGTTTATGGCAATAAATTATTATTATAAATTTATAAATGTGTTTAACTAGTACGGGTTCGATTCTGGGAGAAACAGGAAATAATTTAGCAAATGTCGAGATTTACACATCAGAGCACATACACAGACAATTTATAGAATAAAAAAAAAGATGTAAACGTTCTACATGATTCAATCGAACGCTCAATACATCGAGATCAACACTTTGGATTTGAATGGGTGGTAACTGAAATATACTATTGGATTAGATTTTTTAGTTAATTCTATAAAAGATGGATCTACATAAAGCATACAGTTTTGATGTAATAATAATATCAATAATATAAAACGTGCGTTCTCACGAACTAAGTGTACCTAGCAGTAAGACAATTTAAAGGTAATAATTTTTAATATTAACGCATGTCGAAAGGTAAAGTAGACAGATATAAGAAAATCATATTTTTTTTTAATTTCTCGGCTAAAGTTTAACATTTTGGAAATAAATAAAGCCTGTATTACTGGATGTGGTGAAGAATGCCTCACTCTTACCCGCCCTCGTCCCATAGCGAGAGATGGCGACTTGTGGTTTTCCCAGCCCCATATCCTCCGCAAAAGTTATGGAATTTCCCCAAGTCAAAAGAGGGAATAATGTAGCACCGTGTAAGAACTTTGATATCGGTATTCGGTATATACTTTCATGTTTATTCCTTACTAGTAGACTCGGCCTAGCGTTGCGGTGGCTCAGATTTTTGTTGTGTTACATAGTAGTAAACTATTCAAGAGAAACGGCAAGAGAACACCAATCCACCATGCTTTTTTGGTGGTTTTGCCATTAAATTGTAATTTATGTGAAACTTTGGTATTTATTAATAAGGATCAATACCTAGGTACAAATAGAGAGCCTTTTCTAGAGGTGGTATTTTAATTAATAAAAGGACGCTTATTGTGACGTAACTATAAAAGATGCTGTTTTTTTATTATTTTTTTACACCTTGGGATAGATTATTCAAGTTTTAGTAAGCATTCCTATTTTTTTTGAAAATGAAGCATAGCCTATGTCACTCGGGAATAGTGTAGCTTGCCAAAGGTGAAAGAATTTTTGAAATCGGTCCAGTAGTTTCGGAGCCTATTCATTTCAAACAAACAAAAAATCAAATCTTTCCTCTTTATAATATTAGTATAGATAAACAAAAGTACAAATCTTTCATCTAGTATAAAGTAGAAAATATCTTACCAACAAGCCAGCACTACTTTGTGGTCTTTCAGTGGAAGCAGGTATTTTAACATCTACATTCATTTTCACCAAAGCGCTTGACGGAACATATTTCTTCTCTTTCATTATTTGTTTATTGGTAACTGATAGTTTACGTTTCCTTGCGTCATTTTCATTTAAGGTTTTCAAAAACATGGGTCGTTCGATAACAATGAACTGAGCTAGTTTTATGGCGCGTTCTTTATCGAGTGCAGCCATTTCGTATCTCTTATTATTTATCTGTGTGAACAGCTCATCGGATTGGTTCTGAAGAGCTTTCAAGTTATCCTGTTTTGCTTGGAGTTTGTTTTTTGCATCTAAATAGTTCTTAAGATAAGGTATATTTTCATATTTCTCCTGAGCAACGGCCCATTCTTTTTCATATTTAATTATTCTATTTTTCATATGCTCTGCATCGTCAGAGCGGAGTTTTTTAATTAAAAGATACTCCTTTTCAGCTTCTACATTAGCAGATTTAATTGTATCCAAAGCCATGTGCAAACTACAAGGTTTTCAAAATAATTAAGCACCAAAAATTACTTGAAAATGTGGGGTAAGGAACAGGGCCTGATGAAGAAATTGGGTTGATTGGAAATGGCCAAACAGTTAACAGAATGACGTATTATGTCCCGTCTACGGACTAGAGATGCTGTAAACTTATCACAATCAAACAGAACATGGCGTCGTTGTCTTTTGTTTTACACTCTCACCTAACTGAGACTTAATAGAATTGTAAGAATTAATCGACTGTAAATATTTGAAAGCTTTAAGAAAATGAAGCGCTACATTTCATAATCATATGTGAGTGTATTACCTCTTTAGTTTTTGTTCATCTAATTTTATTTCCATCTCCAAAGCCATATTCGATTTTTGAATAAAATTACGTTCGACTGTTTGCCTTTCACATTGCTCTTTTAACTTCTTCAACAAGTAATGCTGTGCTAAAGAATGGATTGCCTTATAAATATTAATTAATTATTTAATCAGAGTAATTATTAAAAGGTTCTAACTTACTTTTTAGACAACATTTAGAAAGTGTAACGGACGATTGATGTTCATCGACAATTTGACGAATATTTTGTATTGATTTATCGGCCATATTTTTGCTATTTTTGATACAAGTTATATTTTTGGTATCATTCAGCAACACAAGATTTTTTTTAAGTTATACGTGATGATGATGATGATATTAATGTATACCAGATATACGTGAACTAACTCGACTCTGGGCGGGAAACGTCTTTTTTTTTTTTTGAGTTTATGGCCTGGTTACCTTTAGGCCAAATGTCTTTTTTTTTTTTTTTAATTTTATGGCCTGGTAACGAGACCTTTAAGCCAACCAAATGTCTTTTATTCGATGTTATAGATAAGTAGCATATATATTATTTGTAGTCGCAGACAGATAATAACGCAGCGAGATATCTTGTGTAAGTAATATAAAAAAAGCATAAGAGTAAGCAGGACAGAATAGAATTTCGATTCTGTATACTTTCGTTGTCGGCTACCAAGTTTTTCCTAACGCAACATTAATGTAAAAAACATTGTTCTCTCCCTTTTACGCATTAGGACGGCGTTAGAAAATAAAAATCAACAAATGCCATCGTTGGCTATATTAATGCGGCTTATTATAAGCAGATACTACCTTTGCGTTCTACGCATAGATTTATATCGTTAAGGCCGATTTACATTATCTTAGTGTTTAGGAGAGTGCTTTAGGATAGTACTTTAGTTGAAACATGTAAACGCTACTTGCTTTAGTAAACGCTACTTGCTTTAGTACGGTTCTACTTGACTTTCAAGTTGAATCAAAATAGAATCGCTTTTTATTTTTGTTTCAAGTGATATCCCTCCCGCGCCCGCGCAACCCCCGAGATCTTCCCTCGTTGTGTGTAAACACGTAATTTAGTAAAATCTTTAGGAGAGTGCATAAGTGCCGTGAAACGCGTGGGTGATTTTTGATTTTTAAAATGGTCGGAAGGTACAACTATCAAATTTGTGTCTGAATATGTTGTTCACAAATGTTTGTGGAACGTTAAAAACAATTTATACAAAACAAACAGGCTAGGCATTCGGCATACACTGCGTTATAAGAAGCTATTTTGTTTATTATTTATATTTAGTTTATTTATTTCGAATAAAATCTCGTCTTCTATTTGTTCCATAACTACAGTTAGTATTTTGCGTAGAATAGAGCGTATTTGCCGACGTCGTTGCGGCTTGCGCGTTCATTGTGGCGCTGTAATGATACTCTACTGGAAGAAATGTAAACGTTCACTCGCAACGCACTAAAGCACTAAAGAACTTGCCTTTCAAGTTGTACTAAAGCACTCTCCTAAACACTAAGATAATTTAAATCGGCCCTTAGATAGGCCCTTACCGCAGTGAGACCGCGCCGAGTTGTCGCACAGTTGAAGTGAGTGAGCTCACTAACGTGGGATCAGTGCACCCCTAAACACAGTGTTAGCCGGACGTGTTGTAAAGGACGTTTGCGAGCAGTTTAGTGTCACAAAATGCCATCGTGTGCCTTTCTAAAATTCAACAACAATTCTAGAAACACAAAGCCAGAGGTGTAACATTTCACTCGTAAGTATTGCGATTTGATTTAAAAACTTTTATTTTTCCTTCCGCACTGTCTAAAATAACAAATTTAAATGGTGAGTGCACGAAAGAGAAAGTAGTGTTTGCAACTAATGTAGGAGAAAAAGAGATGACACTATTTTCTCAGTACACTTGTTGTGTATCGATTGCACAGATGTTGTCGAAAGAGAAAGTAGTGTTTGCAACTAATGTACGAGAAAAAGAGATGACACTATTTTCTCAGTACACTTGTTGTGTATAGATTGCACAGATGTTGTCGAAAGAGAAAGTAGTGTTTGCAACTAATGTACGAGAAAAAGAGATGACACTATTTTCTCAGTACACTTGTTGTGTATAATCTGCACAGGTGCACAGGTGTTGTCGGCATTTTGTTAACGCACACATTCAAAAACAATGCCACAGTTTTTGGTGTCGGGGCCTATCTAACGCTATAAATCTATGGTTCTACATTAATCATAGAATTGAAAAGTTTTTTATTGAAGTCTTTAGGCGCGTTATGAAAAATTTATGAGAGTGAAATTTTACGATGCGCGCGCACCGTGACACAAAATTCAGTATGGGCGCCGAGCGTGCGCGAGCGAGATGGGAATAAGACAATCTACTTGTAGTACCTTTTAAACAAATAAAGCAGTTTTAATTATTTTTTCAAAGAAATTTAGCAATGCTTTTTCACAAAGACCTATTTATACTTAGTTAAAAGGTTATGAAACATACCTAGTTATTAAATTGAAGAATAATATTATATAATAATGATTATTATTAATTAATATTTGAATAATATACTAAATATTGTTAAATTATTAACGCTTAATATTGATGGTTAATTATTTAATATTTAAAAAAATAAATAAAGCCAAAGAAGTATAACTTCTTACGCGCGTACATAAGTACACGCACCATTTTTTTTTCTTTTTTTATTGATCTCTATGGAGCTATAATTTCTTAACTAACTTCTTATATGTTGGTTCTGTCTTAAAAATATTATTTGAAGTTATATATTAAGTAAGTACTTATGTATTGCTTATCGTTTTAATGTAGATTTGAAGGTGATTAAAAATCAGAAAAACCAATGATTATTACTTCGGGTTTAAAATAATATATATTGAGAATACGATAGAACAGACCAAGAAAAACAACGTAATATTTTAATACCTAAAATTTATTAACAAAATAATGTCATACAGTTTTTTTGAAGTTATACTTCTTTAGGCGCGTTATAAAAATTTGATGAGAGTGAAATTTTACGATGCGCGCGCACCTATGACACAAAATTCGGAGTCGTGATTATAGCCGTATAGCGTGCGCAATCTACAAAAGAAATAGAATATAAGCTAACTTCACGCATATTCTATTTCTTAGCAGCTTAACAAGAATTTTGAATATCCATGACAATTGACATCTGACATTTACCTTTTAAACAAATATAGGAGTTTGAATTATTGTTTAAAATAAAAGATTATCTATGTATCTAGTTATTTTCATTATACAAGTGCGAATTTTATATGTGCGTCTGAATTATAATCAGAAGTGATTTAAATTGAATATCTAAATCAATACTAATTAATATGATAAAATATTTGTGAAAAAACTGTGCCAACCTTCCTGAGTGCTTTAATACAATTGAGGTTAACTATCCGTATGTATTATTGAGTATTATTGTTGATTAAAACTGAAACATGAACCATTATTCATTGCTTTTGTTTATTGCGTTTGTTACAGCAACTTTTTAGAAATATTCTACGACCCTATATATCAATAATTGAGAACAAAGATTTAAGCACGAATACTAATAAGGAGAAAATGAAGGCTTGGAGCGATATTACAGAGAAGTAAACATTTTAATAAGTACCTGCATCTCAAAAAAATGATTACATTATTTAATCAAAACATGTAATTTTTCAGATTTAATCTAGCAAATATAAGGACAAGAGACAAAAAACAATTTCAGTGGAAGTGCACTAAATTGAATAAAAAAAAAGAGTTGTCATCTTATCGCCGTGAAACATCAAAAACTAGAGGTGGAACAAAGCCACCATCACCTTCTCCAGACACAATGGATATGGCAGAGATGATACCGCAACGGTTTGAAGTAGATTTCAATGAATTTGATTGTGATGGTGTCGAGGTAGGAATGTTAATTATAAATATGATGGTGATGTTCAAGGCTCAACCTCTCAAGCATAGGCACATACTTTATTCCCCTACAGGGTAGTTAGAGATATTGTAATACCTCAAAACATCCATGTTGCTCTTGTAGTACCGAAACTCTGTCCAGCCAGAAGTGAGCCCATTCCCACTTATAATGGACAGTGGGTATAATACACCTTAATACCTAAGTGCGAACCACTCACCATGACACTTAAATTAATAGATGTTATTTATATATTTCAGGATGTTACAAATAAAATCATTTTGGAAACAATTGCTATCCCAAAAGCAAATAAAGCCAACAAAGACAAGGTAATAAATCAGTTTTGACATAACTTGAATACTAAAAAAGCCAAACAAAGGTGTGCACAACAGTGACAACATAACTTAACAATTTCATTATTTTGTAGGATTAAAGAAAGGTTAAAGAAAATCATGTCGAACTGAACAACAAGAATCCCCAAACAACTCAAAAGAAACCTACAAGGAAGACACCGGTATTATATTTCAATTATCTCTATCTCTAAATAGAATAAAAGAAAGTTGCTATCCAGGTCTGTAGCATGTGCTACAAATTATATTATTAACACATTTATATAATTATATTAATATAAATGTGTTAAAAATTTTATAATATGAATTATAAAAATTTTAAGTTTTGCATGGACAGAGCTTAAATTAATATTCTCTTATTTGTTGCAGAAAGCAAGTAGTAGTTTTAGTTTTGGAGAAGCCTCGTAGATGCACAACCAAGTAATGATTAATTTAAAATTACAACCAAAATTCTGATGAAGACATTAGAGTCACTTAAAAATAAATAGTATAATGAAATAAAAATGTTTTAAAGATAAATAGTGCTTTATTTGTTTAATGTAAGAGAATAATAATAAATATTTATTTATTTAATTTTTCAAATGTAAACTGAACTTTATTGACTTTATTGACTCCTTTTCGAGTCTTTGATTATTTAATTGTAATTAATTATTTGCATGCAATCAAAAACTATTTTTAATAATGTCAAAGAAGTATAACTTCTTACGCGCGTACATAAGTTCACGCACCCTTTTTTTTTTTTTTACACAAGTTTTGTAAGGAGCTGCAACCATTACACCATGTTCCACATGACATTTTAAGTAATTAATAATAATAACATATATAAAAACAAAGACTTGTCCCCTGTCAGCAGGAGGCATGGTGAAATAGGAGCACGCACTTACAGAGCATTTTGCGACTCAGTGCCGCACAATGCCGCATAATGCTGAAGCTTAATTGGAACGTGAATTAGTTTTCAAATGCATCAGCAGAGTGCGCTAAGTCAGTGTTGACAAAAAAATGGTCTGAATAGAGTTAGCAACCTCATTAATGTATAAATAATGTGGAAAATAATAATTGGTTGAAAACTTTTTACGCTTAATTTAATAATCAAATTATTTCATTAAATTTTTTTTACTGAACTAAGAGAAAACCTTTAAAGAATATAAGGTTTTAACAAGCTAAATTAACAGTAAAATATTTAGTTTCATGTAAGAAGTTTACATCATTTACATTTTGAGTAATATTTTTTAATGATTTCTAACTATACTTTATATACTTTTTCAAAACCATTGCAATTTTTTCTAAAGTATAATCCTGTAAAGTAAATTTGTTTACAGATCCGAATTTTAAAATAAAATTGTATTCATATTTTAAATGTGGAATATAAAAAAAGTAACTATTTATACCTTCATCCATACTAATATTTTTTTTTTAGCACTTTGAAATAACTTTAATTATTTTCAAAATCTACGACGAAACGAAAGCCTTACAAATTTTTCAACAATAAATAATATTTACTAACGAAAATTTCGATAAATGCCAACTTAAAGAAAAATACTGGTCAATTTTCTGTCACTGTGTTGGTATTGTTTGCGAGAAGCTCGCGAGAGCATTCGTTTTGAGAGTGCTCAATTGTGCGAAGCGTTGCTGTAGTTGGAACACTCAACGTTGAGCATTATGCCGCAAAATGCGCTCTAGTACTGTAATTGGAAAACGCACAGGAACGAGTTTTTTTGTCTATTATTTTTAACCATCGTTAGTATTTTATTTTATTGACACCTAACCTTATTTGTTATTGACACCTAACAGCGGCAAATAAAATTACATAGGTATCAAGGAAAATAAATCAATCACATCGGTATTCTTTTCAATAAAATCATAAAGTAGCATCTGTTTTTATTTTGATTTGAAATTTTATGAAATCTTTATTTTTTAAATTTAATTATTACGTATTATATATTCTTACGAATATTATAAATGCGAAAGTGTTAAGTTCAATTAATTTTTGTCTCCATAATACTCGCCACGATTGAATAAAAACAAAATTAGACAAAAGTGACTTTGTTTTTTTCTTGTATCGAGGAGTTTATATTGTATTGTTTTTAATCAATCAGAGTCAACCATTCTAATTATAGTGAAGGATCAATACATGTTTTTTTTTAATGCAAACATCACAACCTAGAACAAATCCAATCCACGATGACTGATGAGTGATTTTGGTTATAGCTCGCTCTTAATAACGATATTCCTACTCGGACCGTGGATTCTGCATAGGTACTCTTTGATCTTACCAATAAAGTTTAATTTCCCTTTAATTACTATGTATTACAACATTTTAATTTTTTAGCATTTTGTTTTCTAGGTATCCCACATTCTTTTTCTTACTTTGGTGAAGACAACACACTGATAAAAGAAAATAAACTCAATATTTAATTCAATTTATTATTAAAATGTAATTTAAAAATACAATTTGGAATTATCTAACAATTTTAAGGCTTAAAATAGTTCATAAACTTTACCATTTACTGACAATTGTCAAATTTCGTTCCAATGTATTTCTTAACAGATGGCGCTAGGAATAAAATTTAAAATGAGAAATAAAGAAGAAAATATTTAAAATAAGTTTGTTATAATTTTACCAGTCGCCGCTTTGGCTCCCATTACACACATATGAAATCATTTGTAAATAATAAATAGTATTGTTCAGTGGACTCCGGCATTCTTTATATGTCATGAAATATATGAAGTCCCATATATTGGTAGGCTTTTAGTTACGGGGTTCAGAAATCAGTGGCGCTAACTAAAACCTTTTTATGTCTGGGCCTCAGATTTCTGTATCTGTTTCATGATTATTTGTAACTACTGAACCTACTCGCCTATCAGCAAGTAGTGATCAGCCTCCTGTGCCTGACACACGCCGTCAAATTATTGGGTCTAAAGATGTTTTCCTTCATCGTTCGAGCGATTGTTAAATGCGCACATAGGAAGAAGGTCTATCGGTGCACAGCCGGGGATCGAACCTACGACCTCAGACCTCCTATTAACACGATTTTTCAACAAGCCTTATTGACTGTAATGGATAAATGTAGGCTTTTTGGCCGACGCACTCTTCTGTCAATCAATCTAATTAGTATCAATGTTCAAGCACTTTATAACTTTATGACTAAAAAGCAAACTCACACACACAATTAGAAATTGTATTCATAATCTCTTTTAGATGTGTCAATCTCTCCAACACAGATTCATGTATGAATTCATCATTCAATGTCGATCCAATTTTCATATACGTATATGGAGCGAAAGCCAAATGATTTCTGATACTGAGTGAGCTGTTAAGATCGGGCATTGAATAGATGAGTTTATTCACGACTTTTGGTTTAAGATTACGAAAAACTAGTCCTCTAACGCGATTATTAATAAAGTTTTCGGATAGACAGCTAACGAAATCAGAAGAGAATGGTATGAGGATGTTCATATAACTACTGTATAAATGGTCTTTTCCGTAGTTCGCTTTGTATGCGAGTAGAAGTTGTTTGTACCTGAAAAGAAAACAGGTATTAACTTGATGGTAACACAGGATACAGTAGATTAGAAAGCAACATTAACAATTTTTTAATTACTCAATATAAACTGGACTTATAAAAATCGAAAAAGAAACACCGTTGACCACCGGCATAATGTCAGAGGCAAAGAATTACTATAAGTAAAAAAAAATTACATGGAGTAAAAATCTAATATGTATATAAAATTCTCGTGTCACAATGTTCGTTCCCATACTCCGCCAAAACGGCTCGACCAAATCTTATAAATTTTTTATGCATATTCAGTAAGTCTGAGAATCGGCTGCTATTTATCTTTCAAACCCTTAAGTGATAAGGGGTGTCCATAGCACAAAAAAAAAATTTTATGATTATTTTTCCGACCCAAATATCGGCCAATAGAATTGCACCATTCGACGTCACGTGGTACAACCTACATGGTATTATACTGATAATTTTTTGTGAAAATTTTCTCTGGTCGTTGCTTCAAGAAAAGTATTAAGTAGTTGTTTTATTCATAATGAAATTCTTATTTGTTAACTGTACATTTCGTCTCACGGCGCAATTCTATTGGCCGACATTTGGGTCAGAAAAATAATCCCCCAAAATATATATAGTCGTCATGACGACTATATTTGTTTGCAACGAACCTATCGGGAAATACCCGATAATTTTGAAGCTCTTGTGGTATTATAAGTGATACTTCTTTAGGCGCGTTATGAAAAATGTATGAGAGTGAAATTTTACGATGCGCGCGCACCGTGACACAAAATTCAGTATGGGCGCCGAGCGTGCGCGAGCGAGATGGGAATTAGACAATCTACTTGTAGTACCTTTTAAACAAAGAAAGCAGTTTTAATTATTTTTTCAAAGAAATTTAGCAATGCTTTTTCACAAAGACCTATTTATACTTGGTTAAAAGGTTATGAAACATACCTAGTTATTAAATTGAATTAATAATATAATATTAATTAATAATTGAATAATATACTAAATATTAAATATTGTTAAATTATTAACGCTTAATATTGATTATTAATTATTTAATATTTAAAAAAAATAAAGAAAGCCGAAGAAGTATAACTTCATACGCGCGTACATAAGTACACGCACCATTTTTTTTATTTATGATACATCATACAAAAATACATACAACACTTAATTTTCACCCTCTACTATCAACCCCTTTTTTTTAATTGTTAATTAAAATCTTACGACTCGAACTATGAGATTTATATAGAGAAAAACAAATTCACGGAAAAGCTAAAAAGTTTTCGCTTTTCAGAAAACCAAACAGTCTCTGAGGTAGCATAGCAAAATGTTCCATGTTTGTACTAAAAAGGTAGGCTAGGCATTAAGGAGAAACGAGTAATTATATTTAAAAAAATCACTTACATTTTTATTAAATCAGCGAGCATATCGATCACCAGAGCGCAATTGTTTAACAAAGGCATACTCAGTACGAGCATTCCGGGAACTGCGCCTACGCTCTCGCCACGCCCAATCTGCGTGCACGTATACGCACACGACACTAGCGCCTGAACACCGCTTAGTACTAAGCGTATATCATCTAAAAAAAAAAATATTTCAACACCGTCCAATTCAAATAAATCAGTGGCGCTACAACCTCTTTAGGTCTTGGCCTCAGTATATATTTTTTTTTAAGTGTAGCTAAAAATTCAAGTTAAAAAAACTCACCAGGATTGATTTGCAAGCATTTGTTACACATATCAGTGAGAGAATTTGCTACGATGTTCATTCCCTCTCTAAACTGTTCATCTGTTGGTTTCTCGAGCACAAAATATTTCTTTGGTCGCGTACTTGTGTAAACCTAAGAAAATGCTTCAAAAGTTGAAGACGAATAATTTATATTAGAAAAAAACAACAATAAAATTAATCCCGAACCGAAGCCGAATTGTAGCCGAATTCTTCAAACGTCTAATATTTTTTTATGAAATTTAATTATTCTTGTATATTGTGTAGGAATAAGTTTTAGTACGCTTTTTTCTTGAAAGACCATTTGTATTTTTATTTGTCAGAATGGAAGCTACGAGCGATTTATAATTGCAAATAGACAAAGAACTTTACTAAGACACTAACTAACCTAACCGAAAGAAAAATTGTATACAATCATGAGGTACCGACTCAAGAGAAAGTATATACTCTATACTATAGAGTATATTTACTTACCAAATTCGTATACATTGCAGTCACAGTTTTGATTATAAGGCATTGGTGTATTGGTTGAGCTCGGCAGCACATTTGTGTGACCACACTTAATATATCCAAAACTAATTCTGGACTGTCAATACTTATCCATTCGAGGAGGGACATTATCTGAAAATACAATTCACACCTGATAATGGATAATAAAAGGTTTTTGTTTAACTCTTAGTCAATCAGAAATTACTTCGTTTTACCATGAACGTCGAGTTTACGGAGTACACCGCAAACATATATCAACATTCTAACGTCAAATATCTACTCGACTACGATCAGTGGCGTAACATTAGGGTGGCCTAGGGCTGGCAAGATAGAGATATTCTGTTCTATGGATAAATGTGAAGTCTCCAATAAGCATTGGGCTAGAGTACGCTGATAATCTCGAAGTTAAATAAGCTGTAAATCTATTTAATAAATGAAAATTCTGTGTCTTTGAAATCCAACGACAATAACAATCACTTACTTCGGCATAGTAATCCTTTTCATTCCAAAAAGGCAAGAATTGCGCCAAAAACTTAGTGACAATAGGCAAGCCCTCCATAAGCGTCGTTTGGAAGATGGCCAACTGGGCAAGGAAATTCTCTTTCTCGGCAACACTATGTCCTGATGATGCAAGGAAGACTGGGAAGAAGAAAAGACACAAATTTCATTTGGATTTATTCACAGTAAAAGATATCATAATGAGCTTCCCGCTTAAGATGCGTTTTTGTCAGAGACCCTATGAAATCGATTCAGTTCTTAGTTATGGTCTAAAATCCCGCTGCAGGATTGGTGCGCTCAAATAAAAGATTCTCTAAAATACTAAAATATAAAAAAAAACTAGTTTTATTTTTTAAATTAATATTAAATATCGACGTTCTAATTAGTAAATTATCTAACTCCATTTTAGAGAATCTTTTATTTGTACGAAAAAAACAATGACTTCAAAATTTATTATCATTTTAAAAAACCATTTAATATTATATTATAATATCTAATAGAGATGTAATATTTAAGTTTGAATCATTCAAATAATTTGTAATTGGATTATTGCTTCATCAAAATGTTAAAAAAATCAACATCGATATATCAAATCAATATTAATTTTTTGTTGCTATTTTTAAATTTGTCATTTTGAAAAAAATTACATATTTTTTGCAGTATTTATTATAATAAAAAATAAACAAATAAAAATACTAACAATATGAAAGTACATGATGCAAATCGTGTATTAGAAATGTAAACTGATGTTGATCGGTCAGAGATAACAGGGTGTGGCCTGTCGCGTTACTAAGCAACGCACGTAATCTAGCTGGTCGCGACAATTTATTGTTCAGACTGTACTGCAGTAATGCTTGTGGCCTGAAATAATTTTAATCAATTGCATGATTGAAATATTTTTTTTTTACTAAACCTGACATTGTTCGAAAGACGGTTGCACCAATGCACTTCTTGTACCCTGGAAAGAAAAGTATTGCACATATGCAATAAACTGGCTCATACGATAAAAACGACGGCATGCTTCCGTATAGTACTTACGTAATACTTGAAAGGCCCCTTAGAAATAACAAAAGATAACAAAACGGACACAAAAATTACATAAAAGACTATATCCAAGGGTTATAGACTTATAGAGCCACCAATTTTATATTTTTGTAATTTTCGTAAGGGTGATTTTTCTAATAAAGATTAGTAAAGTACGAACTTAAAAAAAATACAAATAATACAATTATTTCATTCTACCTTATTACTACTAAGATTATTATTACAGAATTTCATCAATTGTAATATAATTATTACTGTCATTGTTATCGTTATTATATATATATTTTTTTAATATAAATTTTATACATTTTATGAATGCACTACACGGCTTTTGACATAAATAATAATGATTTAAAAGCATAATTTCTATTTATAACTAAACATAATACTGGAATATTATTTAAATATAATGTGAAAAAAATTATCCAATATAAATAACATTCCGTTGCGATAAGCCTGAAGTTAGTTTTCCGAGGTAGGCTAACTTCACAAGCAACAAATCTTGCAACTAATCAATAAACTGGATCCGAAATCGCAGGACAAGAAAAAGATGGCGCGTAACGGAAAAATGTGACGACGTCACGTGACGTAAAGTTTTTTAATAGATATTTTACTTACTCGGAAAAATCCAAGTATGTTTTCTGTGATATATTTTGATTGTATTGTGTCGACCCCATTTGCACAAACTCCAAACTAGGTGCCAGTTGACCATGTTTTTTGTTTGTCTTTCCCTAAAAAATATCATAGCATTAGTTCACAACTATGTTCACAAATACCTTTTTTATATGTTTCATACAGAATCAAAATATGTATTATGATACAAGATTATATTTTACATAATTTTATTTTTCTATTCTTATATATAATAATTTATAAACTCACCATTCCCAAATCACCCCATACCAGCTTTGGTTTCACCTGGCTGCTGTTATTTTGTCTAATCTGTAATAAATATGACTGACTGAATTTTTTTATCTTCTTAATATATACATATATATATTTCGTGTCACGTTGTTTGTCCGTTTTGGCACTAAAAAATACGTGTGGCACTCGGGGACTGCCGCGGTAAAGCTATTGCATTTTTTATAAACTTATGCAATATAATTATTTATTTACTTTTTGCAGATTTTTTTTTCTTTGATATTAATTCAATCTACCCCTCTACCAGACTCAGACTAACACGCCTATCCGATCACGCTAAACCGATGTGAGACTCAGTATGCGTTCTGTCCCGCTCTAACGCATATTGGCCGCACCTATATTACGTCATCGTGTGTTAGGTTTATTTCGTTACGGAATTTCTTGATTCGGTCGCCGCGCTCAAAGCCCGCGATAAAATCTATGCAATAGCTTAAAAACAAATTGTTCGTCATATACTCATGTATATTTAGACACCAAATTTAAAAGCTTGACTCAAGCCCAAGGCCCACACAAGAATGTTAGTCTGGAAAAGACCATAATTCACCTATCACAATCAAGATCTGCTTTCCAGTTTTGAATTCTAAAATTTTTGTGATTTATTGAAACAGACTAATGCAATAGGATGAACTCAACAGATATTTCATTATCATCAAGCCGCAACGGCCCATCAAGCTTTGGCAAGAACCTGCAGCGGGTTCTATTTTTGCAGTCAATTTTTTTTATATTTAACAAATAAAGAACACAGCACAAGCCAAATTTAGATATTGTCTCTATTTAAGTGTTTAAATAAAAACTTTTTTTTTAATATTAATTACACAAGACTTCATTACGTTGACTGGTATATTTTATTATTCTTTTTTTCTACTAAGTATTTATTACATTCCTTTTCTTTCTTTTTTTGCGACTGAGGCGCAAACTAGCTGCAGGTCTCTGGCAGAATGACCAGTGCTGTGCATAATGCTGAGCCAAGGCCAATTACAGCCACAGCACACACACATTACACGCTTGAAACGAACCAATTTTTTTTATTGTTTTTCATATCTCTTACTTTATTTTTTCTTTGATTATTGTTACTTTGTGTGTATGTTTTTGTTTGTAATAAATGTTTTGTCTATAAAGGAATGAATAGTATATAATTTTTTTAATTAAATATATAACATACCTGACACATCTTGAATCTTTCAACAAGTTGAACATTAAGTTTTTTAAATGCTGTACAAACGGAAACTGAAGGAATTTGTTCTGGAACACATTCTGGCTTGTATGTTTTAAACAAACCAAGGAGAACTTGCAGCCGTCTAACTAAACTCTGAAGAAAAAATTGATTTATTTGTTGATATAATAATACCACTATTGTCCAACATAAATAATTGATCTTACAGTCTATTTAATTATATTTTTGTACTTTTACTCGTCTTAAACAATTGACTAAGTTTTTTACATTTATATTGATAACATAGGTAAGGAAGGAACATATTTTAAGTATACAATTATTTTAAACAAAATACAATGGTTTTTGTTAAATGTGAATTTAATATTTATACACTAATTACATTAGGTACATCAATATTAAATGAAAGTTCCACTTACTTTCTTGCCTTCTCTCTTTTTAACCTCATTAAGAATTTCCAATACATTTTTTCTAGTAACATCAAAACTTTTAGTCAAAACATATATCAGTTTTATTACATGAGATGTCTGAAAAGAATATTTAACAAGTATTTTAAAATCTCTAGTCACCATTGGTTTCTAAAAAAAGGTATTATTATTTACATTCCTATGTTTCTTGACCTTGACTAAGCTTGACCACTTAGCCAAAATATCTTGGTGGCTAAGTGGCCAAGCTCTTGGTTTTATTCATTGAAGCCAGCATCCAACTTTCACTTCTAGCAAAAATATAATTGTTGATTCCCAACATTCCTTTAAAAAGTTACAGTGAAAATAAATGTTTCATAATTTAAACACTCACTCTCAACTAAGGTAATTTTAACATCACTTAAACCTAGGAAAAATTAGGATTATAGGAGTATATTATATAATATAAATAGAAAAAATCTTACCAATTTCTCAGAGAATAAAAAACTATAAAATATCACATAACCCATGTCAAGTGCAGTGCTATCAATTGAGTCAGCATCCATAGCAACTAAAACAAAACAAATAATTATGTTCCCTATAAATGAGAGAATGCTGAAATCTTCTCCTAATACATAAAGCTATATCTCACACAAAAAGGTAAAGGCACAGATATTTCTATAGTTATTATGAGTGAGATTGTACTTTGTTACTACTAATGAATTTACATACCTGTTAACCAGTCCAAAACAAAACAAATTCTGGAATGAAATGTTGGATTCCTATTATTCGCTAGCAACCATCTTAAAGCATATTCTACAGAGTCCTGTCCTACTTTTTCCTGTGGAATAATACAGCAACCAAGGTTCATCCATTTTCTTATTGCTGCAATATAGAAGGATTGTTTCATTTTTCAGGAAAAAATCAACAGTTTCTGATTATTGCAATACATTGGGTATTGCTATATTTAAATATAACATACGTATATTTAAGTTCAGCCAAAGCTTAAATAGAATATGAAAATTGGCATCGTCCAACCCAGTGTTTTGTGCAACAAAGGCGAGTTCTTCTAATTTACACTCAAATAACTCTTTGTCAAAACGTTTCTTCAATGATTTAATAAAGTCAATTATTTCCTCTACATCGGTCATATTGTAAAGCTAAATACAAACAATTTAGATATTCACTGACGACTCAAAACTTATTCTGAATTCTGATAGCTTTGAAAACCGAAACAAAATTTGAAATTGACATTTAAATTACTTTTGAAGTTGTACTTCTTTAGGCGCGTTATGAAAAATTGATGAGAGTGAAATTTTACGATGCGCGCGCACCTGTGACACAAAATTGGCTGTGTGATATAGCGTGCGCAATCTACAAGTAAAAAGAAATAAGCTAACTTCACGCATATTCTATTTCTTAGCTTAGCAGCTTAACAAGAATTTTGAATGACCATGACAATTGACATCTGACAATGACATTAACCTTTTAAACAAATATAGGAGTTTGAATTATTGTTTAAAATAAAAGATTATATAAGTACCTATAATTAATAATAAATTAATAATAATTGTTTATAGTTATTTTCATTATACAAGTGCGAATTTTATATGTGCGTGTGAATTATAATAAGAAGTGATTTAAATTGAATATCTAAATCAATACTAATTAATATGATAAAATATTTGTGAAAAAACTGTGCCAACCTTCCTGAGTGCTTCAATACAATTGAGGTTAACTATCCGTATGTATTATCGAGTATTATTGTTGATTAAAACTGAAACATGAACCATTATTCATTGCTTTTGTTTATTGCGTTTGTTACAGCAACTTTTTAGAAATATTCTACGACCCTATATACAAATAATTGAGAACAAAGATTTAAGCACGAATACTAATAAGGAGAAAATGAAGGCTTGGAGCGATTTAACAGAGAAGTAAACATTTTAATAAGTACCTGCATCTCAAAAAAATGACCACATTATTTAATCAAAACATGTAATTTTTCAGATTTAATCTAGCAAATATAAGGACAAGAGACAAAAAACAATTGATGAATCAGTGGAAGTGCACTAAATTGAATACAAAAAAAGAGTTGTCATCTTATCGCCGTGAAACATCAAAAACTGGAGGTGGAACAAAGCCACCATCACCTCGAGACACAATAGATATGGCAGAGATGATACCGCAACGGTTTGAAGTAGATTTCAATGAATTTGATTGTGATGGTGTCGAGGTAGGAATGTTAATTATAAATATGATGTATGGTGATGTTCAAGGTTCAACCTCTCAAGCATAGGCATATGCTCACAACAGTACTTTATTCCCCTACAGGGTAGTTACAGATATTGTAATACCTCAAAACATCCATGTTGCACTTGTAGTACCGAAACTCTGTCCAGCCAGAAGTGAGCCCATTCCCACTATAATGGACAGTGGGTATAATACACCTTAATACCTGAGTGCGAACCACTCACCATGATACTTAAATTAATAGATGTTATTTATATATTTCAGGATATTACAAATAAAATCATTTTGGAAACAATTGATATCCCAAAAGCAAATAAAGCCAACAATGACAAGGTAATAAATCAGTTTTTACATAACTTGAATACTAAAAAAGCCAAACAAAGGTGTGCACAACAGTGACAACATAACTTAACAATTTCATTATTTTGTAGGATTAAAGAAAGGTTAAAGAAAATCATGTCGAACTGAACAACAAGAATCCCCAAACAACTCAAAAGAAACCTACAAGGAAGACACCGGTATTATATTTAAATTATCTCTATCTCTAAATAGAATAAAAGAAAGTTACTATCCAGGTCTGTAGCATGTGCTACAAATTATATTATTAACACATTTATATAATTATATTAATATAAATGTGTTAAAAATTTTATAATATGAATTATAAAAATTTTTAAGTTTTGCATGGACAGAGCTTAAATAAATATTCTCTTATTTGTTGCAGAAAGCAAGTAGTAGTTTTAGTTTTGGAGAAGCCTCGTAGATGCACAACCAAGTAATGATTAATTTAAAATTACAACCAAAATTCTGATGAAGACATTAGAGTCACTTAAAAATAAATAGTATAATGAAATAAAAATGTTTTAAAGATAAATAGGGTTTTATTTGTTTAATGTAAGAGAATAATAATAAATATTTATTTATTTAATTTTTCAAATGTAAACTGAACTTTATTGACTTTATTGACTCCTTTTCCAGTCTTTGATTATTTAATTGTAATTAATTATTTGCATGCAATCAAAAACTATTTTTAATAATGTCAAAGAAGTATAACTTCTTACGCGCGTACATAAGTACACGCACCCTTTTTTTCTTATTAAGAAGTCACATATTATATATATATAATTCTCGTGTCACAATGATCGTTCCCATACTCTTCCGAAACGGCTCGACCGATTCTTATGAATTTTTATGCATATTCAGTAAGTCTGAGAATCGGCTACTATCTATCTTTCAAACCCTTAAGTTATAAGGGATGTCCACCACATTTTTTTTAGTTTTTATTTTATTAAAATACAGCATACAAAAATACATACAACCCCTAATTTTCACTCCTCTACGATCAACCCCTGTTTTTATAATTGTAGATAGTTATTTTTATTGAACTAAAAAATGTTTCTTAAAAATAATATACATGGCAAAACAAACGTTTGCCGGTCAGCTAGTATTATATAGGTAACTATAGCGGCGTGTTGTATAACAAATACAATTCCGCACTTAATCCTACGAAGATTCTTTACGCACTATCTCCACCAGGCACTACCCATTTCCTATATAACTTTTACACTTATCAAGACACTAACTTTGCAAATCAAGTTCCCCCTTCTCAATCTGGTGTAACAATTTGAAGATACCTTGCGGTATCAAGCGTTTCACATTAGCACAGAACATTTTTAATGACTCCACAATCTATCGAAGCACATTTACAAACATTTTGTTTATGCATCATTATTGTTTTATAAACAAATTATTAACTAGTGGAAATCATTTAGTTTTAACTCGACTCGATTTACTTTTAACAGTGAGTGCTAGGTGAGGGGTACCGGGTTCGATTCCGATAGTGTGTTCATAAAATTTATATTAATAACAAAAATATATAGTAATAATTATGTGTATTACAATTAATGAAATTCTGTAATAATCTTAGTAGTAATAAGGTAAAATGAAATAATTGTATTATTTGTTTTCATGTAAATGATAATAAAAGCCTTTTGTTAAACTTTATCTAAGTTAACTTTATTTAACCAATTTCTGTAAAGTTGCACAAAGTAGATAATTTTTCGTATAATAAGGTCATAAAGAAGTTTCACTTCTTACGTGTGTACACTAGTACACGCCTACATTTTTTCATTAGGTTATCCATATACAATATGTTACGTAATAATGTTTTTTACTTTTTTACATATATTGTAGTAAAATACAATGGATAGTTCCCATTGACAATTTATATACGCAACACTTAACTTACACTGATAATTTTCATTATTATTTTTCTATTATTATTACATTTTTTTTGCGTCTGAGGCGCAAACACACACGTTACACACTTAAAATGTACCAAATTCCTTTAATTAGTTATTTTTCTGTCTATGAATACTATTATTTTAATTATTATTTACTTACAGTGGAATCCAGTTAAATTAATTTCGATGTTCTCTCCTCTAGCAGCCGAGGTGAGACCTGGGGGTCTAGCCATATTGGTGTCGAAAAGTATTCTACATACACTACCGCTTTTGCGTAATTGTACTGTCGAAAACGCTTCGTTCGTAGCCAAGAGGCATGTCGATACATTACCGCAAAGTCGACAGCGTAGATGCGAGCTGCTGTTCGTAGCACCTTATTCCGTCATATTGTCTCTGGGTTAAATGTATTCCTAATGTCACTTTTATAAACAAATAAAAGTTAAAACTACAATATTATTGTAAATTTGCAATAATTGCAAATTCCAATTATTGGAAGCTGCAAAAGGGACATTAGAATGTCAGCAAGGTCGGAACAATTTTCGATTTAAGTGGAATTAACGGAAGGTGCAAAGTGAATATATGAATTTTAATTGCATGTTTAAATCAATTATGGTTTGTTTCATGTTTTCTCAGAAATTTAAGGCTACAAATAAATACAATATTTTGAAATTGCATAATTGCGATATATAATAATTAGTAGTACTCATACTTTGATATTTTTAGGATTTGACCTCACAACTTATCTGCAAAATGAAGAAGCAACATGTTTTGTTACCGCTTAGAAGAAACAATAGAAATAGTACTGTGGATTGATAAATAAAGAGTGAAAATAAGGTTGACTAGAAGTTGATAAATTCCAAGGAATTAAAAAAACAATAGAAAAAAAACGTAGACTAGTGTGAACACTGAAATTAGAGTTTGATTTAAGCTTTAATTAGATTTGGTGTTTGTGCTTGAACATTCTTAATGTCAATTTGAAAGCAGATTTATATATAAGTATAGATTTTATTAGTGATTTAGTTGGAATTGTCTCTGTTTATGTTAAACAAACAATTTCAGTTTAAGTTAGAGTCATAAAGGTTGATTGTTTATAATAAATTTATACTTTTAGAAAGTGAGAATTGCAAAGCAGCAAGTACTATGAAATGAAAAGAGGGATTAACAAATATTATAAAATAGAAACTTAGTCTGGTATGAAATTATAACCCTTAATCAACCTTTGATTCCATATTGATGCTCTAACATCTTAGATATAAATTTAAGTTTGATGCTGATTTTATTAAGTTAATATTTATGTCAATTAACTTTTGGTTATATCAGTGATTTGCTACTAGTTAATATGTAAATGCAAAAATCTGTTTAAGTAAGAAATGAATAAACATTGTATGTTATGTATTTGTCAGTTTTATTTTTGGTAATTTACCTATGTCTTCTTTAGTAGGAAAAGCCAAAGTGGTTAACAATATTAGTTTATTTTACAAGAATATACAGATAATGCATATATGAATGACCCGTACCTACTAATAGTTAGGTATATTAAACAAATGGGTACCAAAATAAAAATGTTTTAGTTATGGTTATTTTTTATTAAAATAAGGCACCAAATATCTTCCTTAACAGAATTTAGTCTACATAGAATAATAAGCATATGTAACAACTTATTAAACAATACAGACATTACTACTGAACACACACAGGTGCACCAAATTCAATGCATTACTACCTATTCATATTTATATATGTAGATAATTAATTAATAAATGTAAGTGTTAATTTACAGCAATGTCAATATCTTGTTTGTGTGCTGTCATATACAAAAAATTGTTCAATTCATAAAACCTAACGTTAGATGTTGTGATGATTTCATAAAATTACTATGATACCTACAGTTACTATGAATACATCCTGGGTGATTAAAAATTAGAGATTGTTTCCTTAACACAACAATTGTAAATAATAATAGTTATTGTAAAGATATAATTCTTCCCAAAATCTACAAATGTAGTTTGTTTATAATTATATCTCATTAACATTCAAACTGCTGAACTTATTAAGATTAAATGTGGAGGAACATAGTTTCAGTTACTGTTTTCTGTTCATGAGGTAATGTTACTCCACTTGTCTTATTTTTTACATTATTCATAAAATGCTTCATTCCCCTTTATCAAATTCATTTTCAGGTACATAATATAACACTTAAATTAATTAAAATTACTTTAATAAATCTTGTCCATTTGTGGGTTTTTTTAATAATTTTTCAGTTGTCTTATTAGCTTCCTTTTTCTGAAAAGAAAATATTTTAGTTAGTACTTTGATCAAATAGAAAACTGACAAACTAAACTGTAAGATCGGTCCAAGGCTTGTTCAATAGGTAACTTTAATATTAAAACTCTTTAGTTAATTCAAAACTTAAAAATATACTTAATTTGTCACTTTGCTGCTTATTGTCAATTAAAGTTATTAATAACCAAACAATGTCAGTAACTCCCAAGGGACTTGAATTCAAACTTCTCATTCAATAACAATATTATAATAAAGTCGTAAATAAAGTAGTAAATAATTAAAGAAAATATCTGCTTACCATTACTTAGTATTGCTCACTAGATTTTATATTTCCAAAGTTCATAAAGTATAAATCCACTTTATTTGATTAATTTAAATCAATATTTTAACATTAGCTTCTATTATAATTACAATAAAATATATTTACAACTTAATTATGTTCATTAGTGACTGCTTTCCCATCTGAAATATAAAAAAAATAAAATGTACAATCATTAATTTACTTAGCGATTTCATAATATATACAATATTAAATGGTATATGTATTTTTCAAATTAAACCACAATTTCATGAACTTACATGCAATATAAATATCAAAAAAAGATATCCAATATAACTAGGATTTGCCTCTACTAATTTGCTGATTTTCTTGATATTTTCATATTTATCTGTGTCTATTATGTTATCCTCGCATTGATTCATAGAAAAACTAAGTCTCGTAACTTAAAAACATTAACTCTAGTTTAAATTATTATAATTACACGAGAACGTTAAAAAAAAGACAGATAACAAATTAAAACCATTTCGTTAAAACGTCCAAAATATGACATGTTTTAAAAACGGTAGCCATTAAAGATGGCAATATTTGTACTGAATTATTGCAAACAGCAGCTTTTGAGATCACGCTAAAACATGGCGGAGAAACGCTGTTTTTTCTACACTGCCGAAACATTAATTGGCCGTTGGCTACCGAATAGCGTAAGCGTTAATGTGTGTCTTTTCGTAGCACTGTCATGTCGTCGCTTATTGTATCCCGACTCACGCCTTTAGGCCCTAGGCTACCGACTGTCGACACGAGCTGTCATTTTCATACAAATTTAGTTTTCGACTTTCTACATACACTACTGTTAAGCCATCTTGGCTAGACCCCCTGGACCCGACGCACGCGCATCTGGTGCGTTGGCGGGCGCAGACACGATGCACGTAAACGGCGAACCGGGTACGGCGTGTCCGTTGAAACGAACTGATAACGTGTGTGGAGCCGCCTCCGTTGGTTTGAAATTCACCTGGAAATTTAGTTAAAGTATTTTATAATGTATTCAGTTATCTTTATTTATTTAGCACTAGCAGGCCTGGCGAAGATCGTACCGCCTAACAGTCGATTCTTTATTTTTTTAAAAATACTTATTCTGCTATTCGGGACACCTAGCTAAGATAAAAAAAAGAAAGTTGATAAGACAACAAATACATTATGTCAAAAAATAAAAAATTACCTTCCCGGAACCCCTCCACTAACACTTGAACTTTATGATATGGTATCAAACTTCAAATTGACTTTTTTATGGGACTTCAAATTGATTTTGTATGGGAATATAGAAAAGTGTTGTTTTTAGACTCTTTCACTCAATTTTTTTTAATTTTTCTCCGTAAGAAACATCCTCGTACTTCAAGGTATATTATAAAAAAGAATCAGACAAATCGGTCAAGCCGTTTTCATGCTATGTCGTGACAACGGAAAACGGGTTTCATTTTTCTATATATAGATAAGGCTAACAAACTGAATTAAATTAAATTAGAGGGTTCTAATTAATAAATAAATAACCTTAACATATAATAACTAAAATATATTATTAAAAGGAGTCCCTTTAGGCAAGGTTCCGAGGATACTTGTCATGTTTTTTCGTGCGTGCAGCCGACTCCATCAAATTATAAGACGCGACACCCGGATGGAACGAAATTCCTTTCGAGTAATTAGTGAAGGAATTGTAATAAAATTTTAATTTTTTGTACCAGGGTAGAGTATCCCGTTACTAATCTAGGTTATTTATGTATACAGCAAATAAACATCGGGTAAATATATAAATCTTCTATGCATGTGCGCATTAAACCCCTAAACGGCTGGACAGATTTTGACGAAATTGTTTGTGTGTTCAAGTGGAGTCGAGAATGATTTACATTAAGTTTTTTTAGTATGTAAGACGTGTGTACAGGACAACGTCTGTCGGATCCGCTACTGTCTTATACATTTGCACAACCAACTTAGTCGTATATTTACGCGGTTTACGCGAGCTTCTAGAAGATTAATAATTATGGTATTACCTCGTAACTTAACGTAAAATGCTATAGCATGGCCTTTATTCGAGCTTCATGTGGAGGTACCATCAACTTCGTGATTTTCGTCCGCGTTGGCGCATCATTCCCTGTTCCAAAGTGAAGGTTGTGCCATTCAAAGATTCAGAAGTCTTTTGGGGCAGTTATCCCACCGCTGTTGTCGGCGTTTAGACGCCAGTAATTATTGTGTGATTCACCACGATGAATTGTTGAAGATAATGACGTCATAAATTGGTTTGTTGGCATCAGCCATTTACTTTCGACATTAAAGTCCACTTTTTAAAAGCTTCTGATTGGTTCGGCCGCTCAATAGAACTAAGCGCTTCTACTAACTGCTTTCCTCCGCGCAATCACCCTTGAGTGGCGCTGGGAACCCCGTTACGCCCATGGGCTTGCGGGGGGTTGCGGGGGTACGCGTCCCGCTCAACGGCGGGACGGTCGTTAGGGTGGGCCTGGCGCGGCCCTGAACTTCGTTTGCGATGCGGAGCGTCTTCGCTCACACTGCGCCTCTCGTGTCATGTCCGTGGGGCTGGTGGCGCCCCCCCGTGGCGGTAACAGGCGCGCGCGGGCGCGGTCGTACCACACCGGGTGAGACCCTCGGTAACCCGAGGGAAGCCCAGCGAGGCAGACCAGCGGACGAATCCTCTGCGCGCTCCGAGACGCCGACGGGAGGGGTCCAGCCCATTAGTCTTGGATGTTGTCATAATTATGTGGATTCGTCAAATTCATACTCCGCGCGGACCAGCTCGCGCGGGAAGGCTCGCCTGTGGTCTGGAGGTCGTGTGTGATGGGGGGCGAGGCGCTGGAGGTGCTCGAAGCCGGAGGCGTCCGCACGCTCGAACATGCGCCTCGCCAGCTCGCCAATGAAATCGTCCAGACTCTGTTGTTTGAGGTCTCTCTGTATGGTGGCGTTTCTCACGTAGCGCGGCGCGTCGACGATGCGTCGAAGGGTGGTGCTCTGCACGGCGCGCAACCGACGCCGATGCGTCTCGGCCGCGAGAGCATACCACGCGGGCGCCGCGTACGTGAGATGTGGTCTTATGTAGATTTTGTATAGGGCCAATTTTTGTCGCAATGGAAGGCTCGACTGGAGCACCGGGCGCAGTCTGGCGGCGGCCGCCTTCGCGCGGCCTGCGGCTGCGGCGACGTGCGGGCGCATCGTGAGGCCTCGATCCAGCGTGATGCCCAAGTAAGTGACTTGGGAATTAAGCGCTTCACCAACCAGTTCCCATATATATATCAACCAGAATTTGTAATGAAGAGGTTTCGTGACATTTCGTGTACTCGTTCCACGACCGAACCCGAATCGACCACAGAGTCAAACGGCAGTCATAGAAACAAGTGTCAAAGATTACTTTAATATTTATTATCAATAAGTTTTAAATGTTTAGTGATATGATAATTAATAATAATTATTGACTTTGATTAATAATGACTATGGAGTCATTATTATTATCGACCATTGAATAGTCGTTAATTTATAGATCTAGCAACATTCACAAATAGACCATTCGTATTAACGGCTTCGTAATTTGACTTTGACATTAATAAATGACAATGACAGCTGACACTAACACAATTTCTTCAATATAAATAATAAAGACTATCAAATAGTCCTTAATTTGCAGATCCATTAATTAGGCCAGTCATTATAGACAATTAATTCATAATAATTCATAATAAATAACAAAAAATGTTCCGTACACTTAGGTTGGTTGCAAATTTTATACGTGATATGAAATATTATATCGAAAACTTCCCCAAGTTTGCAGAACTTTTGGAATTTTTTTCACGACCATACAGCAACAAAAATTAATTTAATTGCAATTTTAACAATGTTCCGGACTGCGGACAAGGTTGCAAAATGAGATTTATTGTCGTCCCAATGTACCATTCACTTGACTGAAGTTTGAAAACTTTTGGAATTATTATCAAATTTTCGATTTCGAATGTCTATAATGACTGGTGTAAATATTGGTAAATAAAACAAACCATATTACGGCTTTGAACCAATTTTACCCCGATATTACCAAATGATGATGAATGACAATAGTAGCTGATCAACACCATTCCTTAAACATAAATAAATGATATGAATTTACCACAGACTATAAATCCTTAATATTATTTATTATTATCTTAAATATATTTATTTACTCGAATTAAATAAATATCAATCTATATTTAAGTAACAATATAATCATTATATATGAATTTGCGCCCACATATATTATACAGACGAGAAAAATGTAATGTATCGTTACGTCGTATTGAAATTAAGATTAAGACAATTGTTATAAGAAATCCTGAAATTAATAAAGGATAATCTACTATATAAAAATAAGTCGGGTTTTCCTTCCTGACGCTATAACTCCAGAACGCACGAACTGATTTCCACGGTTTTGCATTCGTTGGAAAGGTCTTGGGCTCCGTAAGGTTTATAGCAAAGAAACGCAGCAAAAATAGTAGAAATGGTGGTGGTGCACCATTTCCATTATTTTTGCTTGCGTCTACTTTACTCAAATCCAATCTGTCAGGTATGATTGAAAATGCAGCTCTGCATATTGTCCCATCTTCAAGAAGGCAGGCAATATGAGCCGGTCCAGCAGCAACGGAGCGCACTCCTCGCAAGGAACTAAGTGCGGGTGATCCGCCCCCAGTGCCAAATCTATTCCATCTCTCAGTAACTTATTATTGATGATTAATTTATTTGTGTCATGAATGTTGTTAATATAAATACAATTGTAAGGAGTAAGTATCTGTGTAAATTTCCTAAAAAAAAATCCATTTTATGCTAGTAGGTGAACAGAATAAAGCAGGAACATTTATTGTTTTGGCAGGTTAAGCAAATCTAGCATGTCCTGTGGGCACAAGTGCATATAAACAAGCCATGGAGGTAATATGTGTACAAAACCTTTATACATGCAAACAAAATTGACTAAAATATTTATTTCATTACTTAGTATCAAAAAATAATATTCCAATTTTTTTTAATAATAACACAAGAATGCCACAATATATGAAGTTGTAAAAACTTACAAATCACTAACAAAAATATTAAACATAGCATGGTACAAATGCTAAAAAGATTATCAAACTCATTTATACAATATACAATGTTATGTATGCTTAAAAATAATTTACATTCAAAATGACTATTCAAACTTTTATTTAAATTGGTATTTTTATATATATACATATATAGGTTATGTAATAAAATAATATGTTTGTTTGTGGTCTATTATCTGTAAGTAATGTGTAATTTAGATGAACTCTTAAACACAAATAATTGGTTTTTTAATATTCATTGAATAGATTATGTTGGAATTTACTTAATATAAAATACTATGAACATATTTATTTCAGAGTATGAAGCATTTTAGCCATGTAAAATATTTCTTCTAGAAATTAAAAGAAAATGTTGCTCACATTTGTAAAATGAATACAACACAAATACGAAATTTAGTTTCAATGTTTAGTATATTGACTTTGATTTACACACACATGAAAAACTTTTTGTAAATTAAAACAGACATGCATTAACTTCTTTTTCTGTGATGCTGTCATGTGGAGTGACTCCCCATTGGAAGCATCTACTCATCTTCTGTCTAGACCTACTGCCGGTCTTCCAGCTCTAGGATATGGTGACGTTTTAGTCGACTCACATACTGTCTAATGGTGAGTTGGCGAGCAAGTTCATTCGGGTGACAGCTTAACCGCTCTTTGTATTTAGCTGCCAGTCTCCAGATTTCCTCTTTGATAGTTCTAATTTTAAGGTGTTCGTGTACTTCGTTGTCGGTTATGAACCATGGTACTTTTGCAACTGCTCTTAGGATCTTGTTCTGTTCTCGCTGGAGTATATTTATGTTTGTTGTTACTTGCGCTGCCCATGTCCAACTGGGCTTTAGGATGACTTTATATATAAGAAGTTTGTTATCTAGAGAAAGTCTTGAGTTTCTTCCTAGCATCCAGTAAAGGCTGTTGTACTTTAGCTGTAGCTC